>OX465599.1:288947500-290197500 GCA_950022295.1 Bromus sterilis | reverse complement strand
AAAAGGCCAGATAAAAATATTTTCCAAAAATTCATGTTAGAGTTTTGAAAAGTCTTATAAATGAGTGTGATCACATATCAAGTGATGTGGGACCCACCCCATACTCATAGATTTTTCAAATATTCAAATAGTACCTTGGAATTAAAGAAATACCCCTTTTTGATTTAAAATTCAAATCATTTGAATTTTAAAAATGTTGAAAGTTTATGAGTGGCTAGTCTATATTATTATGAGGCCACATAAAAGTTTTCAGCATTTAATAAAATGGTTTGGTATTTTTATCAGAGCCAAAACAAATTACAGAAAAAGAAAGGAAAGATTAAACAGAAAATAAAAGGAACAGCTTACCTGTCGCCCAGGGGCGAGGCCCACCTCTCCAGCCGGCCCAGCCCACCTGGACCCTCCCCTGTCGTCTTCCTCCCCGCGCCCCCAAGGTGCTCGGTGAAAAGCCACCGACGCCACCGACGCCACCGCGACGCCCCGCAGCCCTCCACCTGCCTCCCCGGCCGCCTTCTAGCGACGTGGAGAACCCTCCGAGCTCATCCTCTCCATTTCCCCCCTGGAAACCTCCTCCCCCTCTCCTCTTCGCAAGTTCATCGACGTCCGAGATCTCACCGGAGCGCACCGCCGTGGAAACCCGTGGCCACCTTCCTCCTAAGCCGCTGCCACCTTGTCCAGGACGCGCACCGTCGTCGTCTTCATTGCCGTGTGCAAACAATCGAAGCCAGGAGCCCCGAGCACGTCGTCCTCTTCACCGAGCCGCCGCTGAACCCGCAAGAGCTCGTCGTCGATTCCGCCGCAGCCATAGCTCCTCCGGCTTCCTCGAGTCCGTCTCTGCAACCAGGGTGAGTAGACGCGCTTTTTCCCTCATCTTGCCGCTTGAATCCGTGCCCGAATCGTGATTCCGACGAGGTCCGAGACCAAGCGCCGCCGCTCGTCGTCGAAGTCATTCACCAGAGCCCCCGTTTGACCCCTGGATGGCTCCACTAGCTCCGCACACACCCCAGCTTCGTTTCCATGCTCTCGGTTTCCAAATCCGTGCGCAATTTGAAGAACCCGACGAGTCCCGTGCCTGACTTCCGCCGCCGCTCGTCGCCGATGACTCTCCGGTGATCCCCGTGGCCCCCTGATGCCACCACTCGATGCGGACGACCTCAAGGAGCAGGTCCATGCCCTCCAGGCCCCTCCCCGTGCCCTAGAACCAACTCCGGCGAGACTCCGGCAGGATTCCGGCGACTGCACGGCGAGCCCACCATTAGCCCCCCTAATGACCCTGTTAAGCTTAACCCAGTGGCTGACAGGTGGGGCCAGCCACTAATTAACCCCTCGGGTTAATTTTAAGCAGCGGGTTAATCCCCTCTGTGGATGACAGGTGGGACCCCTTTGTCAGTTTGACTGGTCAAACTCCCCTGCTGACGCAATAAATCAAAATTGTTTAAAAAGAATTCCAGAAAATCCAGAAAATACCCCAAACTTTGGAAATTCATAGAAAATTCATATTAACTCCAAATTGGACAAATAATATATGAAAAATGATCAGGAGAAAATTATCTTTCCAAATATGCAACTTTCAACTCTGTTTGAGTTGAATTTAAAATGGGACCAGTAGCATATGTCATTTGGTTTATTTGAATTTATTTCAAATTCAAATCAATTGAGTTTGCAACTTGGACCATGGATTTAAGCTATACTTCAACCACACTTCAGAGGCATATCTTACACATTTGAAATTAATTCAAATTGATCAAACTATATCATATATAACTTGGTTAAGGTTGAATTCAAATGTGGAATTTGAATTTGCATTTAAAAATGCAATATTTTCCACTTAAATGGAATTGCCTCACACATCAAAACTTATACTCCAAGCTTTAACATTATATCATGTGCTTGAGCATTGCATTCATATTGATTGCTACTTCGTGCTTTGTTTGTCGAGTAGAGGTGGAACCGGAGCAAGAGGTCACCCCCTTCGCTGAAGATCCAGAGCCCGAATCTCGTCAGCAAGGCAAGCAAAACCCCATTGATCATGTCGATAAAATCCCACTTCCCTCTCATGTCTCGCTTATGCATTGTATAGGATGATCACCATGTTACGATTCTACCGCATAGATGAACCCATTCCTTTGCATGACCTATCTTTTGTCACAGTAGTAAGCAAACCACAATCCTAGCAACTGTAGGAGTTGAATGATATCATGTGGCCCCTGCAAATGTTATCGCTTATTGCATGCTTAGTATGATACCATGTTGTTACTGTGATGTGAGTCGGGATGGGAATGATCACGTTGATGATGGTAGAAAAGTGTTGGTGAATCGACCCTAATACAAGGTGAACGATGAGAGGCTGTGTAGGAGTACACGGTGGGTTGTCTCGTTGAACACCGCCCTAAGTCCGAGTTCTTGTGTGGTGATCCAAGATGAAGAGTACAACCACACATTGGGCTCACTGACCCCTCTCAACCTATGAACTCATCCCTTTCGATGTCCAGATGTCGCAATAGTTCGGAGTTCTGGTAGGCTTGTGGCCTGGATGCTAAGTGAGAGAACGGCTCATCCGAGACCGGCTTATGCACCACGCACACATCGCTTGGGTCCACTTCGGTAAACCGGCCGGGTTCACGATAGTGGTAGCCTACCCAAGTAGGCGGCTTTCTTGGACTAGATAGGCTATGAGATAACAGTTGTGGTGAGCATCCTCGCTGGCACCCCTTGAATGGTGTCGAGATCAAAGGCGGTAAATGATGATCATGTGTGTGTAGCGGTACACCCTTGCAAGGTTAACAAAACTATTCGAATAGTCGCGTCCGCGGTTATGGACTACTTGGAAAGCTTAGCTTGATTATTAGATAACTTGAACCGGATACTTCTAAAACACACCAAGATAAGTGTGAGTGCTATGGCGTGCTTCCTCGTGGGGAAGTCGAGGAAGGCACCATAGTGGTGTATTGGTTGGTGAAAGTAGTGGACTCGTGTACGCTTCTTACCCCAAGTCTGGTACTCGTAGTTCAGGACTAGCCAAGTCAAAGCTGACACTTCTGCAAGTGAACCCCACCTCCCTTTACCTTGATACATGTGCATGAGTAGTATAGCTCCTATGTAAGTCTTGCTGAGTACGACTTTGTACTCACGTTTGCTTAATCTATGTTTTAGATGACGCCACTGACCCCGAAGGTGGCTTCTTCATCGAGCTGGACGACTGAAGTTAAGCTAGTCTAGTCCCAGTCAGCAGACTGGTTCCCTCGTGGAGGGCTTTGTGTTTGAATAAGGCTGCTTAAGCCATTTGTTAAACTTGTCTGTACTCAGACATAATTTGCTTCCGTTCTGCGTTGTAATGTTAGATCACATGTATGTGATCTCTGTGTGTACTCTATAAGAGTTATAAATAAAATGTACACTTTGTAGAGAATTGCAATGGTACCTGCTGTTCATACAAGGCATGTGTGCTGCGTGTATGTTTATAACATGCATGTCTTTGTATGGGTTTTCGAGACCTTAGTTGTGTTCTGGCTGGCGGTCTTTCATACACCAAGTGGCCCTTAGATGTGCGCAGCTTGGGGCATCGCGATGCGATTGTTCGAGACTCGGTCTCGGGCACACTTTGTGGTATGATCGAGCCCGCCCTAGACCCCGACTAAGTGATCGGGCTGGAGTAAGTCTATGTAAGAGTCTAGAGATAGTCGATAGTATGGTTGAGGCGACTTGTCTTTGAATATGGGAGTTCACCACCCATATCAGTAGACTTGTGTGCGTACGATGAGGACCCATTACAGTTGATCATCCGGCCTGGATGGGATGCCCCTCACGTACGATGCTCTCCGAGAATGTTCAGTGCTTGGCCTTGTCTGCTTAGACAAGTGGGTGCGGTTCTCGGCTCTCCATATGACTATGTCTTAACTGTACTTGCATACGCTAACCCCGGGTCCCGACAGACTTGGTATCAGAGCAGGACTGACTGTAGGACTAGTAGCCTTGGCCGAAGTTGAGTCTAGCTTGCTATAGTTATATAGTTACTCTGGGTATATAAGGGAACAACGTAAGGCTTCTTTTTTCTTCTTACCCCCTTCGTTCTAAGTTCTGAGTCACCCTCATCTTGTTCTACGGGAAGATAGGACTAGGCTCTTCTCTGTCTGATTAGCACATCTCGTTGATTGCTTCATTATAGCTGTAGGAAAGTTGTGTCAGGTTTTCCTAGCATTGTTATAATGCTGATTTCTTACATCGTATTATGTAAGTGCTGTTTTCATGATTGAAAGAAATTGTCATTTCTTACAATTACAGCCGTTATGCTGTCCGAGTGATTCCAGGTTTATCTCATAATCTGATGCATTTCCAAATTCCTTTCTGTTTCAGATGGCAAATCTTCCCCCTCGGCAGATTGTTCGTTTGACCAGGTGCCTCGGTGTGCGTGGCCATCCCGCCACGTTGATCGAGATGATGTCCTACGTGGGATATCGATGGTACCCTGAGTACACCATCGAGGAGCAGTTCCATGACTTCAACCAGACGCAGTTTCACTGCATTGTCCGGATCTACCCACACCACGTTGGAGTCACCCAGCCTATCCACTTTGGACATGGCATCGGCGTTACCAAGAACATGGCTGTGCAGGATGCTGCATACTCATGTATCACACTGCTGAGAGAGGAGCACACTTTGCTGAGAGAGACTTCTTTCCGCTATATCCCAGCTGCACTTCCAGGAGAGGAGGGATATTACACCGGACTCTACTCAGACCACTCTGCAGAGGATCCAGCACTCCAGGTGACTGCTAGGTTTGCTAGTGACAGAGACCGTGATGCACGTGCTCTCCGTTTTGAGCTCCACGCTACTCGTGTTCATCTGTACCGAGCACTGACGCTCTTGGCACCCTTTGTGAGCGTGGGATCAGTGGAGTACGATGCGATCTATCCAGTGAGGACCCAGATGCCTTCTCGAGTTGCTTGGCCCGAGATTGGAGGAATTTTTCCACCCCGTGGTCCTTTGCTTCCACCCTACACTGGACCTAGGCCCCATCCTTGCCCAAATGGATATCAGGGTCCACAAGCCTCCGTGTTTTCCGATGGTCACCTCCAGCTACCGGGATACGCGGGTAATTTTTATGAAGATTACTATGGAGATGGAGATGAGTGAGACCGCCTGTGGTCTTACTTAGTGAGGATGTAGTAGTATCCTAGTATATTGTAAGCAAGGTGTCTAAGTTCCAGAGGCTTAGATAAATAATGTATAGGAAGTCAGAGTGCCTCTGAAGGATGTATCATCTTCATCACGTTTGTATTAGCTTAGTGCTTGTACTAAAACGATGTATGGCTTGTATGACAGCTTGTGAATATATGGCTTGTATGCTTTATCACAATGTTGTCAAGATGATTACTTCCTTTGCTCTGTAATCCTTCCAGTACTTCAATACCTTGATTAGACTCTTCAACTCAACTCTGTTTGACTTTGGTTTTTCACCTCAGGATGTCTCAAGGAACACGTGGCCAGATTGGTCGTAACCAAGGTGGTGGGAACAATCAGGAGGAAGACAACCTTCCACCCCCACCCACGATGGCCCAAGTTCTGATGGAGGTCGAGAGGAATCGCCGTGACTCTCACCACCTACTGGAAGTCATCGCACGCAACACCACTCAGCAGCGCAATGAGCTGGTGTCTCTGAACGACTTCATCCGGCTTCATCCCCCGGTTTTCCGTTACTCCACCGAGCCCCTTGACGCCGATGACTGGCTTCGCAGCATCGAGAGGAAGCTCCAAGCCGGCCGTGTTGCAGATGGCGACAAGGTCAGCTATGCCACC
Organism: Bromus sterilis; assembly: GCA_950022295.1. Classification (NCBI taxonomy): domain Eukaryota; kingdom Viridiplantae; phylum Streptophyta; class Magnoliopsida; order Poales; family Poaceae; genus Bromus; species Bromus sterilis. The sequence goes on along the minus strand of OX465599.1, from coordinate 290,191,704 downwards.
TATCACCTCGAAGGTGCCGCAAGCTCTTGGTGGGAGAATTTTCTGAATATGCGCCCAGTTGGACGACCTGCATATTGGGAGGAGTTCTGTACCTCTTTCCGCGAGCACCACATTCCCAAAGGTCTCATGGACCGTAAGCGTGAGGAGTTCTGTAACCTCACCCAAGGCAGAAGGACCGTTGACGAGTTCAGTCGTGAGTTCAACCGACTTGCTCGTTATGCAACTGAAGAAGTCTCCACCGACTCCAAGAAACAAGAGAGGTTCCGTCGTGGCCTCAACACCGGACTTCGTCGTGAGCTCAACCTCCATGACTTTGCCACCTTCCAGGTCCTTGTCAACAAGGCCATCAAGGCAGAGGACATGGACACCCCCAATGACTTTCGCAAACACCCTAGAGAGGAAGGTTCATCCAGCTCTAGTTTCCAGAAACGCAAGATCTGGATCCCAAATAGCATGTTCCGCCAGAACAACCCACCGAGGCCATCCTATCCGGCGCCTCGTCCACCCACCCAGTTCCACCCAGCTCCACCAAACCACCCAGCTCCACGCACTGTTTTCGGAGCTTGCTACAAGTGTGGTCAGGCAGGCCACTATTCTCGCGAGTGCCCCCAAAACCAGATCCAGCACCAGAATGCTCCACCACGTGCCGGAGGCAACAACAACAACAATGGTCGTGGCAAGCCACCCCAGAAGGTCTTCACCGCCAAACCCGCTCCTCCCGCCACTCGTGGACGTCTGAACCAGATTGCCGCCGAAGAGACTGACGACACCACTGACGTCATTCTTGGTACGCTCCCAGTCAATTTTGTTCCTACTTCCGTTCTTTTCGACCCAGGAGCATCTCATTCATTCATGTCGGAAAGTTATGCACTTCGTCATGAGTTACCCTTTGTTGAATTGTCCACCCCGATTGTTATTCAAACTCCAGGGTCAAGATGGCAAACTAATAGAGTGAGCCATGGTAATCAAATTGCAATTGAGGGTTTAATATTCCTTGCTTCACTCATAGCCCTCAAGTCTTCAGACATTGATGTCATCCTTGGCATGGATTGGCTATCAAGACAGAATGCCTACCTGGATTGCAAAGGCAAATCCGTGAATCTCACCCACCCTTCAGGCAAAACCATTAGCTATACCTCACCCAGAACAAGAACCCAAGTGCATTCCTTGAATGTACTTCCCCTTCCCGAACTTGAAGATATTCCGGTGGTTCGTGACTTCCCGGATGTCTTTCCTGAAGAGCTGCCGGGCATGCCACCCGACAGGTGTGTAGAATTTATAGTGGATCTTGTTCCAGGAACCGCACCAATTTCCAAACGCCCATATAAAATGGCCCCACATGAGTTAGCTGAGCTAAAAACCCAACTTGATGCTTCATTGGCAAAAGGCTTCATCCGCCCTAGCTCATCGCCATGGGGTTGCCCCGTTCTGTTCGTAAAGAAGAAAGATGGAACAGAAAGGATGTGCGTAGATTATCGCCCGCTAAATTTAGCGACGATAAAGAACAAATACCCACTGCCCAGGATCAATGACCTTTATGATCAACTTGCAGGATCCGCCGTCTTCTCCAAGATGGATTTAAGATTAGGTTATCATCAGATCAGAATCCGAAACGAGGACATTCCCAAAACGGCTTTCACTACTCGTTATGGTCTTTACGAGTACACCGTCATATCCTTTGGTTTAACCAATGCCCCCGCCACATTCTCACGCTTGATGAATTCGATCTTCATGGAGTACCTAGATAAATTTGTTGTAGTTTATCTTGATGATATTCTCATCTACTCGAAGAACGAAAAGGATCATGCCGAACACTTAAGGCTGGTATTGATGAAACTTAGAGAGCATCGCCTGTATGCTAAATTCTCCAAGTGTGTATTCTGGCTACCAGAAGTGACCTACTTAGGCCACGTGATTTCTGCAAAAGGCATTGCTGTGAATCCCGAGAGGGTTCAGGCCGTCCTTGACTGGACTCCACCTGAATCGGTCAAGCAAGTTAGAAGTTTTCTTGGCCTAGCCAGCTATTGCCGTCGCTTTGTCGAGAACTTTTCTAAAGTTGCAAAGCCTCTAACTGAACTCCTCAAGAAAGATAAGAAATTCTTATGGACTTCCAAGTGCGAGGAAAGCTTCCAGGAGCTAAAAAGAAGATTAACTTCTGCACCCGTGCTTGCACCTCCAGACACCAAAAGAGATTTTGAAATCTATTGTGACGCATCACGGCAAGGGTTAGGATGCATAATTCTGCAAGATCGACATGTGGTAGCCTATGCTTCACGCCAATTGCGGCCACATGAAGAGAACTATCCTACCCATGACCTTGAACTCGCTGCCGTAGTTCATGCTCTAACAACTTGGCGACATTACCTCCTTGGAAATTGTTGTGAGATTTATTCCGACCACCAAAGCCTCAAATATATTTTCACCCAGCCAGATCTTAATCTCAGGCAAAGGCGCTGGATTGAGTTGATAAAAGATTACGACGTAGAAATTTCTTACACCCCAGGCAAAGCCAATGTCATGGCTGATGCACTAAGTCGTAAGTCGTACTGTAACAACCTCATGTTACGGCAGTATCAACCACTTCTTCATGAGAACTTTCGCAAGCTCAATCTTGAGATTGTTCCTCATGGCTATCTTTCAACCTTGGTGGCGAAACCGACTCTTGAGGATCAAATCATAGTTGCCCAAAGGCGTGCACGAGGTGTTCGCCGGATCAAGGAGAACATTGCTAGCGGAATTGCTAAATGTTTCTCCACAGATAACAAGGGAACGATATTCTTTGAAAATCGTTTAGTAGTACCTAAGAATAAGGAACTAAGGCAACTCATCCTCAAAGAAGCCCATGACACACCCCTCTCAATTCATCCCGGTAGCACGAAAATGTACCGAGATCTACGCCAGAGATTTTGGTGGACTAGGATGAAGAGAGACATTGCTCAATTTGTTGCCGAATGTGATACTTGTCGTCGCATTAAGGCAGAACATCAAAGACCTGCTGGTACACTTCAACCTTTGTCCATTCCCGAGTGGAAATGGGACAAAGTCGGTATGGACTTCATCACTGGCTTTCCAAGAACCCAGAAAGGAAACAATGCCATCTTCGTTGTCATAGATAGGCTTTCCAAAGTTGCTCACTTCCTTCCGGTTCGCGAGTCTATAACTGTTAGTCATTTAGCGGACTTGTACATCTCCAGGATTGTATCACTTCACGGTGTTCCTTTAGAAATCAATTCTGATCGCGGTAGCCTTTTCACCTCTAGATTTTGGGGAAGCTTCCAACGTGCTTTGGGAACTCATCTCTCCTTTAGTACGGCTTTCCATCCTCAGTCTAGCGGTCAAGTCGAAAGGGTTAACCAAATTCTTGAAGACATGCTCAGAGCTTGTGTTATCTCATTCGGAAAGAATTGGGAGAATTCTCTTCCATATGCCGAATTTGCTTATAACAATAGTTTTCAAGCTAGTCTGAACATGGCTCCTTTTGAACTCCTTTATGGACGACGATGTCGAACACCACTAAACTGGTCTGAAACCGGTGAAAGACAATTCTTTGGGCCGGATATGATTAAGGAAGCAGAAGAGCAAGTTCGCATTGTTCGTGATCAATTGAAATCAGCCCAGTCTCATCAGAAAAGCTACTATGATCGTCATCATAGACAAGAAAGCTACAATCTGGATGAGAAGGCTTACCTTCGGGTTACTCCTCTGAAGGGAACCCAACGTTTCGGTATCAAAGGCAAGTTGGCCCCACGTTACATCGGACCTTTCCGCGTTATTGCTAAACGTGGAGAAGTTGCCTACCAACTTGAACTACCTCCGCACCTCTCCCGAGTACATGATGTATTCCATGTGTCCCAACTCCGGCGTTGCTTCAAGGACCCCATCCGTGAAGTCGACCATGAAACGCTTGATCTCCAAGATGACCTTTCTTATCGAGAATACCCCGTTCGTATTCTTGATTCAGCAGAGCGTGTCACCCGTCGTCAGAAGATTAGGTTTCTGAAAGTGCAATGGTCACACCACTCTGAAAGAGAAGCCACGTGGGAGAGAGAAGACCATCTCAGTGCCGAGTACCCCACTTTCCTCCCGCAGACTTCTGAATCTCGGGACGAGATTCTTTTGAGTGGGGGCGAGTTGTCAGATCCCTCTGTTAGGTATGTGCTAGGGTTAGCTAGTACCTTTGCATCATGCAAAAGTTTCAAAAGAAACCTTGAAAATCAATTTCAAAATCCAAATGGGAGAAGGAACACCCCCAGATGAATTAATTCAAAAGGCCAGATAAAAATATTTTCCAAAAATTCATGTTAGAGTTTTGAAAAGTCTTATAAATGAGTGTGATCACATATCAAGTGATGTGGGACCCACCCCATACTCATAGATTTTTCAAATATTCAAATAGTACCTTGGAATTAAAGAAATACCCCTTTTTGATTTAAAATTCAAATCATTTGAATTTTAAAAATGTTGAAAGTTTATGAGTGGCTAGTCTATATTATTATGAGGCCACATAAAAGTTTTCAGCATTTAATAAAATGGTTTGGTATTTTTATCAGAGCCAAAACAAATTACAGAAAAAGAAAGGAAAGATTAAACAGAAAATAAAAGGAACAGCTTACCTGTCGCCCAGGGGCGAGGCCCACCTCTCCAGCCGGCCCAGCCCACCTGGACCCTCCCCTGTCGTCTTCCTCCCCGCGCCCCCAAGGTGCTCGGTGAAAAGCCACCGACGCCACCGACGCCACCGCGACGCCCCGCAGCCCTCCACCTGCCTCCCCGGCCGCCTTCTAGCGACGTGGAGAACCCTCCGAGCTCATCCTCTCCATTTCCCCCCTGGAAACCTCCTCCCCCTCTCCTCTTCGCGAGTTCATCGACGTCCGAGAGCTCACCGGAGCGCACCGCCGTGGAAACCCGTGGCCACCTTCCTCCTAAGCCGCTGCCACCTTGTCCAGGACGCGCGCCGTCGTCGTCTTCATCGCCGTGTGCAAACAATCGAAGCCAGGAGCCCCGAGCACGTCGTCCTCTTCACCGAGCCGCCGCTGAACCCGCAAGAGCTCGTCGTCGATTCCGCCGCAGCCATAGCTCCTCCGGCTTCCTCGAGTCCGTCTCTGCAACCAGGGTGAGTAGACGCGCTTTTTCCCTCATCTTGCCGCTTGAATCCGTGCCCGAATCGTGATTCCGACGAGGTCCGAGACCAAGCGCCGCCGCTCGTCATCGAAGTCATTCACCAGAGCCCCCGTTTGACCCCTGGATGGCTCCACTAGCTCCGCACACACCCCAGCTTCGTTTCCATGCTCTCGGTTTCCAAATCCGTGCGCAATTTGAAGAACCCGACGAGTCCCGTGCCTGACTTCCGCCGCCGCTCGTCGCCGATGACTCTCCGGTGATCCCCGTGGCCCCCTGATGCCACCACTCGATGCGGACGACCTCAAGGAGCAGGTCCATGCCCTCCAGGCCCCTCCCCGTGCCCTAGAACCAACTCCGGCGAGACTCCGGCAGGATTCCGGCGACTGCACGGCGAGCCCACCATTAGCCCCCCTAATGACCCTGTTAAGCTTAACCCAGTGGCTGACAGGTGGGGCCAGCCACTAATTAACCCCTCGGGTTAATTTTAAGCAGCGGGTTAATCCCCTCTGTGGATGACAGGTGGGACCCCTTTGTCAGTTTGACTGGTCAAACTCCCCTGCTGACGCAATAAATCAAAACTGTTTAAAAAGAATTCCAGAAAATCTAGAAAATACCCCAAACTTTGGAAATTCATAGAAAATTCATATTAACTCCAAATTGGACAAATAATATATGAAAAATGATCAGGAGAAAATTATCTTTCCAAATATGCAACTTTCAACTCTGTTTGAGTTGAATTTAAAATGGGACCAGTAGCATATGTCATTTGGTTTATTTGAATTTATTTCAAATTCAAATCAATTGAGTTTGCAACTTGGACCATGGATTTAAGCTATACTTCAACCACACTTCAGAGGCATATCTTACACATTTGAAATTAATTCAAATTGATCAAACTATATCATATATAACTTGGTTAAGGTTGAATTCAAATGTGGAATTTGAATTTGCATTTAAAAATGCAATATTTTCCACTTAAATGGAATTGCCTCACACATCAAAACTTATACTCCATGCTTTAACATTATATCATGTGCTTGAGCATTGCATTCATATTGATTGCTACTTCGTGCTTTGTTTATCGAGTAGAGGTGGAACCGGAGCAAGAGGTCACCCCCTTCGCTGAAGATCCAGAGCCCGAATCTCGTCAGCAAGGCAAGCAAAACCCCATTGATCATGTCGATAAAATCCCACTTCCCTCTCATGTCTCGCTTATGCATTGTATAGGATGATCACCATGTTACGATTCTACCGCATAGATGAACCCATTCCTTTGCATGACCTATCTTTTGTCACAGTAGTAAGCAAACCACAATCCTAGCAACTGTAGGAGTTGAATGATATCATGTGGCCCCTGCAAATGTTATCGCTTATTGCATGCTTAGTATGATACCATGTTGTTACTGTGATGTGAGTCGGGATGGGAATGATCACGTTGATGATGGTAGAAAAGTGTTGGTGAATCGACCCTAATACAAGGTGAACGATGAGAGGCTGTGTAGGAGTACACGGTGGGTTGTCTCGTTGAACACCGCCCTAAGTCCGAGTTCTTGTGTGGTGATCCAAGATGAAGAGTACAACCACACATTGGGCTCACTGACCCCTCTCAACCTATGAACTCATCCCTTTCGATGTCCAGATGTCGCAATAGTTCGGAGTTCTGGTAGGCTTGTGGCCTGGATGCTAAGTGAGAGAACGGCTCATCCGAGACCGGCTTATGCACCACGCACACATCGCTTGGGTCCACTTCGGTAAACCGGCCGGGTTCACGATAGTGGTAGCCAACCCAAGTAGGCGGCTTTCTTGGACTAGATAGGCTATGAGATAACAGTTGTGGTGAGCATCCTCGCTGGCACCCCTTGAATGGTGTCGAGATCAAAGGCGGTAAATGATGATCATGTGTGTGTAGCGGTACACCCTTGCAAGGTTAACAAAACTATTCGAATAGTCGCGTCCGCGGTTATGGACTACTTGGAAAGCTTAGCTTGATTATTAGATAACTTGAACCGGATACTTCTAAAACACACCAAGATAAGTGTGAGTGCTATGGCGTGCTTCCTCGTGGGGAAGTCGAGGAAGGCACCATAGTGGTGTATTGGTTGGTGAAAGTAGTGGACTCGTGTACGCTTCTTACCCCAAGTCTGGTACTCGTAGTTCAGGACTAGCCAAGTCAAAGCTGACACTTCTGCAAGTGAACCCCACCTCCCTTTACCTTGATACATGTGCATGAGTAGTATAGCTCCTATGTAAGTCTTGCTGAGTACGACTTTGTACTCACGTTTGCTTAATCTATGTTTTAGATGACGCCACTGACCCCGAAGGTGGCTTCTTCATCGAGCTGGACGACTGAAGTTAAGCTAGTCTAGTCCCAGTCAGCAGACTGGTTCCCTCGTGGAGGGCTTTGTGTTTGAATAAGGCTTCTTAAGCCATTTGTTAAACTTGTCTGTACTCAGACATAATTTGCTTCCGTTCTGCGTTGTAATGTTAGATCACATGTATGTGATCTCTGTGTGTACTCTATAAGAGTTATAAATAAAATGTACACTTTGTAGAGAATTGCAATGGTACCTGCTGTTCATACAAGGCATGTGTGCTGCGTGTATGTTTATAACATGCATGTCTTTGTATGGGTTTTCGAGACCTTAGTTGTGTTCTGGCTGGCGGTCTTTCATACACCAAGTGGCCCTTAGATGTGCGCAGCTTGGGGCATCGCGATGCGATTGTTCGAGACTCGGTCTCGGGCACACTTTGTGGTATGATCGAGCCCGCCCTAGACCCCGACTAAGTGATCGGGCTGGAGTAAGTCTATGTAAGAGTCTAGAGATAGTCGATAGTATGGTTGAGGCGACTTGTCTTTGAATATGGGAGTTCACCACCCATATCAGTAGACTTGTGTGCGTACGATGAGGACCCATTACAGTTGATCATCCGGCCTGGATGGGATGCCCCTCACGTACGATGCTCTCCGAGAATGTTCAGTGCTTGGCCTTGTCTGCTTAGACAAGTGGGTGCGGTTCTCGGCTCTCCATATGACTATGTCTTAACTGTACTTGCATACGCTAACCCCGGGTCCTGACAGTCTAAGTGGGAGTTCCATAATTGTTTTTTTTAGAAACATGAACTCCATATTATGAACTTAATCTTCATGTCTTAGCAAATATCATTGTAGATAAAGTCATACCCAATGTTTAGAACTATGGCTCTTTTAGTATGATAGAACTTAAGGTAAATGGGTTTTACTTCATTGATGTGTACCAACACCATTAGAGACATACTCGTTAGTAATGACTTCCCAAACATAATACGAAGAACTGCTAGGAGATACACCTGTTAACTCCGTATTCAAGGAAGATGATGATGAGTATCCTACTCACCGTCACTTATGAATGACTGTCCAATACACCATACTTCATTCTATGAGTCTGAATTGTGAATGCATGTTAACCAACACGTATGACGTGCTAGGTGAAACTTGAAAGCACTAGGTCACAAATCAGAGTAATGGAATATGAGTATATGGACGGGGTTTCTTTCAACCATGGTGGAAGGAACAACCTGCTGAGAAAGTCACATGGAAAATGTATAAGATACATGAACACCTTGTGTATAACTTGGAGTACTGAATGACTTGTTACTTTGCGATAACTGGGGAGTTGCATTCGTTTCCTCCCAGCTACAAAGACCGTGTCTGGACTATGTCATGAAGGAGAACTGTTCACCTATCATGAGATCATGGTCAAAGTTGAGAACTTTAAGAGTAGAACCAATGCAGGAATAGTCATTGACGGAGAAAGTATATTTGATATACAAGTTATAAATGTCTTTCCTCACGAAACACTAATTGCGGTTGATTAAGTATTTGATGCTTGAACTTACTGCTTGAAAGTGTCTTGGAAGGGATGAGGTGACAATGTGTGCTGACGGCAATCAAGATAGTTGATGGTCGACAACACTCTCCCTCTACATCTATCAATTGATTAATATATGAATAAATTTGTGATCGTTTGAATGTGAACTTTATTAGTGTGTCTTGCATCTTGCGAAGACAATTATTCATATTAGTGAGAAACAAGTCAGTTGTTCTCCTTTTATGAATGATATCTTTTATGGTCACATTACGATTATGAATGAGTTATTCTTATATTGATGATAGTAGTTTGATCATTTATAAGAAATACTTCAATGCCAAGAATTATCCAAACTTAATAATGAAACTACAGTTTAAGTCATGAATGTTTTGATGAAGTCTTAAGATACTTGATCTCTTGATACAAGCAAACCATGCCTCTTGAGGTGAGATGACTAAAACCTCGCATTCTGGTAAAACAGATTGTGTACTGATTGTTGAATATCATACATTGTGATGTATTGTATATCAGCATGTAATGAATTTCATTAGTTTGTGAACTTCATATGTGGACTTAGATGAATATATGTATTCACTAATGAAACATGAGTCTGAAATAGTTTGATATGATCAAAAGGGATTTCAGAGTAAAGATGGATGTAAAATTAACAATAAAGACAAGTCTCTACGATTTGATCAAAGTGACAAATGTTTTGAGTTAGTCTTGGGCATAAAGACTTGTGTGAAAGTTGTTCCAAAAATTGCAATGTTTTTGAGACATTTAAATATTGATTGATGTGCCTGAACATCGTAATCATACTCTATTGAATAGTGTATGGTCTAAGTTATCTCTTAGCAAGTTGCGTTATTATAGTTTAGAATTATTAATTTAATATGCAAACACTCACTTCAGTATAGGGAACCATCTGAGTTTTTGGAAACCAACACTATATATGTCATGGTGTATTGTGGTTTCTAGGAAACTTAATTTATATGATAAATTGTCTTTGTAGTGTATCCTTAGTCAACTATGGATGCATCTTCCACAACTAGAACCAATGGAGCAAAACTTGTATTGCTATGTTTGGTGTTTGTCAAGAATTGTTCTTGATAAATGTGGCAATGGAAGAAAAGTGAAAGTTCAACCAAGGTAATTGACCTTGCCTCCAAATATCAGAGTAGCGCAAAGGAATATGTTCCGGAAGCAAAGCTCTACAATTAGAGGATAAACTAATGATAATGATCATGATGTTTCGATGAAAACTTTTACCGAGAAAAGTAGGATTCAAGAATACATGTTTGCCCCTTGTGCAAAATGATATTCATGATTCACTTGTCATGTTAATGGAACAAGACATTCCTACGAACTACAAAGAAGCGACGGTCGACCTAAGTACGAGATATGACTATGAGTCATGAAATCCTATATTGCTTGAGTCAATGGGATATTCACTACGATTGATCCAAATGATTATCAATACCATGACTTCCTCAAATCCTGCATTTGAAGAAGGGTTGTAATTGGTACAACAATAAGGTTTTGAAAAACATATGGATGCTAGTATTTCGTGACAGGAATTCTCAATTTGATGAATGATCAAAGGATTTTGGACTTAGCCAAAATATCGAGGAAACATGCATTTGCATAAAACTGAGTGGGAGCTGACTAGTTTCCTAAAATTGATATATGTAGACGACATATTTTGAGTGGGAGCTATGGGAGTATTATCCTAGCCTTATATGTAAATGACATATTTGAGTAGGAGCCATGTGGTTAGTATCCTGAACTTAATATGTGTCTGGCATATCTAAGTGGGAGCCACGTGGATATTATCCTTGTCTTATATGTGGCTGACATATTTGAGTGGGAGCAATATGAGTGTTATCCAAAGACTTAATAATATGTGCATGACATATTTGAGTGGGAGCATGATAACATTCTCATATATGGATAACATATTGTGAATGGTGTAGTTGGTATTAATGATTATTTGAATCTTTCATAAATGAAGATGAATAAGTATTAAGAATTGAAGATCTATTAAGATAGATATGTGTTTAATAACATTGAGTCGAAATACTTTCCTGGATAAGATTCTGAAGGGGTTCAGAATGGGACAAGTCAAGAAGTAGTTCTTTCTTGTATATCCAAGAGAAGTATTGAGTTAATCTCAGTACAAGAACAATGGTTAAATAAATGAAAGGAATGGATGGGATGGATCCTCTATGCCTTTGTCATAGGTTTTTGCATATTAAACCAGAGTTATGTACTCGTCGTAATGTGACCCAAGTTCTTAGTGGTAACAACATGTTGTGATATGATTTATGAGTAAATCATTGAACAAGAGTTAAGTTTATCCTTCAGTGTCTGGAGAGAACTGAGGATACATCTCCAACTTGTAAAGGATAGTGGACTTGACCATAAATGTTATGCTGGTTCAAGTTCTGACACTAACCTAGAAAATTGAGATATCATACTAATGAATGCATAAGTTGAAAGAAACATGGTTAGACATCAAAGTTGCATACAATGCACTAAGGAATAAGTCTACATTGATGTGGCTTCTTTAGAAGTGGCAAGAGCTATATTCTGGCTTAAGAAGTTCGACTTCTGACTGAGTGAGTTTCAGTGTGCATGACTATGGGAAAGTCCGCGTGACCCACCGGATGTCATTGCTGAAACACAATAAACGAAGTCTCACTCTACCGCCAAATATATATGCCTCATCATTATAATGGATAATGAAGGAATGTCAAACTAGGTGACATTAATGATTTGCTAAAGTGACATACGGATCTGGATGGTACCCAGACCATTGATACAATCTTTTCCACGGGCAAGCATGATCAGTAACCGTATAGATGATATGGAGTTATGATCCACGGGAAAATGCAGCTAGATTATTTGTACTCTAGTGCAAGTGGGAGACTGTTGGGAATGTGCCCTAGAGGCAAATAAAATATGTTTTATTGAGCATATTCCATTAGTTCATAATAAGTTTTATATTGTGATATAACTGTATTAAGCGGAAACATTAATACACGTGTGGTATAAAACAACCAGGTCCCTAGTTAACTCTAGTACACTAGTCCATTGGGCAATCGATGATCAAGGTTTCCTGATCATGAGGTACGAACCGCCTATTGACAATGGAGTCGTATCATTAGGATAATGATATGATGGACAGACACCCACCAGAAGTGTTGCGATGTGATCAAGTCACATAGTTCGACATTGCGATAACTATAATATAGTGACCAGATCCTTAGACCGTAATGATCATACATAATTACTGTCTATTAGGATGCCTTGATTTGCTACCCACCGCCTGACTGAAATATGCTAGCCATAAAGGAGTACTTTAGGTATTCCGAATAGATATGTTAATGAGTATGCAAATAGATCAAAGCGGGATTTGTCCATCCGAGTGACGGATAGGTACTCTGGGACCACTCGGTGATATTACATCTTAAAGATTGCAATCATGTGACTAGGTCACGGGGGGTTGTAATAACACGGGAACGAGTAAAATTTTTTGTTGAGAACGAGGATGAACTAGGTATATTGGATACCGATGATCAAACCTCGGACAAGCAAAGTACCGCAGGACAAAGGGAACAGGCACACGGTTAACGGATCCAACAGCGATTGAAGTTCATTCGATGGAAGCGCAGGGGCTATCAAGGATTGTAACCAGGTCCAATTGATTAGTCATTGATCAATGAGATTGTCTCGATCATGTCTGTTGTTTCCCGGACCGTAGGGTGTTACACTTAAGGGTATTCGACGCAGTAAGGATAGATTCGGGATCACCGGAGAAAAAGAGAGAAACACCGGAATTGTTCCGGTGATGGCCGGAATTGTTCCGATGAAGGCCGAAAGTTGTTCCGGGTATTTTGAAAGGTTCAAAATATATTTAATAATGTTTAATATATGTTTAATTATTTAATTATCTGAATTAAATATTAAAATGTATTTAAATATAATTAAAAATGAATTAAAAGGCATATGGGCCTCATAGGGCCCATTAGGAGGAGAGGGAGTCCTCCCCCATGGGCCATGGCGCCATGAGGGGGGCCAACCCCCTTAATAGGTGCGCCACCCCCTCCCTTGGGATTAGTCCCACCCCGGAAGTGGAGGGGGGGTGGCACCCCTCCTTGGCCTATATAAGGAGGGGTAGAGGTGCCCTTTTATTCATCATATTTTTAAGATAAGTTCTCATCTCTTTCTCCCTCTTTTCTCCTTCCTCGAGTGGACTCCCCTTGTTTGGAGGCTACACTTGGTTGGGGATTTCTCCACCATACGCACGCCGTCGTGCTGCTGGAATCGGGATCCGAATCCATCTTCTTTCTGCCGCTCTACTGGTTCGGAGCCCGGAGGGACGTCGGGTGTACAGTATGTGTATAATCCCGCGAGGCTCTACACTTGTGGTGCTACTTCGTCGTCGTGGCCGTATCGCGAGGTCTTCATCGACAACGTTCCGACGGGGACGTAATCCCGTCAGCGATCTACAAGGATCGGGTGGCTACAGGAGTCATCGTGGATCTGCGCAGCATCGGGGATTGCCGGTACGACTACATCAACCACGTTCATGTGGGAACGTTTCCCGCTTAACAGACTACATAATGGTATGTGACCTATCTCTGTCCGTTACTTGCATCAGCATAGCATAGGTCTTGGGTTTGGGAGTCGTAGGTCAAGAAAAATTTGTGTTTTCTGCCCCGTTCCCCAACAGGTAGAGAAGGTACAAAGATCTGTGTACTTCATCTCCGAGGTCCTCACACCATCCAAGAAAAGATATCCTCATTACCAGAAGCTGGAAATGGGAATCTACCTGGCATCACAGAAGCTTGCACACTACCTTCAAGACCATTCCATCACAGTAGTATCAGAAGCTCCTCTCGCAGAAATCATGAATAACACATATGCAACGGTGATGGCGCGGAAGTGATAATGGTTTCTCGCCCTTCGTTGGTTACCCCAAGTGGAAGGTGAGATGTAGGATAGCAGCAAATTTACCATATGTAGAGGATAGGGTTTTTCTCCCGTAGGACTCCGGCGATGATAAGTAGGTGTTAGCAGCGCACCTGACGCGGACCTGCAGACAACACAATTAACTTTGCTCCCAACGAAGTTCAGAGAGGTTGTCGATCTCTCCGGTCTTGTTTTTTACAAAGGATCAAACACAATAGATAATGATAGCAACTGAAAGTAAATACTGAAAAGGAAATAAGCTTGTAAACGGTGATGAGAATATGGACCGGTGTCCCGTGATGTTCACTAGTGATGTCTCTCTCCCAAAAGACGATAAAACTTCTATGCAAGGTAAACAAATTACAGACGGGCAATTGACAGGATTATAAACGCACCGCAATGCTAACTATGCTACAAAAGAAAGGAAGAGGCCCATAAGCATGGGCAGTAAGCCAAAATAAGTAGACCGAAATCCATCTGCATCTACTAATAATCATCCACCTTGAGATATCTATCCAGAACATCTCGCTGGTATTAAGTTGCGAACCCCACCCAAAGTGTAAACCCAAAGCAATAGACAACTACATTAAAAAGAACTTTGCGTAAAGTAAACAATCCTTGCAACCGCGGTTACAAGCACCATTGTTTTCCTCCTTGTGGCCACAACACATCCCCTAGACTCATGTTTCTGTCACTCAAGCGTGTCATCAGGGGGCATGTACCCACAATCGAGCATAACGTTCCCTCTTGGAGTCACTACCTACTACTTGGCCAAAGCAATAAATAGCAACGGAGAACATGCAAGAATTACTTAGGAACAAAAATATAAGAGATAAAAACCAAATATATTACTCTATCACGATATGAACATAATCTCATAATCCATCAGATCCCATCAAACTCAGCATAGCAACAATAGAAGAATTACATCTGTGCCTCGATCATGTAGGGCAGCTCACGAGGTCTAAACCATGAAGAACAAAGAGGGGGAGAATATCACATAGCTACTGATCACGGACCCATGGTCCAAAGGAAACTACTCACGACACATCCGGGAAGCATCCATGGTGGAGGAGAAGCCCCCGGAGGTCGATCCTCCCTCCGGCGGGGTGCCGGGAAGGGTCCTGACGGTGCTCCCGATCTTGAAAGCGCGGCGGCGGCAGAACAGAGGTGAGTTTGAAAAATAGGGTTATGTCCTCGGAGTTTCCCCGTGATGGAGAATAAATAGGCGAAGGGGCAGCCAGGGGGGCACCAGGGGTCCAGTCGCCCCCCTGGCGCGGCCAGGCCCCTAGCCATGCCAGGTGGCCGCTTGGGCACCTGGTGGTGGCCCCCTGGCCCTCCTTCGGGGTTTGCGAAGCTTCTGGCACGCTGATTTTTTATCTGATTTTTCCCGGATTTTGGAGCACTTTTTATATGAAAAAAATACTGAAATAGAAAAACTGCAGAAAACAGGGACTGGCACTGGGGTGCACTGAGTTAGTAGGTGTTAGTCCAAATATGATCAAAAGTGTATGAAAGTTTGTCTAGATCATAGCAATGTCACACAAAACATGCATGGAACGAGCAGAAATTATCGATACATTTGAGACGTATCAACATCCCCAAGCTTAATTCCTGCTCGTCCTCGAGTAGGTAAATGATAATAAACATAATTTCTGTGGTGACATGCTAGCAACCATATAAGAACTTTGAAAAGTAAAGCAATCAAGGTATGTGATTCAATTCAAGTCATAACATGCAAGAGTCTATATTAGCATTGACATAAGCAACGAAAGAACATTAGGTGCAAGAGTTGTCGATGTCCGTGACTCGAATGTCTCCAAATGGTGTTTGCGTGCAAGAAGGTGGATAGGGAATATGAGAGAAAAAATTATTTTTGTTGAGAACTCAATCTACTAAAGTTTCACACTTGGTCTTCTTTGGAATCTTATCTTGACTCGTCCCCAGATCACTATCCAGGTACAAGTCAATTTGATCCACTCCTTTTCGATATTTTGAGCACTCATGTAATGGATGAGCGTAAGCATGAGAGTTTACACTTAGGATGGCAAAGAGAGAATATGGTGGAGGAGGAAGACAAAAAGGATGAGAAAGGCTCACATCAATGAGGACAATCATAGGCGAGAAGGCCAAATGATTGATATGATGTGAGGAGTATGGATTGCCATGCAACGGATGCACATATGAGCTGAAAAGCTCTCCAATGGAACTAGTGGGGTGCATCTAACTTGCTCTCTCATGAAAACCTAGAGCTCTTTTGAGGAGGCTCATCCTTGGAATATGCAAGCCAAGTTCTATAGTGTGAAGGTCCCCACATAGCTATATGCATGAATGATCATCTCTATGGAGTACAAGGATAAGAGGGAGTACTAGTGTGGCTCTTTCAAAAGGATAGTAGTGTTGCCCCTTTCTCTCTTTTTATTTTCTTTTTCTCCTTTTTCTATTTTTTTATATTTTTTGGTGGCCTCAATGGCTCTTTCTATTTAACTCTCATTTGTCCTCTTTGGGATCTTTTATTTTGTCCACTTTGGGATCTTTTCCTCACTAAAGGGCAACACTCTATTTTACAAGAGGGTATAGAAGATCTTTCACACTTTACAAGGTACTCAAATCATAAAGAAGATGTAGCTATCATGATGTATGCAATGTATGCCACTGCCAGTGCAGCAGGAACATGTATGACATGTAGATCAAGTCATGAAGAGGTGGATGTTGCATGGAAATATATCTCAGAAAGGCTATGGACATGCCTTGATAGGTAGGTATGGTGGCTGTTTTGAGGAAAGATATAAGGAGGTTTATGATGACATAGGGTATCATGCCAAGGGTTTGGATGTACCGGCGTCGGTGTACGCCAACTCTCGGAGTGAGAAGAAGGCAATGCACGGCACAGGAGAGGCTGGCAAATATGAGGAGGTGGAAGTGTCAACTTTCAATAATTACATTATTCCGAAGAACTCATGCACTTATTATTGGTAACTCTCAATCTAATAAGGAGGTTCACAAAGAGACAAGTACCACGAGGAGGAGTGTATGGGGGTTTGGTTACCCTTGCGCATCCTCGACTCATGGTACGTGAGTGTACTCTAATATTCGATCCCTCCAAAGATTAGCGATCCATCTAGTAGCTAGAGAAGCTAGAGTTCTCAACTAGTTTTGTAGGTTTTGAAAATAAACAAGGATTGCCCAACATATGACACTTATCACTAATAGGCTAGAGCTCTTGACACCAAAAGTTCAAACATTACTCACATCAATACCTCAAAACTATTGCAAGTTACTAATAAAATTGAATAGCAACCTCTATTACCTACTCTCAAAACAAGACACAACTCAGTGCAACAACCAACTCTCTTAAGAAGATAAACATGAAAACTAAAAAGAGTGCCAGCAACAAACTAAACAAAATCCAGGGCTCTTGCCAGAGACAAACTAAGACTAAAACTAAACATGGAAGTAGCTACGAAAAGATAAAGAACACACAACAGCAAAAAGAAAGGCAAGAAGAATCCTATGATGTGTTCTAGATTTTGAAAGAGGAGCGTGTTTCTCTCCCACACAGAGTAAGACGGGGTCTAACTTGTTATGAAAAGAAAGCAAAGCAAAAGAAAACTAGAAATAAAACCTAAGAGCGGGAAACTCCAAGCATAGCACATAACGCATGAAGTGATAAAAATATAGTGAGACGAAGGATGAACTGATGATTGTTGATGGAGAAGGGGATGCACGGGGGAATCCCCAAGATTAGACGCTTGAGTCTCCTTGAAATTTTATTGGAGATGCATGGGGGCATCCCCAATCTTGAGCGGTTGACACTCCCGAATCTTCTTTCATCATCTTCCATCGCACACTTGAAAACTCCCTTCATACATAACTCATCATAAGCTGATTAGAGAGGTTAGTACCCTTAATAAATAATTTTTCCCACTTTATATAAATATATTATTGAAGATCTAATGTTTCTCAAGATTTCCAAAAGGTTTTTGCAAATAAAAGTCAAGATTAAGGCTTGCAAAAATTAGGAGAGACAAAACGAGGCAGAATCTGTGAAAAACAGAACAGCAGGTAGTAAAGATTTTTTTTGGGGTACTTCTGCAACTCAATTAAAAAAACTCAGAACATACGAAAGTTTCGTGATTGTATAGAGCACGCTGTGTATTCAATTCAGCTCAAAAATATGAACTGGTGATTTGATCCAATTTTTTCCGTCACGAAGACAGAATCTGTTTTCTGGACAGCATCTCACAACTTTCACTTCCCTTGTCATATGATGCTATAACTTGGCACAAAGCTTACAAATAAAGATACAATGATGTCGCTACAGTAGTAAACATTATCAAGACCACTAAAAACAGAAGTAAAAACATCTTGGGTTGCCTCCCAACAAGCGCTTTCTTTTATGCCTTTAAGCTAGGCATAAGGTAAAAGAAGAATCAAAGGTCTCCAAGATCGTCGGAATCGTAAAAACCTTCAAATCGATTTTCAATAAGCTCATTCTTCTTATTACTAGGAAAGAAGTACTTACCTTTCGCCTTACCGCGTAATCGTATGAACCCGTTACCAATATCAATGAAGCCTTTCATGGATCGGAGGAAGTTCCTTCCAAGCACAATGTTGCTTTGGTTTGGCTCCATGACGAAGAAATCCATCGGTGCAATCCTATGAAGGAATGTAACTTGGACTTATTTTACCTTTCCTTTAACCTCTTAAATATCTCCATTAGCATGTTCATAATAAGACGACAATTTATCCATATATAGTTTCAAAGAATCATAAACTAATTTTGGAATAGTAGAAACCATGGATCCAATGTCACAAAAATCAAGGAAGTCTTGCTTAGAGACGCTAATCCTAAAAAAGGGCTCCCAATCATCATCTATCTCCAACATTTCTTTCTTGTTGGACTTCAGCTTTTCTATTTCCCTCAAAACTAGAGCATCCATCCTTTTTTCAATAGTGGCAAGTCTAACTATAACAGTATCAATAATTCGATCATAAACAAAATAACTAGAGACTATGAAAAATATCAAGAGCTCTAGCTTCATCACAATCTAAGAAGTCTCCTTCAGCTATAACATCAAGAGAGTGTTTACACCACTTAAAAAGACCATGGTAAAAATTCCTAAGAACAATTTTTATAGGTATCCAAGGCATAATTCTTTTATGTGCTTCAGAAATTCTGTCCCATGCCTTCTTCATATTTTCTCCATCCCTTTGATAGAAATCGAGAACTTCCGATTCCCCGCAAAGAACCAAGTCCTAACATGTTCATCTAAACAAGGAGGACTACCAACAGCAAGATAAATAACTTTTTTGTGATTTTTGATATAAGACACGAAGATAAAAATAGAAACGTAAACTAACAAGACTAAAAAGTAAAGGTAAAAGGTAGTGGGCAACTCCCCTATCTTATCACTCGGAGTCCCCGGCAACGGCGCCAGAAATTTGCTTAATGGCGTGGAAGTGATAATGTCTTCTCGCCCTTCGTTGGTTACCCCAAGTGGAAGGTGAGATGTAGGATAGCAGCAAATTTCCCCTATGTAGAGGATAGGGTTTGTCTCCCGTAGGACTCCGGCGATGATAAGTAGGTGTCAGCACCGCACCTGACGCGGACCTGCACACAACACAATTAACTTTGCTCCCAACGAAGTTCAGAGAGGTTGTCGATCTCTCCGGTCTTGTTGTTTACAAAGGATCAAACACAATAGATAATGATAGCAACTGAAAGTAAATACTGAAAAGGAAATAAGATTGTAAACGGTGATGAGAATATGGACCGGTGTCTCGTGATGCTAACTAGTGATGTCTCTCTCCCAAAAGACGATAAAACTTCTATGCAAGGTAAACAAATTACAGACGGGCAATTGACAGGATTATAAACGCACCGCAATGCTAACTATGCTACAAAATAAAGGAAGAGGCTCATAAGCATGGGCAGTAAGCCAAAATAAGTAGACCGAAATCCATCTGCATCTACTAATAATCATCCACCTTGAGATATCTATCCAGAACATCTCGCTGGTATTAAGTTGCGAACCCCACCCAAAGTGTAAACCCAAAGCAATAGACAACTACATTAAAAAGAACTTTGCGTAAAGTAAACAATCCTTGCAACCGCGGTTACAAGCACCATTGTTTTCCTCCTTGTGGCCACAACACATCCCCTAGACTCATGTTTCTGTCACTCAAGCGTGTCATCAGGGGGCATGTACCCACAATCGAGCATAACGTTCCCTCTTGGAGTCACTACCTACTACTTGGCCAAAGCAATAAATAGCAACGGAGAACATGCAAGAATTACTTAGGAACAAAAATATAAGAGATAAAAACAAAATATATTACTCTATCATGATCTGAACATAATCTCATAATCCATCAGATCCCATCAAACTCAGCATAGCAACAATAGAAGAATTACATATGTGCCTCGATCATGTAGGGCAGCTCACGAGGTCTAAACCATGAAGAACAAAGAGGGGGAGAACATCACATAGCTACTGATCACGGACCCATGGTCCAAAGGAAACTACTCACGGCACATCCGGGAAGCATCCATGGTGGAGGAGAAGCCCCCGGAAGTCGATCCTCCCTCCGGCGGGGTGCCGGGAAGGGTCCTGACGGTGCTCCCGATCTTGAAAGCGCGGCGGCGGCGGAACAGAGGCGAGTTTGCGAAATAGGGTTCTGTCCTCGGAGTTTCCCCATGACGGAGAATAAATAGGCGAAGGAGGGAAGCCAGGGGGGCACCAGGGGTCCAGGCGCCCCCTGGCACGGCCAGGCCCCTGTCCGCGCCAGGTGGCGTCCTGGGCACCTGGTGGTGGCCCCTTGGCCCTCCTTTGGGGTTCCCGAAGCTTTCGGCACGCTAATTTTTTATATTATTTTTCCCGGATTTTTGGAGCACTTTTTATATGGGAAAACTGAAATAGAAAAACAGCAGAAAACAGGGACTGGCACTGGGGTGCACTGAGTTAGTAGGTTAGTCAAAATATGATCAAAAGTGTATGAAAGTGTGTCTAGATTATAGAAATGTCACACAAAACATGCATGGAACGAGCGGAAATTATCGATACGTTTGAGATGTATCAAACGGGAAGAATTGCAAAGTGGAGTTTGGATTTGCTTCCTTATGATATCCATTATCAACCTAAAAAAGCAATCAAGTCGCAAGCCTTGGTGGACTTCTTGGCTGAGTGGATTGAGGTCCAAAATCCCCCACAGCCAACCCCAGAACATTGGACAATGTTGTTTGAAGGATCCAAGATGCTGAACGGAGCAGGAGAGAAGGAGTAGTACTAGTTTCACCAAGGAAAGACGAGATGAGATATGTTCTCAAAATACATTTCCCAGCAACAAATAATGAGGCCGAGTATGAAGCCCTTCTTTATGGTTGGAGAATGGTCATTTCATTCGGAATTAGGAGGCTGATGGTACTCAGAGACTCAGACTTGGTGATAAATCAAGTGATGAAGGAATGGGACTGTGACGCCCCCAAAATCAGACCGTGTACAGTAATCATACACGCAAGGTACAGGATCGAGACCAGGGACTCACGGTGAGATATCACAACACAACTCTACAAATAAATTAATACAAGTTGTTTAATACAAGCCAGGGGCCACGAGGGCTCGAATACAACAGCTCGAGAGCACAGTGTTAGCGGAAGCAATAGTATCTGAGTACAGACACAAGGTACATATGATCTGTCTTAAGAAGGCTAGCACAAAATCAACACTCGATCGAAAAGGAAAGGCCTCCTGCTTGAGAACCTCCAAACTACTCCTGGTCTATGGGGAACTCGACGTCGTAGAAGGCATCGGGAATCTTCTGCTCCTAGGCTCTAACGTCGACTGCAGCGGCCGATCAGGCAAAAGAAAAAGGGGAAATAAAGCAAAGGTGAGTATCTAGTATACCCGCGAGTCTTACGTCCGCTACTAAGCATTTATGCATTTTTATCAAATGGAAAGGGGAGGCTGTATATAGTGTACTGCAAGGTAGAAATCAAAATAAGGATGAGAAGCTAGGCCTATCGAAGACTAGCATCTTCCGACGAGTCTTGCAGCATTTGTAGAGAATAGCCAACAGTTCAATAGCATGAATGTAATAATAATGCAGCAGAAGTTGCTGCAGCATTGTATAATAGTAAGTTGTATAGATAAAAATTATATATGCCTCCGAGATCCCCTCCTCGACTTCCCTGCGAGGAAGAGAAACCGGAACCAACAGTTTAATGGTAGTAGTTTTTAGTAGTAGGCTCTGGCTTCAGCATAAAGCATCATGTTACCGTGGACACGGCTATTCTAATAGATCAAATTCCCTGCAGGGGTGTGATGGCTTCTCGCCCTTCGTTGGTTACCCCAAGTGGAAGGTTGAGATGTAGTGCAGCAGCAATTTTCCCTCGGTGAAGATACCAAGGTTTGTCTCCAGCAGGACTCCAGAGATGATAAGTAGGTGTCAGCGGTGCAACTGACGCGGATCTGCACACAGACACAGATAGCTTTGTTCCCAACGAAGTTCAGAGAGGTTGTCAATCTCTCCGGTCTTCTTCTTCACAAGGATAAAATGCAAGGGATAATGATAGCAAGTAAAAGCAGTAAAGTAAATATAGCGTGGAAACAGTAATAAGGATATGGACCGGGATACGTGATGTTCGCTAGTGATGTCTCTCTCCCAAAAGACGATAAAATTGCTATGCGAGGTAAACAAATTACAGAAAGGCAATTGAAAGGATTATGAACGCACCGCAATGCTAACTATGCTACAAAAGAAAGGACGAGGTTCAAAATCATGGGCAGTACGCCAAAATAAGTAGACAGAAATCCATCTGCATCTACTACTAATCATCCACCTTGAGATATCTATCCAGAACATCACGCTGGTATTAAGTTGCGAGCCCCACCCACAAGGTAAACCCAAAGCAACAGACAACTGCATTAAAAAGAACTCTGCGTAAATTAAACAATCCTTGTAACCGCGGTCACAAGCACCGTTGTTTTCCCCCTTGTGGCAACAGCACATCCCCTAGACTCATGTTTCTGTCACTCAAGCGTGTCATTGGGGGGGCATGAACCCACAATCTAGCACAACGTTCCCTCTTGGAGTCACTACCTACTACTTGGCCAAAGCAATAAATAGCAATGGAGAACATGCAAGAATTACTTAGGAACAAAAATATAAGAGATAAAAACCAAATATATTACTCTATCACAATCTGAACATAATCTCATAATCCATCAGATCCTATCAAACTCAACATAGCAATAGCAGAAATATTACAAAGGTGCCTCGATCATGTAAGGCAGCTCATGAGGTCTAAACAATGAAGACCAAAGAGGGGAGGAGAACATCACATAGCTACTGATCACGGACCCATGGTCCAAGGAAAACTACTCACGAGACATCCTGGGAGCATCCATGGTGGAGAGGAGACTCCCGGAGGTCAATCCTCCCTCCGGCAGGGTGCCGGGAAGAGGTCTTCTGGTGCTCCCAATCTTCGGAAGTGCGGCGGCGGCGGAACAGTGGCGAGTTCGCGGAATAGGGTTCTTCTTTTGGATTTTTCCCGTGACGGAGAATAAATAGGCGAAGGGGGGCAGCCAGAGGTGGACCATGGGCCCCAGGCGCCCCCCTGGTGCGGCCAGGGGTGGGGCCGCGCCGGGTGGTCGCCTGGCCCCCCTGGCTCCCCTCTGGCCCCTCCCGGGCTCTTCGCGAAGCTTCCTCCACGCTGATTTTTATCTGAATTTTCCCAAATTTTTCTGGCACTTTTTATACGGGGGAAAACTGAAATAGAAAAACAGCAGAAAACAGGAACTGGCACTGGGGTGCACTAAGTTAATAGGTTAGTCCAAATATGATCAAAAGTGTATGAAAGTGTATCTAGATCATAGCAATATCACACAAAACATGCATGGAACAAGCAGAAATTATAGATACGTTTTGGACGTATCAACATCCCCAAGCTTAATTCCTGCTTGTCCTCGAGTAGGTAAATGATAACAGCATAATTTCTGTGGTGACAAGCTAGCAACCATAAAAGAACTTTGAAAATTAAAACAATCAAGGTTAGATATTCAATTCAAGTCATAACATGGAAGAGTCTATATTAGCATTGAAACAAGTAACAAAAGAACATTAGGTGCAAGAGCTCTCGCTGTCCGTGACTCGAATGTCTCCAAATGGTGTTTGCGTGTAAGAAGGGTATAGGGAATACGAGAAAAAGAAGTGTTTTTGTGTTGAGAACTCAATCTACTAAAGTTTCACACTTGGTCTTCTTTGGAATCTTATCTTGACTCGTCCCCAGACCACTAGCCAGGTACAAGTCAATTTGATCCACTCCTTTTCGATATTTTGAGCACTCATGCAATGGATGAGCGTAAGCACGAGAGTTGACACTTAGGATGGAAAAGAGAGAGAAATACGGAGGAGGAAGACAAAAAGGATGAGAAAGGCTCATTGTCGGGACCCGGGGTTAGCGTATGCAAGTACAGCTAAGACATAGTCATATGGAGAGCCGAGAACCGTACCCACTTGTCTAAGAAGACAAGGCCAAGCACAGAACGTTCTCGGAAAGCATCGTACGTGAGGGGCATCCCATCCAGGCCGGATGATCAACTGAGATGGATCCTCATCGTCCGCACACAAGTCTAATGATATGGGTGGTGAACTCCCATATTCAAAGACAAGTCGCCTCAACCATACTATCGACTATCTCGTAACTCTTACATAGACTTACTCCATCCCGATCACTTAGTCGGGGTCTAGGGCGGGCTCGATCATACCACAAAGTGTGCACGAGACGGAGTCTCGAGCAATCGCATCGCGATGCCCCAAGTTGCGCACATCTAAGGGCCACTTGGTGTATGAAAGACCGCCAGCCAGAACACAACTAAGGTCTCAAAAACCCATACAAAGACATGCATGTTATAAACATACACGCAGCACACATGCCTTGTATGAACAGCAGGTATCATTTCAATTCTCTACAAAGTATACATTTTTATTTATAACTCTTATAGAGTGCACACAGAGATCACAAACATGTGATCCAACATTACAACACAGGCGGAAGAAAATTATGTCTGAGTACAGACAAGTTTAACAAATGGCTTAAGAAGCCTTATTTAAACACAAGCCCTCCACGAGGGAACCAGTCGTCTGACTGGGACTAGACTAGTTGGTCTTCAATCGTCCAGCTCGATGAAGAAGCCACCTTCGGGGTTGGTGGTATCATCTAAAACATAGATAAAGCAAACGTGAGTACAAAGTCGTACTCAGCAAGACTTACATAGGAACTATACTACTCATGCACATGTATCAAGGTAAAGGGAGGTGGGGTTTCACTTGCAGAAATGCCAGCTTTGACTTGGCTAGTCCTGAACTACGAATACCAGACTTTGAGGAAAGAAACGTACACGAGTCCACTACTTTCTCCAACCAATACACCACTATGGTGCCTTCCTCGACTTCCCCACGAGAAAGCACGCCATAGCACTCCACTTATCTTGCTGTGTTTTAGAAGTATCCGGTTCAAGTTATCTAATAATCAAGCTAAGCTTTCCAAGCAGTCCATAACCGCGGACGCGGCTATTCGAATAGTTTTGTTAACCCTGCAGGGGTGTACCGCTACACACACATGATCATCATTTACCGCCTTTGATATCGACACCATTCAAGGGGTGCCAGCGAGGATGCTCACCACAATTGTTACCTCATAGCCGATCTAGTCCGAGAAAGCCGCCTACTTGGGTTGGTTACCACTATCGTGAACCCGGACGGTTTACCGAAGTGGACCCAAGTGATGTGTGCGTGGTGCATAAACCGGTCTCGGATGAGCCGTTCTCTCCCTTAGCATCCAGGCCACAAGCCTACTAGAACTCCGAACTATTGCGACATCTGTACATCGAAAGGGATGAGTTAATAGGTTGAGAGGGGTCAGTGAGCCCAATGTGTGGTTGTACTCTTCATCTTGGATCACCACACAAGAACTCGGACTTAGGGCGGTGTTCAACGAGACAACCCACCGTGTACTCCTACACAGCCTCTCATCGTTCACCTTGTATTAGGGTCGATTCACCAACACTTTTCTACCAACATCAACATGATCACTACCATCCCGACTCACATAACAGTAACATCATGGTATCATACTAAGCATGCAATAAGCGATAACATTTGCAGGGGCCACATGATATCAACCAACTCCTACATTTGCTAGGATTGTGGTTTGCTTACTACTGTGACAAAATGATAGGTCATGCAAAGGAATGGGTTCATCTATGCGGTAGAAACGAATCATGGTGATCATCCTAAACAATACATAAGCGAGACATGAGAGGGAAGTGGGATTTTATCGACATGATCAATGGGGTTTTGCTTGCCTTGCTGACGAGGTTCGGGTTCTGGGTCTTCAGCGAAGGGGGCAGCCTCCTGCTCCGGTTCCACCTCTACTCGACAAACAACAAACAAGGCAGCAAAGTAAATACAATGCACAATCACATGATGGAAGGTTGAAACTTGATGTATATGCTTTGATGTGTGAAGCAATTCCATTTAAATGGAGTATATTGCAAATTGAATTGCAAATTCAAACTCCACATTTGAATTCAACTTAGCCAAGTTGCATGTGACATTGTTTGATCATTTTGAACCTTTTGGAAATGTGTATGATATGCCTCTGAAGTGTGGTTGAAATGTAGCATAATTCCATGGTCCAAGTTGCAAAATCATTTGATTTGAATTTGAATGAATTTCAAATAAACCAAATGACATATGCTATTGGTCCCATTTTAAAATCAACTCAAACATGGTTGAAAGTTGCATATTTGGAAAGATAATTTTCTCCTGGTCATTTTTTCATATA
This sequence comes from Bromus sterilis, assembly GCA_950022295.1. Lineage (NCBI taxonomy): Eukaryota > Viridiplantae > Streptophyta > Magnoliopsida > Poales > Poaceae > Bromus > Bromus sterilis. The sequence continues at coordinate 290,164,914 of OX465599.1, read as the reverse complement.
TTATTTGTTCAATTTGGAGTTAATATGAATTTTCTATGAATTTCCAAAGTTTGGGGTATTTTCTGGAATTTCTTTAATTCTATTTGATTTTCTGGAAATTCATTTAAACGAGTTATTGCGTCAGGCTGACGTCAAGCTGGCGTCAGGGGGGGGGCTGACAAGGGGGTCCCACCTGTCAGTGGCTGGTTGATTAATCCGTTGGGTTAATCTAATCCAGTGGCTTAATTAAGCCACTGGGCCCACTGGTCAGTGACCTAGGGGGTCATTAGGCGGGTGATTAACGCGGGGGGGGGGGGGGGGGGGGGGGGGTTGGGCCAACCCACCGGCGGTTAAACGCCGGCGACCAGACCGCGGCGGCGCTCTGCATTCTCCCTCTCCTGGCCTCCATTCTCTACGCCGAGACCATAGGAATGCAGCCCAAGCGCTCGCACGTCACCTGGTGCACTCGGTTGGCCTTGGGGTTGACCAAAACGACGACGGCGACGACCTTCTGCGGCGGCCGTGGCACAGGCTCGGGGTGAAACTCGCAGCAGAGCATCATTGAAGCCAACGTTGGGCGCGATCGAAGCAGAAGACCACGGTGGAGGTGATGGACAAGACGGCAAGGAAGATTGCTTAGCAGAAGCTCGCCGACGACGACCGTGACGGCTCGGTACTCCGGCGACCATGGCAAATGGTGACAGAGGAAGCAATCGAGAGGGGGAGGTTAGGGGTTTCGATCCCGCGCTCACCAGGAACTTAGCAGAGGTGGTGGCGATGGCTGGGGTGGCTCAACGGCGACGTAATCGACGAAGTCGTGCGGCGGCCGTAGACGAAGACGACGACACGATTTAGCAGTTCCAGGGGGCTTCAGCTCCTCCTACTCCGCTCGAAGACAAAGACGACTGCGGTGAAGACGATGGACAAGCTTCGGGGGCTTCTCGGCGTCGATGGCTACGCGGGGGCTCGACGGCGCTCCGGAGTTCTTCTCGGGCGACGACGAATCGGGCGAGGGAGGAGGGGAGGGAGCTCGTGGAGGGGGGGGAATGGATCAGGGCGGCTCCAGGACGCGTCCCGACGAGGAGATGTGGCACGGGGAAGCAGGCGGTGGCCAAGCACGGCGGCGGGGCTCGGCATGTCCGGCACGCAGCTGCTTGCCGCCTGAGGAAGACGACAGGGGAGGTAGGTGGGCTGGGCCGCTGGGGAGCTAGTCGGGCTTCTTTGAGGTAAGCCTTTTTTCTTTTTCTTTCTGTTTTCACTTTTGACATTTGTTCTGTTTAGCTAATTAAAATAGCTAAACATTTTATTAAATGCTGAAAACTTTTATATGGCCTCATAATAATATAGACTAGCCACTCATAAAGTTTCAACATTTTTAAAATTCAACTGATTTGAATTTTAAATAAAATAGGGGTATTTCTTTAAATCCAAGGCACTGTTTGAATATTTGAAAAATCTATGAGCATGGGGTGGTTCCCACATCACTTGATATGTGATCACACTCATTTATAAGACTTTTCAAAAATCTAACATGTATTTTTGGAGAAGATTTTTATCTGACCTTTTGAATTAATTCATCTGGGGGGGGTTCCTTCTCCCATTTGCTTTTGATTTTTGATTTTAAAATTTCTTTTGAAGTTTTAACATGATGCAAGAGTACTAGCTAACCCTAGCACATTACCAAACAGAGGGTTCTGACACTCATATCAATGAGGACAATCATAGGCAAGAGATGCCAAATGATAGATATGTTGTGAGGAGTATGGATCGCCATGCAACGGATGCACATACGAGCTAGGAAGCTCTCCAATGGAACTATATGCATAAAGATCATCTCTATGGAGTACAGGGATATAAAGGGAGTACTAGTGTGGATCTCTCAAAAGGATAGTAGTGTTGCCCCTTTCTCTCTTTTTAATTCTTTTTCTCTTTTTCTATTTTTTTGTATTTTTTTGTGGCCTCAATGGCTCTTTCTATTTAACTCTCATTTGTCCTCTTAGGGATCTTTTATTGTGTCCACTTTGGGATCTTTTCCTCACTCAAGGGCAACACTCTATTTTACAAGAAGGTAAAGGAGATCTTTCACACTTTACAAGGTACTCAAAACATAAAGAAGATATAACTATCATGATGTATGCAACGTATGCCTCTACCAGTGTAGCAGGAACATGTATGACATGAAGATCAAGTCATGAAGAGGTGGAAGTTGAATGGCAATGTAACTCGGAAAGGCTATGGAAATGCCTTGATAGGTAGGTATGGTGGCTGTTTTGAGGAAAGATATAAGGAGGCTTATGATGACAGAGCGTATCATGCCAAGGGTTTGCATGTACCTGCGAATGTGGACACCAACTCTCGGAGTGAGAAGAAGGCAATGCACGGCACAGGAAAGGCTAGAAAAATATGGGAAGGTGGAAGTGTCAACTTTCAATACTTACATTAGTCCGAAGAACTCATGCACTTATTATCGGTAACTCTCAATCTAATAAGGAGGTTCACAGAGAGACAAGTACCCCGAGGAGGAGTGTATGGGGGTTTGGTTATCCTTGCGCATCCTCGACTCATGGTACGTGAGTGTTCTCTAATATTCGACTCCTCAGAAGAGTAGTGATCCATCTAGTAGCTAGAGTTCTCAACTAGTTTTGTAGGTTTTGAAAATACACACGGATTTCCCAAAATACGACACCTATCACTAATAGGCTAGAGCTCTTGACACCAAAAGTTCAAACATTACTCACAACAATACCTCAAAACTATTGCAAGCTACTACTAGAATTAAATAGCAACCTCAATTACCTACTTTCAAGACAAGATACAACTCAGTGCAACAACCAACTCTCTTTAACGAGATAAACATGAAAACTAAAAAGAGTTCCAGCAACAAACGAAACAAAAGCCAAGGCTCTTGCTAAAGACAAACTAAGACTAAAACTAAACAAGACAGTAGCTATAAAAAGATAAAGAACACACAACAGCAAAAAGATAAGCAGGAAAAAATCCTATGATGTGTTCTAAATTTTGAAAGTGGAGCGTGTTTCTCTCCCACACAAAGTAAGACGGGATCTAACTTGTTATTAACAGCAAGCAAACCTAAAGAAAACTAAAAATAAAACCTAAGAGCGAGACGCTCCAAGCATAGCACATAACGCATGAAGTGATAAAAATATAGTGAGACGAAGGACGAACTGATGATTGTTGATGGAGAAGGGGATGCACGGGGGCATACCCAAGCTTAGACGCTTGAGTCTCCTTGAATATTTATTGGGGATGCATGGGGGCATCCCCAAGCTTGAGCGCTTGACACTCCTGGATCTTCTTTCATCATCTTCTATCGCACACTTGAAAACTCCCTTCATACATAACTCATCATAAACTGATTAGAGAGGTTAGTACCCTTAATAAATAAATAAAATCCACTGGATACAAATATATTATTGAAGAGCTACTGTTTCTCAAGAGTGCCAAAAAGTTTTTGCAAAGAAAAAGCAAGCTTAAGGTTTGCAAAAGTTAGGAGAGACAAAACGTGGCAGAATCTGTGAAAAACAGAACAGCATATAGTAAAGAATTTATTAGGGGCACTTCTGCCACTCAAATCAAAAAACTCAGAACATACGGAAGTTTCGTAATTGTATAGAGCATACTCTGTAAAAATTTCAGCTCAAAAAGATGAACTGGTATTTTTCTGGAATTTTTCTGGTCACGAGGACAGAATCTGTTTTCTGGACAGCATGTCACAACTTTTACTTCCCTTGCCGTAAGAGGCTATAACTTGGCACAAAGCAGAAAAAGAAAGATACAATGATGTTGCTACAGTAGTAACAATCACCAAGACACAACAAAAGCAAAAATAAAACACCTAAATTCGTTGTGGGCTGCCTCCCGAAAGCGCTTCTTTAAAGACATTAGCTAGGCATAATGCAAAAAGAAGAATCAAGTTTTATCAAGAGAAAGAGAATAACTAGCCCGAGTAACAGACTCAAAAGGTAACTTGATTTTCTTTCTAGGGAAGTGTTCTATCCCCTTTTTGAATGGGAATTGGAATGTTATATTCCTCTCTTTCATGTCAATAACCGCACCAACGATGCGAAGAAAAGGACGTCCCAAAATAATTGGACACAAAGGTTCACACTCTATATCCATAACAATAAAATCAACGGGAACATAATTGTCATTGACAATGATAAGAACATCGTCGATCTTCCCCAAAGGTTTCTTTACGGAAGAATCAACAAGACGAACACCAAAAGAACAAGGCTCAAAAGGCTTCAATTCAAACATATCAAATATTCTTTTGGGCATAACGGAGGTACTAGCTCCAACATCACATAAAGCATAGCAAGAGAAGTTATTCAATTTAATTCTGATCATAGGGTCCCAACCATCATCTAGCTTCCTAGGTATGGAGGCTTCTACTCTAAGCTTCTCCTCCCTAGCTTTGATGAGAGCATTTGTGATATGCTCCGTGAAGGCAAGATTAAGTGTGCCAGTGTGGGGGTCTCTAGACATTTTATGTAGAAAGCTAATAACTTCTGACAGGGTACAATTATCAAAATCAATATCACTACTATCAAAGGTGGTAGTAGTGTCATCTAGTCTCACTTGTTTGAAACCCTCTATGTTCATAGGAGTTTCTTTGTCTACGGTTGAGGTACTAGCATCACCATTAATAGGTCCAACGGGACTTGGAGTGCATTGGGTGCTAATAGTTTGGGTGTCCTCAACAATTTGGATAGTGGCAACTGTGTGGTGTGTAGGAAGGCTCTTAATTCTATCCTCTTCCTCTTTTTCTCTAGCCCATCTTTCTTTGAGTTTAGCCATCATCCTAATATTTTCATTGATTTGTAATTGGATAGCATTAATAGGAGTGGCCTTATTCTCCTCAAGGGGAGAGGTTCTAATTTTAAGCATCTCAATATCAAGGGCTAAGCTTTCTACCTTCAACGAGAGATTATCTATTTTAGCTAATTTCTCTTCAACATTTTTGTTGAAGGCTTTTTGGGTAGTGATAAAGTCTCTAAGCATGCTTTCTAATTCAGAAGAGGGGTTCTTGTTGCTAGGGTAGGTGTTGTTGTTCCCATAGTTGGATGGAAACAGTCTAGGATTACTAGCAAAATTTCCCCTATAAGCAGTGTTGTTGAAATTGTTTCTAGCGATAAAGTTCACATCTACTTGTTCTTGTGCAACCAAAGAATTTAAAGGAACATCATGAGGATCAACAGAGGGTTGCTTGGTAAGTAGAGACATAATTAAGTCAACTTTTTCATTGCGGGAGGTAATTTCCTCGACAGAATTTACCTTCCTACCTGTTGGAGCGCGTTCGGTGTGCCATTGGGAATAATTGGTCATCATTTCATTGAGAAGCTTCGTGGCAGCACCAAGTGTAGTTGACATAAAGGTTCCTCCCGCGGCCGAATCTAACAGGTTCCGCAAGGTAAAGTTCAAGCCTGCACAAAAAGTCTGGATAACCATCCAAGTAGTCAAACCATGTGTAGGGCACTTCTTAACAAGAGATTTCATTCGTTCCCAAGCTTGGGCAACGTGTTCATTATACAATCGCTTAAAATTCATAATATTACTCCTCAATTGGATAATCTTAGCAGGAGGTTAGTACTTCCCTATAAAAGCATCTTTGCACTTATCCCAAGAATCTATGCTATTTCTAGGCAAAGATTGAAACCAGATTTTAGCATCTCCCCTTAAAGAGAAAGGAAAGAGCTTGAGCTTAACAACATCACCTTCTACTTCTTTATACTTTTGCATATCACATAATTCAACAAAATTATTCAAGTGTAAAGCAGCATCATCTCCAGCACCAGAGAATTGATCTCTCATAACAAGGTTTAGCAAAGCAGGTTTAATTTCATAAGAGGTAGCTGAAGTGGCAGGTGTGGCAATGGGAGTGCAAATAAAGTCTTGGTTGTTGTGACTAGTGAAGTCACACAACTTGGTCTTTTCAGTGGAACCCATAGTAGCAGCAAGTGTGGCAGATTTTTTTGTAGTTTTTGATAAAAGACACAAAGAGAAAAACTGAAAGATAAACTAACAAGACTAAAAAACAAAGGTAAAGGGTAGTGTGCAACACCCCTATCTTAGCACTCGGAGTCCCTGGCAACGGCGCCAGAAAACATGCTTGATGGCTTCTCACCCTTCGTTGGTTACCCCAAGTGGAAGGTTGAGATGTAGTGCAGCAGCAGTTTTCCCTCGGTGAAGATACCAAGGTTTGTCTCCAGCAGGACTCCAAAGATGATAAGTAGGTGTCAGCGGCGCAACTGACGCGGACCTGCACACAGACACAGATAGCTTTGTTCCCAACGAAGTTCAGAGAGGTTGTCAATCTCTCCGGTCTTGTTGTTCACAAGGATAAAATGCAACGGATAATGATAGCAAGTAAAAGCAGTAAAGTAAATATAGCGTGGAAATAGTAATGAGGATATGGACCGGGATACGTGATGTTCGCTAGTGATGTCTCTCTCCCAAAAGACGATAAAATTTCTATGCGAGGTAAACAAATTACAGAAAGGCAATTGACAGGATTATGAACGCACCGCAATGCTAACTATGCTACAAAAGAAAGGACGATGTTCAAAAGCACGAGCAGTACGCCAAAATAAGTAGACCGAAATCCATCTGCATCTACTACTAATCATCCACCTTGAGATATCTATCCAGAACATCTCGCTGGTATTAAGTTGCGAGCCCCACCGAAAGTGTAAACCCAAAGCAATAGACAACTGCATTAAAAAGAACTCTGCGTAAAGTAAACAATCCTTGTAACCGCGGTCACAAGCACCATTGTTTTCCCCCTTGTGGCAACAGCACATCCCCTAGACTCATGTTTCTGTCACTCAAGCGTGTCATCGGGGGGGCATGAACCCACAATCTAGCACAACGTTTCCTCTTGGAGTCACTACCTACTACTTGGCCAAAGCAATAAACAGCAACGGAGAACATGCAAGAATTACTTAGGAACAAAAATATATGAGATAAAAACCAAATATATTACTCTATCACAATATGAACATAATCTCATAATCCATCAGATCCTATCAAACTCAACATAGAAATAGCAGAAATATTACAAAGGTGCCTCGATCATGTAGGGCAGCTCACGAGGTCTAAACAATGAAGATCAAAGAGGGGAGGAGAACATCACATAGCTACTGATCACGGACCCATGGTCCAAGTAAAACTACTCATGAGACATCCGGGGAGCATCCATGGTGCAGTGGAGACTCCCGGAGGTCAATCCTCCCTCCGGCAGGGTGCCGGGAAGAGGTATTCTGGTGCTCCCGATCTTCGGAAGCGCAGCGCCGGCGGAACAGAGGCGAGTTCGCGGAATAGGGTTCTTCTTTTGGAGTTTTCCCGTGACGGAAAATAAATAGCCGAAGGGGGCAGCCAGAGGTGGACCAGGGGCCCCAGGCGCCCCCCTGGCGCCGTCAGGGGTGGGGCCGCGCCGGGTGGCCGCCTGGGCCCCCCTGGCTCCCCTCTGGCCCCTCCTGGGCTCTTCGCAAAGCTTCCTCCATGCTAATTTTTTATCTGAATTTTCCCGAATTTTTCTGGCACTTTTTATATGGGGGAAAACTGAAATAGAAAAACAGCAAAAAACAGGAACTGGCACTGGGGTGCACTGAGTTAATAGGTTAGTCCAAATATGATCAAAAGTGTATGAAAGTGTATCTAGATCATAGCAATATCACACAAAACATGCATGCAGCAAGCGGAAATTATAGATACGTTTCGGACGTATCAGGGTGCACTACTGTTCAGCATGCACGCTCGAATCTCCAGGGTGGCGTACACCTTGTCAGGGAACACCCCACCGAGGCTATCCGACACGCCGAGTCCCATCCTACGGCTCATCAGAGAGGTGCCCGCCGGTCTACAGCCCTAAGGGCAAGGGGGTCATGGTCCTATCACCCCTCGCTCTCCGGGTCGTTGTGAGGAGGGTGAATTCCAGCGCCGCGGCGATCCGTCCCTGCCACAATGCTGAATTGGACGTCTTTCAGAGCTTTCAAACGAGACCACAACACGGAGGGCCCACACCGTAATCCCACGTGAAGGTAGTGCGTACAAGCCTTTGCGGCCTCTCAAGTCATCCACCTGAACCGTTAAGCATTTTATTATTATCTATCGGGACAACCGTTATCGTTGCCCCTTATCTGGGTGAGTCGTGGACAACGACAGCAGCCAGGACCACCAGTAACATCGGTGCCTGCCCTGACGTCCCACCAACTTGTGCGGTTACCAACAAGGTGAACCGTCTCCTTACCTTGTCTCGCGTTTTCTCTTTGAAGAGCTCAACTTTCGTACAACAGGATACCTCTCGGGCATGAACAGTACCAGGCCCGTCGCACACCAGTGGAATACACCTGGCATGTCGTTCCGCTAAGATACCCTGTACGGGCACCATTGGGTCACCCGACTCCTTACCTGTAAGGACACCAGTTGATTCGAGTGCCAACCATCAAGTGAAACCAGGAGGAATCATCCTCGATGATACACTTGAAGAGGTTCGACAGAGACATCAACGGAATGAACTAAAGAGGAATATTCTTGTATCACCCCGGTGGTGCCGAGACACCAGCGGAATGAACTAAAGAGGAATACCCTCGTATCATCCCAGTGATGCTACGCTACTGAGCCGACGAGAGTGAAATACGAGTCCGTCCACTCGTAAGTCAAACTCGAAGCGACTCGGCAGAGTCTCGCCATTGTAGGTTCCCTAGGGCGTCTGCATTGATCCGTACCTCTTGCAGTTATAATATTTTGTAATACGCGTTCACTAACCAGAGTGATCACAGCACGCTATTCTAAACCTAGCTAACAATGCGCAGGGTTCACTGCTGAATATTATATATATTTATAAGGCAGCATAGGACAAGGAAGGTACATCAAGGGGCGACAATGACAGGCTATGCATTGAATAGGAATGTAACGTAGCAGCAGCAGTAACAATGCCTAGTGCAAGAAAAGTACGGAAATATAGGCTATATATGGGGAAGGAAAATGGCTCTGCTTGCCTGGATGCTCGACGGTAGGGGTACGGTCGTCGACGAAGTAGTCGTACTCGGCAACGGTGTTGTCGGCGGCAATGTCGAGGTCTACCGGAGAATAAATGGTGGAGAAACAATAAATACACGGCAATAATATCAATACAAAAGCAATACATGGCAATTGAATTGTAAACGATGTTCTAACGCAGTGTTAAGTGTTTCAGGTGGAGTGGGAATTTATCCGGGGATGACTCATCGGTACCGGTTGATTACCGGACAGATGATCCGGAGAGGAAGGTTCCATGTCTGCAGTGTTAGAGACATATGGCTGACATGTGGATAGTGTATCCGTGCTCGTTGATCCATTCTGAACAACTTTCATGTTCCGAACAATTTCATCCGGAAAGTTTTACCGGCTTCGGTCGATGACCGGACAGTGCAATCGGAGGGGGAATGTCTCGGGTTCGGTATGATAGAGGGGTGTGCTGGGGGTATGGGTAGCGTATTCGTATTCGTTGTATTTTTCTGACCAACTTTGATATATAAAATATTTTCATCTGACATACAGATTAAAAGATATGATTTTCTAGAGTTTAAATCATTTATAAGCATTTCTGGATTTTCTTTTATTATTAAAATGCAACATTATCCAAAACCTTATCCAAAACAGGACTGACAGGGTGGACCCACATGTCATTTACAGCAGTAATTTAAATCAATTTAATTTATTAAAAAGCCAGTGGGGTCCACATGTCAGCCACTAGAATAATACTAAACCAATTTTATTTATTTACATACAGGTGGGACCCAGCTGTCATGCTCACAGTGACTTAATCAATTGTCTTATTTATCCAATTAATAGAGGGGTCCACATGTCATAGGGATATTTTTAATTAAGCAGTCTAATTATGCAAAGGATTATTTAAGGGTTGGGCCCACTTGTCAATGGCACATGGGCTAATCCCCCATTTGATTTAAATTAACTGGCAAATTAGGGGGGCGGGACCCATCTGTCATAGGCTGGGTGGGTGGTTAACAGGACCGGCCCCCCTGGTCAATAGCTTTAGCCCACTGGCTACACCGCACGCCGGCGGTAAGGCGACGCACGCCGGCGAGGCCAGGCCTGTGTGGGGGGGCCACGGTGGTCGGGGGGAACTCGGCGGAGAGCGGCGGGCGGATGCCGGCGCGGCTGCACACTAGCGAGGCAAGCAGCGGCTGCACCCCACGACGAGCTCGCGCGGAGCTAGAACTACCGTCCATGGCGGCCTGGTCGGGGCACGGGCCTACGGCGACCAATTGAACGGGGAAAAAGGGGGGAATGGGGGTTGCTCACAGCGGGAGGGCGGCTGGCGAGCTCGGGCGAGGTTCGGGTGGCCCGGAGGCGGCGAATCAGCGAGATGTCCGCGGCGGCTGGCGGTGAGAGGGTTGAAGGAGGCGTCGTGCATAGGGCTTTCCGGACCGATTCCTCGTGCGTGGTAGGGAAGACGACCAAGAGGAGTACGCCAGACATAGCGGCGTGGACTCCCGAGGTCATTGGCCACGACGGCGCGATGGCGCGGCCACGAGTACGGGTCGGCCATGGGGGAGAAAGAGGAGGGAGACGGCTCGAGGAAGGAGGAGCATGGGGCGCGGCTAGGGTTTGTAGGGGGTGGGTGATACGTCCAAAACGTATCTATAATTTCTGCTTGCTCCATGCCTCTTTTATGTGATATTGCTATGATATTGATGAACTTCCATACAGTTTTGATCATATTTGGACTAACCTATTAACTCAGTGCACCCCAGTGCCAGTTCCTGTTTTCTGCTGTTTTTCTATTTCAGTTTTCCCCCATATAAAAAGTGCTCCAAAAATTTGGGAAAATCCAATAAAAAATCAGCGTACAGGAAGCTTCCGGAATCACCGAGGGGGGGCCAAAGGGGACCCACCAGGGCCCCAGGCGCCCTCCAGGCGTGCCCCAGGGTGGGGCCGCGCCAGGGGGCGCCTGGACCCCTGGTGGCCCCCCTGGCTTCCCCCCTTCGCCTATTTATTCCCCGTGACGCAAAAACCCGAGACGGGAACCCTTTTTCGCGATCTCTCCTCTGTTCCACCGCCGCCGCGCTTCCAAGATCGGGAGCACCAGAAGACCTCTTCCCGGCACCCTGCCGGGGGGAGGAACCACCTCCGGGAGCTTCTCCACTACCATGGACACTTCCCGGATGAACCGTGAGTAGTCCACCTTGGACCATGGGTCTATGATAAGTAGCTATGTGATGTTCTCCTCCCCTCTTTGTTCTTCATGGATTAGACCTCGTGAGCTGCCCTACATGATCGAGGCACTTATGTAATATTTCTGCCGTTGCTATGCTGAGTTTGCTGGGATCCGATGGATTATGAGATTATGTTCAGATTGTGTTTGAGTAATATATTTGATTCTCCTCTTTTATATTTATGTTCTTGAGTAATTCTTGCATGTTCTCCGTTGTTGTTTATTGCTTTGGCCAAGTAGTAGGTAGTGACTCCAAGAGGGAGCGTTATGGTTATTGTGGGTTCATGCCCCCCGATGACTAGCTTGAGTGATAGAAACATGAGTCTAGGGGATGTGTTGTTGCCAGAAGGGGGAAAACAACGGTGCTTGTACTTGCGGGTGCAAGGATTGTTTACTTTACGCAAAGTTATTTAATGCAGTTGTCCGTTGCTTTGAGTTTACACTTTGGGTGGGATTCGCAACTTAATACCAGCGAGATGTTCTGGATAGATATCTCAAGGTGGATGATTAGTAGGTAGATGCAGATGGATTTCGGTCTACTTGTCTTGGCGTACCGCCCATGCTTTTGAGCCTCTTCCTTTCTTTATAGCATAATTAGCATTGGTTTGCACACATAATCCTGTCAATTGCCCAGCTGTAATTTGTTTACCTCGCATGGCTATTTTATCGTCTTTTGGGAGAGATACATCACTAGGGAACATCATAGGACCCCGGTACATATTTCCAATATTGTTTACACCCACTATCAATTTACTGATTTATTTACTTTTCCGTTGCTATCACTATCATTATTATCCCGTGCATTTTATCCTTTGTAAACAACAAGGCCGGAGGGATTGACAACCCCTTTGTACTCGTTGGGAGCAAAGCTATCTGTTGTGTGTGCAGGGTCCACGACAACCGCCAATCTCTGGCGCCGTTTTCACCTTCTTTTCGTTATCGGAGTCCTACTGGAGACAAACCTTGGTATCTTCACCGAGGGAAATTTGTTGTTGTCTACATCTCAACCTTCCACTTTGGGTAACCAACGAGGGGCTAGAAGTAAACTCTCGTGACATCAAAGAAATTTCTGGCGCCGTTGCCCGGGACTCCACTCTTCAAGATAGGGGAGTTGCACACTATCTATTATCATTGCTTTTTAGTCGTGTTAGTTTACCTTTCTAGTTTTTTGCTTTTTCCTTTGTGTCTTATATGAAAAACCACAAAAATAGTTGCTACCTTTTGCCTTTGTCTTGCTTTGCCTAGTGATGCTATCCTCACCATGGGTGTTGAACCACCCAAATATGGAAGGATGGACATGTTTCACTTAGATCGTCTTCGATCAATTTTTGCTCGCGCTAAAAACCCAACCGACTTGGTTGAGGGGAATTCATTGGATGAGCATGCTCATTATATGCGGCACCGACTATCTCCGAAAAGGAAACACTTATGGGACCAAATAAAAACTTCTTATTACTATGCTGAGTGTTTATGCCAAATTTATGATTTTACTTGATGCTCTAATATAGATCATAAACACCTTCCTTTCCAATGTGAGTTTAATGAAAATGAGATCTTATATTCTTATGCTAAAGGTGTTTATGATTACTTTGATGTTGAAAAGATTGAAGAGTTTGTTGCTTTTAAAGGTGCTTATGAGATCGCTTCTTTGATTGAAAAGTATCACGATACTATTTACAAATCTGAAAACTTTGCAGTTCTTGCTTATTTCTTCGAGAATTATACTTCCAATTCTTATATTGAGGATTTTAAAAATAAAATTTTTGCTTCCCTAGAAGAGGCTAATGATTTCTTTGATGAGGAATCTCATGATTCCGAGGACTCACTTGATACTTCCCTTTCTGATGAACTTAATACTTGCTTTGTTGATGGCCATGATGCCAATATCGATTATGCTTGCAAAGATGAACTTGCTATAGTTCCTTATGTCAAGCATGAAATTGTTGCTATTGCACCCACACTTGATTTTCCTATTATCCTTTTGAAATCTCCAACTTATATTCCGGAGAATTGTGCTATTATCAAGGCTCAATGTGATGAGTTGCATTTATCTTATAATCCTAAAGACCGTGTTGAAAACTATGCACGTGCTTGTAGGTCATGAACAACATGATTTATGTGATAGTTATATTCTTGATGTTGTTCCTGATACTACTGAAAATTACTTTGAGAGAGGAAAGCTTGGTTCTAAAAAAAATCATGTTACAAAAACACCTCTCTTTTTTATGAAATTTTTATAGTTGCTCTTGTTCCACCTTCCTATGCTTGTCACTTTGTGCTTCTTTGATTTATTTTCTTATAATATTCCTATGCATAGGAAGTGGGTTAGGCTTAAATGTGTTTCATATTTTCTTCTTGATGCTCTCTGTTGCTTCAAGTCCTTATTCTTATGAGAGCATCTTTTATAATCTTTAAGCCTAGGTAATGGCTTTAAAGAAGCGCTTTCGGGAGGCAGCCCGCAACGAATTTAGGATTTCCTTTTTGTTTTTCTTCTGTTTTTAGTGGTCTTGATGATTGTTACTACTGTAGCAACATCATTGTGTCTTTACTTTTCAAGCTTTGTGCCAATTATAGCCTCATATGACAAGGAAAGTGAAATTTGTGACATGCTGTCCAGAAAACAGATCATGTCCTCGTGACTGGAAAAATCACAGAAAAATCCCAGTTCATCTTTTTGAGCTGAAATTTTTACAAAGCGTTCTCTATACAATTACGGAACTTTCGTATGTTCTGAGTTTTTTTATTTGAGTTGCAGAAGTATCCCTAAAAAATTCTTTACTACCTGCTGGTCTGTTTTTCACAGATTCTGTCGTGTTTTGCCTTTTCTTCGTTTTGCAAACCTTAAGCTTGCTTTTTCCTTTCAGAAAATTTTGGAAATCTTGAGAAACAGTAGATCTTCAAGAATATATTTATTTCCAGTATAGAAAAAATTATTTTATTATGGGTACTAACCTCGCTAATCAGATTATGATGAGTTATGTATGAAGGGAGTTTTCAAGTGTGCGAGGGAAGATGATGAAAGAAGATTCAGGAGTGTCAAGCGCTCAAGCTTGGGGATGCCCCCATGCATCCCCAAGAAATATTCAAGGAGACTCAAGCGTCTAAGCTTGGGGATGCCCCCGTGCATCCCCTTCTCCATCAACAATTATCAGTTTGTCTCTCGTTTCACTATATTTTTATCACTTCATGCATTATGTGCTATGCTTGGAGCGTCTCGCTCTTAGGTTTTATTTTTCGTTTTCTTTAGCTTTGCTTTCTATTCATAACAAGTTAGAACCCAGCTTTCTTTGTGTGGGAGAGAAACACGCTCCACTTTCAAAATCTAGAACACATCATAGGATTTTTCATGCTTATCTTTGTTGTGTGTGTTCTTTATCTTTTCCATAGCTACTGCCACATGTTTTTCTCTTAGTTTTCATGCTTATCTTTTTAAAGAGATTTTGTTTAGTTTGTTTCTGGAACTCTCTTGAGTTTTCATGTTTATCTTGTTTAGAGAGTTTGCCTGTTGCACTGAGTTTTATGTCTTGACTTGAAGTAGGTAATTGAGGTTGCTATTCTTTTGTAGTAGTAACTTGCAATAGTTTTGAGGTATTGTTTTGAGTAATGTTTGGACTTTTGGTGTCAAGAGCTTTAGCCTATTAGTGATAGATGTCGTATTTTGGGAAATCCGTGTTTATTTTCAAAAACTTACAAAATTAGTTGAGAACTTTAGCTACTAGATGGATCACTAATCTTCTGAGGGGTCGAATATTAGAGTACACTCACGTACCATGAGTCGAGGATGCGCAAGGATAACCAAACCCCCATACACTCCTCCTCGGGGTATTTGTCTCTTTGTGAAACCTCCTTATTAGATTGAGAGTTACCGGTAATAAGTGCATGAGTTCTTCGGACTAATGTGAGTATTCGAAAGTTGACACTTCCACCTTCCCATATTTTTCTAGCCTCTCATGTGCCGTGCATTGCTTTCTTCTCACTCCGACAGTTGGCGTCCACCTTCGCCGGTACATCTGAACCATAGGCACGAGACGCTCTATCATCATAAAACTCTTTATATCCTTCCTAAAAACAGCCACCATACCTACCTACCAAGGCATTTCCATAGCCTTTCTGAGATATATTGTCATGCAACATCCATCTTCTCATGACTTGATCTTCATGTCATACATGCTACTTGCTTGATCGATGAGCCGCATGCTAGTTGGGCCTTGCCCTAATCATTGCTACATGACGCACTAGTATCATTGCAAATCATGCTACACTGGTGTCGTGGTCATACCTAAGGTATACCCTTAAGTATCACATATCATGGGGTACCCTTAATGAGACAATAAGAGTAAGACAACATGACAGATAACCGAGTCAGGTGTTACTAGGATACCCCAACTCGGATGGTCCAACTCGAATGCTGCGACTCGGATGGTCCAACTCGGATGGTCCAACTCGTATACCTTATGAACTCATCATCAATAGAAAGATCACTCTTCTTTGATGAACCAATTAATCACCCCAATTACCAGAACCCAAAAGCACTTGGGGGCTACTGTCGTGGTCATACCTAAGGTATACCCTTAAGTATCACATATCATGGGGTACCCTTAATGAGATAATAAGAGTAAGACAACATGACATATAACCGAGTCAGGTGTTACTTGGATGCACCAACTCGGATACCCCAACTCGGATACCCCAACTCGGATGGTCCAACTAGGATGCTGCAACTCGGATGCTCCAACTCGGATGGATTTACTTTGCACGTGGCAACTCTGCATGTATCAACTCTGCACATGTCAACTCTGCCTATATTAACTCTGCATTAAAAAGGGTTACTCAAGACATCCTACTACTCCAAACATTACTTCCTGTAATAAGTAGCGCTAGAAACAGCCGCATTTATTAGGCATTAACCTCTCATTAATTCCCCATTTATGTAATTTAAGTGGCATGGGGGTGGCGCACTCTATATACACCATTCCCACCACTACGCAGGACACTTCTTCTTCCTCCACCTCACTCTTTCTCTCCCAGGGGAAAAACTCATGTACATCTTGTTCATACAAAGATAAGGAAAAGCTCCTCCGGGAGCACGAGACGTAGAGATTTTATCTCCTCCACGAGAGTTCCGAACTCGATAAAATCGTCTGCGTCACCCGTTTGCATTTCGATAGAGCATGCTCCTTACTAACCCCCTATCTTATTGTCGGAATCCAAACCACGACAGTTGGCGCCCACCGTGGGGCATGGCGTCTATCGATCCATGATGCAGACGGTCTGTTTTCGTTTTTATGCATATTTTTCTATTTCCTTTTGATGCATATCATCTTTGCAAAGAAGCAGGGATTTCTCGGATGATATTTTAGATCCCGAAGATGAACAATCATCGTTGAAAAATCTAACTGTTGGAGTTCCTGCCATGAAACTTTTCATATACCAAAGGATCAGAAAAGCTATCCATTTAATCTTGTTTCTTGCAAAGTAATCAATTAATTATTGTTTTTCTTCCTTGTACAAATCTCGGAAAGAACAGATCGATCTTCAACGAGGCGCAACACGCTGCAACAATCTCCTCTGCGTCTTCCTCGTAGCTCCGTTTGGCGGCCGGCTCAGGCACGACGAACACGTTGCGCCACCAGATCGGCCTCGCCGTGCTCGCCAGATCGAATGGAAGCCCGGCCTCGCCATTTCCTCCTCGGGCGCAGCCGTCGCCGCACTGCTCTTCGTCGAAGGCAGCGGCTTCTATCATTCCTTTTCAGCTCTCATCTACATGTGAGCAACAACACCAGTACGTACGTACAAGCTAACACAACTACCTGATGGATGAACAGTGACAAGATAAGGCAGTACGTTGCTCGATTCGGATCCTGCTCAACCCGTGCCCCCGAGCTGGTCCTCGGCCCGCGACTTGGCCGCATCACAGTTCTGCGCCGACTTCAACTCAGCTCGAAAGATGTCACCGATCTGCTTCCTCTCATGGTGTGCCGGACTACGCGGCTGCTGCATCCACGACCACGCCTCAACTCGGAAGCCATCTCCGACCTCCCGCTGCTCGGGGTCTCGCCCGACCACGCCTCAACTCAGAGGTCGTCCACGCCAACACCGCCAAGGGCACCAAGCCACTCGTCAGGTCCGCGTGCCTCCCGCTGCGCGACGTCCTCGGCGATGTCGGGCTCCGCGGTTGCGTGTCCCGCTCCCTTCACCTGAAGCATCCCTCGGACCTGAGCATCTGCAGCAATTTGGTGGCATTTCCCGACCTGTTTCAACTCGGAGTTCTCAGTCGACCTACTTCAATTCGGCAGGCTCCCCCGACCTACACCAACTCGGCGTGTCTCAGCTCCCGACTCCCACGCAGCTCAGCTGCGCCCTTATAGTGACTTGGACAAACCAGGGGCCGGCCATGCGGTAATGACTTTCCTTACTTTACTATTCATCCATCAGTACACGCAAATGGCTAGCTCGGACGTGGCGGATGACGAACTGTTTCCGCTCGGACGGTACCCCGCTTGGGCGGAGCTACAACATGCAACATGCATCTCGAGCTGCATCTATGCGTGTCGCCGCTCCACTCTGCATCGACGATTCGAACGAACTACGCATTTCATCCATCATCAGGCTAACTTTACATGCATTATTCATCCATCAGCATTCGTATGTGCCAGCTTAGTAATGTAGTGTTCATTCAAGGACATACAATCTGCTAGTTTTTCACTTCCATACTGTTTATCCATCAAAAGCTGGTATGTGCTAACTTTTCTCTACAATAACTCGATGGTTTCTCTAACTTACTTCAACTCGGTGGATCCTTCGACCTGCTACGACTCGACGGCTCCCCGTCGTCCCCGAACGGCAGCAACGCCTCGCCTACGCTTGATGGCTCCCTGACCTGCTCTGACTTGGCCTACAACGTCCCTCCGCCATGATGGCATCATGATACGGACGAGCTAAGTGCTCCTTCGGCGATGAACTCTGCCACGATTCAGATAAACTACGCGCTTCTCCCGTGACGACATCGTCGCTCGATCGACCTCAAGCACAATCAACGGGCTTCATCGAATCCGACCACATCATCAACGAGGAAACAGCTAAGTTTCTCATACAATTAAATTTCATACTTCATCTTTGGCAAGTTGTTCTCCCCCGAGCGTCACCCGGGAACCATTTCTCGCATTTACCCGAGTATACCTCGATGAAACACAAATCACATTCCCCGTATTTCGACCGGTCCGCCGTTAAAGGTTGTAACGCACTCGGGGGCTACAACTTAGTTAGAATCACATTTACCTTTATGGTTGGTTCTTTGCTCCCCTAAGTGGATGCGCCGCCAGTCGGCAGCTTCTTTACTTGGTTTCTCTTATTCTTCGTGAAACGCCTATACATGCTCGGTACCTAAACGCCTACTCTTCGTCTCCAATCCGGTCACAACCTGGCTGCCTGGTTGGCAAGAGAAAAAGCTAATGGTTTGCCGAGTCGCTAATTGGATAAACACGAGAAAAAAAATAGACCAAGTGAAATATATTACTATCTACAAAGTTTGAGTTCTACACTTTATTATCTGCAAAGTTTAAAGTTCCGCGTTTTATACTATAATATTTTCATTCTCTATATGTTTGCATTTTCTTTCAGGTCAATGAAGGAAATATCTTTGGTTTCATTCAGTGCCCGCGCACAACAAGATTCCAAATTCCTTAAAGAAACAACACTCAAGAAAATGTTCCATGTCCATGCACAATGAATTAATTTTGTATAGCTTCAGTAAAAGACTCCAACTAACTACCAATAGTTAGTCGGAGCCTTGGGGGCTACACCCAGTGGGTGCACTGATCGTGCTCCCACTGGAAGGAAAATTAATCCTGAGTAGATCTTCACTCGGAAGAACAACGTACCGAGTAAGTTACCACTCGGATACTCAACAAAACCAAGTATGTTGTCACTCGATAACCTAAATCATAACCGAGTAAGTCATCACTCGGGGTATTTTTGAAAGAGGCTATTTCTCTAGCATGAAATGGTTTCGAACGCGATAATACTCGAGCTAAGTGACATGCATGAATGCAGCCATATTTCAGAATACAAAGAAAACGGAGAATCTTGTATTCATTAGCTGTCCGAGAAAAGTTCTGAATGGTTAATTCACTAATAGTCCGTATGTGACGAAGATTGCAAGATTATTAGTAAGATAAGGTGCAAGGGGTAAAGAACCGATATCCCATGTGGTATTGATATAAGGACCATAAAAAGGCCTTAGAATATCGACTTTACAAATTTGGATAAATGAAATCTTTAAGGCCTTAGATTTTCACGACACGCCTCATGTGGGCCTCAGTCTACCTCTTCCGAGAGCAGCTTGAGTGTCGCCAAATTTTTCCTTTAACTTGCCCGACCCATATACAAGGGAAAAGTATACAACTTTAATATAAGTCCTTTCGGACCTCTTTTTGAGTTAAAACTTCATGAAACTTATGAAAACATCATCATAAGAAAGAACGCTCTTCTGGTAATTTGATAGCTTTAGTTAAAGGCTCCAACTAACTACTAGTAGTCAGTTGGAGCCTTGGGGGCTACACCCAGTGGGTGCACTGATCGTGCCCCAACTGGAAGAAAAATTAACCCGAGTAGATCTTCACTCGGAAGAACCCATATATACAAGGGAAAAGTGTAAACTTCAGTAAAGTCCTTCCAGGACTCTTATTGAGTTTAATCTTCGTATACCTTATGAACTCATCATCAATAGAAAGATCACTCTTCTTTGATGAACCAATCACCCCAATTACGAGAACCCAGAAGCACTTGGGGGCTACTGTCGTGGTCATACCTAAGGTATACCCTTAAGTATCACATATCATGGGGTACCCTTAATGAGATAATAAGAGTAACACAACATGACATATAACCGAGTCAGGTGTTACTCGGATGCACCAACTCGGATACCCCAACTCGGATACCCCAACTCGGATGCTGCAACTCGGATGGTCCAACTCGGATGCTGCAACTCGGATGCTCCAACTCGGATGGATTTACTTTTCACGTGGCAACTCTGCATGTATCAACTCTGCACATGTCAGCTCTGCCTGTATTAACTCTGCATTAAAAGGGGGGTTACTCAGGACATGCCACTACTCCAAACATTATTTCCTGTAATAAGTAGCACTAGAAACAGCCGCATTTATTAGGCATTAACCTCTCATTAATTCCCCATTTATGTAATTTAGTGGCATGGGGGTGGCGCACTCTATATACGCCATTCCCACGACTACGCAGGACACTTATTCTTCCTCCACCTCACTCTTTCTCTCCCAGGGGAAGAACTCATGTACATCTTGTTCATACAAAGATAAGGAAAAGCTCCTCCGGGAGCACGAGACGTAGGGATTTTATCTCCTCCAAGAGATTCCCGAACTCGATAAAATCGCCTGCGTCACCCGTTTGCATTTCGATAGATCATGCTCCTTACTAACCCCATATCTTATTGTCGGAATCCAAACCACGACAAATGGCAAAGGCATACATTTGCATACATCATGATAGTTACATTTTCTTTATGATTTGAGTACTTTGTAAAGTGTGAAAGATCTTCTATACTTTTTGTAATATATAGAGTGTTGCCCCTAAAGTGAGGAAAAGATCCCAAAGTGGACAAATTAAAAGATCCCAAAGTGGACAAATTAAAAGATCCCAAAGAGGACAAATGAGAGAGGAATAGAAAGAGCCATTGAGGCCACCAAAAAAATACAAAAAAATAGAAAAAGAGAAAAAGAAATAAAAAGAGAGAAGGGGGCACACTGCTATTCCTTTTGAGAGATCCACACTCGTACTCCCTCTTATATCTTGTACTCCATAGAGATTATCACTCATACATATAGCTATGTGGGGACCTTCACACTATAGAACTTGGCTTGTATATTCCAATGATGAGCCTCCTCAAATGAGCTCTAGGTCTTCTTGAGCAAGCAAGTTGGATGCACCCCCACTAGTTCCATTGGAGAGCTTACCTTAGCTCATATGTGCATCTGTTGCATGGCAGTCTCTACTCCTCACATCATATCTATCATTTGGCTTTCTCTCGCCTATGATTGTCCTCATTGATGTGAGCCTTTCACACCTTTTTTTCTTCCTCCTCCACCATATTCTCTCTTTGCCATCCTAAGTGTCAACTTTCTTGCTTACGCTCATCCATTGCATGAGTGCTCAAAATGTCGAAAAGGAGTGGATCATTTTGACTTTTACCTGGCTAGTGGTCTGGGGATGAGTCAAGATAAGATTCCAAAGAAGACCAAGTGTGGAACTTTAGTAGATTGAGTTCTCAACACAAAAATACTTTTTTCTCGTATA
The DNA here is from genome assembly GCA_950022295.1 of Bromus sterilis. Lineage (NCBI taxonomy): Eukaryota > Viridiplantae > Streptophyta > Magnoliopsida > Poales > Poaceae > Bromus > Bromus sterilis. Next base: position 290,143,370 of record OX465599.1, on the reverse strand, counting down.
TCCCTATCCCCTTTCTTGCACGCAAACACTATTTGGAGACATTAGAGTCACGGACAGCGAGAGCTCTTGCACCTTTATGTTCTTATGTTGCTTGTTTCAATGCTAAATATAGACTCTTGCCTGTTATGACTTGAATTGAATTACATGCCCTGATTGCTTTACTTAAAAGTTCTTATATGGTTGTTAGCATGTCACCATAGAAATTATGCTTTTATCATTTACCTACTCGAGGACGAGCAGGAATTAAGCTTGGGGATGTTGACACGTCCAAAACGTATCGATAATTTCTGCTTGCTCCACGCCTCTTTTGTGTGATATTGCTATGATATTGATGAAATTCCATACACTTTTGATCATATTTGGACTAACCTATTAACTCAGTGCACCCCAGTGCCAGTTCCTATTTTCTACTATTTTTCTATTTCAGGTTTCCCCCATATAAAAAGTGCTCCAAAAATTCGAGAAAATTCCAATAAGAAATCAGCGTACAGGAAGCTTCCGGAATCACCGAGGGGGGGGGGGCAGAGGGGACCCACCAGGGCCCCAGGCGCCCTCCCGGCGCGCGCCAGGGTGGGGTCGCGCCAGGGGGCCGCCTGGACCCCTGGTGGGCCCCCTGGCTGCCTCCCTTCGCCTATTTATTCCCCGTGACGCAAAAAACCCGAGACGGGAACCCTTTTTCGCGATCTCTCCTCTGTTCCGCCGCCGCCGCGCTTCCAAGATCGGGAGCACCAGAAGACCTCTTCCCGGCACCCTGCCGGAGGGAGGAACCACCTCCGGGAGCTTCTCCACCACCATGGACGCTTCCCGGATGAACCGTGAGTAGTCCACCTTGGACTATGGGTCTATGATCAGTAGCTATATGATGTTCTCCTCCCCTCTTTGTTCTTCATGGATTAGACCTCGTGAGCTTCCCTACATGATCGAGGCACTTACGTTATATTTCTGTCGTTGCTATGGTGAGTTTGTTGGGATCTGATGGATTATGAGATTATCTTCAGATTGTGTTTGAGTAATATATTTGATTCTCCTCTTTTATATTTATGTTCTTGAGTAACTCCTGCATGTTCTCCGTTGTTGTTTATTTCTTTGGCCAAGTAGTAGGTAGTGACTCCAAGAGGGAGCGTTATTCTTGATTGTGGGTTCATGCCCCCGATGACTAGCTTGAGTGACATAAACATGAGTCTAGGGGATGTGTTGTTGCCACAAGGGGGGAAACAACGTTCCTTGTACTTGCGGGTGCAAGGATTGTTTACTTTACGCAAAGTTCTTTAATGTTGTTGTCAGTTGCTTTGAGTTTACACTTTGGGTGGGATTCGAAACTTAATACCAGCGAGATGTTCTGGATAGATATCTCAAGGTGGATGATTATTAGGTAGGTGCAGATGGATTTCGGTCTACTTTTCTTGGCGTACCACCCATGCTTTTGAGCCTCTTCCTTTCTTTATAGCATAATTAGCATTGGTTTTCGCACATAATCCTGTCAATTGCCCAGCTGTAATTTTTTTACCTCGCATGGCTATTTTATCGTCTTTTGGGAGAGAGACATCACTAGTGAACATCATAGGACCCTGGTCCATATTTCCAATACTGTTTACACCAACTATCAATTTACTACTTTATTTACTTTTCCGTTGCTATCACTATCATTATTATCGTGTTCATTTTATCCTTTGTAAACAACAAGGTCGGAGGGATTGACAACCCCTTTGTACTCGTTGGGAGCAAAGCTATCTATTGTGTGTGCAGGTCCACAACAACCGCCAATCTCTGGTGCCGTTGTCACCTTCTTGTCGTTATCGGAGTCCTACTGGATACAAACCTTGGTATCTTCACCGAGGGAAATTTGCTGTTGTCTGCATCTCAACCTTTCACTTTGGGTAACCAACGAGGGGCGAGAAGTAAACTCTCGTGACATCAGTGGGGTGTTCTTATCCACCGCCGACACGCCGTGGATGGCCTCCACGGGGCCATGGCGCGGCCATGGTGGCCGGATGGCTGCCACGCCCTGCCCTGGCCTCCCCTCTGTACGGAGGTAGGGGAAAACGAGTGGGGGTGGGCTGGGCCCTAGGTGGGCTTCGCCCTGGGCAACATTTAATGTTTTTCCAAATTTTCTTTTATGTTTCCTTTTTAAATTTCTATTGTATTTTATTTTGACTAGCAAATGAATTTATAAAAATATGTAAACATTACCAATAAAAGTGTTGCAATGTCTAACACTGCCACAAAAAGTTTGGATTTAAATGAAATATTGTTTTGTTTAAAATGGATTTAAATGTGGTTGATTTGCTACTGTTTGAATTGTTTTATTTATTTAAACACTATATTAAACATCCGATGCTATAATATCTTGCTCCACTGACTTTTAGTCATTTAAGAAAAATGGTTGCAATAATTTTGGGTTAAGTTTTCTTTTCACTTTTGATTTTAATTCCAACCAAGGGACTTTTAATTTTATTTGATTTGAACATGGTCCAGGCAAGGTTAATTATTTTGTTTTATCATTAATAAAAGGTGATTACTGTAGCATGACACTGAGCGTGTTACAAATCTCCCCCACTACAAAGAATTCTCGTCCCGAGAATTAAAAGGTAGTGAAAGGGGTAGGGTTGTGGGTTCATAATCTAACAAATCTTCTGGTGCTTGTTGCCCTTCTCGAAGAAGTTAATCCTTCACGTTGATGTCTTCATTTCTCTGCATCGGCGCATCTCAACAAGTTGTCATCCTTCCTTCTGGGCTTCATCGTTCTTACGGATAGGCTAGGGGGAAACTTAAGGGGGTCTGGTCGATACAAGGTTAATCAACCGAGGTTGTCAGAGGTTATGGGGTACAAATAACTCTAGAATTTAAACTCAGGGGAATACATCGTGAGAAACAAAAGAAGGAATGAGAAGTTCCAAGTGGATAGACATGCATTCGATGTCGATGACGAATGATGGAAAGGGAGTCCAGAGCATCAGGCATAAGTACTGCGTCTGATATCGGACCGAATATCGCAAGGTAGATGACAAGAGTCGGGTTTCGATCCTTTGGAGTTGTGGGTTATGGGCCCACAAGGGGTGGTGAAATTTTATGCAATCACTACGCAAGGTTTGTCAAAGAATAGCTTGTCAACAATTTTTGGCAACAACGTCGATACCAAGGGCGAGGGAAAATGAGAACCATTTTCCCGCTCGTTAAAACGAGGCGGACCAATTGGCAAGGTTCTCGTCCATAGGTGGTTATTGAAATGCCATCAACAATAGCAACATGTTATACTGACTGAATAGCGCATCGAGGTGTTTTCATAAGCACGGAATTATCACTGCTCAGATACGTTATATTACAAGGGAGGTTAAACAGACCAATGGAAAGGAAATGTGATGATACACAAGTATCAGGTGTATATCCTTCCCAAGGGGAAGCAGAGCAAGATATACATGACCAAGTTCGTATAGGCACGGAGTCAAAGGAGGTTGTCGATGATAACACAAATCATCGAGGGGCAAGGATGGTATTTCACACGATGAATCCAATTTTCACATTGAAGAAGCCATGTAAGATTAGTCGGATAATAATCCACCAAAGGTCGGGTGGTTCGCAAAGAATATGATGTGAGTATCGGCACTCAACCAAAAGGGGAAAGAATGCGAAGGCATCGGGTGACAGAAGAATCAGAATAATTCGATGCTTAAGTACAAGGTAATTATGATTTCCGGATCGGGAGGTGGATGTAATTATCCATACGGACTTATCAGTGGAAGGGGATTACAAAGGCGAAGAACACGTAGGTTCTCGGGAATTTATCAAAGAGTAATCTTCGGAATCTTCAGGTGAAGCAAGCGATCATCTTGAGTGAAGGGCTCTCCGGGTAGATGCGACCACGAGATCCTTATGTCAGAGTTAGAAAAATCCTTAACCCGAAAGGATGAGAGAGCAGAGTCCCAGAGTAAAGGTATGGAGAAAAGGATCCAAATACCACAAAGTTTTCGACGTGGGCCGATAAGCCACACGACACTGTTAGTAAAGTAGTTTTGCAAAGACTAGACTCAACTTCGACCAAGGATTTGGAAGGCAGTGTCCTACAGGCAGTCGGCTTTGATATCAACTTGTGACGCCCCCAAAATCAGACTGTGTACAGTAATCATGCACGCAAGGTACACGATCGAGATCAGGGACTCACGGTGATATATCAAAACACAACTCTACAAAAAAATTAATACAAGCTGTTTAATACAAGCCAGGGGCCACGAGGGCTCAAATACAACAGCTCGAGAGCACAGAGTTAGCGGAAGCAATAGTATCTGAGTACAGACAGAAGGTACATATGATCTGCCTTAAGAAGGCTAGCACAAAATCAACACTCGATCGAAAAGGCAAGGCCTCCTTCCTGGGAACCTCCAAACTACTCCTTCTCGATGGGGAAATCGACGTCGTAGAAGGCATCGGGTATCTTCTGCTGCTAGGCTCCAACGTCGACTGCAGCGGCCGAACAGGAAAAAAAAAAGAGGGAAATAAAGCAAAGGTGAGTATCTAGTATACCCGCGAGTCTTACGTCCGCTACTAAGCATTTATGCATTTGTATCAAATGGAAAGGGGAGGCTGTATATAGTGGACTGCAAGGTAGAAATCAGAATAAGGATGAGAAGCTAGGCCTATCGAAGACTAGCATCTTCCGACGAGTCTTGCAGCATGAGTAGAGAATAGCCAACACTTCAATAGCATGAATGTAATAACAATGCAGCAGAAGTTGCTGCAACATTGTATAATAGTAAGTTGTATAGATAACAATTATATATGCCTCCGAGATCCCCTCCTCGACTTCCCTGCGAGGTATAGAAACCGGAACCAACAGTTTAATGGTAGTAGTTTCTAGTAGTAGGCTCTGGCTTCAGCATAAAGTGTCCTGTTACCGTGGACACGGCTATTCGAATAGATCAAAATCCCTGCAGGGATGCACTACTGTTCAGCATGCACGCTCGGATCTCCAGGGTGGCATACACCTTGTCAGGGAACACCCCACCGAGTCAATCCGACACGCCGAGGCCCATCCTACGGCTCATCAGAGAGGTCCCCGTCGGTCTACATCCCTAAGGGAAAGGGGGTCATGGGCCTATCACCCCTCGCTCTTCGGGTCGTTGTGAGGAGGGTGAATTCCAGCGCCGCAGCGCGATCCGTCCCTGCCACAATGCTGAACTGGACGTCTTTCCGAGCTTTCAAACGAGACCACAACGCGGAGGGCCCACACCGTAATCCCACGTGAAGGTAGTGCGTACAAGCCTTTGCGGCCTCTCAAGTCATCCACCTGAACCGTTAAGCATTTTATTATTATCTATCGGGACAACCGTTATCGTTGCCCCTTATCTGGGTGAGTCGCGGACAACGACAGCAGGCAGGACCACCAGTAACATCGGTGCCTGCTCTGACGTCCCACCAACTCGTGCGGTTACCAACAAGGTGAACCGTCTCCTTACCTTGTCTCGCGTTTGCTCTTTCAAGAGCTCGACTTTCGTACAACAGGATACCTCTCGGCCACGAACAGTACCAGGACCGCCGCACACCGGTGGAATACACCTGGCCTGTCGTTCCGCTAAGATACCCTGCGCGGGCACCGTTGGGTCACCCGACTCCTTACCTGTAAGGACACAAGTTGATTCGAGTTCCTACCATCAAGTGAAACCAGAAGGAATCACCCTCGATGGTACACTTGAAGAGGTTCGACAGAGACATCAGCGGAATGAACTAAAGAGGAATATTCTCGTATCACCCCGGTGGTGCCGAGACACCAGCGGAATGAACTAAAGAGGAATACCCTCGTATCATCCCAGTGATGCCACGCTAGTGAGCCGACGAGAGTGAAATACGAGTCCGTCTACTCGTAAGTCAAACTCGAAGCGACTCGGCAGAGTCTCGCCGTTGTAGGTTCCCTAGGGTGTCTGCATTGATCCGTACCTGTTGCAGTTATAATATTTTGTAATCCGCGTTCACTCACCAGAGTGATCACGGCCCGCTATTCTAAACCTAGCTAACAATGTGCAGGGTTCACTGCTGAATATTATATATATTTATAAGGCAGCATAGGACAAGGAAGGTACATCAAGGGGCGACAATGACAGGCTATGCATTGAATAGGAATGTAACGTAGAAGCAGCAGTAACAATGCTTAGTGCAAGAAAAGTACGGAAAGATAGGCGATATATGGGGAAGGAAAATGGCTCTGCTTGCCTGGAAGCTCGACGGTAGGGATACGGTCGTCGACGAAGTAGTCGTACTCAGCATCGGTGTTGTCGGCGGCAATGTCGAGGTCTACCGGAGAATAAAGGGGGGAAAACAATAAATACACGACAATAATATCAATACAAAAGCAATACATGGCAATTGAATTGTACACGATGTTCTAACGCAGTGTTAAGTGTTTCAGGCGGAGTGGGAATTTATCCGGGGATGACTCATCGGTACCGGTTGATTACCGGACAGATGATCCGGAGGGGACGGTTCCATGTCTGCAGTGTTAGAGACATCTGACTAACATGTGGATAGTGTATCCGTGCTCGTTGATCCATTCTGAACAACTTACATGTTCAGAACAATTTCATCCCGAAAGTTTTACCGGCTCCGGTTGATTACCGGACAGTGCAATCGGAGGGGGAATGTCTCTGTTTCGGTATGCTAGAGGGGTGTGGTGGGGGTATGGGTAGCGTATTCGTATTCGTTGTATTTTTCTGATCAACTTTGATATATAAAATATTTTCATCTGACATACGGATTAAAAGATATGATTTTCTAGAGTTTAAATCATTTATAAGCATTTCTGGATTTTATTTTATTATTAAAATGCAACATTATCCAAAACAGTGCTGACAAGGTGGACCCACATTTCATTCAGAGCAGTAATTTAAATCAATTTAATTTATTAAAAAGCCAGTGGGGTCCACATGTCAGCCACTAGAATAACACTAAACCAATTTTATTTATTTACATACAGGTGGGACCCAGCTGTCGTACTCACAGTGACTTAATCAATTGTATTATTTATCCAGTTAATAGAGGGGTCCACATGTCATAGCGATATTTTTAATTAAGCAGTCTAATTATGCAAAAGATTATTTAAGGGTTGGGCCCACTTGTCAATGGCACATGGGCTAATCCCCCATTTGATTTAAATTAACTGGATAATTAGGAGGGCGGGACCCATCTGTCAGAGGCTGGGTGGGTGGTTAACAGGGTAGGCCCCCTGGTCAGTGGCTTTAGCCCACTGGCGAGACCACACGCCAGCGGCAAGCCGACGCACGCCGCCGAGGCCGTGCCTGTGTGGGGGCACGATGGTGGTCGGGGAACTCGGCGGAGAGCAGCGGACGGATGCCGGCGTGGCTGCACACTGGCGAGGCGAGCAGCGGCTACACCCCACGATGAGCTCGCGCGGAGCTAGAACTACCTTCTATGGTGGCCTGGGCGGGGCACGGGCCTACGGCGACCAATTGAACGGGGAAAAGGGGGGAATCGGGGTTTCTCACAGCGGGAGGGTGGCTGGCGAACTCGGGCGAGGTTGGGGTGGCCCGGAGGCGGCGAATCGGTGAGATGTCTGCAGCGGCCGGCTGTGAGAGGGTTGAAGGAGGCGTCGTGCATAGAGCTTTCCGGGCCGATTCCTCGTGCGTGGTAAGGAAGAAGACCACGAGGAGTATGCTAGACATAGCGGCGTGGACTCCCGAGGTCATTGGCCACGACGGCGCGATGGCGTGGCCACGGGTACGGGTCGGCCATGGGGGAGCAAGAGGAGGGAGACGGCGCGAGGAAGGAGGAGCATGGGGCGCGGCTAGGGTTTGCAGGAGGTAGGTGATACGTCCAAAACGTATCTACAATTTCTGCTTGCTCCATGCCTCTTTTGTGTGATATTTCTATGATATTGATGAACTTCCATACACTTTTGATCATATTTGGACTAACCTATTAACTCAGTGCACCCCAGTGCTAATTCCTTTTTTCTGCTGTTTTTCTATTTCGGGTTTCCCCCATATAAAAAGTGCTCCAAAAATTCGGGAAAAATCCAATAAAAAATCAGCGTACAGGAAGCTTCCGGAATCACCGAGGGGGGGCCAGAGGAGACCCACCAGGGCCCAAGGTGCCCTCCCAGCGTGCCCCAGGGTGGGGCCGCGCCAGGGGGCCGCCTGGACCCCTGTGGCCCCCCTGGCTGCCCCCTTCGCCTATTTATTCCCCGTGACGCAAAACCCCGAGACTGGAACCCTTTTTCGCGATCTCTCCTCTGTTCCGCCGCCGCCGCGCTTCCAAGATCGGGAGCACCAGAAGACCTCTTCCTGGCACCCTGCCGGAGTGAGGAACCACCTCCTAGAGCTTCTCCACCACCATGGACGCTTCCCGGATGAACCGTGAGTAGTCCACCTTGGACCATGGGTCTATGATCAGTAGCTATGTGATGTTCTCCTCCCCTCTTTGTTCTTCATGGATTAGACCTCGTGACCTCCCCTACATGATCGAGGCACTTATGTAATATTTCTATCGTTGCTATGCTGAGTTTGCTGGGATCCGATGGATTATGAGATTATGTTCAGATTGTGTTTGAGTAATATATTTGATTCTCCTCTTTTATATTTATGTTCTTGAGTAATTCTTGCATGTTCTCCGTTGCTGTTTATTGCTTTGGCCAAGTAGTAGGTAATGACTCCAAGAGGGAGCGTTATGCTTGATTGTGGGTTCTTGCCTCCCGATGACTAGCTTGAGTGACAGAAACATGAGTCTAGGGGATGTGCGGTTTCCACAAGGGGCAAAACAATGGTGCTTGTACTTGCGGGTGCAAGGATTGTTTACTTTACGCAAAGTTCTTTAATGCAGTTGTCCGTTGCTTTGAGTTTACACTTTGGGTGGGATTCGCAACTTAATACCAGCGACATGTTCTGGATAGATATCTCAAGGTGAATGATTAGTAGGTAGATGCAGATGGATTTCGGTCTACTTGTCTTGGCGTACCGCCCATGCTTTTGAGCCTCTTCCTTTCTTTATAGCATAATTAGCATTGGTTTGCGCACATAATCCTGTCAATTGCCCAGCTGTAATTTGTTTACCTCGCATGGCTATTTTATCGTCTTTTGGGAGAGAGACATCACTAGTGAACATCATAGGACCCCAGTCCATATTTCCAATACTGTTTACACCCACTATCAATTTAATGCTTTATTTACTTTTCCGTTGCTATCACTATCATTATTATCCCGTGTGTTTTATCCTTTGTAAACAACAATGTCGGAGGGATTGACAACCCCTTTGTACTCGTTGGGAGCAGAGCTATCTGTTGTGTGTGCAGGTCCACGACAACCGCCAATCTCTGGCGCCGTTGTCACCTTCTTGTCGTTATCGGAGTCCTACTGGAGACAAACCTTGGTATCTTCACCGAGGGAAAATTTTTGTTTTCTACATGTCAACCTTCCACTTTGGGTAACCAACGAGGGGCGAGAAGTAAACTCTCATGACATCAGTGGGGCGTTCTTATCCACCGCCGACACGCCGTGGATGGCCGCCACGGGGCCATGGCGCGGCCATGGTGGCCGGATGGCTGCCACGCTCTGCCCTGTCCTCCCCTCTGTACGGAGGTAGGGGAAAACGAGTGGGGGTGGGATGGGCCCTAGGTGGGCTTCGCCCTCGGAAACTTTTAGTGTTTTGCCAATTTTTCTTTTATGTTTCCTTTTTAAATTTCTATTGTATTTTATTTTGACTAGCAAATGAATTTATAAAAATATGTAAACAGTACCAATTAAAGTGTTGCAATGTCTAACACTGCCACAAAAAGTTTGGGCACAAAATAAATTCAATGAAATATTGTTTGGTTTAAAATGGATTTAAATGTGGCTGATTTTCTACTGTTTGAATTGTTTTATTTATTTAAACACTATATTAAACATCCAATGCTATTGTTATGTTGCTCCACTGACTTTTAGTCATTTAAGATAAATGGTTGCAATAATTTTGGGTTAAGTTTTCTTTTCACTTTTGATTTTAATTCCTTCCAAGGGACTATTAACTTTTTTTGATTTGAACATGATCCAGGCAAGGTTAATTATTGTGATTTATCATTAATAAAAGGTGATCACTGTAGCATGACACTAAGGGTGTTACATGGACATTCGGAGCCCAGCCATGACGACCTACTGTGTAGCAGTGAGAAAATTGGAGAAAACAATTGATGGGTTAGAACTCCAGCATATTCCAAGGGTTCAAAATCAAGCAGCAAACGATCTGGCCAAGTTGGTCTCTACTCGGAGTCAGATTCCGTCCGGAATATATTTGGAGCACTTATATTCTCCAACAGTCAAAGAAGATCCTTTTATGGAAGCAGATCCAGATATGCTACCAGATAAGAACATACCAAACAAAGAAGATATACCCACAGTAGTTGACATGATTTTTGACGTGGAAGTCATTCATCCCGAGTGGACACTCCCTATCTTGGCCTATTTGCAAAGGCAAGAGCTTCCAGACAACGAGCTAGAAGCCAAACAGATTGTTCGTAAACCAAAATCCTACTCCGTGATCAATGGCGAGTTGTACAGAAACAGCATCACTAAGCTCCCTCAACGATGCATCTCCGAAGACGAAGGGTGTTGTATCTTGCAAGACATCCATGCAGGAGAATGCAGCCACCACGCCTCAAGTCGGACACTAGTGGTGAAAGCTTTCCGAGATGGTTTCTTCTGGCCCAGGCCCTCAGCGATGCTCGGTACATTGTAGATCATTGTCAAGGATGTCAATTTTACGCCAACCAGCCACACAAACCAGCTTCCGAGTTGAAGACAATCCCTCTAGCCTGGCCATTTGCAGTATGGGGGCTTGATATGATTGGACCACTGAGAACGGGCAAGTATGGTTTCACACATATCTTAGTCGCAGTGGATAAGTTCACAAAATGGATAGAAGAAAAACCCATCAAAGCCTTAGACTCAGCCACATCAGTCAGCTTCATACAAGGCATCATACACCGTTTCGGAGTGCCACATGACATCATCACAGACAATGGGTCAAACTTCAACTCGGCCGAGTTTAAGGAATTCTGTTGGAGCAACAACATTCAGGTCAATTTCGCCTCAGTGGCACACCCTCAATCAAATGGCCAGGTCGCACGAGCAAATGGACTAATACTAAAAGGAATCAAACCACGTCTTCTTCGGGAGTTAAAGGAAGCAGGAGGAGCTTGGGTCGATGAGCTTCTCTCTGTCATGTGGGGATTGAGAACAACACCTAATCGATCTACTCGGTCAACTCCTTTTTTCCTGGTATATGGGTCAGAGGCAATTCTTCCGAGTGATCTCAAGCACAATGCTCCCCGAGTAAGCCAGTACACTGAAGCTGAAGCCAAAGCTGCACAACAAGAAGGTGTTGATCTCTTGGAAGAAGAAAGAAATTTAGCTCTTACCTGTTCAGCATTTTATCAGCAAGACTTGCGCCGATACCATGACCGACATGTCCGAGCTCGCTCATTTCAAGAAGGCGACATGGTATTGCGTATCAAGCAGACTTCGGATCACAATTTACCCCCCCCCCCATGGGAAGGGCCCTATGTCATATCCAGGGAATTGCGTAACGAGGCTTATCGGTTGTACGATGTAACTAATAACATAGAGGAGCCTCATGCATGGAATGCTCAGTTTTTGCGACGTTTCTATGCTTGAGTGCAGTTGTAAGAGTTGAATAAGTTATTGTTCTGTATAACAAGTTGTCTTGCCCAATCTTTGTATCTTTACTTGTTATTACAAATCAAGTTTTTATCCGGACTGAGTGCAGCTCGTACTAGAGCTTAGAAAACTTTTCTAAGTATCCATCAAGTCATTGATAACTTGGGGGTTGCTTAATGTTTACAAAACAAGTTTTTATCCGAGCGGTGCATAGCTCGGACGAGAGCTTAGAAAACTTCTCTAAGTATCCACCAAGTCTCGGATAACTTGGGGGCTGCTTAATGTTTACAAAACAAGTTTTTATCCGACCTGTTCACAGCTCGGACTAGAGCTTAGAAAACTTTTCTAAGTATCCACCAAGTCTATGATAACTTGGGGGCTGCTTAATGTTTACAAATCAAGTTTTTATCCGAGCTGTGCGCAGCTCGGACGAGATCTTAGAAAACTTTTGTAAGTATCCACCAAGTCTCTGATAACTTGGGGGCTGCTTAATGTTTACAAAGCAAGTTTTTATCCGAGTTGTGCGCAGCTTGGACGAGAGCTTAGAAAACTTTTCTAAGTATCCACCAAGTCTCTGATAACTTGGGGGCTGCTTAATGTTTACAAAAACAAGTTTTTATCCGAGCTGTGCGCAGCTCGGACAAGAGCTTAGAAAACTTTTCTAAGTAACAACCAAGTCTCTGAGAACTTGGGGGCTGCTTAATGATTAAAAACAAGTTTTTATCTGAGCTGTGCGCAGCTCAGACGAAGAGATTAGAAAACTTTTCTAAGTACCCACCAAGTCTCTGATAACTTGGTGGCTGCTTAATGTTTAAAAATCAAGTTTTTATCCGAGTTGTGCGCAGCTCGGACGAGAACTTAGAAAAAAATTCTAGGTATCCACCAAGTCTATGATAACTTGGTGGCTGCTTAATGTTTACAAATCAAGTTTTTATCTGAGCTGTGCACAGCTCAGACGGGAGCTTAGAAAACTTTCCTAAGTACCCTTCCTAATATTCAGGGTAATTTAATGCAAGACAAGATAACCACTTCAAACATACTCATGGATAGACCAAAGAAAAATAATGTATAGTGCCCAGGGCACAACATCAACGACGAAATTCATTACAGGACCACTCGGCATACCGAGGAAAATCTGAAAGAGTTTTTTGTCACTCCACCCCAACTAATCTCGCTCATTCATCTCCGGCCTCGTCTGAATCACTCATGACACCAGTCAACTCCACAAAGAAGTCTAGATCGGGCATCAGAGCAATCCGACTGGCAGTCTCGACATACCGAGGAAGAAATGTGGTGCAGCTTTGTCCTTGTTCAGGATCACCGCCACCAACCCCTTTCCAGGTTATGGATCCTCTCGGTAAAATGTGCCTTGGTCAAAGCCAGCGCGTAGTTTGCACCACTCCGCGCAGCGGACCGCTTCCAGCATGCCAATTGCTGAGGAGCTGCTTGGAGGGTGGGGACCACTGTATCAAGCTTCACCCGACTTCCCTCACCAGGAGATAACTTGCTCTTCGGCGCCAATGTAGCACCCATGACCTCCTCGGTGAACCTCCTAGCCTTGGCACATCTCATAGTCAGTAGGCCTCGGGCTAACGCGAACTCTGTCGTCACTGGTGTATAGTTGTCTCTTTTCATCAACTCGGCAAATTCAGCCATCCGAGCTTGCTCAGCATCTGGATCGGTGACGTACACTGCAAAGAAGCAAGTCAGAACAACGAGTGGACAGGACAATCAGCATGACCACCAAACATGTATCACGACTTACCAGAAAGAGTCTCGCTGAAAACAGCAAACCTCCAAGCACAATACTCCTCGGCTGCCTTCACAAATTTCCGAGTTGTTTCCAGCTCGGCCTTGTGATCCTCTTCTTCCTTGGTGCGCAGTTCAGACAACTTTGCCAGATCGTATTCAAGTGTTGCGATGGTGGCCTCGTTCTCCTTCACTGCCTCTTTATAGTAATGCAAAGACTTCTCTAAAACTTTCTTCTCCTTGGCACGCTTCTCAGCTTGATCTATCTCCTTCATTTTCGGCACAAAATCATCATTTTCCTTCAGCTTCGCATCAAAGGCTTTCTTGGCCGCCTCTGCGTCAGCACACCAGAAGGAAAGACAGGATATATGACACAAAACAAGAAGAAGAAGAAGGATACCAATACAAGATCATGTACAAAATCTAAACCAGGATAACTCACCATTGTCCTCGGCATGTTGCTTCTTTATCTTGTTGTGCTCTTCAAGCAGCACCTCATACGCCTTCTTCGCGGCTGCATTCTCCTCTTGAAATTTTACAAAGGAAGAACCCAGCTTGCAAGCCTCCTAAGTACAGAAGAAGTACCATAATAAAAACAAAGTCTCTTTACAAAAAGACTCTGAATAACTCCACAAAGTTACTCGGAGCCTTGGGGGCCACACCCAGTGGGTGCACTAAGAAGTACTCCCACCGGAAGTTCATGAGAATAAATCCTCCTCACAAAAGACTCTGAATAACTTCCAAAAGTTACTCAGAGCCTTGGGAGCTACACCCAGTGGGTGCACTAAGAAGTGCTCCCACTGAAAGTTCATTAATCACTAACATCATGAAAGACTCTAAATAACTTCCCAAAGTTACTCGGAGCCTTGGGGGCTTCACCCACCGGCTACGCTAAGAAGTGTTCCCACTGTAAGTCCGTTCATCTCTAGTCTCACTATAAAAGACTCCGAATAACTCCAAAAGTTACTCGGAGCCTTGGGGGCTACACCCATTGGGTACACTAAGAAGTGCCCCCAGTGGAAGTTTCATATCCACAAAATAACAGCAAGAAAGCCAGTCGGACACCCACTGGATAGAAAACTTACATAAGTACTTACGTGCATGTTGGACTTCACCAGTTCGGCCTCGGAAGCTAACTCGCGCAAGTGCAGCTCAAGCTGAGAAGCCTTCACCAAAGACTCTTTCAGGCCACTGATGATAGCATGCTCAAATGGAGCGCCGAATGGAATTGAAACTGAAGGAGCAGGCTCATCCCCTTGACCATTAGCTGGGGTACTAGAGGTTTTTTTCAGCAACCTTCTCAATAGGAGCCTCGGGTGCAGCAGGTATGTAACAGCCCAGTTTTCACAAAAATTAAAAAATTTATTTTCGGTGTGAATTGTTTGATTGTCTGAGTTATTTGCAGTGTTTGCTTCACCGAAATAATAATCGGTGAATATTTCCCCCCTTATTCTCGTATCGGATGCGTGACCGACCCCTTTTCCACCACGGCACACGACTTTGCGACACCGGGATTTCACCCGAGCACCGTTGCAACCGCACGAGACTAGCCGCAGCCAACGGAACAAAAACCCCCGTTTAATAATTAAACGGGTTATTTTTATAGCGCGCCGGAAAGTGTTTTCGGAACGGTTCCAGCGCGAGGTGAATGCCTCCAGCTCGACGCACTGATCGCGCGGTTCGAAGTTTTACCCGAATCGGAGGTACTGCGGACCCCCGGCGGTCAGAAACGTGAGCACCCCGCGCGCGAAACAAAAACCGGGGATGTTTTTGCAAACTGCCAGCCACCGGGGCTATATAAAGACCACCACACTCCCACCGACCTAGGGTTTCCCTAGGAAGCCACCAGCCCCAGATCTGGCCCCAAATACCCCAATTTTCGCAGCAAAACCTAGCCTCCCAGATCTGGATCCAGCACAATGGATCTGGACCGTCAGATCGGCCGATCTGACGGCCAGAAACGTGCCACGTCACCCTGCCAATCTCCTCTCCTCCACCGAGCTGCCTCCTCCCGTGGATCCACCGCGCCGCCCGTCTCCGGCCGCCGCCGGCGAGCAGGCCGCCGGCCGCCCCTCTTCTCCCCGTGGCTTCCCTCTCCTCTCCTCCCTTCTCCTCTCTTCCCTCTCCCCTCACCTCCTCCCTCCTCCTCTCCAGGATCCGAAGCTACCGCCGCGCCGCCGCGTTCTGCTGTCGGGGACGAGGGCGAGCTGCCCGAGCGTGCCCGCTCGCTGCGCCCAGGTGGGCCGCCCCGCCTCCATGTGGCCCAGGCCAGCCCAGCAAGCCAGGCGGCCCAGCTCCTCCTCTCAGGCCAGATGGGCCCTAGAGCCCATGGGTGAGAACCAGCCCGAGACCTTTTTTTTCCCTGGGAACCTGCGAATTTTTGCTAAGTGCTGATAAACTGTGTGCTGATTCGATATTGCGTTCAAGTTTGCGAGTAATCCGTAGCTCCGATGACGTTGCCCCCAAAACGAAAGTTGCTCAGAATTACGTGTACTTTAATTCATATTTTGTGAGCATTTGCATTTGATCTCATCTTGATTGTGTAATTGTGTGCTAAAGTGGGCATCAGGCCGTTAAACTGCTACTTTTCCTGTTAGATGCTGCTGTTATTATTTTGTTGCAACTTTGCATGATGATTGTGACTAATCCATGAGGCCTATTGCATTGATTCCTATTGCGTTGCTTTAAGCAATGTTTCTACTTCAGTTTCATGAATTCACATGCCATATTTGCTTGCTACATCATGTTTATATCTTGCTCCAAAGTGGCGATCCTGATGTTATTGTGCTGTTGTTGCTGAAACTGTTATTTTGTTGCAACTTCGGTCGACGAGTGTGTTGCGACCGTTTATCGGAATTGAGTGATTCCAATTGCATTTTGTTAAGAATCATGTCTACTTTCATCCCATGTATTGCTATGTCATGTTGCTGCACTTTTGCATATAGATTTACCCCTGTTTATACAGCATGTGTGCATAACTTGTCTTGCTTATATCTTTTTAACCGTAACTCCGTTTGGAGTGTGCCTTATATGTAACTTGATTAGTTTTTCGTGTTCCTTGTGTTTATGCTATTGTTTTCTGTTGTTAACCAACCTAAAATATGGTTTAGGGCAGAACAGTACCAAATGTTTTAATTGTCGTGCGGCACTTAGTGTTATGCCTTGTTTAGGTTGTGCCTCACTTAAATTGACTAGCATAAATAGTTTACTTTGTGCTTCACCTCTTGACCTGTTTGTGTGCTATGCCATGTTAATAACCGTTGTTTGATCACCTGTAGCTAAACAACTTGAACCACCGTAAACGTGCGGTATTCGTCGTGTGTGACGAGTACTCCACTTAAATCGTTAGTAACCGTTCTCGACAATAGATCCGTATCGCGTTGCCGTGCCTTGTGTTGTCTCTTTGATCTTGTATTGATCCGTAGTAATAGTGGTGCACCGTTGATTTCTTTCCAGTGTTTACCCTCTTGTGTGCTTCCGCGGGTACCTCTCGGAGACGATGCGAGTGTGCGATCGGCTACACCTTCGGAACCCGACTTATCAACAGGCAAGGACTATACATTACTTATGATCCATTCTATTTCAACCAGCGGTTTGCATGCTAGTATAGGTTAGGTTCGATGTTTGATCCTACCACATGTTTACAGCCTTTTTCAAACCGATACAGCCATGTCCCTTCCCAGCAAACCTTGTACTGCTATGTTACTTTTGCTCGTTGCTCAGCCCCTGCTTAGTATGCATGCTTAGGATGCTACGATGTTACCCTGTTACTCCTGGGTTTGGGATATCACATTATTGTTATATTGTTGTTGATGATATGATTATTATAATGTTGACTATATTTGACGAAGGATGGAAGGTCTAGGCTATCCCTCCCCGACGCTTTGTTCCATTCGAGTCACCTAGGACCCGAGTTCCGGGTATTGGTTTTAAGACTGAGCGTGCCTAACCGCGTGTGGGATTTTATGGGGTCCCCTTTTCTTACCTATCTAGCTTCAAACATTTCTAGTGGTGGCCCAAGCTGATTTACCATTTGAAAACATGCATATATATCTTGTCGGGTCGCTCCTAGCAGATATCTTTTAAAAAAACTTGGGCCAGCGGAGACATGGTTTCTTTGTTGGTCCACCCCTGGGAGCTAGGGGGTTGTCCACATCTGTTTGGGCAACCTATCCGACCTCATCCAGACGGTAGAGGCCGATTCGAGAGCGCGGCCGGCTTTTGAGTTGGACGTTGACTCACCGGGGGCCACCCGGATTTGTTCGTTGTTAGTTAGAGGGACCTGTCGTTTCGGATCTCTTGGAACTAAATCATAAAATGGTTGCCTATAATGGGTAGCAACTGAGAGTGATGGACGTGCGTGCGGAGCCTCGTAATGGGCAGTTGGTACACCCCTGGAGGGTTAAATCTTTTCGAGAAGCCGTGTCCACGGTTATGGACGACTTGAGACCTACTCCTTGTTCATAGACAACAACAACTGAGATGATCTTAATATAACTTGATCAACGTGTGTGTGCCTTGACTGCTTCTTCTTCGTCGGGATGCGAAGAGGAGGACAAGGATAGGATAGGTGTTATGTTTGCGAAGTAGGTGGATAGCAGACTTCTTGGAGGCGATTCCTCATCGAATGCTTGGCTTCTTATCTTACTCTCTAGATCGCTAGCCACCTCATAAATGCTAGTGCGGCAGCAACCTCACCACTTACCCCTTCCTTACCGTAAACTACTAGTTGTCCTAGAATGACGAGTGATGAAGTCCTTGCTGGGTCAGATGACCACTACAGTTGGATGCTGAGTACCTCTGTACTCATGATACTACCCCCAAACTCTTTTCAGGGTTCTGATCGACAACAGGTATGGTGATCGACGTTTTTCTCTTTGCCAGTAGGCATTTGCTTGTAGTCTGTACTCAGACATATATCTTCCGCTGTTGTATTGTATTTAAGGCAGTTGTATGCCGATTGTATGAGATGTTGTATCCTTGTATCTGTAATGTACCAAGCGGTACCTCTCCCCCAAGAATAATCACTTCAGGAGGAGTCACCTCAGCGGCAGCCGGCTCAATCACGGTCCGAATTGGACCTGCAGAAGAATCAATGTCCATATCTGCAGAAGAAAAGTGAAGACACAGCAGACATAGTCAAAAAAGGGGAAGCCACAATAATAAAAGCATCAAGAACATGATCAAAAAACCCTACCGACAGCTGCAACATCCTCGGGAATGGTGTCCATAATAGAAAAGTCAGTCACCCCATAGGTGCTGACATCCTCATAAGTTTCCGCACTCGGATCCTCGACCCCAGGAAGTGACTCGGAACCACTCGGGCGGACACTACAAAACTAAAGGGTTAAAAAGACTGAAGAATTGCTGAAATTCCGAGTCGAAAAGAATGTGATAGCCTTACTTGTGAGCAGTTTTCAGAGTACGCCTCGGGGGAGCCACGGTAACTTTAGCTGGACTGGCCCCGGCTCATTTTGCCTTCTCAACAGTGGCATCCCCCGAGGGGTTAATCTCCCTACCGCCAAGAGTGACAAACTTCTTCTTCTTCAGAGGTGCAACTTTCCCATGACTGAAACCCAGCGCTGGAAGCTTGCCGCTACCTTCCTCACCACTCGGAGGGTGAGACCTTTTGCGGGTCCGAGTAAGGCCTTCCCGCGCCGACTCACAGTCCTGGTTACTCTTTGAGCGTTGCTCGGACGCCGCCTGAACACGAGCCACCTCGGACTCCAGTTCCTCTCCAGCCTCAACCCCAATCCCCGTGCCAGCAGTGCTATCCTCATCTTCCTCGGTGGGATGTTGCGGGGCCAAGGGAATGGGGGAATGGAATCAGGAAACTTCCTAGAACAAAAATACAAAAGATCTGAGTTAGAAGCAGGCAGGAAAAATATATCCCAAGACACATGTGAAACAAGAGAACCTACCAAAGTCGGAGGATTCTCGCTGCTAAGGGGTTTCACTCGGCCCACTGGCTGCAGACCATGGGTCACGCTGGTGATGAACTTCATCTGGAGCTCAAACTCATCCATGGGCATTTCGGATCTGTTATACCGAGTGTCATCCTCTAGCCCGGTGTACGTCCACATTCCACGGGCCCTAGCTTGAAGAGGTTGGATCCTCGGAATAACAAAAGTGGCGATCAGATCCATGGCATCTAAGTCGTTCTTCTTCAACCTTATGATATCGCACATCAAGGGGAGCACCTGCTCCTTCTCGGCATTAGTGAGTCAAGGGTTCCAACCCTGGGAATTGGTCAGCCTCACGTACGAGTAAGGGGGCAATGTGCGCACTCCCGGCTCCTCCGCCAACTTACAGTGAAACAAACTATTTTGCCAATTCTTTACGGAATCTGGCAAGCTGGAAGCAAAGTATTGGGTCCCTTGCTTTCGAGCCCAGAACAAACCTCCACACAGGTGATTGAACTCCATACCACCACCCTCCCCGGATTTCTTAGCCTTCTGGGGCTTAATAGTGTATATGGTGCGAAAGAGATGCCAGTGAGGCTCTATGCCCAAATAACACTCACATAGGGTGAAAAAACTAGAGAGAAGGGTGATGGCATTGGGAAAAATATGATGAATTTGGGAACCCGTGAAAGCAAAAATTTCCAAAAAGAAGGGATGCGGAGGAAGAGAAAACCCACGATCCACGTGAGAAAGAAATAGAACTTTCTCACCATCCTGAGGAAGAGGTTCTTCTTCCCCAGGAGCGAGAAGACGACAGCCCTCGCGAGGAACCGGGTCGGAGTCTTGGTACCCCTGCAGCATGTCCGCCATCAAGATCGACTGGAGCCACTCCCCGGCAGACATGGTCCCGACGGCGGCGGCGCGGCGAGAAGGATGAACTCCTAGGGAGAAGCACGAGCAGCCGGCGAGGAAGGAGAAGAGTGTCCCAGCGGCGGCGGCAAGAATGCGACTGAGAGAGAGAGAGGAACATAGAAGGAACCGTCAAGAAGAAGGGACCCAGATCTGTTTTTGGTCACAAGGGGGCTTTTATACCTCAGGGAGGCAACCGTCACGCGTCAGATCCGTAACCCATTATGGGCGTGCCGGTTGCCTTCCCCATAACCCGCTCCACTTCCCATACAGCGGTTAATGATTATCCTAAAAGACCACCACGGGAATCGAGGAGACAGGCTTGACAGCGTGTCCACTTACCTTGACGAAAAGATTCTCTGACAAGACAAGATCCTCTTCATTTAAAACCGTCAGATTTGATTTGAGGCCCGAGACCGTACCGTCTACTCGGAAGGCATGCAGCTCCGCACCGAGAAACGGCTTACTCGGAAGAATCTCTCTATCAACATCTCAATACCGAGTGCAACATCACTCGAATTTTTTTCCCGAGTAAGTTACCACTCGGAAGAAATTATCGTACTTAAAACGACTGAGTAAGCTATCACTCGGAATGCTAAGGAATACAAGTAGTGCTCCGGTAACTTGAAACAGCAGGAGGAGGGGAAACCACCTGGAGCTAAGTAAACTAGTTATGAAAGAATTGCATTCTGAAGCACACTGCAAACGGAAAATCTTGTACTCACTAACTACTCAAGGAAAACTACGAGTAGCTAACTCGCTAGTGATCCGTCTCTGACGAAGAATGCCAGACCACTAGTATGACAAGGCGCAGGGGGTAAAGACTTGATATCCCACCTGGTATGATCTAAGGCTCGAATTTTGATGCCTCAGAATATCAACTTTACAAATCTGGTTTATATGGACTTTAAGGCCTTTTACTCCAAGACACGCCCTCCGGGGCCTCAGTCCACCTCTTCCGAGAGACACTCGAGTGTCGCCAGATTTTTCCGTTAACTTGCCCAACCTACACTCGAGGGAAAAGTTCAAATATCAATAAAGTCCTTCCGGGCCTCTTATTGAGTTTAACCTTCACATACCTCATGAACTCTGACAATGTCAACTGCCTCAATCGCGAGTGCCCGAAAGCACTTGGTGGCTACTGTCATGGTCATACTAAAGGCATACCCTTAAGCGTTAGAAACCAAGGGGTACCCTCAGTTATGTGATCTCTCAAATACACCCAAGAAAATAAATAAAATCATCAAAGAATAAAGAGCTCTATCAAACTAAAAGACTCAGTTCACAATATCTCCGAGTAACACGTTACTCGGAAGAGGAGATGGTCTCCGAGTACGCAGTTACTCGGAAAGCAAACAGGCTCCGAGTAGCCAGTTACTCGGAAAAGGGAACCGGCGAGTTGTTCGTTACTCGGAGGAAGAAAAGCAACGGGCGTGAAACATTTAAGACCCTAGGCGTTTCTCCTCCTTAATTAGCAGTAATGAAGAGATTGTTTCCTATATTAAGTATATGTATTTACCCCTATAATTAAGACCCATTTACTGGGGCATTGAAGGGGCAGAGGCGCACTCTATATAAGCCTCCCCCTCGCCCCAGGAAAGGTTAGGCGCAACTCTAATCCTCATACTTTTGAGCAAGAACACCCCAATCAGCCTGGGACAAGACTAAGGTTTTTATCTCTAAGGAGAGGCCTAACCTGTATAATTTTCTCTGCGTCAACCACTCTACGTACATATTCATTTAGCTCCTATTACACCCCAATATCTATTGTCAGAATTATATCTAATGACTAAATCAATACATTAAAATGTGTTTATATACATCCAAATTAAAAATCTCTGTAAAAAAACTATGGAGCAATTCCTTGTTGGAAAGAAAATAAAAAACTGGTCATATGTACTGATTTACTAAAAATATATTTTGAGTCAATCAATCAATAAGTAACGATGCATATTACATCTTCTTTTTCTAATAGTCTTCAAAAAAATAGATCGTGTTTTTCACTTCTTCTTAAATCGTTCAGCATGCTACCGGTTGAGCCCCCTGCCTTGGAATCCCACTCTTCCCTTGACCTTCCTTTACCAGTCGCCGCTCCCGGCTTTTCCTTGAAGTTTAGTGATCTCCAGATCCTAATGCTGGTGAACATGCATCTTATTTGAAAGAGCATCTTCAGTCGTTCGGCCCCCTAAGCCGTTTTTCGGCGCTATTTTAGCGCCGCTAGGGGGGCTTTCGGCGGGGAAACCGGCTTGGGCCGATTTTCTTTCCAGACGCGGCCCCAGGGTCGCCCCCCTCCCCCCCCCCCCCCCCCGACGCAGAGATTCGGCGCATATTCGCCCAGATTCGGCGCAGTATTGCTGCCATTTCAGTTGGTTCAACACAAACATGAAAAATTCGGTGCAGTTTCGGCTGTAGTTCAGCGCACAACAAACAGTGCAAATACATAGTTCGGCAGAAATACTAAAAAACAGTACAAATCAAACTAGGCATTGTCTTTACGCATCCATAGATGATCCACTAGATCTTGCTGCAGTTGATGATGCACTTGCGGATCTCGGATCTCCTGACGCATATTGAGGTAGGCTGTCCAATCTGCCGGTATCTGGTGATCAACAACTGCAAGAGGTCGCTGGTTGAGATATGTTTCGGTGTCATACACTGGATCTTATTTTTCACTCTTAATGATCATGTTGTGCAAGATGACACAACAATTCATCACCTCCCACATTTGAGATTTCAACCAGGTCAGAGCGGGGTACCGTACAAAGGCAAATCGAGATTGGAGCACCCCAAATGCCCGCTCGACATCCTTCCTGCAGGCCTCCTGGCACTTGGCAAAGTAGGTGTACTTCCCTCGTGGCGCATGATTTTAGATAGTCTTCACAAATACTGGCCATCTTGGATAGATGACATCTGGTAGGTAGTATCCCTTGTTGTAGTGGTGCTCATTCACCTCGAAGTTCACCGGAGGAGCATGTCCTTTGACAAGCCTGGCAAAGACATCTGAGCACTGTAGGACATTAATGTCATTGTGTGTTCCTGGCATGCCAAAGAAGGAGTGCCAAATTCAGAGGTCATTTGTAGCAACTGCCTCAAGTACCACACTGCAATGACCTTTTGCGCCCTTGTACATCCCCTGCCAAGAAAATGGACAGTTGTTTCATTGCCAATGCATGCAGTCGATGCTTCCAAGCATCCCAGGAAATCCTCTTGCTTCATGCTCTGATAGGATCCGAGCAGCGTCTTCAGCATTGGGTGCTTGCAAGTACTATCCTCCAAAGCATCCCACCACTGCTCTGCAAAACTTGTACATACACTCAAGGGCGATGGACTCGGCCATGCGTGCATAGTCTTCCTGTTGATCACCAGGAGCTTTGTATGCAAGCATCCTCATGGTCGTTGTGCACTTCTAAAGTGAGGAGAATCCAAATGTGTCGGTGCAATCTTTCTAGCAAACGAAGTAGCTGTCGTACTCTCGGAGTGAATTGACAGTGCGAAGAAAGAGCTTTCGGCCCATGCGATACCGCCGCCGAAATACCTTCTCGCCGTGCAGGGGAACATTGGCAAAGTATTCGGCGTAAAGCAAGCAATAACCCTCCGAGCACTGCCTCTCTTTTGCCTTCCGGCGACCCATCTTGAAGCCTCCTCGTTGCGGCGCCGAGTTGACGCCGAACAGATCGGCCAAGACGGCGAGCATCAGGAGGTGCTAGTCGTCCTGGGCGCCGGCATCGGCTTTTTCCTCCATCAGCGCGGCGAACAGCGCCTCGTCGTCGAAGTCCATCACGGCGGCGCGTTGTTCAGGCAATTCGCCGAACACCTGGCAGGCCTGGCGGGCGCGACAAGCCGCTGATGTGCTCGACTGGGCGCGACCAGCCGTCCAGCCGCCGTTGTGCTCGATCAAGGTCGGGAGAGGAGGCCAGCGGGGCGAGCTACGACCCTTTTTGCGGCGTGTTTGGTGGCGGACAACGGCTACCTTGTGGCGGCGCGACACCGGCGACGGCAAGGGTGGTGGGGAGAGGGGTAGTCGATTTGGGCGGTTTGACCTGACAGTGGGCCACTCGTCGCATTTAGCTTCATCTGGCGCCCCCAGCGCACCGGGTCGGTTTGGTTTCGCCGGACTCAATTTCGGCCCAATCCGACGCTATTTCGACTCTTGGGGGCGCGACTAAGGGGATTTCGTCCGTCCGGCGCAAATAGCGCCACCTTGAAGGCCTCTTGGGGGCGCGGGCAGGATGGATTAATTATATTGATGGCCAAGATAAGGTGCTCAAAGGGTAAGCACTCTTCATCAAGTAATGACCTCTGAGGGAGAGTTCTTAGCCATATTCTGGTGTTAGGATAGTTGTGTTGACTGAATTAGCAGTGCCCTGGGGGCTTTTACTGCTAAAAGAAAGCAACGCATAAGCTCTTGTTCCTGATATGGTTCGAAAGTAGTGCAAAGAAAAATGGTACTTCGGTCGGAAAGAAAGTTGGACTCCGGTTAGTGCTAAAACCAGGATGTGTTAGAGCATCTCCAGCCGCGCCCCAAGAGGCCCCCAAGACGACTTTTTCCGCGCCGGGCGGATGAAATTCGCCAACGCATAAGCTCTTGTTCCTGATATGGTTCGAAAGTAGTGCAAAGAAAAATGGTACTTCGGTCGGAAAGAAAGCTGGACTCCGGTTAGTGCTAAAACCAGGATGTGTTAGAGCATCTCCAGCCGCGCCCCCAAGAGGCCCCCAAGACGACTTTTTCCGCGCCGGGCGGATGAAATTCGCCCAGCCGCGCCCCCAAGAGGCCGTTTAGCGTCGGATTGGGCCAAAAGTGGATCCGGCGATCCCAATCCAAACCCAGCGCCCTGGGGGTCTCTTGAGGGCGCCGGATGAAACGGAAAGACGCGTGGGACCGCTCTGTCGGCATGATAGGCCCTCCCCTCCCGCCATTTCCCCCCTCCCCCCCCCCCCCCCCCCCCCGCCATTTTCCCCCGTCTCCCGCCATTTGCCCCAGATCTCCCCCCATGGCGTCGAAGAAGAAATACGAGCCCCCTCTCCGCGCTGATGGCGCACAACATCCGCCGGCCAAGAAGCCCAGAAAGCCGAGAACGCCGCCACCAAAGCCGGAGGGCTTTATGGATGCCGAGTGGCTCGCCGACGAACAGCGTCGCTCGTTTTCCACGACCGACCGGCGCAACCGCCTCTTGAGCCAGAAGTCCCGGGAGATCATAAAGGCCACGCAGGAGGCGGCGGCGAAGAAGCTGGAGGCGACGGAAGCCGCGGCGAGGCGTGAGCTCCAGGACACGCTCGCGCAGACTGCGGCGGCCAAGGAGGCAATTGCGGCGGCGGCGGCTCTCCGCTCCGGCGGGGTGTTGTTCCCTCTCCCAACTCAGCAGAGCGTCACCTCCCCCGCCGCAACTTCTCGCCTTCTACGCCGACGGCATGGGCGGCGTCGCCTGACCACAGCGGATTCAACCCCAACCTCGCGTTCCCCCACATGCCTCTGTCGCGGACAACCTCGGCGTCCTGCTCGCCGTCCTACACAACTATAGCCCCGTCCTTGCTGCGTCGAGAATCCATCCCGTTCTCCACGGAGATGGAGGACATCATCGCCGCGGGGTCGGAGGCACACATCGTCGTCGGTTCAGAGTCCTTCTTCGCCGACGACACCGACTTCGCCCAGCGCGCCGACGAGGACACGCAAGACTTTGAGGTGGACGACGACGAAGAAGCGCCGGAGGAGTTGGCCGGCAAAGGGAAGAAGAAGAGGAAGAGCGGCGAGCCATCCTTGAACCGCTACAAGTGACGGCCAAGGAGGACGAGTGCCTCGCCGAGTCATGGAAGATGGTGAGCTTGGACCCCATCACCGTCTCCAACCAAAACGGCGACACATACTGGAAGAGGATCAAGGCGGCTTTCGACGAGCGCAAGATGATCGACTCCAAATTCAAGGAGGTCTACATGGAGCGCAGCGCGAAAGCCATGTCAAACCACTGGGCGGCAGTGCAGACGGCGTGCAACAAGTGGCACGGCATCCAAGAGGAGGTGAACGCTCGGCCGGAAAGCGGCGCCAGCGCCGACCAAAAGGTATGATCTCGACGCGAACTCGCCGCAATCTCGCCCGCCGTTCTCACGCCTGTACTGACATTCGTTTGGTAGTATGCGCGCATGTTCAGCATGTACCGAGATGACACCGGCACCGAATTCAAGTTCATCCACGTCTTCCCGCTGATCGAGATGTGCGACAAATGGGCGGAACGCCGCGTGTTGCTCGTCAAGACCAAGAACGGCGTCTACGACCCAGACGTGCCGGCGCCGCCGGCGTCCGAAGGGCGCCCGGCCGAGGGTAACAAGAAGGCCAAGGCGTCGAAGGCCGCCGCGCCGGCTGCCGAGCGGCTGCAGTCGGCCATCGAAAAATGCATCGCCGACGCCGCGAGCAACGCCGCGATCAGGGAGGAGGCGTCCAGGGCGAGGTGGACCGAGCTTTTGGGCAAGCAGGACGCCAAGCTAGACCTCCTGAGGAACACCGCCGCCGCCAAGAAGAGGAACACTGATCTCGCCTTCCAGTCGACAATGGCGACGATGGATTTGGGATCGGTGGACGCGCAGATGAGAGCCTGGCTTGTCTCCGAGCGCGACAAGATCTTGCCCCAGATGGCGCCGCCCGTTGTCACGCCCCCCACAGCCCTGTCTGCGCTGGGCGTGCCTGCCTCTCCCACGGCGGACACGCCGACGACACCGGACACGCCGTCCACGCCGGTTGAGACATTCGGCGAGCCAACGGCTTCTGCGGTCGACCTGGACGGCCCGCTTTGAGCAGCCGGCCGGCCTATTTTTTGTTCCCCGCGTAGATCACGCCGTCTGTGGCATGCTTGATCGCCGAACCATGGCATGTTTCGCCGAACTTTGCGGTTTTTTGAGGCGGGAAGAAAACTATTCGAATTTGTACGCACGTCTCTGTTTCTTGGTTTCGACCTTGGGGGCGCGGCTGGGGGGAACTCGCCCCAAGACATATCGCCGCGCCGAGCGCCCCCAAGCGACGCTAAAAATAGCGCCGCAAAACGCCTTGGGGGGCAAACGGCTGAAGATGCTCTTAGGCATCGGGATGGTTCTTCTCCGGCAAACACACATCCTGACATCCCCTAACATAGACACCAAGGTACTCTTTCTCGATGAACCGGGTCCGGGAGTCTTTGCTCACCTTCACTGCTGCTGACTCGTTCCTTTGAAAATAGATTGATCTGAAACTATAGAATTTAAACGATTGACATATAGCTAATGTGAAGAAAAAATAAAGTTCAATCGAAAGTTTTCTGTTCAACGGGAAAGTTCAGTACAAGATTAGCAAAGTCTCCTCGCAAAAAAAAGATTAGTAAAGTCCTAACGTGAGGTCCACTCCGAGGTTCCTTTCTGAGCAATCTTAATTGGCAAGGCAAATAGATTATCTTTTGTCAAGGGCGGCACCCTCGACTTACTTTTTAGTACGTACTATACTTCAAGAGGAATAGTTTGCAAGAGATTCTTTTCTTCTTTAGAGCTCTCTCCATTAATAATAATAAACTGTTTTTTTAAGTCAAACTTAAAAAACACTCGATTCGTTAAGAAGGAACAGACTTGTTTGGTTAATTAGTGAAAACCCAAGCGAAAATCGTGCCATCATGCCTGCAAAAGCAAAGGCACCTCGAGCGACCTGATAGCCCACATAAAAATGCACACACACCATCAATGAGAAAAAAAATGTCACTGAAGTTGCCATCAGATGACATCGCCATCACTCCTCCACGAGCCAGCTATTTCGATTTGACCATCGACAATCATCGACGTAGCCCGCACCACAAACAAGCGTCAAGGCTTGTGCTAGCCAATGCCAAACAGTCAACTCCAGGCGCCGATGATCAAGCAGCTTCGCTCTATCGATGAGCATTGTAGGAGAAAAGCGTTGGGTCTGCATCGAGCCGGCGCCGGAATGAACCATCCATCTTGAGCCATCGTCACCACAGAGGCACCTCCTCTACAGCTCGACTTTAGAAAGGCAAAGTGAGGCACGATGACCCCTTGACGCAAAACATAGCTGCTCAAAAGTAGTGTTACGAACCAGCAGCACACAGGGAAAGGCAAAGTGTAAGAATGTTACTATTATTCAGTCTCCTTGAACGAACCAAGATGATAACAGCAGTGGCCGAGTTATATTTACAGAGGAAGCTGAGCATTATGTACACAAGGCAGCAAGCAAACGCAGACGAAGCAGCAACTAAGCAAGACCATAAATAAATTTTAAACAAGTGGCTGGCTGTGTATATATACAATTGAGGTTTTTTTTCTCTCCCTTCATTTCAGCAGCCATGATGGCTAGGCAGGATCAGGAAGGTGTTCTTGTTTCAACGGGCAGCAGCAGCAGTGTCAGGCAGCATCGCCACCGTCACCACAAAGTACTCGCGGCCCGCTGGCAGGCTGTAGGGGTTGCTGTTTGGCACCGACCGCCGGTGGCCGCCGGGGCGCGGCGAGGCTTCGTTCTGGTCGGCGTGCCTCACTGCGCGACGCTCGATGTGCACAATCTGGCCAATTATGTAGGCAGGCAGCCGAGGAAGGTGGGGCTCCGTGAACAGGGCCACCGATTCCTCGGAGAGGAAGTAGTTCGACCGGCTCCGGTTGATCGCCTCGTAGTGCCCAGCAGGATTACGGACAAACACCGCGAGCTCATGAACATCGAAATGGCCAACTGATATCTTTTCCTTGCTGGCCTGTTAAAACAATTTCGAAACACATGCTGCACTTTACTTTATCGCTACCACAAATTAACAGTACAAGATATTAATGCATACAAATTCAACCAGGTCTAACTTTAATAGATTTCAAATCCATAGCTTGCCTGTTAGTACGTATGTTCCCGAGTCATGATACTCATGTTATGTCATTACTTTTGGATAGTTCACTACTTTATCAAATTCAAGGTTTGTCTGGTTTCTTATATGAGTATCTAACAACAAAGATACACATCTTATGATCAAGAAGCTGAATTCCATACCTGTTTTTCCAGTTGAAATTTACTGTATAGATTGTTGATCAGTGTTTTCTTCTCCTCCAACTCTTTTATAAGGATCCCATGTGCTGCTTCCACCCTTGAGTAGCGTTCTACCAACTCATCACTCTGCCGTGACAGAAAACTAACCTTGTCTGCAAGGATCTTAATGCATAGCTGGAACTGAGTGGTAGAATCAGCTTCATCCTTCTTTACAGAACTGAAAAAAAACAAATCATTACAAAGGAGGCAGAAAGTAATGGACAGTACTTAGATAACTCTTCGGGAGCAAAAAGATCAAACCCAAGGACATTACAAAAAACATATCTCTAAGTTAGCAACTAGAAACATAAAAATTGGCAAAAGTAGATACTCCCTCCGATCCATAATAAGTGTCGCTAATCTAGCACAAAGTTAAGTGTCGCTCATTTGTACTAAGCTATTACAAACTTTGTACTAGATTAGCAACACTTAGCAACTGTCTCCAGTCTCACATCAAAACAATAAGATAAAATACAACAAGCTGCACCTGCTTCCAATAAATTCTTTACATTCCATTCAATTGGTTTATTCATTACTACCTCCATCCTGGTTTATTAGTCTCCCTCACATTTACGATCAGATTTTGACCATGATCTTAACTAATAAAATACAAGTTATACGTAGAAAAAATAAAATCATCAGAAACTATGTTCAAATACAAATCCAACGATATAATTTTTCATGACATGCATGAACATTTTGTTAGTTAAATCTATGGTCAAATTTTGGCACAAAATACGAATGGGACCAAAAAACCCGGACGGAGGTAGTAGTTCTTAAGAAAGCCCAATCATCATTCCTTGCTGATAAACCAGATATATCTTCTTTTTTCTGAACTGATAAACCAGATATATCTACCAGAATGAGCTTGAAATGATAAACACACTAACCAGTATATAGATAACTTAGTGCCAATGAGAGCAACATGATACCTTGCTAAGGAGAGGGCTAAAGTTCGCAGAGAGTCTGCAAAGCCAGACATGCCTGGCGCGGTCACGCAGTTATTTAGTCTTTCAAACAGACCATGTATTCTCAGAGCAGATGACCGCAAAGCATCATACTCGACAGCCCTTCTATCAGCGGAACATTTGTTGGTACGAGCCTCTTCCCTTGCCTCATGCAAGCAGTTTTCCAGGTGCGCACAATTAATCTGTATTAAGATTATGTAAAACGCAAAATAATTAATGTTGCTTTATGCAAACATGAAAGTACTAAAAGACAGGTCAAGACAGTCCTAGATTATGCATATTTTACCTGAGACTCATCAAGTAGAACCTGTGCATTTTCAAGTTCTTTCTTCAAAGAGTTAACCTCATCCATGACAGAACTAAGTTTAATTTCCGCCTCATCCAACTGTTTTGATTTTTTATCTATTGTATTTTGCAACTCTGATACAAAGAGCTCATCATTCCTAAATCCAGAAGTATGATCTTCATTGGTTTTGGAGTTTAAGATGCTAAGAGGACCTTCTACAGGAATATCAGTGGTATCTGCCATAGTGAGTTGAGTCAACATTCGCCCTTCCTTGTCAATATTGACAACCTTATGTTCATCA
Organism: Bromus sterilis; assembly: GCA_950022295.1. Classification (NCBI taxonomy): domain Eukaryota; kingdom Viridiplantae; phylum Streptophyta; class Magnoliopsida; order Poales; family Poaceae; genus Bromus; species Bromus sterilis. The sequence goes on along the minus strand of OX465599.1, from coordinate 290,112,572 downwards.
TCGCGTGGAAATTCTGCCATGAGAGCATCCGGATTACTGCATCCTGCTGAGTTAAGTAATTGCAAGTTCAGTGCACCTGAAACGTCAGTCATATTCTCATCTCCACCTTCTGTTTGTTTAGATGGCTGTTCATATGTTGATGATGTCTCATCCATGGCCACACTTGATTCTTCGCGCAGATGAGTTGGCCTACCTCCATCAAGGTTGCAGTCATTACCTTTAAATGTAGAAAGGAGGGAATCTGATGCACTTTTGCTTCCTGAAACCATTTGCCTGTGTATGTACTGATTCGCTAATTGTTCCTCAAGCTCCTCTATACGCTTTTCAAAGGACAAGCACTGCTCCTGCTTTGCCTTCAGCATTGATTGAAGGTGATTGGCATACTCATCCTTCACAGAAAGTGCCTGAGCTGTTTTCTCTCTTGCATTTCTCAACCCATTATCAATCTGCCCATCATCCATAGATTCATGTGTGTATTCAGCACCAAAAGTGCACAGAACTGCAATTGCAGAAGCAAGTTCTGCTTTTAATTTGGCGTTCTCCACTTCTAATATACTAGTCCCTGTTATATCAACAGTATCACAGCCCCCGAAAAAATCCTGGGAATCCATTTTACCATCAGTATTCAGATTATTTTGTTCAGGATTAGTGAAATTTTCAGTGGTACTAGAGTCACTTGATGAAGACTTATGTTGCTGTGATCTCTCAGAATTTCGAAGAGACTCCACTAAAGACTTGGGAGCGAGCTTTTCCAGATCATCAACATCAATTGGAAGAAGATCGCAATCAAACGGTGCAATGTTTACATCACACTGGCTAGGAGAACCAAAAAGCCCCATGGAACCCATGATTTCTCCTCGAATGTACTTGCGCCATGTCCGAAGGAAAACCTCTCGTCTCCTTATCTCAGCTTCACGCTCTACTGCTAGTTTTTCAGCAAGTTGTCCAGCCAAGCCAGTATACAGCTTAAAAGAATGCCTTCTTCGCACTACCTCAGCAAGACAAGCCTTGTATGCATGGCCCAAGCCACCCAATAGTTTGAGATAAGAAAATTCTTTGTCTCGACTATCTATTGCCTCTTCATATAAAATGAACTGACTCATCATCATGTCCTTGATATCAAGTTGAGCAGATTTGACCCCTCTCACGCAAACATGTACTAAAGTATTTGTTTCGTTTTTCTTGGTCTTGCATTTCTGAAGCAAGTTTGTAAGCATGCGATCAAACTTGCGTACGCTGGGCAGATTATCCTTTTCATGAACCTCATAGATTCGACCAACTGCTGAAACAGCATCATGAGGCCGGACAGAAGCAGACAGTTGGCTCCTTGAGCATTCATCGACAAGCTTCTTTGATGTATCCACATCTTTACTGCAGACCATAAGAGTTCTCAGAATATAGTGCAACAGAAGCATGTTTCAATTATGGCACAAGAGAAGGATAATAAATATAGTAGTTACCAGATGAATTAAGTCTCAGGATAAGAAACTCTTATGTGGCAGTGGTACCATAAGTTCATATAGCATATAAAAACCAGATAGCATATCCCTATAACCCTTCATTAAGGTACAAGTGTTGATCTCTCCTGTTACACTGCTAGGTAACATATTACTAATGCAAACACTTCTCGTATAACCAACATATTTTCTACTACATAATACTATGGCAATTCATTATTTATTCCACCATGCACAATCATTTTCCAGTGTTTCCTACGTAGTTTAACAAAGGAATCACCAGCAACTCAGATTCAAGCCAATCTACATGTTACTCAACTAGTCATTGACTCAAGGGTAGCAATAATTGTCCAGAAGTTTGCACAGAAAAGCAACAAACAATGAAATATATGGCCAGGCTTCAGTCTAACCTTAGAGCCTGCATGATGCTCTTCTGGTCACCGATGACTCTCTGATGCTCCTTTATCAGCGCCTCCAGATCCTTCCATGCACTCGAGCTCATAGAGTTCAACAAGCTCTCCACCCTCTTCTTTAACTCCAGAAATTTTGCCTTCAGCGGGGAGACAAAAACCTCGAAATCCTTCTGTGAGCTCAAGTACTCATCTGCCAACTTCCTCAGTCTATTCTCATCCATAAGGTCCAGTAAGCACCGTCTGCCCTCGCATTGCAGGTGTGGATGCAGCCTAATAGCACGCAGCCTCTGCACATCTCTCTCGAAAGTCGACAGAACCTCTACGTATCCACGGTGCTGCTGAGTAAAGGACCGCATAAAGTTTGAATAGCGCAGCGAGGGCTTGCGGAATGCTTGCTCCAGGTTGCTCCTGGCCATGTCCAGAGCACGCTCCTGCACCTGCCACTCCCGCAGCAGCCTCCTGCACACCTCGTACTTGGCCACGCTAGATTGATACAAGGCATTGGCCACCTGGAAGTCATACCTGAACCTGACTTCGTAAGACACCAGCGCCTTCAAGGCCGGGTCAGCAGACACCTCCAAGGCGGTGTCCTGCGGCCGGGGCGGCGGAGGAATAGATGGCTCGGGGATGTCGATAGACTCCGGCGCCGGGGGCGGCGAGTCGGCATGGAGGCGGGCCTTGTTGTAGAGGAAGACCTCGCGGTCGTCTCGGGGGAGATTGTAGTGCGCGAGGTGGTTGGCACCGTCGAGGGGGATGCTATCGCAGAGGAGGAGCTGGTCGCTGGGCGGGACGCCGCAGACGTGCTCGATGGAGCGCTGGATGGCCTCGACTCGCGTGCCGCCCCCGCACTCGAACTCCATGCTGTGGCCATTCTCCGCCACGTGCACCATCAGCTTCTGCCCCAGCGCCGCCGCAGACGCGCCCTCCGCGCCGCCGCTGCCGCCCGCCGTCACCGCCGACCCGGAACTCATCTTCCTCACGAGTTCCCCCAAAACCAAAAATTCCTTTTTTTTCCTCCCTTCCTTTTTCTGTCTGCTTCACGCCCCTTCAGATTAAATCTGCAGTTCTACCACGCCACCAAACAAGGCAACCAGCAACCAAACGGCACTCGGCCGCAGCCAAAGCGCCGAATCGTCAATCTCCTCGGCGCCACGGAGCCGCGGCCTTCTTCGTGCTCCCGGCTCCGATCGGGGCGCCCAATCCCCAATCCGGAAGGCGGCGTCTTGCTTGGAATTCCGGCAAGAGACGGGGGCTCCAGGGGCAGGGAAGACCTTGCCCGAATTCGGCCGGTTCACCAACCCCGCACGGATTTGGGAGGAGGATGGATGGCTTTCGGGGTTTTACTCCTCCCTTGCGGGCGGATGGAAGCCACCTGCTCCAAATCTGAGTCCTCCAGAGGCACGACTCCGGCTCCGGCTCCGTCTCCGTCTGCGTTTGATCCGGTCGCGGAGGTTGGGACGGAGTTGAGATGAGACGAGATGAGATGGGATTTCTTTTTTCTCTTTCCTTCCTGTGTCCTGTGCTTCTTCGGTTGGGAGGCGGAAGGATTGGGCAGTGGCGTCAGGAAGACGAGCAGCCGAGGAGGGAGAGAGAACAAAAAGGGAAAGTGTAGAGGGGGGCGGGTGAAAGAGTGGGGAGTATGCTGCCGTGTGTTTTTGCGGAGGGGTCCTTGTGGATTCCGGGATTTGGCCGGTGGGGGGAGTATATAAGCTATACTAGATCGATGGCGCGCCAACGCGCCCATCTATAACATATCATATGTTAGTTGCTAATTGAAAGAAATCTCATATATAATCGGTAAAAGTAAGGTTTTGTATGATAAAATACACAATAATGTATCAATGAAATAGAAAATAAAAATTCCAACAGTGCATTGCATGATACGATACTTTGCATGATTTTACATTCAAATGGCAATGTTCAAAATCAATTATTTCAAGTCCAAATGGATCACCTAAATATAAATCCTATGAATTCATCATGAGAATCTTATTCTTGCGAAGAATCATGACACAGTGATATAATGGTTGAATATCTACCAAGAGCAACTTCTTATTTTTTATTCTGCAATGGAAGAAAGGGAAAACTCAATATGTCAAAACGAAACAAAAATATATGCAGTTCTCAGAGATGGGCGACATTCAACCTGAAGTCCTGAATTAGCATCTTGGCGATTGAGCTCATTTACGAATAGGAAAACCCAATCTATATATTCAAACATCATGAAGTGATTCAGGCGTAAGGTAAGAAAAAATATGTTTTTTCATTCTAGCTTGGCCAACGTAAAATAAGAATCCTCAAACAAATAATTGTGTTTATTACAAAGACAACAAATTAGGATTTAGAGAGTGTATCTGTTATCCAATCAAGAATTCTCCTCATTGCAAGATTTATCTCGACATTGATTTGAGTAGCACTTTGATTTGGAAGCAAACTGCTCTCACCAATGGACTCTATCTTGCAATATGAAATACAAAATAAATTAGTTAGGTTATACTGACGCACAAATCAAGCTCGTCCTTCAACAGAGGCACACCCTTCGTATGACATTCATCGGTATTAAAGAGATCTCTCCATAAAAAACTGGGCACAATTATATGAAAAAAGGAACCAGACATGACCTATTTTACATGGATATGTGCATACGTCATAAGCATTAGTTGGAATCAAACCTCAAGAATTAAGATTATGAGAATGATAGCACCAAGTACCTTTTCTGATATAGCCTGAAACACCTTCCCTATCTTTTTTGTGCATGCCTATCTGCAATCTTTGGATATGATTAGAACCATAATTAATTGTGGAAACCTGAAACAAAAGGAATGCAAATTCATCTCTCACAAGCAGTACATGTTTCTTGAAAAAAGAACATAATTAAGCAAATGAGATTTTGTTAGTACAACTACAAATTACGATTTCTCTCTGTATGTTTAGCACAAAGGCACATATCCGATGTAATACACTAATACCAAACTATAGACCGGGAGCCAAAGTAGACAGAAAGAGATGAGCATAGGCAGTATTGCTACAAAATTCTAGAGAACATATTTATAGAAACAAAATTGATAGACGTGAAGAATCTTGAAGGACAACTTCTGAATGACAATTGGGACTGTTGGGCCTAGATGCAACAATAGCAATGCTTTATACGGCACGAAGGTGAAGGAGGAAACGGCAAACCTGGTGGTGCTGGATAAAGAAGAGACGAGAGAGAAGCAGACGACATTGTTTCTTTTCTTGCCATGTCCACCCTCCTTGGTGTTGACTCATGAAACCAGCAGATCTTGATTAGATCGCTGCCGCCTCTGTGCATCGCCCCCTGGTCGGTGGTTAGAAAACCATGATGCTTGCTGCAGTTCCATGGACTCTCGCCAATGGTGGAGGGTCGCCGCCGCCGCGCTCCCTGGCCGGCGACCACTAGACCTTCGATCTGGCACTCTTGTCAACGGAGGCGGCGGCGCGTGTCCCACTTGAGGGCAGTGAGGTGCCTCTTGGCGTCTGAACGCGGGAGGCCTGTGAGGAGAGAGGGAAGCCGAGGCGCCGCCGTCGTCCATCGCCGTCCGCGTAGGAGAGGAAGAGGTGTATCTGTGTGAACAACAACGGACCACATTTTTTAGGGAACACAACGGAACACATAGTTTCACATTGGGCCACTTTCGATGAGCTACATGGGCTGTTTTTTCATGGAGACGACCCAATTAACTACAGGCCTTAGATTTGGCTTCCAGAATAGCATCCATTTAGGACAAGCGGCCCAACTCGCGACCTGAAGTAAATCTAACGGTTAGGGATGTCTCAATCACAAAATCGAACGATCAGAAATGACAGAAGCATGACAGAGCTCTCTTTTGGTCTAGTTATACTGTCCTAAATGAATAGAGCGCGCTGTTGTGTCCGTCTATTTTTTCCAAAAAAATTAAAAATATTATGGAGTTAAATAGTAATTGGGCCATTTGAAATTCCATTACAATTCCAATTGCATGAAACATGAAGTTAAATACTAACTTGGCTATTTTGTATTTGTTCTTATGATGATAACGTTAGAAAACATACCTAATCTATAGGGAGCGAACGCCAGCGCGTTACTCACCTGGCGTGACGACATCTCATCCATCCATCACATTTTCGTTTTTCAGTCAGTCCACGTCAGCCTCGCGCGGAATACAAAGGGCGCGAACACGCTTGAAACTAGTCGTACGCAAGTAGCCTAATGGTGTGGTACACGGGGTTTGATCTTCAGGTTCGAATCCTAGGATCCTCATTTATTTTTCCTTCTTTTGAGACATGTAAAATATAAGGAAAAGAAATTCTCAAAGCATTATCGTTTGTACATAAGATTTTTTTACAATAAATATATTTTTTGCTGGATGCAAGTAAATAGATTAGACACATGAAATTTTGTTTTTGTTTGTTTTAGTTATTGTGTTTTTTATGTAAACATGAATTTTTTAATTTTTAGTGCATGGCGATTTAATTTTTTTAACATGGCATTTATAGTTATTGGACATGGCATTTGTACTTTTAGTTACGTAGCATGGTAAATATAGTTTTTGAACATGGCATTTGCAGTATGTATAACATGACAAAGGAAAAAAAATCGCAACATGATATTGTATAGATTACATTTGCCTTGGCAAGTGTAGTCTTTTTAATTGCCATGGCAATTGTAGTTCTACAACCATGCAACTATAGTTCTTTGTGATGGCAATTGTAGTTCTTCGATCAGGGCAAATGTAATCATTTTGACCATGGCATTTGTAGTTTTTATGGAATCTATATCTCTTATAAGATAAAACCCCACTAAGATGCATTTAAAGTGTCTATCTCAACATGCAAGCTATCCACATCATCAACTACTATAGCCAATCATTTGTCCATGTCATACTAAGATGAATTTATGTTATCTATATGAACATGCAATTTATCCACATCACCCACTATTTTAGCCAATCATTTGTCCATGTAATCCAATTTTATTTACATGCATCTTATAGCTTTTCAATTTACATTGCAAAGTTCTTATAGAGATATAGACTATTGTGATCAACTGAATCTTGCATGCGTCTATAACAAAAACTTCATATTTCATACATCTTTAACTCATTTTGTTTAACAATAAAATCCTTAAAAAGATTTATGCCGCAACACGCGGGTGTATGAACATCACTTTATCTATCAACCAAGCAATTGTTCATATCATCTCTACCAGCATTTATTAATATAATAGTCGATGTCTACAATCTATATACAAGATATACACATAATCTATTTTTAGCTATTCAAAAATTATCCACATCATCCATTGTAGAGTTCTTATGGAAATATCCGCTGCAACGCGCGGGTAATCTTCTAGTTTATTTATTAAGTATCATGGCAAATATGTTATATTCATCATGGCAATTGTAGTTCTTCCACCATGACAAATGTAGTCCTTTTGAGCATGACATTTTTTAATTACGTAGCATGGTAAATGTAATTTTTGAACATGGCATTTGTACTATATATAGCGTGACATTTTTTAGTTACGTAGCATTGGACATAGCATTTGTAGTATATATAGCATGACATTTTTTAGTTATGTTGCATGACAAATGAAGTTTTGAACATGACAAATGAAGTAACGTATCATGGCAAATGTAATTTTTGAACATGACATTTGTAGTATATATATAGCATGACATTTTTTAGTTATTTTGCATGGTAAATGTAGTTTTGAACATGTCATTTGTAGTATGGCAAATGAAGTTTATGCAACATGGCAAATGAAGTAGCATAGCATGGCAAATGTAATTTTTGGACATGGCATTTGTAGTATATATAGCATGGAATTTTTTTAGTTATGTTGCATGGTAAATGTAGTTTTGAACATGTCATTTGTAGTATGGAAAATGAAGTTTATGCAACATGGTAAATGAAGTAACGTAGCATGGCAAATTTAATTTTTGGGCATGACATTTTTATTATATATAGCATGGCATATTTTAGTTATGTTGCATGGAAAATGTAATTTTGAACATGTCATTTGTAGCATGACAAATGAAGTTATGTAGCATGATAAATATTTTTCTTTTCGACATGGCAAATGAAGTTTATGTAGCATGACACGTGTATATTTTAAAACATGACAAATGAATTTTAGGCGGCATGGCAAATGACGTTACGTAGCATGGCAAATATTATTTTCTGACATGGCATTTGTAGTATATATAGCATGCTAAATGAAGTTATGTAGCATGACAAATGTTTCTTTTCGACATGGCAAATGAAGTTTATGCAGCATGACAAATGTATATTTTAGAACATGGCAAATGTATATTTTAGAACATGGCAAATGAATTTTATGCAGCATGGAAATTGTATGTTTAGGACATGGCAAATGTTTCGTTTTAACATGGCATTTGTAGTATATATAACATATCAATATTTAGTCACGTACCATGGTAAATGTAACGACCCGATTCACTAAGAATCCAAGTCTCCGTATATTCTGTGCTAGTCTCTGGATTAATATCTAGCACACACGGTACATGATGTAATATCAAGAATAAACCACATGTCATAAATATTACATCGAAGATCCAATATTACAATAAAGCTCAAGACTAGCTTACAAATAGAATACAGCGGAAAAACAATAAAAGCTTCGTGGCGTCCATCAACTCCACCGCCACAGTTGAGTATAGACATCGTAACCCTACAACGCATCACTTACTCTTCGTATACAATCCTGCAACACCGAAGATTACAGACCGACAACGGGTCAGTACATCTGATTTGTACGGCAAGTCACACGAAAAAGGATATAACAAACCTACAGCTACATGCAAGATAGGCCATAAAAGGCTTATGGTTTTATTTTGCAGAAAGCTAATTTTTTCCTCAATCTACCTAATAGTCAAATTTTAGTTTATCTCACTACATTAACATAAGGTTGAATTGGGCTACACCGATTCCAACCCACCCTCTATTAAAGTTTCCCACTTAAGTTTTATTAAGGTGAATCATCTATCAAGATCCTCCAATAAGAGTAATGCCTAGTTGCTCATAGTTGTCCATAACCGGGGACACGGCTAATCATGATTAGTTATTACGCTCTGCAGAGGTTTATATACTTTACCCACTGGACTCAACCCGAAGATTGAGACGAAGTCTTTCAGAAGAGGTCACCAACACCCAACGGCAGGCCGGTACACCTATCAAAATCTACATCTGCTAACTTTGCACGGGGGACTTCCTACAACGTACTCAACTAAGCTAGAGCCCATATGGCCAGTGGCTGTACATGGAAGCTTCTAGTCACCAAGTATGTCTGATATTTTTGAGCCTGGACGGCGCCCACTTACGTTCAGAGGGTAGATACCATGACATTCTTTATACCACCAATTCAAACCATTCGGGAAGCATTTGGCCCTGGTCCCGCCTTCAATAAGGCACGAGCCCCAGGATGCTCTCCCTGCCCGTCCAGAGGTGAATTCTATTTAAGGTTGCTAGGCAAGTCATTAAATCCTCACACAACTCAATGTATTCTCAAACCAATCCCCGTCTACAAGCATAGCAATATATAACAATCACGAGCTAAGGAGACAAAGAATACAGGATCAGATCATATGGCTATCCTACTAGGTTTTGCAGCAATAGCAATATAGAATAGTCCTACACATGCATAGGGTGATAAGTACTACATGCATAATGAAAAATATAGGTTGAGGTATGGCCAAAGTGTAACTTGCCTTATACATTCGATGAAGTTCTTCGCTCTTACGATCCAGATAACTCTACTCGTCACACTCCGAGCAATCTATCGTAAAAGAAAGATATTGTCGTCGGAATGACCCCTGGGTAGGGTCACCCAGGAGAAACATTTTGTTAAAGCAAAGATCACCGACTGATGACCGTCAACTGTAGGGGATCGTTTGTAGCGTTTTCGATAAATAATAGTGTCGAAGCCAACGAGGAGCAGAAGGTATTGGTAAGTGACTTTGGTAAAGAAATAGCTGTAGGAACTGAAAGATAACTTTTTAGGGATTTTTTATATAAGCAACAAAAGGTAAAAGCGAACAAAGTAATAGGCAATGAGGAGTAATAAGTGGCCCGATCCTTTTAAGCAAATGATAAGCCTAGCAATTGAACTTACAAAAGCTAAAGCGTGCTTGAGGACACACGGGAGAAATAGTCACGTGCTTTCTCCATATTCCGTATCGGTACTATGTGTTGTGTTGATAAGTGTCGAGTGGGTGGATCTATGCTAGTACACCCTCTAGACTAAGATAAGTGCACTCGTATGATTAAACACCTTGCAAGCATCCGCAAATACAAGATAGTAAGGCAAAATCCTAACCATAGCAATACGATCGATGATCCATTGTTCCCTTGTGCAAAAGTGTGCAAACTGGGGTTCAGGTTTCTGTCACTCCGACAACCCACCGTAAGCATTCTTTATACACAATGCATTCCCCTAGGTCCTTGATAAGGCGAAGTGTTGAGTGTTCGAATCACACAACACCACTAGGGAAATAACAACACAACTTAAATATCAAACAACACATATTACTTCAACATCATATGACTACTAACAACTAGACTTCTCCCATGTCCTCAAGAACTAAAGTAACTACTCACAAGACATAAAAAAGATCATGATCAGAGGGGATAAATAAATGATAAACAATCTGGACACAATGATATTTCTCCAACAAAACTCAATAGGATTCATCACACGGTGGTAATCAACACGGGTAGAGTAGAGAGGATAGATAGTATGGATTACAACACAAGTTGAACTTGTGAGGTGAGATGAGATGAATATGGAGATGGTGCTGATGTTGGGGATGATGTTGATGATGATCTCGATGATGCCCGTGACGATGGTGATGACGATGGCGATGATCTCCCCTTCCGGGAAGTGTTCTCCCCGGTGGAATCTGCCCGCCGGAGATGGCTTTTATTCTCTGTAGGTTTCCTCCACAGAGCGGCGGAGGAACTCGTGAAACTCCTCCTATTTTAGGGTTTTCGGATAACGAGTGATATATAGGCCAGAGGGGGGAGCCGGGAGTGGCCCCAGGGCTCCAGGCGCCCTCCCGGCGCGGCCAGGGGTGGGTCCGCGCCAGGTGGCCGCCTGGGCACCCTGTGCCCCCCCTCTGGCCCCTCTTTTGCGTGTCTTCATTATCCTTCTGGAAAACGACCTCCGTCGATTTTCAGGTAATTTGGAGGTCTTCGATTTTAGCAACTCAGCGTCCACTTTTTACCGCTGAATCCTGCGTCTGCTGCTTCGGCACCAGAAAGTTGCAAAATGTGTAAAACAAGCCAAAACAACATAAGTTTAGCATCATAACATGAAATATATCAATGAATAGGAAAGAATTACTATATAAAATAGTGATGCATTTTGGACGTACCAACTCCCCCAAGCTTAGACCTCGCTTGTCCCCAAGCGAATACTGAGCTCGGTAAACCTGTCCACAAGTTTAGAGAGTAAAGTGTCGGGACGGGGATGTACCCAGGAAAATCCCATGGTCAGGGACCCTGGGTTAGTCATGAGAGGCACAGGTTGGACGATAGCTCGTCGGCTAACAGGAGGATACGTTCCTACTCGATGTTATTGATTGGAGATGGCGATTACAGGGGAGCCAAGGCTAGTGCGCACAAGGCTAGGGTTACAGATTGTCTATTGCCTGATCTTGACGTCTCCCCTCCTAGCCCTTATATACTAGGCTAGGTCTCTGGGAGTCCGTCCTCGATTACAGATGAGGTTTCCTAACCCTGATCTTGTTCCGTACGGCAAGTTTGCACCTTACTTATGAGTCGCGGACTCCTACGTCGATGCCACTAGTGGGCCAAGGTTGGGCCCGGGCGGCATCTTTGTGGGCCTTCTGTCTTCGGGTACACCGAGTAGGCTCATCCATAGGAGTCATGGGGTCACCCCCTCGTCAGTAGCCCCCGAGTGCCTAGGGGACTCGAAGAGGAGCGCAGGGACTCGAGTCATTCTTGCGTCGTTTTGATGTATGCATGGTTCAACCGCGGGTCGCTGGCAGTCTGGGGCCATGAAAAAACCTGTTTCGAGGGATGCTAAGCTGAAAGGGCCCAAGGAGTCGACTGGTCGAGCCTTGGTGAATTGCACTAGTGGCAAAAACCGTAGTAGCCCAATCAAACTCATGTCCCTCGACATGAGCTTGGAACACCGGTGTCAAGAAAAAGTCATGCCGCTGCAGGTCTTACAGTGATCAATTGCCGCCAGTAAAGTTCGTAGCCTAGGCACGTCCGCCCGGCTTTTTCTATCATGCAAGCGCATGGAAAAGGTTCGGAGTGAAATCGCTCTGCGGCAAGTCCCAGCCCGGCCGATCTGCGCAGCGGGGTCTTACCTACACGCTAAGCTTGCGTGGCATCTGGGCACAGTGTATCGTGTTCCGGGAATATGTATTTTTATTGAGGCGCGGAGCCTAGTAGATAATGCACCCACTTGGAATAAACAATCAAGTGAGCTGTTTTAGCGTTCACTCGCGGAGCTTTGCCGAGTGCTCGGGCGAGGAGTAATGTAGGGGAGTACTTGCTCGGGAGATCATCGATTGCTCGGGTACATAGAGTTTTGCGAGTAATCACTCGAGTATCGCTGTTGCTCTCGGGGTGAGGGAGCACCCGATACTCTAGGACTGCTCGGTCTAGCGAGTGCAGGTCTGCTTATCTTCTGTCATGGTGAGGGAGCACCCGAAACTCTCATGGGTGCGTGACGGGGATGTACCCCGGCAAATCCCATGGTCAGGGACCCTGAGTTAGTCATGAGAGGCACAGGTTGGACGATAGCTCGTCGGCTAACAGGAGGATACATTCCTGCTCGATGTTATTGATTGGATATGGCGATTACATGAGAGCCAAGGCTAGTGCGCACAAGGCTAGGGTTACAGATTGTGTATTGTTTGATCTCGATGTCTCCCCTCCTAACCCTTATATACTAGGCTAGGTCTCGGGGAGTCCGTCCTGGATTACAGATGAGATTTTCTAACCATCATCTTGTTCCGTACGGCAAGTTTGCACCTTCTTTATGACTCGCTGATACGTCTCAAACGTATCTATAATTTCTTCTTGCTCCATGCATGTTTTGTGTGATATTGCTATGCTTTTGATACACTTTCATATCTTTTTATAACATATTTTGGAACTAACCTATTAATGGTTGCAAGAGTGCACAAGTTCTTGTTTTTGTACTTTATGTGTAGGAATTACTTGGATAAAGGAAAAATCATAAAAAAGAGCCTTGTAGGAGTTGGACTCTAACTCTCCCGAAATCTGTCCCCACCAGACAGGTTTTAAAGATCACCTCGGAAACGCTAGAAGACGGCCTCAAACGGAAAAAAAAATTAAAACTACAAAGTTGTAGGGAATTTTTTTCTAGTGGATTTAGACATAAAATTCGGCCCAATCGGAGTTCGGACGCTTCCAGAAACCCCGAAATACAGAGGACGTAATCTGGATGACGGGTATCCGAGAGTCTATATAAAGAGAGGAAACCTAGGTCGAAGGGCACCACGAAATTTCCTCCCCCTTGGCAGCCGTCTTGAGGGGGAGATCAATCTCCACAGCAGCACCATCTCCAAGGAAGAAGAAGGGGCCAAGGGCCGCTGCCCCCAAGGGCCGTGGCCACCGCCGTGGTCGTGGGCGCCGCCGCCGCCGTGGCCACCGCCGTCACCGTCTCCTTCATCTTCTCCGGGCTGCACCTCTCCATCAACAACTCTCTCTCACTCACCATGTCCATGTGTGAGTAGTTCCCCCTCGGGGCTAAGACTTGTGGTTTCTCTCTCTCCCATGATGTGATCTTTGTTGTGATCATTGGCTATCTTAATCTAGGGTGATCCCATGATGTTTCCCCTTCTTCTATGTATTGGATTTGATGTACTCACTTGATCCTATCTAGTATAATCCCCGAGACCATGGTGACAGCGGTCTATTGGACATGGGTTAGAAGAATATTATCATGAGTGATTTCCTCTTTTGTGTGTGGATTGAAGATTGAGAGTCTTTTGGTTCTTGTCTTTGACTATCCTTTAGATATGTTGTGGTGATTGTGGTACTCTCTTTGGATGGCCGCGGTGACATTGGGAAATCCTTAGATTGAGAACTACGAACTCTGAGGTGTGCTTTTGTAGCCCTACACAATTCTCGTCCTCTCTTGACCACAAAGGAATGACCTCCGAGTACGTCTCCATTGCATGTTTTATGGGAAATATCATATGATTAGACTATGTTAATGTTGTTGGGAGTTGCCACTAGTGAAAGTATGAAGCCTAGGCCTTGTTTCCACCATTGCAATACCGTTTGTGTTCACTTTTGCCACTTGTTTCTTTGCTGCACTTTTTATTACAGATTTATATTACTTCGTTTTACCACACCTATCACCCATATTTTACCATCTCTTCGCCGAACTAGTGCACCTATACAACTCCTAGTTGTATTAGGTGTGTTGGGGACACAAGAGACTTCTTGTATCTTAATTGCAGGGTTGCTTGAGAGAGACCATCTTCAACCTCTACTTCCCTGAGTTCAATAAACCTTAGGTCATCCACTTGAGGGAAATTGCTGCTGTCCTACAAACCTCTGCGCTTGGAGGCCCAACATAGTCTACAAGAATAGAAGCGTGCGTAGACATCAAGCTATTTCTGGCGCCGTTGCCGGGGGGTGAGTGCTTGAAGGTATATCTTTAGATTTGCAATTAATTCTTTTTGTTTCTTGTTTTTATTTTCACTAGTTAGGCTTTATGGAAAACAACAACAAAATTATGAGAGAGCTTTATGAGCTCTATCTTGAGTTAGGACATGAAGTGTTTGAGGAGGAGATCAAAAAGCCTATGGAGCTTTATTATTTGCACAACACTCATGATAGTAGTAATGTTATTTGCATGTCTTCTTTGAATACTTTTGATACTAATGATATGCAAAACCATAAGCTTGGGGATGCTACGTTTTATGAAGATGATCTTTTTAGCCCCCCAAGTTTTGATGAGGAAATTTATGTTGATGATACTTTGCCTCCTATCTATGATGATTATTGTGATGACACTTATGCTATAAAGAATAAATTTTTACAAGTGCATCATGATAAGAATGATTCATGTGATAGCTATTTTGTTGAGTTTGCTCCCACTATTACTAATGAGAAGGATTTTGCTTATGTGGGGAGTAACAAATTTTCTATGCTTGTGGATCATGATAAGAAAGTTGTATGTGATACTTATGTTGTTGAGTTTATTCATGATCCCACTGGAAATTATTATGAGAGGGGAACATATGCTTATAGATATTTCAATAATATCAAGTTCCCTCTCTTTATGTTGAAGGTTTTGAAGTTGCACTTGTTTTGCCTTCCTATGCTAATATATTTATGCTTCAATGAGTTATTACTCTATAAGATCCCTTTGCATAGAAAGCATGTTAGACTTAAATGTGTTTTTTATTTGCTTCTTTATGCTCTCTTTTGTGCTTCAACTCTTATTCCTATGAGAGCATCACTAAAATATTAAGCCTATCTTTATGGCTATAAAGAAAGAGCTCTAGGGAGACAACCCTTGTTATCTTTACTTTGAGTTTTTACTTTTTGTTTTTAGTGGTCTTGATGATTGTTACTACTGTAGCAACATCATTGTATCTTTATTTTCAAGCTTTGTGCCAAGTTATAGCCTCATATGACAAGGGAAGTGAAAGTTGTGACATGCTGTCTAGAAAACAGATTCTGTCCTCGTGACGGGATAAATCAGAATAAATCACCAGTTCATCTTTTTGAGCTGAATTTTTTACACAGCGTGCTCTATACAATCACAGAACTTTTGTATGTTCTGAGTTTTTTTTATTTGAGTTGCAGAAGTGCCCCTAAAAAATTCTTTACTACCTGTTGTTCTGTTTTTCACAGATTCTGTCACGTTTTGTCTCTTCTAACTTTTGCAAACCTTAAGCTTGCTTTTTCTTTGCAAAAACCTTTTGGCAATCTTGAGAAACAGTATCTATTCAAGAATATCTTTATATCCAATAGGTAAAATTATTTATTAAGGGTACTAACCTCTCTAATCAGCTTATGATGAGTTATGTATGAAGGGAGTTTTCAAGTGTGCGATAGAAGATGATGAAAGAAGATTCGGGAGTGTCAAGCGCTCAAGCTTGGGGATACCCCTATGCATCCCCAATAAATATTCAAGGAGACTCAAGCGTCTAAGCTTGGGATGCCCCCGTGCATCCCCTTCTTCATCAACAATTATCAGTTCGTCTCTCGTTGCACTATATTTTTATCGCTTCATGCGTTATGTGCTATGCTTGGAGCGTCTCGCTCTTAGGTTTTATTTTTAGTTTTATTTAGCTTTGCTTGCTGTTCATAACAAGTTAGATCCAGTCTTACTTTGTGTGGGAGAGAAACACGCTCCACTTTCAAAATCTAGAACACATCATAGGATTTTTCATGCCTATCTTTTTGTTGTTGTGTGTTCTTTATCTTTTCATAGCTACTGCCATTTCTAGTTTTAGTCTTAGTTTGTCTTTAGCAAGAGCCTTGGCTTTTGTTTAGTTTGTTGCTGGAACTCTCTTTAGTTTTCATGTTTATCTTGTTAAGAGAGTTAGTTATTGCACTGAGTTGTGTCTTGTCTTGAAAGTAAGTAATTGAGGTTGCTATTTAATTTTAGTAGTAACTTGCAATGGTTTTGAGGTATTGATGTGAGTAATGTTTGAACTTTTGGTGTCAAGAGCTCTAGCCTATTAGTGATAGGTGTCGTATTTTGGGCAATCCGTGTTTATTTTCAAAACCTACAAAACTAGTTGAGAACTCTAGATACTAGATGGATCACTACTCTTCTGAGGGGTCGGATATTAGAGTACACTCACGTACCATGAGTCGAGGATGCGCAAGGATAACCAAACCCCCATACACTCCTCCTCGGGGTACTTGTCTCTTTGTGAACCTCCTTACTAGATTGAGAGTTACCGATAATAAGTGCATGAGTTCTTCAGACTAATGTAAGTATTGAAAGTTGACACTTCCACCTCCTCATATTTGCTAGCCTCTCCTGTGCCGTGCATTGCTTTCTTCTCACTCCGAGAGTTGGTGTCCACCTTCGCCGGTACATCCAAATCCTTGGCATGATACGCTCTGTCATCATAAACCTCCTTATATCATTCCTCAAAACAGCCACCATACCTACCTATCAAGGCATTTCCATAGCCTTTCCGAGATATATTGCCATGCAACATCCACCTCTTCATGACTTGATCTTCATGTCATACATGTTCCTGCTACACTGGCAGCGACATACATTGCATACATCATGATAGCTACATCTTCTTTATGATTTTAGTACCTTGTAAAGTGTGAAAGATCTTCTATACCTTCTTGTAAAATATAGAGTGTTGCCCCTAAAGTGAGGAAAAGATTCCAAAGAGGACAAAATTAAAAGATCCCAAAGAGGACAAATGAGAGAAATAGAAAGAGCCATTGAGGCCACCAAAAAAATACAAAAAAGAGAAAAAAAGAAAAAAAAGAGAGAAGGGGGCACACTACTATTCCTGTTGAGAGATCAACACTAGTGCTTCATCCTCTATCCCTTGTACTCCATAGAGAT
The DNA here is from genome assembly GCA_950022295.1 of Bromus sterilis. NCBI lineage: Eukaryota > Viridiplantae > Streptophyta > Magnoliopsida > Poales > Poaceae > Bromus > Bromus sterilis. Next base: position 290,095,116 of record OX465599.1, on the reverse strand, counting down.
CATCATACATGCATATAGATACGTGGGGACCCTTCACACTATAAAACTTGGCTTGTATATTCCAATGATGAGCCTCCTCAAATGAGCTCTAGGTCTTCTTGAGCAAGCAAGTTGGATGCACCCCACTAGTTCCATTGGAGAACTTTTCTTAGCTCTTATGTGCATCCGTTGCATGGCAATCCCTACTCCTCACATCATATCTATCATATGGCCTTCTCTCGCCTATAGTTGTCCTCATTGATGTGAGACTTTCTCACCCTTTTTGTCTTCCTCCCCCACCATATTTCTCTCTTTGCAATCCAAAGTGTCAACTCTTGTGCTTACGCTCATCCATTGCATGAGTGCTCAAAATATCGAAAAGGAGTGGATCAAATTGACTTGTACCTGGCTAGTGGTCTGGGGACGAGTCAAGATAAGATTCCAAAGAAGACCGAGTGTGAAACTTTAGTAGATTGAGTTCTCAACAAAAATACTTTTTCATCTCGTATTCCCTATCCCCTTTCTTGCACGCAAACACCATTTGGAGACATTCGAGTCACGGACAGCGAGAGCTCTTGCATCCTTTGTTCTTTTGTTGCTTGTGTCAATGCTAATATAGACTCTTGCTTGTTAAGACTTGAATTGAATTGCATGCTTTGATTGCTTTACTTAAAAGTCTTAATATGTTTGTGTGGCATGTCACCACAGAAATTATGCTTGTTATCATTTACCTACTCGAGGATGAGCAGGAATTAAGCTTGGGGATGTTGATACGTCCCAAACGTATCTATAATTTCTGCTTGCTCCATGCATGTTTTGTGTGATATTGCTATGCTTTTGATACACTTTCATATCTTTTTATAACATATTTTGGAACTAACCTATTAATGGTTGCAAGAGTGCACAAGTTCTTGTTTTTGTACTTTATGTGTAGGAATTACTTGGATAAAGGAAAAATCATAAAAAAGAGCCTTGTAGGAGTTGGACTCTAACTCTCCCAAAATCTGTCCCCACCAGACAGGTTTTAAAGATCGCCTCGGAAACGCTAGAAGACGGCCTCAAACGGAAAAACTTAAAACTACAAAGTTGTAGGGAATTTTTTTCCGATGGATTTAGACATAACATTAGGCCCAATCAGAGTTTGGACGCTTCCAGAAACCCCGAAATACAGAATACGTAATCTGGATGATGGGTATCCGAGAGTCTATATAAAGAGAGGAAACCTAGGTCAAAGGGCACCATGAAATTTCCTCCCCCTTGACAGCCGTCTTGAGGGCGATACCAATCTCCACAGTAGCACCATCTCCAAGGAAGAAGAAGGGGCCAAGGGCCGCTGCCCCCAAGGGCCGTGGCCACCGCCGTGGTCGTGGGCGCCGCCGCCGCTGTGGCCGCCGCCGTCGCCGTCTCCTTCATCTTCGCCGGGCTGCACCTCTCCATCAACAACTCTCTGTCACTCACCATGTCCATGTGTGAGTAGTTCCCCCTCGGGGCTAAGGCTTGTATCTTGATCTATGTGGTTTCTCTCTCTCCCATGATGTGATCTTCGTTGTGATCATTGGCTATGTTAATCTAGGGTGATCCCATGATGTTTCCCCTTTTCTATGTATTGGATTTGATGTACTCACTTGATCCTATCTAGTATAATACCCGAGACCATGCTGACAACGGTCTATTGGACATGGGTTAGAAGAATATTATCATGAGTGATTTCCTCTTTTGTGTGTGGATTGAAGATTGAGAGTCTTTTGGTGCTTGTCTTTGACTATCCTTTAGATATGTTGTGGTGATTGTAGTACTCTCTTTGGATGGCCGCGGTGACATTGGGAAATCCATAGATTGAGAACTACGATGTAACAGCCCACATGTAATAAGCTATCAAACGCTATGTATTTTACTTCCTCTGTTGGACTTGTAACTTGGCATGGTGGATGTGTATGTCATTTCATGTGGTGATCTTAATTGGCCTTGGGATTGGAGTCATGTTGGGTTGTTTTCTTTTGCATCCAAAGTGGTTCAAGAAGGGCATTGATGGAATTTTCCTTGTCACATGCTCACTTCACTTGACCCCAAACTTGGCCTAGCCATTTCATTGCTATTGCAAGGGTTTTAAAATCCTCAAGGCATTTTTGCCACCACCAAAAACAGTAGCCCTAGTTCAAAGTGTTTTTGAATTCAAAAGGGGCCACATTTTTGTTGTTGCCAAAATTGGTCAAACCAATTTTGAAAAATCTAGAAAAATGCAAGGATTAAGAATTTCAAGCTCATGGAATTTTGAACCTTCTGTTTTTCTCTCAAAAACTCTCCAAAGGCTTTTTCTATTTATTTTTAAATAGAAAAGGGTGTTGTTTTACTTTTGGGGATTTTTCACTGCATACAAAATTGAACAAATTAATTTTGGGTGATCAAGCATCTTTTTATGGGATTTTAAAAATATTTGGAATATTTTTCCTTTTCCCCTATCTTTTTCTTTTCCTTTTTCTTTCACTGCTGCTCTTTTTCATATGGAAAAGGGCCCTGTCCTTTCCCTTTTCCTCTTCTAGCCAGTTGGGCCGGCCGAATTCAGCCCACCAGGGGCAGCCCCCCCGTTTTCTTTTCTTTTTCCTCCCTCTCCCTCAGCCGGCGGGCCCCGCCTGTCATCCCCCTCCTCTCACCTTTCTCCCCCCTCACGCACATGGCGTGCCCGTGGAGGAGAGGCTCTCCTGGAGCCACGTCGCCTCTCCCCCTCTCCTATTTAGGCCCCCGCTCCTGGCTCCCAACCCTAGCTCCATTCCCCTCGGGCGCCGCCGCCTCCATCTCCTCCTTCCTCTGCGTCCGGCTCGAAGTCGCCATGGACAAGAGGTCCATGGCCGGAGGTCCCTGCGCGGATCGGCTTCGTCTTCGTCTGCGACTGCGTGAGGACGCCGTCGACCTCCTTCCCAAGCCGCACGAGCCGTCGCCCCGCTGTGAGCTCGCCGATCCCCTCCCCTGTCTCCGCAACGGCCGGTGCCGCCGTCTTTTTCCGTCTCGTTGAAGCTTCCGTACGTAGCACGGCGAGGTGTGATGTGTAGCAAAACGGGTTCAGGGCACTTCTGACTGTGGCTAGACGCAGGCGTCGAGTCCCTGGTGATCTAGGCGACACGTGGTGGACGCCGGAGTCCAGGCGCACGACGGCTGCAGTGTCTGAATTTCTTCAGACAACAGAGCAGCGGTCGGATTTTTTCTTCAGTTCGCGCCGGGTTTTGCTCCGTGTCTGCGAGGAGGGTGGTCACCGTAGCAGAATTCAGAGGCGATGCAGCGCTGCATCCATGTGCTGGAGGCCTAGATCGAACCGTAGCGCAGCAAGCCTCCTCCTTTCTTCCATCTGCAGCCGACTGAATTTGAGTTTCAGTTCGGGTTCAGTTTAGCAAACACCTCGTAGTTAGTTTAACTTCAGAGCGTGCTGTACTCTGTCAAAGTTCGAGCAGTGGCCGAGTGGTAGCGCATCTGGAGTGGTAACCGCGGGGTGCGGGGTTCGATTCCCCTTTGGGTCGAATTACCAGGAGTTTTTGCTCCTTTTTAGAGCGTGGCCGTGGATCCAGCTGGGCCTAGCCCATTAGTGCTAGCGCGCCCAGTGGCAGGGAGCAGCAGCTGGGCCTGCTGGCCGAAACCAGCCCAAGCTGGCTGGGCTCCCCCCTTTGGCTCCCCCCAAACTGCCCTTGCAAATTCAAATGGAGACATGTCATATATGTTTTTGGGGTGTTTTTCTGCAAGGAGTTCAGCAATGAAGTTTCCATGATGTTTTGTGCAACTCTTGAGACCAGGTGTGATCACCTGGTTTAGAAGCTTTCAGATCTTTCTGCCTGCAGCATTTCAACTTCAGTGCATTTGAAATGTTGTTCATCTGATCTTTTCAAGTCTGTTCCAAGTCATCTTCTTTCTTCAAGTCAGCCCTAGCATATTTTCATATGCCTAGTGGCTGGCCTCCATCAACTGTTGCACCTTCCATGTGTCAATTTCACCGACACTACTCCGTCTCCGGAATCATTGTTTTACCTTCATGTTATTTAAATTCTTGCAATGCTTTGTTGTTCATGTCATGCTATCATGCTATTTACACCTAAGTTAAGGCTCAGACCAAAGCCACTACAATGTAAATAAATGCATATGAAGTGGATGACTTGTCGTCATCACCTTCATTTAAATTTGACTTGATAGGGTCATACCATGTAAATAAAAAACTTGAACATGCCATCCTTGTTTGAGTTGCATTAGTTGCTTACTTGTGTGCCTTTTTCTTGCCGGTACCTTACGTTAGCACCTGAGACCGCCGAGGAGACTTACGTGGAGCTATCCGACACCGAGCCCGAGGGTACCGTGAGTGCTGCTTCGACTACCTTACCAGGCAAGGGGGAGATCTGTGTCATTACTTTATAACTTTCTGCTCATGCCTAGCTGTAGAACTAGAACGTTGTTGCTGGATCCTATCTACCTTACATGCCATGTTTAAAACCATACAACCATGATCCCCACATCCCAGCAAACCATTGTACTGCTAAGTTACTGCTGCTCAGCCATTGCTCAGTATGGATAGAAAACTTGCTGCTTACCTTATATATATTATGGTTGGGATATCATGCTATAAAAGAAGTTGGTTGATATTTATTATTGTTAAATGATGTTAATTTATATTCGACGAAAGGTGGAAGGATGGACTATTCCCGTCTGGTGTTTTGTTCCATTGAGTCACCTAGGACCCGAGTTCCGGGTATTGTGTTTCTTGAAGAGCGTGCCTAATCGTGTGTGGGGTTTTATGGCCCCCCCTGGTCTTACCTACCTAGCTTCATACATTCCAGAGGTGGCCCAAGCTGATTTACATTTGCAATGTGTGTGTGCTGGTTGGATCCCCAGTTGTTTCCAAACCAAAACAGGGCCAGGAGGACATAGTTTCTTGGCTGGCCCAAAACTGACCGGCGAGGGCCCGGTCCCCATGTGAGGCTTCACCGGCAACCCAAACCCTGTTGATACGGAAGAGGCCGATCCGAGAGCGTGGCCAGCTCCCAGATTGGATGTCGACTCCCCGGGGGCCACCCGGATATGTGTGTTTTTAGTTAGAGGGACTCTGACGTTCCGGAGTTTCAGGCGCTTACCTAGCCAAGTGGAAACCAGGCGTACATGCGACGTCTATAATGGACAGTTGGTACACCCCTGCAGGGTAAATCTTTTCGAAAAGCCGTGTCCGCGGTTATGGACTACTTGAGACCTACTCCTTGTTCATAGAATAACATCAATTATAATCATGCTGAAAAACTTGACAAACCGTGTGCGTGCCTTCGTTGTCTTTCTTCGTCCAGGGGGACCGAGAGGGAAACGAGGTTGTGTTATGTTTGCGTAAGTAGGTGGATAGCCGACTTATGACACGTTGTCAACGTAACTTCTTGGATCTCATCTCTATTCTGATAGAACGTGTAGCCACCATATATTCTAGTACGGCTGCAACCTGTCTATGTCATAGCCGATGCGTTGAGCCGCAAGGGTGATTGCAACAATGTCCAGGTGCAGAAGATACACCCTGATTTGTGTGAGTCCTTTCGAGTTAGCAGTACAATGGTTTGCTGGGATGTGGGGATCATGGCTGTATAGTTTTAAACATGGCATGTAAGGTAGATAGGATCCAGCAACAACGTTCTAGTTCTACAGCTAGGCATGGCATCCCCAGGAAGATCAGTTCTGATCGAGGCAGTCTTTTCACCTCCAAGTTCTGGCAGGCCTTCCAGAAGGCGATTGGTACGACAGTGTTGTTCAGTACCGCTTATCACCCTCAGACCAGTGGGCAGGTTGAGCGTGTGAACCAGATTCTCGAGGACATGTTGAGGGCATGTGTGATCTCGTTTGGCATGAAGTGGGAAGAATGCTTGCCGTATGCTGAGTTCTCTTACAACAACAGCTATCAGACAAGTCTGCAAGCAGCGCCGTTTGAAGTCTTGTATGGCCGCAAGTGCAGGACACCTTTGAACTGGTCCGAGACAGGTGAGAGGCAACTGTTTGGTCCAGATGTGATACAAGAGGCGGAGGACAGAGTGAAGATTGTCCGAGAGAACCTGAAGGCAGCACAGTCTAGGCAGAAGGCTTATTATGACAAGAAGCACCGTGGTGTTGACTTCAAAGTTGGTGACTTCGCATACCTCAAAGTGTCTCCACTTCGGGGCACTCACCGCTTTGGGATTAAAGGCAAGTTGGCTCCCAGGTTCGTTGGTCCGTTCCGCATCCTCGAGACTCGAGGACCTCTTGCGTTCCGCCTCGAGCTTCCAGACAGCTTGGCTATGGTGCATGATGTGTTCCACCTGTCTCAGTTGAAGAAGTGTTTCAAGCAGCCAGAGCAGGCAGTGGACTTGGGCGAGATCCATCTCAGTGCGGACCTTTCTTACTCAGAGCGTCCAATCCGTGTTCTTGACTCGTCCGAGTGCAAGACTCGCAACAAGACCGTCAAGTTCCTCAAGGTGCAGTGGGCACATCACTCAGAGAAGGAAGCAACGTGGGAGCGTGAAGATCATCTCCGTTCTGAGTATCCCGAGCTTTTTCTTGCTTAGATCTCGGGACGAGATCCTATGTTGGTAGGGGAGAGCTGTAACAGCCCACATGTAATAAGCTATCAAACACTATGTATTTTACTTCCTCTGTTGGACTTGTAACTTGGCATGGTGGATGTGTATGTCATTTCATGTGGTGATCTTAATTGGCCTTGGGATTGGAGTCATGTTGGGTTGTTTTCTTTTGCATCCAAAGTGGTTCAAGAAGGGCATTGATGGAATTTTCCTTGTCACATGCTCACTTCACTTGACCCCAAACTTGGCCTAGCCATTTCATTGCTATTGCAAGGGTTTTAAAATCCTCAAGGCATTTTTGCCACCACCAAAAACAGTAGCCCTAGTTCAAAGTGTTTTTGAATTCAAAAGGGGCCACATTTTTGTTGTTGCCAAAATTGGTCAAACCAATTTTGAAAAATCTAGAAAAATGCAAGGATTAAGAATTTCAAGCTCATGGAATTTTGAACCTTCTGTTTTTCTCTCAAAAACTCTCCAAAGGCTTTTTCTATTTATTTTTAAATAGAAAAGGGTGCTGTTTTACTTTTGGGGATTTTTCACTGCATACAAAATTGATCAAATTAATTTTGGGTGATCAAGCATCTTTTTAGGGGATTTTAAAAATATTTGGAATATTTTTCCTTTTCCCCTATCTTTTTCTTTTCCTTTTTCTTGCACTGCTGCTCTTTTTCATATGGAAAAGGGCCCTGTCCTTTCCCTTTTCCTCTTCTAGCCAGTTGGGCCGCCCGAATTCAGCCCACCAGGGGCAGCCCCCCCGTTTTCTTTTCTTTTTCCTCCCTCTCCCTCAGCCGGCGGGCCCCGCCTGTCATACCCCTCCTCTCACCTTTCTCCCCCCTCACGCACATGGCGTGCCCGTGGAGGAGAGGCTCTCCTGGAGCCACATCGCCTCTCCCCCTCTCCTATTTAGGCCCCCGCTCCTGGCTCCCAACCCTAGCTCCATTCCCCTCGGGCGCCGCCGCCTCCATCTCCTCCTTCCTTTGCGTCCGGCTCGAAGTCGCCATGGACAGGAGGTCCATGGCCTGAGGTCCCTTCGCGGATCGGCTTCGTCTTCGTCTGCGACTGCGTGAGGACGCCGTCGACCTCCTTCCCAAGCCGCACGAGCCGTCGCCCCGCTGTGAGCTCGCCGATCCCCTCCCCTGTCTCCGCAACGGCCGGTGCCGCCGTCTTTTTCCGTCTCGTTGAAGCTTCCGTACGTAGCACGGCGAGGTGTGGTGTGTAGCAAAACGGGTTCAGGGCACTTCTGACTGTGGCTAGACGCGGGCGTCGAGTCCCTGGTGATCTAGGTGAGACGTGGTGGACGCTGGAGTCCAGGCGCACGACGGCTGCAGTGTCTGAATTTCTTCAGACAACAGAGCAGCGGCCGGATTTTTTCTTCAGTTCGCGCCGGGTTTTGCTCCGTGTCTGCGAGGAGGGTGGTCACCATAGCAGAATTCAGAGGCGATGCAGCGCTGCATCCATGTGCTGGAGGCCTAGATCGAACCGTAGCGCAGCAAGCCTCCTCCTTCCTTCCATCTGCAGCCGACTGAATTTGAGTTTCCGTTCGGGTTCAGTTTAGCAAACACCTCGTAGTTAGTTTAACTTCAGAGCATGCTGTACTCTGTCAAAGTTCGAGCAGTGGCCGAGTGGTAGCGCATCTGGAGTGGTAACCGCGGGGTGCGGGGTTCGATTCCCCTTTGGGTCGAATTACCAGGAGTTTTTGCTCCTTTTTAGAGCGTGGCCGTGGATCCAGCTGGGCCTAGCCCATTAGTGCTAGCGCGCCCAGTGGCAGGGAGCAGCAGCTGGGCCTGCTGGCCGAAACCAGCCCAAGCTGGCTGGGCTCCCCCCTTTTCTTTTTCTTTTATTCTTTTCTTTTCTCTTTTTATTTCATTTAAGTTTGAATTCAAATTCAAACTAGAGTTCCACCTCCTGTTCAAATTGAGGCATGCCTTATATCTTTTTAGAGTAGCTTGAGCTACTGGTTAGCATAGTGGGGAGCATTTTTGCATTTGACCCTCTATGATTTTGAAGCATGGCCAATTTTGCAAAATGCCCCCTGCAAATTCTTGTTTTGCCAAGTTGTTCAAATTTCAAAGTTGCTCATGACATATATGAAATTGGGGTAATTTTGCATAAGGAATTGCATGGTGATGATGATTTGTTCATCTGAGCCTTTTAAAAATTCATGTGGTGCAATTTTGCACTCAGCCCCCTGAAGTCCAGTTGACTTTGCAACTGCCCTTGCAAATTCAAATGGAGACATGTCATATATGTTTTTGGGGTGTTTTTCTGCAAGGAGTTCAGCAGTGAAGTTTCCATGATGTTTTGTGCAACTCTTGAGACCAGGTGTGATCACCTGGTTCAGAAGCTTTCAGATCTTTCTGCCTGCAGCATTTCAACTTCAGTGCATTTGAAATGTTGTTCATCTGCTCTTTTCAAGTCTGTTCCAATTCATCTTCTTTCTTCAAGTCAGCCCTAGCATATTTTCATATGCCTAGTGGCTGGCCTCCATCAACTGTTGCACCTTCCATGTGTCAATTTCACCGACACTACTCCGTCTCCGGAATCATTGTTTTACCTTCATGTTATTTAAATTCTTGCAATGCTTTGTTGTTCATGTCATGCTATCATGCTATTTACACCTAAGTTAAGGCTCAGACCAAAGCCACTACAATGTAAATAAATGCATATGAAGTGGATGACTTGTCGTCATCACCTTCATTTAAATTTGACTTGATAGGGTCATACCATGTAAATAAAAAACTTGAACATGCCATCCTTGTTTGAGTTGCATCAGTTGCTTACTTGTGTGCCTTTTTCTTGCCGGTACCTTACGTTAGCACCTGAGACCGCCGAGGAGACTTACGTGGAGCTGTCCGACACCGAGCCCGAGGGTACCGTGAGTGCTTCTTCGACTACCTTACCAGGCAAGGGGGGGATCTGTGTCATTACTTTATAACTTTCTGCTCATGCCTAGTTGTAGAACTAGAATGTTGTTGCTGGATCCTATCTACGTTACATGCCATGTTTAAAACCATACAGCCATGATCCCCACATCCCAGCAAACCATTGTACTGCTAAGTTACTGCTGCTCAGCCATTGCTTAGTATGGATAGAAAACTTGCTGCTTACCTTATATATATTATGGTTGGGATATCATGCTATAAAAGAAGTTGGTTGATATTTATTATTGTTAAATGATGTTAATTTATATTCGACGAAAGGTGGAAGGCTGGACTATTCCCGTCTGGTGTTTTGTTCCATTGAGTCACCTAGGACCCGAGTTCCGAGTATTGTGTTTCTTGACGAGCGTGCCTAATCGTGTGTGGGGTTTTATGGGGCCCCCTGGTCTTACCTACCTAGCTTCATACATTCCAGAGGTGGCCCAAGATGATTTACATTTGCAATGTGTGTGTGCTGGTTGGATCCCCAGTTGTTTCCAAACCAAACCAGGGCCAGGAGGACATAGTTTCTTGGCTGGCCCAAAACTGACCGGCGAGGGCCTGGTCCCCATGTGAGGCTTCACCGGCAACCCAAACCCTGTTGATACGGAAGAGGCCGATCCGAGAGCGTGGCCAGCTCCCAGATTGGATGTCGACTCCCCGGGGGCCACCCGGATATGTGTGTTTTTAGTTAGAGGGACTCTGACGTTCCGGAGTTTCAGGCGCTTACCTAGCCAAGTGGAAACCGGGCGTACATGCGACGTCTATAATGAAAAGTTTGTACACCCCTGCAGGGTAAATCTTTTCGAAAATCCGTGTCCGCGGTTATGGACTACTTGAGACCTACTCCTTGTTCATAGAATAACATCAATTATAATCATGCTGAAAAACTTGACAAACCGTGTGCGTGCCTTCGTTGTCTTTCTTCGTCCAGGGGGACCGAGAGGGAAACGAGGTTGTGTTATGTTTGCGTAAGTAGGTGGATAGCCGACTTATGACACGTTGTCAACGTAACTTCTTGGATCTCATCTCTATTCTGATAGAACGTGTAGCCACCATATATGCTAGTACGGCTGCAACCTGTCTATGTCTTTACCTTACCTGTAGCGTTAGTTATTCCGTAATGACATGTTCTCACCCCCGTTTACATTTCTGTCTTTACCGCTTTGCCTGATCGGCCGCTGCAGTGGACTACTACCTCGACCCCAGCTCCAGACGTTACTTTGTGGAGGTGCCCCCGGAGGATGACGACGAGTACGAGTACCTCGACCAGTAGGATCTTATAGTTGGGTTTAGACGTTTCCGTGGGTGGATATTATGTGTAGCCCTATCTAGGGAAATTTGGATCTTGACCGTACCCGGTCCCTATTATGCTTCCGCTTGATGTATTGATGAGATGTACTCTTGATGATGTTGTATTTTTAGACAGTGGCGTTGTATGCCCTGTTCTATTTTTCTATCTATATATATTTCTATTCTGTTAGAGTTATGCTTATATACCTGTTGTCGAGAATCCGACAGCGACACTAGTGCGAGTGTCGTGCGTAGGTGGCGTTTGATGCGCTTATAACTCCGACCGGACGCGAAAGCGACTAGTTAGAGTTAGTACCGCATCAGGGGCCTTACAACTTGGTATCAGAGCAGGACTGACTGTAGGACCCTTTACTGGCCGAAGTTGAGTCTAGAAACTATTTTGGTAGTTATATAGGAAAAATTTCGGAGAGTAGGACCTCTTTCTGTTTTCTCCTTATCCCACCCTCCACCCCTTTTTCCGTTAGGAAGTGAAACGATGTTTTGTCTCTGCAACTTATCCCCTTTTAAAACAATCTAGGTTCTCGTTTACATGAGGCTCCGATTCCTCTATAATTCTTTGCTAGCGACGAGATGTGTTGGCGTCTTTGAGACCACTGAGCCGCCACTTGGGGTTGACTGCTCTACCTCGCTTACGGTGTACCCTAGGTGAAACGTCCATACAGGATTGGCGGGCATCCTATGGTAATATGTATGTGGTGTCTTTCCCCTATGGACGACCGAGATGGCGGGCCGCTCAGGGCAGATGTCTCATTGTTCAGGTTTCCAACCGCTCGTATATATTCTTGTGTGCTCGCTAGCAGATTATTATCTTGGGTTCGGATGTTCTTGGTTTGGGAATTCCAGTAGCACCTAGCTGTCGACTTTCCGGTTTAACCTTGGTGGAATTTCAGCTTTCGGCTTTCTCATACCTCGCGAGGAAGTTTTGTTGCCAATGTTGCTTTAACTTCTGGTTACTTCAATGATTCTTTCATGTTCTCATAAGTGTTCCTGTATACAGGATTCCAAGAGAGAACATGCCGCCGCCAGAGAACCCTATCCTTGGGGAGGCTGTAGCCGCAGTGGCTCAGGGCACAGCTGCGATCCTTCAGATGCTGCAGAACCAGGGTGCTCAGAGGAATGATCGACCACAGTACACTACACTGCAGCAGTTCCTTGCGATCAGCCCTCCCAGGTTCTCCGAGGCTCGAGACCCGCTGGAGGTGGATGACTGGATTGCAGAGATCAAGAAGCACTTCAGTTCCAACGCCGTCAGACCCGTCGACTACGTCACCTTCGCCTCCTTCCAGCTTCAGGGTGCCGCAGGCAGTTGGTTCTCGACGTACAAGGCCAACAAGGGTGATGCAGAGATCACGTGGGAGGACTTCGTCAGGGATTTCAGAGCTGCTCATATTCCCAGTGGACTGATCGAGAGGAAGCGCGAGGAGTTCTTAGCTCTGAGACAGGGGGACAGGTCTGTGCAGGAGTATAACCTGGCCTTCGTCAGGCTCGCCAGGTACGCTCCAGAGGAGGTCTCGTCAGAGGCCAAGCGCATTGCCAGGTTCCGCGGTGGTCTTGCCGCGGACATCAAGTATGCGCTCACCTTGTCCACGCCAAGCCTGTTCTCAGAGTTCGTCGACCAGGCTATCAGACAGGAGTCAGCTGAGGCAGAGCATTCCGCAGAGAAGAGGAAGCAGAGAGACCACAGTTCAGCAGTGATGGTCCACAAGAAGGCCAAGTCCTGGGTTGCAGAGCCACAGTCTCAGCCGCAGCGTCAGCAGTTCCACCCGAGGGGGGCAGTTGTCTGCACTTTTGCCCGCCCTCCCGTCCCAGTGCAGCACGGACCTCGCTCTACTCCACCCTACACGAGGCCGCCTGCTCCACAGGGCCAGCCCAGGCCAGAGATCACGTGCTTCAAGTGTGGCAAGCCGGGCCACAAGTCTCCATAGTGCACCGAGCCTCGTCACGCCCGGCTGCCTCCGCCTCCGCCTCCACCTCGCTCTACACCGAGCAATGCGATGGTGCGGGCCCAGCCACGAGTGCTCCGTGTGAACAACGTGACTTTGGCAGATGCCCAGCAGTCGTCTGAGATTGTGATTGGTAGGTTACTTGTATGTTCAGTCCCAGCGACAGTTTTGTTTGATTCCGGAGCTTCCCACGCTTTTGTCTCAAGAGCTTTCGTTGACCGTGCCGAGCTACAACCGCAGGGTTTGTATTAGCAGTTGTCTATTGTTTCTCCGGGTTCCAAGACAAACTCCACTGCTTTTGTTCCAGATGTGGAGATCTCTACCCAGGGTGCTATCTTTTCAGCATCAGCGATAGTCTTGGCCCGTTCCGACATTGATGTCATTTTGGGCATGGATTGGCTTGTCAAGTACAAGGCCAAGATCGATTGTCCGTCCATGACCGTGTTGCTGACGCACGATTCAGGCGCAGAGATTTGGTACACTTGTGGCTCGACAGTGGGATCAACACAGTTGTACGCTCTGAACGCTGGAGTTGCTCCATTGATCGAGGAGGTCAGAGTTGTTCGAGAGTTCCCAGATGTCTTTCCAAAGGAGTTGCCAGGTATTCCACCCGTGCGTGCTATTGAGTTCGTGATCGAACTAGAACCTGGTACACAGCCGATATCTCGGCAGCCTTACAAAATGTGTCCGAAAGAGCTGATTGAGTTGAAGGAGCAGCTGGTGAAGCTTGAAAAGGATGGCCTCATTCGTCCGAGCACTTCCCCTTGGGGTGCCCCGTGTCTTTTTGTGAAGAAGAAAGATGGTACTAGTCGGTTGGTTCAAGACTACCGTGGTATCAACAAGAAGACAATCAAAAACAAGTACCCTTTGCCCAACATCAATGACTTGTTCGAGCAATTGCATGGAGCAAAGGTGTTTTCAAAGCTTGATCTAAAGATGGGGTACCACCAGATTCGTGTCCGTGAGGAGGACATTCCCAAGACAACCTTCCGCACTCGTTATGGACTGTACGAGTTTACGGTCATGACGTTTGTCTTTTCGAACGCGCCTCCGACGTTCATGAGGGCCATGAACTATCTGTTCCAAGAATGGCTAGATGTGTTCGTTCTCCTCTACCTCGACGACATCCTTGTCTTTTCCAAGTCAGAGGCTGAACATGAGGAACATCTCAGATTGGTGTTGCAGAAGTTGAGAGATCACCAGTTTTATGCCAAGTTCTCCAAGTGTGAATTTTGGATCAATAAGGTCAACTTCCTTGGCCATGTCATTTCCTCAGAGGGCATTGCTGTTGACCCTGACAGAGTTCGGACGATTCAAGATTGGACCCCGCCGAAAAATGTCAAGCAGTTGAGGAGCTTTCTCGGACTTGCCAGCTATTGTAGGAAGTTTGTCGAGAATTTCTCCAAGATAGCAAAGCCGATGACCGAGCTATTGTGCAAGGGCAAGAAGTACGTTTGGTCACAGGCTTGCTAGGCAGCTTTTGATGAGTTGAAGCTAAGACTGACCACAGCTCCGATCCTTACACCGCCAGACGAGTCACAGCCGTTTCAAGTTTTCTGTGATGCCTCGTTGAATGGACTTGGCGGAGTGTTGATGCAGGGAAGGAATATTGTGGCTTACACCTCCAGACAGTTGAAGCAGGCTGAGAGGAATTATCCGACCCACGATCTTGAGCTGGCTGCAGTGATTCATGCGTTGGTTACTTGGCGACACCTCCTCCTAGGGAGGAAGGTTGATGTGTTCACTGATCACAAAAGCTTAAAGTACTTGTTCACGCAGCCTAACCTGAACTTGAGGCAAAGGAGGTGGCTCGAGACTATTACTGAGTACTCCGTGGATATTCAGTATACGCCTGGCAAGGCGAATGTCATAGCCGATGCGTTGAGCCGCAAGGGTGATTGCAACAATGTCCAGGTGCAGAAGATACACCCTGATTTGTGTGAGTCCTTTCGAGTTAGCAGTACAATGGTTTGCTGGGATGTGGGGATCATGGCTGTATAGTTTTAAACATGGCATGTAAGGTAGATAGGATCCAGCAACAACGTTCTAGTTCTACAGCTAGGCATGGCATCCCCAGGAAGATCAGTTCTGATCGAGGCAGTCTTTTCACCTCCAAGTTCTGGCAGGCCTTCCAGAAGGCGATTGGTACGACAGTGTTGTTCAGTACCGCTTATCACCCTCAGACCAGTGGGCAGGTTGAGCGTGTGAACCAGATTCTCGAGGACATGTTGAGGGCATGTGTGATCTCGTTTGGCATGAAGTGGGAAGAATGCTTGCCGTATGCTGAGTTCTCTTACAACAACAGCTATCAGACAAGTCTGCAAGCAGCGCCGTTTGAAGTCTTGTATGGCCGCAAGTGCAGGACACCTTTGAACTGGTCCGAGACAGGTGAGAGGCAACTGTTTGGTCCAGATGTGATACAAGAGGCGGAGGACAGAGTGAAGATTGTCCGAGAGAACCTGAAGGCAGCACAGTCTAGGCAGAAGGCTTATTATGACAAGAAGCACCGTGGTGTTGACTTCAAAGTTGGTGACTTCGCATACCTCAAAGTGTCTCCACTTCGGGGCACTCACCGCTTTGGGATTAAAGGCAAGTTGGCTCCCAGGTTCGTTGGTCCGTTCCGCATCCTCGAGACTCGAGGACCTCTTGCGTTCCGCCTCGAGCTTCCAGACAGCTTGGCTATGGTGCATGATGTGTTCCACCTGTCTCAGTTGAAGAAGTGTTTCAAGCAGCCAGAGCAGGCAGTGGACTTGGGCGAGATCCATCTCAGTGCGGACCTTTCTTACTCAGAGCGTCCAGTCCGTGTTCTTGACTCGTCCGAGTGCAAGACTCGCAACAAGACCGTCAAGTTCCTCAAGGTGCAGTGGGCACATCACTCAGAGAAGGAAGCAACGTGGGAGCGTGAAGATCATCTCCGTTCTGAGTATCCCGAGCTTTTTCTTGCTTAGATCTCGGGACGAGATCCTATGTTGGTAGGGGAGAGCTGTAACAGCCCACATGTAATAAGCTATCAAACACTATGTATTTTACTTCCTCTGTTGGACTTGTAACTTGGCATGGTGGATGTGTATGTCATTTCATGTGGTGATCTTAATTGGCCTTGGGATTGGAGTCATGTTGGGTTGTTTTCTTTTGCATCCAAAGTGGTTCAAGAAGGGCATTGATGGAATTTTCCTTGTCACATGCTCACTTCACTTGACCCCAAACTTGGCCTAGCCATTTCATTGCTATTGCAAGGGTTTTAAAATCCTCAAGGCATTTTTGCCACCACCAAAAACAGTAGCCCTAGTTCAAAGTGTTTTTGAATTCAAAAGGGGCCACATTTTTGTTGTTGCCAAAATTGGTCAAACCAATTTTGAAAAATCTAGAAAAATGCAAGGATTAAGAATTTCAAGCTCATGGAATTTTGAACCTTCTGTTTTTCTCTCAAAAACTCTCCAAAGGCTTTTTCTATTTATTTTTAAATAGAAAAGGGTGCTGTTTTACTTTTGGGGATTTTTCACTGCATACAAAATTGATCAAATTAATTTTGGGTGATCAAGCATCTTTTTAGGGGATTTTAAAAATATTTGGAATATTTTTCCTTTTCCCCTATCTTTTTCTTTTCCTTTTTCTTGCACTGCTGCTCTTTTTCATATGGAAAAGGGCCCTGTCCTTTCCCTTTTCCTCTTCTAGCCAGTTGGGCCGCCCGAATTCAGCCCACCAGGGGCAGCCCCCCCGTTTTCTTTTCTTTTTCCTCCCTCTCCCTCAGCCGGCGGGCCCCGCCTGTCATACCCCTCCTCTCACCTTTCTCCCCCCTCACGCACATGGCGTGCCCGTGGAGGAGAGGCTCTCCTGGAGCCACATCGCCTCTCCCCCTCTCCTATTTAGGCCCCCGCTCCTGGCTCCCAACCCTAGCTCCATTCCCCTCGGGCGCCGCCGCCTCCATCTCCTCCTTCCTTTGCGTCCGGCTCGAAGTCGCCATGGACAGGAGGTCCATGGCCTGAGGTCCCTTCGCGGATCGGCTTCGTCTTCGTCTGCGACTGCGTGAGGACGCCGTCGACCTCCTTCCCAAGCCGCACGAGCCGTCGCCCCGCTGTGAGCTCGCCGATCCCCTCCCCTGTCTCCGCAACGGCCGGTGCCGCCGTCTTTTTCCGTCTCGTTGAAGCTTCCGTACGTAGCACGGCGAGGTGTGGTGTGTAGCAAAACGGGTTCAGGGCACTTCTGACTGTGGCTAGACGCGGGCGTCGAGTCCCTGGTGATCTAGGTGAGACGTGGTGGACGCTGGAGTCCAGGCGCACGACGGCTGCAGTGTCTGAATTTCTTCAGACAACAGAGCAGCGGCCGGATTTTTTCTTCAGTTCGCGCCGGGTTTTGCTCCGTGTCTGCGAGGAGGGTGGTCACCATAGCAGAATTCAGAGGCGATGCAGCGCTGCATCCATGTGCTGGAGGCCTAGATCGAACCGTAGCGCAGCAAGCCTCCTCCTTCCTTCCATCTGCAGCCGACTGAATTTGAGTTTCCGTTCGGGTTCAGTTTAGCAAACACCTCGTAGTTAGTTTAACTTCAGAGCATGCTGTACTCTGTCAAAGTTCGAGCAGTGGCCGAGTGGTAGCGCATCTGGAGTGGTAACCGCGGGGTGCGGGGTTCGATTCCCCTTTGGGTCGAATTACCAGGAGTTTTTGCTCCTTTTTAGAGCGTGGCCGTGGATCCAGCTGGGCCTAGCCCATTAGTGCTAGCGCGCCCAGTGGCAGGGAGCAGCAGCTGGGCCTGCTGGCCGAAACCAGCCCAAGCTGGCTGGGCTCCCCCCTTTTCTTTTTCTTTTATTCTTTTCTTTTCTCTTTTTATTTCATTTAAGTTTGAATTCAAATTCAAACTAGAGTTCCACCTCCTGTTCAAATTGAGGCATGCCTTATATCTTTTTAGAGTAGCTTGAGCTACTGGTTAGCATAGTGGGGAGCATTTTTGCATTTGACCCTCTATGATTTTGAAGCATGGCCAATTTTGCAAAATGCCCCCTGCAAATTCTTGTTTTGCCAAGTTGTTCAAATTTCAAAGTTGCTCATGACATATATGAAATTGGGGTAATTTTGCATAAGGAATTGCATGGTGATGATGATTTGTTCATCTGAGCCTTTTAAAAATTCATGTGGTGCAATTTTGCACTCAGCCCCCTGAAGTCCAGTTGACTTTGCAACTGCCCTTGCAAATTCAAATGGAGACATGTCATATATGTTTTTGGGGTGTTTTTCTGCAAGGAGTTCAGCAGTGAAGTTTCCATGATGTTTTGTGCAACTCTTGAGACCAGGTGTGATCACCTGGTTCAGAAGCTTTCAGATCTTTCTGCCTGCAGCATTTCAACTTCAGTGCATTTGAAATGTTGTTCATCTGCTCTTTTCAAGTCTGTTCCAATTCATCTTCTTTCTTCAAGTCAGCCCTAGCATATTTTCATATGCCTAGTGGCTGGCCTCCATCAACTGTTGCACCTTCCATGTGTCAATTTCACCGACACTACTCCGTCTCCGGAATCATTGTTTTACCTTCATGTTATTTAAATTCTTGCAATGCTTTGTTGTTCATGTCATGCTATCATGCTATTTACACCTAAGTTAAGGCTCAGACCAAAGCCACTACAATGTAAATAAATGCATATGAAGTGGATGACTTGTCGTCATCACCTTCATTTAAATTTGACTTGATAGGGTCATACCATGTAAATAAAAAACTTGAACATGCCATCCTTGTTTGAGTTGCATCAGTTGCTTACTTGTGTGCCTTTTTCTTGCCGGTACCTTACGTTAGCACCTGAGACCGCCGAGGAGACTTACGTGGAGCTGTCCGACACCGAGCCCGAGGGTACCGTGAGTGCTTCTTCGACTACCTTACCAGGCAAGGGGGGGATCTGTGTCATTACTTTATAACTTTCTGCTCATGCCTAGTTGTAGAACTAGAATGTTGTTGCTGGATCCTATCTACGTTACATGCCATGTTTAAAACCATACAGCCATGATCCCCACATCCCAGCAAACCATTGTACTGCTAAGTTACTGCTGCTCAGCCATTGCTTAGTATGGATAGAAAACTTGCTGCTTACCTTATATATATTATGGTTGGGATATCATGCTATAAAAGAAGTTGGTTGATATTTATTATTGTTAAATGATGTTAATTTATATTCGACGAAAGGTGGAAGGCTGGACTATTCCCGTCTGGTGTTTTGTTCCATTGAGTCACCTAGGACCCGAGTTCCGAGTATTGTGTTTCTTGACGAGCGTGCCTAATCGTGTGTGGGGTTTTATGGGCCCCCCTGGTCTTACCTACCTAGCTTCATACATTCCAGAGGTGGCCCAAGCTGATTTACATTTGCAATGTGTGTGTGCTGGTTGGATCCCCAGTTGTTTCCAAACCAAACCAGGGCCAGGAGGACATAGTTTCTTGGCTGGCCCAAAACTGACCGGCGAGGGCCTGGTCCCCATGTGAGGCTTCACCGGCAACCCAAACCCTGTTGATACGGAAGAGGCCGATCCGAGAGCGTGGCCAGCTCCCAGATTGGATGTCGACTCCCCGGGGGCCACCCGGATATGTGTGTTTTTAGTTAGAGGGACTCTGACGTTCCGGAGTTTCAGGCGCTTACCTAGCCAAGTGGAAACCGGGCGTACATGCGACGTCTATAATGAAAAGTTTGTACACCCCTGCAGGGTAAATCTTTTCGAAAATCCGTGTCCGCGGTTATGGACTACTTGAGACCTACTCCTTGTTCATAGAATAACATCAATTATAATCATGCTGAAAAACTTGACAAACCGTGTGCGTGCCTTCGTTGTCTTTCTTCGTCCAGGGGGACCGAGAGGGAAACGAGGTTGTGTTATGTTTCCGTAAGTAGGTGGATAGCCGACTTATGACACGTTGTCAACGTAACTTCTTGGATCTCATCTCTATTCTGATAGAACGTGTAGCCACCATATATGCTAGTACGGCTGCAACCTGTCTATGTCTTTACCTTACCTGTAGCGTTAGTTATTCCGTAATGACATGTTCTCACCCCCGTTTACATTTCTGTATTTACCGCTTTCCCTGATCGGCCGCTGCAGTGGACTACTACCTCGACCCCAGCTCCGGACGTTACTTCGTGGAGGTGCCCCCGGAGGATGACGACGAGTACGAGTACCTCGACCAGTAGGAAATTATAGTTGGGTTCAGACGTTTCCGTGGGTGGATATTATGTGTAGCCCTCTCTAGGGCAATTTGGATCTTGACCGTACCCGGTCCCTATTATGCTTCCGCTTGATGTATTGATGAGATGTACTCTTGATGATGTTGTATTTTTAGACAGTGGCGTTGTATGCCCTGTTCTATTTTTCTATCTATATATATTTCTATTCTGTTAGAGTTATGCTTATATACCTGTTGTCGAGAATCCGACAGCGACACTAGTGCGAGTGTCGTGCGTCGGTGGCGTTTGATGCGCTTCTAACTCCGACCGGACGCGAAAGGGACTAGTTAGAGTTAGTACCGCATCAGGGGCCTTACATACGAACTCTGAGGTGTGCTTTGTAGCCCTACACAATTCTCGTCCTCTCTTGACCACAAAGGAATGACCTCCGAGTACGTCTCCATTGCATGTTTTATGGGAAATATCATGTGATTAGACTATGTTAATGTTGTTGGGAGTTGCCACTAGTGAAAGTATGAAGCCTAGGCCTTGTTTCCACCATTGCAATACCGTTTGTGTTCACTTTTGTCACTTGTTTCTTTGCTGCACTTTTTATTACAGATTTATATTACTTCGTTTTACCACACCTATCACCCATATTTTACCATCTCTTCGCCGAACTAGTGCACCTATACAACTCCTAGTTGTATTAGGTGTGTTGGGGACACAAGAGACTTCTTGTATCTTAATTGCAGGGTTGCTTGAGAGAGACCATCTTCAACCTCTACTTCCCTGAGTTCGATAAACCTTAGGTCATCCACTTGAGGGAAATTGCTGCTGTCCTACAAACCTCTGCGCTTGGAGGCCCAACATAGTCTACAAGAATAGAAGCGTGCGTAAACATCACTCGCGGACTCCTACGTCGGTGCCACTAGTTGGCCAAGGCTGAGCCCAGGCGGCATCTTTGTGGGCCTTCTGTCTTCGGGTACACCGGGTAGGCTCATCCATAGGAGTCGTGGGGTCACCCCCTCGTCAGTAGCCCCTCGAGTGCCCGGGGGACTCGTAGAGGTGCGCAGGGACTCGTGTCCATTCTTGCGTCGTTTTGATGTATGCACGGTTTAACCGCGGGTCGCTGGTAGTCTGGGGCCATGAAAAAACCTGTTTCGAGGGATGCTAAGCTGAAAGGGCCCAAGGAGTCGACGGGTCGAGCCTTGGTTAATTACACTAGTGGCAAAAACCGCAGTAGCCCAATCAAACCCATGTACCTCGACATGAGCTTGGTACACTGGTGTCTAGCAAAAGTCATGCAGCTGCAGGTCTTACAGTGATCAGTTGCCGCCAGTAAAGTTCGTAGGCTAGGCGCGTCCGCCCGGCTTTTTCTATCATGCATGCGCATGGAAAAGGTTGGGAGTGAAATCGCTCTTCGGCAAGTCCCAGCCCGGCCGATCTGCGCAGCGGGGTCTTACCTACACGCTAAGCTTGCGCGGCATCTGGGCACAGTGTATCGTGTTCCAGGAATATGTATTATTATTGAGGCGCGAAGCCTAGTAGATAATGCACCCACTTGGAATAAACAATCAAGTGAGCTGTTTTAGCGGTCACTCACTGAGCTTCACCGAGTGCTCGGGCGAGGAGTAACGTAGAGGGATTTTTGCTCGGGAAGTCGTCGAGTGCTTGAGTATATAGAGTTTTTCGAGTAATCACTCGAAATATCGCTTTTGCTCTCGGGGTGAGGGAGCACCCGATACTCCAGGACCGCTCGATCTGGAGAGTGCAGGTCTGCTCATCTTGCGTCGTGGTGAGGGAGCACCCGAAACTCTCATGGGTGCGAGTAATCACTCGAGCACGTTTTTTACTTCTGGGTGGGGGAGCACCCGAAAACTCTAATGGGTGCGAGTAATCACTCGAGCACGTTTTTACTTTTGGGTGAGGGAGCACCCGAAAAATCTCATGGGTGCGAGTAATCACTCGAGCACGTTTTTACTTCTGGGTGAGGGAGCCCTCGAAAACTCTCGTGGAGATGCTCCCGATGGGAGTAAAATGTTTTTCTCATCGGAAAAAGATTTAGAAAAGTTGAAATTCTGAGGCTGGGAAACGTACTCGATACGCCTTGCGACGCTGGCTTGGTCTTTTTGGTGTCTTTGACCATTGTAACCTGCCGAAGGAAATGACTTGGCGTTGTCCCGCCGAGATTTTCGCTTCATGTGATTATGGTCCTCTTTTTGCGCGCGTAGTGGGCACTGCTGTTGCTGCGCCGTTTGGGGTTTCCATGGTTTTCGACTGTCGTGGGATCGTTCCACGTTTACTGGCTGCTGGGATTGAACGGTGCCCCTGCTCGCCTAGCTGGTGGTT
Organism: Bromus sterilis; assembly: GCA_950022295.1. Lineage (NCBI taxonomy): Eukaryota > Viridiplantae > Streptophyta > Magnoliopsida > Poales > Poaceae > Bromus > Bromus sterilis. The sequence continues at coordinate 290,072,920 of OX465599.1, read as the reverse complement.
AAATACCGAGCGGCTGAGTAAATTTTAGGTTTTACCCAGCCATTGCCTTCTCCCCTCGCTGCTAGATTTCCCCTGTTCTTTTGCCTTCTCGTTCCTCCTGTTGCTGCTTGCTGCGGGATTAATGTCAACGCGCTCGCGTGCTGCTCCGAAATCGGCCAAGATGTCTGGCAAGTGGGAGCGCTCGACTTTTGGGGTTGCAGATCTCGGCCCGCTGATTGCCGATGGCTGGAGATGCCGTGCGGATTCCAGGGGATGGACCTGTTCCTGCTCCCACGGCCGATGAGCGGGTGTGCTTTCAGGCGTTCTTCCCTCGCGGGTTAGCCCTTCTGATTCACCCTTTTGTTCGTGGTTTGCTGTACACCTATCGGCTTCAGCTGCACAATTTGACTCCCAATGGGATTTTGCACATTGCTTGTTTTATTGCCCTTTATGAGGCTTTCTTGGGGATCTATCCCCATTGGGGGCTCTGGAAGCACCTCTTTTGTATAAAGAGGATGAATTCTGAGTACGCTGTAGGGCAGGTGGGTATATCCATTAGGGACTCCAAATCGTACTTTGATTTGGAGATGCTTGACTCCGTTAGTGCTTGGCGGAAAAGTTGGTTCTATCTGAAGGATCAGCATGTTGCTGGGCAGCGATTTGGTCTTGCTCCCTTTAATTCTGAAGCGCGGGTAGTCAAGCAGGCTTCATGGTCCCATTCTTTGTCTGCGAAAGAGTCATCTGAAGTGGATCCATTCTTGGAGAGGGTTGCTCTGGTGAAGGACAACTTGACCGGTGGGCAGCTCATCTCTGTTTTTATTGGGAGACGCATTCAACCATTGCAGTCTCGAGCCCGTCCCATGTGGCAATATGAGGGACTCGGGGACTCGACAAGATGCTCCCGCCAAGAGCTTGATGCCGATGGCCTCCTGGCCCGGATCCAGTACGTGACCAAATGCTCGAGCGTTTCAGAGATGGGTTTCGTCATTCCTTATTCTTCTGATCACACGCTGCCGCATGTTCACGTTTTTGAATTTCCCGTGTGACTTGAGATGCTTGTTTGACTGCTTGCTGATGATGCTACTTGCTTTTGTAGGATCATGTTCCTGTGTTGTGCAACCCTCCGCAGCCGGAGGATGCTGATATTCGCGAGGAGCCAGATGCTTCCGCTGCTGATGATGCTGCACCGAGTGCTGGTGCCAGCGTGCTTGTGGGTGCCACTGGTGCTGACGAGTCCACGGGGGTCGAGCTTCCGGGGATCGGAGATAGTGAAGAGTCGGCACCCTTTTGTGTCAAGTGGTCGCGGCCTTTGGGCGCCGAGGGTATTGACGCGACTAGTGGTGCTGTTCCGCTGTCTGTACCGTCTGCTGAGCCGTCTCCTTCTGTTGCTGAATGCAAAAGGCCCGGGCTTGGGAGGTTATTGCGTGTTCGCTCTGCGTGCGGCGGGTATGCTTGTCTTTGCTGGGGCTGTTTTTCCTCTGTTCTTTTGTCTGATGGCTTTTATCTTGTAGCGCTGCGACTGCTCCGGCTGCTTCCTCCACCAGTGCGGCTGCTGTCGACCTGCAGTCGACTGACTATGGAGCGGCTGCCAAGCATACTGGGGATTTGTCGGCTGCTGTTGGTCAGCCCGTATCATCGGTGACTCCTGTTGTCCCGGCTGAGGGTGTGGTTCCTGCTGTTGCTCCGCCAGTGGCGTCTGGTGTTGTTTCTCCTGATGCCGATCCTGCTACTCCAGATCGTCCTTACTTGGGCCGTCTTGATCTTGGCGTTGAAGATAAGATCCGCTTCTTCGACCGCATAGCTAGGTTGGTAAGTTTGTTTCATGTTTACTTGTGTAGTTTTTTGTCATCGGGGGCACGGTAGTGCTCCCGACGGGAGTAGCCCCCGAGGCTGCAAGCAAGTGCTTGCGGTTGCTTGCAGTCTTGCCTTGGCTCTGTTTTTCCTTTGTGTCGTCATTGGGAGCACGACGAGTGCTCCCGATGGGAGTAGCCCCCGAGGCTGCAAGCAAGCGCTTGCAATTGGTTGTAGTCTTGCTTTGGTTCTGACTCTAATATCTGATTTCTTCGAGTAGCCGGTGTTCCAGCACGGTGAGCGTCTGGTGGTCGATGCTGAGCGTTGGCGGCAGGTGTACACTTCTGCCCATGTGGCTTTGTCTGCCATGAGTAGTGAGTATTTCTTCCTGTGCTGTCGTGCTTGAACTGCTGGGTCTTCGATTCTGAGTGGTGTCTTTTGTTTTCAGACCGTCATCAAACTGCCGAGAAGCAGGCCGAGAAGGCGGAAAGAACGGTTTCCAACCATAAGGATGCTTTGACCTCCAAGGAGAAGGAGCTGCACGATCAGCACGAGGAACTGGTGCACCTGCGTCGGGCTGAGGATGTGCTTGTGCAGGCGGAGGCGGTCGAGTGCGAGCGTCTTCGGGTCTTGGCGGACTCGCTTGTGTGTAAGTCGTTGTTCCGTTGCTGGGTGCTTTGTCTCCTTCCTCCTTTTGTATTGATTTTGTTGCCTGGTGCAGCCTCTACGGGTGCGAGTGCGACGGAAGTGGCTGCATCGGAATCTGGAGTTCTCCGGGGGGGGGGGGGGCGTGGATGCCATGTCGGCCGCTGTTGATGTTGCCAAGGGGGTCTGTACCCGAGCTTCTACTCTTGTGGGTCTTGTTCATCAGCACCTCATGCCGGAGGGCGCAAAGGTACCTGCTGGTCTGGACTCCCACGTTGCTGCATTTGGTAATGGCGGGGATCTCTTGGAAGAGCTAGTTGGGGAGACCGTGGTGAGTGGTCTTTCCACGTCCCTTGTTGTTCTTATGGGGCACGGAGTTGCTATTGACGACTCGCTGGTTGAGACTGTCCCTGCTTATACTGACGAGCAGAGTGCGCGAGCCACTGTTCTGGCTCGTCGCCTGCAGGAGGTTGTGGATGGTCAGTATCCCTCCTCTGTAGGCAAGGGGGAGTCGTAGCCATGTCGTGTTGTCTGAAACTTTCTGGTTGTAATATGCCTCCTTTGTGGTGGTGGATCTGTGCTGCCTGGTTTGAAGTAACTGTTTGTCCATTCCTGCTGTTGTGTTTGATTGTCTTTTCTTTTTGTTCGTTTTGCGGTATGCCGCCCCGGGCGTGCTTCGGTCTTGCAGTTCTTTGAAGGAGGACGCTCGCGAGGGCGCGTATGAGTCCGTATTCTTGAGGCTGAGGGACGCTGAGGGGGAGGTTGTTCGCTTGAAGGGGGCTATAGCAGATCATCGTTCCAAACGCGAGCGTGCTGAGGCCGTGCTGGATAGTCTTGCTTCGTGGGTGGTAAAGTTGTCTGACCTCCTGCGAGGTGAGTCTTGCTGCTGCTCGATTGCTCGACTGCACTTAGTAGCTTTCCTGTTGTCATCTTGATTTTGATTTTGTTTGTCGAAGTGCTGTCGGGGCGGTCCTAGGATGAGGAGAAGGCCATCCAGTCGGAGCTGTCTCGGTTGGATGATCCTGAGGTGCAGGCGGGCAATCCTTTCTGGGCAGATGGGGCTCGTGCTCGAGCATTTGCTGTTCTTCGTCTTCAAGCTGAGTGGGTGCCGGGTGCTCCGCGGTACTGTCAACAGGTGCTGGGTGAGATCCATGATGAGTTTTATCCGCTACAGGTGGTGCCGTCGTCCTTTGAGACGCTTTGCCGCGTATTTTCTCAGCCTGCAGAGCTGCGTCGCGTGATGAATCACCAGATTCATGCTGGAGCCCGTGCTGCCTTGGGCTTGGTCCATAGTCATTGGCCGGGAGCTGATATTTCTCAAATGGTGAGGGGTCCTCATGGTGGCAGGGATTACCCGATGGATGAGCATTACTCGGCGGCCGATGAGCCTGCGCGCCGAGTTGTGGAGCGGGTTTGTGAAGAGAACGATCGTTACCTGGGTGCCCTGATTAAGGCGAAGATGGAGCCTGGGGGTTAGATGCTTCCTTCCTTTGTATATGTTTCTTCTTGGTGTACTGTAGGTAAAGGGTTTTGCTGCTGTGGCGAGCCCTTGTGTGTCGCGATTGTGAAGAACGCCTCGGGGGGTGACTGATGCGGCGAGCCCCCGAGTGCCAGTTTTTTTATGACGCGATTGCGAAGAACCTCTCGGAGGGCGGCTGCTGCGGTGAGCCTTCGAGTGCCAATTTTGTTTATGTCGTGATTGCGAAGAACGCCTCAGGGGGTGGCTGCTGCGGCGAGCCCCCTGAGTGCCAATTTTGTTTATGTCGCGATTGCGAAGAACGCCTCGGAGGGTGGCTGCTGCAGTGAGCCCCCGAGTGCCAGTTTTGTTTATGTTGCGATTGCGAAGAACGCCTCAGGGGGTGGTTGCTGCGGCGAGCCCCCGAGTGCCAATTTTGTTTATGTCGCGATTGCGAAGAACGCCTCGGAGGGTGGCTGCTGTGGCGAGCCCCCGAGTGCTAGTTTTGTTTATGTCGCGATTGCGAAGAACGCCTCGGAGGGTGGCTACTGTGGCGAGCCCCCGAGTGCCAGTTTTGTTTATGTCGCGATTGCGAAGAACGCCTCGGGGGGTGGCTGCTGCGGCGAGCCCCCGAGTGCCAATTTTATTTATGTTTGCGAAGAACGCCTCGGGGGGTGGCTGCTGCGGCGAGCCCCCGAGTGCCAATGGATCAATTTTTGGAATTTTTTTTTCAATATTCTTCCTGGTGTTTCTTACATTTAGTAAGAATGGGGGGGGGCGGTCTGATGAGGACAGTCCCCTTTTATTAAAAACGGCGGCATGGTAGCCTTAAGTGGTAGATGGCTTCTTCTCCGAGTGCCCGGGTCCTTCGGGTGGCGGGTTCTTCTACGGGAGCACTTCTTCTGCGGGTCCCGTGGTCTCGCTGTCTTGGTGGGCTCCAAAAGCCTCTGATATCTTGTGGAATTCCTTGTCGCAGCGGTCGGACCGGACGAAACTGCCGCTGATTGTGATGACACCATGAGGGCCTGGCATCTTTAGCTTAAGGTAGGCGTAGTGAGGCACTTCCATGAAGCGGGCGAAGGCCGGTCGTCCGAGGTTTGCGTGGTACTGCGATTTCCAGTCGACCACTTCGAAGTCTAGGATCTCCTTGCGGAAGTTGGTCTCCTCACCAAAGACCACTTCCAGGCTTATTTTTCCCAGAGGGTAGACTGTTTTTCCTGGCACAATCCCGTGGAAGGTTGTGCTTGAGGATTTCAGCGCGGAGCTCTGGATTAGCATTTCTTCGAGCGTCCTTGTAAAGATGATGTTGATCCCGCTGCCGCCATCCATGAATACTCGTGACATGTCGTAGTTCCCAATTCTGGACTCGAGCACTAGCGCGGCATGTCCTGGTCGAGGGATGGCAGGCGGGTGGTCCTCCCGAGAGAAGGTAATATCTGTCTCGGACCCGCGCAAGTACTCCGGGATAGCGGGGTGTGAGGAGGCTGCGAGGAAGACTTGTCTTGTGACCTGCTTCTGCTGCCTATTTGAAGGCCTGCCTTCTTGTATCATGTAAATCCTGCCGTGGGCTTCTGGGTACTGCTCCTCTGCATCTAGTGTCCCGCGCTGTTGCTGGATTGCGGCCACTTGCCTTGCTGGTAGGGGAGGGGCTGGTGGTGCGTCGTGGGCGATGGGCCCGACTGCTATGCTCGCGAGTGGCTGGGCCGCTGTTGTCGCGGATCGGCTTTTTTTCCTCCGCCAACTCGTTGAAGCTTCTGCAGTTCCTGAGGGTGTGTCCTGATCTGAGCTCCCCTCATTCGTTTCTGAATCCGTGTATCGAGCACGGTCCGTCGAGTTGTTCTTTGGCCAAGCGGTATGTTCTGGTGCTGTCGCGCTACTGCCTCGTCCTCCAGTCTCGTTTCTGAGCTTGGGGCGCATCTTCGAGGTTGTCTCAGCTTTGTATTTTGCTATCCTCATGATGCCCGCCGTCTCTGTCGTCTGGGAAGCCGGCGGAGACCATATGGCGTCCTCTGTCGTCGTAGAAGCTGCGCCTGGGTCGCTTCCTTCGACGGTCAAGTCCTCTTTCTCCGTTGTGGTAGTCGTAGTCGTGTTCTGAGCGTGCGATGTGGATTTCTATTTCGTTGCGAACGGAATCCTCGCCGTCCGCCCAGCTGTTGGCTTGCTCCAGCAGCCGTGCGAGTGTTCGGACTTTCATCTGCCCGAGCTGTTCCTTGAATTCGAAGCGCTGCAGGCCTCGCCTGAACGCGTCGATTGCGCTTTCGTCTGATATGTCTTCTGCTGAATTCTTGAGTATGGTCCACCGCTGGATGTAGGCTCGCAGGGTTTCCCTGGTTCCTTGCTTGCATGCCCGCAGTTCCTCGAGCGATGCCGGTCTCTTGTATGTGGATTTGAAGTTTTCTATGAAGGCTTCACGGAACTGCCTCCATGAGCTGATGGATCCTCGCGGGAGATTCTTCAACCAGTGTCGTGCCGAGATCTCAAGCATGAGTTTCACATACTGCATTGCCGTGACGTTGGTCCCTCGCTGGAACTTGACTGATGTTAAGTAGTCGTCGAGCCACGCCTCTGGCTCCCTGAGTCCATTGTATTTGAGCGTTGTGGAGTTCAATTTGAACCCGCTCAGCATTCGCGTCTCGCGTATGGAACGCGTGAAGGATAGTGCTCCGCATGGCTCGATTTCTTCGTCGAAGGCTTCTTCGTTCGAGTACTCTTCGCGTGCTGAGCGTCTTCGTCTGCTGCGGTTGACTTTGTTCTGTGTGATGTCGTCGCGCGCGCCTCGTCGACTGCTGCGGTGCCTGTTATCGTTGTCATCGCTGTCGTGTTTCCTGTTTTTGCCGGAGCGTTTGCGCCAGTCTTCGCTGCTGTCGTCGTCATCGAGTGATCTAGGGTCCCTGTCTGGTGTCCTTGCATGGGTCGGTCGCCTTGCACTTGATTTTTTGGGTGCTGAGGCGGCGATGGCGTCCTTCATTATCTGTAAGGCTATTGAAGTGTTGCAGTCTGGTCCGTTCTGCCTATTTTTCTGGGCGCGAGATAGGTAGTCTCGGGTGCTTATAAGGGCTTCTGTTGGTGTGAGGGGTTCCTCCTCATCATCCTCCTCTTCTAGCTTGAAGTCATCGTCGAGCTTCCGAACCACTCTCTCCTTATCTGTTCGTCGCAGGTTGCTGAATTTTGATTTATTGCGGAGAGGAGGGCCGTGATCCGGGGAGTCGTCTCTTGGAGGTGGCTTGCGATTGCTTTTCTGTTCGGCGGCCGCCCTTTCTTGCTTCTCCAGCTCTAGGCGATGTTGTCTCGCTTGCCGGGTTAGCTCGCTTGCCAATTTGTTGTATGCCCTGAGCTCGTCTCTTGTTGCGCCTGTCAGTAGTAACTTCCCATGTTCGACTGCGTCCTTTACCCTGGGCATTGATTCTTTGGACAGATAGATTCACTCTTTGGGTGGGTCGTCCACCGCCGCACTCGGGGTTTGTTGCTTACTGCTTGATGGCTTGTCGCTCTTGTGGTTACTCTGTTCTTGTCCTTGTGGTACTTTCGTTGGTATGCTTCCCACTTCTCCCAGCTTCACGACGATCTTATTGGTGGTTCCGGGCGCTTTTATGTTGCCGTTGGCTTGGCGAGTGTTCGAGTCGTTGTCCTGGCCCTCGCCGTTTGTTGGTGGCGCGTTGACTTCTGCCATGAACACCTGGGATGGTGCCCTGGCTGCCTTATTGCTCGTGCGTGTGATGCTACTTTTCCAGGCCGAGGGTCCAGCCGAGTGATCGCGAGCAATGTGGAGCCTTGGTTTTGGTGGGCAGTCGCGGCTGGCTTGAAGGGTGGCCGCGCGGGTGGCGACTGCGTCGATTGCTTCTGTAGATATCGTCGCGGGTGTTCGGGCGTCGTCCGTGAGGCGGAGGGCGCCCCCGTGGTTGATGTAGACCTGATATGCTCCGAAGATCAGGTTGATGCCGGAGCGTAGGTCAGCAAAAACTGGTCGGAGAGTCGAAAGGTGGGCCGTGAATGTGGCACCCCGGCTCAGAGGACCGGAACGCCCCGTGCACCAGCCCAGAGATCAAGTCTTCTGGAGCACGGCACTGATTGATATAGAACTGAACATCTTTCTATTACCGAAGATAGGGGTACACGAGGCCTATTACAACGCTAGCGGAGACATAGCTTGTTCCTCAGGCTAGCCTCAGCTCTACACCAACCAGTAGCATAACTCTAGCAGCGGAATATCGACGGCAGCGGAACAATAACGGCGATGATGAACACCAATCCACAGGGAAACTGGCTGGGACACCTCCTAGCTCGCGAACACCGGGAACGTCGTCCTACGCATCCAAAGCACGGCCTGCAAATCTGGCATAACACGCCAGGTCAGTACATTGAATGTACTTGCAAGCTCACAACAACCATGCAACAAGGCAAAACAATAACATGGCAACAAGTTAAAGTATATTAGTGAATTAAACAGGTGAGGAACAATATCATGCAAGCATATAATCATCAAGCATATTAACAACATTAAGTCTAATGCACACACAATGTACCCCACATGATCGTCGCACGATCACGTGGCTTACCTCGGAGTCCTTATAGACTCAAGCATCGGGTCACCTCGTGACCATTCACTTCCACGGGTCGTCGCATGACCGAACGGGTCATCGCACGACCATTCAACGGGTTAGGTGTCCTTCGTGACCACCCAACCAATCCACTTACCACAAACTTGCCACCGTACTCAAGTTGATCATATGGTGTGACCTAGTACGAACTGTGTCCCATGACCGAGGACGCGGCTATTCGAATAGATTTTGAATCTACAGAGTTTGTGCACGTTACCCACATTATGGAGTTCCTCCTCCATACAACACCCCGGTACTTGTCCCACAGGATCCTTGGAACTCGCACCGCAGGAGTGGACTAGGACATCTCCAACGAGACCGATACTACCGAGTGTCCCTCTTACCGCATCACCGACATTCTGTCTTGGGTAGCCCCGTGGTTAGGTGTCCACGTTACCACCAGAACCACTCGGCCACCTTGTGGCAAATACTGTCCCAACGGGGACTGAGCTCATAACAACACTGGCTGTCAGGACTACTGCCGCCTGCCTGATCAGGGCAGCGCGTGCGGTAGCCTCCCCTACTTGGTGATACAAGTAAGAGGACCCACCGGCAGACCGAATCAAGGCCCGCCCATACAAGCAAATGTGGCTGCACGGATAAGTCCGGTTCGGTGGCACCTGATCAACTTGTCACGAAGCATATCTCCAACAACGAACACAAGTATCAGGTGCAACATGAGTATCAGATCATAACCATGCATAGCATATAACATGACAGTTTCAGATATGATCAAACACATTTTTAGTTGGTGAACTTATCCGTGTTACAAAGATTAAGTTATTTAACATGGCAACATTATGAATGCAGTTAAGCATAACTCAGGCATAGCATGAACTAGCATAGATATAACATGATGAACTTGACATGGTGTTAGTATGTGGTAGTTACGATGGTTCATGACATAACATGGCAATGATATGATCAAGGCATAGCATGAATGTAACCTGGCAACACATAGCATAGCAATAGCATATTCAATGACAGCATGGCAACGATATCATCAAGCATAGAATGGCAACATGATCAGGATCACAGATATAAGCATATCATTGTAAAGCAGTTTTAGAAGCACGTCAAAGCTTTGCAAAGGTGCAAAGGGTATTGTGGCTTGCCTTTCACCAGAGAGGTGTGAAGCACTCCCGGATCTTCAACACAAGCAGAACCCTGCAAAAATATTTCAAATAAAGCAATGGGCAAAAGGTCAAAATCCATATTTTTTGACCAGAAAATAACAGCATAAAAACATGGCATGAAACCTATGCCAAACTGAAGAGGAGCTCGATACGAAAACAACACAAAAAGAATCAACCCGTTTGGACTTACGGTTGCGGAGATATTCGCGAAATGGTATCGGAGGGGCTAGCTGAGGTGGAAATACGCTTTCAGGGAAGTGAAAGCGTACTTTGGGCTGACTGAAGGAGGAAATACGCTTTCTAGCGGCGAAAGCGCATTTCGGGCCGAAAGAGCGAGAAATACGCTTCCTCTAGGGGAAAGCGTATTTTGTGCTGAAGGGAAACAGAGTACGCTTCCCAGAGGGGAAAGCGCAGTACTCTGAATACGTGTCCACTCAACAGGATCGGGCCCGCGGCCTGTCTCACTTCCACCCGGGGCCCACCCGCAGGTCTCTCTCCTCCTCTGCTTCTTCTCTCCTTCCTCCGAACGCAGAAACAGGGGAGGCCCGTGGCAGCGGCGCGACTGCTCCGGTGACTCCGGCCACTGCCGGCTGGTGAGGTCACGCGGGCAGGGCGGCAAGGGAAGACGCACCCCTTGCCCCCCCGCACGGCCTTTGGCAGGGCATGGACGAGGCGGGCCGCGGACGGCCAAGGGGATGGCCACGGCCGGCTCCGGGGTCGCGGGCACGGGCGGCCCAGGCGGACCTGGAAGGCGGGAGAGGCTGGCTGTGGGGGCGCGGTGGCCTGGGGATGCTGCAGCCACGGGTTGAGGCGAGAGGGGAGCTCCGGTGGACGGAATTTCAGAGGAGGCCGGCGACGGAATCGGCGGATAGGGAGGGCAATGAGGGGCTCCGGTGTGAAATTTGGGAGGGGAAAGGAAGCTAGGCTAGGTGGGGAGGTGCTGGGGTGCTGCTGGAGCTCGGGGGCGCCTCCTTTTATAGGGGGAGGCAGATGCGGGCTCAGACCGCGACAATGGCGTGCGGCCACGGCGTGCGGGCGTGCTGGCGACCACGATGGCGACGGGACGGCGGTGGAGCTGGGCACGCGCACTGATAAAAGCCGTGCGGCGCGGCAGGACATGAACTAGGGGACAAGGTTGCTCTGTAGCACGAAGTGGACGTGACGGGCACGCGCGGAGCGCGGCCAGAGCACGCCGTGTGCGTCCAAGAGCATGGCCACCAAAGTGCACTGGTGCCCACAGTGGGTTTCTTCGTGGCCAATGATGTCTAACGTGTAGTCCTTCGAGTGCTGATCTCATGGGTACAGCTGGATGGTCTATAGGGGCTCTGGATTGATCTCTATCTGAATTCTAAGTTTGATGCAGCAAACTTGGAGCAGAAGCAAAGCTCACATGAGGTGGATTGGGATAGGACCAAGATTTCTTTTGGGTTAGGGGTACAAAGGACTATAGTTCTGTGAAGTTTGGGCTCAAACAAATCAATGTACATGGTACTTGCTTTGTAAATGGCATCATGGGGCAGAAGGTGTTTGAACTGGGATGTGTCTTGTACATTGCTCCCCTAGGCATGATATTTTTCATAGATCAATCATATGCTAGGATGAGTATGTACACCAAGTTTTATCTCATTTGGAGTAATCTAGCTATCACTTCCTTTACAAATGCCCAAATAGGCCACAATGCAAAGTTGAAGCTAGCATCTCATAGGATTGGTGGATTTGGCTGAAAATTGGTGTACTGTGGTTATTTGGTATGGTTCACATGTGTATAAAATTTCATAGCCATTGGACACACATAGCTAGCACTTGCTTCACAATGTGGCCCACTGGTCAGAAACTTCAACATGATGGTGCACACACATGGGTGGTTGGATTTGGCTCAAATATGGTTTTGTGGGGTTATTTGGTGGTAGGATCATGCTCAAAAAGTTTCAAGGCAAATGGGATCCCCTATCATGCACTTGCTTCACAATGCCCCTTTGCTGCATCCAAACTTTGGGAATTTATTGTGGGAGTTTTGTCAGATCCCTCTGTTAGGTATGTGCTAGGGTTAGCTAGTGCCTTTGCATCATGTCAAGATTTCAAAAAGAAATCTTGGAAATCAATTTAAAAATAAAAATGGGAGAAGGAACACCCCCTAGATGAATTAATTCAAAAGGCCAGATAATTTTTTTTTCCAAAAATTCATGTTAGAGTTTTGAAAAGTCTTATAAATGAGTATGATCACATATCAAGTGATGTGGGACCCACCCCATGCTCATAGATTTTTCAAATATTCAAACAGTACCTTGGAATTAAAGAAATACCCCTTTTTGATTTAAAATTCAAATCATTTGAATTTTAAAAATGTTGAAAGTTTATGAGTGGCTAGTTGATATTATTATGAGGCCATATAAAAGTTTTCAGCATTTAATAAAATGGTTTGGTATTTTTATCAGAGCCAAAACAAATTACAGAAAAAGAAAGGAAAGTTTAAACAGAGGGAAAAAGAAAAACCTACCTGTTGCCCACAGGCGAGGCCCAACTCGCCTTGGCCGGCCCAGCCCACCCGGGGGCGCCTTGTCTTCTACCTCCCCGCCGAGCCAAGCAGCTCGGTGGAGGCAGAGCAAGCACCGGGCGCCACCTCGACGCCGAGAGGCTTCCATCCCCCCCTGGACCTCATCTCCTCGCCAGGAGACGCGCAACGGTTGCCTGCACCTTTCCCCTCTCCTCGCGTTCGCTCTCCTCCTCTCTCTGCTTCGTTTCCAAACCGCCCCGAGAGATCGCCGCCGGCCACCGTAGTGCGAGACCGTGGCCAACGACGACGAAGAGCTTCCCCACTTTGTCCATCGAGCTCCCCACCGTTGTCTTCATCACCGTGAAAAAGGAATCGAAGCCGGAGCCCCTGAAGCCACCGGTATCGCCGTCGCCATCTTGTCGGAGCCGCGGGAGCTCGCCGTTGAATCCGTCGCCACCACGTCCTCCCCGAGATCTTCATCGACTCCATCAAGCTCCTGGTGAGAAGGCGCTCCAAAGCCCCATATTTTGCCTTGGATTGCGTCTCGTAGCTAGCACCGCCATGGAAGTCGAGGTACCTCACCGCCGCGGTTGTCGTCGGCGAGCATCCGTGAAGCACACGTACCCAAGAGCATGTCCGACGTCTTCCCTGTGGTCTAACGCGTCGAACGAGCTCAAAATTGCTGGATTTGGAGCACCGTGGCGACGATTGCCTCCTCCCCATGTTTCTGTTGCCGCCGGCGAGGTCACCGGCGTTGCTGGGGTCGTCGTCTTGGACGCTGGCGTGCACCAGGAGACGTGCGAGAGCACGGGCTTCGCTCCCGTGGTCTCGGCGCTTCGTTTGGACCACGGGAACAGCAGATCCGCGCAGCACCGCCGTGGCCAGGCCGCCGGCGTTTAGCCGCCGGTGGGTTAGCCTAACCCTGAGCCTAATCCAGCCCCTAATGACCCCCAGAGTCACTTACAGGTGGGCCCAGGACCCCTCTAATCTCTCTGTTAATTTAAATTAACAGGGATTTATCCCAGAGAGGCTGACAGCCCTGGCCCACTGGTCAGTTTGACCGGGGTCAAAACCCCCTACGTCATGCTGATGCAGTGCTGGCGCAATAAAAGCTTTTCTAATTAAAAAGAATTCCAGAAAATCCAGAAAATACCCCAAACTTTGGAAATTCATAGAAAATTCATATTAACTCCAAATTGGACAAATAATATATGAAAAATGATCAGGAGAAAATTATCTTTCCAAATATGCAACTTTCAACTCTGTTTGAGTTGAATTTAAAATGGGACCAGTAGCATATGTCATTTGGTTTATTTGAATTTAATTCAAATTCAAATCACTTGATCTTGCAACTTGGACCATGGAATTATGATGTAATTCAACCATACATCAGAAGCACATCTTATACAAGTGAACATGTTTCAAAATGATCAAACTATGTCAATTGCACCTTGGCTAATTTGAATTCAAATGTGGAGTTTGAATTTGCATTTCAAATGCAATATATTCCACTTAAATGGAATTGCCTCACACATCAAGACTTATACTTCAAGCTTTAACATTCATTCATGTGCTTGAGCATTGCATTCATATTGATTGCTACTTCGTGCTTTGTTTGTCGAGTAGAGGTGGAACCGGAGCAAGAGGTCACCCCCTTCGCTGAAGATCCAGAGCCCGAACCTCGTCAGCAAGGCAAGCAAACCCCCATTGATCATATCGATAAAATCCCACTTCCCTCTCATGTCTCGCTTATGCATTGTATAGGATGATCACCACGTTACGATTCTACCGTATAGATGAACCCATTCCTCTGCATGACCTATCTTTTGTCACAGTAGTAAGCAAACCACAATCCTAGCAACTGTAGGAGTTGTTTGATATCATGTGGCCCCTGCAATGTTACTGCTTATTGCATGCTTAGTATGATACCATGTTATTACTGTGATGTGAGTCGGGATGGGAATGATCATGTTGATGATGGTAGAAAAGTGTTGGTGAATCGACCCTAATACAAGGTGAACGATGAGAGGCTGTGTAGGAGTACACAGTGGGTTGTCTCGTTGAACACCGCCCTAGTACGAGTTCTTGTGTGGTGATCCAAGATGAAGAGTACAACCACACATTGGGCTCACTGACCCCTCTCAACCTATTAACTCATCCCTTTCGATGTCCAGATGTCGCAGTAGTTCGGAGTTCTGGTAGGCTTGTGGCCTGGATGCTAAGTGAGAGAACGGCTCATCCGAGACCGGCTTATGCACCACGCACACATCACTTGGGTCCACTTCGGTAAACCGGCCGGGTTCACGATTGTGGTAGCCAACCCAAGTAGGCGGCTTTCTCGGACTAGATAGGCTATGAGGTAACAGTTGTGGTGAGCATCCTCACTGGCACCCCTTGAATGGTGTCGAGATCAAAGGCGGTAAATGATGGTCATGTGTGTGTAGCGGTACACCCTTGCAAGGTTAATAAAACTATTCGAATAGCCGCGTCCGCGGTTATGGACTACTTGGAAAGCTTAGCTTGATTATTAGATAATTTGAACCGGATACATCTAAAACACACCAAGATAAGTGTGAGTGCTATGGCGTGCTTTCTCGTGGGGAAGTCGAGGAAGGCACCATAGTGGTGTATTGGTTGGAGAAAGTAGTGGACTCGTGTACGCTTCTTACCTCAAAGTCTGGTACTCGTAGTTCAAGATTAGCCAAGTCAAAGATGGCATTTCTGCAAGTGAAACCCCACCTCCCTTTACCTTGATACATGTGCATGAGTAGTATAGTTCCCATGTAAGTCTTGCTGAGTACGCCTTTGTACTCACGTTTGCTTAATCTATGTTTTAGATGACGCCACTGACCCCGAAGGTGGCTTCTTCATCGAGCTGGACGACTGAAGTTAAGCTAGTCTAGTCCCAGTCAACAGACTGGTTCCCTCGTGGAGGGCTTTATGTTTGAATAAGGCTTCTTAAGCCAATTTGTTAAACTTGTCTGTACTCAGACATAATTTGCTTCTGCTTTATGTTGTAATGTTGGATCACATGTATGTGATCTCTGTGTGTACTCTATAAGAGCTATAAATAAAATGTACACTTTGTAGAGAATTGCAATGGTACCTACTGTTCATACAAGGCATGTGTGCTGCGTGTATGTTTATAACATGCATGTCTTTGTATGGGTTTTCGAGACCTTAGTTGTGTTCTGGCTGGCGGTCTTTCATACACCAAGTGGCCCTTAGATGTGCGCAGCTTGGGACATCGCGATGCGATTGCTCGAGACTTCGTCTCGTGCACACTTTGTGGTATGATCGAGCCCGCCCTAGACCCCGACTAAGTGATCGGGCTGGAGTAAGTCTATGTAAGAGTTTTGAGATAGTCGGTAGTATGGTTGAGGCGACTTGTCTTTGAATATGGGAGTTCACCACCCATATCAATTGACTTGTGTGCGGACGATGAGGACCCATCTCAGTTGATCATCCGGCCTGGATGGGATGCCCCTCACGTACGATGCTTTCCGAGAATGTTCAGTGCTTGGCCTTGTCTGCTTAGACAAGTGGGTGCGGTTCTCGGCTCTCCATATGACTATGTCTTAACTGTACTTGCATACGCTAACCCCGGGTCCCGACAGACTTGGTATCAGAGCAGGACTGACTGTAGGACTAGTAGCCTTGGCCGAAGTTAAGTCTAGCTTGCTATAGTTATATAGTTACTCTGGGTATATAAGGGAACAACGTATGGCTTCTTTTTTTCTCCTTACCCCCTTCGTTCTGAGTTCTGGGTCACCCTTATCTTATTCTACGGGAAGATAGGACTAGGCTCTCCTCTGTCTGATTAGCACATCTCGTTGTTTGCTTCCTTATAGCTGTAGGAAAGTTGTGTCAGGTTTTCCTAGCATTGTTATAATGCTGATTTCTTACATCGTATTATGTAAGTGCTGTTTTTCATGATTGAAAGAAATTGTCATTTCTTACAATTACAGCCGTTATGCTGTCCGAGTCATTCCAGGTTTATCTCATAATCTGATGCATTTGCAAACCCCTTTCTGTTTCAGATGGCAGATCTCCCCCCTCGGCAGATTGTTCGTTTGACCAGGTGCCTCGGTGTGCGTGGCCATCCCGCCACGTTGATCGAGATGATGTCCTATGTGGGATATCGATGGTACCCTGAGTACACCATCGAGGAGCAGTTCCACGACTTCAACCAGACGCAGTTCCACTGCATCGTCCGGATCTATCCGCACCACGTTGGAGTCACCCAGCCTATCCACTTTGTACATGGCATAGGCGTTACCGAGAACATGGCTGTGCAGGATGCTGCATATTCATGTATTACACTGCTGAGAGAGGAGCACACCATGCTGAGAGAGACTTCTTTCCGCTATATCCCAGCTGCACTTCCAGGAGAAGAGGGATATTACACCGGACTCTACTCAGATCACTCTGCAGAGGATCCAGCACTCCAGGTGACTGCTAGGTTTGCTAGTGACAGAGATCGTGTTGCACGCGCTCTCCGTTTTGAGCTCCACGCCACCCGTGTTCGTCTGTATCGAGCATTGACGCTCTTGGCACCCTTTGTGAGCGTGGGATCAGTTGAGTATGATGCGATCTATCCAGTGAGGACTCAGATGCCATCTCGAGTTGCTTGGCCCGAGATTGGAGGCATTTTTCCACCCCGTGGTCCTTTGCTTCCACCCTACACTGGACCTAGGCCCCATCCTTGCCCAAATGGACATCAGGGTCCACAAGCCTCCGTGTTTTCCGATGGTCACCTCCAGCTACCGGGATACGCGGGTAACTTTTACGAGGACTACTATGGAGATGGAGATGAGTGAGACCGCCTGTGGTCTTACTTCGTGATGATGTAGTAGTATCTTAGGTATTGTATGCAAGGTGTCTAAGTTCCAGAGGCTTAGATAAATAATGTATAGGAAGTAAGAGTGCCTCTGAAGGATGTATCATCTTCATCACGTTTGTATTAGCTTAGTGCTTGTACTAAAACGATGTATGGTTTGTATGACAGCTTGTGAATATATGGCTTGTATGCTTTATCACCATGTTGTCAAGATGAGTACTTCCTTTGCTCTGTAATCCTTCCAGTACTTCAATACCTTGATTAGACTCTTCAATCAACTCTGTTTGACTTTGGTTTTTCACCTTCAGGATGTCTCAAGGAACCCATGGCCAGGTTGGTCGTAACCAAGGTCGTGGGAACGACCAGGAGGAAGGCAACCTTCCACCCCCACCCACGATGGCACAAGTTCTGATGGAAGTCGAGAGGAACCGCCGTGACTCTCACCACCTGCTGGAAGTCATCGCACGCAACACCACTCAGCAGCGCAATGAGCTGGTGTCCCTGAACGACTTCATCCGACTTCATCCCCCGGTTTTCAGTTACTCCACCGAGCCCCTTGACGACGATGACTGGCTCCGCAGCATCAAGAGGAAGCTCCCATGTAAGTCTTGCTGAGTACGCCTTTGTACTCACGTTTGCTTAATCTATGTTTTAGATGACGCCACTGACCCCGAAGGTGGCTTCTTCATCGAGCTGGACGACTGAAGTTAAGCTAGTCTAGTCCCAGTCAACAGACTGGTTCCCTCGTGGAGGGCTTTATGTTTGAATAAGGCTTCTTAATCCAATTTGTTAAACTTGTCTGTACTCAGACATAATTTGCTTCCGCTTTATGTTGTAATGTTGGATCACATGTATGTGATCTCTGTGTGTACTCTATAAGAGCTATAAATAAAATGTACACTTTGTAGAGAATTGCAATGGTACATACTGTTCATACAAGGCATGTGTGCTGTGTGTATGTTTATAACATGCATGTCTTTGTATGGGTTTTCGAGACCTTAGTTGTGTTCTGGCTGGCGGTCTTTCATACACCAAGTGGCCCTTAGATGTGCGCAGCTTGGGACATCGCGATGTGATTGCTCGAGACTTCGTCTCGTGCACACTTTGTGGTATGATCGAGCCCGCCCTAGACCCCGACTAAGTGATCGGGCTGTAGTAAGTCTATGTAAGAGTTTTGAGATAGTCGGTAGTATGGTTGAGGCGACTTGTCTTTGAATATGGGAGTTCACCACCCATATCATTTGACTTGTGTGCGGACGATGAGGACCCATCTCAGTTGATCATCCGGCCTGGATGGGATGCCCCTCACGTACGATGCTTTCCGAGAATGTTCAGTGCTTGGCCTTGTCTGCTTGGACAAGTGGGTGCGGTTCTCGGCTCTCCATATGACTATGTCTTAACTGTACTTGCATACGCTAACCCCGGGTCCCGACAAGTTTGGCTAAGAAAATGGTGGTGGAATTTGGTGGAGATCAATGATATGATCCTATGAGATTGCAAAAAAAATTCACCAGCAAAGGATCAAGAAAAATGGCACTCCCTTCACAAAGCTCCTATCTGCCCCCACAGGCAAATGAATTTTTCTAGAGCAAAAATCCACTTGGGCTATGAAATGTTTTTGGATAATTTGGCAAGATATGATGTCCATGACATGTGGGAATTATTTGGGGATTTATGGAGCAATATAAATAGGGGTTGCTTCACAAACCTCAAATAATAGGAATATCCCTTTTATTGGAAAAAGGAATATAAGGCTTGAATAAAATGGTGGCTTAGATGAGATGGGTCCATGGGATGACAATGGAAAGGCTTGGATTCAAGGTCCACTTGAGCATGGAAAGAAAATATGCTCAAGTTTCAAGTCCAACGAGGTGATCAAAATCAACTCCAATAGCAAATCCAGAAATAAATCCGAAAAGTTTTTGGAAAAAGAAAGTTCCAAAATCCAGGGTTGTCACAGTGAAGCCAAGGGACCCAAACAGATCGGATTCTGCCTGGGTCATCGGATCGAAGGGTGCTGGTGAGGCCGCCGAGATCACGTTCCCAATCTGTGCGGTCCCCACGGACGGCGCCAATTGACGGGGATGTACCCCGGCAAATCCCATGGTCAGGGACCCTGGGTTAGTCATGAGAGGCACAGGTTGGACGATAGCTCGTCGTCTAACAGGAGGATACGTTCCTGCTCGATGTTATTGATTGGGGATGGCGATTACAGGAGAGCCAAGGCTAGTGCGCACAAGGCTAGGGTTACAGATTGTGTATTGCTTGATCTCGACGTCTCCCCTCCTAGCCCTAATATACTAGGCTAGGTCTCGGGGAGTCCGTCCTGGATTACAGATGAGATTTCCTAACCATCATCTTGTTCCGTACAGCAAGTTTGCACCTTCTTTATGACTCGCGGACTCCTACGTCGGTGCCACTAGTGGGCCAAGGCTAAGCCCAGGCGGCATCTTTGTGGGCCTTCTGTCTTCGGGTACACCGGGTAGGCTCATCCATAGGAGTCATGGGGTCACCCCCTCGTCAGTGCGAGTAATCACTCGAGCACGTTTTTACTTCTAGGTGAGGGAGCACCCGAAACTCTCATGGGTGGATACGATCCCGATGGGAGTTAGATATATTTGAAAAAATGTATTTAAACCATGTAAAAAACGTTGCTTGCAAGCTGCATCTTCTGCTCGCTGCCCCTTTGATTCACCTCTTGTTGGTGAAGATAACTATCTCCTTGCTGGAGGACCGTCAAAGATGCTCTGGCTGCTAACCGTCATGTCTGCATGACCGGTCATAATGGTGGCTTTTGGTGGTGTGCTGCAGCCGCCTGTTGAGTTATCGATGCGCGCATTGAAAACGCGCGAGATTTGACGCGTCCAGCGCATAGTGCCGCCCGTGTGAAGGCATCTTTGTCTCGGAATTCGAATCGCCCGACATGCTTAGTCTTTGAATTAATTGCTCCCGTCGTCTAGGCTTCTGCGTGCTCTTGGGTTTGTGCTATAAATAGCCCCCTTTTGTTCATCTAGTAGTAATGTTCATCCTCTGACCATCTTGCTCCTCTTCTTCGTCTTCTCGTGGGGCCAAAACGATGTACAGGTACGACCAGCGGTGGTCGTACTCTGCGCTCTTCTCGTCTTCACCGTGGTCGCGGTGGTCGTACTCTGCGCTCTTCTCGTGGTGGCCGTCGTGGTGCACCATCGACGCCTTCCTCCTCTTCCTCGGTGGAGGGTTTTTGGCGCTATGATTTCCTCCTACGCGTCCGTGGCCGGAACGCCGCTCGCATTCTGCTTCCTTCTGCTTTTCTGCCCTTGTTTCTGAGCGCAGTCTTGATGGCTTGCTGCTTCGTCTTCAGGGGTGCGCTCGATCTCCTTCTTATGTTAAGTTGGAGATCGATAGTTCCCGCTTGATTTTTCTTGGCTTTGGCTGGAAGCCCTTTGCTCGACGGTTGAACTTGCGTGATGGTGACACTCTTTGTTGCCGTTTTGATGGCGAAGACACTCTTGTCATCCGCGCCTTTGACCCGAGCGGCGACCGCATGGATCCGTACTGGCCGGAGACAAGCAGCGATGGTTCTGACATGTCGAGGAGTCCTTCGCCTGCGTCTTCAACTGCTTCCTCCACTGGCGACTCTTCGGGTGCAGATGCTGAGCCGTCTTCAACTGCTTCCTCCCAGGCTCTGAAGAGGACCTCGACGTCAATCCACCGATCAAGAGGGCGCGCCGGGCGACCTTGTAGAACTGGAGGCAGCGGCGTCATCTTCGCCGGCAACTCAGGTGGAGCTGGAGAAGAAGCTGGTGGAGCAGGAGAAGAAGCCCGTGGAGCATCGTCTTCGGTGCTCCGCAAATAAGTCGAGCTTCACCTTTTGTTATGTCATTGACATCATGAGCTGGCTGCTTCGACTCCTCCTTTGTTTGTGATGATGCTTGCTGACTTAGTGCCAATCATCCCAGCATGGGCACACATGTAGAAGTCATAATTCCTTGGGTGTTTGATGATGTAGGCTTATCGACTGCTTGTGTCTTTTGTAACTAGGTTAGTTCTCCATGTAATGAGGATTGCCTTCAAGTAATCAAAGCTGCCTTCTATCCAATGTACTTCGAATCTTTTGTACTGAGAATGTTCTTCGGGTCCTTGAAATGCGAACTGTGCTTGAGCCTTTGTAATGGAATCTGTCTTCGAGTCCTTTGCAACCGAGAGCTTTCTTTGAGTCCATCAAATCTTTGCACTATGGGTTCTATCGGGTGCGCGACAGCGCTCCCGATGGGAGTAGCCCCCGAGGCTACGTTTGAGTCGGAGAGTCGAACGTAGGCTGAGATTTGTTTCCTTTGTCGTTCTTCTGTTAATTTCTGTCTTTTATCGGGTGCGCGACAGCGCTCCCGATGGGAGTAGCCCCTGAGTCTTTAGGTGATCGTTGGCGATCAGGTGAAGACTAAAGGAGTCTGTGTCCTGTGCTCCCTCCAAAATTTCTCCATAGTACTTGGTGTTCAATCTGGTTGTAGCCGTGTCTTTCCTTTTGATTCCGGACAATGCTCAACGGGTGGGGCTTGTCGATGGGTTTTTGCTTGGACCCTTTTAAGTTTCGGGCTGCGTGAGCGATGATGACGTCTCTCGGGGGGAGATGGCGCTTGAATCCCCGAGTGGTTTTCCGTGAGCGACGATAGCGTTTCTCGGGGGGAGTTTTTGTACTCGAGCCCCCGAGTGCTTTGGTAAAAGATCGCGATTGCGACGATAGGGTCTCTCGGGGGGAGTTTTTTACTCGAGCCCCCGAGTGCTTTGGTAAAAGATCGCGATTGCGACGATAGCGTCTCTCGGGGGGAGTTTTGTACTCGTGCCCCCGAGTGCTTTGGTAAAAGATAGCGATTGCGACGATAGCATCTCTCGGGGGGAGTTTTGTACTCGAGCCCCCGAGTGCTTTGGTAAAAGATCGCGATTGCGACGATAGCGTCTCTCGGGGGGAGTTTTTGTACTCGATCCCCCGAGTGCTTTGGTAAAAGATCGCGATTGCGACGATAGAATCTCTCAGGGGGAGTTTTGTACTCGAGCCCCCGAGTGCTTTGGTAAAAGATCGCGATTGCGACGATAGCGTCTCTCGGGGGGAGTTTTGTACTCGATCCCCCGAGTGATTTGGTAAAAGATCGCGATTGCGACGATAGCGTCTCTCGGGGGGAGTTTTGTACTCGAGCTCCCGAGTGCTTTGGTAAAAGATCGCGATTGCGACGATAGCGTCTCTCGGGGGGAGTTTTTACTCGAGCCCTCGAGTGCTTTGGTAAAAGATCGCGATTGCGATGATAGTGTCTCTCGGGGGGTGTTTTGTACTCGAGCCCCCGAGTGCTTTGAGGTGGTAGAATTCGGGCGACATCATTTTATTGCGCCGAAGGGTTACATGAGCTGTCTCTTGAGCATGACTGGTGGAGACTATGGGTAGAACAGGCGTATGTTCGCTACGTTCCATGGATTTCCCACGTCCTCGTCAGTCTTCGGATTCTTTAGTCTATAAGCGCCTCCTCCTATGACTTCTGAAATTATGAACGGTCCTTCCCATTGGGGGGCAAGCTTGTGGACTTTCTCTTGTATGAGCCGTAGAACAAGGTCGCCTTTGTTGAAGGTTCTAGTGCGCAGGCGGTTGCTTTGGTAAGTGTGCAGCTTGTCCTGGTATCCCTCTGACCTTGCTAGGGCTGTGTCCCTTGCTTCGTCTGCCGTGTCCTTGTCATCTTGTAGTGCTTCTTCTGCTTCTTCTTCTTCGTACCCCGAGATTCGGGGTGCCCCGAATTTGAGGTCATGTGGTAGTACTGCCTCCGACCCGTACAACATGAAGAAAGGTGTGTACTGGGTTGCGGTGTTTGGGGTGGTGCGCAAGCTCCATAGTACTGCAGGGAGTTCTTCTACCCAGTTGCCCGCGGCCTACTCGAGTGGTGCAAGGAGCCGTTTTTGAGTCCTCCGCGTACTAGGACGTTTGATTTTTCCACCTGGCCGTTGGATTGTGGGTGTGCGACTGATACATAGTTGATTTTGATGCCCAATTCTTCGCAGAAGTTCTGGAATTCTGCCGCTGTAAAGTTCGTACCGTTGTCTGTGATGATGTTGTGCGACACCCCAAACCTGAAGATGATTGATTTGATAAAATTCACTGCCGTGAGGGCTGTGGAGCTGGTGATGGGCACTGCTTCGATCCACTTGGTGAACTTGTCGACTGCTACCAGCAGGTGTGTTCTTCCTCCTTTCGATGATTTCTTGAGCGGGCCTACCATGTCGAGTCCCCAGGTGGCGAACGGCCATGATAGTGGTATGGTTTTGAGTTCTGGGGCTGGACCGTGCGGTCTGCTAGCAAAATTTTGGCAGGCAATGCAACGCCGCACGATGTCTTCTGCGTTTTTCATCGCAGTGGGCCAATAAAACCCTTCTCGAAACGCTTTGGATACGAGTACTCGACTGCTCACGTGGTGCCCGCAGGTGCCCTCATGGATTTCTAGCAGTAGGGCTTTGCCGTCTTCTTTGTCGATGCACTTCTGGAGTATCTTGGTGATGCTGCGCTTGTATAACTTTCTGTTGATCACTGTGAATGCCTTGGATCGACGACTGATGCGCGGAGCTTCTGAAACATCTTGCGGTAGCGTGCCATTGATTAGGAATCGGAGGAATTGTTTTGTCCACGCGGGTCCTTCGAGTGCTGTTGGATCTGTAGGTTCGACCGCGTGGTTGCTGTTGCTTTCAGATGGACTCGCTGATGCCACTGTGCTGGCTCTGTGTTGTCGTCATCTTCAGCTGCCTCTGGTGCTGCCATTTTTTCCTTGATGGATCTCTGTCTGATGCTTTCGAGGAAAACACCGGGTGGTACTGGTCCTCGGGTCGAGCCAATGTTTGCGAGTTCATCGACTTCCGTGTTGTTTGTTCTCGGGATATAATTGAGCTCGCAGCCGTCGAAACTTCCTTCGAGCGTGTTTTAGAGCTTCTGATAGGCCGCCATGTTGTCGGCTACTGCATTGTAGTCTTTCATCGCCTGCTAGAGGACGAGGTTGGAGTCTCCGTAGATTACGAGGCGAGTGGCACCGCATGTTTTGGCCATGCGCATGCCATAGAGCAGTGCCTCGTATTCGGCTTCGTTGTTGGAGGCGTGGCTGAAGTTGATCTGGAGGACGTATTTAAGCTTGGTTCCTTTGGGGGAAACCAGAACAACTCCAGCTCCGGCTCCTTGCTGTCTTTTGGACCCATCGAAGAATATTGTCCATGAGTTCGATAGGTCTGGGGGGCCTGGTGTCTGGACCTCCGTCCACTCGACCAGAAAATCTGGGAGTACTTGGACCTTGATTGCTGTTGGGTGCTTGAATTGCAGGTCCCGCGGACTGAGCTCGATGTTCCACTCGGCGACTCGCCCAGTCACTCCGGGGTTGTTGAGGATGTCTGCGAGTGGTGCGCTACTCACGATTGTGATAGGGTGTTCATCGAAGTAGTGCGACACCTTCCTTGACGTCGTGATGATGGCCAGTAGTAGCTTCTGGTAGTGCGGGTACCGCTGCTAGGATTTTGTCATGAGCATGCTGAGGTAGTAGATCGGCCTCTGTATGCTCTGGATCTTGCCTTCTTCTGTATGCTCGACGACGAGTACTATGCTTACCACGCTGTTGCGTGCTGCCACGTAGAGGTACAACTTTTCTTTTTCTTTGGGTACCGCCAGGGTTGGTGGGGTCAATAGTGTCTTCTTCAGGTCCGCGAAAGCTTTGCGGGCTTCTTCGGTCCACTCGATTTTTTCTCCTTTTCTCAGCAATTGGTAGAATGGCAATGTGCGCTCTCCCAATCTGCTGATGAAATGACTCAAGGCTGCGAGTCTTCCGGTGAGCTGCTGCACGCCTGTGATGTTGGTTGGTTCCTGCATCCTGGCGATTGCTTGAACTTTCTCTGGGTTTGCTTCGATTCCTCGAGAAGAGACCATGTACCCGAGCAACTTCCCGGCTGGGACGCCGAATGCGCACTTCTTCAGGTTGAGCTTGATTCTGTACTTGTTGAGTGCTGCGAAGGTTTCGCGTAGGTCGTTGAGTAGCGTGTTTGCACTGTAGGTTTTGATGACAATGTCATCCACGTAGACTTGCACATTTCTTCCTATTTGCTCTTTTAAGCAGGCTTGCATCATTCGCTGGTATGTGGCGCCG
Source organism: Bromus sterilis (assembly GCA_950022295.1). NCBI lineage: Eukaryota > Viridiplantae > Streptophyta > Magnoliopsida > Poales > Poaceae > Bromus > Bromus sterilis. Next base: position 290,047,849 of record OX465599.1, on the reverse strand, counting down.
GCGTTCTTGAGTCCAAAGGGCATTGTTCTGTAGAAAAATACACCGTAAGGGGTGATGAATGATGTATGTTCTTCGTCTTCTTCCTTCATCCTGATCTGATTGTATCCTGAGTAGGCGTCGAGGAACGATATTAGATCGCATCCTGCTGTCGAGTCGATTATCTGATCGATTCGTGGCAGGGGAAAGTGGTCCTTTGGGCAGTGTTTGTTGACTGGCCCGTAGTCGACGCACATTCGCAGTACGTCTGTGTCTTTCTTGGGGACCAGCACAGGGTTGGCGACCCAAGTGGCTTTCTTCGTCTCTCGGATGAATTGGGCGTCGAGTAGTCGGTTGAACTCCTCTCCGATTGCTCTGCGCTTGGGTTCTGAGAATCTCCGTAGCGCCTGCTTTACTGGTTTGGTGTTTGGCTTGATGTGCAGCGCGTGTTCCGCGAACTCGCGCGGTACTCCTGGCATGTCGGCTGGGCACCAGGCGAAGATTTCCCATTCTTCGCGGAGGAAAGCGATGAGGGCAGTCGCTTTATCTTCCGGGAGGTGGGCGTACACGCGGACTGTTTTTTCTGGGTCTGTCGGGTGCACCTGCTGGGTGACCGTGTCGCTGTCGATCTTGAAGTCCCGCCCATACTCTTTTGACTTGCTTCGGCTTGCTAGTGGAAAGATGCTTTTGTCTGTCGCCATGGCTATTTCTGTGAGTTCTTGCTCGGCTCCGAAGGTGTCGGAGACTTTGTGGAAATCGCGGTCGCATTTGTCTGATTTGGTGAAGCTCCCGTTGACTGTGATGACGCCCGCGGATCCTGGCATCTTGAGTTTGAGGTAGGCGTAGTGCGGAATCGCCATGAATTGTGCGAACGCTGGACGTCCCAATATGGCGTGATACTGTTATTGCCAATCAAGTACTTCAAACTCGAGGGTGTGTCTTGCGAATTTGCGTCTGCTGCCGAAGACGACTTCGAGCTCGATTAGTCCAAGGGAAATAGCTGCTTCTCCTGGGACTACTCCGTATACCACGATGCTTGATTTCTTCCATACTGATCGTGGGATCAACATCTTGCGTAGGGTGCTGACGAAGATTATGTTCATGCTGCTGCCTCCGTCCATGAAGATTCTGTCCATGTCGTACCCTCCAATTTGGGCGTCGAGTACCAGGGGCGCGTGCCCCGGCCTTGGGATTGCAGGCGGGTGATTGCTCTAGGAGATTGTGATGCTGGTTTCTGCGTTGTGTAGCTGGTAGACTTGTGTTTAGGTTCTCGGCTGCTCTGGCCTACAGGGTGTAGGCGTCCTATTGGGCTTGCGATACCTTGCCTTCTTGGATCGTGTACACCTGTCCTTGAGTGGGCGACTGCTCGGTTCGTCGGGCACGCTTGGCTTCTCGCTGTTTTTCCTCCTTGAGGCTGTCGGCGAGTTCGTTGAACATGCGGCAGTCTCCCAGGGTGTGGCTCGATCTGATGTTTCCCCAGTTGTCTTCGAAGCAGTGGATCATGCAGGGTCCTTCTAGATATTCCCTAACCGTGAGCTTGCTGGATCCGGCATGCTGTTTCCTCCTTGAGATTCGGAAGAACAGCGCGTGATCCGCTGGGTGCTCGTGAGCTCGCGTGTCGATTTCGATCCCTTCTCTTAGATTCTGGTTCCTTATGAGATTGGCGAATTTTTCTGGCCTTCGATCTGGGTCGTAGTATTCGCCAGTCTGAGTCTCAGAGTCGCTGTCCTGGCGGGCGGCGGCTGTCCGCACGGCGGAGGGTCGTCGAGTGGTCGGCGAGTGTGTGGCTGTGTAGTTCGACTCGTCGAGTGGGGTCTCTTTGTAGAATCCTCGCGCCTGTCTTCTGAGTCGTTGATTTCTTACTCGTTGGTGGTGATCTTGGCGGTCGATGATCTCGAGCTCGGAGTCGGTGTCTTGTTGTGCGGCGGGTTCCTGGGTGGCGGTGGGTCGTCGAGTGGTTGGCAGGTCCTCTTCTTTGTGCTGTAGTTCTTCGATCGGGATCTCCGTGGGGAACCCTCGCGCCTTTCTTTTGGGTCGTCGAGTTCTCCTTCGCTGGCGGTGGGCTCGGTTGCCGCCGTAGTATTGGCACGGCTGCATGTGGAGAGATCTTGCTGGGGCGGCAGAGATGTTTGCCGTCATTTTGAATTCTTCGGGTGGATTGCATCTGGTTCTTGCTCTTGAGTTGTGTCTTACTGAAGACGGAACCGCCGAGATCGTAATTCCAACCTATGTAGTTCCCACAGACGACGCCAATTGACGGGGATGTACCTGTAAATAAAGTTATGGTGCCCGACAACGGCGCCAGAAAACAATACTTGATAACCCTAAACTGTAGGGGATCGAGATAGTCTTCGCGGGTAAGATAACCCAATTTATTGATTCGACACTTGGGGACACAAAGAATAAGTACAGGCTTTGAAAATTGAGTTGTCAATTCAACCGCACCTGAAATAAACACTTGCTTGCACAAAGGTATTAGTAGCAACATGTAATTTCTGCTTGCTCCATGCATGTTTTGTGTGATATTGCTATGCTTTTGATACACTTTCATATCTTTTTATAACGTATTTTGGAACTAACCTATTAATGGTTGCAAGAGTGCACAAGTTCTTGTTTTTGTACTTTATGTGTAGGAATTACTTGGATAAAGGAAAAATCACAAAAAGGAGCCTTGTAGGAGTTGGACTCTAACTCTCCCGAAATCTGTCCCCACCAGACAGGTTTTAAAGATCGCCTCGGAAACGCTAGAAGACGGCTTCAAACGAGAAAACTTAAAACTACAAAGATATAGGGAATGTTTTTCCGGTGGATTTAGACATAAAATTCGGCCCAATCGGAGTTCAGACGCTTCCTGAAACCCCGAAATATAGAAGACGTAATCTGGATGACAGGAATCCGAGAGTCTATATAAAGAGAGGAAACCTAGGTCAAAGGGCACCACGAAAATTCCTCCCCCTTGGCAGCCGTCTTGAGGGGGAGATCAATCTCCACAGCAGCACCATCTCCAAGGAAGAAGAAGGGGCCAAGGGCCGCTGCCCCCAAGGGTCGTGGCCACCGCCGTGGTCGCGGGCGCCGCCGTGGCCGTGGCCGCCGCCGTCGCCGTCTCCTTCATCTCCTCCGGGCTGCACCTCTCCATCAACAACTCTCTCTCTCTCTCACCATGTCCATGTGTGAGTAGTTCCCCTTGGGGCTAAGGCTTGTATCTTGATCTATGTGGTTTCTCTCTCTCCCATGATGTGATCTTCGTTGTGATCATAGGCTATGTTAATCTAGGGTGATCCCATGATGTTTCCCCTTCTTCTATGTATTGGATTTGATGTACTCACTTGATCCTATCTAGTATAATCCCCGAGACCATGGTGACAACGGTCTATTGGACATGGGTTAGAAGAATATTTTCATGAGTGATTTCCTTTTTTGTGTGTGGATTGAAGATTGAGAGTATTTTGGTGCTTGTCTTTGACTATCCTTTAGATATGTTGTGGTGATTGTGGTACTCTCTTTGGATGGCCGCGGTGACATTGGGATATCCATAGATTGAGAACTACGAACTCTAAGGTGTTCTTTTGTAGCCCTACACAATTCTCGTCCTCTCTTGACCACAAAGGAATGACCTTCGAGTACGTCTCCATTGCATGTTTTATGGGAAATATCATGTGATTAGACTATGTTAATGTTGTTGGGAGTTTCCACTAGTGGAAGTATGAAGCCTAGGCCTTGTTTCCACCATTGCAATACCGTTTGCGCTCACGTTTACTACTTGTTTGCTTGCTGCACTTTTTATTACAGATTTATATTACCTTGCTTTGACACACCTATCACCCATATTTTACCATCTCTTCGCCGAACTAGTGCACCTATACAACTCCTAGTTGTATTAGGTGTGTTGGGGACACAAGAGACTTCTTGTTCTTAATTGCAGGGTTGCTGGAGAGGGACCATCTTCAACCTCTACTTCCCTGAGTTCAATAAACCTTAGGTCATCCACTTGAGGGAAATTGCTGCTGTCCTACAAACCTCTACGCTTGGGGGCCCAACATAGTCTACAAGAATAGAAGCGTGCGTAGACATCAGTAACCAGCAGGAAAGAAAACACTTTAGGCTAGGGAGATGGATGGTTGGGCGCTGCTTGGATGAGAACGAACATGTAATAGATTCTAACACGGGCAAGGCTCACAGAAAAGAAATGATCATCTAGGCAAATATCAAACATCAGGCATGTATCCCAAGGTAGTTGTACGTGCTTGTAATAAGAACTTTGCACAACATCTTTTGTCCTACCCTCCCGCTACAAACGGGGCCAAAAGGAACTTAGGGAGATTAAGGTACTCCTGTAAAAGAGCACCGGAACAAAGCATTAACACTTCATGGATACACGGAATCCTCAAATTATAGTCCATCCCCTTTGGTATCCCAAGCTGTCACCATTGGGATCGCCAGTTCCGGACTATAATAGGTGCATACAACTCATAGATAGGATCAAGAACACCACAAACTCAAGAAACAAAAGGGTGGTCAGATTTGAAATCATGGAACTCGGGCCCAAAGTGGCAAGCATTAAGAGCAACAAGTTGTAACAAAGATGATAAACACCGAACCCAGACGCTTCCAGAAACCCCGAAATACAGAAGACGTAATCTGGATGACAGGAATCCGAGAGTCTATATAAAGAGAGGAAACCTAGGTCAAAGGGCACCACGAAAATTCCTCCCCCTTGGCAGCCGTCTTGAGGGGGAGATCAATCTCCACAGCAGCACCATCTCTAAGGAAGAAGAAGGGGCCAAGGGCCGCTGCCCCCAAGGGCCGTGGCCACCGCCGTGGTCGCGGGCGCCGCCGTCGCCGTCTCCTTCATCTCCTCCGGGCTGCACCTCTCCATCAACAACTCTCTCTCTCTCTCACCATGTCCATGTGTGAGTAGTTCCCCTCGGGGCTAAGGCTTGTATCTTGATCTATGTGGTTTCTCTCTCTCCCATGATGTGATCTTCGTTGTGATCATAGGCTATGTTAATCTAGGGTGATCCCATGATGTTTCCCCTTCTTCTATGTATTGGATTTGATGTACTCACTTGATCCTATCTAGTATAATCCCCGAGACCATGGTGACAGCGGTCTATTGGACATGGGTTAGAAGAATATTTTCATGAGTGATTTCCTTTTTTGTGTGTGGATTGAAGATTGAGAGTATTTTGGTGCTTGTCTTTGACTATCCTTTAGATATGTTGTGGTGATTGTGGTACTCTCTTTGGATGGCCGCGGTGACATTGGGATATCCATAGATTGAGAACTACGAACTCTAAGGTGTGCTTTTGTAGCCTACACAATTCTCGTCCTCTCTTGACCACAAAGGAATGGCCTTCGAGTACGTCTCCATTGCATGTTTTATGGGAAATATCATGTGATTAGACTATGTTAATGTTGTTGGGAGTTGCCACTAGTGGAAGTATGAAGCCTAGGCCTTGTTTCCACCATTGCAATACCGTTTGCGCTCACGTTTACTACTTGTTTTCTTGCTGCACTTTTTATTACAGATTTATATTACCTTGCTTTGACACACCTATCACCCATATTTTACCATCTCTTCGCCGAACTAGTGCACCTATACAACTCCTAGTTGTATTAGGTGTGTTGGGGACACAAGAGACTTCTTGTTCTTAATTGCAGGGTTGCTGGAGAGAGACCATCTTCAACCTCTACTTCCCTGAGTTCGATAAACCTTAGGTCATCCACTTGAGGGAAATTGCTGCTGTCCTACAAACCTCTGCGCTTGGAGGCCCAACATAGTCTACAAGAATAGAAGCGTGCGTAGACATCAAGCTATTTCTGGCGCCGTTGCGGGGAGGTGAGTGCTTGAAGGTATATCTTTAGATTCTGCAATTAAATCTTTTCATTTCTTGTTTTTATTTTCACTAGTTAGGTTTATGGAAAACTTCAATCTTAGTTCGCTGCTTCGGGGAGACCGCTTTGCCACACCTGTGGTAGAGAAGTCTCCGCCACCTACTGAATGTATCCCGTTCCAAATACCACTTGGGATAGTTGAAATAATTATTAATGATTGTTATGATGGGACAGTCAATCCTAGTATTCATTTGTTGAAACTTACAGAACTTTGTGAGTTATTTAAGATTTCAGGTTTGACAAGAGGTGAAGTCATGAAGAAATTATTTTCCTTGTCACTGAAAGGAAAAGCATTGGAATGGTATAGGCTACTAGATGATTCTCACCTACGGGATTGGGAAGAGATCCAGTCTCTCTTTTACTCCAAGTTTTATCCTCTTCATGAAGTCCATGAGAATAGGAATTATATTTATAATTTCTATCCTCATGACGGAGAGAGCATAGCTCAAGCTTGGGGGAGACTGAAAACTTTGATGCTAAAATGTCCTAACCATGGGCTCCCCAAAGATATGATTATTACTAATTTCTATGCAAGGCTATCTCGACAGGATAAAGACTTGCTCGATGCTTCCTCGATGGGTTCTTTCACAAACGAAAAGATTGATGCTAAATGGGAACTCCTTGAAAGAATCCAACACAACACTGAAGATTGGAGATCGACAAGGGTAAAGAGTCAGGTATAATTTATGAGTATGATTGCATTAAGTCCTTTGTTGAAACTGCAAGTTTAAATAAATTTAGTGCTAAGTTGGGGCTTGATTCTCAACTCCTTGTTGATTTCCTCAAATCTTTTGCTTCACATCTTAATATGCCTAAGGAGAATTGGATCAAGCATCATGCACCTTTTAAAGAGATTTGCAAAGAAAATGAAATTGTAATTGATGATTGCAACATGCATGATCCAATTCCTGAAAATGAAGTTTTATATAAGCATGTTAATTTTTGTGGAGTGAATAGACCTTGTGAAAGGCCTATGATTGAAGAAGAGAAGTATTTTAAGCAACATAAGCATGAAAGAACAATCACTTGGGTTAGAGATTTAAATGAAATTGCTAGAGAATTGTGTGACCTTTATTCTTTTACTTGTGAACTTTGCTGCATAAAGGGTCAGTTTAATTTTCAGTGCATGTACTTTCAAAACATAACTGTTAGCCAGTTGTGTGATGACATGATCACCCCTGATCGTTATGATGAGCTTATTTTATTTTTGATGTGTGAAGAGTTATCAGAAAAGACTTCTTGGCTAGATGGTCATGCTTTGGGAATAAAGAACACTTTGCAGAAATGCCATCTCTATTGTGTTGTTAATTGCCATGAGAATGATTACATAAGTAAGATTAGAAAGGAGGGAACTCTACCAAAGTATAAAAATGTCTCTTATATTTCTACTAATAAAAAGGAGAGTTTCTCCCAAGTTTCCCCTATTGTTACTAATGATAAACCAGGATATGTGGAGAAACTTCCCCTCTAACCACTCCTTCCTAAGGTGAAGAAGAAGTAAAAGAAGAGGAGGAGGAAGAGGAGCAAGAAGGAAGAAGAATGGGTATCAACCTGGCCTGAGAATATTCCTCGCATAAATTTTTATCCTAACGGACAGAAATTTTTGGAGGACGGTGAGCTTGATTGCATTCATTATTATTCTGATGTTAAGTCCGTAGGCACTATTGAAGATGATCTTGATTATGATATGCATGTTACTTTTTGTGATTGGGAAAATGATGATAATGCTACTTATGATCTTGAAAATCTTTTTGGTACTAACTCTGAGAGTGATGATATGGAAAGCTCTAAGCTTGGGGATGATAGGATTGCAAGTCCTTTACCCATTAGTGATCTGGTAATTGATAATTCTTTTGCTAGTAAGAATAAAGACAACATGTTTACAAATATAGTTGCTAGCAATGATAATGCTCTTCTCTACTATGATGATGTTATAACTCCTATCTCTAGTGATTATAAAGGTACCTATGACATAAGGAAAAATTATCCTTATGAAACTTGTCATAATCATGGAGGGAATTACTCCCTTGTTGAACACCATCTTCCTAATACACAATTAATCTATAGTGTTCAAGTTGTTTATGATAGTCCTACTCCCACTATTACCAATGAGAAAGATTATGTTTATGAGGAGAGTAAGAGTACCCTTTTGCATGTGGATCATGGTAACAATGCTTTACGTGATACTTATATTGTTGAGTTTATTCATGATCCTACTGGAAATTATTATGAGAAGGGAACATATTCTTATAGATATTTCAATAATATCAAGTTCCCTCTCTTTATGTTGAAGGTTTTGAAGTTGCACTTGTTTTGCCTTCCTATGCTAATATCTTTATGCTTCAATGAGTTATTTCTCTACAAGATCCCTTTGCATAGGAAGCATGTTAGACTTAAATGTGTTTGGTATTTGCTTCTTTATGCTCTCTTTTGTGCTTCAACTATTATTCCTACGAGAGCATCATTAAAATCTTAAGCCTATCTTTATGGCTATAAAGAAAGAGCTCTAGGGAGACAACCCTTGTTATCTTTACTTTGAGTTTTTACTTTCTGTTTTTAGTGGTCTTGATGATTGTTACTACTGTAGCAACATCATTGTATCTTTATTTTTCAAGCTTTGTGCCAAGTATAGCCTCATATGACAAGGGAAGTGAAAGTTGTGACATGCTGTCCAGAAAACAGATTCTGTCCTCGTGGCGGGAAAAATCAGAATAAATCACCAGTTCATCTTTTTGAGCTGAATTTTTTACACAGCGTGCTCTATACAATCACAGAACTTTCGTATGTTCTGATTTTTTTATTTGAGTTGCAGAAGTACCCCTAAAAAATTCTTTACTACCTGCTGTTCTGTTTTTCACAGATTCTGCCACGTTTTGTCTCTCCTAACTTTTGCAAACCTTAAGCTTGCTTTTTCTTTGAAAAAACCTTTTGGAAATCTTGAGAAACAGTAGCTCTTAAAGAATATCTTTATATCCAGTGGGGAAAATTATTTATTAAGGGTACTAACCTCTCTAATCAGCTTATGATGAGTTATGTATGAAGGGAGTTTTCAAGTGTGCGATGGAAGATGATGAAAGAAGATCCAGGAGTGTCAAGCGCTCAAGCTTGGGTATGCACCTATGCATCCCCAATAAATATTCAAGGAGACTCAAGTGTCTAAGCTTGGGGATGCCCCCGTGCATCCCCTTCTTCATCAACAATCATCAGTTCGTCCTTCGTCTCACTATATTTTTATCACTTCATGCGTTATGTGCTATGCTTGGAGCGTCTCACTCTTAGGTTTTATTTTTAGTTTTCTTTAGATTTTCTTGCTGTTCATAACAAGTTAGATCCCGTCTTACTTTGTGTGGGAGAGAAACACGCTCCACTTTCAAAATCTAGAACACATCATAGAATTTTTCATGCCTATCTTTTTGCTGTTGTGTGTTCTTTATCTTTTCGTAGCTACTGCCATGTCTATTTTTAGTCTTAGTTTGTCTTTAGAAAGAGCCTTGGTGTCAGAACCCTCTGTTAGGTAATGTGCTAGGATCAAAGTCCTCTTGCATCATGCTAAAATTTTCAAAAGAAATCTTTGAAGTCAATTTCAAAAGAAAAATGGGAGAAGGAATCCCCCCAGATGAATTAATTCAAAAGGCCAGACAAAAATCTTCTCCAAAAATTCATGTTAGATTTTTGAAAAGTCTTATAAATGAGTGTGATCACATATCAAGTGATGTGGGACCCACCCCATGCTCATGGATTTTTCAAATATTCAAACAGTGCATTGGATTTAATCAAAAACCCCTATTTGAGTTAAGATTCAAATTATTTGAATTTTAAAAAGTGCCAAACTCTATAAGTGGCTAGTCTATTATAATATGAGGCCATATAAAAAGTTTCAGCATTTTTAAAAATGCCCAGCTATTTTGTTTTAGCATGGCCAACATATAACAGAAAATTAAAACAGAGAGAAAAGGAAAAGGGAGCTTACCTGGCCATTCGGCCCAACTCATCGCCCGCGGCCCAGCAAGCCAGCCCAGCCCGCTGCCCCCGTTTGTCTTCTTCCCCGGCGCGGCAAGCAGCTCGCTAGAGCGCATGCCCACGCCAGCGGCAGCATCCTGCCTGCCTGCCTGGAGGCCTCCCAGGCGTCCTTATCGCGCCAGGAGACGTCCCGTGGACGCCCACCTCACTTCCCCCTCTTCTCCACTGCTCTCGCGATCCCCTTCGTTTGATTTCGTCACCGACAGGAAGCTCACCGGAGCGCACCGCCGTGGCAGACGCGGCCACCATGCCCTAGAGCTCAAGATGCTGTGTCCCTTGTACTCGTCGTCGTCGACTTCCTCTTCCCGAAGCAGGCGGAGCCGTGATTTGGACTCAAGCCGCCACAATCGTCCTCGAGCCCTCGCCGGATCCGCGACTCGTCGTCGTCAAATACTCCGGCTACGCTCCCTCCCCGACTCCGTCGACTACCTCGTCATGTTCTCTGTAGCCTGGTGAGCGTTTCCCCCAAGCTCACAGCGCCCCTCCCTCTGTCTAGCCCGATTCGCCATGGGAGCCGTGGCTCCTCGTCGCCGGTGTGCTCGTCAGCGAGCACCCATGAAGCAAACGAACTCGAGAACCTGTCCATCGTCTTCGCCGAGCTCTTCTGGTTCGATCCCGACTAGCCCAGCGCCATGAAGAACCCCCTAGCTTGATCCCGTTCTAAACCGTGCCTCGGACTGCCGCCATGGTTGAAGACGACGTCGCATGGAGCCTCCCCGACGACGCCCGAGTAGCGCAGGCGATGCGGCTCGTCACGGGCCATCTTCTGGTGCCCTTGGCGCATAGAATGGTGGCCGGGAACGTGTTTCCAACGCAGCGCCACTGCGTACAGGACCGCGGGCGTCAAGCCGCCGGCCTGTTAGGCTAACCCCCGTGCTTAATCCCCCCCATAGTGACACTGACCTGTGGGCCCAGCCACACTAATCCCCCCTGTAAAGTTAAATTTAAATCAAATCATTTTAATTAAAGAGTGAGAGACTGACCAGTGGGTCCCAGCAGTCAGTGGACCCCTGACGTCATGCTGATGTCACAGTGATGCAGTAAAAGCTTTTCCAGAATAAAAAGAATTCAAGAAATTCCAGAAATCCAGAAAAAGGCTGAAACTTTGGAAATTCATAGAAAATTCATATCAACTCCAAATTTAATAAATAATATATGAAAAATGATCAGGAGAAAATAAGCTATCCAAATATCCAACTTTCAACTATGTTTGAGTTTAATTTTAAAAGTGATCAGTAGCATTTGCTATTTGATTTAAATGGAATTAAATCAAATTCAATTCAAATGCTTTGGCAACTTGAACCATGGCAACATGCTACATTTCAATTACACATCAGAGGCATATCATACACATTTCAAAATGGGTTAACTTGATCAAACAATGTCATTTGTAACTTGGCTAAATTTGAATTCAAATTGGAGTTTGAATTTGCAATTCAATTTGCAATATACTCCATTTAAATGGAATTGCCTAACACATCAAAGCATATACATCAAGTTTCAACCTTCAACCATGTGATTATGCATTGTATTTATATTGCTTCCTTGTTTGTTGTTTGTCGAGTAGAGGTGGAACCGGTACAGGAGGCTGTCCCCTTCGTTGAAGACCCCGAACCCGAACCTCGTCAGCAAGGCAAGAAAACCCCCATTGATCATGTCGATAAAATCCCACTTCCCTCTCATGTCTCGCTTATGCATTGTTTAGGGTGATTACCATGATGCGTTTCTACCGCATAGATGAACCCATTCCTTTGCATGACCTATCATTTTGTCACAGTAGTAAGCAAACCACAATCCTAGCAAATGTAGGAGTTGATTGATATCATGTGACCCCTACAACTGTTACTTCTTATTGCATGCTTAGAGTGATACAATGATGTTATTGTTATGTGAGTCGGGATGGTAGTGATCATGATGATGTTGGTGGAAAGGTGTTGGAAAGGTAGGGAGAACATTGCTAGCGGAGTTGCTAAATGTTTCTCCACAGATAACAAGGGAACGGTATTCTTTGAAAATCGTTTGGTAGTACCTAATAATAGGGAACTAAGGCAAATCATCCTCAAAGAAGCCCATGACACACCCCTCTTGATTCATCCCGGTAGCACAAAAATGTACCGACATCTACGCCAGAGATTTTGGTGGACTAGGATGAAGAGAGACATTGCTCAATTTGTTGGCGAATGTGATGTTTGTCGTCGCATTAAGGCAGAACATCAAAGACCTGCTGGTACTCTTCAACCTTTGTCTATTCCCGAGTGGAAATGGGACAAAGTCGGTATGGACTTCATCACCGGCTTTCCAAAAACCCAGAAAGGAAACGATGCCATCTTCGTTGTCATAGATAGGCTTTCCAAAGTTGCTCACTTCCTTCCAGTTCGCGAGTCTATAACTGCTACCCAGTTAGTGGACTTGTACATCTCTAGAATTGTATCCCTTCACGGTGTTCCTTTGGAAATCAATTCTGATCGTGGTAGCCTTTTCACCTCTAGATTTTGGGGAAGCTTTCAGAATGCTATGGGAACTCATCTATCCTTTAGTACAACTTTCCATCCTCAGTCTAGCGGTCAAGTCGAAAGGGTTAACCAAATTCTTGAAGACATGCTCAGAGCTTGTGTTATCTCATTCGGAAAGAATTGGGAGAAGTCTCTCCCATTCGCCAAATTTGCTTATAACAATAGTTTTCAATCTAGTCTGAACATGGCTCCTTTTGTACTCCTGTATGGACGACGATGTCGAACACCATTAAACTGGTCAGAAACCGGTGAAAGACAATTCTTTGGACCGGACATGATCAAGGAAGCAGAAGAGCAAGTTCGCATTTTTCGTGATCAATTGAAAGCAGCCCAGTCTCGTCAGAAAAGCTACTATGATCGTCATCATAGGCAAGAGAGCTACAATCTGGATGAGAAGGCTTACCTTCGGGTTACTCCTCTGAAGGGAACCCAACGTTTCGGTATCAAAGGCAAGTTGGCCCCACGTTACATCGGACCTTTCCGCATTCTTGCTAAACGTGGAGAAGTTTCCTACCAACTTGAACTACCCCCGCACCTTTCCCGAGTACATGATATATTCCATGTGTCCCAACTCAGGCTTTGCTTCAAGGACCCCATCCGCGAAGTCGACCATGAAACGCTTGATCTCCAAGATGACCTTTCTTATCGAGAATAACCCGTCCGTATTCTTGATTCCGCAGAGCATTTCACTCGTCGTCAGAAGATTAGGTTTCTGAAAGTGCAATGGTCACACCACTCTGAGAGAGAAGCTACGTGGGAAAGAGAAGACCGTCTCAGTGCCGAGTACCGCACCTTCCTCCCACAGACTTCTGAATCTCGGACGAGATTCTTTTGAGTGGGGGCGAGTTGTCAGAACCCTCTGTTAGGTAATGTTCTAGGATCAAAGTCCTCTTGCATCATGGTAAAATTTTCAAAAGAAATCTTTGAAGTCAATTTCAAAAGGAAAATGGGAGAAGGAACCCCCCAGATGAATTAATTCAAAAGGCCAGATAAAAATCTTCTCCAAAATTTCATGTTACATTTTTGAAAAGTCTTATAAATGAGTGTGATCACATATCAAGTGATGTGGGACCCACCCCATGCTCATGGATTTTTCAAATATTCAAACAGTGCATTGGATTTAATCAAAAACCCCTATTTGAGTTAAAATTCAAATTATTTGAATTTTAAAAAGTGCCAAACTTCATAAGTGGCTAGTCTATTATAATATGAGGCCATATAAAAAGTTTCAGCATTTAAAAAAATGCCCAGCTATTTATTTTAGCATGGCCAACATATAACAGAAAATTAAAACAGAGAGAAAAGGAAAAGGGAGCTTACCTGGCCATTCGGCCCAACTCATCGCCCGCGGCCCAGCAAGCCAGCCCAACCCGCTGACCCCATTTGTCTTCTTCCCCGGCGCGGCAAGCAGCTCGCTGGAGCGCATGCCCGCGCCGGCGGCAGCAGCCTGCCTGCCTGGAGGCCTCCTAGGCGTCCTTATCGCACCAGGAGACGTCCCGTGGACGCCCGCCTCACTTCCCCCTCTTCTCCACTGCTCTCGCGATCCCCTTCGTTTGATTTCGTCGCCGACAGGAAGCTCACCGGAGCGCACCGCCGTGGCAGGCGCGGCCACCATGACCTAGAGCTCAAGCTGCTGTGTCCCTCGTACTCGTCGTCGTCGACTTCCTCTTCCCGAAGCAGGCGGAGCCGTGATTTGGACTCAAGCCGCCGCAATCGTCCTCGAGCCCTCGCCGGATCCGCGACTCGTCGTCGTCAAATACTCCGGCTACGCTCCCTCCCCGACTCCGTCGACTACCTCGTCGTGTTCTCTGTAGCCTGGTGAGCGTTTCCCCCAAGCTCACAGCGCCCCTGCCTCTGTCTAGCTCGATTCGCCATGGGAGCCGTGTCTCCTCGTCGCCGGTGTGCTCGTCAGCGAGCACCCGTGAAGCAAACGAACTCGAGAACCTGTCCATCGTCTTCGCCGAGCTCTTCTGGTTCGATCCCGACTAGCCCAACGCCATGAAGAACCCCCTAGCTTGATCCCGTTCTAAACCGTGCCTCGGACCGCCGCCATGGTTGAAGACGACGTCGCCTGGAGCCTCCCCGACGACGTCCGAGTAGCGCAGGCGATGCGGCTCGTCACGGGCCATCTTCTGGTGCCCTTGGCGCATAGAATGGTGGCCGGGAACATTTTTCCGACGCAGCGCCGCCGCGTACAGGACCGCCGGCGTCAAGCCGCCGGACTGTTAGGCTAACCCCCGTGCTTAATCCCCCCCTATTGACACTGACCTGTGGGCCCAGCCACACTAATCCCCCCTGTTAAGTTAAATTTAAATCAAATCGTTTTAATTAAACAGTGAGAGGCTGACCAGTGGGTCCCAGCAGTCAGTGGACCCCTGACGTCATGCTGATGTCACAGTGACGCAGTAAAAGCTTTTCCAGAATAAAAAGAATTCAACAAATTCCAGAAAATCCAGAAAAAGGCTGAAACTTTGGAAATTCATAGAAAATTCATATCAACTCCAAATTTAATAAAAATAATTGAAAAATGATCAGGAGAAAATAAGTTATCCAAATATCCAACTTTCAACTATGTTTGAGTTGAATTTAAAAAGTGAACAGTAGCATTTGCTATTTGATTTAAATGGAATTAAATCAAATTCAATTCAAATGCTTTTGCAACTTGAACCATGGCAACATGCTACATTTCAATTACACATCAGAGGCATATCATACACATTTCAAAATGGGTTCACTTGATCAAACAATGTCATTTGTAACTTGGCTAAATTTGAATTCAAATTGGAGTTTGAATTTGCAATTCAATTTGCAATATACTCCATTTAAATGGAATTGCCTAACACATCAAAGCATATACATCAAGTTTCAACCTTCAACCATGTGATTGTGCATTGTATTTATATTGCTTCCTTGTTTGTTGTTTGTCGAGTAGAGGTGGAACCGGAACAGGAGGCTGTCCCCTTCGTTGAAGACCCCGAACCCGAACCTCGTCAGCAAGGCAAGCAAACCCCCATTGATCATGTTGATAAAATCCTACTTCCCTCTCATGTCTCTCTTATGCATTGTTTAGGGTGATTACCATGATGCGTTTCTACCGCATAGATGAACCCATTCCTTTGCATGACCTATCATTTTGTCACAGTAGTAAGCAAACCACAATCCTAGCAAATGTAGGAGTTGATTGATATCATGTGACCCCTACAACTGTTACTTCTTATTGCATGCTTAGAGTGATATAATGATGTTATTGTTATGTGAGTCGGGATGGTAGTGATCATGATGATGTTGGTGGAAAGGTGTTGGTGAATCTACCCTAATACAAGGTGAACGATGAGAGGCTGTGTAGGAGTACACGGTGGGTTGTCTCGTTGAACACCGCCCTAAGTCCGAGTTCTTGTGTGGTGATCCAAGATGAAGAGTACAACCACACATTGGGCTCACTGACCTCTCTCAACCTATTAACTCATCCTTTCGATGTCCAGATGTCGCAGTAGTTCGGAGTTCTGGTAGGCTTGTGGCCTGGATGCTAAGTGAGAGAACGACTCAACCGAGACCGGCTTATGCACCACGCACACATCACTTGGGTCCACTTTGGTAAACCGACCGGGTTCATGATAGTGGTAGCCAACCCAGGTAGGCGGCTTTCTTGGACTAGATAGGCTATGAGGTAACAGTTGTGATGAGCATCCTCGCTGGCACCCCTTGAATGGTGTCGAGATCAAGGCGGTAAATGATGATCATGTGTGTGTAGCGGTACACCCCTGCAGGGTTAACAAAACTATTCGAATAGCCGCGTCCGCGGTTAAGGACTGCTTGGAAAGCTTAGCTTGATTATTAGACAACTTGAACTGGATACTTCTAAACCACACCAAGATAAGTGCGAGTGCTATGGCGTGCTTTCTCGTGGGGAAGTCGAGGAAGGCACCATAGTGGTGTTTTTGGTTGGAGAAAGTAGTGGAATCGTGTACGCTTCTTACATCAAGGCTGGTACTCGTAGTTCAGAACTAGCCAAGTCAAAGCTGGCACTTCTGCAAGTGAAACCCCACCTCCCTTTACCTTGATACATATGCATGAGTAGTATAGCTCCTATGTAAGTCTTGCTGAGTACGACTTTGTACTCACGTTTGCTTAATCTATGTTTTAGATGAACCCACTGACCCCGAAGGTGGCTTCTTCATCGAGCTCGACGACTGAAGACCAAGCTAGTCTAGTCCCAGTCAGACGACTGGTTCCCTCGTGGAGGGCTTGTGTTTAAATAAGGCTTCTTAAGCCATTTGTTAAACTTGTCTGTACTCAGACATACTTTGCTTCCGTTTGTTGTTGTAATGTTGGATCACATACTTGTGATCTCTGTGTGCACTCTTTAAGAGTTATCAATAAAATGTATACTTTGTAGAGAATTTCAATGATACCCGTTGTTCATACAAGGCATGTGTGCTGCGTGTATGTTTATAACATGCATGTCTTTGTATGGGTTTTCGAGACCTTAGTTGTGATCTGGCTGGCGGTATTTCATACACCAAGTGGCCCTTAGATGTGCGCAGCTTGGGGCATCGCGATGCGATTGTTCGAGACTCTGTCTCATGCACACTTTGTGGTATGATCGAGCCCGCCCTAGACCCCGACTAAGTGATCGGGCTGGAGTAAGTATATGTAAGAGTTATGAGATAGTCGATAGTATGGTTGAGGCGACTTGTATTTGAATATGAGAGTTCATCACCCATATCATTAGACTTGTGTGCGGACGATGAGGACCCATCTCAGTTGATCATCCGGCCTGGATGGGATGCCCCTCACGTACGATGCTTTCCGAGAACGTTCTGTGCTTGGCCTTGTCTGCTTAGACAAGTGGGTACGGTTCTCGGCTCTCCATATGACTATGTCGTAGCGGGACTTGCATACGCCAACCCCGGGTCCCGACACTTGGCTTTTACTTAGTTTGTTGCTGGAACTCTCTTTAGTTTTCATGTTTATCTTGTTAAGAGAGTTGGTTGTTGCACTGAGTTGTGTCTTGTCTTGAAAGTAGGTAATTGAGGTTGCTATTTAATTTTAGTAGTAACTTGCAATGGTTTTGAGGTATTGATGTGAGTAATGTTTGAACTTTTGGTGTCAAGAGCTCTAGCCTATTAATGATAGGTGTCGTATTTTGGGAAATCCGTGTTTATTTTCAAAACCTACAAAACTAGTTGAGAACTCTAGCTACTAGATGGATCACTACTCTTCTGAGGGGTCGGATATTAGAGCACACTCACGTACCATGAGTCGAGGATGCGCAAGGATAACCAAACCCCCATACACTCCTCCTCGGGGTACTTTTCTCTTTGTGAACCTCCTTATTAGATTGAGAGTTACCGATAATAAGTGCACGAGTTCTTCGGACTAATGTAAGTATTGAAAGTTGACACTTCTACCTCCTCATTTTTGCTAGCCTCTCCCGTGCCGTGCATTGCTTTCTTCTCACTCCGAGAGTTGGCGTCCACCTTCACCGGTACATCCAAACCCTTGGCATGATACACTCTGTCATCATAAACCTCCTTATATCTTTCCTCAAAACAGCCACCATACCTACCTATCAAGGCATTTCCATAGCCTTTCAGAGATATATTGCCATGCAACATCCACCTCTTCATGATTTGATCTTCATGTCATACATGTTCCTGCTACACTGGCAGAGGCATACATTGCATACATCATGATAGTTACATCTTCTTTATGATTTGAGTACTGTGTAAAGTGTGAAAGATCTTCTATACTTCTTGTAATATATAGAGTGTTGCCCCTAAAGTGAGGAAAATATCCCAAAGTGGACAAATTAGAAGATCCCAAAGAGGACAAAATTAAAAGATCCCAAAGAGGACAAATGAGAGAAATAGAAAGAGCCATTGAGGCCACCAATAAAAATACAAAAAATAGAAAAAAGATAAAAAAAGAAAAAAAGAGAGAAGGGGGCACACTACTATTCCTTTTGAGAGATCAACACTAGTACTTCATCCTCTATCCCTTGCACTCCATAGAGATCATCATACATGTATATAGCTACGTGGGGACCCTTCACACTATAAAACTTGGCTTGTATATTCCAATGATGAGCCTCCTCAAATGGGCTCTAGGTCTTCTTGAGCAAGCAAGTTGGATGCACCCCCACTAGTTCCATTGAAGAGCTTTTCTTAGCTCTTATGTGCATCCGTTGCATGGCAATCCCTACTCCTCACATCATATCTATCATATGCCCTTCTCTCGCCTATGGTTGTCCTCATTGATGTGAGCCTTTCTCATCCTTTTTGTCTTCTTCCTCCACCATATTTCTCTCTTTGCAATCCAAAGTGTCAAATCTCGTGCTTACGCTCATCCATTGCACGAGTACTCAAAATATCAAAAAGGAGTGGATCAAATTGACTTGTACCTGGCTAGTGGCCTGGGGACGAGTCAAGATAAGATTCCAAAGAAGACCGAGTGTGAAACTTTAGTAGATTGAGTTCTCAACAAAAATACTTTTTCATCTCGTATTCCCTATCCCCTTTCTTGCACGCAAACACCATTTGGAGACATTCGAGTCACGAACAGCGAGAGCTCTTGCACCTTTATGTTCTTATGTTGATTGTTTCAATACTAATATAGACTCTTGTCTGTTATGACTTGAATTGAATTACATGCCTTGATTACATTGCTTAAGAGTTCTTATATGGTTGGTAGCATGTCACCACATAAATTATGCTTGTTATCATTTACCTACTCGAGGACGAGCAGGAATTAAGCTTGGGGATGTTGATACGTCCCAAACGTATCTATACTTTCTGCTTGCTCCATGCATGTTTTGTGTGATATTACTATGCTTTTGATACACTTTCATATCTTTTTATAACATATTTTGGAACTAACCTATTAATGGTTGCAAGAGTGCACAAGTTCTTGTTTTTGTACTTTATGTGTAGGAATTACTTGGATAAAGGAAAAATCACAAAAAGGAGTCTTGTAAGAGTTGGACTCTAACTCTCCCGAAATCTATCCCCACCGGTTTTAAAGATTGCCTCGGAAACGCTAGAAGACGGCCTCAAACGGAAAAACTTAAAACTACAAAGTTATAGGGAATTTTTTCTGATGGATTTAGACATAAAATTCGGTCCAATCGGAGTTCGGACGCTTCCAGAAACCCCGAAATACAGAAGACGTAATCTGGATGACAGGAATCCGAGAGTCTATATAAAGAGAGGAAACCTAGGTCAAAGGGCACCACGAAAATTCCTCCCCCTTGGCAGCCGTCTTGAGGGGGAGATCAATCTCCACAGCAGCACCATCTCCAAGGAAGAAGAAGGGGCCAAGGGCCGCTGCCCCCAAGGGTCGTGGCCACCGCCGTGGTCGCGGGCGCCGCCGTGGCCGTGGCCGCCGCCGTCGCCGTCTCCTTCATCTCCTCCGGGCTGCACCTCTCCATCAACAACTCTCTCTCTCTCTCACCATGTCCATGTGTGAGTAGTTCCCCTTGGGGCTAAGGCTTGTATCTTGATCTATGTGGTTTCTCTCTCTCCCATGATGTGATCTTCGTTGTGATCATAGGCTATGTTAATCTAGGGTGATCCCATGATGTTTCCCCTTCTTCTATGTATTGGATTTGATGTACTCACTTGATCCTATCTAGTATAATCCCCGAGACCATGGTGACAACGGTCTATTGGACATGGGTTAGAAGAATATTTTCATGAGTGATTTCCTTTTTTGTGTGTGGATTGAAGATTGAGAGTATTTTGGTGCTTGTCTTTGACTATCCTTTAGATATGTTGTGGTGATTGTGGTACTCTCTTTGGATGGCCGCGGTGACATTGGGATATCCATAGATTGAGAACTACGAACTCTAAGGTGTTCTTTTGTAGCCCTACACAATTCTCGTCCTCTCTTGACCACAAAGGAATGACCTTCGAGTACGTCTCCATTGCATGTTTTATGGGAAATATCATGTGATTAGACTATGTTAATGTTGTTGGGAGTTTCCACTAGTGGAAGTATGAAGCCTAGGCCTTGTTTCCACCATTGCAATACCGTTTGCGCTCACGTTTACTACTTGTTTGCTTGCTGCACTTTTTATTACAGATTTATATTACCTTGCTTTGACACACCTATCACCCATATTTTACCATCTCTTCGCCGAACTAGTGCACCTATACAACTCCTAGTTGTATTAGGTGTGTTGGGGACACAAGAGACTTCTTGTTCTTAATTGCAGGGTTGCTGGAGAGGGACCATCTTCAACCTCTACTTCCCTGAGTTCAATAAACCTTAGGTCATCCACTTGAGGGAAATTGCTGCTGTCCTACAAACCTCTACGCTTGGGGGCCCAACATAGTCTACAAGAATAGAAGCGTGCGTAGACATCAGTAACCAGCAGGAAAGAAAACACTTTAGGCTAGGGAGATGGATGGTTGGGCGCTGCTTGGATGAGAACGAACATGTAATAGATTCTAACACGGGCAAGGCTCACAGAAAAGAAATGATCATCTAGGCAAATATCAAACATCAGGCATGTATCCCAAGGTAGTTGTACGTGCTTGTAATAAGAACTTTGCACAACATCTTTTGTCCTACCCTCCCGCTACAAACGGGGCCAAAAGGAACTTAGGGAGATTAAGGTACTCCTGTAAAAGAGCACCGGAACAAAGCATTAACACTTCATGGATACACGGAATCCTCAAATTATAGTCCATCCCCTTTGGTATCCCAAGCTGTCACCATTGGGATCGCCAGTTCCGGACTATAATAGGTGCATACAACTCATAGATAGGATCAAGAACACCACAAACTCAAGAAACAAAAGGGTGGTCAGATTTGAAATCATGGAACTCGGGCCCAAAGTGGCAAGCATTAAGAGCAACAAGTTGTAACAAAGATGATAAACACCAAACTAAAAGAGCAAAGAAGAAAAGGCAAAAACTTGCAAAAAGATTAAAGCAAATGAACGGTAGAGACAATGGAAAGGGGAGGAGAGCACGTACTCCCCCAAGCTTAGGCTTTTGGCCTAAGTTGGGCTCTTCTACTGCGGTGCCGAGGAGCCTCCTGCTCCGGGGTAATGGTGATCCCAAGGGTTATATGAGCCCTCCGGTGCGTACACTGAAGTCCTCAGATCCTCCCACGTGGAAGAGGAAGGTCCAGCCCCCCATCCAGAGGAAGACCCTTCACCCCAGGGGGTGAAGGTCTCCTCCTGAACTGGTGGATATACCACGTGCTCCTCCTTGTCCGGCTCGACCCCCTCCGTGGGGTTGTGAAACTGGTATCTCCCCATGATCTCATCAAACTCGGACACTGAAAAACAAAATCCGTTCCTGCGAGAAAAATCAAACACAAGTGGTGCAGATAGACGGACAGTGCGTTCCACACCGTCTTTAAACCAAAAAATATAATCAAGTGTATAGCGGTTAGAGGCCTTAGTAACAAAGAAATGCCTCTTCATAGCAGCCAAGTCAAGGCTAACAAGAGGAAAGACTGTATCATCTGGGCGCGGTTCTCCTTGGAGAAACTGCAAAAGGAGTGTGGCATAGACGCCACCAAAGAGGTCCCCCTTGTTACTATTAGTAGCAAGGCGTTTCGCAATAAGCGAACCCACATGATACTCGTGCTTCCCTGAGAGGGCATTCGCCATGATAGCAGTATCAGGCGTAGAAGTGCTGCTCGTGTTGTCTCGAGCCAACACTCCTCTAGCAATATAACAGGCGAAATACCTGAGGTCAGGGAACAAAATGTTGGAAATCTTCTAGCGGCTGGATGCCCTCACTTCAGTGTTACAGAACGAGTCGAGGAGGGTGTTGAGTGCAACAGTTTGGACATTTTTCCTCTTCTTCTTCTCGACCAAGCCTGGCAAACTTAAAGCTTCACAAAATGTCCTCATAGGCATGGTCAGCAATTTTTCATAAATTCGAAACACCACAGTATCATTGTCAGGATAAAACCTGAAAATATTAACAAAAATAGCGGTGAGTGTCGGGACCCGGGGTTAGTGTATGTAATTCCAGTCACGATGCAATCACATGGAGAGCCGAGAACCGTACCCACTTGTCTAAGCAGACAAGGCCAAGCACAAAACGTTCTCGGAAAGCATCGAACATGAGGGGCATCCCATTCAGGCCGGATGATCAACTGAGATGGGTCCTCATCGTCCGCTCACAAGTCTAAATGCTTATGGGTGGTGAATCCCATACTCATAGACAAGTCGCCTCAACCATGTTATCGATTGAATCCTAACTCTTACATATACTTACTCCAGCCCGATCACTTAGTCGGGGTCTAGGGCGGGCTCGATCATACAACAAAGTGTGCCACATGACAGATTCACGAGCAATCGCATCGCGAAGCCCCAAGCTGCGCACATCTAAGGGCCACTTGGTGTATAAAAGACCGCCAGCCAGATCACAACTAAGGTCTCGAAAACCCATACTAAGAGATGCATGTTATAAACATACACGCAACACACATGCCTAGTATGAACAACAGGTATCATCACATAACTCAACAAAGTACTTCTTTATTGACTTACACATAGAGCATTCAAAGATCACATGTCTGTGATCAACATTACATCATACAACGGAAGCAAATTAGGTCTGAGCACAGACAAGTTTAACAAATGGCTTAGAGAAGCCTTGTAAACATACATGCCCTTCCACGAGGGACCAGACTGCTGTCGGGAACTATGCTACCAAGGTCAACGTTGAGCTTCACGAAGGTGACTCCATCGGGGTCCGGGTTCTCATCTAAAAAATAGAATAAGCAAACGTGAGTACAAAGTCGTACTCAGCAAGACTTACATCAGAACTATACTACTCATGCTCAAGTATCAAGGTAAAGGAGGTGGGGTTCAACATGCAGAAGTGCCATCTTTGACTTGGTTAGTCCTGTACTACGAGTACCAGACTTTAGGTAAGAAGCGTACACGAGTCCACTACCAAGTATCCAACCAATACACCACTATGGATACTTCCTCGACTTCCCCACGAGAAAGCACGCCATAGAACTCACGCTTATCTTGCGAGTTTTATAAGTATCCATTCAAGTTGTCTATGATCAAGTAAAGGTTTCCAAGTAGTCCATAACCGCGGACACGGCTATTCGAATAGTTCATGAACCCTGCAGGGGTGTACATCTTCACACGCGTGTCATCACTTATCGCCTCGTTCTTGTCACCCTTCAAGCGGGTGTCGGACGTGGATGAAACCAAGGCACTACCCTCACATCACCTTCTCTAATCTAGGAGTCGACTACCTGAGTTTGTCACCGCTCGAGAGTCCGGCCGGTTCCACGAAACAGACTCAGATAATGCAAGGGACCGAGACGCCACCTTCGGCAGATGGTTTCACTGCCTCACAGGTCCACCCACATATCTATAGTTAGGTCAAATGGAAAGCCCGAATCTAGTGTGACTCCTAGACCGGATCGGGTACGTAAAGAGGCCAAACGGGGCTCCCATAAACCCTACATGTGGTCATACTCTTTGTCTTGGATCACAAAATAGGAACTCGGGGCCTAGGGCAGTGTTCAACGAGACAACCCACTGTGTACTCCTACACAACCTCTCATCGTTCACATTTGTTTAGGGTGGATTCACCAACACGTTTATCATCAGCATCACTGTGTTCATTCCATCCCGACTCACAATCATAACATCCTCATTGTATCACTAAGCAGCAATAAGCAGTAACAGTTGCAGGGGCCACATGCTCATCATTCAACTCCTAAATCTGCTAGGATTGTGGTTTGCTTAATAAGGTGACAAAATGATAGGTCATGCATCGGAATGGGTTCAACTATGCGAAAGAACGTGTCTCGGTGATCTCCTAAACATGCATAAGCCAGACTGAGAGGGAAGTAGGATTTTATAGACATGGTCAATGGGGTTTGCTTGCCTTGCTGACGATACACGGGTCTTAACGGTGGTCTTCTTCTTCGGGGGTGATCACCGTCTCGAAACGTCTGTCATCGGAGGCAATCATCAACAAGGGGGGACAACTTCGAAAGTAAATGCACAAACACATGATAAGTGGTTCCATGATGTAAAAGGTACTGGTTTGTGACAAATTCAATTTAATTGAAGTATGTTGCATTTGAAATGCAAATTCAGACTCCAAATTCAAATTATGCCATATGCATGTTTGCTACTGTTCACCCATTTGAAAATGGTCAAACATAAAAATAAATTGCATATTCATAATCCTTGCATTTTTATGATAATTTTTCATATATTATATGTCCAATTTGGAGTTAATATGAATTAGTTATGAATTTCTAAAGTTTAATCCTTTTTCTGACTTTTCTACATTATCTTAAATTATTTAGCAATTTATTGCGTCAGCATGACGCAATGGTGACGTGGGGGGGTTGACTGGTCAAGCCTGCCAGTGGGGCCCGGCTGTCAGTGGCACAGGGTTAAGTCTTTGTTAGTTTAATTTAACTTGGGTCATTAGGGGGGGGCAGGGCACACCTGTCAGCGACCCAGAGTCAACTAATAGGGGGATTAGCCCCCTAATTAACTGGGCTGGCCGGCGGTTAGCCGTCGGTGGCCATGGCTGCAGCGGGGGGTTGCCGGAATTGGGCTCCCGGCCACGGGAGGGCACGGGGAGGGCACCAACCGAGCCCTCGTACACGCGCGCGTCTTCTGGAGGACGCAGATGGCCGTGAGGAGGCCGGGGTTCACGCCGGCGACGACGCTCGCAGCGGCCGGCGACTGCAGAAGAGGAAAACGGGCACGGGCGCACGGGGGAGAGCGGGAGAAGGGGGAAATTGACCGGAGCCTCACCGTGAAGACGAAGGAGAGGTCGGTGGAGGCAGAGAAGCAACGGCGGCGAAGCAATCCCGGAAATGGCGCACGGCGGCCGTGGGGAGGAACTCGACGCGGGCGGCGTCTCCAGAGGCTCTGGGCTTAATTCGATGCTCTTGACGATGAAGGCGACTGCTACGAACCTCCTGGACACGTCTGCTGGACGGCTGGTCGTCGATGGCCACGGTGGTGCGCAGCGGCGTGCTCCGGTTGGCTTCGGGGCGGCGCTGGATTCGTGAGGAGGAAGAAGGGAGGTGACCCGTGGATGGGAGGATGAGCTCGGGGGGGCGTCTGGTGCTGCGTGGCGAGAGGAGAAGGCTCGGGCTGGTCTAGGCGAGCCTCGGTGGCGTCCACGGTGCTCGGCTCGCCACCGAGCTGCTTGGAGGCGAGGGGAGGAAGAAGACAACGCGGCCGGGTGGGCTGGGCCGGCCAGAGGAAGTGGGCCTTCGCCCTGGGCGATAGGTAAGCCCCTCCTCATTCGGTTTTTGTTTTTCTTTTCTGTAATTGATTGACCTAGCTAAATAAATTAGCTAGGTATTTTAGTAAAATGCCCAATATATTTTTAAAAACCCAAGTGACCAGTAGCAAGCCACTTTTAAGGTTTGGGCATTTTTGAAATTCAAAACATTTGAATTCCAATTCAAATAGGGGTCATATTTAATTTCCAGGGCACATTTTGAATTTTTGAATATTCCATGGGCATGGGAAAATACCC
Organism: Bromus sterilis; assembly: GCA_950022295.1. Taxonomy (NCBI): domain Eukaryota; kingdom Viridiplantae; phylum Streptophyta; class Magnoliopsida; order Poales; family Poaceae; genus Bromus; species Bromus sterilis. The sequence goes on along the minus strand of OX465599.1, from coordinate 290,021,937 downwards.
AAACCACTTTTAAAAATGATCACCATCATTTATAGGAATTTTCCAAATATTCAAATGATTTTTGGAAAAAGATTTTTATCTGGCCATTTGAATTAATTCTCAGGGCTTTTCTTTTCCCCATTTTTGAATTTCATTTGAATTTTTGCATGATGCAAAGGGCACAAACAAACCCTAGCACTTACCCTAGTTGGGGTTCTGACAACTCGCCCCCACTCAAAAGAATCTCTTCCCGAGATTCAGAAGTCGTCGGGAAGAAGGTGGGGTACTCAGCACGGAGGCGGTTTTCTCTTTCCCACGTTGCTTCTTTCTCGGCGTGATGTGACCATTGCACTTTGAGGAGCTTGATCTTCTGACGACGAGTGACACGCTCTGCGGAATCAAGAATACGAACAGGGTACTCTCGATAAGAAAGGTCATCTTGGAGATCAAGCGTATCATGGTCGACTTCGCGGATGGGGTCCTTGAAGCAACGCTTGAGTTGTGACACGTGGAATACGTCATGTACTCGGGAAAGGTGCGGGGTAGTTCAAGTTGGTAGGCAACTTCTCCACGTTTAGCGAGAATGCGGAAAGGTCCGATGTAATGTGGGGCCAACTTGCCTTTGATACCGAATCTTTGGGTTCCCTTCAGAGGAGTAACCCAAAGGTAAGCCTTCTCATCAATATGGTAGCTCTCCTCTCTATGATGACGATCATACTAGCTTTTCTGACGAGACTGAGCGTCTTTCAAACGATCACGAATAATGCGAACTTGCTCTTCTTCTTCCTTGATCATATCCGGTCCAAAGAGTTGTCTTTCACCGGTTTCTGACCAGTTTAGGGGTGTTCGACATCGTCGGCCATAGAGGAATTCAAAGGGAGCCATGTTCGGACTAGATTGATAGCTATTGTTATACGCAAATTCGGCGAATGGAAGAGATTTCTCCCAATTCTTTCCGAAAGAGATAACACAAGCTCTGAGCATGTCTTCCAAGATTTGATTAACCCTTTCAACTTGACCGCTAGATTGAGGGTGGAAAGCTGTACTAAAGGAGAGATGAGTTCCCATAGCATTTTGAAAACTTTCCCAGAATCTAGAGGTGAAAAGGCTACCACGATCAGAATTGATTTCCAAAGGAACACCATGAAGAGACACAATCCTAGAGACATACAAGTCCGCCAACTGACTAGCAGTTATAGAATCGCGAACAGGAAGAAACTGAGCGACTTTGGAAAGTCGGTCAATGACCACGAAGATGGCATCATTTCCTTTCTGGGTTTTTGGAATGCCGGTGATGAAGTCCATACCGACCTTGTCCCATTTCCACTCGAGAATAGACAATGGTTGAAGAGTACCAGCAGGTCTTTGGTGTTCTGCCTTAATGCGACGACAAACATCACACTCGGCAACAAATTGTGCAATGTCTCTCTTCATCCGGGTCCACCAAAATCTCTGGCGTAGATCTCGGTACATTTTTGTGTTACCGGGATGAATCGAGAGGGGAGTGTCATGAGCTTCCTTAAGGATCAGCTGCTTTAGGTCTTCATTCTCAGGAACTACTAAACGATTTTCAAAGAATATCGTTCCTTGATCATTTGCAGAGAAACATTTAGCAACTCCGCTAACAATGTTCTGCTTGATCTCTTGAATACTACTATGTTGTTTCTGGGCGGCTATGATTTGATCCTCAAGGGTTGGTTTCGCCACCAGGGTAGAAAGAAATCCATGAGGAACTATCTCAAGATTGAGCTTGCGAAATTCCTCATGCAGAAGTGGTTGATACTGTTGTAACATGAGGTTGTTACAATATGACTTACGACTTAGTGCATCAGCCAGGACATTGGCCTTGCGTGGGGTGTAAGAAATTCCTAAGTCATAATCTTTTATCAACTCAATCCAGCGTCTTTGCCTGAGATTAAGATCTGGCTGGGTGAAAATATATTTGAGGCTTTGGTGATCAGAATAGATCTCACAACGATTACCAAGGAGGTAATGTCGCCAAGTCTTCAGGGCATGAACTACGACAGCGAGTTCAAGATCATGGGTAGGATAGTTCTCTTCATGTGGCCGCAACTGGCGTGAAGCATAAGCTACCACATGTCGATCTTGCATAAGTATGCATCCTAACCCTTGTCGTGATAGATCTCGAAATCACTTTTGGTGTCTAGAGGTGCAAGTACGGGTGCATAAGTCAATCTTCTTTTTAGCTCTTGAAAGCTTTCCTCGCACTTGGGGGTCCATTGGAATTTCTTATCTTTCTTGAGGAGTTCGGTTAGAGGCTTTGCAACTTTGGAGAAGTTCTCTACGAAGCGACGGCAATAGCTTGCTAGGCGGAGAAAACTCCTAACTTGCTTAACCGATTCAGGTGGAGTCCAGTCAAGGACGGCCTGAACTCTCTCGGGATTGACTGCAACACCTTTTGCAGAAATCACGTGGCCTATGTAGGTCACTTCTGGTAGCCAAAATTCACACTTGGAGAACTTGGCATAAAGGCGATGCTCTCTAAGTTTCATCAATACCAACCTAAGATGTTCTGCATGCTCTTCTTCGTTCTTCGAGTAGATGAGAATGTCATCAAGATAAACCACAACAAATATATCTAGGTACTCCATGAAGATCGAATTCATTAAGCGCGAGAATGTGGCGGGGGCATTGGTTAAACCGAAGGACATGACGGTGTACTCGTAAAGACCATACCGAGTAGTAAAATCCGTTTTTGGAATGTCCTCGTTTCGGATTTTGATTTGATGATAGCCTAATCTCAAATCCATCTTGGAGAAGACAGAGGATCCAGCAAGTTGATCATAAAGATCATTGATCCAGGGCAGTGGGTACTTGTTCTTTACCATCGCTAGATTTAGCGGGCGATAGTCTATACACATCCTTTCTGTTCCATCTTTCTTTGTTACGAACAGAACGGGGCAACCCCATGGCGATGAGCTAGGGCGGATGAAGCCTTTCGCCAACGAAGCATCAAGTTGGGTTTTTAGCTCAGCTAAATCATGTGGGGCCATTCTATATGGGCGTCTGGAAATTGGGGCGGTGCCTGGTATAAGATCCACTATGAACTCTACACATCTGTCAGGTAGCATTCTTGGCAGCTCTTCAGGAAAGACATCCGGGAAGTCACGAACCACCGGAATATCTTCAAGGTTAGGAAGGGGAAGCACATTCAAAGTATGCATCTGGATTCTAGAGCTGGGTGATGTGTAGTCAATGATCTGACCTGAAGGGTGGGTGAGTTTAACTTATTTGGCTTTACAATCAAGGAAAGCATTCTGCCTTGATAACCAATCCATTCCTAGGATGACATCAATGTCTGAAGACTTGAGGGCTATAAGAGTGGCAAGGAATACTAAACCCTCAATTGCAATTTGATTGCCATGGCTTACTCTATTATTTTGCCATTTGGAACCAGGAGTTTGAATGATCATTGGAGAAAACATTTCTTCAAAAGGAAATTCATGACGAAGTGCATAACTCTCCGACATGAATGAATGAGAAGCTCCTGGATCGAAAAGAACGGAGGCGGGAACATGATTGACTGGGAGTGTTCCAAGGATGACGTCAGAAGTAGCAGTGGTTTCCTTAACTGAGATTTGGTTCACATATCCACTACTTGTGACTGAAGGCTTTGCTGGAAAGGTTTTGGTGGTTGATTTCTTTGAAGTCTTGTGTCGAGAATGACGTGGTGTCATCAAGACCTGAGGGCATTGACGAAAGTAATGGCCTGGAAGACCACACTTAAAGCATACCCTGTCTGAATTGTTGGGAGTGGGATTGCTTGGCTGCACACCATCATTCCGGAGTGGAACAATGGGTTGAGGTGGATGGCATATATTGGATGGTGGTCTCTGAAGAAAGTTTTGAGGTATGGCACGAGTTGGAATCCATATTCTGCATTTCTGAGGGGCTGAACTAGAAGAAGGAGCAAGCTCAAGAGCATGCTTGCGAGACTCTTCGAACACTTCATTGCCATGCTCAGCTCTAAAGGATCTGTTGACTAAATCCTCAAAGGTGGCAAATTCAAGGAGGTTGAGATCATGGAGAAGGATGGGGCTAAGTCCCTTACGGAACCTTGCCTGCTTTCTGGCATCGGTGGTGATCTCATCTTGGGCATATCGAGCAAGACGGTTGAACTCTCTCACATACTCATGCATGGACATTTCTCCTTGAGTCAGATTGCAGAACTCTTCCTTCTTGCGCTCCATTAGCTCATCTAAAAGGTGGTACCCTCGAAAGGCATCACGTAACTCCTGCCAAGTCACTAGGTGACCATCAGGCTGCATCACAACATAGTTCTCCCACCATTCAGCAGCAGCATCCTCCAGAAAGTATGCCGCGAATATAACTCGATCATTGGGAGCAACATGTGCAGTATCAAGCGTACGCTTAATGGAATGGAGCCAATCATCAGCTTTAAGGGGCTCAGAAGAACATCGGAATACCGGTGGCTTGAGGAGGATGAAATCCTGAATGCTCACAACCACATTGCAATGACGTGAGGTATTCTTCTCGATGAGCTCCGGAAGGCGTGTTTGATCACGTCTATTCTTCTCAGCTTCCATCATGATTTCTGCCGTAGAAGGCGGTGGTGGAGGTGCATCATCATTTCGATTCCGAAGAACAGCCTACGAGTTCCACCAGACATCCTGTGTGATAAAGATCAACAATCAGAACAGGTTGTATGATGGACTCAAAGATAAGAGGACATGATTTCAGAAGAAAAGATTATAATGCAAAGGCAATGATTCATAGAAACACGGGACAAATCGAGCAGCATAACGGCTGCACCGGGATGGAAAACAAGACAACCTCGAGGAGATTGGACAAAACTTCCTCAAGGAACTCAAAACACGAAGACTCTGGACGAGCACAACAATCATACGGCTACAAGGAAGCAATCAACGAGATGTTCTAGTAAGACATAGATGAGCCTAGTCCTATCATCCCGTAGAAAAGATAAGGGTGACTCAGAACTCAGATTGATGAGGGTAAGGAGAAAAAGAAGCCTTATGTTGTTCCCTTTATACCCAAGTAACTATATAACTATAGAATGCTAGACTTGACTTCGACCAAGGGTTGAATAATCCTACAGACAGTCCTGCTCTAATACCAAGTCTGTCGGGACCCGGGGTTAGTGTATGTAATTCCAGTCACGATGCAATCACATGGAGAGCCGAGAACCGTACCCACTTGTCTAAGCAGACAAGGCCAAGCACAGAACGTTCTCGGAAAGCATCGAACATGAGGGGCATCCTATTCAGGCCGGATGATCAACTGAGATGGGTCCTCATTATCCTCTCACAAGTCTAAATGCTTATGGGTGGTGAATCCCATACTCATAGACAAGTCGCCTCAACCATGTTATCGATTGAATCCTAACTCTTACATATACTTACTCCAGCCCGATCACTTAGTCGGGGTCTAGGGCGGGCTCGATCATACAACAAAGTGTGCCACGTGACAGAGTCACGAGCAATCGCACCGCGATGCCCCAAGCTGCGCACATCTAAGGGCCACTTGGTGTATAAAAGAACGCCAACCAGATCACAACTAAGGTCTCGAAAACCCATACTAAGACATGCATCTTATAAACATACACGTAGCACACATGCCTAGTATGAACAGCAGGTATCATCACATAACTCTACAAAGTACTTCTTTCTTGACTTACACATAGAGCATACAAAGATCACATGTCTGTGATCCACATTACATCATACAACGGAAGCAAATTAGGTCTGATTACAGACAAGTTTAACAAATGGCTTAGAGAAGCCTTGTAAACATACATGCCCTTCCACGAGGGACCAGACTGCTGTCTGGAACTATGCTACCAAGGTCAACGTCGAGCTTCACGAAGGTGACTACATCGGGGTCCGGGTTCTCATCTAAAACATAGAATAAGCAAACGTGAGTACAAAGTCGTACTCAGCAAGACTTACATCAGAACTATACTACTCATGCTCAAGTATCAAGGTAAAGGAGGTGGGGTTCAACATGCAAAAGTGCCAGCTTTGACTTGGTTAGTCCTGTACTACGAGTACCAGACTTTAGGTAAGAAGCGTACACGAGTCCACTACCAAGTCTCCAACCAATACACCACTATGGATACTTCCTCGGCTTCCCCACGAGAAAGAACGCAATAGCACTCACGCTTATCTTGCGAGTTTTATAAGTATCCATTCAAGTTGTCTATGATCAAGTAAAGGTTTCCAAGTAGTCCATAACCGTGGACACGGCTATTCGAATAGTTCATTAACCCTACAGGGGTGTACATCTTCACACGCGTGTCATCACTTATCGCCTCGTTCTTGTCACCCTTGAAGCGGGTGTAGGACGTGGATGAAACCAAGGCACTACCCTCACATCACCTTCTCTAATCCAGGAGTCGACTACCTGAGTTTGTCACCGCTCGAGAGTCCGGCCGGTTCCAAGAAACGGACTCAGATAATGCAAGGGACCGAGACGCCACCTTCGACAGATAGTTTCACTGCCTCACAGGTCCACCCACATATCTATAGTTAGGTCAAATGGAAAGCCCGAATCTAGTGTGAGTCCTGGACCGGACTGGGTACGTAAAGAGGCCAAACGGGGCTCCCATAAACCCTACATGTGGTCATACTCTTTGTCTTGGATCACAAAACAGGAACTCGGGGCCTAGGGCAGTGTTCAACGAGGCAACCCACTGTGTACTCCTACACAACCTCTCATCGTTCACATTTGTTTGGGGTGGATTCACCAACACGTTTATCAACAACATCACTGTGTTCATTCCATCCTGACTCACAATCATAACATCCTCATTGTATCACTAAGCAGTAATAAGAAGTAACAGTTGCAGGGGCCACATGCTCATGATTCAACTCCTAAATCTGCTAGAATTGTGGTTTGCTTAATACGGTGACAAAATGATAGGTCATGCATCGGAATGGGTTCAACTATGCGAAAGAACGTGTCTCGGTAATCTCCTAAACATGCATAAGCGAGACTGAGGGAAGTAGGATTTTATAGACATGATCAATGGGGTTTGCTTGCCTTGCTGACGATACACGGGTCTTAACGGTGGTCTTCTTCTTCGGGGGTGATCACCGTCTCGGAACGTCTGTCATCGGAGGCAATCATCAACAAGGGGGGACAACTTCGAAAGTAAATGCACAAACACATGATAAGTGGTTCCATGATGTAAAAGGTACTGGTTTGTGACAAATTCAATTTAATTGAAGTATATTGCATTTGAAATGCAAATTCAAACTCCAAATTCAAATTCAAATTATGCCATATGCATGTTTGCTACTGTTCACCCATTTTAAAATGGTCAAACATAATTTTTTTGCATATTCACAATCCTTGCATTTTTCTGATAATTTTTCATATACTATATGTCCAATTTGGAGTTAATATGAATTATTTATGAATTTCTAAAGTTTAATCCTTTTTCTGACTTCTCTGCATTATCTTAAATTATTTAGCAATTTATTGCGTCAGCATGACGCAATGGTGACGTGGGGGGGTTGAATGGTCAAGCTTGCCAGTGGGGCCCGGCTGTTAGTGGCACAGGGTTAAGTCTCTGTTAGTTTAATTTAAATTGGGTCATTAGGGGGGCCAGGGCCCACCTGTCAGCGACCCAGGGTCAACTGATAGGGGGATTAGCCCCATAATTAACTGGGCTGGCCGGCGGTTAGCCGCCGGTGGCCACGGCTGTAGCGAGGGGTTGCCGGAGTTGGGCTCCCGGCCACGGGAGGGCACGGGGAGGGCACCAACCGATCCCTCGTACACGCGCGCGTCTTCTGGAGCACGCAGATGGCCGTGAGGAGGCCGGGGTTCACGCCGGCGACGACGCTCGCTGCGGCCGGCGACTGCAGAAGAGTAAAACGGTCACGGGGGCACGGGGGAGAGCAAGAGAAGGGGGAAATTGACCGGAGACGCACCGTGAAGACGAAGGAGAGGTCGGTGGAGGCAGAGAAGCAACAACGGCGAAGCAATCCTGGAAATGGCGCACGGCGGCCGTGGGGAGGAACTCGACACGGGCGGCGTCTCCAGAGGCTCCGGGCTCGATTCGATGCTCTTGACGACGAAGGCGACTGCTACGAACCTCCTGGACACGTCTGCTGGACGGCTGGTCGTCGATGGCCTCGGTGGTGCGCAGCGGCGTGCTCCGGTTGGCTTCGGGGCGGAGCTGGATTCGTGAGGAGGAAGAAGGGAGGGGACCCGTGGATGGGAGGATGAGCTCGGGGGGGCGTCTGGTGCTGCGTGGCGAGAGGAGAAGGCTCGGGCTGGTCTAGGCGAGCCTCGGTGGCGTCCACGGTGCTCGGCTCTCCACCGAGCTGCTTGGAGGCGAGGGGAGGAAGAAGACAACGTGGCCGGGTTGGCTGGGCCGGCCAGAGGAGGTGGGCCTTCGCCCTGGGCGATAGGTAAGCCCCTCCTCTTTCGGTTTTTGTTTTTATTTTCTGTAATTGATTGACCTAGCTAAATAAAATAGCTAGGTATTTTAGTAAAATGCCCAATATATTTTTAAAAACCCATGTGACCAGTAGCAAGTCACTTTTAAGGTTTGGGCATTTTGAAATTCAAAACATTTGAATTCCAATTCAAATAGGGGTCATATTTAATTTCCAGGGCACATTTTGAATTTTTGAATATTCCATGGGCATGGGAAAATACCCAAACCACTTTTAAAAATGATCACCATCATTTATAGGAATTTTCCAAATATTCAAATGATTTTTGGAAAAAGATTTTTATCTGGCCATTTGAATTAATTCTCAGGGCTTTTCTTTTCCCCATTTTTGAATTTCATTTGAATTTTTGCATGATGCAAAGGGCACAAACAAACCCTAGCACTTACCCTAGTTGGGGTTCTGACAGTGAGTGTCTCGTACTGTGGTACACGGCTCGTAACGAGCCGTGTCAAACCTGCATTGGCACACAGAGCATAGAACTCTTCTCGTATGCCGGCATCCTCCATGAAGTCTTCGCATGGAAATGCCATAGCTCTTGCGGGTGACGCGTCCAACATCTCCATGGGTACGATATCTTCATTATAGCTCACCCTTGTGGTTGAAGGTGAAGCTGCGGAACGCGTAACACGGCTAGAGCGCTCGGGCTTCTTCTTCCCAAGCCACTTTCCTAGCCTCTCCATTTTAACAATTCACAAAAATGAAGACTTAAGAAAAACTAGTTTGGGCAAAACATTCTACTTACTTTACCAAGGCTCAAACTAGCAACAAAACTTGAAAAATAAATTTCTACACAAACATTTAAGCTCAACTAAACAACACCAAGAACAACTAAATACTCACTAATGAAGCCACCAACTAGAAAACTAATTGGAGGGGTGAGGGAGTCACATACCGGAGAGTATTTGTTCCAAATTTCAGCTCAAATGAGTGGCTGTAGAGGGAGATCGAAGTTCCGTGCTCAAGAACAGCAAGAACACGAAACCAGAGAAAGAACACGAGTTTTTGGGATTTTTCCAGCGTACCTAAATATCCAGAAACCTGCACAAAAGAAAACAGCACTGGTAGCTCTGCTGAAAACAACGTCATTCCGGGTTAGTTTCGTTCAAATCAAGCAAGAATGAAGCCAAAACAATAGCAAAAGTGTTTGTAAAAGTAGATACGTTTGAGATGTATCAATAGCTCAATTACTTCTCAAGATGGACAAGTTTCCAGGAACGGCTCCCAGGTGGGGACGATCACATCCCCTTAATCTCCTTTGTTTATCACTGCCAAAGTTTCTTATTTCTCATAGACCAAGCGTGAAGGAGGGTTTGTTTGTTGTATTATCTTTCGAGCTGGGCGCACTCATGCCAGTTCCTCCTCATATTATGGGTTTGAAGATTAGACATGCAATCCCGGGGTAAAACTTGTCCAACTTAAGAAGATCATGAATTACCCACTACTTCCTCATGAGCTAAACAAGAGGCACAAAACAGAAGATTTTGAACATTTAAGTATAACACATAAATTCTATACTTTTAGAAGTGGTAGGTGAATACCACAAATAGGAAGGTATGGTGGACTCAAATGGAGGTTAATGGTTTCAGGGTATGGAAGCACAAACAGAAATCTTCTTGGCAAAGAGTTTTGGCTAGCAAAGGCTTTGAGAGAACAGACAATTGATGACAACTTATATGCAAAGCACATAAAGCACAAACATTAAGGTGAGTGTCGGGGGGATGGACCAAGCCCATAACCAGACATTAGATCGCAACTCTCTGGAATGGCTTATTCATGAAGGCCCACGAAGACAAGACCCGACCAAGAGGGAGACGCGCCAAGGAGACAAGCATGAAGCCCAAGAATGAATTCAAATTACCTTGTATAGCACGTGGAATATTTGTAAAGTAGACATAGAATAGGATTACACCTCAAGTAGGAATCGGATCCATGGACTCCTGGACCCGGCACCTTTATAAGCCGAGGTTTCGGGACGCCAGGATCAACTCTCAACTCAACACACAAAACACCAACGCACTGCTCGAAACCTAGATCTCCTCGAGACACTAGTTACGAGCCGGCAACCCCTTTTAATCCGCAAACCGGTTAGTCCTTTCGATTAGCCGGAATCCCCTCAATAATAAGAAGTAGGAGTAGGTCTTTACCTCAAGAACAAAGAGGGGCCGAAACCTGGGTAAATCGCCGAGTACCGTGTCTATGTCGACCCTCTCCTCGATACCACCTCGCAGCAAAGGCCTAACTACAAGTTCGATGACTCGGACATCTGCTGTGTTAATCACACGACAGTTGGCGCCCACCGTGGGGCCTGCACGTAGAGGCGTTGGGATTCTTGGAGGAGCTCATCAAAGCATGGAGGGATTCGTCTCCGGCCGGATCACTAGAAGCCGGCGAGGGAAGCTTTACATTGATGACTCACACTAGGGCCCCGAAGCCGATTCCTTAAAATCCGGCTACCAGGTCCCGATCGGGTCGACCCAAATCTTCATCGCCAAGACCAACAGATCTGATCTGAAGTCAGATACGGAAGATCACGTGGAAACCTCAAGCTAGCAGCAAGTTGGCTTCAACCACACCTTTGTCGGATTCATCACCGAGTCTCCAGAGCCGGCGCGCTCTGTCGAGTCCCTAACCAACGACACCTCAGAGGAAACGTCTAATTCAACCTCACGCCCCGGTCAATTCGATCTGTCGGAAGCAGAAGGCTCGGCCCCAGCTCAACGGAGTACAACCCAGATTTCCCTTACTTTGAGCCTCCGTATTGTGTCTCCATCTTCATGGAAAATTCGGGAGCCGGAGTCCAGGGAGACTAGGGAGATCAATGTGGGCCCCTAACCCGGATGCGGACCAACCGGCTGGCTCAGTAGCACGAGGTCCCACCGGGGCAGAAGCCCTTAGCCAAGCTGTGGCCACTTTCGAAGAAGCACTACTCACCCCGGTAACATCAGAAAAACAGGGCGAGTGGAAAACCAGGGTTGATCAACTTAGGCATCAGGTGATTAATATACAGAAAGAAATCAACACCGAGGCTGTTGGGTTAGCAGAAAAGGAGAACCGGCTTGCTCAGGAAGCCACACGCCTACGGCAAGAGTCGTAACTAATAGAAGCTCAGAAACTAAGTCTCGCACGCATCGACAGACATGCGAGCCGGATTCCAACTGATATGCCAAGGCGCAACATGTTCCAAAGCCAGCAACAATCAACCCCTCCGGGGTTCAACGTACCTAATCAGCCGACTCCTCCCTCTCAGTATGATCGGTTCCACACGCCTCATAATCACTACAACAACCCTACAGCGAACGTGATGGCAGCCACCCGGCTCCTCGCCGCTGCACCAATCTATGGATATACCCCGACGGATCAAGTTGCTCGGCAGGCGGCAGAGCTGCTAAAGACGGCAATGACTCAGCAAGCGAACTACTCACGAGGACACTCACACCTACATGAGACACCTTACCACAGTACGAGCCGGCAAGCTGAATCACCAGGTCCTGCAGCGTCCGGGAGCCATCGACAATATGAAGCGCCCCAGAGAATGGCGGGAGCTGCAGGCCATCCGGCTCATCAGCCTTCACCACCCGAAAACGTCGAAACCGTCGGAAGATCCATAGTTAACCAATGCCTGATACCGGCTCTCAGAAATGCACCTATGCCTGCCGACTTTAAGACGCCACGTAAGCTGGTAAACTACACGGCTGACATGGACCCGACAGTATGGATGGAGAGCTATGAGCTTGCCATGGATCCTCTGAGAGCACCAGATGGGGTTTGCGCTCGCTACTTCACAATGATTTTGGAAGGGCCAGCTCGCATCTGGTTCAATAATCTTCCTAAGAATTTTGTCACCTCATGGACGGATCTCAAAGAGAAATTCATTAAAAATTTCCAAGGCACCTGCAAGAGGGCTACCATGATTGTCGACTTGGAGCACTGTGTTCAGAAAGAAGGGGAATCGACTCTCAACTGGGCACGGCGAGCATTAGATATAATGCACTCCTCAGATACTATCACAACCCAAACCGCGGTCATCGTCTTGGAGAGGAATTGTAAGTTTGATCCCTTGGTGCATGATACGTCCCAAACGTATCTATAATTTATGCTTGCTCCATGCATGTTTTGTGTGACTTTGCCATGTTTTGCTTGAATTTTCATACACTTTTTATCATATTTTGACTAACCTATTAACTCAGTGCACCCAGTTGCCAGTTCCTGTTTTTCTGCTATTTTTGTATTTCAGGTTTTCCGGCCATTAAAAGTAACCAATAAATCCCGGAAAAATTATATAAAAAATCAGCGTCACGGAAGCTTCCGGAATAACCAAGATATGGCAGGAGAGCCACCACCGGGGGCCCAGAAGGGTCCCTGGCGTGGCCCCACCCTAGGCCGCGCCAGGAGGCCTCCTGGATTCCTGGTGGCCCTCCTCGGTGCCCCCTTCGCCTATATTTACCCCCCGTGACGAAAACCCCTAATATTGATCTGCTATTCCCGTTCTCCTCTCTTTTCCGCCGCCACCTCCGTTTCAAGATCAGGGATGCCAGGAGAAGCTGCCCCGGCACCCTGCCGAAAGGAGGAATCCCCTCGGGGAGACCATCCATTGCAATGTACGCCTCCCGAATGTACCGTGAGTAGTCCCCCTTGGACTATGGGTCCGTGACCAGTAGCTATGTGGTGTACTCCTCCCCTCTTTGTGCTTCCACTTTCGAGACCTCGTGAGCTGCCTCACATGATCGAGGCACTTTTGTAGTTTTCTATGTTGCTATGATGAGTTTGCTTGGATCTGATGGATTATGAGATTATGTTCAGATTGTGATCAGTAATATATTTGGTTCTCTTTTATATTTGTGTTCTTTAGTAAATTATTGCATGTTCTCCGTTGCCGTATTTTACTTTGGCCAAGTGATTGGTTGCAACTCCAAGAGGGAGTGGTATGCTTGATTGTGGGTTCAGCCCCTTGACGTCTAGCTTGAGTGACAGAAACATGAGACTAGGGGATGTGCTATTGCCACCAGGGACAAAACAACGGTGCTTGTACTTGCAGGTGCAAGGATTGTTTACTTTACGCATGGTTCTTTTAATCCAGTTGTCTGTTGCTTTGAGTTTACACTTTGGGTGGGATTCTCAACTTAATACCAGCGAGATGTTCTGGATAGATATCTCAAGGTGGATGATTCGTAGTAGATGCAGATGGATTTTGGTCTACTTACCTTGGCGTACTGCCCATTGCTTTTGAGTCTCTTCCTTTCTTTTGTAGCATAGTTATCCTGTCAATTGGCCAGCTGTGATTTGTTTACCTCGCTAGCACTTTCATCACATTTTGGGAGAGATACATCGCTAGTGAACATCACGGGACCCCGGTCCATATTCACATCATTGTTTAAACTTTCAATTTACTTTCAGTTCTTACTTTTAGTTGCCACTATTATTATCTCTTGCGTTGATACTTTCTAAACAGCAAGGCCGGAGGAATTGACAACTCCTCTGTACTCGTTGGGAGCAAAGCTATTTGCTGTGTGTGCATGCCCAGGCGAAGTTAGCAAGCTCGGCGCCACTGTTCACTTTACCACCTTCTTATATCTCTGCGAGTCCTACGGGAGACAAACCCTATCCTCTACATAGGGGAAATTCTGATGCTACGCTACATCTCACCTTCAACTTGGGGTAACCAACGAGGAGCGAGAGAAGTATCTTCCTTGCTAGCATCAAGCAATTTCTGGCGCCGTTGCCGGGACTCCAGCCTACAAGATAGGGGAGTTGCACACTATCTTTTATCTTTTCTTTTTGGTCTTGCTAGTTTACCTTCCAGTTTTTGCTTTTGTGCCCCTTATCAAAAAGACCAAAAATACATGTTACCTTGTTTGTAGTTACCACTATGGCTGGTCCTTTTGCCTTTGGTGAGGCAGAAGTACTTACCTTTACTCAGAGAGGTGGTGAAAGTCTGAAAGATGCTTGGTATAGAATTGATGATTCTCAAAAGAGAGCCACCAAGAAGCAATCCACTACTATCCTGCTTAGAAATTTTTATGTTGGAATCACTTCTTGGCACAGGTTTATCTTAGACACTGCTATCAATGGGAAATTTATAGAGGCTCCAGTTTGGGAAGCCCTTAATATTATTGAAAATCTTGTTGGAAGTCTCCCCATTGCCAGTATTAAGGAGGACATTACTCTAGCTCACATTGTGAGAAAACTTGAAAAAATAGAGTTAGAGATGCCAAGTATCGATAAAGTAAATGAGTTGGATCGTAAGATTCAAGGGAATTTGAATAGGCTAGATAACTCCATGCAAAAAATTGTCAAAACTTTGGAGACTACCAAATCCCTTGATGAGAAGTCTTCTAGGATAAGAAAGATTGAGGAAGTGATTGAAACTCTAGGAACTACCTTTTCCTCGATCAAAACTAAAAAGGATGAAACTCCGGAAAGAAAGGAACCCAAGTTCGCCCCTAAGGTTCGTCGAGCTAAAGCTATCACGCCTATTTCCAAAAGATTTGAAACAGTGAAGACTTTGGAGGAGATACCTATCTTTAATTTTGAAACTCCAATTGATTTTCCTCCTTTTGATTTTATCCCTATAAGCATTTTTATTCGGCCTTTATTTGAGAAACCTCTTAAGACTAGTTGTACTATGGAAGAGCTTTATGATGATCTTGATAATGGATCAATTGATACAACTTGATCTTTTGCTTTAAGCCTAGCTAATGGCTTTAAAGAAGCGCTTTCGGCAGGCAGCCCGCAACGAATTTAGGTTTTCCTTTTTGTTTTTCTTCTGTTTTTAGTGGTCTTGATGATTGTTACTACTGAAGCAACATCATTGTATCTTTACTTTTCAAGATTTGTGCCATTTATAGCCTCATATGACAAGGGAAGTGAAAGTTGTGACATGCTGTCCAGAAAACAGATTCGGTCCTCGTGACGCGAAAAATCGTAGAAAATTACCAGTTCATCTTTTTGAGCTGAATTTTTTACACAACATTCTATATATAATCACGGAACTTTCGTATGTTCTGAGTTTTTTTATTTGAGTTGCAGAAGTATCCCTAAAAAATTCTTTACTACCTGTTGTTTTGTTTTTCACAGATTGTGCCACATTTTGTCTCTCTTTACTTTTGCAAACCTTAAGCTTTCTTTTTATTTGCAAAAACTTTTTGGAAATCTTGAGAAGCAGTAGCTCTTCAAGAATATCTTTATTTCCAGTAAGGGAAAAATTATTTTAATAGGGCACTAACCTCTTTATCAGTTTACAATGAGTTATGTATGAAGGGAGTTTTCAAGTGTGCGATGGAAGATGATGAAAGAAGATCCTGGAGTGTCAAACGCTCAAGCTTGGGGATGCCAATGTGCACCCCCAATAAATATTCAAGGAGACTCAAGCGTCTAAGCTTGGGGATGCCCCCGTGCATCCCCTTCTTCATCAAAAATTATCAGTTCGTCCCTCGTTGCACTATATTTTTATCACTTCATGCGTTATGTGCTATGCTTGGAGCGTCTCGCTCTTTACTTTTCTTAGGTTTATTTTTTTGTTTGTTTGCTATTCATAAAAAGTTAGACCCAACTTTCTTTTGTGTGGGAGAGAAACACGCTCCGCTTGAACTAGAACTCCTCATAGGATTTGCATGCTTATTCTCTTAGCTATGAGTTGTTCTTTTTCTTTTCTTAGCTGCTGGCCAGTTTAGTTATAATGCTTTAGTTTTCTTCTAGAGATTTTGTCTTGTCTTTGGGTGAACTTTCTATAGGTTGCATGTTTTATCCTGTTAGACAGTTTGCCTGTTGCACTGACTTTTGTGTCTTGACTAGAAAGTAGGTAGTTGAAGTTGCTATTCTCTATGTAGTAGTAACTTGCAATAGTTTTGAGGTATTGACTGGAGTAATGTTTGAACTTTTGGTGTCAAAAGCTCGAGCCTATTAGTGATAGATGTAGTATTTTGGGCAATCCGTGTGATTTTCCAAAACCAAAACCCCTATTGAGAACTCTAGCTACTAGATGGATCACTAACCTCTAGAGGGTTCGAATATTAGAGTACACCTGCGTACCATGAGTCGAGGATGCACAAGGATAACCAACCCCCATACACTCCTCCTCGGGGTACTTGTCTCTTTGAGAACCTCCTGATTAGATTGAGAGTTACCGATAATAAGTGCATGAGTTCTTCAGACTAATGTGAGTGTTCGAAAGTTGACACTTCCACCTTCCCATATTTTTCTAGCCTCTCATGTGCCGTGCATTGCCTCCTTCTCAGTACGAGAGTTGGCCTCCACCTTCGCCGGTACATCCAAACCCTTGGCACGATACGCTCTGTCATCATAAACCTCCTTATATCTTTCCTCAAAACAGCCACCATACCTACCTATCAAGGCATTTCCATAGCCTTTCCGAGATACATTGCCATGCAACATCCATCTTCTCATGACTTGATCTTCATGTCATACATGCCACTTGCTTGATCTATGAGCCGCATGCTAGTTGGGCCTTGCCCTAATCATTGCTACATGACGCGCTAGTATCATTGCATATCCTGCTACCCTGGCAGAGGCATACATTTGCATCATGATAGTTACATTTTCTTTATGTGAGTGCCTTTGTAAAGTGTGAAAGATCTCCTATATTCTTGTGGAATATAGATTGTTGCCCCTAAAGTGAGGAAAAGATCCCAAAGAGGAAAAAATCAAAAGATCCCAAAGAGGAAAAATGAGAGAAATAGAAAGAGCCATTGAGGCCACCAAAAAATACAAAAAAATAGAAAAAAGAGAAAAAGAAGAATAAAAAGAGAGAAGGGGGCACACTACTATTCCTTTTGAGAGATACACACTAGTACTTCATCCTCTATCCCTTGTACTCCATAGAGATCATCATACATGCATATAGTTATGTGGGGACCCTTCACACTATAAAACATGGCTTGTATATTCCACTGATGAGCCTCCTCAAAAGAGCTCTAGGTCTTCTTGAGAAAGCAAGTTGAATGCACCCCCACTAGTTCCCTTGGAGAGCTTTTAGCTCACATGTGCATCCGTTGCATGGCAATCCCTACTCCTCACAACATATCTGTCTCGTTGGGGATGACACCGGGCTACCCAGGACATGACTTGTGTAAGTATGTCGGTGATGCGGTAAGGGGGACACGCGGTATACCGGTCTCGTTGGGGATGTCTAGCTCACTACTCACGGGGCTGGTTCCCAGGATCCCGTGGGACAGGTTCTGGGGGTTTTGAGCGAAGGAGGAACTCCATGTGTGGTGAAAGTGCACAAACTGTGCAGAGTCAAAATCTATTCGAATAGCCGCGTCCTAGGTCACACGAGGTCAACAAGAATTTGGCAATAATAATCTTAAAATGTTGAAATGGTTGAACCGTTTGGTAAGTGGTCATGAGGTGACCCGGTATCGAGTCGGGAGGACTCGAAGGTAAGACTCGTGGTCACGTGGTGATCGTAAGTTGTGGACTATGCACTAAAGTTTAACTTGCCATGTACTCATACTTACCATGTTTATAATCATGCCCTGTTCATATGTGCTCTTTATGTCTTGATTATTGTGTGCTTGCAAGTACATTCAATGTACTGACCTGGCGTGTCATGCCAGATGCAGGAGAAGCTGCACCGGAAGAGTTGATTGTGCCATACTTCGCGAACTAGGCCGTATCCCAGCAGTGTCCCGGTGGAATGGAGCTCCATCACCCCGTCGTTCCGCTGCCGTAGTGTTCTTCGTCAAAGCGAGGCCCGAGACGTGACATAAATAATGTACATAGAGTTGCCGCACACCCTGTGCCGCCATGCCTCGAAGTAGTTTGTATCCTCGAACTGTTGTATCCGCATGTATCATAAATGAAGCGGTCGTTTCTATACCAATATGTTGAACATTGCTAGAAGACTTGATCTCTGGGCTGGCAATGTAAGGTAAACCGGTCGCTCTGATCCGGGGTGCCACAACGATTGGTATCAGAGCCGCGCTGACTGTAGGACACGCTAGTTAGGCCGTGCGCTAGAAAACGGTAGTTTAGAAGCTTGCTTGATCCCTGCAACTTGATTGCTGCATGCATGGCATAAAGATGCATTGATTTAATTACTAATGGCTAACCTTGTGAGTGTAGATGGCACCTGTTCCTTTTCCCTTTGAGTACGACCCGTCACCGTCAAGCTTTCCGGCGCTACTCCGTCGAGTTTGGCTTCGGCTGTACCCTCAGGGAGAAGACCCGCTGTTCCAGGTGTACCGTGAGAAGCTGGCTGACTTCGTGCACGAATATCGAGCTGAGGTGTTCCTGTTCCCGAGCTCCATGGTTGGCAGCCTTTCTCGTTCCGCGAAGGGAGGGCCAGCTTCCACACCTGAGCAGGCTGTCTTCTATGCTTCCATGGCTGCTCTCGTCGACTTGCGTCAGCAGGAAGTCGGGATGCAGACTCACCCAGGTCTTTCTCACTACCCCACCATGACCCCCACGGGCCATGTTCTGTTTCCACCAGACTCAGCGTGCGACCGTCCGGACGTCCATCTCTCTCGCTACGTGGTCGCTCAGTATGAGTTGATCGTCAGTCTTGCAGAGGAGTTGGCTCGTTCCCGGGAGGCGCTCGCATCCCTTAGTAATGTCCAGTCACCACCTCCCCCACCTTCTCCACCTGTTCCGGTGCCACCTCCACCCACTACTCTCACCCTGCAGAGTCCTTCAGTGCCTCCTGATGTTCCGGTTGTCACTCGACACGAGACCACAGAGTGGTCCACGTTGGTTGCCACCCCAGCTGCTCCGATGCTTAGTCCGCACCCTTCTCCTTCTTCTGAGGAGAAGCCTCCTCGTAAGCGTCGTTTCATTGGTTCTTCCTCTCGCAGCACGATTCACGTGATTAGCTCCGGCTCCGAGGACAGCTCCGATGACTCTGACGACCGCCGCGACTAGAGTAAAGTCGAGCAGCAGGATGTTATGTTTACTGTTATCTAATGCATGTTGTCAACTGCCGTGTGAGCAGTTCTAGTTATGCTACCTATGTTAGTCGCCATGTATGCAGTCATGATGTGATGTATGAGTGTGAGGTTGCTTCGCTTCTTATTTAGAGTTCTGTTGTTAAGTTTTTCCGTCCCTTTGCTTTGATGTAGGTGACTCGGACGAACCCTTGCTTGCTTTTTCAGCTGACGACACCACGCCTGGTTCTGAGCTGATACTTGGTCGGCCGTCCGGGGTGGATGCCTCCTTTATTTTTCTCACACTGCCCCCGAGTTCTGAGCTGTTTTGCGGCCGTCTCGGGCAGCTGTTGAGTTTCTTTCTCTTACAGTGGAGTCCCTATGCTCTGAGCTGATTTTCGGCCGACTTAGAGGACCTCCACTTTCTTTTTCTCACACTGCTCCCGAGTTCTGAGCTGTTTTGCGGCCGTCTCGGGCAGCTGTCGAGTTTCTTTTCGCAGTAGAGACCCTATGCTCTGAGCTGATTTTCGGCCGACTTAGGAGGATCGCTGCTCTCTTCCTATCACTCTTGTTCCAAGTTCTGAGCTGTTTTGCAGCCGTCTTGAGAAAGGGGTGAGCTACCCCAGCAAATGCCCCAGATCCGAGTTGTCAAGACCGTTCTGGTGGCCGCTGGATTCTTTTGCCTTTTTGCAAGGGATTCGGATAGTCACTGCCCACCGCCTCTCTGAGTTTTTGAGTTCCTTCTTGTGTTGCCGTCACTTCACCTATTTTTCCCCTTGCGGTTTCTCATGAGTGTGGTGCTCTATGTTGGGAACATTTATAGGATGCGGCGTGGTGAAGGCAGCCAATCTGGTGATGACGACACCCCTCGTCGTCGATCCGCCAGGCAAGCTGGATTGTCACCCGAGCATCTACCACCTCATCCGCCACAAGCACCAACCCCAGACCAGATCATGAGAATGCTTGAAGAAAGGAGGAATCAGGATCTCATGGAACTGCTGAGAGGAATGCAGAATATTGTGGGACAGAATCAGAATCAAGGGTCACGCTCCAAGCTGTCAGATTTTCAGCGCGCTCGTCCACCAGACTTTAACGAAGCCACAGACCCCCTTGAGGCAGATGATTGGTTAAGGACTATGGAAAAGAAACTACAGATAGCACGCTGTGATGAGGAAGACAAGGTCCCTTTTGCTACCCACTACCTTGAGGGTTCCGCCGCCATTTGGTGGGACAACACCAAGGCTGTGTGGCCCGTAGGAGAAGACATCACATGGGAAAGGTTCAAGGAGAAGTTCCGCACCTATCACATTCCTTCCGGAGTGTTGAAGACCAAGTAGAGGGAATTCCTTGCTCTCACCCAAGCCAGCATGACAGTGAGAGAGTACCTGAACAAGTTCAACCATCTGGCAAGGTACTCCATCCATGACGTGAGCACTGAAGAAAGGAAGGTGGACCGCTTTCTTGGAGGACTTAGTCCCACTCTTCGCTGTTAGCTCAGCATGCTGGACTTTCCAGACTCTGGTCAACAAGGCACTCATTGCAGAACGTGAGTACAAGTCGGTCATCGAGCTCAAGGCGGCATATGATGACCGCAAGAGGAAGTATGAAGCAAAGAAGGCCCCATATGAACCCTCCGCTCAGAAGCCACGTGTGGTACATGCCGCTTCCCAACCCACCCCAACGAACTTTAAGCCCTCCTGGAACAATGGCAATGCCGCAGCTAGCAAGCCGACAGTCCAAGGGAAGCCCTTTTTCAGCAACCAAGTGAGGGAAGATTGTATGCGGAATGGTACCTGTTTCAACTACGGGAAGCCAGGACACTACGCCAAGCAGTGCACCAACAAGACGGGGAAACTGGCACCGCAAGTGAACAACATGGGAGGCCAGAACAACTACCGCCAGGCCCGAGTCCACCACATCTCGGCCGAAGAAGCCCGCGAGTCCCCCGACGTATTCGTTGGTATGTTTCCTATAAATAACATACCCGCGGCTATTCTATTTGATTCTGGGGCAACCGATTCATTTCTTTCACGGGGCTTTTCCACCCAAAACAATTTTTCCATTTCTTTTCTGGATGAACCGGTGGTGGTCAAAACCCCTGGAGGAATGCTCAGGGCAAGCACGGTATGCAAGGATCTGGAAATAGAGATATATGGGGTCAAGTTCCCGGACTCTCTGATGCTGCAGGAATTAAAAGGGATTGATGCAATAATCGGCATTGATTGGTTCACCCAACATGACGTTCATCTCGCCTTCAAGACCAAAATAGTGAGTTTGGTAAACCCAGAAGGGAAAGCAACCCGATTCACTGCCGTGGGAATGCCACGCAATAAGGAGGTAACCGTGTGTCAGGTCACCACAACAGAGATGAGCAAGATACCAGTGGTCGGGGAATTTCCAGATGTATTTCCAGAAGAGTTGCCAGGAATGCCACCAGACAGAGAACTGGAGTTTGCTATTGAGATTGTCCCCGGTACAGCCCCAATATACAAGAAGTACTACCGAATTCCATCCACCGAACTGGTCAAGTTGAAGAAGCAGCTGGATGAACTATTACAAAAGGGGTATATCCGCCCCAGCACCTCACCATGGGGATCGCCCGTATTGTTCGTCAAGAAGAAGGATGGTACTCTGCGGATGTGTGTTGACTACCGCCCGCTAAATGAAGTCACCATCAAGAACAAGTACCCGCTGCCCCGCATTGATGATTTGTTATATCAACTGAAGGGAGCCCAAGTGTTCTCTAAGATAGATCTTCGCACCGGCTATTATCAGTTGAAGATCCGGAAGGAAGATATTCCCAAGACGGCATTCACCACCCGATATGGCCTATATGACTTCACGGTCATGTCGTTTGGGTTGACGAATGCCCCAGCTTACTTCATGGGGATGATGAACAAAGTCTTCATGGATTTCTTGGACAAATTTGTGGTGGTGTTCATTGATGACATACTCATATACTCCAAAAATGAAGAAGAGCATGAGCAACATCTCCGTGTTATACTAGGACGACTGCGAGCTCACCGCCTTTACGCCAAGTTCAGCAAATGCGAGTTTTGGCTAAAGGAGGTAGGATTTTTGGGGCACATCCTAACAACACAAGGTGTGGCAGTGGATCCCAGCAAGGTGACCGATGTATTAAACTGGAAGCCGCCAACCACCGTGACTGAAGTCCGAAACTTCCTGGGATTGGCGGGCTACTATCGCAGATTCATTGAAGGCTTCTCCAAGATAGCCAAGCCGTTGACTGAGCTGTTGAAGAAGAATCAGAAATTGGTCTGGACCAAGGCATGTGATGACAGTTTTGAACAGCTGAAGGCAATATTAACCTCCGCCCCCGTCTTGACCCTGCCAGATATCCACAAAGGGTTTGATGTGTACTGCGATGCCTCCAGGCTCGGTCTTGGGTGAGTAATGATGCAAGAAGGAAAGGTGGTAGCATATGCCTCCCGGTAGCTACGCCCACATAAGGTCAACTACACCACTCATGACCTGGAGCTAGCCGTTGTAGTGCATGCCTTGAAGATATGGAGGCATTATCTCATCGGCCAACATTGCGAAGTGTATACAGACCACAAGAGCCTCAAATATATCTTCACCCAACCCGACCTCAACCTTCGGCAAAGAAGATGGCTCGAGTTGGTCAAGGACTATGACCTCGGGATAAACTATCACCCAGGGAAGGCCAACGTGGTGGCAGATGCTCTCAGCCGGAAGCCGACTTCAGTGAACGCACTCTGGGGAAGGCTGCAACCAGAGTTGCGCAAAGAAGTCATTCAACTCAACCTAGTGTTGTGTGACTGAATGACCACCAAAACTCTAGAGGTCACACCAACCCTTGCCGCAGAAGTCAAGGAAGCTAAAACCCAAGATGCGGAAGTTCGCATCATCAAGGAGAAGATCCGTCAAGGAAAAGCTGAACACTTTCACACGGATGAACAAGAAGTGATGTGGTTCAAAGGCCGAATCTGTGTACCCGACCAGAACAACCTGAGGCATCAAATATTGCGAGAGGCACACGAGTCAGCATACTCCATCCACCCGGGAGGTACTAAGATGTACAAACACGTGAAGGCCATATTCTGGTGGCCCGGACTGCGAAAGGATATCGCCTACTACGTTGCCTGCTGCGACATCTGCAACAGAGTTAAAGCGGAACATCAGAAGCCCGCGGGACTGTTGCAACCCCTGCAAGTTCCGCAATGGAAGTGGGATGACATCTGCATGGACTTTGTCGTGGGACTTCCAAGGTCCGCCAGGGGCCACGACTCCATCTGGGTGATCGTGGACATGCTCACCAAAGTGGCCCACTTCATCCGAGTGAAAACCACCTACCGAGCCAACCAATTGGCAGAGCTGTACATGTCCAGAATCGTCAGTCTGCACGGCATACCAAAGGCAATCACCTCAGATAGAGGGTCCACATTCACATCTACATTCTGGCAACGTCTTCACCAAGCCTTGGGGACCGCATTGAAGCTTAGTACCGCTTATCACCCACAGACAGATGGTCAGACGGAGCGGGTAAACCAAATACTGGAAGACATGCTCAGGGCATGCATATTGGCCCACGGCTCTAAGTGGGAGGACTGCCTACCATATGCGGAATTCTCGTACAATAAAATCTATCAGGCCAGCCTCAAGATGTCACCCTTTGAAGCATTGTATGGACGGAAGTGCCGTACCCCCTTAAACTGGTCCCAGACAGGGGACAGTTGTATATTCGGCACCGAGGCACCCAGACAGGGGACAGTGATACGGTTCTATAAGGTATTATGGGATCACCACACTGAGGCAGAAGCTACCTGGGAAAGAGAAGAATTTCTGAGACTCGCATATCCTTATCTGTTCCCTGAGCAACCAAATCTCGAGGACGAGATTTACCCTAAGGGGGGTAGGTTTGTGACACCCTGATTTTTGGCCTTTTTTATTTGAATTTGATTTTTCTGATTTTCTGGATTTGGATTTTTTTTGCCAGAGTTGCAAACTCTTTTGGCCTTGCTCACTAGGGTCCAAATTTTATTTTTGGACCAAGTGACCCCTAGACCCTCCTTCCCCATAGCCATGATCAAGTCATGATCATTCATGACCTTGCCCAAATTTTATTAAGCCAAAAATTCCTTTTCTCTAAAGGAAATTGGCCTGTTCCCCCTCCTGGATGAAGCTAACCTCACTTCTGCCTATCCATTTGCATTGAAAATTCTTGTGCTAAACAATGGAGTCATGGCACATGATCCCATGCAATGAGATGAGCAAGTTCAGTGCAAAAGTTCTCCTATAGAAATTATTTTGCAATTCTGGTTAGTATAGCACTTTGTATAGCAAGTACCCTGTAGACTTATCTGTTGGTCCTAAAATTTTGAACACTGCTAGTCCTTCCTAAGTGTAGCTTGCACACAAAAATTCAGCACCAGACTCCCAGCCATTTTCTCTATAGAACCTGCCAAAGTTTGATGCAGAAACAGTAAACTGAACCTCACATCCACATCTGACCAAACCAACTGCACCCAGGCGCCTGATGGCTTCTCGCCCCTCGTTGGTTACCCCAAGTGGAAGGTTGAGATGCAGCGTAGCGGTAATTTCCCTCAGTAAAGACACCAAGGTTTGTCTCCAGTAGGACTCAACGATAAGTACGATAGGTGGCAACGGCGCCAGAAATTATTCTGATGCGTGGAGTTGTCGTGGACCTGCAGAAAACAAATAACTTTGCTCCCAACGAGTTCAGAGGAGTTGTCAATTCCTCCGGCCTTGTCGTTTACAAAGGATCAAACGCAAGAGATAAAAAGGTACTAGTAAAAGTAAAAACAGAAAGATAAATAGTGGGTGTGAACAATGGTATGAAGATGGACCGGAGTCCCGTGATTTTCACTAGTGATGTCTCTCTCCCAAAAGACGATAAAAATGCTAGCGAGGTAAACAAATCACAGTTCGGCAATTGACAGGATTATGAAGGCACCGCAATGCTAACTATGCTGCAATGAAAGGAAGGGCTCAAAAGCAATGGGCAGTACGCCAAGGTAAGTAGACCGAAATCCATCTGCATCTACTACGAATCATCCACCTTGAGATATCTATCCAGAACATTTCGCTGGTATTAAGTTGCGAATCCCACCCAAAGTGTAAACTCAAAGAAACAGACAACTACATTAAAAGAACTTTGCGTAAAGTAAACAATTCTTGCACCAATAGGCACAATCACCGTTGTTTTATCCCTGGTGGCAACAGCACATCCCCTAGTCTCATGTTTCTGTCACTCAAGCTAGACATCAGGGGGCTGAACCCACAATCGAGCATAACGCTCTCTCTTGGAGTTTCAAGCAAATAACTTGGCCAAAGCAAATACTGCAACGGAGAACATGCAAGAATTTACTCAAGAACAAAATATAAAAGGGAAAACCAAATATATTACTCATCACAATCTGAACATAGTCTCATAATCCATCAGATCCCAACAAACTCAGCATAGCAACAACAGAAAATTACATAGGTGCCTCGATCATGTGAGGCAGCTCACGAGGTCTCGAAAGTGGAAGCACAAAAGAGGGAGAGGACATCACATAGCTACTGATCACGGACTCATGGTCCAAGGGGGACTACTCACGGTACATACGGGAGGCGTCCATGGCTATGGATGGTCTCCCGGAGGGGTGATCTCCTTCAGGCAGGATGCCGGGGCAGCTTCTCCAGGCAGCCCCGATCTGAAAACGGCGGCTGCGGAACAGAGAGGTTTCCGCGAAAAAGAGTTCCTGTTTAGGGGTTTCTACCCCGAGGGTGTTATATAGGCGAAGGGGGGCGTCGAGGGGCCACCCAGGGCAGCCAGGAGGGTGCCTGGCGCGCCCTATGATTGGGGCCGCGCCAGGGACCCTTCTGGCTTCTTGGTGGTGGTCCCGGATCTCTCCCTTTGTTATTCCGGAAGCTTCCTGCCCGCTGATTTTTAATATAATTTTTGCGGAATTTTTTGGGCACTTTAATCAGCCGGAAAACCTGAAAAACAAAAACAGCAGAAAACCAGAAGCTGGCAACTGGGTGCATTGAGTTAGTAGGTTAGTCCAAATTGGTTTAAAAGTGTAATAAAGTTCAACCAAAACATGGCAAAGTCACACAAAACATGCATGGAGCAAGCAGAAATTATAGATACGTTTGGGACGTATCAACATCCCCAAGCTTAATTCCTGCTCGTCCTCGAGTAGGTAAATGATAACAAGCATAATTTCTGTGGTGACATGCCACATAACCAAATAAGGACTGCTAAGTAAAGCAATCAAAGCATGCAATTCAATTCAAGTCTTAACAGGCAAGAGTCTATATTGGCATTAACACAAGCAACAAAAGAACAAAAGGTGCATGAGCTCTTGCTGTCCGTGACTCGAATGTCTCCAGATGGTGTTTGCGTGCAAGCAAGGGACTGGGAAGAAAGAGAAAAAAGGTTGTTGAGAACAACTATCTACTAAAGTTTCACACTTGGTCTCCTTTGGATTCTTATCTGGACTCGTCCCCAGACCACTAGCCAGGTACAAGTCAAACTGATCCACTCCCTTTCGATATTTTGAGCACTCATTCAATGGATGAGCGTGAGCAAGAAAGTTGACACCTAAAAGGAGAAACAGAAAAAGGGTAGAGGAGGAAGAAAAAAATGTGTGTGAAAGGCTCACATCAATGAGGACAATCATAGGTGAGAGAAGGCCATATGATAGATATGATGTGAGGAGTAGGGATTGCCATACAACGGATGCACATGTGAGCTAAAAGCTCTCCAATGGAACTAGTGGGGGTGCATCTAACTTGCTTGCTCAAGAAGACCTAGAGCTCGTTTGAGGAGGCTCGTCATTGGAATATACAAGCCAAGTTCTATAGTGTAAAAGTTCCCCACATAGCTATATGCATGATGATAATCTCTATGGAGTACAAGGGATAGAAGATGAAGTACTAGTGTGGATCTCTCAAAAGGAATAGTAGTATGCCCCCTTCTCTCTTTTTATTTTTCTTTTTCTCTTTTTTTGTCTTTTTTTTATTTTGGTGGCCTCAATGGCTCTTTCTATTTAACTCTCATTTGTCCTCTTTGGGATCTTTTGATTTTGTCCTCTTTGGGATCTTTTCCTCACTTTAGGGGCAATACTCTATATTTTACAAGAATATAGGACATCTTTCACACTTTACAAAGGTACTCACAAAAAGAAAATGTAACTAATCATGATGCAAATGTATGCCTCTGCCAGGATAGCAGGATATGCAATGATACTAGCGCGTCATGTAGCAATGATTAGGGCAAGGCCCAACTAGCATGCGGCTTATCGATCAAGCAAGTAGCATGTATGACATGAGGATCAAGTCATGAGAGGGTGGATGTTGCATGGCAATGTATCTCGGAAAGGGTATGGAAATGCCTTGTAGGTAGGTATGGTGGCTGTTTTGAGGAAAGATATAATGAGGCTTATGATTACAGAGCATATCATGCCAAGGGTTTGGATGCACCGGCGAAGTATGCGCCAACTCTCGAGGTGAGAAAGAGAAATGCACGGTACCGAAGAGGCTAGAAAAATTATGGGTAGGTGGAAGTGTCAACTATCGAATACTCACATTAGTCCGAAGAACTCATGCACTTATTATCGGTAACTCTCAATCTAATAGGAGGTTCACAAAGAGATAGGTACCCCGAGGAGGAGTGTATGGGGGTTTGGTTATCCTTGCGCATCCTCGACTCATGGTACGTGAGTGTACTCTAATATTCGAACCCTCCAGAGGTTAGTGATCCATCTAGTAGCTAGAGTTCTCAACAGGGGTTTTTGGTTTTCGAAAAAACACACGGATTGCCCAAAATACGACATCTATCACTAATAGGCAAGAGCTCTTGACACCAAAAGTTCAAACATTACTCTAGTCAATACCTCAAAACTATTGCAAGTTACTACTTCAAAGAGAAAAGCAACTTTAACTACCTACTTTCTAGTCAAGACACAGAACTCAGTGCAACAGGCAAACTCTCTAACAAGATAAAACATGCAACCTATAGAAAGTTCAACCTGAAAAGAAAAGCTCTAGAAAAACTAAAGCACTACAGCTAAACAGACCAGCAGCTAAGAAAAGAAAAAGAACAACTCACAGCTAAAAGAAATAAGCATGCAAATCCTATGAGGAGTTCTAGTTCAAGTGGAGCGTGTTTCTCTCCCACACAAAAGAGTAAGTTGGGGTCTAACTTGTTACTACATCAAAGAAAGCAAAACAAACCTAGAGAAATAAAGAGCGAGACGCTCCAAGCAAAGCACATAACGCATGAAGTGACAAAAATATAGTGCAACGAAAGACAGACCGATGATTGTTGATGAAGAAGGGGATGCCTCGGGGGCATCCCCAAGCTTAGACGCTTGAGTCTCCTTGAATATTTATTGGGGTGCACTTGGGCATCCCCAAACTTGAGCGCTTGACATTCCTGGATCTTCTTTCATCACCTTCCATCGCGCACTTGAAAACTCCCTTCATACATAACTCATGGTAGGCTGATTAGAGAGGTTAGTACCCTAATAAAATAATTTTCCTCTACTGCAAATAAAGATTTCCAGGAAGAGCTACTGTTTCTCTTGCCTGCCCAAAAAAGTTTTCAAAGAAAAAGCAAGCTTAAGGATTGCAAAACTGCGAAAAGAAAAACTGGGACAGAAGCTGAGAAAAACAGAACAGCAGAGAAAGGGGAATTTTTTGGAGGTACTTCTGCAACTCAAATCAAAAAACTTTGAACAGAGGCTAGCAAGCCAATTGTATGGAATATGCTGTCAAAACAATTCAGATCAAAAAGATGATCTGGTGATTTATCGCGAATTTTCCCGTCAAGAAGACAAAATCTGTTTCTCGACAGCAAGTTCCAACTTTTGAACTTTCAAGCACCCTGAGGCTAAACTTGGCACAAAGCTTGAAAAAGAAAGATACAATGATGTTGCTACAGTAGTAACAATCATCAAGACCACTAAGAACAGAACAAAAACAAAAAGAAAAACCTAATTTCGTTGCGGGCTGCCTCCCGAAAGCGCTTCTTTAGAGCCATTAGCTAGGCTTAAAGATTATAAAAGATGCTCACGTAAGAATAAGGATTTTGAAGCAAAAGAGAGCATCAAGAAGCAAATATGAAACACATTTAAGCCTAACCCACTTCCTATGCATAGGCATCTTGTAAGAAAATAAATCAAAGAAGCACAAAGTGACATGCATAGGAAGGTAGGACAAGAACAACTTCAAAACTTTCAACATGAAGAGAGGTGTTTTTGTAACATGGAAGTTTTACAACCAAACTTTCCTCTCTCAAAGTAATTTTCAGTAGCATCATGAACAACATCAAGAATATAACTATCACATAAATCATGTTGTTCATGACCTACAAGCACACGTGTATTGTTTTCAACACGGTTTTTAGGATGATAAGATAGATGCAACCCATCACACTGAGCCTTGATAAGAGAAAAATTCTCCGGAATAGTTGGAGATTTCAAAAGGATAATAGGGCAATCAAGTGTGGGTGCAACAACAATAATTTCATGCTTAACATAAGGAACTATAGCAAGTTCATCTTTGTAGGCATCATCCATAGTGGCATCATGGCCATCAACAAAGCAAGTATCAAAATCATCAGAAAGGGAAGTATCAAGTGAGTCCACGGAATCATAAGATTCCTCTTCATAGCAATCATTAGCCTCTTCTTGGGAAGCAAGCATTCTATTTTTAAAATCCTCAATATAAGCATTGGAAGTATAATTCTCAAAGCAATAAGCAAGAACAACAAAGTTTTCAGACTTGTGAATAGTATCGTAATACTTTTCAATCAAAGAAGCAATCTCATAAGCACCTTTAAAAGCAACAAACTCTTCAATCTTTTCAACATCAAAGTAATCATAAACACCTTTGGCATAAGAAGATAGGATCTCATTTTCATTAAACTCACATTGAAAAGGAATGTGTTTACGCTCTATATTAGAGCAGCAAGTAAAATCATAAATGTGGCATAAACACTCAGCATAGCAATAAGAAACTTGTATTTCATCCCATAAGTGTTTCCCTTTCTGAGATAGGCGGTGCCGCGTATAATGAGCATGCTCATCCAATGATTTTCCCTCAACCAAGTCGGTTGGGTTTTTAGCGCGAGCACAAATTGATCGAAGACGAGCCAAGTGAAACATGTCCATCCTACCATATTTGGGTGGTTCTACACCCATGGTGAAGATAGCATTAGTAGGTATTTTTGGTATTTTTGATTAGGGACTCAAAAGTAAAAACTGAAAGGTAAACTAACAAGACTAAAAAGCAAAGGTAAAAGATAGCGTGTAACTCCCCTATTTTTGATACAGGAGTCCGACAATGGCGCCAGAAATTGGCGGTTATAAGGGCTCGCGTATTTGTACTTCCTTTGAGTCCCCGGCAACGGCGCCAGAAATTAGCTTGATGGCTTCTCGCCCCTCGTTGGTTACCCCAAGTGTAAGGTTGAGATGCAGCGTAGCGGTAATTTCCCTCAGTAAAGATACCAAGGTTTGTCTCCAGTAGGACTCAACGATAAGTACGATAGGTGGCAACGGCGCCATAAATTATTCTGATGCGTGGAGTTGTCGTGGACCTGCACAAAACAAATAACTTTGCTCCCAACAAGTTCAGAGGAGTTGTCAATTCCTCCGGCCTTGTCGTTTACAAAGGATCAAACGCAAGAGATAAAAAGGTACTAGTAAAAGTAAAAACAGAAAGATAAATAGTGGGGGTGAACAATGGTATGAAGATGGACCAGAGTCCCGTGATTTTCACTAGTGATGTCTCTCTCCCAAAAGACGATAAAAATACTAGCGAGGTAAACAAATCACAGTTGGGCAATTGACAGGATTATGAAGGCACCGCAATGCTAACTATGCTGCAAAGAAAGGAAGGGCTCAAAAGCAATGGGCAGTACGCCAAGGTAAGTAGACCGAAATCCATCTGCATCTAATCCGAATCATCCACCTTGAGATATCTATCCAGAACATCTCACTGGTATTAAGTTGCGAATCCCACCCAAAGTGTAAACTCAAAGCAACAGACAACTGCATTAAAAGAACTTTGCGTAAAGTAAACGATTCTTGCACCAATAGGCACAATCACCGTTGTTTTATCCCTGGTGGCAACAACACATCCCCTAGTCTCATGTTTCTGTCACTCAAGCTAGACATCAGGGGGCTGAACCCACAATCGAGCATAACG
Source organism: Bromus sterilis (assembly GCA_950022295.1). Classification (NCBI taxonomy): domain Eukaryota; kingdom Viridiplantae; phylum Streptophyta; class Magnoliopsida; order Poales; family Poaceae; genus Bromus; species Bromus sterilis. The sequence continues at coordinate 289,990,412 of OX465599.1, read as the reverse complement.
CTCTCTCTTGGAGTTTCAAGCAAATAACTTGGCCAAAGCAAATACTGCAACGGAGAACATGCAAGAATTTACTCAAGAACAAAATATAAAAGGGAAAACCAAATATATTACTCATCACAATTTGAACATAGTCTCATAATCCATCAGATCCCAACAAACTCAGCATAGCAACAACAGAAAATTACATAGGTGCCTCGATCATGTGAGGCAGCTCACGAGGTTTCGAAAGTGGAAGCACAAAAGAGGGAGAGGACATCACATAGCTACTGATCACGGACTCATGGTCCAAGGGGGACTACTCACGGTACATACGGGAGGCGTCCATGGCTATGGATGGTCTCCCGGAGGGGTGATCTCCTTCCGGCAGGATGCCGGGACAGCTTCTCCAGGCAGCCCCGATCTGAAAACGGCGGTGGCGGCGGAACAGAGAGGTTTCCGCGAAAAAGAGTTCCTGTTTAGGGGTTTCTACCCCGAGGGGGTTATATAGGCGAAGGGGGGCGTCGAGGGGCCACCCTGGTGGTGGTCCCAGCTCTCTCCCTTGGTTATTCCGGAAGCTTCCTGCCCGCTGATTTTTAATATAATTTTTGCGGAATTTTTTGGGCACTTTAATCAGCCGGAAAACCTGAAAAACAAAAACAGCAGAAAAGCAGAAGCTGGCAACTGGGTGGACTGAGTTAGTAGGTTAGTCCAAATTGGTTTAAAAGTGTAATAAAGTTCAACCAAAACATGGCAAAGTCACACAAAACATGCATGGAGCAAGCAGAAATTATAGATACGTTTGGGACGTATCAGCGCCCAGATCAACTCCTGGACGTTCACTGCACCTGCCGTTAGCACAGCAGTGGCAGCCCCCAGTGCACGAGTGCACGGGGTGAGCATGCTCACTGTCGGCCATACGCGCGCTCTGGCCATGCCAGTGGTAGTGCCCGTGGCCTGGCCGCCAGGGGCACCTCGCACACCGAGCTCCCTGAGCCGCGTCTCCTTGTCCACGAGCTCGGCAGAGCCTCCGCTCGACACCTCACCCAGCCCAGCGCCACGCAGCCCGTCGGAAGCTCGCCGTCGCCGCACTGTTCGTCCGCCGCAGACCCACGGGCCGCCACTGTACCAGCACGCTTGCCGCCCTAGTCGTGGCTGCTTCCGCGCATCGTGCTCCACCCCTGCAAGCCTGCACAGCACCTCTTTGCCCCTCGTGCCGCTGCTAGCCATCTGTCCCGGCAATCCAGAGCCGCAGAGCTGCCGCCAACGACCAGTCCTGTCGCACCAGCAACGCAGAGCTTCAGGACAAGCCTGCCCCCGCTGCAGCGACGCCACCGCCTCCGCAAACCTCGCCGAAGCCCCTTATCCCCTCGGCAGTTCGCCTGGCGCCATTGCTGCTCGGTCCGACGACGCCCGCACGTGAACCCCGGTGAGCTCTAGAAATTAGAGCCCCCGGCTCGTCTCAGACCACACCTACCACCCCCACCTCACTCGAATTGTGCGCAAGCAAAGAAGAAGCCCACCGGGGAGGCCCTGGCACGAGATCCTCGCCAGAGCTCGCCGGAAGGAGCTCCACCATCGCCCCCTTCCTTTGGTTCTCCCAGGGCACAACCCCCTCTTTCCTTAGCCTTCTTTCTCTCTGGCGTAGCTAGCCCGCCGCTCGCCGTGGTCCATCTTGCAGTGTAGTTTGACCCCGACGACCTCCCTCCGCCGCCGTCCACTGGAGAAGAAGACCCCTTCGCCGTCCGACCACCATTCGCCAAGCTACGGGTACGGGCAGAGCCTCCTCACCCAGCCCCTTCCAGCCGTGCACTCGTCCGTCGCCGGGGAGGCCTCGCCGCCGGTGAACGCCGTCGCCGGAGCCCGCCCTGCTCTGTTCTGCCCCTCCCCCTCTAAACATGCCAGGGCTGGCCCACTGGCAGCCTCACAGGCCAGCCCGAAGCGGTACGAGTGGAGGCGTATTCCCCAGAATACGCCTTCGACGTGGCCACCCCCTGGAAAATCAATTAAATTCATTTTTAATTATTTAAAAATGGATTTTGACCAAACTTTGACCATGAATAACTCCTAAACCACAAGGAAAAATGAGTTGATTCTCTTTGCTAAATTTTTGTCTTGATCTCCTCTTTAAGTCGGCAAAGTTTGAGGGCTTGACTCCCCGTGTAGGTCCACTGGACAGAGAAATGATGCATTGGACCTAAATTGCTTTGCCACTTTTATTTTATTGCAGAAGTTGACCAGGAGCTTGCAAGAGACCAGGAGTTCCAGGACACTCCACTTGACCAAGGCAAGCCACAATATTCTGGTCATGAGGAGCTTGAGCTGGATTCTGTTCATTTGAAGCCTTAACTTGGTTTTTATGCTTGATTTAATTTGCTAATTAAATTGTTACTTGTCGGGACCCGGGGTTAGCGTATGCAAGTACAGCTAAGACATAGTCATATGGAGAGCCGAGAACCGTACCCACTTGTCTAAGCAGACAAGGCCAAGCACAGAACGTTCTCGGAAAGCATCGTACGTGAGGGGCATCCCATCCAGGCCGGATGATCAACTGAGATGGGTCCTCATCGTCCGCACACAAGTCTAATGATATGGGTGGTGAACTCCCATATTCAAAGACAAGTCGCCTCAACCATACTATCAACTATCTCATAACTCTTACATAGACTTACTCCAGCCCAATCACTTAGTCGGGGTCTAGGGCGGGCTCGATCATACCACAAAGTGTGCACGAGACGGAGTCTCGAGCAATCGCATCGCGATGCCCCAAGCTGCGCACATCTAAGGGCCACTTGGTGTATGAAAGACCGCCAGCCAGAACACAACTAAGGTCTCGAAAACCCATACAAAGACATGCATGTTATAAACATACACGCAGCACACATGTCTTGTATGAACAGCAGGTATCATTGCAATTCTCTACAAAGTATACATTTTTATTGATAACTCTTATAGAGTGCACACAGAGATCACAAACATGTGATCCAACATTACAACACAGGCGGAAGCAAATTGTGTCTGAGTACAGACAAGTTTAACAAATGGCTTAAGAAGCCTTATATAAACACGCCATAGCACTCACACTTATCTTGGTGTGTTTTAGAAGTATCCGGTTCAAGTTGTCTAATAATCAAGCTAAGCTTTCCAAGCAGTCCATAACCGCGGACGCGGCTATTCGAATAGTTTTGTTAACCTTGCAAGGGTGTACCGCTACACACACATGATCATCATTTACCTCCTTTGATCTCGACACCATTCAAGGGGTGCCAGCGAGGATGCTCACCACAACTGTTACCTCATAGCCTATCTAGTCCAAGAAAGCCGCCTACTTGGGTTGGTTACCACTATCGTGAACCCGGACGTTTTACCGAAGTGAACCCAAGTGATGTGTGCGTGGTGCATAAGCCGGTCTCGGGTGAGCCGTTCTCTCACTTAGCATCCAGGCCACAAGCCTACCAGAACTCCGAACTATTGCGACATCTGGACATCGAAAGGGATGAGTTAGTAAGTTGAGAGGGGTCAGTGAGCCCAATGTGTGGTTGTACTCTTCATCTTGGATCACCACACAAGAACTCGGACTTAGGGCGGTGTTCAACGAGACAACCCACCGTGTACTCCTACACAGCCTCTCATCGTTCACCTCGTATTAGGGTCGATTCACCAACACTTTTCTACCATCATCAACATGATCACTACCATCCCGACTCACATCACAGTAACAACATGGTATCATACTAAGCATGTAATAAGCGATAACATTTGCAGGGGCCACATGATATCAAACAACTCCTACATTTGCTAGGATTGTGGTTTTCTTACTACTGTGACAAAATGATAGGTCATGCAAAGGAATGGGTTCAGCTATGCGGTAGAAACGAATCATGGTGATCATCCTATACAATGCATAAACGAGACATGAGAGGTAAGTGGGATTTTATCGACATGATCAATGGGGGTTTGCTTGCCTTGCTGACGAGGTTCGGGCTCGGGGTCTTCAACGAAGGGGGTGACCTCGGGTTCCGGCTCCACATCTATCAGCAACATGACAATCATAGGATCAACATAATGTACAATGCACAATCACATGAATAAGATTGAAATGGTGATGTTCATGGTACTGATGTGTTGAGCATTCCATTTAAATGGAGTATATTGCAAATTGAATTGCAAATTCAAACTCCACATTTGAATTCAAACTTAACCAAGTTACATGTGACATTGTTTGATCATTTTGAATCCTTTTCAAATGTGTATGATATGCCTCTGAAGTGTGGTTGAAATGTAGCATAATTCCATGGTCCAAGTTACAAAATCATTTGAATTGAATTTGAATTAATTCCAAATAAACCAAATGACATATGTTACTGGTCCCATTTTAAAATCAACTCCAACATAGTTGAACGTTGCATATTTGGAAAGATAATTTTCTCCTGATCATTTTTCATATATTATTTGTCCAATTTGGAGTTAATATGAATTTTCTATGAATTTTCAAAGTTTGGGGTAATTTCTGGAATTTCTGGAATTCTTTAAATCAATTTGATTTTATGGAAAATCATTTAAACGAGTTATTGCGTCAGGCTGACGTCAAGCTCGCGTCAGAGGGGGGGGGCTGACATGTGGGTCCAGGGTGTCAGTGGCTGGGTTTAATTAACCGGTTGGTTAATCTAATCCAGTGGCTTAATTAAGCCACTGGGCCCACTGGTCAGTGACCCAGGGGGTGTTTAGCGAGGGGTTAAGGGCTAACCTACCGGCGGCTAAATGCCGGCGACCTGGTCACGGCGGCGCCCTTGCCGGAATCTGCTAGAGGCCACGGGAGACTACGGGGAGGACACCAACGGGTGCAGCAACTTCGTCCGCGTCGTCTGGAAGCAACAAGGGTTCACGGGGAGCTCGGAATCGACGGCGGCGACGACTCCGGCGGCAACAGAATGGCGGCGAGGTCGCAGTTGTCGTAGCAGTGCACGGATCGGGCTGATTTGTGGCGCGTTCGAGCGCTGGCACACGCGGGAGTCAAACGCGTGCACTGGGGCTTCACGACGGGCACCGGAGCGAGGAGGGCGACGACCATGGCGGCGAGGTGCTCGGGTCCCATGGCGGATCCGGCTAGAGGAAGCAATCGAGGGGGTAGAAAGAGGGGTTTTGACCGTGAGCTCACCCTGAGTCTAACTGGAGCGGCGGCTTGCTCGGGGAGGCTCTGGTGCGGCCAGAATTCGAGGTCGATCCACGGCGGCCGGCGACGAAGACGACGAAGCTAGCGAGCTCGTGGAAGCGTCTGGCTCCGATTCCTTCTGCAGGCTGATGAAGACGACGGCTGCGGTTCCTCTGGACAGCTCGAGGCGTCGCGGGGAGCACGGTGGCCAAGCGGGGGCTCGACGGCGCTCCGGCGTTCTTCTCGGGCGACGACGAATCGGGCGAGAGAGGAGAGGAGGGAGCTCGTGGAGGGGGAGAATGGAGGGGGAAAGCTTCAGGGCGTCTCCAGGCGCGAGAAGAGGGCACGGGGCGGCCTGGAAGGTCTTCGGCAACGACGTGTCGTCCCCGGCTGGCTCGGTGGCATTCCACCGAGCAGCTTGGAGGCGCGGGACGGGGAAGATGGCCCCTGTGCCATTTTGGGCCGGCTGGGCTGGGTGGGCCGGCTTCGCCTGGGCGTCTGGTAAGGTTTTTCTGCTTTCTTTTTCCTTTTCTGTTTTTCTTTTCTGACATTTGTTTTGCTGAGCTAAAATAAATAGCTAGGCATTTTATTAAACGCTGAAAACTTTTATATGGCCTCATAATAATATAGACTAGCCACTTATAAAGTTTCAACATTTTTAAAATTCATATAATTTGAATCTTAACTCAAATAGGGTTATTTGATTAATTCCAAGGCACTGTTTGAATATTTGAAAATTCCATGAGTATGGGATGGGTCCCACATCACTTGATATGTGATCACACTCATTTATAAGACTTTTCAAAAATCTAACATGAATTTTTGGAGCATATTTTTATCTGGCCTTTTTAATTAATTCATCTGGGGGGTTTCTTCTCCCATTTTGATTTTATTTTGAATTTCCTTTGATTTCTTTCATGAATGCAAAGTGAAATTGATCCTAACACATTACCTAACAGAGGGTTCTGACAACTCGCCCCCACTCAAAAGAATCTCGTCCCGAGATTCAGAAGTCTGCGGGAGGAAGGAGGGGTACTCGGCATTGAGACGGTCTTCTCTTTCCCACGTAGCTTCTCTTTCAGAGTGGTGTGACCATTGCACTTTCAGAAACCTAATCTTCTGACGACGAGTGACACGCTCTGCGGAATCAAGAATACGAACGGGGTATTCTCGATAAGAAAGGTCATCTTGGAGATCAAGAGTTTCATGGTCGACTTCGCGGATGGGGTCCTTGAAGCAACGCCTGAGTTGAGACACATGGAATACGTCATGTATTCGGGAAAGGTGCGGGGGTAGTTCAAGTTGGTAGGCAACTTCTCCACGTTTGGCAAGAATGCGGAAAGGTCCGATGTAACGTGGGGCCAACTTGCCTTTGATACCGAAACGTTGGGTTCCCTTCAGAGGAGTAACCCGAAGGTAAGCCTTCTCATCCAGATTGTAGCTCTCTTGCCTATGAGGACGATCATATTAGCTTTTCTGACGAGACTGGGCTGCTTTCAATTGATCACGAACAATGCGAACTTGCTCTTCTGCTTCCTTGATCATGTCCGGTCCAAAGAATTGTCTTTCACCGGTTTCTGACCAGTTTAGTGGTGTTCGACATCGTCGTCCATAAAGGAGTTCAAAAGGAGCCATGTTCAGACTAGATTGAAAACTATTGTTATAAGAAAATTCGGCAAATGGAAGAGACTTCTCCCAATTCTTTCCGAATGAGATAACACAAGCTCTGAGCATGTCTTCCAGAATTTGGTTAACCCTTTCGACTTGACCGCTAGACTGAGGATGGAAAGCTGAACTAAAGGAGAGATGAGTTCCCATAGCATTCTGAAAGCTTCCCCAAAATCTAGAGGTGAAAAGGCTACCACGATCAGAATTGATTTCCAAAGGAACACCGTGAAGGGATACAATTCTAGAGATGTACAAGTCCGCTAACTGGCTAGCAGTTATAGACTCGCGAATCGGAAGGAAGTGAGCAACTTTGGAAAGCCTATCTATGACAACGAAGATGGCATTGTTTCCTTTCTGGGTTCTTGGAAAGCCTTTGATGAAGTCCATACCGACCTTGTCCCATTTCAACTCGGGAATAGTCAAAGGTTGAAGTGTACCAGCAGGTCTTTGATGTTCTGCCTTAATGCGACGACAAACATCACATTCGGCAGCAAATTGAGCAATGTCTCTCTTCATCCTGGTCCACCAAAATCTCTGGCGTAGATCTCGGTACATTTTTGTGCTACCGGGATGAATTGAGAGGGGTGTGTCATGGGATTCCTTGAGGACGAGTTGCCTTAGTTCCCTATTCTTAGGTACTACCAAACGATTTTCAAAGAATACCGTTCCTTTGCTATCTGTGGAGAAACATTTAGCAACTCCGCTAGCAATGTTCTCCTTGATCCGGCGAACACCTCGTGCACGCCTTTGGGCAACTATGATTTGATCCTCAAGAGTGTTTTCGCCACCAAGGTAGAAAGATAGCCATGAGGAACAATCTCAAGATTGAGCTTGCGAAAGTCTTCATGAAGAAGTGGTTGGTACTGTTGTAACATGAGGTTGTTACAATACGACTTACGACTTAGTGCATCAGCCATGACATTGGCTTTGCCTGGGGTGTAAGAAATTCCTACGTCGTAATCTTTTATCAACTCAATCCAGCGTCTTTGCCTGAGATTAAGATCTGGCTGGGTGAAAATGTATTTGAGGCTTTGGTGGTCGGAATAAATCTCACAACGATTACCAAGGAGGTAATGTCGCCAAGTTGTTAGGGCATGAACTACGGCAGCGAGTTCAAGGTCATGGGTAGGATAGTTCTCTTCATGTGGCCGCAACTGGCGTGAAGCATAAGCTACCACTTGTCGATCTTGCAGAAGTATGCATCCTAACCCTTGTCGTGATGCGTCACAACAAATCTCGAAATCCTTTTTGGTGTCTGGAGGTGCAAGTACAGCTGCAGAAGTCAATCTTCTTTTTAGCTCTTGAAAGCTTTCCTCGCACTTGGGAGTCCATAGGAATTTCTTATCTTTCTTGAGGAGTTCAGTAAAAGGCTTTGCAACTTTAGAAAAGTTCTCGACGAAGCGACGGCAATAGCTGGCTAGGCCAAGAAAACTCCTAACTTGCTTAACCGATTCAGGTGGAGTCCAGTCAAGGACGGCCTGAACTCTCTCGGGATTCACAGCAATGCCTTTTGCAGAAATCACGTGGCCTAAGTAGGTCACTTCTGGTAGCCAGAATTCACACTTGGAGAATTTAGCATACAGGCGATGCTCTCTAAGCTTCATCAATACTAGCCTTAGGTGTTCTGCGTGCTCTTCTTCGTTCTTCGAGTAGATGAGAATGTCATCAAGATAAACTACAACAAATTTATCTAGGTACTCCATGAAGATCGAATTCATCAAGCGCGAGAATGTGGCGGGGGCATTGGTTAAACCAAAGGACATGACGGTGTACTCGTAAAGACCATAACGAGTAGTAAAAGCCGTTTTGGGAATGTCCTCGTTTCGGATTTTGATTTGATGATAACCTAATCTCAAATCCATCTTGGAGAAGACAGAGGATCCTGCAAGTTGATCATAAAGATCATTGATCCTAGGCAGTGGGTATTTGTTCATTACCGTTGCTAAATTTAGCGGGCGATAGTCTACGCACATCCTTTCTGTTCCATCTTTCTTCTTTACGAACAGAACGGGGCAACCCCATGGCGATGAGCTAGGGCGGATGAAGCCTTTTGCCAACGAAGCATCAAGTTGGGTTTTTAGCTCAGCTAACTCATGTGGGGCCATTTTATATGGGCGTTTGGAAATTGGTGCGGTTCCTGGAACAAGATCCACTATAAACTCTACACATCTGTCGGGTGGCATGCCCGGCAGCTCTTCAGGAAAGACATCCGGGAAGTCACGAACCACCGGAATATCTTCAAGTTCGGGAAGGGGAAGTACATTCAAGGAATGCACTTGGGTTCTTGTTCTAGGTGAGGTATAGTTGACTGTTTTGCCTGAAGGGTGGGTGAGTTTCACGGATTTGCCTTTGCAATCCAGGTAGGAATTTTGTCTTGATAGCCAATCCATGCCAAGGATGACATCAATGTCTGAAGACTTGAGGGCTATGAGTGAAGCAAGGAATACTAGACCCTCAATTGCAATTTGATTACCATGGCTTACTCTATTAGTTTGCCATCTTGACCCTGGAGTTTGAATAATCATCGGGGTGGACAATTCAACAAAGGGTAACTCATGACGAAGTGCATAACTTTCCGACATGAATGAATGAGATGCTCCTGGGTCGAAAAGAACGGAAGTAGGAACATAATTGACTGGGAGCGTACCAAGAATGACGTCAGTGGTGTCGTCAGTCTCTTCGGCGGCAATCTGGTTCACACGTCCACGAGTGGTGGGAGGAGCGGGTTTGGCGGTGTAGACCTTCTGGGGTGGCTTGCCACGACCATTGTTGTTGTTGTTGTTGCCTCCGGCACGTGGTGGAGCATTCTGATGCTGGAACTGGTTCTGGGGACACTCACGAGAATAGTGGCCTGCCTGACCACACTTGTAACAGGCTCCGAAAACAGTGCGTGGAGCTGGGTTGTTTGGTGGAGCTGGGTGGAATTGGGTTGGTGGACGAGGCGCCACATAGGATGGCCTCGGTGGGTTGTTCTGGCGGAACATACTGTTTGGGATCCAGATCTTGCGCTTCTGGGAGCCTGAACTGGATGAACTGTCATCTCTAGGGTGTTTGCGGAAATCGTTGGGGGTGCTCATGTCCTCTGCCTTGATGGCCTTGTTGACAAGGACTTGGAATGTGGCAAAGTCATGTAGGTTGAGCCCACGACGGAGTCCAGTGTTGAGGCCACGACAGAACCTCTCTTGTTTCTTGGAGTCGGTGGAGACTTCTTCTGTTGCATAACGAGCAAGTCGGTTGAACTCACGACTGAACTCGTCCACAGTCCTTCTGCCTTGAGTGAGGTTGCAGAACTCCTCACGCTTGCGGTCCATAAGACCCTTGGGAATGTGGTGCTCACGGAAGGATGTGCAGAATTCCTCCCAAGATGCAGGTGGTCCAACGGAGCGCATATTCAGAAAGTTCTCCCACCAAGAGCTAGCTGCACCTTCAAGGTGATAGGTGGCATAGCTGACCTTGTCGCCATCTGCAACATGGCCTGCCTGGATCTTCCTCTCGATGCTGCGAAGCCAGTCATCGGCGTCAAGGGGCTCGGTGGAGTAACTGAAAACCGGGGGATGAAGCCGGATGAAGTCGTTTAGGGACACCAGCTCATTGCGCTGTTGAGTGGTGTTGCGTGCAATGACTTCCAGCAGGTGGTGAGAGTCTCGGCGATTCCTCTCGACCTCCATCAGAACCTGAGCCATCGTAGGTGGGGGTGGAAGGTTTCCTTCCTCCTGGTCGTTCCCACGACCTTGGTTACGACCAATCTAGCCACGGGTTCCTTGAGACATCCTGAAGGTGAAGAACCAAAGTCAAACAGAGTTGATTTGAAGAGTCTAATCAAGGTATTGAAGTACTGGAAGGATTACAGAGCAAAGGAAGTAATCATCTTGACAACATGGTGATAAAAGCATACAAGCCATATATTCACAAGCTGTCATACAAACCATACATCGTTTTAGTACAAGCATTAAGCTAATACAAACATGATGAAGATGATACATCCTTCAGAGGCACTCTGACTTCCTATACATTAGTTATCTAAGCCTCTGGAACTTAGACACCTTGCATACAATATACTAAGATGCTACTACATCCTCACTAAGTAAGACCACAGGCGGTCTCACTCATCTCCATCTCCATAGTAGTCCTCATAAAAGTTACCCGCGTATCCCGGTAGCTGAAGGTGACCATCGGAAAACACGGAGGCCTGTGGACCCTGATATCCATTTGGGCAAGGATGGGGCCTAGGTCCGGCGTAGGGTGGAAGCAAAGGACCACGGGGTGAAAAAATGCCTCCAATCTCGGGCCAAGCAACTCGAGAAGGCATCTGAGTCCTCACTGGGTAGATAGCATCATGCTCAACTGATCCCACGCTCACAAAGGGTGCCAAGAGTGTCAGTGCTCGATACAGACGAACACGGGTGGCGTGGAGCTCGAAACGGAGTGCGCGTGCATCACGATCTCTGTCACTAGCAAACCTAGCAGTCACCTGGAGTGCTGGATCCTCTGCAGAGTGATCTGAGTAGAGTCCGGTGTAATATCCTTCTTCTCCTGGAAGTGCAGCAGGGATATAGCGGAATGAGGTCTCTCTCATTATGGTGTGCTCCTCTCTCAGCAGGGTAATACATGAGTATGCAGCATCCTGCACAGCCATGTTCTCGGTAACGCCAATGCCATGTCCAAAGTGGATAGGCTGGTTGACTCCAACGTGGTGTGCGTAGATCCTGACGATGCAGTGGAACTGCGTCTGGTTGAAGTCGTGGAACTGCTCCTCGACGGTGTACTCAGGGTACCATCGATATCCCACATAGGACATCATCTCGATCAACGTGGCGGGATGGCCACGCACACCGAGGCACCTGGTCAAACGGACAATCTGCCGAGGGGGAACATCTGCCATCTGAAACAGAAAGAAGGATTTTGCAAATGCATCAGATTATGAGATAAACCTGGAATGACTCGGACAGCATAACGGCTGTAATTGTAAGAAATGACAATTTCTTCCAATCATGAAAAACAGCACTTACATAATACGATGTAAGAAATCAGAATTACAACAATGCTAGGAAACCGGACACAACTTTCCTACGGCTATAAGGAAGCAAAGAACGAGATGTTCTAATCAGACAGAGGAGAGCCTAGTCCTACCTTCCCGTAGAATAAGATGAGGGTGACTCAGAACTTAGAACGAAGGGGGTAAGGAGAAAAAAGAAGCCTCACGTTAATCCCTTATATACCCAGAGTAACTATATAACTATAGCAAGCTAGACTCGACTTCGGCCAAGGCTGATAATCCTACAGTCAGTCCTGCTCTGATACCAAGTCTGTCGGGACCCGGGGTTAGCATATGCAAGTACAGCTAAGACATAGTCATATGGAGAGCCGAGAACCGTACCCACTTGTCTAAGCAGACAAGGCCAAGCACAGAACGTTCTCGGAAAGCACCGTACGTGAGGGGCATGCCATCCAGGCCGGATGATCAACTGAGATGGGTCCTCATCGTCCGCACACAAGTCTAAAGATATGGGTGGTGAACTCCCATATTCAAAGACCAGTCGCCTCAACCATACTATCGACTATCTCAAAACTCTTACATAGACTCACTCCAGCCCGATCACTTAGTCGGGGTCTAGGGCGGGCTCGATCATACCACAAAGTGTGCACGAGACGGAGTCTCGAACAATCGCATCGTGATGCCCCAAGCTGCACACATCTAAGGGCCACTTGGTGTATGAAAGACCGCCAGCCAGAACACAACTAAGGTCTCGAAAACCCATACAAAGACATGCATGTTATAAACATACACGCAGCACACATGCCTTGTATGAACAGCAGGTATCATTGCAATTCTCTACAAAGTATACATTTTTATTGATAATTCTTATAGAGTGCACACAGAGATCACAAACATGTGATCCAACATTACAACACAGGCGGAAGCAAATTATGTCTGAGTACAGACAAGTTTAACGAATGGCTTAAGAATCCTTATTTAAACACAAGCCCTCCACGAGGGAACCAGTCGTCTGACTGAGACTAGACTAGTTGGTCTTCAGTCGTCCAGCTCGATGAAGAAGCCACCTTCGGGGTCGATGGTATCATCTAAAACATAGATTAAGCAAACGTGAGTACAAAGTCGTACTCAGCAAGACTTACATAGGAGCTATACTACTCATGCACATGTATCAAGGTAAAGGGAGGTGGGTTTCACTTGCAGAAATGCCAGCTTTGACTTGGCTAGTCCTGAACTACGAATACCAGACTTTGAGGTAAGAAGCGTACACGAGTCCACTACTTTCTCCAACCAATTACACCACTATGGTACCTTCCTCGACTTCCCCACGAGGAAGCACGCCATAGCACTCACACTTATCTTGGTGTGTTTTAGAAGTATCCGGTTCAAGTTGTCTAATAATCAATCTAAGCTTTTCAAGCAGTCCATAACCGCGGACGCGGCTATTCGAATAGTTTTGTTAACCTTGCAAGGGTGTACCGCTACACACACATGATCATCATTTACCGCCTTTGATCTCGACACCATTCAAGGGGTGCCAGCGAGGATGCTCACCACAACTGTTACCTCATAGCCTATCTAGTCCAAGAAAGCCGCCTACTTGGGTTGGTTACCACTATCGTGAACCTGGCCGGTTTACCGAAGTGGACCCAAGTGATGTGTGCGTGGTGCATAAGCCGGTCTCGGGTGAGCCATTCTCTCACTTAGCATCCAGGCCACAAGCCTACCAGAACTCCGAACTCTTGCGACATCTGGACATTGAAAGGGATGAGTTAGTAAGTTGAGAGGGGTCAGTGAGCCCAATGTGTGGTTGTACTCTTCATCTTGGATCACCACACAAGAACTCGGACTTAGGGCGGTGTTCAACGAGACAACCCATCGTGTACTCCTACACAGCCTCTCATCGTTCACCTCGTATTAGGGTCGATTCACCAACACTTTTCTACCATCATCAACATGATCACTACCATCCCGACTCACATCACAGTAACAACATGGTATCATACTAAGCATGCAATAAGCGATAACATTTGCAGGGGCCACATGATATCAAACAACTCCTACATTTGCTAGGATTGTGGTTTGCTTACTACTGTGACAAAATGATAGGTCATGCAAAGGAATGGGTTCAGCTATGCGGTAGAAACGAATCATGGTGATCATCCTATATAATGCATAAACGAGACATGAGAGGTAAGTGGGATTTTATCGACATGATCAATGGGGGTTTGCTTGCCTTGCTGACGAGGTTCGGGCTCGGGGTCTTCAACGAAGGGGGTGACCTCGGGTTCCGGCTCCACTTCTATCAGCAACATGACAATCATAGGATCAACATAATGTACAATGCACAATCACATGAATACGATTGAAATGGTGATGTTCATGGTACTGATGTGTTGAGCATTCCATTTAAATGGAGTATATTGCAAATTGAATTGCAAATTCAAACTCCACATTTGAATTCAAACTTAACCAAGTTACATGTGACATTGTTTGATCATTTTGAATCCTTTTCAAATGTGTATGATATGCCTCTGAAGTGTGGTTGAAATGTAGCATAATTCCATGGTGCAAGTTGCAAAATCACTTGAATTGAATTTGAATTAATTTCAAATAAACCAAATTACATATGTTACTGGTCCCATTTTAAAATCAACTCCAACATAGTTTAAAGTGGCATATTTGGAAAGATAATTTTCTCCTGATCATTTTTCATATATTATTTGTCCAATTTGGAGTTAATATGAATTTTCTATAAATTTTCAAAGTTTGGGGTAATTTCTGGAATTTCTGGAATTCTTTAAATCAATTTGATTTTCTGGAAAATCATTTAAACGAGTTATTGCGTCAGGCTGACATCAAGCTGGCGTCAGGGGGGGGCTGACATGTGGGTCCAGGGTGTCAGTGGCTGGGTTTAATTAACCGGTTGGTTAATCTAATCAAGTGGCTTAATTAAGCCACTACGCCCACTGGTCAGTGACCCAGGGGGTGTTTAGCGAGGGGTTAAGGGCTAACCCACCGGCGGCTAAACGCCGGCGACCTGGTCACGGCGGCGCCCTTGCCGGAATCTGCTAGAGGCCACGGGAGACTACGGGGAGGACACCAACGGGTGCAGCAACTTCGTCCGCGTCGTCTGGAAGCAACAAGGGTTCACGGGGAGCTCGGAATCGACGGCGGCGACGACTCCGGCGGCAGCAGAACGGCGGCGAGGTCGCAGTTGTCATAGCAGTGCACGAATCGGGTTGATTTGTGGCGCGTTCGAGCGCTGGCACACGCGGGAGTCAAACACGTGCACTGGGGCTTCACGACGGGCACCGGAGCGAGGAGGGCCACGACTATGGCGGCGAGGTTCTCGGGTCCCATGGCGGATCCGGCTAGAGGAAGCAATCGAGGGGGGAGAAAGAGGGGTTTTGACCGTGAGCTCACCTTGAGTCTAACTGGAGCGGCGGCTTGCTCGGGGAGGCTCTGGTGCGGATGGAATTCTTGGTCGATCCACGGCGGCCGGCGACGAAGACGACGAAGCTAGCGAGCTCGTGGAAGCGTCTGGCTCCGATTCCTTCTGCAGGCTGATGAAGACAACGGCTGCGGTTCCTCTGGACAGCTCGAGGCGTCGCGTGGAGCATGGTGGCCGCGCGGGGGCTCGACGGCGCTCCGCCGTTCTTCTCGGGCGACGACGAATCGGGCGAGAGAGGAGAGGAGGGAGCTCGTGGAGGGGGAGAATGGAGGGGGAAAGCTTCAGGGCGTCTCCAGGCGCGAGAAGAGGGCACGGGGCGGCCTGGAAGGTCTTCGACGACGACGTGTCGTCCCCGGCTGGCTCGGTGGCATTCCACCGAGCAGCTTGGAGGCGCGGGACGGGGAAGAAGACCCCTGTGCCCTTTTGGGCCGGCTGGGCTGGGTGGGCCGGCTTCGCCTGGGCGTCTGGTAAGGTTTTTCTGCTTTCTTTTTCCTTTTCTGTTTTTCTTTTCTGACATTTGTTTTGCTGAGCTAAAATAAATAGCTAGGAATTTTATTAAATGCTGAAAATTTTTATATGGCCTCATAATAATACGGACTAGCCACTTATAAAGTTTCAACATTTTTAAAATTCATATAATTTGAATCTTAACTCAAATAGGGTTATTTGATTAATTCCAAGGCACTTTTTGAATATTTGAAAATTCCATGAGTATGGGATGGGTCCCACATCACTTTATATGTGATCACAATCATTTATAAGACTTTTCAAAAATCTAACATGAATTTTTGGAGAATATTTTTATCTGGCCTTTTTAATTAATTCATCTGGGGGGTTTCTTCTCCCATTTTGATTTTGATTTTGAATTTCCTTTGATTTCTTTCATGAATGCAAAGTGAAATTGATCCTAACACATTACCTAACAGAGGGTTCTGACATTACTGCCATGCCAAGTGAAATATTGATTCATGCCATGTTCTCTGATCATTTCCATGTCACTAGAAGATTCACATCTTGGTCATGGTAGATAAGTTATGAAGAAGGTGTGCATATTATGTTCATATAGATCATGTCATGCCATGTTAGTTATCTTACCTTTGATTCATGCCATGTTACTGTATTGCATGCTCATGTTAAGAATTTTTTTTTGTTATGCTCATACACCTAATCTGAACGTTGACCAAGTGCCACCGAACCGAGCTATTTTTCGTGCAGCCACATTTTCCTGTGCGGGAAGGCCTTGATGCGGTCTATCGGTGGGCATTCCTTACGCGTATTCACCAAAGTGGGAGGGCTACGCGCGGCAGTTGCCTTGGCCGGGTAAACGCCGGTAGCCTTGACAGCTAGTATTGTTATGGGTACCCGTCCCCGTTTGGGACAAGTTTGGGCCACGCGATGGTTGGAGCCATGCGATGGTCAGTGTCGGGATGACACCGGGCTACCCAGGACATGACTTGTGTAAGTATGTCGGTGATGCGGTAAGGGGGACACGCGGTATACCGGTCTCGTTGGAGATGTCTAGCTCACTACTCACGGGGCTGGTTCCAAGGATCCTGTGGGACAGGATCCGGGGGTTTTGAGCGGAGGAGGAACACCATGTGTGGTGAAAGTGCACAAACTGTGCAGAGTCAAAATCTACTCGAATAGCCGCGTCCTCGGTCATGGGACACAGTTCGTACTAGGTCACACGAGGTCAACAAGAATTTGGCAATAATAATCTTAAAATGTTGAAATGGTTGAACCGTTTGGTAAGTGGTCATGAGGTGACCCGGTATCGAGTCGGGAGGACTCGAAGGTAAGACTCGTGGTCACGTGGTGATCGTAAGTTGTGGACTATGCACTAAAGTTTAACTTTCCATGCACTCATACTTACCATTTTTATAATCATGCCCTGTTCATATGTGCTCTTTATGTCTTGATTATTGTGTGCTTGCAAGAACATTCAATGTACTGACCTGGCGTGTCATGCCAGATGCAGGAGAAGCTGCACCGGAAGAGTTGATTGTGCCGTACTTCGCGAACTAGGCCGTGTCCCAGCAGTGTCCCGGTGGAATGGAGCTCCATCACCCCGTCGTTCCGCTGCCGTAGTGTTCTTCGTCAAAGCGAGGCCCGAGACGTGACATAAATAATGTACATAGAGTTGCCGCACACCCTGTGCCGCCATGCCTCGAAGTAGTTTGTATCCTCGAACTGTTGTATCCGCATGTATCATAAATGAATCGGTCGTTTCTATAGCAATATGTTGAACATTGCCAGAAGACTTGATCTCTGGGCTGGCAATGTAAGGTAAACCGGTCGCTCTGATCCGGGGTGCCACAGTTACCTTCAACGTGAATGACAAAGAACACACGGTGTATTTTCCAAAGAAGATCGACAAAAGGCATGGCCTTAACTCCATTGAGAATATCGAGACCGTGAAGATTGGAGAATGGGATTGTCCACTGCATGTATACCATAAATACAAGACAATTATGGTGGGGACAATGTCCATTAAAGTGAGAGTGCAATGATCACTTCATAAGAGGCGAGACTTTCTGCGTTATATACCACTGTTTTGTTGGTAAGACTTGATCAACCTGCTAACTAGCATGTTTTATATAGGTAAATAGTAACATCAATCTCTTCAAGTTCATAGGGTGAAATCTCACCCATGATCTCCTGATAGAGTGAATATGGAATAGCGCTAGCACTTGATCCCAAATCGCATTGCCCGTAATAATTGTGATATCCTATTTTGACAGATACAACCGGTGTACCTGAAATTGGGCTTTTATTCTTGGCTGTGACAACGTTAGTTGAAACGGCACAAAAATTTATATTGGAATCTGAAATATCATCAGTAACTAAATCCTTAACCACTGCAACTTGAGGATTGACTTTGATCTAGTCCTCGGGTTCGTCAGTTCTTCTCTCACTTTTGTTTATTATGCCTGTGACAAAAGAGTGCTCCCTTATCCTTGTAGGAAAGGGGGGATTTTCATATAAAACTGCAGGCAAAATAGGGTCAACAACTTTTATATCAACAGGTAATTCTTTAAAGGGTTTATGGTACTGATCCTTCTCTTCCTTAGAAGAGTCAATGTGAGAGGCAAAATTCTTACAGAAATCAATCATAAGCTGGGAATCAAGACCAATATTAGAGCAAAAGGTATTAAAATAATTAGTTTTCACATAGCTCTCAATGTAATCATGCTCATAATTTATAGCGGGTTCAATACCTTTGTCGATTTCCCAGTCTTCGGTGTTCTTCTGGATCCTCTCAATGAGATCCCATTTTTCTTCAATGCTTCTTGTTTGGAATACCCCACTAGAGGAGGCATTCAACATCTCCCTATCCTGAAGAGAAAGCCTGGCATAAAAATTTGTAAGTATAATATCTTTGGGGAGTTCATGAATAGGACATTTGAACATTAGGGACTTTAGTCTCCCCCAAGCTTGAGCGATGCTCTCTTCGTCACGAGACCAAAAGTTGTAGATGTAATTCCTGTCTCGATGAATTTCATGAAGAGCATAAAACTTTGTATAAAATAGAAACATAAGCTCTTGCCAATTAAGTAGATGTGTGTTATCGAGGAGCTTATACCAATCTGAAGCTTTATCTATAAGTTATATGGAGAATAATTTCTTCATGACGAACTCTATTGACACACCTGCAAGCTTAAATAATGATCATTGTTGTGATAAATATAGCAGGTGTTCTCCTGGATGTTTGTCTCCTGCATAACGATTAGCCAATACATAATTGATAATACCAGAAGGTATTTTGTAAGGCACAATTTCAGTAGGGGTAGGAGTGACCACCATAGTTGTGGGGCGTTTCCCCATAAACAACGAACTAAGAGTAGAGGTGTCCATTGGGACAATGAGCAGCAACAACAAAAATAAAAACGGAAATATAAAAACTTCCTTACCAGCTTCACTTACTAACAGCGCTACGCTCCCCGGCAACGGTGCTAGAAAACAGTACTTGATGACCCTCAACTATAGGGGATCGTTTGTACCGTTTTAGATAAATAAGAGTGTCGAACCCAACGAGGAGTAGAAGGTATTGGTAAGTGACTTTGGTAAAGAAATAGCCGCAGGAACTGAAAGATATCTTTTTAGGGGTTTTCAATATAAGCAACAAAAGGTAAAAGCGAACAAAGTAATAGACACTGAGGAGTAATAAGTGGCCCGATCCTTTTAAGCAAAGGATAAGCCTAGCAACTGAACTTATAAAGGTTAAAGCGTTCTTGAGAACACACGAGAGAAATAGTCACGTGCTTTCGCCATATTCCGTATCGGTAGTATGTGCTGTGTTGATAAGTGTCGAGTGGGTGGATCTATGCTAGTACACCCTCTAGACTAAGATAAGTGCACTCTTATGATTAAACACCTTGCAAGCATCCGCAAATACAAGATAGTAATTAAGGCAAAAGCCTAACCATAGCAATACGATCGATGATCCATTGTTCCCTTGTGCAAAACTGTGCAAACTATGGTTCAGGTTTCTTTCACTGGGTCCCACCGTAAACATTATTTATACACAATGAATTCCCCTGGGTCCTTGATAAGGCGAAGTGTTGAGTGTTCGACTCACACAACACCACTAGGGAAATAACAACATAACTTAAATATCAAACAACACATATTACTTCAACATCATATGACTACTAACAACTATACTTCTCCCATGTCCTCAAGAACTAAAGTAACTACTCACAAGACATAAAAGAGATCATGATCATAGGGTATAAATAGTTGATAAACAATCTGGAGACAATGATATTTCTCCAACAAAACTCAATAGCATTCATCACACGGTGGTAATCAACACGGGTAGAGTAGAGAGGATAGATGGTATGGATTAGAACACAAGTTGAACTTGTGAGGTGAGATGAGATGAAGATGGAGATGGTGCTGGTGTTGGGGATGATGTTGATGATGATATCGATCCGTGACGATGGTGATGACGATGGTGATGATCTCCCCTTCCGGGAAGCGTTCTCCCCGGCGGAATCTGCCCGCCGGAGATGACTTTTCTTCTTTGTAGGTTTCCTCCACGGAGTGGCGGTGTGATACGTCCGAAACGTATCGACAATTTCTTCTTGCTCCATGCATGTTTTGTGTGATATTGCTATGATCTAGATACACTTTCATACACTTTTGATCATATTTGGACTAACCTATTAACTCAGTGCACCCCAGTGCCAGTTTCTGTTTTTTGCTATTTTTTTATTCCAGGTTTCCCCCATATTAAAAGTGCTTCAAAAATTCGGGAAAATCCGATAAAAAATCAGCGCATCGGAAGCCTCCAGAACCCCGAATGAGGGCCGGGGGGCACCACTAGGTGCCCAGGAGGCCACCTGGCGCGGCCTAGGGCTTGGCCGCTCCAGGGGGGCGCCTTGACCCCTCGTGCCCCCCCTGGCTGCCCCCCTTCGCCTACATATCTCTCGTTATGA
Organism: Bromus sterilis; assembly: GCA_950022295.1. Taxonomy (NCBI): domain Eukaryota; kingdom Viridiplantae; phylum Streptophyta; class Magnoliopsida; order Poales; family Poaceae; genus Bromus; species Bromus sterilis. The sequence goes on along the minus strand of OX465599.1, from coordinate 289,969,725 downwards.
GAAACTTCCGAAGACAAAACCCTTTTTCGCGATCTGGCCTCTGTTCCGCCGCCGCCGCACTTCCAAGATCGGGAGCACCAGAAGGACCCTTCCTGGCACCCTGCCGGAGGGAGGATCAACCTCCGGGAGCTTCCCCTCCACCATGGACGCTTCCCGGATGTGTCGTGAGTAGTTTTCCTTGGACCATGGGTCCATGATCAGTAGCTATGTGATACGTCCCAAACGTATCGATAATTTCTGCTTGCTCCATGGATGTTTTGTGTGATACTGCTATGATCTAGATACACTTTAATACACTTTTGATCATATTTGGACTAACCTATTAACTCAGTGCACCCCACTGCCAGTTTCTGTTGTCTTCTATTTTTCTATTTCAGTTTTTTCCAATATAAAAAGTGCTTCAAAAATCCCGGAAAAATCAGATAAAAAATAAGTGTGCCAGAAGCTTCTAGAGCCCTGAAGGAGGGCCGGGGGGCCACCACAAGGTGCCCAGGCGGCCACCTGGCGCGGCCTAGGGCTTGGCCGCGCCAGGGGGGCGTCTGGACTCCTGGTGCCCCCCCTGGCTGCCCCCTTCGCCTATTTAATCTCCGTCACGGGAAACCTCCAAGGACAGAACCCTTTTTCGCGATCACACCTCTGTTTCGCCGCAGCCGCGCTTCCAAGATCGGGAACAGAGGAGAATTTGCGAAATGGGGTTTTGTCCTCGGAGTTTCCCGTCACGGAGAATAAATAGGCGAAGGGGGGCAGCCTGGGGGGCACCAGGGGTCTAGGCGAAGGGGGCAGCCATTTCTCTCTTTTTATTTATTTTTCTCTTTTTTCTATTTTTTTGTATTTTTTGGTAGCCTCAATGGCTCTTTCTATTTAACTCTCATTTTTCCTCTTTGGGATCTTTTATTTTGTCCACTTTGGGATCTTTTCCTCACTTAAGTCAACACTCTAATTTACAAGAGGGTATAGAAGATCTTTCACACTTTACAAGGTACTCAAATCATAAAGAAGATGTAGCTATCATGATGTATGCAATGTATGCTGCTTTGGGAACATGTATGACATGAAGATCAAGTCATGAAGAGGTGGATGTTGCATGGCAATATCTCTCGGAAGTGCTATGGAAATGCCTTGATAGGTAGGTATGGTGGCTGTTTTGAGGAAGGATATAAGGAGGTTTATGATGACATAGTGTATCATGCCAAGGGTTTGGATGTACCGGCAAAGGTCGACGCCAACTCTCAGAGTGAGAAGGAGGCAATGCACGGCATATGAAAGGCTAGCAAATATGAGGAGGTGGAAGTGTCAACTTTCAATACTTACATTAGTCCGAAGAACTCATGCACTTATTATCGGTAACTCTCAATCTAATAAGGAGGTTCACAAAGAGACAAGTACCCCGAGGAGGAGTGTATGGGGGTTAGGTTATCCTTGCGCATCCTCGACTCATGGTACATGAGTGTACTCTAATATTCGACCCCTCAGAAGAGTAGTGATCCATCTAGTAGCTAGAGTTCTCAACTAGTTTTGTAGGCTTTTGAAAATACACAGATTGCCCAAAATACGACACATATCACTAATAGGCTAGAGCTCTTGACACCAAAAGTTCAAACATTACTCACATCAAATACCTGATAACCCACAACTGCAGGGGATCGAGATAGTCTTCGCGGGTAAGATAACCCAATTTATTGATTCGAGTCAAGGGGAGCCAAAGAATATCCACAAGCTTTAACAGTGGAGTTATCAGTTCCACCGCACCTGAGATACACTTACTTGCAACAAGATATTAATAGCAGCTGCGATAATAGTGGTAGTGACGATAGCAACGGTAACAGTAACAACAAAAGTAAACAATTAGTAACCAGCAGAATTGAAACACTGTAGGCTAGGGAGATGGATGGTTGGGCGCTGCATGGATAAGGCACATCATGTAATCAACTTGGGGCAAGGCACACAGAAAAGCAAAGATCATCTAGGCATAAATAAAACATCAGGCATGTATCCCACAGGTAGTTGTACGTGCTTGCAATAAGAACTTGCACAACATCTTTTGTCCTACCATCCCTCTACGAATGGGGCCAAAAGGAACTTATGGAGATTAAGGTGCTCCTGTCAAAGAGAACCGGAACAAACCATTAACAATCAATGGATACATGGAATCCCCAAATTATAGTCCATCCCCTTTGGTGTCCCAAGCTGTCACCTTTGGGATCGCCGGTTCCGGACCAAAATAGGTGCAAACAACTCATAAATAGGATCAAGAACACAAATATATTCATGAAAACATAAAGGGTTCAGATCTGAAATCATGGCACTCGGGCCCTAAGTGACAAGCATTAAGAGCAACAAGTTGAAGCAAAGATGATAAACACCAATCTAGATGATAGGCAACATGCCCCCAACAATCTGATAAACTATTACATGATATAACTCATCCAATCCCTACCATCCCCTTTGCCTACAACAGGGAATTACTCACACATGGACGGAGAAGTCATGGAGGGAGGATGGAGTGGTGATGGCCAGGACGATGGCGATGATCTCCCCTCTCCGGAGGCCAAAACAGCCTCCAGATTAGCCCTCCCGGAGAAGAACAGAGGGTACCGGCGGCTCCGCGACGAGAATTGGGAAAACGACTTCTGTTCTGGGGTTTTCGCGCCACGGGAATAAATAAGAGCGTCGGTAGGGCACCAGAGGAGGGGGGAGGCCCTTAGGCGGCCAAAGTCTGCGGCCCCACCCCTGGCCGCGCCAGGGGGGGGGGGTCTGGGGCCCCCAGGACTCCCCTCTGGTCCCACTTCTGGCATCTGGCTCCTTCGGGTGTGTAGATTTTCTGGTATTTTTCTGGGAATTTTTTGGGACGTCCAAAAATCCATTTTCCTGCGCACAATAAAACCATACAGGCAGCTCTGCTGAAAACAGCGTTAGTCTGGGTTAGTTTCATCCAAATCATGCAAGAATGAGGGCAAAACAATAGCAAAAGTGTTTGGAAAAGTAGATACGTTTGAGACGTATCAACGCCCCCCCCAAGCTTAGCATATTGCTTGTCCTCAAGCAATTCGGTACAACAAATTGAACGCGACAAAGAAAATTTTGACAAACTCTTTTGCTTCAATGAATGTATATAAGCCTGTACTACGAAAATAATTTAGCAAGTATCAAAACAATGCTATGAGGACAATGCACGAAGCAATCCTTCTTTCAAGTGATCAATCTCAAACAAATAATATGCTACTAAAAATCAAAACAGGATTACAATGCACAAAGTTTGAACATACTAGAGTGGTATTTCGCTAGCCTCCATGAGTGAAGAAAAACATAAATGCAGAAGCTCCTCCGGAGTTTTAAAGGAGACTAGAACTAAGAAATTTAGAATAAATAATACCACAATCATGCAAAAGACAATGTAATACTTTGGGAAAATGCACATTACACTCAGAATGACAATCATTCTCTCCTAGTTGGTGCTTTGAAGAAAGAAGGTGGAGACTCTCGAACCGTGGAGTTTGATGGAGAGGTTGAAAACCCATGGAAGGAAGCAAAGACTAAACTTGTACCAGAGCTCTTGTTTTGAAAACAAAGATAAAAAGTGTTTTGGGAGGTGCATGCTTTGTCAACGAATGCTAGTAGACAACTCAATCGCCTCTTACGCTAGACATGTTTCGAGGAACGGCTCCCAAGATGGAGACGATCACATCCCCTTAATCTCCTTTGTTTATCACTGCCAAAGTTTTCTGATTTCTCATAGACAAAGCGTGAAGGAGGGTTTGTTGGTTGTGATTATCTTTTGTGAGCTGGGCGCACTCATGCCAGTCCCTCCTCGTATTAGGGTTTGCAGATTAGACATGCAATCCCGGAATAAAAAAATGTCTAACATAAGACGGTCATGAATTACCTACTACTTCCTCCTGAGCTAAAACAGAGGCACAAAACAGGAGAGCTTTTGAATAATTTCGAGATGGAACAAGAAAGTCTTCGCTAAGATGGCCGATAAATGCCACATAGGAAGGTATGGTGGACTCATATGGAAAAACTGGTTTCAAGGATTTTGGATGCACAAGCAGAAATCCGCTTGGTGCAAGCGAAGGCTAGCAAAAGACTGGGAAGCGACCAACTAGAGAGCAATAACAGTCATAATCATGCAGAGCGACAAAGTAACGTTGAATCAGGCATGAAAATGATATGAATATTCTGAAATTCAAAGATCATCAAGGCATAGTAGACTTTTCAGTAATAAACATGTGTAAGCATGTGCCAAGTCAATCCAAGAATTCTCCAAAAGGAAATACCACTTCATTATGCCAAACTATGAACAATGCGATGCATGTAAATCATTTCAACAACACATTATCCACTCTAGCTATTTGGGAATGACCACAAAGGAAGCATGAACACTGGGAAAGCATTGTAAACATAGCACTATGTTTCTACAAGCTGGTGTCTAATTCATAAGTACAAGCATATGTACAAAAGTAGAAACAAAAAGAGTTCATACCAATTTTCCTTGTTGCATCCCTTTCGTCGATCTTCGTCATTACTGCCTTGTCACTTGTTCGACCGAACATGGAAAATATATAATCAAATGCCATCACGGACGCGAGCTGAATTCTGTAACAAAGCAAACTAAAGAGAGAAAATGAAAATATTTTTGGGGTTTTCAAAGATTTAGCGAAGAAAAAGAAGAGATAAATCTTGTTGTTGTTTTTGCAAAATAAAAGAGCAAAGAAGAACGGGCAAAAACTTCGAAAAGATCAAAACAAACAAAATAAAAACAGATACTACAATGGAAAATTGAGAAGGAAACGTACTCCCCCAAGCTTAGGCTTTTGGCTTAAGTTGGTAGCAGCTACTGCCCCCAGGAGCCTCCTGCTCCAGGGTAAGGGTAAGTCCAGGAGTCCTATGAGCCTTCCGGTGCGTACACCGAAGTCCTCGGATCCTCCCATGCGGAAGGTCCTGCGCTCCAAGCAGAACAAGATCCCTCGCCATGCTCGGTGAAGGTCTCTCCCTGTAAAGGTGGGAACTCACCATGCTCCTCCTCATCGGGCACAACCCCCTCCATGGGGTCATGCGGCTGGTAATTAGCCAAGAACTCATCGAACTGAATTTCGTTGAAGGACCATCCGTTCCTGCGAGTGTTATTAAACAAAAGTGGTGCAGGTAGACGGACCTCAAGAGTAAAAGTCCTTTCAAATCTCAAAATAAAATCAAGGGTACCTGATGAGGGGGTGACCCCACGACTCCTACGGATAAGCCTACCTAGTGTCCATGAAGACGGAAGGCCCATGAAGATACGGCCTCGGCCCGCTAGTTGGCACCGACGTAGGAGTCCGCGACTCACAAGGAAGGTGCGAAGACCTGTCGTACGGAGCAAGCTAGGTTTAGGAAAGCTTACATGTAAACGTAGATGAACTCCCCGAGACCTAGCCCAGTATATAAGGGCTAGGAGGGGCAACACCAAAGACATCTAATATCACCTGTAACCCTAGCCTTGAGCGCTCCAGCCTTGGCTCCCACTGTAATCGCATCTCCCCCATCAATAATATCGAGCAGGAGCGAGCCTTCCTATTTGCCGACAAGCTATCTTCCAACCTGTGCATCTCATGACTAACCCAGGGTCCCTGACCATGGGATTTTCCGGGGTTGATCCCCGTCAATTGGCGCCGTCTGTGGGAACCGCGCAGGTTGGGAACGCGATCTCGGAGCCTCATCATCATCAGCACTCGTCGACTCGACGGCTCCGGCAAGATCCAACCTGTTCGAGTCCCTCGGATTCACGGCCCACCTCCCGACCCTCAAGCCAGTCTTCACCAATCTACACTCCGGCGTCAATCTGATCTTCGGAGCGTATCAGATCTACATCAACCATTGGGGCACCCTTCGCCTCATCGACGGCACCCGTGCGCCCGCGGCAACACCTGCAGCAATGACCGTAGCAGACAACGCCCGCACGGCCAACCTATCTGGCGGTTGTAGCTATCCACCCAACTCACGGCCCCACGCCACTCACGACCGCTCGAGCAAAGCCCCAGCATGGAGAAGCACGATCGCACGTATCAGCAAGGAGACGGCAAGGACACCATCGCAGGTGTTCATGGCAGAAGTTGGCGCATCAGCGTCAGGTAACAACGGGCGAATCGACGAACCCGGCACTCGTCAAGACACCCCAACCACCAACAGGGCGGCAGGTCCCGGAAACACCAGTCAGATGGTCGTACAGCTAGGAGAACCGGGGACCATACCAAAGAAAGTCCCGGTGGAACAAGGGCCCAGCAATGAAAAAAGAAGTCAGCCGCTAAGCAGCAAACAGCAAGCACCCCGCCAAGGCAGCCAGCCATCACGCAACAGGCAGCAAACCCCGGTTGCAGCGGCGGGCAAACCACCCAAATAAAAAAATATACTTGTCCAAGGAATCAATGGCAATGGTAAAGGAAGCAGTCGCCCGCGACAGGTTACTACAATCAGATGCCTCAAGAGACGAGCTCAGAGCATACAACAAGTTAGCGGGTGAGTTAACCCAGCAGACGAGACAGTGGCGCCTAGCCATGGAGAAGCAAGCGAAAGCGGAACCCGAAAGGACAAGCAGTCGCAAACAATCTCCCCGAAGTGACTCGCCAAGCCACGACTCCCCCACCCGCAACAGATCGAAACTCAACAACCTGCGGAAGACAGAAAGGGCGAGAGTAGTGCGGAAACTGGAAGATGACTTCAGATCAGAGGAGGAGGACGACGAAGAGGAGCCCCTCACTCCGGCAGAAGCACTCATAAGCGCCCAGGACTACATGTCCCGTGCCCAGAAAAGCAGAAAGGGCAAGACGGATCGTTACACTTCCATAACTTTGCAGATAATGAAGGACGCTATCGATGCCTCGGTACCCAAGAAATCCAGCGCAAAACGGCATACTCGCGAGCGAACACCGGACAGGGACCCCAGTTCACCGGACGACGACGACGACGACGACGACAGCAATGACGACAGGCGCAGGCGCCCTGACAAGTACAAGAAACACGACAACGACGACAACAACAGGCGCCGCAACACTCGGCGAGATGCGCGAGACGATATCACGCAGAACAGAGTCAACCGCAGTAGGCGAAGACGTGCAGCACGCGAGGAGTACTCGGATGAAGAGGCTTCCGACGAGGAAATCGAGCCATGTGGAGCACTCTGCTTCACAGGTGCCATACGTGAGACGCGTATGCCAAACGGGTTCAAACAGAACTCAACGACACTAAAATACAACGGAATCGAGGAGCCGGAGGCATGGCTCGACGACTACCTGACAGCAGTCAAGTTCCAAAGAGGAACCAATGTCACGGCAATGCAGTACGTGCAGCTCATGCTCGAGAGCTCCGCTCGACATTGGCTGAAAAATCTTCGGCGCGGATCCATCAGCTCCTGGAGCCAGTTCCGAGGAGCCTTCATAGAAAACTTCAAATCCACATACAAGCGACCAGCCTCACTCGAGGAGCTGCGGGCATGCAAACAAGAAATGAGGGAGGCCCTGCGAGCATACATCCAGCGATGGACGATACTCAAGAATTCAGCGGAAGACATCTCGGACGAAAGTGTGATCGACGCATTCAGGCGAGGTCTCCAGCGTGTTGAATTCAAGGGGCAGCTCGGACAAATGGAAGTCCGAACACTCACACGGCTTTTAGAACTAGCCAACAGTTGGGCGGACGGAGAGGACTCCGTTCGTAATGAAACAGAAACCCACACTGCACGATCAGAGTACGACTACGACTACAACGGAGATAGAGGAGACGACAGAAGAAGGAAGCGACCCAGACGAAACTTTTACAATGACAGAGGACCTGACATGGTCGCCTCCGGTTTCTCGGACGATCGGAACGGCAGGCACTGTGATGACAACAGACCACAGTGACGAGACAACCCAGAAGACGAGCCCCAGGCTCAGAGACGAGAATGGAGAACAAGGCAGCCACGCGACGGCACTCGCGCATTCCGCTCCGCCAAAGAACAACTCGACGGACCGTGCTCTATACACGGATTCAGAAACGAGCGAGGAGAGCTCCGATCATCCCACACCGTCAGGAATTGCAGAAGCTTCAACGAGTTGGCCGAGGAGAAAAGCCGCTCCGCGACCGCAACAACACGACCACTCGCAAGCATAGCAGTTGGGCCAGTCGCTGACGGTGCGCCACCAGCCCCCCTCTGCCATCAAGACAGGTGGCCGCCATCCAGGAATGGCAAAGGACACCAGAAGAAGAAAACCAGTACCCAGAAGCCCACGGGAGGATCTCCATGACACAAGAAGGCAGACCTTCCAACCGGCAGCAGAAACAAGTCACCAGACAAGTCTTCCTGGCAACCTCCGCACACCCGGCCGTCCCAGAGTACCTGCGCGGGTCGGAGACAGAAATCTCCTTCTCCCGGGACGACCACCCGCCAGTCGTTCCTCAACGAGGGCACGCCGCGCTAGTACTCGAGGCCAGAATCGTAAATTACGACATGTCGCGAGTATTCATGGACGGCGGCAGCGGGATCACCATCATCTTCACCCGAACACTCGACGACATGCTCATCCAAAACAACACACTCAAGTCCTCAGGCACAACCTTCCACGGGATCGTATCAGGAAAAGCAGTCTACCCCCTCGTAAGGATAAGGCTGGAGGTAGTCTTTGGGAACGCGACAAACTTCCACAAAGAAACGCTTGACTTTGAAGTGGTCGACTGGAAGTCGCAATACCACGCAATCCTCGGGCGACCAGCTTTCGCTGGCTTCATGGCCGTACCCCATTACGCCTACCTCAAGATGAAGATGCCAGGCCCACACGGGGTCATCACAATCAGCGGCAGTTTCGTCAGATCCGACCGCTGCGACAAAGAATTCCACAAGATAGCAGAAGCATTCGTAGCCCACCAAGGCAGCAGGACCACGGGACTTGCAGAAGAATTGCTCCCGTAGAAGGAAAGGAACATCGCCCGAAGAAACCCGACACCGGGAGAGAAAGCTACCAGGCCCTTAAGGCCACTACATCATCGTCCTAAGCAAAAGGGACATGTCCTCAACAGAGCCCTCCTACTCTTTGTAAGAGACAGCAGGAAAGATATTACATAGATATTTTTCCCCAAAATTTCCTGGCACTCGGGGGCTCGCCGAAGCAGCCACCCCCGAGGCGTCCTCCACAATCGCGGCACATTAACTTGGCACTCGGGGGCTCGCCAAAGCAGCCACCCCCCCGAGGCGTCCTCCGCAATCGCGACACATTAACCTGGCACTCGGGGGCTCGCCGAAGCAGCTACCCCCGAGGCATCCTCCGCAATCGCGGCACATTAACCTGGCACTCGGGGGCTCGCCGAAGCAGCCACCCCCCGAGGCATCCTTCGCAATGGCGACACATTAACTTGGCACTCGGGGGCTCGCCGAAGCAGCCACCCCCCGAGACGTCCTCCGCAATCGCGACACATTAACCTGGCACTCGGGGGCTCGCCGAAGCAGCCACCCCCCGAGGCGTCCTCCGCAATCGTGGCACATTAACCTGGCACTCGGGGGCTCACCGAAGCAGCCACCCCCCGAGGCGTGCTCCGCCATCGCGGCACATTAACTTGGCACTCGGGGGCTCACCGAAGCAGCCATCCCCCGAGGCGTCCTCCGCAATCGCGGCACATTAACTTGGCACTCGGGGGCTCGCCGAAGCAACCATCCTCCGAGGCGTCCTCCGCAAACGCGGCACATTAACTTGGCACTCGGGGGCTCGCCGAAGCAGCCACCCCCCGAGGCGCCCCACGCAACTACAAACGTAGACGACCCTCCAAGACAGCATATATACAACCAAGAAGAAACATATACAACGAAGGGAAGCACCTAATCTTTAGGCTCCAACTTCGCCTTAATAAGTGCACCCAGATGGCGGTCGTTCTCTTCGCAAACTCGCCTCACAACCTGGTGCGCATGCCTATCTACAGCCACGTAGTGCTCATTCATCGGATAATCCCTACCACCTGGAGGTCCCGCCACCACCTGAGCAAAATCCACCCCTGGCCAAGACTACGGATCAAGCCCAAAGCAGCTCGGGCTCCAGCACGAATCTGATGATCCATCACTCGACGTAACTCGACAGGCTGAGAAAATATGCGACAAAGCCTCTCAAGGGACTAAGGAACCACCTCCAATGGATAGAACTCAGCATGGATACCACCCAATACCCGCTGGCAGTAGCTGAGAGCTTCCGGTACACGCTCAACTCGGCGACGAAGCAAAGCAAACGCTCGAGCACGAGCCCCATCTGCCCAAAAGGGATTGCTCGCCTGCACACTAGGATCATCAAGCCACGATATCTCCGACTGAACGGCCCTCTCTTCATCCCGTGTTCGCCCTGCCAGCACTTCGAAAGTCAAAAACTACGATCAAGACAGAGACGACAAAAACCCACCAAGCGGAATCAAGCAACCAAGCAGAGACAAGACTCACCCCGCAGGAGGTCGGACAACTTCACCACCCATGAAGCAAGGCCCTCAACCACAGACTCGGCACGCTCGCGCCGAGTACGCTGAACAGCCACGGATCCCCTCGGTCGGACAATATCCCGCTCAGCGTCCTTCAGCCGCAAGCAAACGGACTCGTGCGCACCCTCGCGAGCGTCATTCTTCAGCGAACTCCACGGACGAAGAATGCCCGGAGTGGCCGACCGCAGGATGAACAAAACAAATCAAAAACAACAATAGGAACAACCAAGCAGTCACTCAGATAAAAGTAGCAAAAGATCAACCATCACAACGGAGTCACGAATTACAGACAAAGTTTCAAAGCGGTGCAGCACTACTGTGCCTCCCCCTCACCTACGACAGGGGGACCCTGAGCATCTACAACTTGTTGCAGGCGACGAGCCAGCCTATCGGCTCGGTCGTCCTGCTCACCAGAATAGTGCCCTATAAGGAAACCCCATGCCCTATAAGGACGACAAGGGCCGTGGAAGAACCACTCACCACGCTCTCCGCCACTAGTTCCACCATATATTTCCCATCCGGGCCGAACGCAGCAACCCGAGAACCCAGGCCATCAGGCACCTTCGTACCCTCCGGCATAAGGTGCTCGTGCGCAAGACCCACGAGATTGGAAGCCCGGGCGCAGACGTCCTCGACCAATGCAACAGCATCTGCAACAGCATCGACAGCACCTTGGAGAATCCCAGACCCCGACGCAGCAGCCTCCATCGGCTTTGCACCTACAGCAGCTGCACCAAGCAAAGAAAAGTCATCACGGGAAGACAGTAGAAACAACAATGGTTGAATGCCAAACTTACACATGAGCGAGCCCGCCAAGGCGCGAAGACGTTTACCCTCGACTGCCTTCACCCGCGCACGCGCGTCCTCAGCCTGGCGAAGGCGAACCAGCTCCTCATGTTGACCATGCAACTCCGCCTCCTTGGAAGCCAAGGCAGCCTTGAGAACAAACCGTCTTTTCCGCCTTTTCGGCTTGTTTCTCGGCAGCCTGGCGACGACCTGGAAGGCAAAACAGTACTCAGAACAAAAGACGAAGCGCCCAAAAGCTCAGCAGCGCGAAAATAAAACTCACCATCCATAGCAGATAAGGCATCCTGGGCAGAATCATGGGCCCGCTGCCAACGCTCAGCATCAAGAATCAAACGCTCACAGTGCTGGAAAACAGGCTGCAAGAACCAGGAAATCAGGTGTTAATTAAAGACAAGACTACAAGCAACTGCAAACAGTTACTTCTAGCCTTGGGGGCTACTCCCATCGGGAGCACTGCCGTGCCACCGATGATAAAACAACACAGACACGAATCATCTTACCAGCTTGGAGACATGGTCGAAAGCACGGGCCTTGTCTTTAATCGCCAGATCAAGACGGCCAAAGTACGGAGGACCAAGTTCAGTCGGCCTGGGCTCAGGAGCAGCAGCACCAGGCGCCTCAGAAGAAGGTACACCGGGAACTACACCCACAGTCGAAACGACAGGAGTCGCCCCCGGCCCAGATTGGCCAGCGGCAGCCGAGAGGTCCTCAAGATTCTTTTCTACCGCCCTAGAACTCGTCGACTTCAGATCATTAGCAGCTGCGCTAGTGCACGAAGCAGCCGGAGCAGGCGCAACACTACAAAATAAAGCATTATCAGACGCAAGAACAAGGAAAAAGGAACGGGCACAAATCCAGCAGACTCTTACCCGACACGCGCAGCACGAGGACGCCCCAGCCTCCCAAGCCTGGCCCTCTTGGGAGGAGGGGCCGGAGCAGCAGCCGAAGAGGAAGGCCCAGCAAAAGGAGCAGCATGAGGGACATCATCACCTAACGCAGAATGATCTTCAGCATCCAAAGGGCGTGATCGCTTCACACAAAAGGGACTCGAGTCCTCACTATCTCCAGTGTCCACTAGCACAATCTCAGAATTAACAGCGGGCGCAGCATTATCAGCTGCGGAAGCATCAGGCTCTTCAAGAATATCGGCGTTCTCCGGCTGCGGAGGATTAGACGGCACCGGAGCATGGACCTGCAAGGCAAGCAATATCAAAAACAAAACAAGGTACTCGTCCAAACAAATGAATGAACACAGGCACCAACCGGCGGCGGAGAATGATCAGAAGCATATGGAAGGACAAGGCGCATCTCGGAAATACTCGAGCACTTGGTCACTTGCTAGATACGAACCAGCAAGGCATCAGGTTCTAGCTTCTCAGGCGAGCATCTCGTCGAGTCACCGAGTCCCTCGTACTGCCACATAGGGCGAGCTCGATGCTGCAATGGTTGAAATCGCCTCCCCACAAAAACAGAGATAAGCTGACCACCAGTCAAGTTATCCTTTAACATAGAAATCCTCTCCAAAAACGGAGCCATCTCAGACGACTCCACCTCGGTCAAAGAATGAGACCACGAAGGCTGTCTGACCACCCGCGTGCCCGGATTGAAAGAAGCAAGACCAAATTGCTGACCAACAACGAAGCGATCCTTCATATAAAACCAGCCTCTTTGCCAGCCACTAACGGAATCGATCTTCTCCAAGTCAAAATATGAATGTTTATCCCCAATGGAGATACCTACTCGACCCACGGCGTACTCACAGTTCGTCCTTTTTACATTAAAAGGCGCCTCCAAAGTCCCCAATGGGGGTAAATCCCCAGGAAGGCCTCGCATTGAGTGATGAAACAGGCAATGTGCAAAATCCCATTGGGAGTCAGGTCATGCAACTGGAGCCGATAGGAATACAGCAAGCCCCGAACGAAAGGATGCAGCGGAAGAGCAAACCCATGGTGGAAGAAAGCCTGGAAGCATACCCGCTCGTCCGCCGCCGGCGCTGGAATCGACTCATCACCAGGAAGACGGACATCGCCCGCCACCACCATGCCATCAGCAACCAGCGCATCCAGATCTCCAGCCCCGAACGTGGACCTCTCCCATTTGTCGGACATCTTGGCCGACTCGACAGCAGCACGGGGGCGCTTGGACATAGATCTCATAGTAGCACGCAGAAGGGAAAAGACGAAGCCTCAGGAACACGAAGGAAGCAGAGAAAGAGGAGGAAGGCAATGGCTGGGTAAAACATACATTTACCCAGCCACATGGTATTTAACTCCAAGAGCCTAGCAAGAAGGGCCACCATGCAACCTTTTTTTCCCAGTAAAATGTGGCACGACCCCATACAGAGGCGAAAAGTATGGAAAATCCAACCGGCGCAATAACAACACCACCCACTACGCGCGCAAAAAGAGGACCATGATCGCGTGACGCCAAAATTTCGGCGGGACAACGCCAAGTCATTTCCCACAACAGACCGCAGCGGTAAAAAAATTACAGAAGACCACGTCAACGTCATATCACAGCAAGGCGTACTGAGTACGCCATCTAGGCCCAGAGATTCCATCTTTCAGATCTTTTCCCCAAGGAAGAAAAACATCTTACTCCCATCGGGAGAGTACATCATAAGAGTCCCAGGTGCTCCCTCACCTAAAGGTCAGCCATGTGCTTGAGTGACCACTCGCACTTATGAGAGTCTTGGGTGCTCCCTCAACCCGACGTAAGACAAACATATATTCGCCAAGACCATATGGCGCTAAGAGTCTCAGGTGCTCCGTCACCTCAAGAGCCGAAATGGCATTCGAGTGATTACTCGCAAAAAACCCCTCGACTGAGCACTCGAAACAAAGCTCCTCGGGTGAATGAGTGAACAGATCGCTTGATGTTTTGTTCCATGCGGGTGCAATGCTATAAGGCTCCGCACCTCAAAAGCACACATTCCTGGAACACGATACACTTTGCCCAGATGCCACACAAGACTAGCGTGTAGGTAAGACCCCGCTGCGAAGTACGGCCGAACTGGGACTTGCCGAAGAGCGATTTCACTCCCAACCTTTCCCATGCGCTGCGCATGATAGAAAAGCCGGGCGGACGCGCCTTAGGCTATGCATATTACTGGCGGCAAATGAACACCGTAAGACCTGAAGCGGCCGGACTTTTTCTCGACACCAGTGTTCCAAGCTCACGTCGAGGGACATGGGTTTGATTGGGCTACTGTGGTATTTGCCCTAGTGCAATTCACCAAGGCTCGACCCGTCGTCTCCTTGGGCCCTTTCAGCTTAGCATCCCTCGAAACAGGTTTTGTCATGGCCACCAGACTGCCAGCGACCCGCGGATTTACCGTGCATACCAATAAACGACAAACGTATGTACTCGAGTCCCTGCGCGACTCTTCGAGTCCCCCAGGCACTCGGGGGCTACTGACGAGGGGGTGACCCCACGACTCCTACGGATAAGCCTACCTAGTGTCCATGAAGACGGAAGGCCCATGAAGATACGTCCTCGGCCCGCTAGTTGGCACCGACGTAGGAGTCCGCGACTCACAAGGAAGGTGCAAAGACCTGCCATACAGAGCAAGCTAGGGTTAGAAAAGCTTACCTGTAAACGTAGATGAACTCCCCGAGACCTAGCCCAGTATATAAGGGCTAGGAGGGGCAACACCAAAGACATCTAATATCACCTGTAACCCTAGCCTTGAGCGCTCCAGCCTTCGCTCCCACTGTAATCGCATCTCCCCCATCAATAATATCGAGCAGGAGCGAGCCTTCCTGTTTGCCGACGAGCTATCGTCCAACCTGTGCATCTCATGACTAACCCAGGGTCCTTGACCATGGGATTTGCCGGGGTTGATCCCTGTCAGTACCAAACTGAGAAGTCAAGATAACAAACTTATGCCTCTTCATAGCCGCAAGATCGAGGCTCCTGTATGAAAAGGGAACATCATCAGGATGCGGGGTGCGCTCAAGAGACTCAAGGATAAGTGTGGCATAAACCCCACCATATAAATCGCCCTTGTTACTGTTTGTAACAAGACGCCGAGCAATTAAGGCACCCACACTATACTCATTCTTACCAGAGAGGGCGTTCGCATAAATGGCAAAGTCTGGTGCAGAACCGTTGCTCGTGTTGTCATGAGCTAACACCCCTCTAGCAATAAAATACGCAAAATACCTGAGGTGTGGAAACAAGATGCTGGAAATCTTCGTGCGTCGAATGTCGGTCTCCTCTTGGCCGAAAAGGGAGTTGAAGAGGGTCCACAACCCGGAAGTCTGCATGGTCATCTTAGCTGTCTGAACAACGTTCGACACACCTATTATATCACAAAACTGCATTGGCAGAACGGCCATAAAATTCCTCCTTAATTCATGTAGTTGTAAGAAAATCATCGCACGGATACATCATTGCGCATGCTAGATTTGTTTCTTCCAACAGCTCCAGGGGCACATGATCTGCATTGTAGCTCACCCTAACTGCTGAGGATGAAGCTGCAGCTCTATTGACTCAATCGGAGCGCTCGGGCTTCTTCTTCCCAAGCCACCCCTTTGCTTTTCCAAAGAAACTCATTTCTGAATTTTTTTACAATTCACAAAGACAAGGATTTAAACAAAGTGAGTTGAGTCAAACTACTCTACTCACTTACTTAAGGTATAAAATTGCATCAAAACATGGAAAATAAATTTCTACACATGCATGCAAGCTCATAAGAACAACACCAAGAGCTACTACATACTCACTAATGAAGCCACCAATCAAAAATCTAATTGGAGGGGTGAAGGAGTTACATACCAGGGAGTATTTGCCCAAAATCTCAGCTCAAATGATGGGTCGTACAGAGAGATCGAAATTCTGGACGGAGAGCAGCAAGAACGCAAGAACAAAGTGCAGAACTCGTGTTTTTGGAGAGAGAGAAGGGAGGAGGAAGAAGACTTACCTGGCTGGCTGGCCTGTGGGCCCCAGGCGCACTGTCGGCGCGGCCAGGGGCCAGGCCGCGCCAGCTGGCCGACTGGGCCACCCCCTGCTCAGCCCCAGGTGCCCCTGGGTCACTCCCGGCATGGAAATTTTTAAAATATTTTTTCTGGAATTTTTCTGACAACTTCACTGTTGAAATTTTTTCGAAGTTTAAAAAGTTGCGAAACTCTCTGAAAACTTGAAGAAGTGATTAGAATTGTGAAGTTTAAAAAACATATAAACTTGGTACATCAAGGAGAATAAAAGCTAAAGCAAATGAAAACATAACAAGCTCCACTTTACCTATATAAAACATGCTTACCAGCAAGGTTGATCAAGTCTTACCAGCAAACCAGTGATATATAAAGCAAAAAGTCTCACCTCTTATGAAGTGATCATTGCACCTTTACTCTAATGGACATTGTACCCACCATGATGGTTTTGTATTTGTGGTGTACATGTAGAGGACAATCCCATTCTCCAATCTTCACGGTCTCGATATTCTCTATAGAGTTGAGGCCATGCCTCTTGTCAATTTTCTTCGGAAAATACACCGTGTGTTCTTTGTCATTCACGTTGAAAGTAACCTTTCCTTTATTGCAATCAATAATAGCACCTGCGGTGTTAAGAAAAGGTCTACCAAGAATAATAGACATGCTCCCATCCTCGGGCATGTCAAGCACAACAAAATCAGTAAGGATTAGACAATTAGCAACTTCAACAGGAACATCCTCACAAATACCTATGGGAGCGGCTGTTGACTTATCAACCATCTGAACATAGATATTTGTAGGGATTAGTTTTTCTAAACATAATCTCTTGTAAAGAGAAAAGGGCATAACACTCACTCCTGCTCCAAGATCACATAAAGCAGTCCTAACATAATTATTCTTTAGGGAACAAGGAATGGTGGGTATACCTGGATCACCAAGCTTCTCAGGAATCTTGCCACTAAAAGATTAGTTAGCAAGCATAGTAGATATTGCTTCATTAGGAACTTTTCATTTATTAGTAACAATATATTTCATATATCTCGAATAGGGAGGTAACTTAATAGCATCAGTCAAAGGAATTTGAAGAAAAAGAGGTTTCATCCACTCACAAAACTTATTGTAATGCTCTTCTTCTTTGGTTTTGAGAGACTTACCTGGAAAGGGCATAGGTTTTTGTACCCATGGTTCTCATTCCTTCCCATGTCTTCTTGCGATGAAGTCTTGTCTAGTGTATTTCTTGCGTTTGTCGGGTGCTTCCTCTTCTTGAGCCTCGGGTGGATCATTATTTTCACTATCCTTTTCAGGATCAGCACCGTCTTCAGTCTCAGCATCGGAGGTAGATATACTATTTGGATCATTTGAATTGTCAGCTTCTTTGTGTTTTTTCTTCTTCGGAGAGCTAACCATTTCTTCTTCCTGGATTTGACAATCTTGCTCGATCCTCTTAGGATGCCCCTCCGGGTAGAGAGGATCTTGAGTGCTAGTTCCCCCTCGGGTTTTAATTCCGAAGGCCTGTATATACTGTTTGGCGTTATTAGCAAGCAAATCTTTTTTCACATTAGAAATTTGATCAAGCTGAGTTTGAACCATATGAAAATGCTTCACAAGACATTTAACATCATTAACTGTTCTATCTAGAACATCAAGCAAACTTTTGATAGCAAGGGAATTATCATGCAACTGACTTTGTATCCTCTCATTAAAGTGATTTTGCTTCATAATAAAATTATCAAGCTCATCTAGACATTGATCAGGAGGCTTACCATGAGGAATGTCACTTGCATTGAAATCTAAAAGAGAGTGTACCTCTACCATAGGAGGATGAGTGGTAGGCTCACACAACTTCTCAATAGGGGGTAGATTCTTCACGTCTTTAGTTTTAATACCCTTCTCTTTAATGGAATTCTTCGCTTCTTGCATGTCTTCGGAGCTTAGGACAAGCATGCCCCTCTTCTTTGGTGGTGGAGGTGGTTCAGGGACGGACCAATCTTCGTGGTTCTTGGAAATCTTGCCCATTAGTTCTTCTGCATTCGTACCAGATAAAGAAGAGGGCACGGTAGGAGAAAGAAGGAAGGAGGAGGAGGGAGAAGAAGAAGGAGAGGAGGAAGAGGACGGCGCGCCTCTCCACCTCCGCCCCCACGCCGGAGCCACGCCGGCAAGGAGTCGCCGGCGAGGAGCGCCGGAGAAGCCGCCGCCGTCCGCCGTCTACCCCCGCAGTCTACCCCGAGCCCGACCCCAACCCCAGCGTCCCCGCCCCCGTTCTCTACAAAAACGCCCCCCCCTGCCCGTGTCGCACGCCCGCCGCCCCTCCAAGCCGCCCGTCGCCGCGTGAGAAGCCCCCGGTGAGCCGCCCGACCTCACCCCTGTCTGCCATGAGCGCCGCCGTTTTCTGCGTCGCATGCCCTCTTATTGCGCAAAAATGGAACCCCCCAGAGCTCCCCTACCCCCGCGGCCACTTAGCGCCGGCCTTCGGCCACCAGAGGGCCGCAGGCGAGGCGCGGCTCGGCCCTTGGCCGCCATGGGCGCCCTCCCGTGCCGTGGCCTGGGCGAGAGGATGGAGATGGCCCCTGGCCATCGGATCACACTTGATCCGACGGCCAAGAAAGGTCGGTACCCCTTCGTTTTTTTTAAAAAGCCGCAGCGCCCTGTGCTGGGCTCGGCCCGTTTATATATATAAAGAGAAAGCGTCGTGGGCGTCAAATAGCCATGGCCCGGCTGGCTGTCGTTTTTTCCTTTTTTAAACTGCAGCACCTAAATAATAGTAGAAAAATAACCGTAGCTCAGAAAAATATGAAATAAATTTTGTGTGGCTTAGAAAATTGTGTTTTACTTTTCTGAATGTTTAGAATAATTTTAATGCAGTACCAAATTAATTGCCTTAGTTTAAACTAGTTAATTGTAGTTTTTAGCAGCTTAAAGTAGTTGTAATTAATTCTCTAGTAACCCTAAAAATGGAATGTTGATTTGTATATACTCCTGTGCATATTCTTTATTTTTCTGTATGTGTAGAATATTATTTGGCTTAAATAAATTTGTGACCCCTTTTATTATTATTATTACTATTGCTAGTTTATTCCCTATTTAAATTATGTTAGTACTATTATATTGTTAGTTTAAAATTAAACTAGCATATGGTCAGTAGGTTATTGCTATGAACTTGGTTATGGAAATAAAACAAATTAATAAGTTTTTAATGAATAAATTAACTAAAAAACATAACTTAAGTTAAGCATTTCTTTAATATAATCTTATTGTGGTAATCCTATTAAATTTATTCCAATGCCTTGTTGTGGTATTCAACTTTGAAGTGTTGATTCAGTATTTCAATGCTAGGACAAATTGTTCTTTTGATTACTTGTTGATTGATAGTGAAGATGAGTGTTGTGTGTCTTGTTTGTTTTTGCCCGGTTGTTATGGTGAATTTGTTTCTTCCACAATGTGTAGACGAGACGCTTGACGCTGCAAGTGAAGACACCTCCCTTGCCGCCGAAGGAGCCGATCCAGAGTACATCGCCGAGGAAGGAAAGCCACCGTCAAAACTCAAAACCCCGCATTACCATTTTTACTTTTCTTGTATCACTTATATTGTATCATGCTAGTATTATATTCATATGGTTTGGGATTGTATTAGTTGTATTAGGAAAACAATACACCCCCCATGGCCTACCTATTTGGGAAAAGAAAGTAGAACCCCGGTGATCCCGACACTCCGTCGAGACCATCACTCAGCTCTAGCATTATAATTACATAACAACTTCGAAAGTCATACTTCATCCTATATGGTACGGCATACACCTAAGAAGGTGGTATGGCCGGTTTTGTGGAACATCGTCGAACATGGAAAAAGTCTCGAGGGACTCTCTATAAGTGCCGCCAAAATCTAGCATTACAGTACAACCACTATACTCTGGTATGGGACAGGGCTAGTTGGAAGCTTGTTTGTCTTAGTACGGGGGTCCTATAACTACACATGGATGCGTGATTCCACGAATCTGATAGCCCTCGAAGTCGATGGGTGAAATTCGCTAGGCTTAGTGTCGGAAGGAACCTTGGTGCTCTTCGACTACGGTGCAGGCTTGGGTCCAAGAGGGGCATGAACTGTCACACGGAAAGTCCATGCAGTACGCAAGGGGTGGATTCACCTGTACTAGGGCAGACAAGGGGAAAACTATGGTCGATTATCCGAGACCCACATACTGAAGTATGACGATCCGTGGGGACACACGGCGGATGTATCGAATGTGGTGGGTAAAGTGTACAACCTCTGCAGATTGTAAATCTATTCGAGTAGCCGGAGTCCACGGTCATGGACAGCTAGTGAGGCCACACTTTGTGGGGAATAGATGAGAAATCCCGGTATCGAGTTTATGGTTTGATGATGATGTTGATATTGTTGGAACAAGGTTGGACTTGACTTATCCAAATATATTTGTGGGAAATAAAATCTGCCAAGTCAAACTTTGCCAACTTAATAATAATCTTGAGTAGATAGAAAATCCCTATGAAAAACTCCACCATATAGCCATCCTACTATTTTCGTATGAAAAACTTTGTTTCTTTCTTTAGGTGGTTTGCGAGTACTTTGTATGTACTCACGACTTTGTCCCTGGTTATTCCGTCGGTCAGGCTTGGAGGAGCAGGTATACGACGATGATGCTACCGGCGACTACTAGGACGTGTTATGCTCTGATCTACCCTGTGGATTGTGTCGCCACTACCTTTGATGTTTTTGTTTTTCCGCTGCTATTTGAGCCCGATGAGGCCATGTAAGACCTTATTGTTGTATGACTTTTATTCTGTATTGTATGAACATTGAGACTATGATATCCATGTCGAGTTGTGTGTCATGCAAATTGATCATGGGAGCATGACCGTATACACAACTGGTCTCTTCGGACATATAGTACGGGGTGCCCACAGACTTGGTATCAGAGCCTCTGTTCAGACCATAGCAGCCTAGTTAGGTTGGTCGGTAGATAGGATGGGGGGGAATCAAAAACTATTTTCTAAACTAAAGAGATGGTCAAATGCATAGTATAGAATGCTTACCTCTCTTATCCCCTCTATAGTAAACCATTATTAAATATTTTATTATGTTAAAATTTTGCACACTTGTCATCTAACTTAAACTCTTAAAACTTGTAGATGGCTGGAGTTCCTGTGCACCACCTCCAGCTGACTCAGGCTGGGAAGACGCCCTTTGCTCAGGATCTGATGGATCTGCTTACACTCGTTCACCGCACTGCTGTGGAGTTCAGGGCTTTCCAGATCACCCCGTGGGGAGGATACGAAACTCCGCCTGATTGTGCAGTGTGAGATCTGAGGTTCGGAGGTGACACCACGGTCGGATCCTATCAGGTTCACGGTGTATGTGTTGGGGAACGGGGCAGAAAACAATAAATTTTCATGACCTACGCGTCCCAAACCCAAGACCTATGCTATGGCGATGCAAGTAACAGAGGGAATTTCTCACATACCAGTATGTAGCCGTTAAGCGGGAAACGTTCCCGCATGAACGTGGTTGATGTAGTCGTACCGGCAATCCCCGATGCCGTGCAGATCCACGATGACTCCTGAGGCCAGCCGGTCCTTGAAGACCGATGACGGGATTACGTCCCCGTCGGAACGTTGTCGGTGAAGATGTCGCGACACAGCCTCGACGATGAAGGAGCACCACAAGTGTAGCGCCTCGCGGGATTACACGCATACGGTGTACCCGACGTTCCCTCCGGGCTCCGAACCAGAAGAGCAGCGAAAAGAAGATGGATTCGGATCCCGATTCCAGCAGCACGAAGGCGTGCGTATGGTGGAGAAACCCCAACCAAGTGTAGACTCCAAACAAGGTACTCGAGGAGGGAGAAAGAGAGAGAAGAGAGATATGAGAAAACTGTCTCAAATCAAATTGTGTGTTGAAAAAAGGCAACCCCACCCCTCCTTATATAGGCCAAGGAGGGGTGCCACCCTCCCTCCCCTTCCCATGTGGGACTAAACCCTAGGGAGGGGGGGGGGTTTGGTGCGTCTTGGGGAGGTGGGTTCCCTCCCTTGGCGCCTTGGCCCAAGGGGGAGCTCCCTCCTTCCCCTAATGGGCCTCTTTAGGCCCATATGCCTTTTAATTAATTTTTAATTATATTTAATCACATTTTGATATTTAATTCTTTTAATTAAATTATAAAACATATTAAACATTATTAAAAATTATTTTGAACCTTTCAAAATATCCAGAACAACTTCTGGCACCTCCCGGAACAATTCCGGTGTTCTCTTTTATTTCACCGATGATCCCGAATCAATCCTTATTGCGTCGAATGGAATATGCCAATAAACATATTTTATTTGCCTCTAGGGCACATTCTCAACAGTATGCTCATACGTGGGAGGAGGGTCTGGCCCGAGCTTGCCAGGAGGCGATTGCTCGCCTTGTGAGGTTTCACCAGTACGAGCTGGGTACCACGCGGTTCCGTCACTACGGGATGCGCGATGGTGAGGGAGATCCCACTCCTGGTGTGCTTCACCCGGTCCTGAGGGAACACTTGTTCGCTCTAGAGGGACACCTGGCTGTGACTCAGGCTCAGCTGGATGAGGTCCGGGTCAAGCATGACTACAACCCTCCAGACAGAGGGTCCCGCCCCCGTCGCCCCCATCAAGCTAGAGACTCGGGACAAGATTATCAAGGAGCTACAGGACAAGGTCGCCAGTCTGGAGGAGAGTAACAAGATGCTGAGGAAGAGGACCAGGAGCCTGAAGCGCAAGTGCGACGATTTGGAGGATGAGATTGATGCTCTGGATGATGGCGAGGACATCCAGAAGGAGGATAACGCCCATATTAGTGATGATGAGGACCGGATGGATGAGGAGTACGAGGAGGCTCCGAACACTGATGATGAGGACTTCATCGATGATCGCGATGAGGATGAGCTCTAGGCGTCGTTAGTTGTTGGATGCCCTTTTGGAGATTTGCGTTAGACGTTGCATGTGTGGTTGGTTACCTGTAAGACTTGATTATGTATGAGACTTATGCTATCGTTATGCTACCATGTGATGATTGCTAGTTGCATGATTATTACCTATTTTATAAGTCTTGCTTGTGTGTGATAACTAGATTGTTAGGGACTTACCCCCTTGTAGACTAAATTCCCTCTTATCTTGTGCAACAACCTCAGGATGCCGAGGAGCTCCCGCACCAACCTGAGTGGATCCGGTGACGCGCCACCGCCACCACCCGACCCGAACATGGCGCAGCTTCTGCGACTGCTGATGGAGGAGCGCCAGGCCGCTCGTGACGAGCGCCAGGCAAACATGGCTTCACTCCAGCAGCTAGTACAGGCCGCCACCAATGCCAACCAAGGAGGCGGAGGTGCTGGAGGGAATGAGGAGCCCAGGTCTCGGCTCCGAGACTTCCAGAACACAACCCTCCGGTGTTCTCACAGACGAAGGAGCCTTTGGATGCTGAGGATTGGCTCCGCACCATGGAGAACAATCCCGATGTCGCCGTTGTTGGGAACAACGAGAAGGTCCTGTATGCCACCCACTACCTCACCGGCACCGCAAGGAGCTGGTGGGAAGGAGTGCGTGCCCGTCTTCTTGAGGGGCAAGTACTCACCTGGGCGGAGTTCTCCGAGAAGTTCAAGAAGGCGCACATCCCGACTGCACTGATCAGGAGGATGAAGGACGAGTTCTGCCACCTCAAGCAAGGGGGCATGACTGTGGTTGGATATCTTGATCGCTTCACTCAGCTGTCGAGGTATGCCCCGGAAAAGGTGGACACCGAGGAGAAGCGAAAGGACCATTTCCTGGATGGACTGCACGATGAGCTGCAGGTTGTCCTGGTGGCCATGCAGTTGCCCAATCTTGAGTCTCTTGCCGATGCTGCTATCATGATGGAGGGCAAGCTCAAGAAGGACTTTGATAACCGCAAGCGCCGTATGATGTAGCAGGGTGGATCCAGCAACCCCCGACTGCGTCCAACACAGCCACCAAGGCCAGCCCCCCAGCCTCAGAGGAGCCCTTACCCAGCGCCACGCCCCAGTGCTCCTGCTCGCCCTGTTGGACTTCCGTTCCCAGCAGGTGGAGTTCCCCGCGACCCTTCATCAGAAGTGATCTGCTTCAAGTGTGGCCAGAAGGGTCACTATGCCATTACCTGCACCAATAAGGCGAATGCTGCCCCACGCCCCAATGCTCCAGCACCAGCCAGAGGGAACCCCGACCGCAACAATGCCCAGCGCGGTGCGCCCAATGCCGCCAAGGGACGTTTGAACCATGTGCAAGCCGAGGAAGCCCTGGAGGCAGCAGACGTTATCTTGGGTACGTTTCCAGTTAATTCAGTACCTTCTCAAGTATTGTTTGATTCTGGTGCATCACACTCGTTTGTTACGAAGACATTTGTTGATAGAAGTAAGTTGTCACCTAGTGAAATGAGGAGGCCCATGGTAGTCCAAATACTCGGATCCAAAACCCGAGACAGTTTAGCTTGTGCCAGAGTTCCCATAGCGATTCATGGAGTCGAGTCCCCAGCTGACCTGATCGTGTTAGAACAGAAGGTATAGATGTGGTACTTGGCATGAATTGGTTGTCCAGATACCGAGGCCGGATAGATAGCACTGAGAGGAGAGTCAACCTCACGAGTGCCGAAGGAGTTCAGATAGAGTACACCGACAAGGAAGACACTGCCCGAGCCTTTTGTCATCAGAGTGTCTCGGCGCCACCACTTGACGAGGTGAAGATTGTATGCGAATTCCCGGATGTCTTTCCAGAGGAGTTACCCGGTATGCCGCCTGATCGGGATATCGAGTTTATCATCGAATTAGTTCCAGGAACAACCCCTATTGCATAGGGACCCTACCGGATGAATGCCAAAGAGCTGGTTGAGTTGAAGAAACAGCTGAATGATATGCTCCAGAAGGGACTGATTCGACCCAGTGCTTCACCCTGGGGTTTGCCAGTTCTCTTTGTGGACAAGAGAGACTACACCATACGCATGTGTGTGGACTACCGTAAGCTGAATGAGGTGACCATCAAGAACAAGTATCCGCTTCCTAAGATCGAGGATCTGTTCGACCAGTTGAACGGAGCCCGAGTCTTCTCCAAGATTGATCTAAGGACCGGATTGTCAGAACCCCAACTTAGGTAAGTGCTAGGGTTTTGTTGTGCCTTTGCATCATGCAAAAATTCAAAAGAAAATTCAAAAATAGGGAAAAGAAAAGCTCTGAGAAATTAAATCAAATGGCCAGATAAATTATTATTTTCCAAAAATCATTTGAATGTTTGGAAAATTCCTATAAATGGTGCTGATCATTTTCAAAATGGTTTGGGAGCAATCCCATGCTCATGGAATTTTCTAATTTTCAAATAATGGCTTGGAAATTTAATAAATACCCTATTTGATTTAAAATTCAAATGTTTTGAATTTTAAAAATGCTCAAATTTTATAAGTGGCTAGCTCTCTATTTTATGAGGCCATATAAAAAATTGTGGCATTTTATAAAATGCCTAGCTATTTTTATTAGCTAGGTCAACCTATATGCAGAAATAATAAAAATAAAAGAGAGCAGAGACACTTACCTAGCGCCTAGGGCACGGCCCACTCCCCTGTCGCCTCGGCCCAGCCCACCAGAAGCTTTGTCTTCTACCTCCCCGGGTCTCCAAGCAGGTCGCTGGAGGCAGGGAGGCCACGGCGACGACACCGCGAAGCCCCGAGGCTTCTAGGCCTCCCCCTCCCTCTCTTTTGCGCCACACATCGCCGCAGAAGCCCCCCGCACCTCCAGCTCACCCCAGTCCCCCTCTTTCCTCTCCGTCGACGAGAACCAGAGCACCCCCGAACCCTAGCGCAGAGCACGGCGTGCCCCGACGTGGCCACTGGCCGAGCTTCCACCGCCGGCCGCCGAGGGGGAGACCTCCGAATTCGTCGTCATCGAGCACCCTCCAGCCCCTCCGTCTTCTCCATCGCACCTAGGGTGAGCGTCCCGTCCGTTTGCCCCTAACCCCGCCCCCTCTCGCGCCCTGGAGCTAAATTCCGGCGAGGTCCGAGCTCGTCCTGCCGCCGCAGTTGAAGTAGCCATGGCCACAGGCCTCCCCGCGTTGCCCCGATGGCACAAGTGGACGCGCACGAGCCCCAGCTCCCTGCCCGTGCCCTCCAGAACCCTCCCCATGCCAAAAATCCCGGTCCGACGAGAGCGCCGCCGTGCCCGAGCCGCCGGCGTTAAGCCGCCGGGCACTTAGCCCTAATCACCCCCTAATCCTAACCCCTGGGCCACTGACAGTGGGCCCAGGCCACTAACTAACCACTGTTAGTTTTAAACTAACAGGGAATTAGCCCCCAGCCACTGACAAGTCGGCCCCACTGGTCAGCCCCCTCCTCTGACGTCACCCTTTGGTCAGCATGACGCAATAAACAAAAAAGATTTAAAAGAATTAAACAAATTCCAGAAAATGGCAGAAAATAGGACAAACTTTGGAACATCATAATAAATTCATACTAACTCCAAATATAGCAAATAATATATGAAAAATGATCAGGAGGAAATTATCTATCCAAATATGCAACTTTCAACTTTGTTTGAGTTGAATTTGAATTCTGATCAGTAGCTTTTGCTATTTGATTTAAATGGAATTAATTCAAATTTAATCCAAATGCAATTCCACTTTGAACCTTTGCAATGGACATATGATCACCTACACTTCAAAATCTTATCACACACATGATCATTTGGATTACAAAATACAAATACTAGCAAATGCAACTTGGACCAATTTAAATACATTTGGAGTTTGAATTTGAATTCACTTTCAAATCAACTTCAATTAACTTGTTGCAAATGGAACCTAGATCACATCAATACAATTCACATCATTTGACAATATAATCATGTGCTTGAGAATTGCAACTTATTTATGCTTTGTTTATATTGTTTGCTCGGATAGAAGTGGATCCGGAACCCGAGATCACCCCCTTCGTTGAAGACCCCGTGACTGAACCTCATCAGCAAGGCAAGCAAAACCCCATTGATCATGTCGATAAAATCCCACTTCCCTCTCATGTCTCGCTTATGCATTGTTTAGGATGCTCACCATGATAACGTTTCTACCGCATAGTTGAACCCATATCCTTTGCATGACCTATCATCTTGTCACAGTAGTAAGCAAACCACAATCCTAGCAGATGTAGGAGTTGGTTGATATCATGTGACCCCTGCAACTGTTACTGCTTATTGCATGCTTAGTGGTACAATGAGGTTGCTTATGATGTGAGTCGGGATGATGTTAAACATGGTGTTGATGAAAGTGAAATGTGTTGGTGAATCCACCCTAATACAAGGTGAACGATGAGAGGCTGTGTAGGAGTACACAGTGGGTTGTCTCGTTGAACACCGCCTTAAGTCCGAGGTCTTGTGTGGTAATCCAAGAAGAAGAGTACAACCACACATTGGGCTCACTGACCCCTCCTATCCTAGTACCTCACCCCGTTCGAACCCCAAGAGTCGCAGTAGTTCGGAGTTCTGGTAGGGCTGTGGCACGGTCTGCGAAGTGGATGAACGACTTTTCAAGACCGGCTTGGGACCCTGCACACATCGTTTGAGGCTGTACTAGAACCTCGGCCGGACTTCCATACGGATCCCCCTCAGATAAGCGACTCTCTGGACTAGAACGGAGCTGTGGGCGAAGTGTTGTGGTGGCATCCTCGCTGTCACCTCTTGAACGGTGACATGCAAAAGGCGGTAAATGATGACACGTGTGTGTAGCGGTACACCCCTGCAGGGTTAACAAAACTATTCGAATAGCCGCGTCTGCGGTTAAGGACTGCTTGGAAAGCTTAGCTTTATTAGACAACTTGAACTGGATACTTCTAAAACACACCAAGATAAGTGTGAGTGCTATGGCGTGCTTTCTCGTGGGGAAGTCGAGGAAGGCACCATAGTGGTGTAATTGGTTGGAGAAAGTAGTGGACTCGTGTACGCTTCTTACCTCAAGTCTGGTACTCTTAGTTCAGGACTAGCCAAGTCAAAGCTGGCACTTCTGCAAGTGAAACCCCACCTCCCTTTACCTTGATACATGTGCATGAGTAGTATAGCTCCTACGTAAGTCTTGCTGAGTACGACTTTGTACTCACGTTTGCTTATTCTATGTTTTAGATGAACCCATCGACCCTGATGTTGGCTTCTACCCGAATGCTTGAAGAATGAAGACTCAGACCAAGACCAAGCTAGTGTAATCCCAGTCAGACGACTGGTTCCCTCATGGAGGGCTTGTTTCTAGATAAGGCTTCTCTAAGCCATTTGTTAAACTTGTCTGTACTCAGACCTACTTTGCTTCTGTTTGTCTGTTGTAATGTTGGATCACATGCTTGTGATCTCTGTGTGCACTCTGTAAGGGTTATCAATAAAGATGTATACTTTGTAGAGAATTGCAATGATACCTTCTGTTCATACAAGGCATGTGTGATGCGTGTATGTTTATAACATGCATGTCTTTGTATGGGTTTTCGAGACCTTAGTTGTGATCTGGATGGCGGTCTTTTATACACCAAGTGGCCCTTAGATGTGCGCAGCTTGGGGCATCGCGATGCGATTACTCGAGACTCTGTCTCGTGTACACTTTGATGTATGATCGAGCCTGCCCTAGACCCCGACTAAGTGATCGGGCTGGAGTAAGTCTATGTAAGATTTATGAGATAGTCGGTAGTATGGTTGAGGCGACTTGTCTGTGAATATGGGAGTTCATCACTCATATCATTTGACTTGTGTGCGGACGATGAGGACCCATCTCAGTTGATCATCCGGCCTGAATGGGATGCCCCTCACGTACGATGCTTTCCGAGAACGTTCTGTGCTTGGCCTTGTCTTCTTAGACAAGTGGGTACGGTTCTCGGCTCTCCATATGACTATGTCGTAGCGGGACTTGCATACGCTAACCCCGGGTCCCGACACGGATATCACCAGCTGAAGGTCCGCGAGTCGGACATTCCCAAGACAGCTTTCACAACCCGCTATGGTTTGTTCGAGTACACTATGATGTCCTTCAGACTTACCAATGCCCCGGCCTATTTCATGAATCTCATGAACAAGATCTTCATGAAGTATCTCGACAAGTTTGTGGTGGTGTTCATTGATGATATCCTGATATACTCCAAGACCGAAGAAGAGCATGCCGAGCATCTGCGCTTAGTCCTCGAGACTTTGCGAGAGCACCAGTTGTACGCGAAGTTTAGCAAGTGCGAGTTCTGGCTCAAGGAAGTCGGATTTTTGGGACATGTATTGTCAGAGGGAGGAATATCCGTCGAACCCGCCAAGATTCAGTTCGTCATAGACTGGACAGCTCCGACCACTCAGACTGAAGTTAGAGGATTCCTCGGACTAGCGGTATACTACTGCAAGTTCGTGGAAGGCTTCTCTAGCATTTGCCGACCCATGACCCAACTGCTAAAGAAGGACCAGAATTTTGTGTGCACAGAGAAGTGTGAAGCCAGTTTCCAGGAGTTGAAGAGGAGATTGGTATCTGCCCCAGTTTTGACTATGCCTGACCTGACCAAGAGCTTTGATGTGTACTGTGATGCATCGAAGATTGGTTTGGGTTGTGTTCTTATGCAAGTGGGCAAGGTGATTGAGTACCTGTCACGAAAGTTGAAGCCGCACGAGTTGAACTAACCCACACATGACTTGGAGCTAGCCGCTGTTGTGCTTGCTCTCAAGAGATGGAGACATTACCTGATGGGTCACCGTTGCGACATATACACAGACCATAAGTGCCTGAAGTACATTTTCTCGCAGAAGGAGTTGAACATGAGGCAGTGGAGATGGATCGAATTGATCAAAGACTACGATCTCGAGATTCACTACCATCCTGGCAAGGCCAACGTGGTAGAAGATGCCCTCAGCCGCAAGCCCTGCACACTTAATGCGATGATCAGAGAGGCGCAGCCAGCTCTGCACGAGGAGTTCGAGAAGCTGGGCTTGGAACTTGTTACACCCGGTTTTCTGGCTCACCTCGAGCTGACTCCGACTCTATTTGATCAGATCAAGGAGGCACAGAAGGGACACGATAGTATCAAGGGAATCAAGAAGAATATGCCCCTCGGCAAGGCCCCAAAGTTCACGATAGATGATGACGGAGTTCTTTGGTTCGATGGACGATTGTGTGTGCCCGATATAGAGGAGTTGAAGCTCACTATCCTGAAGGAAGCTCACGATACACCTTACTCCATCCACCCTGGAGGTACTAAGATGTATCAAGACCTGAAGGACTTGTTCTGGTCGCACGGTATGAAGCGTGAAATTGCCTTGTATGTCGCCAAGTGCGACATCTGCCAGAGAGTGAAAGTAGAGCACCAAAGACCTGCAGGATTGCGGCAACCACTCCGAGTTCCAGAATGGAAGTGGGAACAAATAGGCATGGACTTCATCACAGGTCTACCGAGGTCGAGCAAAGGACATGACTCTATCTGGGTCATCGTCGACCGACTCACCAAGGTAGCGCACTTCATTCCAGTGCGAACCACCTATCAAGGAGACCAGCTGGCAGACTTGTACATGTCGAGGATCGTATGCCTGCACGGAGTTCCTAAGGAGATTGTGTCAGACCGAGGTACCCAGTTTACCTCAAGGTTTTGGAAGCAAGTCCAGGAGGCACTAGGCACCAAGCTCACCTTCAGCATAGCCTATCACCCGCAGACTGGAGGACAGACCGAGCGAGTGAACCAGATACTAGAGGATATGCTCCGCGCATGTGCTCTAGCCTACGGTTCCAAGTGGGAGGACTGCTTGCCCTATGCAGAATTCTCCTACAACAACAACTACCAGTCGAGTTTGCACATGGCACCATTTGAAGCTTTGTATGGGAGGAAGTGTCGCACGCCCCTGAATTGGTCTCAGACCAGAGAAGGGAAAATTTTCGGACCCGATGTTCTGAAGGAGGCTGAAGAGAAGGTCCAGTTGATTCGTGAATGTCTCAAGACCGCTCAGTATCGTCAGAAGAGTTATGCCGACCCCAAGCGTCGAGAGGTGACTTTTGCAGTTGGAGATTTTGTGTATCTCCAAGTCACCCCACTGAAGGGAATGCAGCGATTCCATGTCAAGGGAAAGCTAGCACCTCGTTACATCGGACCATTTGAGGTAATAGCCAGACCAGGAAAAGTTGCCTATCAGTTGAGACTGCCAGCAGAGCTATCCGAGGTGCACGATGTCTTCCACGTCTCGCAGCTCCGGAAGTGTCTGGAGGTGCCGGACAAGCCCGATGTTTTCAAGAACATTGATCCCCCGCACGGTGGACATCAACCAAGATCTCACATACCGTGAGACACCCCTTCGTATCCTGGAAGAAGCCACCCAAGTCACCCGTAAGCGCGTGATAAAGTTCCACAAGGTCCAGTGGACAAATCACACCGAGGAGGAAGCCACCTGGGAACGGGAGGACTACTTCAAGCACGAGTTCCCGCATCTCTTCACTAGCTTGTGAAGGTCTGTCACATCCCAACTTTTATTGCTTTGTTATTAAATTTCTAAAATTTAGGGTGAACAAAAACTTGCTAAGTTGAGGTGTGATGCGAATAAGATTGCTATGCTATGCTTGATAAATGCTGTTATGCCTTACTTCTCCACTACTTGTCATGCCATGTTTGGTATTTTCTTGCCTTGTGTTGCTTGATTTTTTTGCCACGTCTAGATAAAAAGAATGTTTAGCACTCCACTCGTATTATAATAGCCACATATTACCACCATAGGAATTTAGAAGCAATAAAGTTTGGCCTAAATAAATATTTGACCTAATAATTGCTTAAATAACTAAAAATACCTCAATAGCAGAAAGTATTTAATTAAACGATTTAAAAAGGTGCTAAATGATTTATTACTATTATTATAATAGTAATAATATTATAAACATAATTAAAAACTCCCTAAAAATTCTAACGAAATTAGGATAATACTCCTGGAGGTTTATAAAAAATTTAGGAGTATTAAGCTTGAAATTTTGTATAAATTTTAGATCCAACAAAAATAGCATTTTGCAAATCAATGGCTAACAGTAAAAAAACGAGAGAAACCCCTAGGCCGCAGCCCATTTATGCTAGCCCTATCCCACGCCTCTCTCCCTCCCAGCCCATGAAAACCAGCCCCACCTGGCAGTCACTCACCCCCCCCCCCCAGCGACGTGACCCCGAAGGTCGCTCCCGTGCGTCACTCGGCTGACGACAACCCTCACCGCCCTCCTCGTCCAGTGGCCTTCGAGGCCACGGATCAACCGGGCCAAGCAAGCGCGCGCCCCCGCCCCTTCCATCGCACGCTCCCACTCCCGCACCCCCCTTGCCTCACTATAAAAGGTTAGCCACAGCCCCGCTCTCCCCACTCCACTCCACCCCGAGCACCACACCCCACCCCTAGCCGATCAGTACCAGAGAAAGAAGAGGAGGCGGGAGGAGAAACAAGGAAGGAGGAGGAGGGAGAAGAAGAAGGAGAGGAGGGAGAGGTCGGCACGCCTCTTTACCTCTGCCCCATGCCGGAGCCACGCCGGCAAGGAGTCGCCGGCGAGGAGCGCCGGAGAAGCCGCCGCCGTCCGCCGTCTACCCCGAGCCCGGCCCCAACCCCGGCGACCCCGCCCCCGTTCTCTGCAAAAACGGGCCCCCCTGCCCGTGCCACACGCCCGCCACCCCTCCACGCCGCCCGTCGCCGCCTGAGAAGCCCCCGGTGAGCCGCCCGACCTCACTCCTGTCCACCGTGAGCGTCGCCGTTTTCTGCGTCCCATGCCCTTTTTTTGCGCAAAAATGGAACCCCCCAGAGCTCCCCTACCCCCGCCGCCACCCCTGGCCGCCCTCCCGTGGCGTGGCCTGGGCGAGAGGAAGGAGATGGCCCCTGGCCATAGGATCACACTTGATCCGACGACCAGGAAAGGCCGGTACCCCTTCATTTGAAATAAAAAAACAGCAGCAGCGCCCTGTGCTGGGCTCGGCCCGTTTATATATAAAAATAAGAGAAAGCGCCGTGGGCGCCAAATAGCCATGGGCCGGCTGGCTGTCGTTTTTTTCTTTTTTTAAACTGCAGCACCTAAATAATAGTAGAAAAATAACCGTAGCTCAGAAAAATATGAAATAAATTTTGTGTGGCTTAGAAAATTGTTTTTTACTTTTTCTGAATGTTTAGAATAATTTTTATGCAATACCAAATTAATTGATTTAGTTTAAACTAGTTAATTTTAGTTTTTAGCAGCTTAAATTAGTTTTAATTAATTCTCTGTTAACCCTAAAAATGAAATGTTGATTTGTATATACTCCTGTGAATATTCTTGATTTTTCTGTATGTGTAGAATATATTTTGGCTTAAATAAATTTGTGACCTCTTTTATTATTATTATTACTATTGCTAGTTTATTCCCTATTTAAATTATGTTAGTACTATTAAATTGTTAGTTTAATATTAAACTAGCATATGGTCAGTAGGTTATTGCTATGAACTTGGTTATGGAAATAAAACAAATTAATAAGTTGTTAATGAATAAATTAACTAAAAAACATAACTTAAGTTAAGAATTGCTTTAATATAATTTTGTTGTGGTAATCCTATTAAATTTATTCCAATGCCTTGTTGTGGTATTCAACTTTGAAGTGTTGATTTAGTATTTCAATGCTAGTACAAATTTTTCTTTTAATTACTTGTTGATTCATAGTGAACATGAGTGTTGTGTGCCTTGTTTGTTTTTGCCCGGTTGTAATGGTGAATTTGTTTCTTCCGCAACGTGTAGACGAGACGCTTGACGCTGCAGGTGATGAACCTTCCCTTGCCGCCGAAGAAGCCGATCCAGGGTACATCGCCGAGGAAGGAAAGCCACCGTCAAAACTCAAAACCCCGCATTACCATTTTTACTTTTCATGTATCACTTATATTGTATCATGCTAGTATTATATTCATATGGTTTGGGATTGTATTAGTTGTATTAGGAAAACAATACACCCCCCCATAGCCTACCTATTTGGGAAAATAAAGTAGAACCCCGGTGATCCCTACACTCCGTCGAGACCATCACTAAGCTCTAGCATTATCATTACATAACAACTTGGAAAGTCATACTTCATCCTATATGGTACGGCATACACCTAAGAAGGTGGTATGGTCGGGTTTGTGGAACATCGTCGAATATGGACAAAGTCTGGAGGGACTCTCTATAAGTGCCGCAAAAATCTAGCATTACAGTACAACCACTATACTCTGGTATGGGACAGGGCTAGTTGGAAGCTTGTTTGTCTTAGTACGGGGGTCCTATAACTACACATGGATGCGTGATTCGTGTCCTCGAAGTCGATGGGTGAAATTCGCTAGGCTTAGTGTCGGAAGGAACCTTGGTGCTCTTGGACTATGGTGCAGGCTTGGGTCCAAGAGGAGCATGATCTGTCACACGGAAAGTCCATGCAGTACGCAAGGGGTGGATTCACCTGTACTAGGGAAGACAAGGGGAAAACTATGGTCGATTATCCGAGACCCGCATACTGAAGTATGACGATCCGTGGGGACACACGAGGGATGTATCAAATGTGGTGGGTAAAGTGTACAACCTCTGCAGAGTGTAAATCTATTCGAGTAACCGGATTCTACGGTCATGGACAGCTAGTGAGGCCACACTTTGTGGGGAATAGATGAGAAAGACCGGTACCGAGTTTATGGTTTTTTATGATGATGTTGATATTGTTGGAACAAGGTTGAAATTGACTTATCCAAATACATTTGTGGGTAATAAAATCTGCCAAGTAAAACTTTGCCAACTTAATAATAATCTTGAGTAGATAGAAAATCCCTATGAAAAACTCCACCATATAGCCATCCTACTATTTTCGTATGCAAAACTTTGTTTCTTTCTTTAGGTGGTTTGCGAGTACTTTGTATGTACTAACAGCTTTGTCCCTGGTTATTCCATCGGCCAGGCTTGGAGGAGACGGTATATGACGATGATGCTACCGACGACTACTAGGACATGTTATGCTCTGATCTACCCTGTGGATTGTGTCGCCACTACCTTTGATGCTTTTGTTTTTCCGCTGCTATTTGAGCCCGATGAGGCCATGTAAGACCTTATTGTTGTATGACTTTTATTCGGTATTGTATGAACATTGAGACTATGATATCCATGTCGAGTTGTGTGTCATGCGAACTGATCATGGGAGCATGACCGTATACACAACTGGTCGCTTCGGACATATAGTCTGGGGTGCCCACATAAGTCCCATCAAAAGGATAGCAAGTATTGGGAATTTCATTCCCAGATTTCTTGGCAGCATCAGCAATCTGTTTCTCAAGAGAGTGACTGAGCGAACCAATATCATCAAGAGTAGTAGAAGCATCATCAAAAGTATGGGACATAGTAACAGATTCGGTAGAAGCATCATGTGGTGGCGGTGAAGCAAACTTACTCATAACTGAAGGTGAATCAAGTGTAGCACTAGTGTTCAGGACAGTACCTTTTCTCGTACGGGATGGAAAGATCGGGACCTTGGGGTCTTCTTTCTTACCCATAGCAGATAAAATACTTCAGGTAGACGTGTGAATAAAGCTATGCTCCCCGTCAAGGGCGCCAGAAAACATGCTTGATAACCCACAACTGCAGTGGATCGAGATAGTCTTCGCGGGTATGATAACCCAATTTATTGATTCGACTCAAGGGGAGCCAAAGAATATCCACAAGCTTTAATAGTGGAGTTGTCAGTTCCACTGCACCTGAGATACACTTTCTTGCAACAAGATATTAATAGAAACTGCGGTAATAGTGGTAGTGACGATAGCAACGGTAGCAGTAACAGCAAAAGTAAAAAATTAGTAACCAGAAGAATTGAAACACTGTAGGCTAGGGAGATGGATGGTTGGGCGCTGCATGGATAAGGCACATCATGTAATCAACTTGGGGCAAGGCACACGGAAAAGCAAAGATCATCTAGGCATAAATCAAACATCAGGCATGTATCCCACAGGTAGTTGTACGTGCTCGCAATAATAACTCGCACAACATCTTTTGTCCTACCATCCCGCTACGAACGGGGCCAAAAGGAACTTATGGAGATTAAGGTGCTCCTGTCAAAGAGCACCGGAACAAAGCATTAACAATCAATGGATACATGGAATCCCCAAATTATATTCCATCCCCTTTGGTGTCCCAAGATGTCACCTTTGGGATCGCCGGTTCCGGACCAAAATAGGAGCAAACAACTCATAAATAGGATCAAGAACACAAATATATTCGTGAAAACATAAAGGGTTCAGATCTGAAATCATGGCACTCGGGCCCAAAGTGACAAGCATTAAGAGCAACAAGTTGAAGCAAAGATGATAAACACCAATCTAGATGATAGGCAACATGCCCCCAACAATCTGATAAACTATTACATGATATAACTCATCCAATCCCTACCATCCCCTTTGCCTACAGCAGGGAATTACTCACACATGGACAGAGAAGTCATGGAGGGAGGATGGAGTGGTGATGGCGATGACGATGGCGATGATCTCCCCTCTCCGGAGGCCAAAACAGCCTCCAGATTAGCCCTCCCGGAGAAGAACAGAGGGTGGCGGCGGCTCCTCGACGAGAATTGGGAAAACGACTTCTGTTCTGGGGTTTTCGCGTCACGGGAATAAATAGGAACGTCGATAGGTCACTAGAGGAGGGGGGAGGCCCCCAGGCGGCCAGAGGGCGCGGCCCCACCCCTGGCCGCGCTAGGGGGGCGCCTAGGGCCCCCAGGACTCCCCTCTGGTCCCACTTCTGGCATCTGGCTCCTTCGGGTGCGTGGATTTTCTGGTATTTTTCTGGGAATTTTGTGGGACGTCCAAAAATCCATTTTCCTGCGCACAATAAAACCATACAGGCAGCTCTGCTGAAAACAGCGTTATTCCGGGTTAGATTCGTCCGAATCATGCAAGAATGAGGGCAAAACAACCGCAAAAGTGTTTGGAAAAGTAGATACGTTTGAGACGTATCAATACCTCAAAACTATTCCAAGTTACTACTAAAATTAAATAGCAACCTCAATCACCTACTTCTCAAAACAAGACATAACTCAGTGCAACAACCAACTCTCTTAACAAGATAATCATGAAAACTAAAGAGAGTTCCAGCAACAAACTAAACAAAAGCCATGGCTCTTGCTAACTACAAACTAAAACTAAAACTAAACATGGCAGTGGCTACGGAAAGATA
Source organism: Bromus sterilis (assembly GCA_950022295.1). Lineage (NCBI taxonomy): Eukaryota > Viridiplantae > Streptophyta > Magnoliopsida > Poales > Poaceae > Bromus > Bromus sterilis. Next base: position 289,932,367 of record OX465599.1, on the reverse strand, counting down.
AAGAACACACAACAGCAAAAAGATAGGCATGAAGAATCCTATGATGTGTTCTAGATTTTGAAAGTGGAACGTGTTTCTCTCCCACACAAAGTAAGAAGGGATCTAACTTGTTATGAACAGCAAGCAAGGCTAAAGAAAACTAAAAATAAAAGCTAAGAGCGAGACGCTCCATGCATAGCACATAACACATGAAGTGATAAAATTATAGTGAGACGAAGGACAGGACGAACTGGGTATTGTTGATGTAGAAGGGCATGCATGGGGGCATCCCCAAGCTTAGATGCTTGAGTCTCCTAGAATACTTATTGGGGATGCACGGGGGCATCCCCAAGCTTGAGCGCTTGACACTCCTGAATCTTCTTTCATCATCTTCCATCGCACACTTGAAAACTCCCTTCATACACAACTCGTCATAAGCCGATTAGAGAGGTTAGTACCCTTAATAATTAAGTTTTCCCCACTGGATATAAATATATTCTTTCAAATCTACTGTTTATCAAGATTGCCAAAAGGTTTTTGCAAAGAAAAATCAAGCTTAAGGTTTGCAAAAGTTAGGAGAGACAAAACGTGGTAGAATCTGTGAAAAACAGAACAACAGGTAGTAAAGAATTTTTTATGGGCACTTCTGCAACTCAAATAAAAAAACTCAGAACATACGAAAGTTCCATGATTGTATAGAGAACGCTGTGTAAAAAATTTAGCTCAAAAAGATGAACTGGTGATTTGATCCGATTTTTTCCGTCACGAGGACAGAATCTGTTTTCTGGACAGCATGTCACAACTTTCACTTCCCTTGTCATATGAGGCTATAACTTGGCACAAAGCTTGAAAATAAAGATACAATGATGTTGCTACAGTAGTAAAAATCATCAAGACCACTAAAAACAAAAGTAAAAACATCTTGGGTTGCCTCCCAACAAGCGCTTTCTTTTACGCCTTTAAGCTAGGCATAAGGCAAAAGAAGAATCAAGTTTTAACAAGAGAAAGAGAATAGCTTGCCCGTGTAACGGAGTCAAAAGGTAACTTGACTTTCTTTCGAGGGAAGTGTTCCATCACCTTTTTGAGAGGGAATTGAAATTTTATATTCCCCTCTTTCATGTCAATGACAGCACCAACGGTGCGAAGAAAAGGACGTCCCAAAATAATTGGACATAAAGGTTCACACTCGATATCCATAATAATAAAATCCACGGGAACATAGTTTTCATTGAAAATGATAAGAACATCGTCGATCTTCCCCAAAGATTTCTTTACGGAAGAGGCGACAATATGAAATCCAAAAGAACATGAATCAAAAGGTTTCAATTCAATACATTCTTTTGGGCATGACGGAGGTACTAGCTCCAATGTCACATAAAGCATAGCAAGAGAAGTTATTTAATTAAATTATGATCATAGGGTCCCAACCATAATCTAGCTTCCTAGGTATGGAGGCTTCTATCCTAAGCTTATCCTCGCTAGCTTTTATAAGAGCATTTGTGATATGCTCCGTGAAGGCAATATTAAGTGTGCTAGTGTGGGGGTCTCTAGACATTTTGTGTAATAAGCTGATAACTTCTGAGAGGGTGCAACTTTCAAAATCAATATCACTACTATCAAAGGTGGTAGTAGTGTCATCTAAGCTCACTTGTTTGAAACCCTATATGTTCATAGGATTTTCTTCTTCTACGGTTGAGGTATTAGCACCACCATTGATAGGTCCAATGGGACTAGGAGTGCATAGGGTTCTAATAGTATCGGTATCCTCAACAATTTGGATAGTGGCAACAGTGTGGTGAGTAGGAAGGCTCTTAACTCTATCCTCTTCCTCTTTTTAGCTAGCCCATATTTCTGTAAGTTTAGCCATCATCCTAATATTTTCATTAATTTGTAACAGGATAGCATTAATAGGAGTGGCCTTACTCTCCTCAAGGGGAGAGGTTCTAATTTTCAACATCTCAACATCAAAGGCTAAGGGCCGGTTCTTTTGGAGGCTTCTCCCAGAAGCTGCCCTCCCCCCAGCTTCTCTGAGAATCCGCCCCAAAAATTTAGGGAGGCTTCCGGAATGGCCTAACACGGAGCATTCCGGAAGTCTCCCTAACTTTTTGGGGCGGCTTCTTAGAGAAGCTGGGGGGAGGGCAGCTTCTGGGAGAAGCCGCCAAAAGAACTGGCCCTAAGTTGTCTACATTCAAACAAAGATTATCTATTTTAGTTAGCTTTTCTTCCACATTCTCGTTGAAGGCTTTTTGGGTAGTGATAAAGTCTCTAAGCATATTTTCTAGTTCAGAAGTGGGGTTCTTGTTGCTAGGGTAAGTGTTGTTGTTCCCATAAAGTGGATGGAAACGGTCTAGGATTACTAGCAAAGTTGCCCCTATAACAATTATTATTAAAGTTTATTCTAGCAATGAAGTTCACATCTACTTGTTCCTGAGCAACCAAATAATTTAAATGAACATCATGAGGATCAATAGAGGGTTGCTTGGTAAGTAGAGACATAATTATATCACCTTTATCATTGAGAGAGGTAATTTCCTCGACATAATTTACCTTCCTACCTGTTGGAGCGCGTTCGGTGTGCCATTGGGAATAGTTGGTCATCATCTCATCAAGGAGTTTGGTGGCAGCACCGAGGGTAGTTGACATAAAGGTTCCTCCCGCGGCCGAATCTAATTGGTTCACTACTATTCCTTTTGAGAGATCCACACTCGTACTCCCTCTTATATCTTGTACTCCATAGAGATTATCATACATGCATCTTGCTACGTGGGAACCCTTCACACTGTAGAACTTGGCTTGTATATTCCAATGACGAGCCTCCTCAAACGAGCTCTAGGTCTTCTTGAGCAAGCAAGTTGGATGCACCCCCACTAGTTCCCTTGGAGAGCTTACCTTAGCTCATATGTGCATCCGTTGCATGGCAATCCCTACTCCTCACATCATATCTATCATTTGGATTTCTCTCGCCTATGATTGTCCTCATTGATGTGAGCCTTTCACACCTTTTTTGTCTTCCCCATCCTTCATTCTTTCTCTCTTTTCCATCCTAAGTGTCAACTTTCTTGCTTACACTCATCCATTGCATGAGTGCTCAAAATATCGAAAAGGAGTGGATCATTTTGACTTGTACCTGGCTAGTGGTCTGGGGATGAGTCAAGATAAGATTCCAAAGAAGACCAAGTGTTAAACTTTAGTAGATTGAGTTATCAACACAAAAATACCTTTTTCTCTCGTAATCCCTATCCCCTTTCTTGCATGCAAACACCATTTGGAGACATTCAAGTCACGGACAGCGAGAGCTCTTGCACCTTTATGTTCTTATGTTTCTTGTTTCAATGCTAATATAGACTCTTGCCTGTTATGACTTAAATTGGATTACATGCCTTGATTGATTTACTTAAAAGTTCTTATATGGTTGGTAGCATGTCACCACAGAAATTATGTTTGTTATCATTTACCTACTTGAGGACGAGCAGGAATTAAGCTTGGGGATGTTGATACGTCCAAAACGTATCTATAATTTCTGCTTGCTCCATGCTTCTTTTGTGTGATATTGCTATGGTATTGATACACTTTCATACACTTTTGATCATATTTGGACTAACTTATTAACTCAGTGCACCCTAGTGCCAGTTCTTGTTTTCTGTTGTTTTTCTATTTCAGGTTTCCCCCATATTAAAAGTGCTCCAAAAATTCGGAAAAATGAGATAAAAAATCAGCGTTCTAGAAACTTCCGGATTCACCGAAGAAGGGACAAAGGGGCCCCACCTAGTGCCCAGGCGGCCACCCCGCGCGGCCTAGGGCTTGGTGATACGGTGAGGATAGTTCTCTCACTCCTTCTTGGTTACCCCAAGTAGAAGGTAAGATGTAGCGTAGGAGCAAATTTCCGTCGGTGAAGATACCAAGGTTATCGAACCAGTAGGACTCAAGAGATACAAGAAGGTGCCAACGGCACCAGAAATTAGCTTCCGGCTAGGGAGTTGACAGGACCTACACACAGAAACAAATAAATTTTCTCCCAACGAGTACAGAGGAGTTGTCAATTCCTCCGGCCTTGCTATTTACAAAGGATCAACGCAAAAGATAATAATAGTGGCAACTTAAAGTAAAGACTGAAAGTAAATTGAAGGTGTAAACAATGATGTGAAGATGGACCGGGGTCCCGTGATTTTCACTAGTAATGTCTCTCTCCCAAAAGGCGATAAAAGTGCTAGCGAGGTAAACAAATCACAGTTGGGCAATTGACAGGATTATGAAGGCACCGCAATGCTAACTATGCTGCAAAGAAAGGAAGGGCTCAAAAGCAATGGGCAGTACGCCAAGGTAAGTAGACCGAAATCCAACTGCATCTACTACGAATCATCCACCTTGAGATATCTATCCAGAACATCTCGCTGGTATTAAGTTGCGAATCCCACCCAAAGTGTAAACTCAAAGCAACAGACAACTGCATTAAAAGAACTTTGCGTGAATTAAACAATCCTTGCATCTACGGATACAAGCACCGTTGTTTTATCCCTGGTGGCAACAACACATCCCCTAGTCTCATGTTTCTGTCACTCAAGCTAGACATCAAGGGGCTGAACCCACAATCAAGCATAACGCTCCCTCTTGGAGTTGCAACAAATCACTTGGCCAAAGTAAAATACGACAACGGAGAATATGCAAGAATTTACTCAAGAACAAAATATAAAAGAGAAGAACCAAATATATTACTCATCACAATCTGAACATAGTCTCATAATCCATCAGATCCCAACAAACTCATCATAGCAACGGCAGAAAATTACAAAGGTGCCTCGATCATGTGAGGCAGCTCACGAGGTCTCAAAAGTGGAAGCACAAAGAGGGGAGAGATAGATCACATAGCTACTGGTCACGGACCCATGGTCCAAGGGGGACTACTCATAGTACATATGGGAGGCGTCCATGGCTATGGATGGTCTCCCGGAGGTGGTTCCTCCTCCCGGCAGGGTGCCGGGGCAGCTTCTCCAGGCAGCCCCGATCTAGAAACGGCAGCGGCGGCGGTACAGAGGTGAGATCGCGGAAAAGAGATCGATATTAGGGGTTTCCACCCTGAGGGATAAATATAGGCGGAGGGGGTGTCGAGGGGACCCACCAGGCAGCCAGGAGGCCTCCTGGCGCGGCCTAGGGTTGGGCCGCGCTAGGGACCCTCCTGGTCTCCTGGTGGTGGCCCCCCCTCCGCTGCCTTGGTGTTTCCGGAAGCTTCCCCGACGCTGATTTTTAATCTGATTTTTCCGGATTTTTTGGAGCACCTTTAATGGCCGGAAAACCTGAAATACAAAAACAGCAGAAAACAGCAACTGGCAGCTGGGTGCACTAGGTTAATAGATTAGTACAAATATGTTCAAAAGTGTATGAAAGTTCAAGCAAATCATGGCAAAGTCACACAAAACATGCATGGAGCAAGCATAAATTATAGATACGTTTTGGGACGTACCAACATCGCCAAGCTTAATTCCTGCTCGTCCTCGAGTAGGTAAATGATAACAAGCATAATTTCTGTGGTGACATGCCACACAACCATATAAGGACTTTTAAGTAAAGCAATCAAAGCATGCAATTCAATTCAATTCTTAACAAGCAAGAGTCTATATTAGCATTGACACAAGCAACAAAGGAACAAAAGGTGCAACAGCTCTCGCTGTCCGTGACTCGAATGTCTCCTGATGGTGTTTGCGTGCAAGCAGGGGACTGGGAAAAAGATAGAAAAAAGGTTGTTGAGAACAACTATCTACTAAAGTTTCACACTCGGTCTCCTTTGGATTATTATCTTGACTCGTCCCCAGACCACTTGCCAGGTACAAGTCAAACTGATCCACTCCCTTTCGATATTTTGAGCACTCATGCAATGGTTGAGCGTGAGCAAGAAATTTGACACCTAAAAGGCGAAACAGAAAGAAGGTGGAGGAGGAAGACAAAAAAGGTGTGAAAGGCTCACATCAATGAGGATAATCATAGGCGAGAGAAGGCCATATGATAGATATATGTGAGGACTAGGAATTGCCATGCAACGGATGCACATGTGAGCTAAAATCTCTCCAAAGGAACTAGTGGGGGTGCATCTAACTTACTTGCTCAAGACGACCTAGAGCTCGTTTGAGGAGGCTCATCATTGGAATATACAAGCCAAGTTCTATAGTGTGAAGGTCCCCACATAGCTATATGCATGATGATGATCTCTATGGAGTACAAGGGATAGAGGATGAAGTACTACTGTGGATCTCTCAAAAGGAATAGTAGTGTGCCCCTTCTCTCTTTTTATTTTATTTTTCTCTTTTTTCTATTTTTTTGTATTCTTTTGGTGGCCTCAATGGCTCTTTCTATTTAACTCTCATTTGTCCTCTTTGGGATCTTTTGATTTTTTCCTCTTTGGAATCTTTTCCTCACTTTAGGGGCAACACTATATATTTTACAAGAATATAGGAGATCTTTCACACTTTACAAAGGTACTCACATAAAGAAAATATAACTATCATAATGCAAATGTATGACATGAGGATCAAGTCATGAGAAGATGGATGTTGCATGGCAATGTATCTCGGAAAGGCTATGGAAATGCCTTGTATGTAGGTATGGTGGCTGTTTTGAGGAAAGATATAAGGAGGCTTATGATGACAGAGCGTATCATGCCAAGGGTTTGGATGCACCGGCGAAGTATGCTCCAACTCTCAAGGTTAGAAAGGGCAATGTACGGTACTGAAGAGGCTAGAAAAAGTATAGGTGGGTGGAAGTGTCAACTTTCGAATACTCGCATTAGTTCGAAGAACTCATGCACTTATTATCGGTAACTCTCAATCTAATCAGGAGGTTCACAAAGAGACAAATACCCCGAGGAGGAGTGTATGGGGGTTTGGTTATCCTTGCGCATCCTCGACCCATGGTACGTGAGTGTACTCTAATATTCGAACCCTCCAGAGGTTAGTGATCCATCTAGTAGCTAGAGTTCTCAACAGGGGTTTTTGGCTTTCGAAAAACAAACGGATTTCCCAAAATACGACATATATCACTAATAGGCTCGAGCTCTTGACACCAAAAGTTCAAACATTACTCTAGTCAATACCTCAAAACTATTGCAAGTTACTACTACAAGGATAACAACAACTTCAACTACCTACTTCTAGCCAAGACACAAAACTCAGTGCAACAGGCAAACTCTCTAACAAGATAAAACATGCAACCTATAGAAAGTTCAACCTAAAACAAAAGAAAATCTCTAGAAAAACTAAAGCACTACAACTAAATAGAGCAGCAGCTAAGAAAAGAAAAAGAACAACTCACAGCTAAAAGAATAAGCATGCAAATCCTATGAGGAGTTCTATTTCAAGCGGAGCGTGTATCTCTCCCACATATAAGAGTAATCTGGGGTCTAACTTGTTACTACAGCAAACAAATCAAAATAAAAATAAAAATAAAACCTAAGACCGAGACGCTCCAAGCATAGCACACAACGCATGAAGTGATAAAAATATAGTGCAACGAGGGACGAACTGATAATTGTTGATGAAGAAGGGGATACACGGGGGCATCCCCAAGCTTAGACGCTTGAGTCTCCTTGAATATTTATTGGGGTGCACATGGGCATCCCCAAGCTTGAGCGTTAGACACTCCAAGATCTTCTTTCATCATCTTCCATCGCACACTTGAAAACTCCCTTCATACATAACGCATTGTAGACTGATTAGAGAGGTTAGTACCCATAATAAAATAATTTTTCCCTTACTGGAAATAAAGATAAACTTTAAGAGTTACTGTTTCTCAAGATTTTCAAAAGGTTTTTGCAAAGAAAAAGCAAGCTTAAGGTTTGGAAAACGAGGAAAAGGCAAAACAGAACAGAATCTGTGAAAAACAGACCAGCAGGTAGAAAATATTTTTTTAGGGATACTTCTGCAACTCAAATCAAAAAACTCAGTACATACGCAAGTTTCGTAATTGTATAGAGCACGCTGTGTAAAAATTTCAGCTCAAAAAGATGAAATGGAATTTTTCTCTGATTTTTCTAGTCACTAGGACAGAATCTGTTTTCTGGACAGCATGTCACAACTTTCACTTCCCTTGTCGTATGAGGTTGTACTTGGCACAAAGCTTGAAAAATAAAGATACAAAAATGTTGCTACAGTAGTAACAATCATCAATACCACTAAGAACAGAAGAAAAGAAAAAAATAAAAACCTAAATTCATTGCAGGCTGCCTCCCGAAAGCGCTTCTTTAGAGCAATTAGCTAGGCTTCAAGCAGAAGATCAAGTCTTTTCAAGAGAATAACTAGGACGTGTGACGGACTCAAAAGGTAACTTAATCTTTTTCCTAGGGAAATTTTCCATCCCTTTCTTGAGAGGGAATTGGAATTTGATATTCCCCTCTTTCATGTCAATAACAGCACCGACTGTGCGAAGAAAAGGATGTCCCAAAATAATTGAACAAGAAGGTTCACATTCAATGTCCATAATAGTAAAATCAACGGGAACATAATTGTCATTGACAATGACAAGAACATCGTCGATCTTCCCCAAAGGTTTCTTTACGGAAGAATCAACAATACGAACACCAAAAGAACAGGGATCAAAAGGTTTCAATTCGAGGATATCATACATTCTTTTGGCCATTCTTGGAGTTTCAACAAATCACTTGGCCAAAGTAAACTACAGAAACGGAGAACATGCAAGAATTTACTCAAGAACAAAATATATTACTCATCACAATCTTAACATAGTCTCATAATCCATCAGATCCCAACAAACTCACCATAGCAACGGCAGAAAATTACAAAGGTGCCTCGATCATGTGAGGCAGCTCACGAGGTCTCGAAAGTGGAAGCACAAAGAGGGGAGAGATAGATCACATAGCTACTGGTCACGGACCCATTGTCCAAGGGGGACTACTCACGGTACATACGGGAGGCGTCCATGGCTATGGATGGTCTCCCGGAGGTGGTTCCTCCTCTGGCAGGGTGCCGGGGCAGCTTCTCCAGGCATCCCCGATCTATAAAAGGCGGCGGCGGTACAGAGGTGAGATCGCGGAAAAGAGATCGATATTAGGGGTTTCCACCCCGAGGGCTAAATATAGGCGGAGGGGGTGTCGAGGGGACCCCCCAGGCAGCCAGGAGGGGTCCTGGCGCGGCCTAGGGTTGGGCCGCGCCAGGGACCCTCCTGGTCTCCTGGTGGTGGCCCCCCTCCACTGCCTTGGTGATTCCGGAAGCTTCCGGGTCGTTGATTTTTTATTTGATTTGTCCAGATTTTTTGGAGCACTTTTAATGGCCGGAAAACCTGAAATACAAAAACAGCAGAAAACAGCAACTGGCAGCTGGGTGCACTGGGTTAATAGATTAGTCAAAATATGCTCAAAGGTGTATGAAAGTTCAAGAAAATCATGCCAAAGTCACACAAAACATGCATGGAGCAAGCAGAAATTATAGATACGTTTGGGACGTATCACTTGGCCGCGCTGGGAGGGCACGTGGGCGACTGGTGGACCCCCCGGTGCCCCCCTTTGGCCCTTATTTTTACTTTCGTCGCGAAAACCCTGATTCGAGACCCCTTTTCTCCAGAAGCAATTCCGATCTCCGCCGCCACCGTCGACAAGCTTTGGGGGACCAGAATTCCTGTGCCGGCACCCTGCCGGGACGGGGAAGTGCCCCCGGATTCATCTCCATCGACGTTGCTTCCTCCCTCCATGTTGCGGGAGTAGTTCCTCCTCGGGGCTGAGGTTTCTACCAGTTGCTATGTGGTCTTCTCTCTCTCCCATGATGTGATATTGATTGTGATCATAAGCTATGTTAATCTAGGATGATCCCATGATGTTTCCCCTTCTTCTATGTATTGGATTGATGTACTAACTTGATCTTATCTAGTATAATCCCCGAGACCATGGTGGTAGCGGTCTATTGGACATGGGTTAGAAGAATATTTTCATGAGTGATTTCCTCTTTTGTGTGTGAATTGAAAATTGAGGGTCTCTTAGTGCTTGTCTTTGACTATCCTTTAGATATGTTGTGGTGATTGTGGTACTCTCTTTAGATGGCCGTGGTGACATTGTGAAATCCATAGATCAGAACTACGAACTCTGAGGTGTGCTTTTGTAGCCCTACATAATTCTCGTCCTCTCTTGACCACAAAGGAATAACCTCCGAGTACGTCTCCATTGCATGTTTTATGGGGAATATCATGTGATTAGACTATGTTCATGTTGTTGAGAGTTGCCACTAGTGAAAGTATGAAGCCTAGGCCTTGTTTCCACCATTGTTACACCGTTTGTGCTCACTTTTGTCACATGTTTTCTTGCTGCACTTTTTATTACAGATTTATATTTCTTTGTTTTGCTACACCTATCACCCATATTTTACCATCTCTTCGCCGAACTAGTGCACCTATACAACTCCTTGTTGTATTAGGTGTGTTGGGGACACAAGAGACTTCTTGTATCTTAATTGCAGGGTTGCTTGAGAGAGACCATCTTCAACCTCTACTTCCCTGAGTTCGATAAACCTTAGGTCATCCACTTGAGGGAAATTGTTGCTGTCCTACAAACCTCTGCGCTTGGAGGCCCAACATAGTCTATAAGAATAGAAGCGTTTCCGGGGATATCTACTACTAATCATCCACCTTGAGATATCTATCCAGAACATCTCGCTGGTATTAAGTTGCGAGCCCCACCCAAAGTGTAAACCCAAAGCAATAGACAACTGCATTGAAAGAACTTTGCGTAAAGTAAACAATCCTTGTAACCGCGGTTACAAGCACCGTTATTTTCCCCCTTGTGGCCACAGCACATCCCCTAGACTCATGTTTCTGTCACTCAAGCGTGTCATCAGGGGGCATGTACCCACAATCGACCATAACATTCCCTCTTGGGGTCACTACATACCACTTGAGCAAAGCAATAAATAGCAATGGAGAACAAGCAAGAATTACTTCGGAACAAAAATACAAAAGATAAGAACCAATTATATTACTCTATCACCTTCTGAACATAATCTCATAATCCATCAGATCCCATCAAACTCAGCATAGCAAAAGCATAAAGAATTACATATGTACCTCGATCATGTAGGGAAACTCACGAGGTCTAATCCATGAAGAACAAAGAGGGGAGGAGAAAATCACATAGCTACTAATCACGGACCGATGGTCCAAGTTAGACTACTCACGGCACATCCGGGAAGCGTCCATGGTGGAGGAGAAGCTCCCAGAGGTTGATCCTCCCTCCGGCAGGGTGCCGGGAATGGTCCTGACGGTGCTCCCGATCTTGGAAGCGCGACGACGGCAGCACAGAGGAGAATTTGCGAAATAGGGTTCTGTCTTCGGAGTTTCCCCGTCATGGAGAATAAATAGGTGAAGGGGGCAGCCAGGGGGGCCACCAGGGGTCCAGGCACCGCCCCTGGCCGCACCAGGTGGCCGCTCGGGCCCCTGGTGGTGGCCCTTTGGCCCCACTTGGGTGCTTCTGGAAGACTCCGTTACGCTGATTTTTTATCCGATTTTTCCCGAACTTTTGGAGGACTTTTTATATGGGGGAAAACTAAAATAAAAAACAGCAGAAAACAGAAACTGGCACTAGGGTGCACTGAGTTAGTAGTTAGTCCAAATATGATCAAAAGTGTATGAAAGTGTATCTATATCGTAGCAATATCACACAAAACATGCATGGAGTGAGCAGAAATTATCGATACGTTTGAGACGTATCAGAGCACCACCATGACCCTTCCTGTCACCCTGTCGGAGGGAGGATCGACCTTCAGGAGCTTCCCCTCCACCATGGACGCTTCCCATATGTGCCGTGAGTAGTTTTCTTTGGACCATGGGTCCGTGGTCAGTAGCTATGTGATGTCCTCCTCCCCTCTTTGTTCTTCATGGTTTAGACCTCGTGAGCTGCCCTACATGATCGAGGCACATATGTACTCTTTCTGCTGTTGCTATGCTGAGTTTGATGGGATCTGATGGATTATGAGATTATGTTCAGATTGTGATAGAGTTATATAATTGTTTCATATTTTTTAAATTTTTGTTCCGAAGTAATTCTTGCATGTTCTCTGTTGTTGTTTATTGCTTTGGCCAAGTGGTAGGTAGTAACCCCAAGAGGGAACGTTATGCTCGATCATGGGTACATGCCCCCTGATGACACGCTCGAGTGACAGAAACATGAGTCTAGGGGATGTGTTGTGGACACAAGGGGGAAAACAACGATGCTTGTAACCGCGGTTGCAAGGATTGTTTACTTTACGTAAAGTTCTTTTTAATGCAGTTGTTTGTTGCTTTGGGTTTACACTTTGGGTGGGGCTCTCGACTTAATACCAGCGAGATGTTCTGGATAGATATCTCAAGGTGGATGATTATTAGTAGATGTACATGGATTTCGGTCTACTTACTTTGGTGTACTACACATGCTTTTGAGCCACTTCCTTTCTTTTGTAGCATAGTTAGCATTGCGGTGCGTTTATAATCCTGTCAATTGCCCATCTGTAATTTGTTTACCTAGCATAGCAGTTTTATCGTCCTTTGGGAGAGAGACATCACTAGTGAACATCACGGGACCCCGGTCCATATTCTCATCATTGTTTACAATCCTATTTACTTTTCTGTTTTACTTTTAGTTGCTATTATTATGATTATCCCTTGCGTTTGATCCTTTGTAAACAACAAGACCGGAGAGATTGACAACCTCTCTGAACTTCGTTGGGAGCAAAGTTACTTGTGTTGTGTGCAGGTCCACGTCAGTTGTGCCGTTGACACCTAGTTATCATTGCCGGAGTCCTACGGGAGACAAACCCTATGCTCTAGACCGGGGAAATTTACTGCTATCCTACATCTCACCTTCCACTTGGGGTAACCAACGAAGGGAGAGAAACCATTATCATCATCTCGCACATCAAGCAAATTTCTGGCGCCGTTGCCGAGGACTCCGAGTGATAAGATAGGGGAGTTGCCCACTACCTTTTACCTTTACTTTTTAATCTTGTTAGTTTACCTTTCTGTTTATATCTTTGTGTCATATATCAAAAATCACAAAAAATTTATTTATCTTGCTGTTAATAGTCCTCCTTGTTTAGATGAACATGTTAGGACTTGGTGCTTTGCGGGAATTGGAAGTTCTCGATTTCCGTCAAAAGGATGGAGAAAATATGAAGAAGGCATGGGACAGAATTTCTGAAGAACATAAAAGAATTATGCCTTGGATACCTATAAAAATTGTGCTTAGAATTTTTTACCATGTTCTTTTTAAGTGGTGTAAACACGCTCTTGATATTATAGCTGAAGGAGAATTTTTTAAAGTGTGATGAAGCTAGATCTCTTGATATATTTCATAGTCTATCTAGTTATTTTGTTTATGATCGTAGTATTGATACTGTTATAGATAGACTTGCCACTATTCAAAAGAGGTTGGATGCTCTAAACTTGAGGAAAGTAGAAGAACTTAAGTCCAACAAGAAGGAAATGTTGGAGATAAATGATGATTGGGAGCCCTTTGTTAGGATTAGTATCTCTAACCAAGACTTCCTTGTTTTTCTGATATTGGATCCATAGTTTCTACCATGCCAAAAATAGTTTATGATTCTTTTAAACTAGATATGGATGAATTGCCATCTTATCATGAATATGATAATGGAGATATTTCAGAGGTTGAAGAAAAGGTAAAAGAAGTCCAAGTTACATTCCTTCATAGGATTGCACCGATGGATTTCTTCATCATGGAGCCAAACCAAAGCAACATTGTGCTTGGAAGGGACTTCCTCCGAGCTATGAAAGGCCTCATTGATATCTGTAATGGGTTCAAACGCTTACGTGGTAAGGCGAAAGGTAAGTACCTCTTTCCTAGGAAGAAGAAGAATGAGCTTATTGAAAATCTATTTGAAGGTTTTTATGATTCCGACGATCTTGGAGACCTTTGATTCTTCTTTTGCCTTATGCCTAGCTTAAAGGCGTAAAAGAAAGCGCTTGTTGGGAGGCAACCCAAGATGTTTTTACTTATGTTTTAGTGCTCTTGATGATTTTTACTAATGTAGCAACATCATTGTATCTTTATTTTCAAGCTTTGTGCCAAGTTATAGCCTCATATGACAAGGGAAGCGAAAGTTGTGACATGCTTTCCAGAAAACAGATTCTGTCTACTTGACGGAAAAATCGGACCAAATCACCATTTCATCTTTTTGAGCTGAATTTTCTACACAGCGTGCTCTATACGATCGCAGAACTTTAGTATGTTCTGAGTTTTTTTATTTGAGTTGAAGAAGTGCCCCAAAAAATTCTCTGCTACCTGTTGTTCTGTTTTTCACAGATTCTGCCACGTTTTGTCTCTCTTTAATTTTTCAAACCTTAAGCTTGCTTTTTCTTTGAAAAAAACCTTTTGGGAATATTGAGAAACAGTAGATCTTCAAGAATATCTTTACATCCAGTGGGGAAAAATTATTTTATTAAGGGTACTAACCTCTCTAATCAGCTTATCATGAGTTATATATAAGGGAGTTTTCAAGTGCGCGATGGAAGATGATGAAAGAAGATTCGGGAGTGTCAAGCTCTCAAGCTTGGGGATGCCCCCATGCATCCCCAATAAATATTCAAGGAGACTCAAGCGTCTAAGCTTGGGGATGCCCCCGTACATCCCCTTCTCCATCAACAATCATCAGTTCATCCTTCATCTCACTATATTTTTATCACATCATGCGTTATGTCCTATGCTTGGAGCGTCCCGCTCTTAGGTTTTATTTTTAGTTTTCTTTAGCTTTGCTTGCTGTTCATAACAATTTAGACCCCATCTTACTTTGTGTGGGAGAGTAACACGCTCCACTTTCAAAATCTAGAACACATCATAGGATTCTTCATGCCTATCTTTTTACTGTTGTGTGTTCTTTATCTTTTCATAGCTACTGCCATGTTTAGTTTTAGTTTTAGTTTGTCTTTAGCAAGATCCTTAGCTTTTGTTTAGTTTGTTGTTGGAACTCTCTTTGGTTTTCATGTTTATCTAGTCAAGAGAGTTGGCTGTTGCACTGAGTTGTGTCTTGTCTTGAAAGTAGGTAATTGAGGTTGCTATTTAATTTTAGTAGTAACTTGCAATAGTTTTGAGATATTGATGTGAGAAATTTTTCAAATTTTGGTGTCAAGAGTTCTAGCCTATTAGTGTTAAATGTCGTATCTTGGGCCATCCGTGTGTATTTTTAAAACCTACAAAACTAGTTGAGAACTCTATCTACTAGATGGATCGCTAATCTTTGGAGGGATCGAATATTAGAGTACACTCACGTACCATGATTCGAGGTTGCGCAAGGATAACCAAACCCCCATACACTCCTCCTCGGGGTACTTGTATCTTTGTGAACCTCCTTATTAGATTGAAAGTTACCGATAATAAGTGCATGAGTTCTTCGGACAAATGTAAGTATTGAAAGTTGACACTTCCACCTCCTCATATTTGCTAGCCTCTCATGTGCCGTGCATTGCCTTCTTCTCACTCCGAGAGTCGGCGTCCACCTTCGCCGGTACATCCAAACCCTTGGCATGATACACTCTGTCATCATAAACCTCCCTATATATTTCCTCAAAACATCCACCATACCTACCTATCAAGACATCTCCATAGCCTTTCCGAGATATATTGTCATGCAACATCCACCTCTTCATGACTTGATCTTCATGTCATACATGTTCCTGCTACACTGGCAGCGGCATACATTGCATACATCACGATAGCTACATCTTCTTTATGTTTTGAGTACCTTGTAAAGTGTGAAAGATTTTCTATACCCTCTTGTAAATTAAAGTGTTGCCCATAGAGATGATCATTCATGCATATAGCTATGTGGGGACCTTCACACTATATAACTTGGCTTGAATATTCCAAGGATGAGCCTCCTCAAAGAGCTCTAGGTCTTCATGAGTGAGCATGTTGGATGCACCTCCACTAGTTCCATTGGAGAGCTTTCTAGCTCATATGTGCTTACCTTGCATGGCAATCCCTACTCCACACATCATAACTATCATTTGGCCTTCTCGCCTATGATTCCTCCTCCACCATATTTCTCTCTTTGCCATCCTAAGTGTCCACTCTCGTGCTTACGCTCATCCATTGCATGAGTGCTCAAAATATCGAAAATGAGTGGATCAAATTGACTTGTACATGGCTAGTGGTCTGGGGACGAGTCAAGATAAGATTACAAAGAAGACCAAGTGTGAAACTTTAGTAGATTGAGTTCTCAACAAAAATAATTTTTTCTCTTATTCCCTATCCCCCTTTCTTGCACGCAAACACCATTTGGAGACATTCGAGTCACGGACAGTGAGAGCTCTTGCACCTAATGTTCTTTCGTTGCTTGGTTCAATGCTAATATAGACTCTTGCATGTTATGACTTGAATTGAATCAGATACCTTGATTTCTTTACTTTTCAAAGTTCTTATATGGTTGCTAGCATGTCACCACATAAATTATGCTTGGTATCATTTACCTACTTGAGGACGAGCAGTAACTAAGCTTGGGGATGTTGATACATCCCAAACATATCGATAATTTATGCTTGCTACATGCATGTTTTGTGTGATATTGCTATGATCTAGATACACTTTCATACACTTTTGATCATATTTGAACTAACCTATTAACTCAGTGCACCCCACTGCCAGTTTCTGTTTTCTGCTGTTTTTCTATTTCAGTTTTTCCCAATATAAAAAGTGCTCCAAAAATCCGGGAAAAATCAGATAAAAAATCAACGTACCGGAAGCTTCCAGAGCCGGAAGGAGGTCTGGGAGGCACCACAGGTGCCCAAGCGGCCACCTGGCGCGGCCTAGGGCTTGGCCGCGCCAGGAGCGCCTGGACTCCTGGTGGCCCCCCTAGCTGCCCCCTTCGCCTATTTAATCTCCATCACGGGAAACCTCCGAGGACAGAACCCTTTTTCGTGATCTCTCCTCTGTTTCTCCGCCGCCGCGCTTCCAAGATCGGGAGCACCACCAGGACTCTTCCTGGCACCCTGCCGGAGGGAGGATAGACCTCCGGGAGCTTCCACTCCACCATAGACGCTTCCCGGATGTGCCGTGAGTAGTTTTCTTTGGACCATGGGTCCGTGATTAGTAGCTATGTGATGTTATCCTCCCATCTTTGTTCTTCATGCTTTAGACCTCGTGAGTTGCCCTACATGATCGAGGCACATATGTAATCTTTCTACTGTTGCTATGCTGAGTTTGATGGGATCTGATGGATTATGAGATTATGTTCATATTGTGATAGAGTTATATAATTGGTTCTTATCTTTTTATAATTTTTCTTCCGAAGTAATTCTTGCATGTTCTCCGTTGTTGTTTATTGCTTTGGCCAAGTGGTAGGTAATAACTCCAAGAGGGAACATTATGCTCGATTGTGGGTACATGCCCCCCGATGACACGCTTGAGTGACAGAAACATGAGTCTAGGGGATGTGTTGTGGCCACAAGGGAGAAAACAACGGTGCTTGTAACCGTGGTTGCAAGGATCGTTTACTTTATGCAAAGTTCTTTTTAATGCAGTTGTCTGTTGCTTTGGGTTTACACTTTGGGTGGGGCTCGCAACTTAATACCAGTGAGATGTTCTGGATAGATATCTCAAGGTGGATGATTAGTAGTAGATGCAGATGGATTTCGGTCTACTTATTTTGGCGTAATGCCCATGCTTTTGAGCCTCTTCCTTTCTTTTGTAGTATAGTTAGCATTGCGGTGCGTTTATAATCCTGTCAATTGCCCATCTATAATTTGTTTACCTCGCATAGCAGTTTTATCATATTTTGGGAGAGACACATCACTAGTGAACATCACGGGACCCCGGTCCACATTCTCATTATTGTTTACAAGTCTATTTACTTTTCTGTTTTTACTTTCGGTTGCTATCATTATCATTATCCCTTGCCTTTGGACCTTTGTAAACAACAAGACCGGAGAGATTGACAACCTCTCTAAACTTCGTTGGGAGCTAAGTTACTTGTGTTGTGTGCAGGTCCACATCAGTTGCGCCGTTGACACCTACTTATCATTGCCGAAGTCCTACGGGAGACAAACTCTATCCTCTACAAAGGGGAAATTTGCTGCTATCCTACATCTCACCTTCCACTTGGGGTAACCAACGAAGGGCAAGAAACCATTATCATCATCTCGCACATCACTATGTGATGTTCTCCTCCCCTCTTTGTTCTTCATGGTTTAGACCTCGTGAGCTGCCCTACATGATCGAGGCACATATGTAATCTTTCTGCTGTTGCGATGTTGAGTTTGATGGGATTTGATGGATTATGAGATTATGTTCAGATTGTGATAGAGTAATATAATTGGTTCTTGTCTTTTTTATTTTTGTTCCGAAGTCATTCTTGCATGCTCTCCGTTGTTGTTTATTGCTTTGGCCAAGTAGTAGGTAGTAACTCCAAGAGGGAACGTTATGCTCGATTGTGGCTTCATGCCCCCTGATGACACGCTTGAGTGACAGAAACATGAGTCTAGGGGATGTGTTGTTGCCACAAGGGAGAAAAACGGTGCATGTAACCGCGGCTGCAAGGATTGTTTACTTTACGCAAAGTTATTTTTAATGCAGTTGTCTGTTGCTTTGGGTTTACACTTTGGGTGGGGCTCTTCCTTTCTTTTGTAGTATAGTTAGCATTGCGGTGCGTTTATAATCCTGTCAATTGCCCATCTATAATTTGTTTACCTCGCATAGCAGTTTTATCATATTTTGGGAGAGACACATCACTAGTGAACATCACGGGACCCCGGTCCACATTCTCATTATTGTTTACAAGTCTATTTACTTTTCTGTTTTTACTTTCGGTTGCTATCATTATCATTATCCCTTGCCTTTGGACCTTTGTAAACAACAAGACCGGAGAGATTGACAACCTCTCTAAACTTCGTTGGGAGCTAAGTTACTTGTGTTGTGTGCAGGTCCACATCAGTTGCGCCGTTGACACCTACTTATCATTGCCGAAGTCCTACGGGAGACAAACTCTATCCTCTACAAAGGGGAAATTTGCTGCTATCCTACATCTCACCTTCCACTTGGGGTAACCAACGAAGGGCAAGAAACCATTATCATCATCTCGCACATCACTATGTGATGTTCTCCTCCCCTCTTTGTTCTTCATGGTTTAGACCTCGTGAGCTGCCCTACATGATCGAGGCACATATGTAATCTTTCTGCTGTTGCGATGTTGAGTTTGATGGGATTTGATGGATTATGAGATTATGTTCAGATTGTGATAGAGTAATATAATTGGTTCTTGTCTTTTTTATTTTTGTTCCGAAGTCATTCTTGCATGCTCTCCGTTGTTGTTTATTGCTTTGGCCAAGTAGTAGGTAGTAACTCCAAGAGGGAACGTTATGCTCGATTGTGGCTTCATGCCCCCTGATGACACGCTTGAGTGACAGAAACATGAGTCTAGGGGATGTGTTGTTGCCACAAGGGAGAAAAACGGTGCATGTAACCGCGGCTGCAAGGATTGTTTACTTTACGCAAAGTTATTTTTAATGCAGTTGTCTGTTGCTTTGGGTTTACACTTTGGGTGGGGCTCGCAACTTAATACCAGTGAGATTTTCTGGATAGATATCTCAAAGTGGATGATAAGTAGTAGATGCAGATGGATTTTGGTCTACTTATTTTGGCGTAATGCCCATGCTTTTGAGCCTCTTCCTTTCTTTGTAGCATAGTTAGCATTGCGGTGCGTTTATAATCTTGTCAATTTCCCATCTGTAATTTGTTTACCTCGCATAGCAGTTTTATCGTCTTTTGGGAGAGAGACATCACTAGTGAACATCACGGGACCCCGGTCCATATTCTCATCACTGCTTACACGCTCATTTACTTTTCTGCTTTTACTTTCATTTCCTATCATTATCATTATCCGTTGTTTTTTGATCCTTTGTAAACAACAAGACCGGAGAGATTGACAATCTCTCCGAAATTCGTTGGAGCAAAGTTATTTGTGTCTTTGTGCAGGTCCAGGTCAAGGAAGCAACTTTTGTCTAAAACGGTGGCATTGTTTCCTTGCCACCTACTTATCACTATCGGAGTCCTACTGGTCGATCTCAACCTCGGTATCTTCACCGAGGGAAACTTGCCGCTACGCTGCATCTCACTTTCCACTTGGGGTAACCAATGAAGGGCGAGAAGCAATTATCATCTCTCGCGTATCAAGCAAATTTTTGAGCCGTTACCAGGGACTCCGAGTGCTAAGATAGGGGAGTTTCCCACTACCTTTTACCTTTGCTTTTTAGTCTTCTTAGTTTACTTTCTAGTTTTTGCTTTTGCTTTTGTGTCTTATATGAAAAACCAAAAAAATAGTTGCTACATTTTTCCTTTGTCTTGCTTTGCCTAGTTATGCTATCTTTACCATGGGTGTGTAATCACCCAAATATGGTAGGATGGATATGTTTCACTTGGGTCGTCTACGATCAATTTGTGCTCGCGCTGAAAACCCAACGGACTTGGTTGAGGGAAAATCATTGGATGAGCATGCTCATTATACGCGGCACCGCCTATCTGAGAAAGGGAAAACCTTATGGGACCAAATACAAACTTCTTATTGCTATGCTAAGTGTTTATGCTACATTTATGATTTTACTTGTTGTTCTAATACATATCGTAAACACCTTCCTTTCCAATGTGAGTTTAATGAAAATGAGATATTATCTTCTTATGCTAAAGGTGTTTATGATTACTTTGATGTTGAAAAGAGTGAAGAGGTTTTTGCTTTTAAGGGTGCTTATGAGATTGCTTCTTTGATTGAAAAGTACCACGATACTATTTACAAGTCTGAAAACTTTGCAGTTCTTGCTTATTTCTTCGAAAATTACACTTCCAATTCTTATATTGAGGATTTTAAAAATAAAATGTTTGCTGCCCTAGAAGAGGCTAATGATTGCTTTGACGAGCAATCCTTGATTCCGAGGACTCACTTGATACTTCCCTTTCTGAAGATCTTGATACTTGCTTTGGTGATGGTCATGATGCCAATATGGATTATGTTTGCGAAGATGAACTTGCTATAGTTCCGTGAAGCCCCCAAAATCCAGTCGTGTACATTAATCATACACGCAAGGTAAACTATCGAGATCAGGGACTCACGGTGAGATATCAGAACACAACTCTATAAATAAAATAATACAAGCTATTTAATACAATCCAGGGGCCACGAGGGCTCGAATACAACAGCTCGAGAGCACAAAGATAGCGGAAGCAATAGTATCTGAGTACAGACACAAGTTACACATGATCTGCCTTAAGAAGGCTAGCACAAAAACAACAACGATCGAGGCCTCCTGCCTGGGAACCACCAAACTACTCCTGGTCAACGGGGAACTCGACGTCGTAGAAGGCATCGGGGATCTTCATGTTGCGGTGGTCGGCATATGGGATCTCCTGCTCATGGACTCCAAGGCTCCAACGTCGACTGCAGCGGTCGATCAGGCAAAACAAAAAATGGGAAATAAAGCAAGCGTGAGTATCTAGCATACCTGTGAGTCTTACATCCGCTACTAAGAATTTATGCATTTATATCAATGGAAAGGGGAGGCTGTATATAGTGGAATGCAAGGTAGAAATCAGAATAAGGATAAGAAGCTAGGCCTATCGAAGACTAGCATCTTCTGTCGAGTCTTGCAACACAAGAAGAGAACAACCAACAGTTCATATAAAGCATAAAGTAGCAATGAAGCAGAAGTTGCTGCAGCATTGTATAATAGTAAGTTGTAATAATTAATAATAATAAATGCCTCTGAGTTCCCCTCCTCGACTTCCCTGCGAGGAAGAAGACCCGGAACCATACAGTTTAATACTAGTAGTTTGTAGTGGTAAGATCCAGCTTCAGCATAAAGCGTCATGTTACCGTGGACACGGCTATTCGGATAGATTAAATTCCCTACAGGGGTGCACTACTGTTCAACCTGCACGCTCGAATCTTCAGGGTGGTGGGAACCTTGTTAGGGAACTCTCCACCGAGGTTATCCGACAAATTGCAACCCATCCTAGGCTCAGCAGAGAGGCCATCCGCCGGACTATATCCTATGCGCTCAGGGGTCTAGGTCCCTCATGTAACATCCCAAGAGCAATTCTTGTAATCATCATGTAATTTTTCTTTGTCATGTGACTTCAAAACTGGACATGGTGCTAGATGTTGCAAATTCATGTGATTATTTCAAATGCCAAGAAGTTTTGAGTTCATTTGGTTTGCTTTTGAATTCAATCAAAGTGGTTGAAGAAGGGTGTTTGAGGATTTTGCCATGTTGCATGCATGCTCCCCTTGACCCCAAACTTGGCATATCCATTTCTTTTCCCTTCCCAAGTGTTTTCAAACCTTTCCTCCATTTTTTCCAACTCTAAAAATGTGGGCCATAGTTCAATGTGGTTTGAATTTAAAAAATGCCCCCACTTTTTAGTTGCCCAAAAATTGGTCAAACCAATTTTAGAAAATGGAGAATATTCCAAGCTTTCCAAAACATATTTTCATGGGTTTTTATCCCTTGTGATGCTCAGAAGAATTCTTGGAGTTTTCTGTTTATTGTTAAATGGAAATTCCCTCTTCCTTTTTTTCTGGAGGCAGAGGACCTGCCAGGCCCGGCCCGGCAGGCCTCGCCCCACTCCACCGCATCCTAGCTGGCCCGTGCCGCCAGCGAAACGATACGTGGGAGCCGCCCACGCTGTTCGATCATGATCCGAGGGGCCAGGGTCATCGCCTTTCTACGGTGGCCGGGGTCCCCTCGCCCCTCTCTCTCACAGCCGGCCGGCGTGTCGACGTCGACGACGGCCAGCGTGGCCAGGGGGCCTCCCCCCTTATAAGCGGCACCCCCAGGGCTCCGAGGAACCCTAGTTCCTATCCCCCCTCCTCAATTTCTCTCGCCGCCGCCTGCATCTCCACCATGTCCCTCCCATGTTCCGCCTGAACGCAGGTAAGCCGGCGAGCAATTCATCGCTGACTCGCCGTGCCAACGAGCCTGCGCTCCCTATGTGGTCTTGGACCCCTTCTGAACCGCTTCCCGCCACAGGTTTTCCGTGCGGTGACTGGAATTGGACGCGCGATGAGAGCCTCCGCCACAACATAGTTTTCCTCAACGACGGTCTCGTCTTCATCCACCACTCCAGCGCACCTCTTCACGTCGCCGACACCATCCTTGAGACACGCCGTCCCCTTCCCGTAGCGCGTCCACTAGTTTCCCTGCATCGTGTAGCTCGTCAGGGAGACGTGTTGCCGTCGCCGTCGAGCAGGTCCATGGTCGTCGTGTCTATGGCGTGTCCTGGATGTGCTCGCGCGTGCCCTGGCTAGGTATCCGCAGGTTTTGGCACGCAAGGAGCCACCTTGGCCTCGGTGCGTTGCGCGTCGCCCGTGTCTGAAGTTGCAGAAGCAGCCATGCTTCCACCGTGGTTTTGCCCGGTGAGGAAGGAGCCACCTTGGACCCTTGGCAGCAGGATCTGGAGAGAATGGAGGCAGAACCCTCCCAGGTTCAGGTAGCACCTCACCGTTGGGTTCCCGGAGCACGACAACATCCGTTTTGGTCGCCTGAAGTTGCCCGTTGCGCCAGTTCCTGAACCTGGATGTCAAGTGTTCGAAGTTCAGTTAAGCAGAGGGGCAGATTTATCTTTTTTGTGTCGCGTTTATGTTCAGAAAACGATTCGCGGCGTAGTGGCAAGGGGTCGTTGGAGCTAAGCAGCGCGGATCGGGTTCGAGTCCCAGCCGGCGCCCCCTAATTTTTTGCATTTTAGAAGAAGCTGACGTCTGGGTCCCGCATGTCAGCGGCCCAGGCTGTCCAATTCGAGTGGGCTGAGCCCACTACAGTCCAGAGGAGAGGAAAGTTGGGCCAGATGTGCCCGAGACCAGCCCATGGTGTTGTGTCCCCTTTTTTCTTTTTCTTTTATTTTTTTTATCCCTCCAAAAATTGATTTGAATCCAAATTCAAATCTGAATCTTGGGATTTCAACAGGCCTCAAACATGTGATCCCATATATGAATTTGGGGTAGAATTTCCCACTGAAGGCCATGGTGAGGTCCATTTTGTAAATTGAGCCTTAAAAATATTGAGGTGTTGGCAATTTGCATTAAGGCCCTTCCCTTCCTTTGAATTTGCAAACTGTGTTTTTCTTTTTCAACTTGATTCATGTCATATATGTTTTTGGGGCAACAAGATCCAAGGAATTTAATGGTGATGTCCATTTTGTGTTTTGTGCAACACAAAAATGGACATGGTACACAAGCACTTATGGCCATTTAATTTCTGTTACCCTCCATTTGCTTGCCTTTTAAATTTTGGTGCATGTTGATCTTGTCCTTTGATCCTTCACGCTCTTCCATGTCATCTTGTGCCCTTTGCATCCTTGAACCAGCCCTTGGCATATTGTCATATGAAAGTGGATGGGATCCTTTTTTCTATTGAACCTTCCCGGTGTCAATTTCTTCGACACTTCTCCGTCTCCGGAATCAATAGATTTTCTTCGCGACGCTCATTATTGTTAACATGTTGTTATTGTTTCATGCCATGTCATGTTGCCTTGTTAATTACACCAAAGTTAAGGCTATGAACAAAGACCTAAAATACTAATAATTGCATATGGAGTTGTTGACATGTCGTCAACACCTTCATTTAAATTTGACTAGATAGGGTCACGTCATGCCTGTTAAACCTTATCATCCCATCCATGCTTGAGCATTTTGGTATCGATGTTTACTCGTGTGATTTTCCTTGCCGGTACCTTACGTTAGCACCTGAGACTACCGAGGAGACTTTCGTGGAGATTTCCGACATCGAGGTCGAGGACCATGCTACGTCTGCTCCGTCGACTGATTACCCAGGCAAGGGGGTTTATATATCATTCTTTATAGCTTTGATCTCGCATTCCTAGTTGTATTTAGAACGGTTGCTTGATCCTACCACCATATACTTTTGCCTCTCAACTAAACCCAAACAGCCATGCCCCCACATCCAATCTTTCTTAACCATTGCTTACTATGTGTAGGCCCTTAATATGCTTCTTATACCCATTACTGCTTGGTGGAATATCATGCTATTATCAAAAATTGGTTGATATTTATTATTATGATGTTAACTTATACTTGACGAAGGATGAGAGACCGGGCTATTCCCGCCAGGTGTTTTGTTCCGTTCGAGTCACCTAGGTCCCGAGTTCCGGGTATTGTGTTTCTAGACGAGCGTGCCTAATCGTGTGTGGGATTCTATGGGGTCCCCTTGTCTTACCTACCTAGCTTCAAACATTTCTAGTGGTGGCCCAAGCTGATTTACTATTTGCAAACGTGTGTGTGCTTGGTTGGTACCCCAGCTGTTTTCAAACCAACCCGGACCAGTAAGGACATGGTTCCTTGCTGGCCCATTATGACCGCTTGAGGACCCGGTCTCATGTGAGATTAACCGGTAATCCGAACCTGGAGTCATACGGTAGATGACGATTCGAGAGCGCGACCGACTTTTGAGTTGGATGTCGACTCACCGGGGTCCACCCGAAATTGTGCGTTGTTAGTTAGAGGGACTCTGAAGTTCCGGAGTTTCAGGCGTCTACCCAGTGAAGTAGAAACTGGGCGTACATGTGAAGCCTATGATGGGCAGTTGGTACACCCCTGCAGGGTTAAATCTTTTCGAAAAACCGTGTCCGCGGTTATGGATGACTTGAGACCTACTCCTTGTTCATAGAATAACATCAAACTAATCATGCTTTAAAAGTTGCCAACGTGTCAGTTGCCTTGAATGCTCTTCTTCGTCCGGGGTGACAAAGAGGGGACAAGGTTGTGTTATGTTTTGCGTAAGTAGGTGAATAGAAGACCTATGACACGTTGTCACCGCAAGTTCTTGGATCTTTCCCTTACTCTATTAGTTCGCTAGCCACTCATATATGCTAGCGCGGCTGCAACCTCAACCACTACTTTTCCTTACCGTGAGAAGTTAGTTATACTGCATTGATATATTCTCACCTCTTGCTTTTCTTTTCCTTTTATTGTATTGCTTGATCGGCCGCTGCAGTTGATTACTACCTCGACCCGAGCACTGGACGTTACTTCGCGGAGGTGCCACCTGAGGAGGACGATGAGGAGGACTTCGCCCAGTAGATCCTATAGTTGGGTTTTCCGGAATTTCCGTGGGTAGACTTGTTTATGTGCAGCCCTCTCTAGGGCCATTTGGATTTTGACCGTACTCGGTCGTGTTTGTCTTCCGCATGATGTCATGATGTACTTTTGGATCTTATGATCTCTGAGATGATGTAATAAAATACCAGCGGCGAGTGTATGCCCTGGACTTATATATATTTATGTCTTAGTTGTTCATGCTTCATTTACCTGTTGTCGAGAATTCGATAGCGATACGAGTGCGAGTATCGTGCGTCGGTAGCCACTTATGCGCTTCTATCTCAGGTGGGACTCGAAAGCGACTAACTCGAGATAGTACCACATCAGGGGCCTTACACCTCACCCTTCCACGCTCCTGCATGGTACGAGACTGGTCGGTGAAGCAAAAGAAAATCCAAAAACACCAGATGCAGCAAAGAAGACAACACCTCTTCCCGGCAATCAGCCAGTGGTACTGCTGACGTCTGAAGAGCTTTCGGACGAACTACGACGCGGAGGGCCCACACCGTAATCCCACGTGTAGGTAGTGCGTACAGACCAACGGGTCTCTCAAGTCATCCATCGAACCATTTAGCATTTTAATATTATGTCGCAGACAACCGTTATCGCTGTCTGACTAACAACACAACGGACATCGAACATCGACAAGGACCACCAACAACGTCGGGGCATGCTCTGTCGTCCCGTCAAAGCATGCGGTTATCCACAAGGTGAACCATCTCCTTACCTTGTCTCGCGTGTGCTCTTGGTATAGCT
This sequence comes from Bromus sterilis, assembly GCA_950022295.1. NCBI lineage: Eukaryota > Viridiplantae > Streptophyta > Magnoliopsida > Poales > Poaceae > Bromus > Bromus sterilis. Next base: position 289,905,560 of record OX465599.1, on the reverse strand, counting down.
CGACTTTTTCGTGGTTTGGTAACTCTCGCGAGATACGAGAAGGGGCCAAGCACGCCAGTAACGTCGGTCGTACCCTCCCTGTCTTTCCCGATGCAATACCGCTCGCGGGCACAGTTGGGTCGCCCGACTCTTACCTTTAAGGACAACCATTGCTCAGGTACCTAGAGCGGCTATACAGAGTCAACAACGAGTGGAGTACAAGGATTACTCCTTGATAGCTCACACTTGATGATGGCTTGGTAGAGCTGAGCTAGGGGGCCTGAGGGGGTGTCTGCATTGTACTGTACCTATTGCAGTTATAGTATCGTATCCGCATTCACTCACTAGAGTGATCACGACCCTTCTATCTAATCCTAGCTAAGAATGCGCAGGGTTTACTGCTAAATATAATATATTAATAAGGCAGCATAGGATAAAGGGAGGTACATCAAGGGGCGACAATGATAGGCTATGCAATTGAATATGATTGTAATGTAGCAGTATCAGTAAAAATGCCTAGTGCAAGAAATGTACGGAAAGATAGGCGATATCTGGGGAAGAGAATGGCTCTACTTGCCTGGAAGCTCGACGGGAGGGGTAGGGTCGTCGAGGAAGTAGTCGTACCCAGCAACGGTGTAGTCGCGGTAGCAGCGGGGTCTATCGGAGAATAATGGGCGGAGAAATAATAAATATACGGCAATAATATAAATACAAATACAAGACATGGCAAACGCATAGTTATGGGTGAACTAACGTAGTGCTACACGTTGCAAACTAAACGGGAATTCAACCGGCAATTTTACCGGCTCCGGGTGATTACCGGACAGACGATCCGGAGGGGGAAAGTCTCGTCTTCGTTGTGTTAGAGGGGTGTGGTGGGTATACGGATGCGTATTCTTATTCTTTATATTTTTCTGAACAACTTTCATGTATACAATTTTTCCATCTAAGTTACGGTTTAAAGTATTGAATTTCAAAGTTTTAAACAATTTAAATCATTTTCTGGATTTATATTTATTATTAATCTAACATTATCCAGAACTATGAAGTTTTACTAGTCAAACTGACATTTGGGGACCACATGTCAGCCTCACAGTATTATTAATCAATTTATTTCATTTTAATAATCATTGGGCCCAGATGTCATACTCAGAAGTGATAAATCTATTTATTTTTAATAACTGACATCTGGGGCCCATGTGTCATACACACAGTGGCATAATTAATACTTTAATTTATTTTAAAAGGCCTAGGGCCCACCTGTAAGTCACTTAGGGAGGGGGGGTTATCTCTCCATTTATATTAACTTAACAGCAGATTATTCTTAACAGGGGCTTAGGGGTTAATTACTGGAGGGCCCTACCAGTCAGTGGGATTTGGAGGGGGATTAAGCCCCATGGCGCCCACGCATTGACGTCGCCGTGTCCGGTGTCGCCGACGCCCGCATAGAGGGCACAGGAGCGGCCGTCCGGGCAGAAAACGGACGCCCACCCACGTCCGCATCGAGGGGAGCAGGTGGAGACCACAGGGGCGACCGAGAATGATGCCGGTGAGGTCTTGCGCGGCGGCCGGAGCGGTTGCATGGTGGGACGAAGGCACGATGCGCAAAATGCAGCACGAATATGGGGGAAATGACAGCGGGCTTACAATGGAGCGCACAGTGGAGGTCCTAGGCTCGGGGCCGCGAAGTCGATGGCGGAATCGAGGGCGAGACGACGGCGGCTGGCGGAGAAGGCGAGCTCGATTCCAGCGAGTCAGTGGACGCCGCCGACGACGGGCTGCCCAGCGCGAGGGAGTCGACACCGGGGAGCACTCCAGACACGGCAGCGCGGCCTCCGAGTACAAGTCAATTTGATCCATTCCTTTTTGATATTTTGAGCACTCATGCAATGGATGAGCATAAGCACAAAAGTTGACACTGAGGATGGCGAAGATAGAAATATGGTGGAGGAGGAAGACAAAAAATGGTAAGAAAGGCTCACATCAATGAGGACAATCATAGGCGAGAAGGCCAAATGATAGATATGATGTGAGGAGTAGGTATTGCCATGCAATGGATGCACATATGAGCTAAGGTAAGCTCTCCAATGGAACTAGTGGGGGTGCATCTAACTTGCTCGCTCATGAAGACCTAGATCTAGTTTGAGGAGGCTCATCCTTGGAATATGCAAGCCAAGTTCTCTAGTGTGAAGGTCCCCACATAGCTATATGCATAATGATCATCTCTATAGAGTACAAGTATAAAAGGGAGTACTAATGTGGATCTTTTCAAAAGGATAGTAGTGTTGCCCCTTTCTCTCTTTTTATTTCTTTTTCTCTTTTTTTTCTTTTTTGTATTTTTTTGGTGGCCTCAATGGCTCTTTCTATTTAAATCTCATATGTCCTATTTGGGATATTTTAATTTGTCCACTTTGGTATGTTTTCCTCACTTAAAGGGCAACACTCTATTTTAAAAGAGGGTATAGAAGATCTTTCACACTTTACAAGGTACTCAAATTATAAAGAAGATGTAGCTATCATGATGTATGCAAAAGGGTATGTCGCTGCCAGTGTAGCAAGGAACATGTATGACATGAAGATCAAGTCATGAAGAGGTGGATGTTGCATGGCAATATATCTCGGAAAGGCTATGGAAATTCCTTGATAGGTTGGTATGGTGGCTGTTTTGAGGAAAACATAGGGAGGTTTATGATGAAAGAGTGTGTATCATGCCAAGGGTTTGGATGCACCGGCGAAGGAATGCACGGTATGGAAGAGGCTAGCAAATATGAGGAGGTGGAAGTGTCAACTTTCAATACTTACATTAGTCCGAAGAACTCATGCACTTATTATCGGTAACTATCAATCTAATAAGGAGGTTCACAAAGAGACAAGTACCCCGAGGAGGAGTGTATGGGGGTTTGGTCATCCTTGCGCATCCTCGACTCATGCTACGTGAGTGTACTCAAATATCCGATCCCTCCAAAGATTAGTTATCCATCTAGTAGCTATAGTTCTCAACTAGTTTTGTAGGTTTTGAAAATAACACGGATTGCCACAAATACGACACCTATCATGTAAGGCCCGATATGCGGTACCCTTCCAGATCTAGATGTTTCCATCCAGATCCGGGGACGAAGCACATATCGGTCCCACCGCGACATATGACATAGCCATATGCCCCGGATTTTCAACATGATATCACAACATTACAGATACAAGGATACAACATCTCATACAATCGGCATACAACTTCCTTAATACAATACATCAGCGGAAGATACATGTCTGGGTACAGACTACATTCAAATGACTAATGGCAAAGAGAAAAACATCGATCACCATAACCACACGAGTCCAGGACCTCCGCCGGGATCAACCTAACTAGTCGTCGTCGAGTCTCCACGTGAAACGTCGATCACCATACCTGTTTTCGATCAAGCACCCTGAAAAGAGTTTGGGGTAGTATCATGAGTACAGAAGTACTCAGCATCCAACTGTAATGGTCATCTGACCCAGCAAGGACTTCATCACTCGTCATTTTAGGACAACTAGTAGTTTACGGTAAGGATGGCGTAAGTGGTGAGGTTGTTGCCGCACTAGCATTTATGAAGTGGCTAACGATCTAGAGAGTAGGATAAGAAGCCAAGCATTCGTTGAGGAATCGCCTCCAACAAGTCTTGCTATTAACTACTTACGCAATCATAACACCTATCCTATCCTTGTCCTCCTCTTCGCATCCCGACGAAGAAGAAGCAGTCAAGGCACACACACACACGTTGATCAAGTTGTATTAAGATTATCTCAGTTGTTGTTGTCTATGAACAGGACATAGGTCTCAAGTCGTCCATAACCGTGGACACGGCTTCTCGATAAGATTTAACCCTGCAGGGGTGTACCAACTGTCCATTACAATGCTCCGCATGCACGCCCATCTCTCTCAGTTGCTACCCATCACAGGCAACCATTTTATAATTTAGTTCCAAGAGATCCGAAACGATAGGTCCCTCTAACTAAAAACGAAAAAATCCGGGTGGCCCCCGGGGAGTCGACACCCAATCCAAAAGCTGGCCACGCTCTCGGATCGGACTCTTCCGTACGGCCAAGGTCGGGTTTAGTCTCACCTATATAACAGGGGACTTCCCTAGCTCACCAGTGTGGACCAACAGAGGAACTATGTATCCGCTGGCCCGAGTTGTTTGAAAACTACTGGCAGCTAACCAGCACACACACACGGGTTTCAAATGGTAAATCAGCTTGGGTCACCACTGGAAATGTTTGAAGCTAGGTAGGTAAGAAAAGGGGACCCCATAAAATCCCACACGCGGTTAGGCACGCTCAGTCTTAAAACTGTTGGGGTTCGGGGCAGAAAACACAAATTTTTCATAACCTACGAGACCCATACCCAAGACCTAAGCTATGCTAATGCAAGTAACGAACAGAAATAGATCACATACCAGTATGTAGTGCATTAAGCGGGAAACGTTCCCGCATGAACGTGGTTGGTGTAGTCGTACCGGCAATCCCCGATGCCGCGCAGATCCACGATGACTCCTGTAGCCACCCGATCCTTGTAGACCGATGACGGTATTACGTCCCCGTCGGAACGTTGCTGATGAAGACCTCGCGATACGACCACGACGATGAAGTAGCACCACAAGTGTAGTGCCTCGCGGGATTATACACATACAGTATACCCGACGTCCCTCCGGGCTCCGATACAGTAGAGCAGCGGAAAGAAGATGGATTCGGATCCCGATTCCAGCAGCACGACGGCGTGCGTATAGTGGAGAAATCCCCAACCAAGTGTAGACTCCAAACAAGGGGAGTCCACTCGAGGAAGGAGAAAAGAGGGAGAGAGAGATGAGAACTTATCTAAAAAATATGATGATTAAAAGGGCACCTCTACCCCTCCTTATATAGGCCAAGGAGGGGTGCCACCCCCCCTCCACTTCCGGGGTGGGACTAATCCCAAAGGGAGGGGTTGGCGCACCTATAAGGGGGGTGGGCCCCCTCATGGCGCCATGGACCATGGGGAGGACTCCCTCTCCCCCTAATGGGCCCTATGAGGCCCATATGTATCACTACTCTGACATTTGGAGGCAAGGTCAATTACCTTGGTTGAACTTTCACTTTTCGTCCATTACCACATTTATCAAGAACAATTCTTGAAAAACACCAAACATAGCAATACAAGTTTTGCTCCTTTTGGTTCTAGTTGTGGAAGATGCATCCATAGTTGTCTAAGGATACACTACAAACATAATTTATCTTACATAAATCAAGCTTCCTAGAAACCACAACACACCATGACATATATAGTGTTGGTTTCCACGAACTCATATGGTTCCCTATGCTGAAGTGAGTGTTTGCATATTAAATTAATAACTCTAAACAATAATAACGTAACTTGGTAAGAGATAACTTAGACCATACACTTTTCGATAGAATATGATCACAATGTTTAGGCACGTCAATCATATTGAAGTGTCTCAAGACATTGCAATTTGTGGAACAACTTTCACACAAGTCTTTATGCCCAAGACTAACTCAAAAAAATTGTCACTTTGATCAACTCGTAGAGACTTGTCTTTCTTGTTAATTTAATATCCATCTTTACTCTGAAATCCCTTTTGATCACATCAAATTATTTCAGACTCATGTTTCATTAGTGAATACAAATATTCATCTAAGTCCACATACGAAGTTCACGAAATAATGAAATTCACCACATGTTGACATACGATACATCACAATGTATGATATTCAACAATCAGTACACATTCTGTTTACCAGAATGCGAGGTTTTAGTCATCTCACCTAAAAGGCATGGTTTGTATGTGTCAAGAGATCAAGTATCTTAAGACATCATTCATGACTTAAACTGTAGTGCCATTATTGAGCCTGGATATTTCTTGGCATTACAATATTTCTTATAAATGATCAAACAACTATCATCAATATAAGAATAACTCATTCATAACCGTAATGTGACCATAAGAGATATCATTCATAAAAGGAGAACAACTGACTTGTTTCTCACTAATATGAATAATTTTCTTCGCGAGATGCAAGACACACTAATAAAGTCCTCATTCAAACAATCATAAAATTTATTCATATATTAATCAATTGATAGATGTAGAGGGAGAGTGTTGTCGACCATCAACTATCTTGATTGCCGTCAGCACACATTGTCACCTCATCCCTTCCAAGCCACTCTCAAGTAGTAAGTTCAAGCATCGAATACTTAATCAACCGCAATTAGTGTTTCATGGGAAAGACATTTATAACTCGTATATCAAATATACCTTCTCCGTCAATGACCATTCCTGCATTGGTTCTACTCTTAAAGTTCTTAACTTTAACGATGACCTCATGACAGGTGAACGATTCTCCTTCATGACATAGTCCAGACATGGTCTTTGTAACTGGGAGGAAGCGGATGCAACTCCCCAGTTATCGCAAAGTAACCAGTCATTCAGTAGTTCAAGTTATACACAAGGTGTTCCATGTATCTTATACATTTTCCAAGTGACTTTCTCAGCAGGTTGTTCGTTCCACCATAGTTGAAAGAAACCCCGTCCATATACTCATGTTCCATTACTCTGATTTGTGACCAAGTGCTTTCAAGCTCACCTAGCACGTCATACGTGTTGGTCAACATGCATTCACAATTCATATTCCATAGAATGAATTATGTTGTACTGGACATTCATTCATAAGTGACGGTGAGTGCGATACTCATCATCATCTTCCTTGAATACGGAGTTAACAGGTGTATCTCCTAGCAGTTCTTCGTATTATGTTTAGGAAGTCATTACTAACGAGTATGTCTCTAATGGTGTTGGTACACATCAATGAAGTAAAACCCATTTACCTTAAGTTCTATCATACTAAAAGAGCCATAGTTCTAAACATTGGTATGACGTTATCTACAATGATATTTTCTAAGACATGAAGATTGAGTTCATAATATGGAGTTCATGTTTCTAAAAAAAAACAATTCTGGAACTCTCACTCAGACAAACATCCCTCATAGTTTGTTCTAAGTGATTACACGATCCTTGAAGAACATACCTCCCCCGTGTGACACGACCATCAGTATGTTGTTCAAGGTAGGCCATCATGCCAATCACATCATCCATGTCACTCATGCTCGACCTTTCGGTCTCTTGTGTCCCGAGGCCATGTCTGCACATGCCAGGCTCGCCACAATAACCTTAGTGAGTATATGTCGCGTATGCAAGGCCATGTTTCTGGACATGCTAGGCTTGCTCCACCCATCTCTTGTGAACGTAAAAATGTTTGACACCCGTGTGACATGTGATGCCTCCATAATGAAGAACTTTCCAGATGGTGCTTCACTAAGGAAGGACACTTTGTTGGATTAGTGAGGGATCATCCTATTATGCTACCATCGTATATCTAATATATTAGCAAAATAGGATGCAACAGTATAAATCATACATGCTATGATTCCCCCCGACATGCAAATTAAAGTTGAAAACGCCTTTCTACTTTACCTTTTGCAAGTTTTACGTGGTTGCTAGGGGTTTCCAGAAAAGAACCGTTTCTATCCTTCGAAAACAAGCCACAACACCAATCCACAATTGTCTCTATTACACCCCTGTCGGGGACCTCTGTTGCAAACATCTTCGCATCGCTAATGCAGAGAGACAGACACCCCCCAGCCACTTTATATGGTACAAGCCATATGTCAAGCGTGGAACCAGTCTCGCGTAAACGCGTAAGGTCGGTTAGGGGCCGCTTCATCAAACATTGCCGCAACGCTAAATGAGTACACGTGAGAGGGTAAAAATTGGAGAATTGATGCCCACATACTAGATGTGTTCTATCCGTACAATACATCTACGCATAGCCTTGCTCTGATACCACTGTTGGGGTTCGGGGAAGAAAACACAAAATTTTCATAACCTACGAGACCCATACCCAAGACCTATGCTATGCTGATGCAAGTAACGGACAGAAATAGATCACATACCAGTATGTAGTCCGTTAAGCGGGAAACATTCCCGCATGAACGTGGTTGGTGTAGTCGTACCGGCAATCCCCGATGCCGCGCAGATCCACGATGACTCCTGTAGCCACCCGATCCTTGTAGACCAATGACGGGATTACGTCCCCGTCGGAACGTTGCTGATGAAGACCTCGCGATACGACCACGACGATGAAGTAGCACCAAAAGTGTAGTGCCTCGCGGGATTATGCACATACAGTATACCCGACGTCCCTCCGGGCTCCGAACCAGTAGAGCAGCAGAAATAAAATGGATTGGGATCCCGATTCCAGTAGCACGACGGCGTGCGTATAGTGGAGAAATCCCCAACCAAGTGTAGCCTCCAAACAAGGGGAGTCCACTCGAGGAAGGAGAAAAGAGGGAGAGAGAGATGAGAACTTATCTCAAAAATATGATGATTAAAAGGGCACCTCTACCCCTCCTTATATAAGCCAAGGAGGGGTGCCACCCCCCCCCCTCCACTTTCGGGGTGGGACTAATCCCAAAGGGAGGGGTTGGCGCACCTATAAGGGGGGTGAGCCCCCTCATGGCGCCATGGCCCATGAGGCCCATATGCCTTTTAATTACTTTTTAATTATATTTTAATATTTAATTCAGATAATTAAATAATAAAACATTAATTAAACATTATTAAATATATTTTGAACCTTTCAAAATACCCGGAACAACTTCCGGCCTTCATCGGAACAATTCCGGTCATCACCGGAACAATTCCGGTGTTCTCTCCAATTTCTCCGTTGATCCCGAATCAATCCTTACTGCGTCGAGTATCCTTAAGTGTAACACCCTACGGTCCCAGAAACAGCAGACATGATCGAGACAATTCTCATTGATCAATGACTAATCAATTGGACCTGGTTACAATCCTTGATAGCCCCTGCGCTTCCATCGAATGAACTTCAATCGTTGTCGGATCCGTTAACCATGTGCATGTTCCCTTTGTCCTGGGGTACTTTGCTTGTCCGAGGTTTGATCATCGGTATCCACTATACCTAGTTCTTCTTCGTTCTCAACAAACAAGTTTACTCGTTCTCGTGATATTACAACTCCGTGACCTAGTCACACGTTTGCAAACTTTATGATGCAATATCACCGAGTGGGCCCAGAGTACCTATGCATCACACGGATGGACAAATCCCGCTTTGATCTATTTGCATACTCATCAACCATATATTTCGGAATACCCAAAGTGCACCGTTATGGCCAGCATATTTCAGTCAGGCGGTGGGATACAAATCAAAGTCTCCTCATAGATGACAATTACATATGATCATTACTGTCAAAGGATCTGGTCACTACGTTATAGTTATCGCAATGTCGAACTATGTGACTTGATCACATCGCAACACTTCTGGTGGGTGTATGTCCATCATATCATTATCCAATGATACGACTCCATTGTCAACAGACGCCATTGAATCATGATCAGGAAACCCCTATCATCAATCGCCCAATGGACTAGTATACTAGGGTTAATTAGGGACCTGGTTGTTTGTCTCCCACACCTGTATTGATGTTTCCGCTTAATACATTTATAGCATAGTATCAAACGTATTATGAACGAATGGAATATGCTCGATAAAAATATATTTTATTTGCCTCTAGGGCACATTCCCAACAAAAACCAATACCCGGAACTCGGATTCTAGGTGACTCGAATGGAACAAAGCGTCGGGGCGGGATAGCCTAGACCTTCCATCCTTCGTCGAATATAGTCAACATTATAATAATCATATCATCAACAACAACAATAATAATGATAATTTGATATCCCAAACCAAGGAGTAACAGGGTAACATCGTAGCATCCTAAGCATGCATACTAAGCAGGGCTGAGCAACGAGCAATAGTAACATAGCAGTACAAGGTTTGCTGGGAGGGGACATGGCTATATCGGTTTAAAAGAGGCTGTAAACATGTGGTAGGATCAAACATCGAACCTAACCTAGACTAGCATGAAAACCACTGGTTGAAATAGAATGGATCATAAGTAATGCATAGTCATTGCCTGTTGATAAGTCGGGTTCCGAAGGTGTAGTTGATCGCAAGCTCGCATCGTCTCCGAAGGGTACCCGCGGAAGCACAAAAGAGGGTAAACACTGGAAATAAATCAAGGAGAAAGAACTCTATTACTACGAGGCAAACACGAGCAAGCATCAACAAGAAGGCAACACGAGACATCGCACCTACCGTCGAGAGCGGTTACTAACAGGTTAAGTGGAGTACTCGTCACACACGATGATACCGCACAATTACAAGGGTTCAAGTTGCTTAGCTATAGGTGATCAACAAAGGTTGTTAACATGGCATCTCACTCAAGCATGGCATGTCACACAAGCATGGCAAGAGGTGAAGCATAAATAATCTATCTATACTAGTCAAGTTAAGCGGGTAAAATTCCTACACATGGCATATCGCTATTTACCCCGCAAAATAAATATGTTTGGTACTGTTTTACCCTAAACAATATTTTATTATTTTATTTAGCAAGCAAGAACAGCATAAACACAATCTACATGCAATTCTAGTCAAGTTACATATAAGAAACATTTTAATCAGAGCAACGGTTAAAAAGTTATGGCAATTACAGTTTACAGTGGAAAGGGTTGTAATTAGCAGGTAAACAGCAAGTAAACAAAGTAAAACATGGAAAAAGAGCACATTTTAATAATCTACACAAAATTCTAAGCAACCTTCATGTTCAAATCGTCGTGATCCGAGCTACGAGCTAAAAGATACGGGCAACGCAATATAATAATACAATCTGCTAAATTAAACTGCCCAGGAAAAAAAAACAAGGCAACGGGCCGAAACTAGTGTTACTGGGCCGGCCCAACTCACAGCGCAGCAAAAAAAATTAAAAAATTAAAAAATAGAAAAACGAGGGCGCCTCACCTTGCTAGGCCTGGCCCAGGTCGGCAGGCTGGGAGGCGTCTGGCTGGGGCGGCTCGGCTTGGGCCACTGGGCTGGGGCGTGGCCCATCTAGCAGAGGCGAGCGGGACGAGCGACTGGATTGGGACCGCTCCGATCCCGGCCAGCGACGGCGGCAGGAGGCTGCGCCCTCCAGCCAGGGGCGGCGCGAGGATGGTGCAGGGATGGTCCGGCGAGGCGGGAGGAGCACGGCGGTCGTCCAGGTCGCCGGATCCAGGCGGCGTCGGCGAGCTCCCCGGGCGGATGAGGTCGGGCGACATGAGCTCAGGCCCTTCCGGACATGGCGGCGTCGAGGTGCTCCTATACAGGGAGATGAGAGAGAAGGGAGTTAGGGGAGAGGTGGGAGAAGAAGAAGAAGAGAGAGGAGAGGTAAGGGAGGAGAGGTGGTGGTCGGCGTCCCCGGCGTGGAGGCGACGGGCGGCGCGGGATGCCCATGGGCGGTGCAGAGGGCTGAGGAGTTGGAGGAGAGAGAGAGGAGGCCAGGTGCTGACGTGGCATGATCTGGAGCGTCGGATCACAGATCCGACGGCTCCGGAGGGGCCAGGGGCTAAGGTTTCGGGATTTGGGGTCAAAATGGGAAGATCTGACAAAGTGGAGGGGGTGGCTGCAATTTTGTCTTAGGGAAACCCTAGAAAGGGGTGGGAGTGTGGTGGTCTTTATATAGCACAGGTGGCTGGCAGTTTGCAAAAACATCTCCGGTTTTTCTCTCGCGCGCGCGGTGTTTACGTTTCTGACCGCCGGGGGTCCGCAGTACCTCCGATTCGGGTAAATCTTCGAACTGCGCGATCAGTGCATCGAGCCGGTGGCGTTCACCTCGCGCTGGAACCGTTCCGAGAACACTTTCCGGCGCGCTATAAAAATAAACCGTTTAATTATTAAACGGGGTTTTCGTTCCGTTGGCTTCGGCTGGTCTCGTGCGGTTTCCGCGACGGTGATCGGGTGAAACCCGGTGTCGCAAAGGTCTAGTGTCAGGGTGGCAAGGGTCGGTCTTTGTCCGATACAAGATAAGAGGGGGGGAAATAATCGCCGATTGATAAATCGGGGATGCAAACATGGCAAACAAATTAGACAATCAAACAATTCACACCGAAAACATTTTTTTTATTTTTTGAAAAATCTGGGTTGTTACATATCACTAATAGGCTAGAGCTCTTGACACCAAAATTTCAAACATTACTCACAACAATACCTCAAAAATATTGCAAGTTACTACTATAATTAAATAGCAACCTCAATTACCTACTTTCAAGACAGGACACAACTCGATGCACCAACCAACTCTCTTAACAAGATAAACATGAAAGCTAAAGAGAGTTCCAGCAACAAACTAAGCAAAAGCCAAGGCTCTTGCTAAAGACCAACTAAAACTAAAACTAAATGTGGCAGTAGCTACGAAAAGATAAAGAACACACAACAGAGAAAAGATAAGCATGAAAAATCCTATGATGTGTTCTAGTTGAAAGTGGAGCGTGTTTCTCTCCCACGCAAAGTAAGCTGCGGTCTAACTTGTTATGAACAGCAAGCAAATCTAAAAAAACTAAAATGTAAACCTAAGAGCGAGACGCCCCAAGCATAGCACATAACGCATGAAGTGATAAAAATATAGTGAGACGAAGGACGAACTGATGATTGTTGATGGAGAAGGGTATACACGGGGCATCCCCAAGCTTAGACGCTTGAGTCTCCTAGAATATTTATTGGGGATTCATGGGGGCATCCCCAAGCTTGATCGCTTGACACTCTCGGATCTTCTTTCATCACCTTCCCTCGCACACTTGAAAACTCCCTTCATACATAACTTATCATAAGCTGATTAGAGAGATTAGTACCTTTAATAAAATCATTTCCCCCACTTGATATAAATATATTCTTGAAGAGCTACTATTTCTCAAGATTTACAAAAGGTTTTTGCAAAGAAAAAGCAAGCTTAAGGTTTGCAAAAGTAAGGAAAGGAAAAACGTGGCAGAATCTGTTAAAAATAGAACAACAGGTAGTAGAGAATTTTTTCGGGGCACTTATGCAACTCAAATAGAAAAACTCAGAACATACGAAAGTTTCAAATTGTATATAGGATGCTGCGTAAAAAATTGAGCTCAAAAAGATTAATTGGTAATTTTTTCCGATTTTTTCCGTCAAGTAGACAGAATTTGTTTTCTGGACAACATGTCACAACTTTTGCTTCCCTTATCATAAGAGGCTATAACTTGGCACAAAGCTTGAAAATAAAGATACAATGATGTTGCTACAGTAGTAAAAATCATCATGACCACTAAGAACAGAAGTAAAAAACATCTTGGGTTGCCTCCCAACAAGCGCTTTGTTTTACGCCTTTAAGCTAGGCATGAAGATTATAAAAGCTGATCTCATAAGAATAAGAATTTGATGCAAGAGAGAGCATCAAGAAGTAAAATATGAAACACATTTAAGCCTAACCCACTTCCTATGCATAGGCATCTTGTAAGAAAATAAATCAAAGAAGCACAAAGTGACATGCATAGGAAGGTGGAACAAGAACAACTTCAAAAGTTTCAACTTAGAGAGAGGTGTTTTTGTAACATGGAAGTTTCTATAACCAAACTTTCCTCTCTCAAAGTAATTTTAAGTATTATCATGAAAAACATCAAGAATATAACTATCACATAAATCATATTGTTCATGACCTACAAGCACACGTGTATAGTTTTCAACACGGTCTTTAGGATCATAAGATAAATGCAACCCATCACATTGAACTTTGATAAGAGGAAAATTCTGCGGAATATAAGTTGGAGATTTAAAAAGGATAATAGGGCAATCAAGTGTGGGTCTAATAGCAACTATTTCATGCTTAACATAAGGAACTATAGCAAGTTCATCTTCTCCAGCATAATCCATATTGGCATCATGTCCATCAACAAAGCAAGTATTAAGTTCATCAGAAAGGGAAGTATCAAGTGAGTCCTTGGAATCATGGGATTCCTCATTGAAGAAATCATTAGCATCTTCTTGGGAAGCAAACATTTTATTTTTAAAATCCTGAATATAAGAATTGTAAGTATAATTCTCGAAGCAATAAGCAAGAACTACAATGTTTTCAGACTTGTAAATAGTATCGTGGTACTTTTCAATCAAAGAAGAAATCTCATAAGCTCCCTTAAAAGTAACAAACTCTTCAATCTTTTCAGCATCAAAGTAATCATAAACACCTTTAGCATAAGAAGATAAGATCTGATTTTCATTAAAATCACATTGGAAAAGAAGGTGTTTACTATCTATATTAGAGCAGCCAGTAAAATCATAAATGTGGCATAAACACTTAGCATAGCGATAAGAAACTTGTATTTGATCCCATAAGTGTTTTCCTTTCTGAGATAAGCGATGTCGCGTACAATGAGCATGCTCATCCAACAATTTTCCCTCAACCATGTCGGTTGGGTGTTTAGAGCGAGCACAAGTTGATCGAAGACAATCCAAGTGAAACATGTCCATCCTACCATATTTGGGTGGTTCCACTCCCATGGTAAAGATAGCATAACTAGGCAAAGCAAGACAAAGGCAAAAGCTAGAAACTATTTTTGTGGTTTTTCATAAAGGACACAAAGATAAAATCTGAAAGGTAAACTAACAATACTAAAAAGCAAAGGTAAAAGATAGTGTGCCACTCCCCTATCTTAGCACTCAGAGTCCCCCGCAACGGCGCCAGATATTTTCTTAATGACGAGAGAGTTGACAGGTGCAACACCTCTCCTCGTTGGTTACCCCAAGTGGAAGGTGAGATGTAGGATAAGGACAAATTTCCCTCGGTGAAGATACCAAGGCTTGTCTCTAGTAGGACTCCGGAGATGATAACTAGGTGTCAACGGCGCAATTGACGTGGACCTACACACAACACAAATAACTTTGCTTCCCAACGAGTACAAAGAGGTTGTCAATCTCATTGGCCTTGCCATTCACAAAGGATCAACGCAACGGATAATAATGATAGCAGCTAAAGAGTAAAAACATGAAAGTAAATGAGCGTGCAAACAGTAATGAGAATATGGACCTGGGTCCCGTGATGTTCACTAGTGATGTCTCTCTCCCAAAAGACGATAAAACCGCTATACAAGGTAAACAAATTACAGCTGAGCAATTGACAGGATTCAAAACGCACTGCAATGCTAACTATGTTACAAAGAAAGGACGAGGCAAAAAAGCATGGGCGGTACGCCAAAATAAGTAGACCGAAATCCAACTACATTTACTACTAATTATCCACCTTGAGATATCTATCCAGAACATCTCGCTGGTATTAAGTTGCGAGCCCCGCCCAAAGTGTAAACCAAAAGCAATAGACAATTGCATTAAAAAGCACTTTGCGTAAAGTAAACAATCCTTGCAATTGCGGTTACAACCACCATTGTTTTCCCCCTTGTGGCAACAGCACATCCCCTAGACTCATGTTTCTATCACTCAAGCGTGTCATCGGGGGCATGAACCCACAATCGAGCATAACGTTCCCTCTTGGAGTCACTACCTACTACTTGGCCAAAGAAATAAACAACAACGGAGAACATGCAAGAATTACTTAGGAACAAAAATATAAAAGATAAGAACCCAATATATTACTCTATCACAATCTGAACATAATCTCATAATCCATCAGATCCCAGCAAACTCAGCATAACAACATCAGAAAATTTTCATATTGTCATATGCAAGTGGATGGGATCCTTTTTTTCTATTGAACCTTCTCGGTGTCAATTTCATCGACACTTCTCTGTCTCCGGAATCGATAGATTTATTTCACGACGCTCATTATTGTTAACATGTTGTTATTGTTTCATGCCATGTCATGTTGCCATGTTAATTACACCAAAGTTAAGGCTATGACCAAAGCCATAAAATACTAATAATTGCATATGGAGTAGTTGACGTGTCATCAACACCTTCATTTAAATTTGACTAGATAGGGTCACGTCATGCCTGTTAAACCTTATCATGCCATCCATTCTTGAGAATTTTGGTCTCGATGTTTTCTCGTGTGCTTTTCCTTGCCTGTACCTTATGTTAGCACCTGAGTCTGCCGAGGAGACTTTCGTGGAGATTTCCGGCATCGAGCCCGAGGACCCTGCTACGTCTGCTCCATCGACTGATTACACAGGCAAGGGGGTTTATATATCATTCTTTATAGCTTTCAGCTCGCTTGCCTAGATGTATTTAGAACGGTTGCTTGATCCTACAACCATATACTTTTGGCTGTCAACTAAACCAAAACAGCCATGCCCCCACATCCTAGCAAAGCCTTGTTTGGCTATGTGCCTTTCTTTCTTAACCATTGCTTAGTATGTGTAGGCCCTTAACCTGCTGCTTATACCCATTATTGCTTGGTGGAATATCATGCTATTACCAGAAATTGGTTGATATTTATTATTATGATGTTAACTTCTACTTGACGAAGGATGGGAGACCGGGCTATTCCCGCCAGGTGTTTTGTTCCGTTCGAGTCACCTAGGTCTCGAGTTCTGGGTATTGTGTTTTTTTACGAGCGTGCCTAATCGTGTGTGGGATTCTATGGGGTCCCCTTGTCTTACCTACCTAGCTTCAAACAGTTCTAGTGGTGGCCCAAGCTGATTTACTATTTGCAAACGTGTGTGTGCTTGGTTGGTACCCCAGCTGTTTTCAAACCAACCCGGACCAGTAAGGACATGGTTCCTTGCTGGCCCATTATGACCCGCTGAGGACCCGGTCTCATGTGAGATTAACCGGTAATCCAAACTTGGAGTCATACGGTAGAGGCCGATTCAAGAGCGCGACCGGCTTTTGAGTTGGATGTCGACTCACCGGGGGCCACCCGGAATTGTGCATTGTTAGTTAGAGGGACTCTGACGTTCCGGAGTTTCAGGCCTCTACCCAGCCAAGTGGAAACCGAGCGTACATGCGAAGCCTATGATGGGCAGTTGGTACACCCCTGCAGGGTTAAATCTTTTCGAAAAGCCGTGTCCGCGGTTATGGACGACTTGAGACCTACTCCTTGTTCATAGAATAGAATCAAACTAATCATGATTTAAAATTTTCCAACGTGTGAGTTGCCTTGATTGCTCTTCTTCGTCCGGCGCGACAAAGAGGGGACAAGGTTGTGTTATGTTTTGCGTAAGTAGGTGAATAGTAGACCTATGACACGCTATCAACATAAGTTCTTGGATCTTTCCATTACTCTATTAGTTTGTTAGCCACTCATATATGCTAGCGCGGCTGCAACCTCAGCCACTAATTTTCCTTACCGTGAGAAGTTAGTTATACTTCATTGATATATTCTCACCTCTTGCTTTTCTTTTCCTTTTATTGTTTCTCCTGCTCGGTCTCTGCAGTTTATTACTACCTCGACTCGAGCACTGGACGTTACTTCGCGGAGGTGCCATCGAAGGAGGACGATGAGGAGGACTTCGCCTAGTTGATCCTATAGTTGGGTTCTGACGTTTCCGTGGGTGGACTTGTTTATGTGCAACCCTCTCTAGGGCCATTTGGATTTTGACCGTACTCGGTCGTGTTTGTCTTACGCATGATGTTATGATGTACTGTTGGATCTTATGGTCTCTAAGATGATGTAATAAAATACCAGCGGCAAGTGTATGCCCTGGACTTATATATATTTATGTCTTATTTGTTCATGCTTCATTTACCTGTTGTAGAGAATCCGATAGCAATACGAGTGCGAGTATCGTGCGTCGGTGGCCACTTATGCGCCTGCCCTGTCGGGGCCACCAGTAACGTCGGGGCCTGCCCTGTCGTCCCATCAAAGCACGCGGTTACCAACAAGGTGAACCGTCTCCTTACCTTGTCTCGCGTGTTCTCTTGGTAGAGCTCGACTTTTTCGTTGTTTGGTAACTCTCGCGAGATACAAGCAGGGGCCAAGCACGCCAGTAACGTCGGTCGTACCCTCCCTGTTGTTCCCGATGCAATACCGCTCGCGGGCACCGTTAGTTCGCCTGAATCTTACCTTTAAGGACAACCATTGCTCGGGTACCTAGAGCGGCTATACAGAGTCAACAACGAGTGGAGTACAACGATTACTCCTTGATAGCTCACACTTGATGGTGGCTCGGCAGAGCCGAGCTAAGGGGCCTGAGGGGGTTTCTGCATTGTACCGTACCTATTGCAGTTACAATATCGTATACGTATTCACTCACCAGAGTGATCATGACCCTGCTATCTAGTCCTAACCAACAATGTGCAGGGTTTACTGCTGAATATAATTTATTTCAGCATAGGATAAAGGGAGGTACATCAAGGGGCGACAATGACAGGCTATGGAATTGAATATGATTGTAACATAGCAGCAGCATCAGTAAAAATGCCTAGTGCAAGAAATGTACGGAAAGATAGGCGATATCTGGGGAAGAGAATGGCTATGCTTGCCTGGAAGCTCGACGGGAGGGGTAGGGTCGTCGACGAAGTAGTCGTACCCAGCAACGATGTAGTCGGCGGTAGCAGCGGGGTCTATCAGAGAATAATGGGGGGAGAAACAATAAATACACGGCAATAATAGCAATACAAATACAAGACATGGAAAACACAATGTTATGGGTGAACTAACGTAGTGCTACACATTGCAGACGAAACGGGAATTCAACCGGCAATTTTACCGGCTCCGGGTGATTACCGGACAAACGATCCGGAGGGGGAAAGTCTCGTCTTCGTTGTGTTAGAGGGGTGTGGTGGGTATACGGATAGCGTATTCTTATTTCTCATATTTTTCCGATTAACTTTCATGTATAAAGTTTTTTTCCATCTGAGTTACGATTTAAAAGATATTGAATTTCAAAGTTTTAAACAATTTAAATCATTTTCTATATTTATATTTATTATTAATCTAACATTATCTAGAACAGTGAAGTTTGACTGGTCAAACTGACATTTGGGACCCACGTGTAAGCCTCACAGTATTATTAATCATTTTATTTATTTTAAATAATCACTGGCCCCACATGTCATACTCAGCAGTGATAAATCTATTTATTTTTAATAACTTACAGCTAGGGCCCATGTGTCATACACACAGTGGCATAATAAACAGTTTAATTTATTTTAAAAGGCCTAGGGCCCACCTGTAAGTCACGTAGGGAGGGGGGGTTATCTCTCCATTTATATTAACTTAACAGCAGATTAGGCTTAACAGGGGCTTAGAGGTTAATTACTGGAGGGCCCTACGAGTCAGTGGGTTGGGGAGGGTGATTAAGCCCCAAGGCGCCCACGCCATTGACGTTGGCGACACCGTACGCGGTGGCGCCCGCATAGAGGCCACGGGAGCGGCCGGCCGAGGCAGAAAAAGGACGCCCACCCACGTCCGCATCGAGGGGAGCAGGTGGAGACGACATGGGTGACCGAGAATGATGCCGGCGAGGTCTCGCGCGGCGGCCGGAGCGGTGCCATGGTGGGACAGAGGCACGATGCGCAAAATGCAGCGCGAATATGGGGGAAATGACCACGGGCTTATAGCGGAGCGCAAAGTGGAGGTCGTCAGATTATACGTCCAAAACGTATCTATAATTTCTGCTTGCTCCATGCCTCTTTTGTGTGATATTGCTATGATATTGATGAACTTCCATACACTTTTGATCATATTTGGACTAACCTATTAACTCAGTGCACCCCAGTGCCAGTTCCTGTTTTCTGCTGTTTTTCTATTTCAGGTTTCGCCCATATTAAAAGCGCTCCAAAAATTCGGGAAAAATCCAATAAAAATCAGCGTACAGGAAGCTTCCGGAATCACGAAGGGGGGCAGAGGGGACCCACCAGGGCCCCAGGCGCCCTCCCGGCACGCCCCAGGGTGGGGCCGCGCCAGGGTTCTGCCTGGACCCCTGGTGGACCCCTTGGCTGCCCCCCTTCGCCTATTTATTCCTCGTGACGCAAAAACCCCGAGACGGGAACCCTTTTTCGCGATCTTTCCTCTGTTCCGCCGCCGCCGCGCTTCCAAGATCGGGAGCACCAGAAGACCTCTTCCCGGCACCTTGACGGAGGGAGGAACCACCTCCGGGAGCTTCTCCACCACCATGGACGCTTCCCGGATGAACCGTGAGTAGTCCACATTGGACCATGGGTCTATGATCAGTAGCTATGTGATGTTCTCCTGTCCTCTTTGTTCTTCATGGATTAGACCTCGTGATCTGCCCTACATGATCGAGGCACATATGTAATATTTCTGATGTTGCTATGATGAGTTTGTTGGGATCCGATGGATTATGAGATTATGTTCAGATTGTGTTTGAGTAAGATATTTGATTCTCCTCTTTTATATTTATGTTCTAGAAGTAATTCTTGCATGTTATCCGTTGTTGTTTATTGCTTTGGCCAAGTAGTAGGTAGTGACTCCAAGAGGGAGCGTTATGCATGATTGTGGGTTCATGCCCCCCGATGACTAGCTTGAGTGACAGAAACATGAGTCTAGGGGATGTGATGTTTCCACAAGGGGGAAAACAACGGTGCTTGTACTTGCGGGTGCAAGGATTGTTTACTTTACGCAAAGTTCTTTAATGCAGTTGTCCGTTGCTTTGAGTTTACACTTTGGGTGGGATTCGCAACTTAATATCAGCGAGATGTTCTAGATAGATATCTCAAGGTGGATGATTAGTAGGTAGATGCAGATGGATTTCGGTCTACTTGTCTTGGTGTATCGCCCGTGCTTTTGAGCCTCTTCCTTTATTTATAGCATAATTAGCATTGGTTTGCGCACATAATCGTGTCAATTGCCCATCTGTAATTTGTTTACCTCGCATGGCTATTTTATCGTCTTTTGGGAGAGAGAAATCACTACTGAACATCATAGGACCCCGGTCCATATTTCCAATACTGTTTACACCCACTATCAATTAACTGCTTTATTTACTTTTCCGTTGTAAACAACAAGGCCGTAGAGATTGACAACCCCTTTGTACTCGTTTGGAGCAAAGCTATCTGTTGTGTGTGTAGTTCCACGTCAACCGCCGATCTCTGGCGCCGTTGACACCTTCTTGTTGTTATCGGAGTCCTACTGGAGACAAACCTTGGTATCTTCACTGATGGAAATTGCCGCTACTCTACATCTCAACCTTCCACTTTGGGTAAACCATCGTGGGGCGATAAGTAAAGTCTCGTGACATCAAAGAAATTTCTGGCGCCGTTGCCGGGGACTCCGCTCTTCAAGATAGGGGAGTTGCACACTATCTTTTATCTTTGCTTTGTAGTCTTGTTTGTTTACCTTTCAGTTTTTTCTTTAGTGTCCTTTATCAAAAATCGAAAAAATAGTTATCTTGCTTGCTGCTACTATGGGTTCCTCTGAGAACACCAAGTTATGTGACTTTACTAGTCACAACAACAGTGACTTTATTTGCACTCCTATAGCTACACCTGCTACTTCAGCACCTTCTTATGAGATTAAACCTGCTTTGCTGAACCTTGTTATGAAAGACCAATTCTCTGGTGCTAGAGATGATGCTGCTTTGCACTTAAATAATTTTATTGAGCTTTGTGATATGCAAAAGTACAAAGAAGTAGATGGTGATATTGTTAAGCTTAAGCTTTTTCCTTTCTCCTTGAGAGATGAAGCTAAAATCTGGTTTCAATCCTTGCCTAGGAATAGCATAGATTCTTGGGATAAGTGCAAGGATTTTTTTTCATTGGGAAGTACTATCCCCCTGCTAAGATTATCCAATTGAGGAGCTTTATTATGAATTTTAAACAATTGGATAATGAAAATGTTGCCCAAGCTTGGGAACGCATGAAATCATTTGTTAAGAATTGACATACGCATGTTTGACTACTTGGATGGTTATCCAAACTTTTTATGTACGCTTGAAATTTACCTCACGGAACTTGCTAGATTCGGCCGCGGGAGGAACCTTTATGTCAACTACACTTGGTGCTGCCACAAAAATTCTCGATGAGATGATGACCAACTATTCCCAATGGCACACTGAAAGAGCCAGAACAGGTAGGAAGGTAAACTCCGTCGAGGAGATCTCCTCCCTAAATGAAAAAGTTGACTTGATTATGTCTCTACTTACCAAGCAATCTCCTATTGATCCTCAAGATGTTCCTTTAAATTCTTTGATTGCTCAAGATCAAGTAGATGTGCACTTTATCCCTAGAAACAACTTCAACAACAATGCTTATAGGAGTAACTTTTGTAGCAATCCTAGACCGTTCCCCTCCAACAACTATGGGAACAACAACACTTATCTTAGCACCAGAAACTCTACCCCCAGAGATAGAGACATGTCTAGTTACGAGAAACTTTTGGAAATAGAGAAGGCCACTAAGAACTACATGCACACCCAGTATGAACAAAATAGGACCTTCTCTAGACAATTAGATGAGCACACTTCTATCTTGCAAGACATTGGTAGACAACTAGAGAGTCTGAACACTGAGATCTCTAACCTTCAGACTAGGCTCACAACTACGGAAACCCAAGTTTCAAATATGTCTCATACTCAAGCTACTTTGATAAACCAAATGGCAGCTAAACCTGAAGTGGTTTCGGCCATAAAGGAAGAAGATAGAATTAAGAGCCTTCCCGTGACGCAAATATGTCTCATACTGTTGCTACTATCCAAGTGGTTGAGGATATCCAAACTCTTAGCACCCAATGCACCCCAGGTCCCATAGGACTTATTAATGGTGATGCTATGACCTCAACCGTAGAAGAAGAAATTCCTATGACTATAGAAGCTACCAAACAAGTGATCCTAAAGGACACCACTAACACTTTACTTGATAGTAGTGACCTTGATTTTGATAATTGCACCCTTTCTGAAGTTATTTGTTTCCTTCACAAGATGTCTAGAGACCCCCACACTAGCACACTTAATCTTACCTTCACGGAGCATATCACTAATGCTCTCATTAAAACTAGGGATGAGAAGCTTAGGGTAGAAGCCTCCATACCTAGAAAGCTAGAAGATGGTTGGGATACTATGATTAAAATTAAGTTGAATAACTTTTCTTGCTATGCTTTATGTGATGTTGGAGCTAGTACCTCCGTTATGCCCAAAAGAATGTATGATATATTTGAATTGAATCCTTTTGATGCTTGTTCTTTTGGTGTCCGTCTCGTAGATTCTTCCGTAAAGAAACCTTTGGGGAAGATAGATGATGTTCTTATCATTGTCAATGACAATTACGTTCCCGTTGATTTTACTATTATGGACATTGAATGTGAACCTTCTTGTCCAATTATTTTGGGACGTCCTTTTCTTTGCACCGTGGGTGCTGTTATTGATATGAAAGAAGGGATTATAAAATTCCAATTCCCTCTCAAGAAAGGGATGGAACACTTCCCTAGGAAAAAGATTAAGTTGCCTTTTGAGTCTGTCAGACGGGCTAGTTATTTTCTTTAAAATACGTGATCTATTTGCATTAAGCCTAGCTAATGGCTTTAAAGAAGCGCTTTCGGGAGGCAGCCCGCAACGAATTTAGGATTTCCTTTCTGTTTTTCTTCTGTTTTTAGTGGTCTTGATGATTGTTACTACTGTAGCAACGTCATTGTATCTTTACTTTTCAAGCTTTGTGCCTTTTATAGCCTCATATGACAAGGGAAGTGAAAGTTGTGACATGCTGTCCAGAAAACAGATTTTGTCCTCGTGACTAGAAAAATCCCTGTTCATCTTTTTGAGCTTAATTTTTTACACAGCGTGCTCTATACAATTAAAAAACTTTCGTATGTTCTGAGTTTTTTTATTTGAGTTGCAGAAGTATCCCTAAAAAAATCTTTACTATCTGGTGGTCTGTTTTTCACAGATTCTGTCATGTTTTTTCTTTTCTTCGTTTTTCAAACCTTAAGCTTGCTTTTTCTTTGCAAAAACTTTTTGGAAATCTTGAGAAACAATAGCTCTTCAAGAATATATTTATTTCCAGTAGACAAAAATATATTTTATTATGGGTACTAACCTCGCTAATCAGATTATGATGAGTTATGTATGAAGGGAGTTTTCAAGTGTGCGAGGGAAGATGATGAAAGAAGATTCAGGAGTGTCAAGCACTCAAGCTTTGGGATGCCCCCCATGCATCCCCAAGAAATAATCAAGGAGATTCAAGCGTCTAAGCTTGGGGATGCCCCTGTGCATCCCCTTCTCCATCAACAATTATCAGTTTGTCTCTCGTTTCACTATATTTTTATCACTTCATGCATTATGTGCTATGCTTGGAGCGTCTCTCTCTTAGATTTTATTTTTAGTTTTATTTAGCTTTGCTTGCTGTTCATAACAAGTTAGAACCCAGCTTTCTTTGTGTGGGAGAGAAACACGCTCCACTTCCAAAATCTAGAAAACAACATAGGATTCTTCATGCTTATCTTTGTTGTGTGTGTTCTTTATCTTTTTCATAGCTACTGTCATGTTTTTCTCTTCGCTTTCATGCTTATCTTTTCAAAGAGCTTTTGTTTAGTTTGCTGCTGGAACTCTCTTAAGTTTTCATGTTTATCTTGTTTAGAGAGTTTTCCTGTTGCACTGAGTTTTGTTTCTTGACTTGAAGTAGGTAATTGAGATTGCTATTCTTTTGTAGTAGTAACTTGCAATAGTTTTGAGGTATTGTTTTGAGTAATGTTTCGACTTTTGGTGTCAAGAGATTTAGCCTATTAGTGATAGATGTCGATTTTGGGCAAACCGTGTTTATTTTCAAAACTTACAAAATTAGTTGAGGACTTTAGCTACTAGATGGATCACTACTCTTCTGAGGGGTCGAATATTAGAGTACACTCACGTACCATGAGTCGAGGATGCGCAAGGATAACCAAACCCCCATACACTCCTCCTCGGGGTAATTATCTCTTTGTGAACCTCCTTATTAGATTGAGAGTTACCGATAATAAGTGCATTAGTTCTTCAGACTAATGTGAGTATTCTAAAGTTGACACTTCCACCTTCCCATATTTTTCTAGCCTCTCCTGTGCCGTGCATTGCTTTCTTATCACTCCGAGAGTTGGCGTCCACCTTCGCCGGTACATCCAAACCCTTGGCACGATACGCTCTGTCATCATAAACCTCCTTATATCCTTCCTCAAAACAGCCACCATACCTACCTATCAAGGCATTTCCATAGCTTTTCTGAGATACATTGCCATGCAACATCCATCTTCTCATGACTTGATCTTCATGTCATACATGCTACTTGCTTAATCGATGAGCCGCATGCTAGTTGGGACTTGCCCTAATCATTGCTACATGACGCGCTAGTATCATTGCATATCATTCTACACTGGTAGAGGCATACATTTGCATACATCATGATAGTTACATTTTATTTATGATTTGAGTACTTTGTAAAGTGTGAAAGATCTTCTATACTTCTTGTAATATATAGAGTGTTGCCTCTAAAGTGAGGAAAAGATCCCAAAGTGGACAAATTAAAAGATCAAAAAGAGGACAAACAAGAGAAATAGAAAGAGCCATTGAGGCCACCAAAAAATACAAAAAAATAGAAAAAAGAGAAAAATAAATAAAAAGAGAGAAGGGGGCACAGTACAATTCCTTTTTGAGAGATCCACACTCGTACTCCCTCTTATATCTTGTACTCCATAGAGATTATCATTCATGCATATAGCTATGTGGGGACCTTCACACTATAGAAGTTGGCTTGTATATTCCAATGATGAGCCTCCTCAAATGAGCTCTAGGACTTCTTGAGCAAGCAAGTTGGATGCACCCCCACTAGTTCCATTGGAGAGCTAACTTTATCTCATATGTGCATCCGTTGCATGGCAATCCCTACTCCTCACATCATATCTATCATTTGGCTTTCTGTCGCCTATGATTGTCCTCATTGATGTGAGCCTTTCACACTCTTTTTGTCTTCCTCCTCCACCATATTCTCCCTTTTCCATCCTAAGTGTCAATTGTCTTGCTTACGCTCATCCATTGCATGAGTGCTCAAAGTGTCGAAAAGGAGTGGATCATGTTGACCTGTACCTGGCTAGTGGTATGGGGATGAGTCAAGATAAGATTCCAAAGAAGACCAAGTGTGAAACTTTAGTAGAAAGAGTTCTCAACACAAAAATACTTTTTCTCTCGTATATCCCTATCCCCTTTCTTGCACGCAAATACCATTTGGAGACATTCGAGTCACGGACAGCGAGAGCTCTTGCACCTTTATGTTCTTATGTTGCTTGTTTCAATGATAAATATAGACGCTTGCCTGTTATGACTTGAATTGAATTACATGCCTTGATTGCTTTACTTAAAAGTTCTTATATGGCTGTTAGCATGTCACCACAGAAATTATGCTTTTATCATTTACCTACTCGAGGACGAGCAGAAACTAAGCTTGGGGATGTTGATACGTCCAAAACGTATCTATAATTTCTGCTTGCTCCATGCCTATTTTGTGTGATATTGCTATGATATTGATGAACTTCCATACACTTTTGATCATATTTGGACTAACCTATTAACTCAGTGCACCCCAGTGCCAGTTCCTGTTTTCTACTGTTTTTCTATTTCAGGTTTCCCCCATATTAAAAGTGCTCCAAAAATTTGAGAAAATCCAATAAAAAATAAGCGTACAGGAAGCTTCCGGAATCACCGGGGGGGGGGGGGGGGGCAGAGGGGACCCACCAGGGCCCTAGGAGCCCTCCCGGCGCGCCCCAGGGTAGGGTCGCGCCAGGGGGGCGCATGGACCCCTGATGGACCCCCTGGCTGACCCCTTCGCCTATTTACTCCCCGTGACGCAAAAACCCCGAGACGGGAACCATTTTTCGCGATCTCTCCTCTGTTCCGCCACCGCCGCAATTCCAAGATCGGGAGCACTAGAAGACCTCTTCCTGGCACCCTGCCGGAGGGAGGAACCACCTTCGGGAGCTTCTCCACCACCATGGATGCTTCCCGGATGAACCGTGAGTACTCCACCTTGGACCATGGGTCTATGATCAGTAGCTATGTGATGTTCTCCTCCCCTCTTTGTTCTTCATGGATTAGACCTCGTGAGCTGCCCTACATGATCGAGGAACATATGTAATATTTTTGTTGTTGCTATGCTGAGTTTGCTGGGATCCGATGGATTATGAGATTATGTTCAGATTGTGTTTGAGTAATATATTTGATTCTCCTCTTTTATATATATGTTCTAGAAGTAATTCTTGCATGTTCTCCGTTGCTGTTTATTGCTTTGGCCAAGTAGTAGGTAGTGACTCCAAGAGGGAGCGTTATGCATGATTGTGGGTTCATGCCCCCCGATGACTAGCTTGAGTGAAAGAAAGATGAGTCTAGGGGATGTGTTGTTTCCACAAGGGGGAAAACAACGGTGCTTGTACTTGCGGGTGCAAGGATTGTTTACTTTACGCAAAGTTCTTTAATGCAGTTGTCTGTTGCTTTGAGTTTACACTTTGGGTGGGATTCGCAACTTAATACCAGCGAGATGTTCTGGATAGATATCTCAAGGTGGATGATTAGTAGGTAGATGCAGATGGATTTCAGTCTACTTGTCTTGGCGTACCGCCCGTGCTTTTGAGCCTCTTCCTTTCTTTATAACATAACTAGCATTGGTTTGCGCACATAATCCTGTCCGTTGCCCAGCTATAATTTGTTTACCTCGCATGGCTATTTTATCGTCTTTTGGGAGAGAGACATCACTAGTGAACTGTTGGATATATGCTCTAGAGGCAAATAATATATGATTATTCCAATATATCTAAATAAGTTCATGACCAGTTTCATACTGTACTGGAACTGTATCAGTGAAACAATGATACAGGTGTGGTATAGAAACAACCAGAGTTCCTAGTCAGCCTCTCATGATGACTGGTTTATCGTCAACTGATGATTGTGGTTTCACGATCATGGACAATCAAGTCAATTGACGGTAAGTTCACCTCATTCAATGAATGACGTGATGAACATTACCCAATGCAAGAATTGCAACATGATCAAATCGTAAAAGTTCAGTGTTGTAATTACAGAACGTAGTAGCATGTTCCTTTGACCGTGAGATCACGCATAATTGTTATCTTTTAAGGATGCTTTGAGTGCATTAACAGTCACACTAAAACATGGTGACCATAAAGGTGTATCTTGGGCTATCCAATGGGATATGTTGAGGATTGTTGATTCAAGAGCGGGATTTGTCAATCCATATAATGGAAAGATACTTCATGGCCAACTCGGTGAGATTGCATCCATAAAGCTGCGCAACGTGTGACTAGGTCACAAGGATGAATATCACGGAAAGAGTGAATAAAGATTTGTCGATAACAAGATAAAACTAATGCATTGGATGCAGTTGATCAAATCTTGGACTAATCTAGTATCGCATGACAAAGGTAATATACAACGTGAATGGTCCAATCGGTTACTTCCGGAATTCACAGGGGTCATTATGGGCATCCAGGTCACGCTATTTATCATTGGTCGTATCCTTTGTCTCGGTCATGATTGGAGTGTTCTCAGACCGTGGGTAACACACTTAAGGGCTCGATGAATATCGGAGACCTATTCGGAACTATCGGAGTTACCAGAGAACAGAGAAAGACGTACCGGAAAAGTTCCGTGTTGGTCCGAAGGTTGTTCGGAGTGAGCTGGAAAGAGTTCCGGATCATCGGGAGATGAAATAATATTTATTATTTATTAATTAAGTGAATTAATAATTAATAACATTTTATTTATAATTAAAAAGTGCAATGGGCCAGCTTTGGAAAAGAAGCCCATTAGGGGAATAAAGGAAAAAGAAAAAAGAGAGAGAGAGGGAGGCGCCATGGGCCCTAGGGCCCATGAGGAGTGCGCCCTCCCCCCCCCTCCACCCTTGGCCGGCCACCTCCCCCTAGCAAGGGACTTTAGTCCCACCTTGCTAGGGGAGAGGGGTTGACTCCCTCCCCTCTGCCTATATATAGATGGGCAGGGTGCACATATTTAATACACATAAATTGGTGAGAAAATAAATATTACTCCGAATTGAGATCGGTTTTCACCGGTCTTCTCCCCTCTCTCATCTCTCTCAAGCCGGGGTCCCCTTTTCTCGAACCTGTGCTGGGATTGAGGCTCTCCACCATACGCACGCCATCGTGCTGCTGCAACTCTGGTTCCGGGAGGTCTACTTCCGCCACCTTCGCTGGATCGGAGAACGGAAGTCGTCATCGAGTCCGTACGTGTGCGAGTACTACAAGGTGCTGCATGTGCGGCACTACCACCCAACAGGGTGCTAACACAGCCAGGGGGCTGTGAAAGGTTTACGGCTTCATCAACCACGCTGGCGGGAACGTTTCCCGCGTAACGGACTACACCCCGAGGTATGTTTTCGCAAGTCTTTCCGCTACGGCATTACAGCTAGATAGCTCTTGGGTTAAGGGCGATGCTAGTTAGAAAAATTATTGTTTTCTGCTGCGAGACCCAACAGTGGTATCATGAGCTACATCTATGCTTCATTTTGCTGTGCGGATAGAACACATCGGGGATGTGGGCGTTGATTCTACGATTGTTACCCTCTCACGTGTACTTGTCATATCTATGGCATTGTTCGATGAAGCAGCCCCCGACCGACCTTACGCGTACGCTTACGCGAGATTGGTTCCACGCTTGACATACGGCTTGTACCGTATAAAGTGGCTCTGGGGGGTGTCTGTCTCTCTTACTTTATCGGATATGGCATTTGCAAAGGAGGGCCCCGTACGGGGTGTAATAGAGACAATCTATAATCAGCGTTGTGGTTCAATGTTCGTAGAAACGTTTGATCTATGAAAAGCCCTAGCAGCCACGTAAAACATGCAATATACAAATATAGAGGCGTCTAACTTTATATTGCAGAGGGGGCTATTGATGTTTGCTTGATCTTGATGTAGTGATAGATTTTCTATGTATTACTAGAAAGTAGTAAACGTTCATCATGATGAAACAAACTTAAATGGAGATACTGTAGACTTAGTGCCACCATGATCATACATCTTAAAACTTGCTAGTATAGGATACACGACGGTAGAATTAAATAAGATGATCCCTTATAAAATTCCAAACATAAGTATTCTACCGAAGTGTGAACCACCTGGAAGGTTCTCTTTATGATAGGCAGGCCATGACGATCGGGTGTCATACATACATTAGAGTTCGCATGAGGTTGGGCCTGGCAAGCCTGGCATATGTCGATATGGCCTTGCTAAGCAGCATATAACACTAAGGTCAATTTGGCGAGCCTGGCATATGCACATATGGCCTCGGAATGCTAGAGATCGAAAGATCGAGCATGAGTCACATATAGGATAGTGAATCTGGATCATGTAATCACTAAAAATTCTTAGGGATGATTATTTTAGTGTGAGCTCATCTATAATATGATTATTATGAACTCATTGTTATGAACTAGTCTTAATTGTTTTCCTTGCAAATATTTTGTAGAAAATGAATCCAAATGAACATCGTGAATTGCTTTCTTTCATGGGTGGTGATAGACTTAAAGTAAATGGGTCAAACTTCGTTAATTGGTATCTACGCCTTAGGACTTCACTCAAGAGAGTAAACATCTTGTTCATAATAGAAAGCCATGTTGGAGATCCTCCGGATAACAATGGAGATGAACAAGAAATGATGGATTACTATGTTCGTCGACAGAAATACTTTGTGGTGAAGAATGTTATGGAACACTCCATGTCAAATGAGTTGAGCAATCTGTTTAGGAAAACTAGTGCTTATGACATGATAGACATGCTAATTCATTATCTATACGTCAGTTCAGAGTGGCCAGATTTTAGATAGAAAAATAGTTTCTTTCTACAAAGATGGAAGAGCACACCTGCCTGAGAGCCCACCTAGACAAGATGCATGGGATGTATCTGAGCCTTGTGGAAGACTTTGACTATGGGACAACAAATGAATCTACCACAGAGGATTTTGCGATAAACACGGTGCTACATTCGCTTCCACCGAGTTATCAAGATTATGTCCATGGCTATGTCGGGAGAGGAGATAACATGCATCTCCAGGATTTCATGACTAATCTTCTTGATGCAAAGGTTGCACCATTGAAGGAGAAATTGTTGATGGAGAAGGTATATATTAGATATACTCGTTATAAATGTTTGTTCCCTTATACAACATTTGCAGTTTAATAAGTATTTGATACTTGTTCTGTTTTATGAAAATAGGGCCTGCCGTTGCATGGACGGGAAGAGGTGCGATCCAGGATTGATGGCAACCAAGAAAGTTGATGGCCACCAAGATTTCACCAAGACATCTATCATAGAATTATACTTAGAGTATTAGATAAATCTTTTGTAATCGATTAAGTATGAACACTTAAGTAATATGTCTTGCATCCCGCGAGACAAAGTTATTCATGTTTTGAGACAAGTCAGTTGTTCCAGTTTGATGAATAAAGTGTGCTTATACTATGATTGCAATTGAGTTTATAATATGATAGAAGCATTTATAAAACACCATAATTGTCAAGTGATATCCAATGTTTAATGATTAAGTTATTATGAATAACAATAAGGTCAAAAGTCATAACTATACTATATGCATGAGATGAATTCATAAATGATGAAGTCATTAGATAATCGATCTATTAACTCATGAATTTATTCTCAACCAAGATGACTAATGACGGAGTTCTAGCGAAGTAGAACTTGCGCCAAACATTGTACATAAATGATGTATTAACCAAGTGCATGAATAATCATTAAAGATGGTTCGCATGATTGATTGAACAAGCATTCAATTAAGATCATAAATCTGAGATTACGGAATCACAGTGAAGTTGGATATAAGAATACAAATCACCATGATGTGATCAAAGTGATGAGTATTATAGTTGACATAAATGGGAGACTTGTGGAAATAATGCCACAAATTACGATGGAAGTTTAAAGTGCTCAAGCACCTAAAACCATTCGTAGTCATGCTAAAATGTAGTGTGGTCTAAATACATTCCCCTTACGCTAATGCTATTGAATGAACAAAGTTGTTATAATTTATTAAGTTAAAACACCCACTTCATGAAATAAGGAAACCATTCTGAATTCAATGAAGCTGATGACTCCATATGATGATAGTGTTAGAAAGTTTCTAGAAGTTTTATATGATATAAATTTCTTTGTATTAGAGTTGTGAGCAATTGTAAAACACACCTTCTCAAATAGAAAAACTTCTATTTCTTTAATTGGTAAATGAGAAGATGGTTCTCAAGGAATAAACCAATGGGAGAAAAGTGAATTCTTTGACCAGGGTGATTGACCCTGCCTCCAGATAACAGAGTAACGCAACGAAAAACGTTCCGCTGAAATGACTCCATGAAAAGAGGAAATATGCTATTGATGATGATCATGGTATATAAGTTAAAGCCCTAGTTTAAAAATAAGAAGATTTTCATGAATACGTTCTGTACAGAACAATAATCATGAGTCTTCTTAAGTGAAACAAAAGGGACACTGCTCATAAATTACGGGGGGTTGATGGTTACCTAGGAAACCAGGAGAAATGAAATCATATTGAGTTGCATATGGGATGGCTCACATCCTATGAAATAAAGTAGTTATTTCACATTCCGAATAACCAGGAATTTATTAAGAATGATGCAACACATAAAGGCATGATTTGGCACATAAAAGATGTTATGGCTAAATTCAATAATGATTGACTACGGAAGCGTAGTAGTGCTAAATCAATATGGGTATTTTCATTCACGAACACTATGAAGGGACCATAGCTTGAAATTGCATCACATTCAAGTTGAGGAATTTGAAGAGAAGTAGCAATTGGCATAAACGAAAGAATGTTTCGATAAGATGGACCATAGTACCTCAAGGCAGAAAGTCTCAAACCTTGATTTCATCAAGTGATTTTGAAGTAATCAAAATATTGAGATGGACTGCAATTTCATGAAACTGAGTGGGAGCTTTGGAGACTTCCTGAAAACTTGGAATGCAGAGAGCATTTTCTGAGTGGGAGCTTTGGGAGCAATATTATTATGTCTGACATAATTAGAGTAGAAACTTAATAAAAGCTTACTAACAGATATATGTCGGTGACGGGGATCAACCCCAGAAATTCCCATGGTCAGGGACCCTGGGTTAGTCATGAGAGGCACAGGTTGGACGATAGCTCGTCGGCAAACAGGAAGGCTCGCTCCTGCTCGATATTATTGATGGGGGAGATGCGATTACAGTGGATGCCAAGGATGGAGTGCTCAAGGCTAGGGTTACAGATGATATTGGTTGCCCTTTGGCGTCGCCCCTCCTAGCCCTAATATACTGGGCTAGGTCTCGGGGAGTTCATCTACGTGTACAGGTAAGCTTTCCTAACCCTAGCTTGCTCCGTACGGCAGGTTTTTGCACCTTCCTTTTGATTCGCAGACTCCTACGTCGGTGCCAAGTAACGGGCCGAGGTTGTATCTTCATGGGCCTTCTGTCTTCAGGGACACCAGGTAGGCTTATCCATAGGAGTCGTGGGGTCACCCCCTCGTCAGTATCCCCCGAGTGCCTGGGGGACTCGAAGAGTCGCGCAGGGACTCAAGTACATCCATTTGTCAGTTATTTGTATGCGTGGTAAAACCACGGGTCGCTGGCAGTCTGGTGGCCATGACAAAACATGTTTCGAGGGATGCTAAGCTGAAAGGGCCCAAGGAGTCGACTGGTCGAGCCTTGGTGAATTGCACTAGGGCAAATACCGCAGTAGCCCAATCAAACCCACGTCCCTCGACGTGAGCTTGGAACACTGGTGTCGAGCAAAAGTCCTGCCGCTTCAGATCTTACGGTGTTCATTTGCCGCCAGTAATGTGTATAGCCTAAGGCGTGTCCGCCCGGATTTTTCTATCATGCGCAGCGCATGGAAAAGGTTGGGAGTGAAATCGCTCTTCGGCAAGTCCCAGTCCGGCCGAACTTCGCAGCGGGGTCTTACCTACACGCTAATCTTGCGTGGCATCTAGGCACAGTGTATCGTGTTCCAGGAATGTGTGTTTTTGAGGCGCGGAGCCTTATAGAATTGCACCCGCTTGGAACAAAACATCAAGTGAGTTGTTCACCCATTCACCCAAGGAGCTTGTTTCGAGTGCTCAGACGGGGAGTTCTTCGCGAGTAGTCACTCGAATGCCGTTTCGGCTCTTGAGGTCAGGGAGCACCTGAGACTCTAGCACCGTATGATCTTGGCGAGTGAATGTTTGTCTTGCTTTGGGTTGAGGGAGCACCCGAGACTCTCGTGAGTGTGAGTGATCACTCGAGCAGATTGCTGACCTTTGGGTGAGGGAGCACCTGGGACTATCATCATGTGCTCTCCCGATGGGAGTAAGATGTTTTTCTTCATCGGGAAAAAGATCTGAAAGATGGAATCTCTGAGCCTTGCTGGCGCACTCAGTACGTCTTGCTGTGATATGACGTTGGCGTGGTCCTCTGGAGTTTTTGACCACTGTAGCCTGCCGAAGGAAATGACTTGGCGCTGTCCCGCTGAAATTTTCGCGTCGCGCGATCATGGTCCTCTTTTTGCGCGCGTAGTGGGTGGTGTTGTTACTGCGCCAGTTGGATTTTCCATACTTTTCGTCTGTTTATGGGATCGTGCCACGTGTGCTGGGCGATAAGGTTGGACGGTGGCCCTTCTTGCTATGCTCTTAAGTTAAATACCTTGCGGCTGGGTAAATTGTAGGTTTTACCCAGCCGTTGCCTTCCTCCTCTTTCTCTGTTTCCTTCTTGTTCTTGAGCCTTCATCTTTTCTCCTCTGCTAACTGCTGCAGGATCTATGACCAAGCGCCCCCGTTCTGCTGTAGAGTCTGCCAAGATGTCCGGCAAGTGGGAGCGGTCCACGTTCGGGGCCGGGGATCTGGATGCGCTGGTTGCTGACGGCGTGGTGGTGGAGGGTGATGTGCGTCTCCCTGGTGATGAGTCGATTCTGGCGCCGGCGGCAGACGAGCGGGTATGCTTCCAGGCTTTCTTCCACCGCGGGTTTCCTCTTCCGCTGCATCCTTTCGTTCGCGTCTTGCTGTATTCCTATCGGCTCCAGTTGCATGACCTAACTCCCAACGGAATTTTGCACATTGCTTGTTTCATCACTCTTTGTGAGGCCTTCTTGGGGATTTATCCCCATTGGGGACTTCGGAGGCGCCTTTTTAGTATAAAAAGGACAAACTCTGAATACGCCGTGGGTCGGCTAGGTATCTCCATTGGGGATAAACATTTGTATTTTGACTTGGAGAAGATCGATTCCGTTAGCGGCTGGTGAAAAGGCTGGTTTTATCTGAAGGATCGCTGCATTGTTGGTCAACAATTTGGTCTTGCTTCTTTCAATCCGGGGACGCGAGTGGTCAGACAGCCTTCGTGGTCTCATTCCTTGACCGAGGTGGAGTCGTCCGAGATGACTCCGTTTTTGGAGAGGATTGCTGTGTTGAAGGATAACTTGACTGGTGGTCAGCTCATCTCTGTTTTTGTGGGGAGGCGAATTCAACCGCTGCAGCATCGAACTCGTCCTATGTGGCACTACGAGGGGCTCACGACGAGATGCTCGCCTCAAGAGCTTGAACCTGACGCCCTTCTGACTCGTATCCAACATGTGACCAAGTGCTCGAGTATTTCGGAAATGCGCCTTGTCCTTCCGTATGCTTCTGATCATTCTCCGCCGCCGGTCGTGTCCGTGTTCATTCGTTTGTTTGGACAAGTACCTAGTTTGCTCTGTTGTTGACATTGCTTGCCATTGCAGGGCCATGCTCCGGCGCCGTGTAACCCTCCGCAGCCGAAGGACGCCAATATTCTTGAAGAACCTGGTGCTTCCGCAGCTGATGATGTTGCGCCAACTTTTGATGCTGAAATTGTGCTGGTGGAGACTAGAGATAGTGAAGATTCCAGTCCCTTTCGCGTGAAGCAGTCGCGCCCCTTGAACGCTGAAGATCATGATGCATTGGGTGATGCTATCCCACCAGCTGCTCCGTTTGCTAGGCCTTCCCCTTCGGCTGCTACTCCGGCCGCTGCTACAAAGAGGGTCAGGCTTGGGAGGCTAGGGCGCCCTCGTGCTGCGCGTGTCGGGTAAGAATCTGGTAGGTTTTTGTCCGTTCCGTTTTCCTTGTTCCTGCGTCTGATAATGCTTGTCTTGTAGTGTTGCGCCTGCTCCGGCTGCTTCGTGCACCAGCGCAGCTACTACTGACTTGAAGTCGACGGGCTCTGGGGCGGCAGCCAAGCATCTTGAGGACCTCTCGGCTGCTGCTGGTCAATCTTGGCTGATGGCGACTCATGCAGTTCCGACTGCGGGTGTAGTTCCTGGTGCGCCCTCTTCTGAGGCGCCTGGTGTTGTTGCTCCTGAGTCCAAGCCAACTGAGCTTGGTCCTCCGTACTTTGGTCGGCTTGATCTGGCGATTGAAGACAAGGCTCGTGTTTTCGACCATGTCTCCAAGATGGTGAGTTGATTCATGCTTGTGTGACTTTATCATTGGGGGCACGGCAGTGCTCCCGATGGGAGTAGCCCCCGAGGCTAGAAGTAACTGCTTGCAGTTGCTTGTAGTCTTGTCTTTCCTTATCATCTGATTGTCTGGATTTTGCAGCCTGTTTTCCAACATTGTGAGCGTTTGATGATTGATGCTGAGCGTTGGCAACGGGCCCATGATTCTGCCCAGGATGCTTTGTCTATTATGGATGGTGAGTTTTCATTCTTGCGCTGCTGAGCTTTGGCCGCTGCGTCTTTTGTTCTGAGTACTGTCTTGCCTTGCAGACCGTCGTCAGGCTACCGAGAAGCAAGCCAAGAAGGCGGGGAGGACGGTTTCCATTCTTAAGGCTACCTTGGATTCCAAGGAGGCGGAGTTGCATGGTCAACACGAGGAGCTGGTTCTCCTTCGTCAGGCTGATGACGCGCGTGCGCGGGTGGAAGCTGTCGAGGGCAAACGCCTTCGCGCCTTGGCGGACTCACTTGTGTGTAAGTTTGGCATTCAACCATTGGTCTTGCCGTTCCTACTTTCTTCCCGTGATGACGTTTCTTTGCTTGGTGCAGCTGCTATAGGTGCGAAACCGATGGAGGCTGCTACGTTAGGGTCTGGATGTGGCACCCCGGATCAGAGCGGCCGGTTTACCTTACATTGCCAGCCCAGAGATCAAGTCTTCTGGCAATGTTCAACATATTGGTATAGAAACAACCGCTTCATTTATGATACATGCGGATACAACAGTTCGAGGATACAAACTACTTCGAGGCATGGCGGCACAGGGTGTGCGGCAACTCTATGTACATTATTTATGTCACGTCTCGGGCCTCGCTTTGACGAAGAACACTACAGCAGCGGAACGACGGGGTGATGGAGCTCCATTCCACCGGGATACTGCTGGGACACGGCCTAGTCCGCGAAGTACGGCATAATCAACTCTTCCGGTGCAGCTTCTCCTGCATCTGGCATGACACGCCAGGTCAGTACATTGAATGTACTTGCAAGCACACAATAATCAAGACATAAAGAGCACATATGAACAGGGCATGATTATAAACATGGTAAGTATGAGTGCATGGCAAGTTAAACTTTAGTGCATAGTCCACAACTTACGATCACCAGATGAACACGAGTCTTACCTTCGAGTCCTCCCGACTCGATACCGGGTCACCTCATGACCACTTACCAAACGGTTCAACCATTTCAACATTTTAAGATTATTATTGCCAAATTCTTTTTGACCTCGTGTGACCTAGTACGAACTGTGTCCCATGACCGAGGACGCGGCTATTCGAATAGATTTTGACTCTGCAGAGTTTGTGCACTTTCACCACACATGGAGTTCCTCCTCCGCTCAAAACCCCCGGAACCTGTCCCACAGGATCCTTGGAACCATCCCCGTGAGTAGTGAGCTAGACATCCCCAACGAGACCGGTATACCGCGTGTCCCCCTTACCGCATCACCGACATACTTACACAAGTCATGTCCTGGGTAGCCCGGTGTCATCCCGACACTGACCATCGCATGGCTCCAACCATCGCGTGGCCCAAACTTGTCCCAAACGGGGACGGGTACCCATAACAATACTAGCTGTCAAGGCTACCGCCGTTTACCCGGCCAAGGCAACTGCCGCGCGTAGCCCTCCCACTTTGGTGAATACGCGTAAGGAATGCCCACCGGTAGACCGCATCAAGGCATGCCCGCACAGGAAAATGTGGCTGCACGAAAAAGAGCTCGGTTCGGTGGCACTTGGTCAACGTTCAGATTAGGTGTATGAGCATAACAACATTTTTGTCTTAACATGAGCATGCAATACGGTAACATGGCATGAATCAAAGGTAAGATAACTAACATGGCATGACATGATCTATATGAACATAATATGCACACCTTCTTCATAACTTATCTACCATGACCAAGATGTGAATCTTCTAGTGACATGGAAATGATCAGAGAACATGGCATGAA
Source organism: Bromus sterilis (assembly GCA_950022295.1). Lineage (NCBI taxonomy): Eukaryota > Viridiplantae > Streptophyta > Magnoliopsida > Poales > Poaceae > Bromus > Bromus sterilis. Next base: position 289,867,363 of record OX465599.1, on the reverse strand, counting down.
TCAATATTTCACTTGGCATGGCAGTAACAATTTAATTAGCAAATTAAATCAAGCATAAAAACCAAGTTAAGGCTTCAAATGAACAGAATCCAACTCAAGCTCCTCATGACCAGAATATTGTGGCTTGCCTTGGTCAAGTGGAGTGTCCTGGAACTCCTGGTCTCTTGCAAGCTCCTGGTCAACTTCTGCAATAAAATAAAAGTGGCAAAGAAATTTAGGTCCAATGCATCATTTCTCTGTCCAGTGGACCTACACGGGGAGTCAAGCCCTCAAACTTTGCCAACTTAAAGAGGAGATCAAGACAAAAATTTAGCAAAAAGAATCAACTCATTTGGCCTTGTGGTTTAGGAGTTATTCATGGTGAAAGTTTGGCCAAAATCCATTTTTAAATAATTAAAAATGAATTTCATTGATTTTCTAGGGGGTGGCCACGTCGAAGGCGTATTCTGGGGAATACGCCTCCACTCGTACCGCTTCGGGATGGCCTGTGAGGCTGCCAGTGGGCCAGCCCTGGCAGGTTTAGAGGGGGAGGGGAAGAACAGGGCAGGGCGGGCTCCGGCGACGGCGTTCACCGGCGGCGAGGCCTCCCCGGCGACGGAGGAGTGCACGGCTGGAAGGGGCTGGGTGAGGAGGCTCTGCCCGTACCCGTAGCTTCGCGAATGGTGGTCGTACGGCGAGGGGGTCTTCTTCTCCAGTGGACGGCTGCGGAGGGAGGTCGTCGGGGTCAAGCTACACTGCAAGATGGACCACGGCGAGCGGCGGGTTAGCTACGCCAGAGAGAAAGAAGGCTAAGGAAAGAGGGGGTTGTGCCCTGGGAGCACCAGAGGAAGGGGGGCGACGGTGGAGCTCCTTCCGGCGAGCTCCGGCGAGGATCTAGTGCCAGGGCCTCCCCGGCGGGCTTCTTCTTTGCTTGCGCGCAATTCGAGTGAGGTGGGGCTGGTAGGTGTGGTCTGAGACGAGCCGGGGGCTCTAATTTCTAGAGCTCACCGGGGTTCACGTGCGGGCATCGTCGGACCGAGCAGCAATGGCGCCAGGCGAACTGCCGAGGGGATAAGGGGTTCGGCGAGGTTTGCGGAGGCGGTGGCGTAGCTGCAGCGGGGGCAGGCTTGTCCTGAAGCTCTGCGTTGCTGGGGCGACGGGACTGGTCGTCGGCGGCAGCTCTGCGGCTCTGGATTGCCGGGACAGATGGCTAGCAGCGGCGCGAGGGGCAAAGAGGTGCCGCGCAGGCTTGCAGGGGTGGAGAACGATGCGCGGAAGCAGCCACACCTAGGGCGGCAAGCGTGCTGGTACAGTGGCGGCCCGTGGGTCTGCGGCGGACGAACAGTGCGGTGACGGCGAGCTTCCGTCGGGCTGCGTGGCGCTGGGCTGGGTGAGGTGTCGAGCGGAGGCTCTGCGGAGCTCGTGTACAAGGAGACGCGGCTCAGGGCGCTCGATGTGCGAGGTGCCCCTGGCGGCCAGGCCACGGGCACTGCCACTGGCATGGCCAGAGCGCGCATATGGACGACAGTGAGCATGCTCACCCCGTGCACTCGTGCACTGGGGGCTGCCACTGCTGTGCAAACGTGTCTGGCAGGTGCAGTGAACGTCCAGGAGTTGATCTGGGCGCCTGGGTGCAGTTGGTTTGGTCAGATGTGGATGTGAGGTTCAATTTACTGTTTCTGCATCAAACTTTGGCAGGTTCTGTAGAGAAAATGGCTGGGAGTCTGTTGCTGAATTTTTGTGTGCAAGCTACACTTAGGAAGGACTAGCAGTGTTCAAAATTTCAGGACCAACAGATAAGTCTACAGGGTACTTGCTATACAAAGTGCTATACTGACCAGAATTGCAAAATAATTTCTATAGGAGAACTTTTGCACTGAACTTGCTCATCTCATTGCATGGGATCATGTGCCATGACTCCATTGTTTAGCACAAGAAGTTTCAATGCAAATGGATAGGCAGAAGTGAGGTTAGCTTCATCTAGGAGGGGGAAACAAGGCAATTTCCTTTAGAGAAAAGGAATTTTTGGCTTAATAAAATTTGGGCAAGGTCATGAATGATCATGACTTGATCATGGCTATGGGGAAGGAGGGTCTAGGGGTCACTTGGTCCAAAAATAAAATTTGGACCCTAATGAGCAAGGAGAAAAGAGTTTGCAACTCTGGCAAATAAAATCCAAATCCAGAAAATCAGAAAAATCAAATGCAAATAAAAAGGGCCAAAAATCAAGGTGTCACAAACCTACCCCCCTTAGGGTAAATCTCGTCCTCGAGATTTGGTTGCTCAGGGAACAGATAAGGATATGCGGATCTCAGAAATTCTTCTCTTTCCCAGGTAGCTTCTGCCTCAGTGTGGTGATCCCATAATACCTTATAGAACCGTATCACTTTACTGCGGGTGGTCCTTTCCATCTCATCCAAAATTTTGACAGGTTTCTCTTCATAGGTCAGATCTTGTGTCAGTTCTAACTCCTGCACATCCACTTTCTTTACTGGTGGTGCGATGCACTTGCGTAGCTGAGATATGTGGAACACGTCATGGACGTTGGACATCTCAGGTGGTAGTTCCAGCTGGTATGCTACCTTTCCATTTTTAGCCACTATTGGGAATGGCCCGATGTATCTTGGAGCAAGTTTTCCTCGGGTATTGAATCTTCTCACTCCTTTCATTGGGGCTACTCGGAGGTACACGAAATCACCGGGTTCAAAGTTCACTTCGCGATGCTTGTTGTCATAGTAGCTCTTTTGTCGGGACTTGGCGGCTTTCAGGCAGTCCTGAATTTCCTTGACTTGTTTTTCTGCCTCAAGCATTAGGTCCGTGCCGAATATACGACTGTCCCCTGTCTGGGACCAGTTTAAGGGGGTACGGCACTTCCGTCCATACAATGCTTCAAAGGGTGACATCTTGAGGCTGGCCTGATAGCTGTTATTGTACGAGAATTCCGCATATGGTAGGCAGTCCTCCCAATTAGAGCCGTGGGCCAATATGCATGCCCTGAGCATTTCTTCCAGTATTTGGTTTACCCGCTCCGTCTGACCATCCGTCTGTGGGTGATAAGCGGTACTATGCTTCAATGCGGTCCCCAAGGCTTGGTGAAGACGTTGCCAGAATGCAGATGTGAATGTGGACCCTCTATCTGAGGTGATTGTTTTTGGTATGCCGTGCAGACTGACGATTCTGGACATGTACAGCTCTGCCAATTGGTTGGCTCGGTAGGTGGTTTTCACTGGGATGAAGTGGGCCACTTTGGTGAGCATGTCCACGATCACCCAGATGGAGTCGTGGCCCCTGGCGGACCTTGGAAGTCCCACGACAAAGTCCTTGCAGATGTCATCCCACTTCCATTGCGGAACTTGCAGGGGTTGCAACAGTCCCGCGGGCTTCTGATGTTCCGCTTTAACTCTGTTGCAGATGTCGCAGCAGGCAACGTAGTAGGCGATATCCTTTCGCAGCCCGGGCCACCAGAATATAGCCTTCACGTCTTTGTACATCTTAGTACCTCCCGGGTGGATGGAGTATGCTGACTCGTGTGCCTCTCGCAATATTTGGTGCCTCAGGTTGTTCTGGTCGGGTACACAGATTCGGCCTTTGAACCACAACACTTCTTGTTCATCCGTGTGAAAGTGTTCAGCTTTTCCTTGACGTATCTTCTCCTTGATGATGTGAACTTCCGCATCTTGGTTTTGAGCTTCCTTGACTTCTGCGGCAAGGGTTGGTGTGACCTCCAGAGTTTTGGTGGTCATTGAGTCACACAACACTAGGTTGAGTTGAATGACTTCTTTGCGCAGCTCTGGTTGCAGCCTTCCCCAGAGTGCGTTCACTGAACTCGGCTTCCGGCTGAGAGCATCTTCCACCACGTTGGCCTTCCCTGGGTGATAGTTTATCCCGAGGTCATAGTCCTTGACCAACTCGAGCCATCTTCTTTGCCGAAGGTTAAGGTCAGGTTGGGTGAAGATATATTCGAGGCTCTTGTGGTCGGTATACACTTCGCAACGCTGTCCGATGAGATAATGCCTCCATATCTTCAAGGCATGCACTATAGCGGCTAGCTCCATGTCATGAGTGGGGTAGTTGACCTTATGTGGGCGTAGCTGCCGGGAGGCATATGCTACCACCTTTCCTTCTTGCATCAGTACGCACCCAAGACCGAGCCTGGAGGCATCGCAGTACACATCAAACCCTTTGTGGATATCTGGCAGAGTCAAGACGGGGGCGGAAGTTAATCTTGCCATCAGTTATTCAAAACTGTCATCACATGCCTTGGTCCAGACCAATTTCTGATTCTTCTTCAATGGCTCAGTCAACGGCTTGGCTATCTTGGAGAAGCCTTCAATGAATCTGCGATAGTAGCCCGCCAATCCTAGGAAGCTTCGGACTTCAGTCACGGTGGTTGGCGGCTTCCAGTTTAATACATCGGTCACCTTGCTGGGATCCACTGCCACACCTTGTGCTGCTAGGATGTGCCCCAAAAATCCTACCTCCTTTAGCCAAAACTCGCATTTGCTGAACTTGGCGTAAAGGCGGTGAGCTCGCAGTCGTCCCAGTATAACACGGAGATGTTGCTCATGCTCTTATTCATTTTTTGAGTATATGAGTATGTCATCAATGAACACCACCACAAATTTGTCCAAGAAATCCATGAAGACTTTGTTCATCATCCCCATGAAGTAAGATGGGGCATTCGTCAACCCAAACGACATGACCGTGAATTCTTATAGGCCATATCGGGTGGTGAATGCCGTCTTGGGAATATCTTCCTTCCGGATCTTCAACTGATAATAGCCGGTGCGAAGATCTATCTTAGAGAACACTTGGGCTCCCTTCAGTTGATCAAACAAATCATCAATGCGGGGCAGCGGGTACTTGTTCTTGATGGTGACTTCATTTAGCGGGTGGTAGTCAACACACATCCGCAGAGTACCATCCTTCTTCTTGACGAACAATACGGGCGATCCCCATGGTGAGGTGCTGGGGCGGATATACCCCTTTTGTAATAGTTCATCCAGCTGCTTCTTCAACTCGACCAGTTCGGTGGATGGCATTTGGTAGTACTTCTTGTATATTGGGGCTGTACCGGGGACAATCTCAATAGCAAACTCCAGTTCTCTGTCTGGTGGCATTCCTGGCAACTCTTCTGGAAATACATCTAGAAATTCCCCGACCACTGGTATCTTGCTGTGACGCCCCCAAAATCAGACCGTGTACAGTAATCATACACACAGGGTACACGACTGAGATTAGGGTGCCACGGTGATAATATCACAGCACAACACTAAACACAAAAGGATAAACAAATATATTACAATAGAGGGGGCCACGCGGACCCGAATATATAAGTCATACAAGCCATAATATCTGAGTACAGACATAGTTAGTCAAGTTTTGCCTTAAGAAGGCTAGCACAAATCACATCAGAGATACAGGACGAAAAGGCGAGGCCTCCTGCCTGGGATCCACCGAACTACTCCTGGTCGACGGGGAACTCGACGTCGTAGTAGGCGCCTCCGGGGTACTCCTGCTCCTGGGCTCCAACGTCGGCTGCAGCGGCCGATCAGGCAAAACAGTAAAGGAAATAATGCAGGTGAGTATCTAGTATACCCGCGAGTCTTACGTCCGCTACTAAGCATTATGCATTGTATCAACGGAATGAAGAGGCTGTATATAGTGGACTGAAGACAGAAATTCAGAGCAAGGGTAAGAAGCTAGGCCTATCAAAGACTAGCATCTTCCGACGATGTCTTGCAGCATGAGGTAAGAATCAGCCAACAGTTTATATAAAGCATAAAGTGACAATGCAGCAGAAGTTGCTGCAGCATTGTATAATAATAAGTTGTAATAAATAACTATGCCTCCGAGTTCACCTCCTCGACATCCCCCCGAGGAAGAAAACCCGGAACCATACAGTTTAATAATAATATTTTCTAGTGGTAAGATCCAGCTTCAGCATAAAGCGTCCTGTTACCGTGGACACGGCTATCGATAGATCAATCTTCCCTGCATGGGTGCACTTGTGTTACGCTACACGCACGGATATCTAGGGTGACGGGAACCTTGTTAGGGAACGCTCCACCGAGGCTATCCGACACTTCATAGCCCATCTTTCAAACTCAACAGAGAGGTCATCCGCCGGACTATATCCTATGTACGTGGGGCTTTGGACCCTAACCCCGACGTACTCCTGCACGGTGCGAGGCTGGCCGGTGAAGTTAAAGCAAATACAAATAAGACACCACCGCGCGAGCAAATAAGACAACACCACTTCCCGGCGTAGGCCGCGGTACTGCTAACGTCTGAAGAGTCCTCGGACGACACTAAGAAGCGGAGGAGCCCATAACTCGTAATTCCCACGGGTAGGTAGTGCGTACATGGCATATAGCCAACTCAAGACATTCACTGAACCATTTAGCATTTTAATTAACCTGCGTGACAACCGTTATCGTTGCCTCGACTTAACCGACCCGCGGACAACGACAGCAGCCAGGACCAACAGTACATCGGTGCCTGCCCTGTCATCCCACCAAGTCACTGCGGTTACCAACAAGGTGAACCGTCTCCTTACCTTGTCTCGCGTGTGCTCCTGGAGGAGCTCGACTTTCGTGGTTTGGTAACTCTCGCGGCCAACGATCAGGGGCCAAGCACACCGGTACACTGGTCGTACCCTCCCTGTCGTCCCGTCGCAATACCTCTCGCGGGCACCGTTGGGTCGCCCGACTTCTTACCTGGAGGACAACCGTTTACAGGACCCTATGGTGGTAAGACAAAGTCAGCCTCGAGTGGAGTACAAGGATTACTCCTTGATAGCTCACACTTGAGGTGACTAGGCATAACCCAGATAGGGGCCTTTGACGGTGTCTGCATTGTACCGTACCTGTGCAGTTATAATATAAGTATCCGCGTCCACTCCCCTGAGTGATCACGGCCCTCTATCTAATCCTAGGTAACAATGTGCAGGGCTCACTGCTGAATAATGTATAATAATAATAATAGGCAGCATAGGACAAAGGAAGGCACATCAAGGGGCGACAAAAATAGGCTATGCAATTGAATAGGTAAGCAACGTAGCAGCAGCAGTAACAATGCCTAGTGCAAGAAATGTACGGAAAGATAGGCGATACCTGGGGAAGAGAATGGCTCTGCTTGCCTGCAAGCTCGACGGTAGTAGTAGGGTCGTCGACGACGTAGTCGTACTCAGCAGCGGTGTAGTCGACGGCAGCAACGGGGTCTACCGGAGATTAAGGGGGGGGGGAGAAACAGTAAATACACAGAAAGAAAATACAAACAGATGCATGACATGATAGATGAAATGTTAACTGTATTCTAACGCAGTGCAATGTACGTTGCTCGGAGCGGGAATTCATCTGGGTATGAACTACCGGCTCCGGGTGATTACCGGACAGGGTGTCCGGAGGGGGAAGGATCAAGCCGGAGGTGTCGTGGTTACCGGAACAACATAAGGGGGTGTATCCGTGCTATCTGAACCATTCCGGACAACTTTCGTGTTCGGAATAAATTCATCCGGGCACTCTAACAGTGCCGGACCATTTATCGGACAGTCGGTCCGGAGGGGCAATGTTCGATGTTCGTTGTGTTAGAGGGGTGTGGTAGGCATACAGATAGCGTATTCATATTCGTTATATTTTTCTGATCAATTTTCATGTATAAAGTTTTTGAATCCGAGTTACGGTTTAAAAGTTATTGAATTTCAAAGTTTAAATCAATTTAAATGATTTTCTGGATTTTCTTTTATTATTTATTAAACATTATCCAAAACATTATCCACAACATTATCCAGAACAGTGCTGACATGTGGGACCCACATGTCAGCCTCTGTTATTTATAAAACATTTAATTAAATTAGAAAATGCCTCTGGACCCACATGTCAGTGACTCAATTTTAATTCTTAGATTAATCTAAATCATTAAGTTAATTATTTTACAGGGGGACCCACCTGTCAGTGACTGGGGTTGCCCAGTCAGCACAGTTGACTGGTCAACCCAGTCAACGGGGACCAAGGGGGCCACTGGCAGTGACCCAGGGGTTGCCCCTAGGTGTGCCACGTCGGAGGCTGCCGGCGGCGAGTCCACGGCGAGCTCCAACAGGGCGGAGCGCATGGAAGGGGGTCGGGTTTCGCTTATGGTGTGCCATTTGGGACGCGGTTGGTCGCAAACGAACCAGAGGAGCGTGGCGCGTCGATTGTGGGTGATGGCGTCGCCGGGGGTTCACCGGAGTGGCGACGGCGACAAGGTCAGGCGGCGGCTGGAGCACGGGTATGTCAACGTCGACGTTCTAGGGACTATTAGTGAGCGTGTCCTACGGGGATCAGTTCCTGAGAGTCCGGGGAGTAAGACGATGCGCGTGGCGTGCCAAATGGGAGGGCTAGGCCACGGCGGCGAGCTCGTCGGCGGCGAGGCGCTTCTGCCCTAATGGCGGATCGGCCCATGGGGTACGGGAGAGGGAACGGGGCGTTGCCGGTGGTAGAGGTGCTCACCAGAAACGTGTTGAGGCTGGCAGCGAGCTCGACGGAGGTGCGAGGTGGACGGAATCGACGTCGAGGTCGCGGCGGCCGGAGCGGGGAACGAAGACGAAGGCGAGGCGAGGGAGGGCTCCCGGCTCGATTAACCGTTGTAGTCGATGAAGACGACGACGGCGCAGCCGCTGGACACCACGTCGGGGCGGGCCGTGCCCGTTGGCCACGCCTGGCCACAGCAATGACGACGGCGGCGCTCGGGAAACTTTCCCCGAAGCGTGAGAGAAGAGGAGGAGGGTAATGGAGGTGCGGGGGTGTCCAGGGGGTCGGGGGCTTCGTCCTTATCGCGACCGCGGCGGCAGGGAGCAGGTGAAGGGCGGGGCCGGCCTGGCGGCGGCGTGCCCACGACGGCCGCCGTACGGGAGCAGGTGGGGGGTGGTTGGGGGGAAAAAGACAAGGGTGGGGTGGGCCTGGGCTAGGTGGGCCGTTGCACAGGGCGATAGATAGCGTTTTTCCAATATCTTTGTTTCTTGTTTGCTCAAATTATTTTCTGTAATTAATTTATCAACCCTAGCATTTTTGTAAAAGGTTATTAGTGTTTGTAAATTAGGGTTACATATTATTAAGGTGCCACAAAAGTTTTTGCAGCAAAATAAAATCAATAGCTATTTCTTTTAAATATTAAATGCCCAAAGTAGGGGTTTTAACCTACTGTTTGAATTGTTTGGAATTTTCTGCAACTCCAAAAATTACCAAAGCTGGTCCAACATGATTATAATGAATTTAGGCAATTTACAAAAATAGTTCCATGATTTTTGGAACAACTTTATTTCAGAACTTTTGTTTTATTTTTCATTCAAGGTAGTTTCAACTAGGGTTTGGCTTCTTAGATGAGCAAGGTGCATTTGGCTTTGTGTTTTGATTACCAACCAGCATGGTTTGAAATGATCAGAAGCAAATTTTGATTAAGGACAGGGGATAACAGTGATTAACAAACAGTGATAGTCAACAGTGATGATGATTACTGTTACAGGCATCTGAGGGTGTTACAAATCTCCCCCACTACAAGAATTCTCGTCCCGAGAATTTAAGTGGTAGCGAGGAAAAGATCGGGGTATTCATCGCGAAGGCGATCTTCGCGTTCCCAAGTGGCTTCATCTTCAGAATGATTCGACCACTGAAACTTGAGGAACTTGACGGTCTTGTTGCGGGTTCGACGCTCAGACTGATCGAGAATGCGGCTCGGATGTTCTCCATAAGTTAGGTCTTGTTGCAGCTCGATCATATCATGTTCCACTTCGCGGATATGATCCTTGAAGCAGCGACGGAGTTGCGACACGTGGAAGACATCGTGGACTTGGGAGAGGTTCGGCGGCAATTCCAACCGATATGCCACGGGTCCACTCCTGGAAAGGATACGGAACGGGCCAATGTAGCGAGGAGCCAACTTACCCTTGATACCGAAGCGATGAGTGCCCCTCATGGGAGTGACACGGAGGTATGCGTATTCACCAGGCTGATACTCCATTTCACGGTGTTTGCGGTCATAGTTGCTCTTCTAACGAGACTGTGCGGCCTTGAGATTTTCTTGCACAATGCGAACTTGTTCTTCAGCTTCTTGGACAAGATCCGGTCCGAAGTAGGGTCGTTCCCCAGTTCCTGACCAATTCAGGGGGGTTCGACATTTACGTCCGTATAGAACTTCGAAGGGGGCCATCTTCAAGCTAGACTGATAGCTATTGTTGTACGAGAATTCCGCGTACGGGAGGACATCCTCCCATTTCATGCCGAAAGAAAGGACACAAGCGCGAAGAATGTCTTCCAGCACTTGATTAACTCGTTCAACTTGGCCTTGCGACTGGGGGTGATAAGCGGTGTTGAGATTCAGACGAGTCCTGAAAGCTTCCATGAAACTATTCCAGTATCGTGAGGTGAAAATGCTGCCACGGTCTGAACTGATCTCCAACGGAATACCGTGGAGTGACACAATTCGGCAGATATACAAGTGTGCCAACTGACTAGCCGTGATCGTCTCCTTGACCGGCAGGAAGTGTGCAATCTTGGAGAATCGGTCGATGACGACAAAGATGGCATCGTTACCTTTCTGTGACTTAGGAAAACCGGTGACGAAGTCCATCTCGACTTTGTCCCACTTCCAATCAGGCGGAGGGAGTGGTCGCAACCAACCAGCAGGTTTCTGATGTCCGGCTTTGACGCGACTGCAAACGTCACATTGAGAAACATAGCGGGCGATGTCTTGCTTCATGTAAGGCCACCAGTACCGTTGACGAAGGTCTTTATACATCTTGGTACTGCCAGGGTGGATAGAAAAGGTAGAGTTATGGGCTTCTTCCATGATATTCGGACCACAGTTAATGAGGGGCGGGCTCACAGGAACTACTAAGCGGCCCTTGAAGTACACAGTATCAGCATCATTAGCATCAATGGTAAAAGAGGATGCCTTTTCTTCGGCGATGTCCTGCTTGATCTTCACAATATCAGGGGCCAGAGATTGTCTACTCTTGATGAGGGCGTCGAGTTTTGACTCGAGAACCAGGTTATTGACGTAACCTTGAGGAACAATCTCGAGATTTAACTTGCGAAACTCTTCATACAGAAGTGGTTGCTGCACCTGAACCTCAAGTTCAGAACAATAAGCTTTGCGACTCAAGGCATCGGCCATCACATTAGCCTTGCCCGGGGTATACGAAATATCCATGTTGAAGTCGGCTATTGTCTCGAGCCATCGTTGTTGACGAAGATTCAGGTCTGGCTGAGTAAACAGGTACTTCAGACTTTGGTGGTCGGTGTAGACCTCGCAACGACTACCGACGAGGTAATGTCGCCACAGCTTCAATGCATAAATTACTGCTGCCAATTCGAGATCATGGGTTGGATATTTGTCTTCGTGAGTACGCAACTGACGAGAGCCATAAGCAATCACTTTGCGCTCTTGCAATAGGAAACAGCCTAACCCTTAACGAGACGCGTCGCAATATATCACGAAGTCCTTCTGAGTATCCGGGGGAGCGAGCACCGGGGGAGAAGTTAGTTCGTCCTTGAGTGCTTGAAAACTTTCTTGACATTTATCTGTCCACTCAAACTTGACGCCTTTCTGAAGCAGATTAGTCAGAGGCCTGGCAATCTTGGAAAAATTCTCGACGAAACGGCGGCAATAACTAGCGAGCCCGAGAAAACTGCGGACTTGCTTGACGGTCTTGGGAGGAGTCCAGTCAAGTATAGCCTGGATACGTTCTGGGGTGACGGCAATGCCATCCTTGGAAATCACATGTCCAAGGTAGGTTACTTCGGGAAGCCAGAACTCACACTTAGAATACTTAGCGTAGAGTTTGTGTTCTCGAAGCTTCTCCAGTATAAGACGAAGATGTTCAGCATGTTCTTCTTCATTCTTGGAATATATCAAGATATCATCTAGATAAACCACGACAAACTGGTCGAGGTACTCCATGAAAATATAATTCATCAATCTGGAGAAGGTGGTTGGAGCATTGGTTAAGCCAAAGGACATGACGGTGTACTCGTATGAACCATAGCGAGTAATGAAGGCAGTCTTCGGAATGTCCTCATCACGGACTCGGATTTTGTGATAACCCAACCTCAAGTCGAGTTTAGAAAACACCTTGGATCCGGCAAGTTGATCATACAGATCGTTGATCCGGGGAAGTGGGTATTTGTTCTGGATGGTGGCTTGGTTAATGGGCCGATAATCTTGGACCAATCGGTTTGTCCCATCGCTCTTCTTGACAAAGAGCGAAGGTGCTCCCCAAGCTGAGGAACTGGGGCGAATGAATCCTTTCTGAAGTGCCTTGTCGATTTCCTCCTTAAGTTCAAGGAGTTCATGTGGCGGCATCTTGTAAGGACGCTTGGCAATAGGAACAGTGCCTGGCTTCAAGTCGATGACGAATTCAACTTCTCTGATCGGGGGTATTCCCGGCAGTTCTTCTGGGAAGACGTCGGGAAAATCGCGAACGACCGGAAAGTTCTCGATGCCTTTCAAAGGTGAGACATTCAAAGCATTCACCATAAAGATCTGTGTTTCAGCATTACGGGTAACTCGGGCGGTGTGGTTAACAATCCCACCGGAGGGGTGAAAAAGCTGGACAGACTTGGTGCCACAATACAGTGCGGCATCGTGAAATTTCAACCAATCCATTCCCAGAATGAGGTCTATGGTGGAAGACTTCAGGAGGATGGGCGACGCAAAGAATTCAACTCCTTCGATTTCAATGGTGGTGTTTGGCACTATCATGGTGGTTCGGCATTGGCCAATCGGGGTGCGAACAACCATCGGTGGTTTCATCGTTTCGTACTTGAAGTTATGCGAAAATGCAAATGCTTCGGACATGAATGAATGCGATGCTCCTGTATCAAATAAAACAGCAGCAGGTACAGAATTAACGAGAAGGGTACCCATCACGGTAGCGGGTTGTTGCTGAGCTTCATCAACACTGATGTTGTTCGCGTGACCACGAGCATGAGAAGCAGACCCAGTATTATAGTTGGGGGTCCGGTTGTTGCCACGACCATTTCCACGGCCAGCGGGGTGAACTACCAGTTGCTTCTGTTTCTGGGGGCACTCTCTGGAAAAATGCCCCGGTTGGCGGCACGTGAAGCATAATCCATCCTGAGGACGAAGTGGGGTAGCATTGGGTGGTGCAGGCAGAGCTCTTGGCAACTGCGGTGGTGGAGGCAGACGGGGTGCTGCATAAGACGGCCTGGGAGCAGGGACAGCTGAATGAGTCACACTGTTAGGGAGCCAGATACGACGCTTCTGCGTTGCGCCCGAAGATGAGCCAACGTCACGATAACGCTTCAGAGAGTTCTTGTGCTCCATCTGGGCAGTCTCGACGGTGATAGCCTTGTTCACCATGGTGGCGAAGTTGGCGAAATCATGAACGGCAAGAGCGAGCCTGAGTTCTGGGTTGAGACCACGACGGAACTTCTGCTTCCTGCGAGCATCAGTGGTGATCTCCCCTTCCGCATAGCGAGAGAGGTTGAGGAACTCGTGCTGATAGGCTTCAACAGTCATATCGCCCTGAGTGAGGTTACGGAATTCTTCCGCCTTACGATCCATGATCCCCTGAGGAATGTAGCGGGCGCGAAAAGCAGACTGAAAGTCATCCCAAGTTATGACTTCTTCAACTGGAAGGGAACGCTTGTGGGTGCTCCACCACTGAGCAGCGGCGCCTTTCAGATGATAAGACGCAAAGTTCACATAGTCGGCTGGATCGATATTAGCAGACTCCAGCTCGTGAGTGATGTCGCGAAGCCAGTCATCAGCATCCAGCGGCTGAACAGTGTTGCGGAACATAGTGGGGTTGAGGCGGGTGAAGTCGTGCAGAGTCACGGTGGCATGCTGATGGTGGTGCCCATTCTGATTCGGCTGGGGGAACTGAGCCATGATATTCTGCATGAACTGACGGTTCATCTCGAACTTCTGCATCATCGCGGCCATGTAATCCGGCGGCGGAGGTGGGTCGTTGGCCGCACGACCACGACCACGACCACCACGACCAGCCATCCTGCTAGAATTTAACAGGGGTGTTTCAGCGATGAAAATTTAACGAGATACCGGAATCAAGCCTGAAGTAAAACGACAACGTAAAGGAGGTGCAGATATATAACGGAGTAGTCATATAAGACATACACATGCGCACACAGAATCAATCGAAAATCGGGCAGCGTAACGTCGTAGAAATTAAGGAAAAAGGACTCTCTAGGCGGCGCGCAGACCGCGGTAAGCATTACACGATGCGACATTGTCAGAACCCTCTGTTAGGTATGTGCTAGGGTTAGCTAGTGCCTTTGCATCATGTCAAAATTTCAAAAAGAAATCTTGGAAATCAATTTCAAAATCAAAATGGGAGAAAGAACACCCCCCAGATGAATTAATTCAAAAGGCCAGATAAAAATATTTTCCAAAAATTCATGTTAGAGTTTTGAAAAGTCTTATAAATGAGTGTGATCACATATCAAGTGATGTGGGACCCACCCCATGCTCATAGATTTTTCAAATATTCAAACAGTACCTTGGAATTAAAGAAATACCCCTTTTTGATTTAAAATTCAAATCATTTGAATTTTAAAAATGTTGAAAGTTTATGAGTGGCTAGTTTATATATTTATGAGGCCACATAAAAGTTTTCAGCATTTAATAAAATGATTTGGTATTTTTACCAAAGTCAAAACAAATATACAGAAAAACAGAAAGGAAAGATTAAACAGAAATCAGAAAGAACTTACCTGTCGCCCAGGCGAAGTCGGCCCACCCCAGCCCAGCCGGCCCACAGGGGCAGGGGAGTCTTCTTCCCCGATCCCGCGCCTCCAAGCTGCTCGGTGGAATGCCACCGAGCTAGCTGGGCACGTCGCCGCCTCTCCTGACGACACCTGCCCCTCCCGCGCCTTCTAGCGACACCACAGAGACGCTGGAGACGCCGTGAGCCCATTCCCCCCCTCCAGAGCTTCCTCCTCCTCCTCTTGTGCTCGTTTCCATCGCCACCCGAGAGCGCCGCCGCTCGCCGTCGCAAGAACTCGTGGCCATCGACGTCGAGGAGTCAAACCAACGTGTCCAAGCTCTTCATCGTCGTCGTCCTCGTCGAACTGCAGCAGGAATCGAGCCCGGAGCCCTCGAAGTCGCCGGATTCTTCCTCGAGCTCCCGCCGGCCGCCATGAAAGACTTCATCAATTCCGCCGCCGTTGAACCACCCCAGCCCTCGCCACCACCTCTGCTGGATTCAGGGTGAGCTTGCGAGTGAAACCCCTCACCTTTCCCCCTCCTTTACTCGCTCTAGCCGGATCCGCCATGGATGCCGAAGCACTTCGCCGCCATGGATGAGCCCGAGGTCGCCCCTGTGCCCCTTCGACTCAGCCAGCGCGCGCGTTTAGCTCCTGGTCATGCCTGCGTTCGAACACAAGCAAGATCAGCCTTAGTCTTGCACGGTAGCGTCGACTGCGACTTCGCCGTGGTTCTGCTGCCGCCGGAGTCGTCGCCGTCGTCGATACAGAGCTCCCCGTGGACCCCCGATGCCTCCAGAAGACGCGGACGACCTCCAGGAGCAAGCCGGTGCCCTCCGTTTCCCCTCCCGTGGCCGGAATTGTCCTCCCCATGCAGCACCGCCGTGGTCCAGTCGCCGGCGTCAAGCCGCCGGCGTGTCAGTGCTAAACCCCCGCGTTTAATCACCAAATTAGTGACCCCTGGGTCACTGACCAGTGGGCCCAGTGGCTTAATTAAGCCACTGGATTAATTTAACCCACGGGTTAAGTTAACCCAGCCACTGATAGGGTGGACCCACATGTCAGCCCCCCCCCTGACGTCAGCTTTGCGCAATAAATCATTTAAATGAATTTCCAGAGATTATTTGAATTAAAAGAATTCCAGAAATTCCAGAAAATACCCCAAACTTTGGAAATTCATAGAAAATTCATATTAACTCCAAATTGGACAAATAATATATGAAAACTGATCAGGAGAAAATTATCTTTCCAAATATGCAACTTTCAACTCTGTTTGAGTTGAATTTAAAATGTGATCAGTAGCATATGTCATTTGGTTTATTTGAATTTATTTCAAATTCAAATCAATTGAGTTTGCAACTTGAACCATGGATTTAAGCTATACTTCAACCACACTTCAGAGGCATATCATACACATTTGAATTTGTTTCAAAATGATCAAACTATGTCACATTCAACTTGGCTAAGTTGAATTCAAATGTGGATTTTGAATTTGCATTTCAAATGCAATATACTCCACTTAAATGGAATTGCCTCACACATCAAAACTTATACTTCAAGCTTTAACATTCAATCATGTGCTTGAGCATTGCATTCATATTGATTGCTACTTCGGGCTTTGTTGGTCGAGTAGAGGTGGAACCGGAGCAAGAGGTCACCCCCTTCGCTGAAGATCCAGAAACTGAACCTCGTCAGCAAGGCAAGCAAACCCCCATTGATCATGTCGATAAAATCCCACTTCCCTCTCATGTCTCGCTTATGCATTGTTTAGGATGATCACCATGTTACGATTCTACCGCATAGATGAACCCATTCCTTTGCATGACCTATCTTTTGTCACAGTAGTAAGCAAACCACAATCCTAGCAAATGTAGGAGTTGAATGATATCATGTGGCCCCTACAATGTTACTGCTTATTGCATGCTTAGTATGATACCATGTTGTTACTGTGATGTGAGTCGGGATGGAAATGATCATGTTGATGATGGTAGAAAAGTGTTGGTGAATCGACCCTAATACAAGGTGAACGATGAGAGGCTATGTAGGAGTACACGGTGGGTTGTCTCGTTGAACACCGCCCTAGTACGAGTTCTTGTGTGGTGATCCAAGATGAAGAGTACAACCACACATTGGGCTCACTGACCCCTCTCAACCTATTAACTCATCCCTTTTGATGTCCAGATGTCGCAATAGTTCGGAGTTCTGGTAGGCTTGTGGCCAGGATGCTAAGTGAGAGAACGGCTCATCCGAGACCGGCTTATGCACCACGCACACATCGCTTGGGTCCACTTCAGTAAACCGGCCGGGTTCACGATAGTGGTAACCAACCCAAGTAGGCGGCTTTCTCGGACTAGATCGGCTATGAGGTAACAGTTGTGGTGAGCATCCTCGCTGGCACCCCTTGAATGGTGTCGAGATCAAAGGCAGTAAATGATGGTCATGTGTGTGTAGCGGTACACCCTTGCAAGGTTAACAAAACTATTCGAATAGCCGCGTCCGCGGTTATGGACTACTTGGAAAGCTTAGCTTGATTATTAGATAACTTGAACCGGATACTTCTAAAATACACCAAGATAAGTGTGAGTGCTATGGCGTGTTTTCTCGTGGGGAAGTCGAGGAAGGCACCATAGTGGTGTATTGGTTGGAGAAAGTAGTGGACTCGTGTACGCTTATTACCTCAAAGTATTTTACTCGTAGTTCAGGATTAGCCTAGTCAAAGCTAGCATTTCTGCAAGTGAACCCCACCTCCTTTTACCTTGATACATGTGCATGAGTAGCATAGCTCCTATGTAAGTCTTGCTGAGTACGACTTTGTACTCACGTTTGCTTAATCTATGTTTTAGATGACGCCACTGACCCCGAAGGTGGCTTCTTCATCGAGCTGGACGACTGAAGTTAAGCTAGTCTAGTCCCAGTCAGCAGACTGGTTCCCTCGTGGAGGGCTTTGTGTTTAAATAAGGCTTCTTAAGCCATTTGTTAAACTTGTCTGTACTCAGACATAATTTTCTTCCGCCTGTGTTGTAATGTTGGATCACATGTATGTGATCTCTGTGTGTACTCTATAAGAGTTATAAATAAAATGTACACCTTGTAGAGAATTGCAATGGTACCTACTGTTCATACAAGGCATGTGTGCTGCGTGTATGTTTATAACATGCATGTCTTTGTATGGGTTTTCGAGACCTTAGTTGTGTTCTGGCTGGCGGTCTTTCATACACCAAGTGGCCCTTAGATGTGCCAACCTTGGGGCATCGCGATGCGATTGTTCGAGACTCCGTCTCGTGCACACTTTGTGGTATGATCGAGCCCGCCCTAGATCCCGACTAAGTGATCGGGCTGGAGTAAGTCTATGTAAGAGTTTTGAGATAGTCGGTAGTATGGTTGAGGCGACTTGTCTTTGAATATGGGAGTTCAACACCCATATCATTTGACTTGTGTGCGGACGATGAGGACCCATCTCAGTTGATCATCCGGCCATGATGGGATGCCCCTGACGTACGATTCTTTCCGAGAATGTTCAGTGCTTGGCCTTGTCTGCTTAGACAAGTGGGTGCGGTTCTCGGCTCTCCATATGACTATGTCGTAACTGTACTTGCATACGCTAACCCCGGGTCCCGACAGACATAGATTCCACTATGTCAATCACGCCGCAAGAAAACTGTTGGCCACAGGAGTTGATGCCAGAGAACGCGCGGCCTGCCCAGAATGAGAATGGGATCCGCGGTCTGGGAACTGGCGTACGACGCCTGCAACACGACTCAATCAATGGGGGAAGCACCAAAACGCCGGGTGGAATCAAGAGAACGTGATCCTAATGTCAGCTTTTGTAAAACTTACCAGCAAGGATAAGAGAGAAGATTCCCAGAGCATAGGTAAGGAGAAAATGATCCTAATACCATAGATATCACACGTAGTGACATCGATGTGGGCCCGTAAGCCAAATATTAAGTTAGCAAAATAGTTTTCAAAGTCTAGACTCAACTTCGACCAGGTAGTGGTGGGGTGGCTTCCTACAGGCAGTCGGCTCTGATACCAACTTGTGACGCCCCCAAAATCAGACCGTGTACAGTAATCATACACACAGGGTACACGACTGAGATTAGGGTGCCACGGTGATAATATCACAGCACAACACTAAACACAAAAGGATAAAAAAAATATTACAATAGAGGGGGTCACGCGGACCCGAATATATAAGTCATACAAGCCATAATATCTGAGTACAGACATAGTTAGTCAAGTTTTTCCTTAAGAAGGCTAGCACAAATCACATCAGAGATACAGGACGAAAAGGCGAGGCCTCCTGCCTGGGATCCACCGAACTACTCCTGGTCGACTGGGAACTCGACGTCGTAGTAGGCGCCTCCGGGGTACTCCTGCTCCTGGGCTCCAACGTCGACTGCAGCGGCCGATCAGGCAAAACAGTAAAGGAAATAAAGCAGGTGAGTATCTAGTATACCCGCGAGTCTTACGTCCGCTACTAAGCATTATGCATTGTATCAACGGAATGAAGAGGCTGTATATAGTGGACTGAAGACAGAAATTCAGAGCAAGGGTAAGAAGCTAGGCCTATCGAAGACTAGCATCTTCCGACGATGTCTTGCAACATGAGGTAAGAATCAGCCAACAGTTTATATAAAGCATAAAGTGACAATGCAGCAGAAGTTGCTGCAGCATTGTATAATAATAAGTTGTAATAAATAACTATCCCTCCGAGTTCACCTTCTCGACATCCCCGCGAGGAAGAAAACCCGGAACCATACAGTTTAATAATAATATTTTCTAGTGGTAAGATCGAGCTTCAGCATAAAGCGTCCTGTTACCGTGGACACGGCTATCGATAGATCAATCTTCCCTGCAGGGGTGCACTACGCACGGATCTCCAGGGTGGCGGGAACCTTGTTAGGGAACGCTCCACCGAGGCTATCCGACACTTCATAGCCCATCTTTCAAACTCAACAGAGAGGTCATCCGCCAGACTATATCCTATGTACGCGGGGCTTTGGACCCTAACCCCGACGTACTCCTGCACGGTGCGAGGCTGGCCGGTGAAGTTAAAGCAAATACAAATAAGACACCACCGCGCGAGCAAATAAGACAACACCACTTCCCGGTGCAGGCCGCGGTACTGCTGACGTCTGAAGAGTCCTCGGACGACACTAAGAAGCGGAGGAGCCCATAACTCGTAATTCCCACGGGTAGGTAGTGCGTACATGGCATATAGCCAACTCAAGACATTCACAGAACCATTTAGCATTTTAATTAACCTGCGTGACAACCATTATCGTTGCCTCGACTTAACCGACCCGCGGACAACGACAGCAGCCAGGACCACCAGTACATCGGTGCCTGCCCTGTCGTCCCACCAAGTCAATGCGGTTACCAACAAGGTGAACCTTCTCCTTACCTTGTCTCGCGTGTGCTCCTGGAGTAAGTCTATGTAAGAGTTTTGAGATAGTCGGTAGTATGGTTGAGGCGACTTGTCTTTGAATATGGGAGTTCAACACCCATATCATTAGACTTGTGTGCGGACAATGAGGACCCATCTCAGTTGATCATCCGGCCTGGATGGGATGCCCCTCACGTACGATGCTTTCCGAGGACGTTTTGTTCTTGGCCTTGTTTGCTTAGACAAGTGGGTACGGTTCTCGGCTCTCCATATGACTATGTTGTAGCGAGGCTTGCATACGCTAACCCCGGTCCCGACAGACTTGGTATCAGAGCAGGACTGACTGTAGGATTATCAGCCTTGGCCGAAGTCGAGTCTAGCTTGCTATAGTTATATAGTTACTCTGGGTATATAAGGGAACAACGTAAGGCTTCTTTTTTCTCCTTACCCCCTTCGTTCTGAGTTCTGAGTCACCCTCATCTTGTTCTACGGGAAGATAGGACTAGGCTCTCCTCTGTTTGATTAGCACATCTCGTTGTTTGCTTCCCTATAGCCGTAGGAAAGTTGTGTCCAGGTTTTCCTAGCATTGTTGTAATGCTTATTTCTTACATCGTATTATGTAAGTGTTGTTTGCATATTGAAAGAAATTGTGATTTCTTACAATTACAGCCGTTATGCTGTCCGAGTCATTCCAGGTTTATCTCATAATCTGATGCATTTGCAAACTCCTTTCTGTTTCAGATGGCAGATCTTCCCCCTTGGCAGATTGTTCGTTTGACCAGGTGCCTCGGTGTGCGTGGCCATCCCGCCACGTTGATCGAGATGATGTCCTATGTGGGATATCGATGGTACCCTGAGTATACCGTCGAGGAGCAGTTTCACGACTTCAACCAGACGCAGTTCCACTGCATTGTCCGGATCTACTCGCACCACGTTGGAGTCACCCAGCCTATCCACTTTGGACATGGCATTGGCGTTACCGAGAACATGGCTGTGCAGGATGCTGCATATTCATGTATTACACTGCTGAGAGAGGAGCACACCATGCTGAGAGAGACCTCATTCCGCTATATCCCTGCTGCACTTCCAGGAGAAAAGGGATATTACACCGGACTCTACTCAGATCACTCTGTAGAGGATCCATCACTCCAGGTGACTGCTAGGTTTTCTAGTGACCGAGATCGTGATGCACGCGCTCTCCGTTTTGAGCTCCACGCCACCCGGGTTCGTCTGTACCGAGCACTGACGCTCTTGGCACCCTTTGTGAGCGTGGGATCAGTTGAGTTTGATGCAATCTATCCAGTGAGGACCCAGATGCCTTCTCGAGTTGCTTGGCCCGAGATTGGAGGAATTTTTCCACCCCGTGGTCCTTTGCTTCCACCCTACACTGGACCTAGGCCCCATCCTTGCCCAAATGGATATCAGGGTCCACAAGCCTCTGTGTTTTCCGATGGTCACCTCCAGCTACCGGGATACGTGGGTAACTTTTATGAGGACTACTATGGAGATGGAGATGAGTGAGACCGCCTGTGGTCTTACTTAGTGAGGATGTAGTAGTATCCTAGTATATTGTAAGCAAGGTGTCTAAGTTCCAGAGGCTTAGATAAATAATGTATAGGAAGTCAGAGTGCCTCTGAAGGATGTATCATCTTCATCACGTTTGTATTAGCTTAGTGCTTGTACTAAAACGATGTATGGTTTGTATGACAGCTTGTGAATATATGGCGTGTATGCTTTTATCACCATGTTGTCAAGATGATTACTTCCTTTGCTCTGTAATCCTTCCAGTACTTCAATACCTTGATTAGACTCTTCAAATCAACTCTGTTTGACTTTGGTTTTTCACCTTCAGGATGTCTCAAGGAACCCGTGGCCAGGTTGGTCGTAACCAAGGTCGTGGGAACAACCAGGAGGAAGACAACCTTCCACCCCCACCCACGATGGCACAGGTTCTGATGGAGGTCGAGAGGAACCGCCGTGACTCTCACCACCTGCTGGAAGTCATCGCACGCAACACCACTCAACAGCGCAATGAGCTGGTGTCCCTGAACGACTTCATCCGGTTTCATCCCCCGGTTTTCAGTTACTCCACCGAGCCCCTTGACGCCGATGACTGGCTCCGCAGCATCGAGAGGAAGCTCCAAACCGGCCATGTTGCAAATGGCGACAAGGTCAACTATGCCACCTTTCACCTTGAAGGTGCAGCAAGTTCTTGGTGGGAGAACTTTCTGAATATGCGTCCCGATGGACCACCTGGATCTTGGGAGGAGTTCTGCACTTCTTTCCGCGAGCACCACATTCCCAAGGGTCTTATGGACCGCAAGCGTGAGGAGTTCTGTAACCTCACTCAAGGCAAAAGAACCGTGGACGAGTTTAGTCGTGAGTTCAACCGACTGGCTCGTTATGCAACTGAAGAAGTCTCCACCGACTCCAAGAAACAAGAGAGGTTCCGTCGTGGCCTCAACACCGCACTCCGTCGTGAGCTCAACCTTCATGACTTTGCCACATTCCAGGTCCTTGTCAACAAGGCCATCAAGGCAGAGGACATGAACACCCCCAATGATTTCCACAAACATCCTAGAGATGACAGTGCATCCAGTTCTGGCTCCCAGAAGCGCAAGATCTGGATCCCAAACAACATGTTCCGCCAGAACAACCCACCGAGGCCATCCTATGTGGCGCCTCGTCCACCCACCCAGCTCCACCCAGCTCCACCAAACAACCCAGCTCCCCGCACTGTTTTCGGAGCCTGTTACAAGTGTGGTCAGGCAGGCCACTATTCTCGTGAGTGTCCCCAGAACCAGCTCCAGCATCAGAATGCTCCACCACGTGCCGGAGGCAACAACAACAACAATGGCCGTGGAAATCCACCCCAGAAGGTCTACACCACCAAACCCGCTCCTCCCGCCACTCGTGGACGTGTGAATCAGATTGCTGCTGAAGAGACTGACGACACCACTGACGTCATTCTTGGTACGCTCCTAGTCAATTTTGTTCCTACTTCCGTTCTTTTCGACCCAGGATCATCTCATTCATTCATGTCGGAAAGTTATGCACTTCGTCATGAGTTACCTTTTGTTGAATTGTCCACCCCCAATGGTTATTCAAACTCCAGGATCAAGATGGCAAACTAATAGAGTGAGCCATGGTAATCAAATAGCAATTGAGGGTTTAGTATTCCTTGCTTCACTCATAGCCCTCAAGTCTTCAGACATTGATGTCATCCTTGGCATGGATTGGCTATCAAGACAGAATGCCTACCTGGATTGCAGAAGCAAATCCGTGAAACTCACCCACCCTTCAGGCCAAACCGTCAGCTATACCTCACCCAGAACAAGAACCCAAGTGCATTCCTTGAATGTACTTCCCCTTCCCGAACTTGAAGATATTCCGGTGGTTCGTGACTTCCCGGATGTCTTTCCTGAAGAGCTGCCGGGCATGCCACCCGACAGGTGTGTAGAGTTTATAGTGGATCTTGTTCCCGGAACCGCACCAATTTCCAAACGCCCATATAAAATGGACCCACATGAGTTAGCTGAGCTAAAAACCCAACTTGATGCTTCGTTGGCAAAAGGCTTCATCCGCCCTAGCTCATCGCCATGGGGTTGCCCCGTTCTGTTCGTAAAGAAGAAAGATGGAACAGAAAGGATGTGCGTAGACTATCGCCCGCTAAATTTAGCGACGATAAAGAACAAATACCCACTGCCCAGGATCAATGATCTTTATGATCAACTTGCAGGATCCTCCGTCTTCTCCAAGATGGATTTGAGATTAGGTTATCATCAAATCAGAATCCGAAACGAGGACATTCCCAAAACGGCTTTTACTACTCGTTATGGTCTTTACGAGTACACAGTCATGTCCTTTGGTTTAACCAATGCCCCCGCCACATTCTCACGCTTGATGAATTCGATCTTCATGGAGTACCTAGATAAATTTGTTGTGGTTTATCTTGATGATATTCTCATCTACTCGAAGAACGAAGGAGATCATGCCAAACACTTAAGGCTGGTATTGATGAAGCTTAGAGAGCATCGCCTGTACGCTAAATTCTCCAAGTGTGAATTCTGGCTACCAGAAGTGACCTACTTAGGCCACGTGATTTCTGCAAAAGGCATTGCTGTGAATCCCGAGAGAGTTCAGGCCGTCCTTGACTGGACTCCACCTGAATCGGTTAAGCAAGTTAGGAGTTTTCTTGGCCTAGCCAGCTATTGCCGTCGCTTCGTCGAGAACTTTTCTAAAGTTGCAAAGCCTCTAACTGAACTCCTCAAGAAAGATAAGAAATTCTTATGGACTCCCAAGTGCGAGGAAAGCTTTCAAGAGCTAAAAAGAAGATTGACTTCTGCACCCGTACTTGCACCTCCAGACACCAAAAAGGATTTCGAGATCTATTGTGACGCATCACGGCAAGGGTTAGGATGCATACTTCTGCAAGATCGACATGTGGTAGCTTATGCTTCACGCCAGTTGCGGCCACATGAAGAGAACTATCCTACCCATGACCTTGAACTCGCTGCCGTAGTTCATGCCTAACAACTTGGCGACATTACCTCCTTGGTAATCGTTGTGAGATTTATTCCGACCACCAAAGCCTCAAATATATTTTCACCCAGCCAGATCTTAATCTCAGGCAAAGACGCTGGATTGAGTTGATAAAAGATTACGACGTAGGAATTTCTTACACCCCAGGCAAAGCCAATGTCATGGCTGATGCACTAAGTCGTAAGTCGTACTGTAACAACCTCATGTTACAGCAGTATCAACCACTTCTTCATGAGAACTTTCGCAAGCTCAATCTTGAGATTGTTCCTCATGGCTATCTTTCTACCTTGGTGGCGAAACCAACTCTTGAGGATCAAATTATAGTTGCCCAAAGGCGTGCACGAGGTGTTCGCCGGATCAAGGAGAACATTGCTAGCGGAGTTGCTAAATATTTCTCCACAGATAGCAAAGGAATGGTATTCTTTGAAAATCGTTTGGTAGTACCTAAGAATAAGGATCTAAGGCAACTCATCCTCAAGGAAGCCCATGACACACCCCTCTAAATTCATCCCGGTAGCACAAAAATGTACCGAGATCTACGCCAGAGATTTTGATGGACTAGGATGAAGAGAGACATTGCTCAATTTGTTGCCGAATGTGATGTTTGTCGTCGCATTAAGGCAGAACATCAAAGACCTACTGGTACGCTTCAACCTTTGTCTATTCCCGAGTGGAAATGGGACAAAGTCGGTATGGACTTCATCACCGGCTTTCCAAGAACCCAGAAAGGAAACAATGTCATCTTCGTTGTCATAGATAGGCTTTCCAAAGTTGCTCATTTCCTTCCGGTTCGCGAGTCTATAACTGCTAGCCAGTTAGCAGACTTGTACATCTCCAGAATTGTATCCCTTCATGGTGTTCCTTTGGAAATCAATTCTGATCGCGGTAGCCTTTTCACCTCTAGATTTTGGGGAAGCTTTCAGAATGCTATGGGAACTCATCTCTCCTTTAGTACGGCTTTCCATCCTCAGTCTAGCGGTCAAGTCGAAAGGGTTAACCAAATTCTTGAAGACATGCTCAGAGCTTGTGTTATCTCATTCGGAAAGAATTGGGAGAATTCTCTTCCATTTGCCGAATTTGCTTATAACAATAGTTTTCAATCCAGTCTGAACATGGCTCCTTTTGAACTCCTTTATAGACGACGATGTCGAACACCACTAAACTGGTCTGAAACCGGTGAAAGACAATTCTTTGGACCGGATATGATCAAGGAAGCAGAAGAGCAAGTTCGCATTGTTCGTGAACAATTGAAAGCAGCCCAGTCTCGTCAGAAAAGCTACTATGATCGTCATCATAGGCAAGAGAGCTACAATCTGGATGAGAAGGCTTACCTCCGGGTTACTCCTCTGAAGGGAACCCAACGTTTCGGTATCAAAGGTAAGTTGGCCACACGTTACATCGGACCTTTCCGCATTATTTCTAAACGTGGAGAAGTTGCCTACCAACTTGAACTACCTCCGCACCTCTCCCGAGTACATGATGTATTCCATGTGTCCCAACTCAGGCGTTGCTTCAAGGACCCCATCCGCGAAGTCGACCATGAAACGCTTGATCTCCAAGATGACCTTTCTTATCGAGAATACCCCGTTCGTATTCTTGATTCCGCAGAGCGTGTCACTCGTCGTCAGAAGATTAGGTTTCTGAAAGTGCAATGGTCACACCACTCTGAGAGAGAAGCCACGTGGGAAAGAGAAGACCGTCTCACTGCCGAGAACCCCACCTTCCACCCGCAGACTTCTGAATCTCGGGACAAGATTCTTTTGAGTGGGGGCGAGTTGTCAGAACCCTCTGTTAGGTATGTGCTAGGGTTAGCTAGTGCCTTTGCATCATGTCAAAATTTCAAAAAGAAATCTTGGAAATCAATTTCAAAATCAAAATGGGAGAAAGAACACCCCCCAGATGAATTAATTCAAAATGCCAGATAAAAATATTTTCCAAAAATTCATGTTAGAGTTTTGAAAAGTCTTATAAATGAGTGTGATCACATATCAAGTGATGTGGGACCCACCCCATGCTCATAGATTTTTCAAATATTCAAACAGTACCTTGGAATTAAAGAAATACCCCTTTTGATTTAAAATTCAAATCATTTGAATTTTAAAAATGTTGAAAGTTTATGAGTGGCTAGTTTATATATTTATGAGGCCACATAAAAGTTTTCAGCATTTAATAAAATGATTTGGTATTTTTACCAAAGTCAAAACAAATATACAGAAAAACAGAAAGGAGAGATTAAACAGAAATCAGAAAGAACTTACCTGTCGCCCAGGCGAAGTCGGCCCACCCCAGCCCAGCCGGCCCACAGGGGCAGGGGAGTCTTCTTCCCCGATCCCGCGCCTCCAAGCTGCTCGGTGGAATGCCACCGAGCTAGCTGGGCACGTCGCCGCCTCTCCCGACGACACCTGCCCCTCCCGCGCCTTCTAGCGACACCACGGAGACGCTGGAGACGCCGTGAGCCCATTCCCCCCCTCCAGAGCTTCCTCCTCCTCCTCCTGTGCTCGTTTCCATCGCCACACGAGAGCGCCGCCGCTCGCCGTCGCAAGAACTCGTGGCCATCGACGTCGAGGAGTCAAACCAACGTGTCCAAGCTCTTCATCGTCGTCGTCCTCGTCGAACTGCAGCAGGAATCGAGCCCGGAGCCCTCGAAGTCGCCGGATTCTTCCTCGAGCTCCCGCCGGCCGCCGTGAAAGACTTCATCAATTCCGCCGCCATTGAACCACCCCAGCCCTCGCCACCACCTCTGCTGGATTCAGGGTGAGCTTGCGAGTGAAACCCCTCACCTTTCCCCCTCCTTTACTCGCTCTAGCCGGATCCGCCATGGATGCCGAAGCACTTCGCCGCCATGGATGAGCCCGAGGACGCCCCTGTGCCCCTTCGACTCAGCCAGCGCGCGCGTTTAGCTCCTGGTCATGCCTGCGTTCGAACACAAGCAAGATCATCCTTAGTCTTGCACGGTAGCGTCGACTGCGACTTCGCCGTGGTTCTGCTGCCGCCGGAGTCATCGCCGTCGTCGATACAGATCTCCCCGTGGACCCCCGATGCCTCCAGAAGACGCGGACGACCTCCAGGAGCAAGCCGGTGCCCTCCGTTTCCCCTCCCGTGGCCGGAATCGTCCTCCCCGTGCAGCGCCGCCGTGGTCCAGTCGCCGGCGTCAAGCCGCCGGCGTGTCAGTGCTAAACCCCCGCGTTTAATCACCAAATTAGTGACCCCTGGGTCACTGACCAGTGGGCCCAGTGGCTTAATTAAGCCAGTGGATTGATTTAACCCACGGGTTAAGTTAACCCAGCCACTGACAGGGTGGACCCACATGTCAGCCCCCCCCCTGACGTCAGCTTTGCGCAATAAATCATTTAAATGAATTTCCAGAGATTATTTGAATTAAAAGAATTCCAGAAATTCCAGAAAATACCCCAAACTTTGGAAATTCATAGAAAATTCATATTAACTCCAAATTGGACAAATAATATATGAAAAATGATCAGGAGAAAATTATCTTTCCAAATATGCAACTTTCAACTCTGTTTGAGTTGAATTTAAAATGTGATCAGTAGCATATGTCATTTGGTTTATTTGAATTTATTTCAAATTCAAATCAATTGAGTTTGCAACTTGAACCATGGATTTAAGCTATACTTCAACCATACTTCAGAGGCATATCATACACATTTGAATTTGTTTCAAAATGATCAAACTATGTCACATTCAACTTGGCTAAGTTGAATTCAAATGTGGATTTTGAATTTGCATTTCAAATGCAATATACTCCACTTAAATGGAATTGCCTCACACATCAAAACTTATACTTCAAGCTTTAACATTCAATCCTATGCTTGAGCATTGCATTCATATTGATTGCTACTTCGTGCTTTGTTTGTCGAGTAGAGGTGGAACCGGAGCAAGAGGTCACCCCCTTCGCTGAAGATCCAGAAACCGAACCTCGTCAGCAAGGCAAGCAAACCCCCATTGATCATGTCGATAAAATCCCACTTCCCTCTCATGTCTCGCTTATGCATTGTTTAGGATGATCACCATGTTACGATTCTACCGCATAGATGAACCCATTCCTTTGCATGACCTATCTTTTGTCACAGTAGTAAGCAAACCACAATCCTAGCAAATGTAGGAGTTGAATGATATCATGTGGCCCCTACAATGTTACTGCTTATTGCATGCTTAGTATGATACCATGTTGTTACTGTGATGTTAGTCGGGATGGAAATGATCATGTTGATGATGGTAGAAAAGTGTTGGTGAATCGACCCTAATACAAGGTGAACGATGAGAGGCTGTGTAGGAGTACACGGTGGGTTGTCTCGTTGAACACCGCCCTAGTACGAGTTCTTGTGTGGTGATCCAAGATGAAGAGTACAACCACACATTGGGCTCACTGACCCCTCTCAACCTATTAACTCATCCCTTTCGATGTCCAGATGTCGCAATAGTTCGGAGTTCTGGTAGGCTTGTGGCCTGGATGCTAAGTGAGAGAACGGTTCATCCGAGACCGGCTTATGCACCACGCACACATCGCTTGGGTCCACTTCCGT
Organism: Bromus sterilis; assembly: GCA_950022295.1. Taxonomy (NCBI): domain Eukaryota; kingdom Viridiplantae; phylum Streptophyta; class Magnoliopsida; order Poales; family Poaceae; genus Bromus; species Bromus sterilis. The sequence goes on along the minus strand of OX465599.1, from coordinate 289,838,186 downwards.
AAACCGGCCGGGTTCACGATAGTGGTAACCAACCCAAGTAGGCGGCTTTCTCGGACTAGATCGGCTATGAGGTAACAGTTGTGGTGAGCATCCTCGCTGGCACCCCTTGAATGGTGTCGAGATCAAAGGCGGTAAATGATGGTCATGTGTGTGTAGAGGTACACCCTTGCAAGGTTAACAAAACTATTCGAATAGCCTCGTCCGCGGTTATGGACTACTTGGAAAGCTTAGCTTGATTATTAGATAACTTGAACCGGATACTTCTAAAATACACCAAGATAAGTGTGAGTGCTATGGCGTGTTTTCTCGTGGGGAAGTCGAGGAAGGCACCATAGTGGTGTATTGGTTGGAGAAAGTAGTGGACTCGTGTACGCTTCTTACCTCAAAGTCTGGTACTCGTAGTTCTGGATTAGCCAAGTCAAAGCTGGCATTTCTGCAAGTGAACCCCACCTCCTTTTACCTTGATACATGTGCATGAGTACCATAGCTCCTATGTAAGTCTTGCTGAGTACGACTTTGTACTCACGTTTGCTTAATCTATGTTTTAGATGACGCCACTGACCCCGAAGGTGGCTTCTTCATCGAGCTGGACGACTGAAGTTAAGCTAGTCTAGTCCCAGTCAGCAGACTGGTTCCCTCGTGGAGGGCTTTGTGTTTAAATAAGGCTTCTTAAGCCATTTGTTAAACTTGTCTGTACTCAGACATAATTTGCTTCCGCCTGTGTTGTAATGTTGGATCACATGTATGTGATCTCTGTGTGTACTCTATAAGAGTTATAAATAAAATGTACACCTTGTAGAGAATTGCAATGGTACCTACTGTTCATACAAGGCATGTGTGCTGCGTGTATGTTTATAACATGCATGTCTTTGTATGGGTTTTCGAGACCTTAGTTGTGTTCTGGCTGGCGGTCTTTCATACACCAAGTGGCCCTTAGATGTGCGCAGCTTGGGGCATCGCGATGAGATTGTTCGAGACTCCGTCTCGTGCACACTTTGTGGTATGATCGAGCCCGCCCTAGATCCCGACTAAGTGATCGGGCTGGAGTAAGTCTATGTAAGAGTTTTGAGATAGTCGGTAGTATGGTTGAGGCGACTTGTCTTTGAATATGGGAGTTCAACACCCATATCATTTGACTTGTGTGCAGACAATGAGGACCCATCTCAGTTGATCATCCGGCCTGGATGGGATGCCCCTCACGTACGATGCTTTCCGAGAATGTTCAGTGCTTGGCCTTGTCTGCTTAGACAAGTGGGTGCGGTTCTCGGCTCTCCATATGACTATGTTGTAACTGTACTTGCATACGCTAACCCCGGGTCCCGACAGACATAGATTCCACTATGTCAATCACGCCGCAAGAAAACTGTTGGCCACAGGAGTTGATGCCAGAGAACGCGCGGCCTGCCCAGAATGAGAATGGGATCCGCGGTCTGGGAACTGGCGTACGACGCCTGCAACACGACTCAATCAATGGGGGAAGCACCAAAACGCCGGGTGGAATCAAGAGAACGTGATCCTAATGTCAGCTTTTGTAAAACTTACCAGCAAGGATAAGAGAGCAGATTCCCAGAGCATAGGTAAGGAGAAAAGGATCCTAATACCATAGATATCACACGTAGTGACATCGATGTGGGCCCGTAAGCCAAATATTAAGTTAGCAAAATAGTTTTCAAAGTCTAGACTCAACTTCGACCAGGTAGTGGTGGGGTGGATTCCTACAGGCAGTCGGCTCTGATACCAACTTGTGACGCCCCCAAAATCAGACTGTGTACAGTAATCATACACACAGGGTACACGACTGAGATTAGGGTGCCACGGTGATAATATCACAGCACAACACTAAACACAAAAGGATAAACAAATATATTACAATAGAGGGGGTCACGCGGACCCGAATATATAAGTCATACAAGCCATAATATCTGAGTACAGACATAGTTAGTCAAGTTTTGCCTTAAGAAGGCTAGCACAAATCACATCAGAGATACAGGACGAAAAGGCGAGGCCTCCTGCCTGGGATCCACCGAACTACTCCTGGTCGACGGGGAACTCGACGTCGTAGTAGGCGCCTCCGGGGTACTCCTGCTCCTGGGCTCCAACGTCGGCTGCAGCGGCCGATCAGGCAAAACAGTAAAGGAAATAAAGCAGGTGAGTATCTAGTATACCCGCGAGTCTTACGTCCGCTACTAAGCATTATGCATTGTATCAACGGAATGAAGAGGCTGTATATAGTGGACTGAAGACAGAAATCCAGAGCAAGGGTAAGAAGCTAGGCCTATCGAAGACTAGCATCTTCCGACGATGTCTTGTAGCATGAGGTAAGAATCAGCCAACAGTTTATATAAAGCATAAAGTAACAATGCAGCAGAAGTTGCTGCAGCATTGTATAATAATAATTTGTAATAAATAACTACGCCTCCGAGTTCACCTCCTCGACATCCCCGCGAGGAAGAAAACCCGGAACCATACAGTTTAATAATAATAGTTTCTAGTGGTAAGATCCAGCGTCAGCATAAAGCGTCCTGTTACCGTGGACACGGCTATCGATAGATCAATCTTCCCTGCAGGGGTGCACTTGTGTTACGCTACACGCACGGATCTCCAGGGTGGCGGGAACCTTGTTAGGGAACGCTCCACCGAGGCTATCCGACACTTCATAGCCCATCTTTCAAACTCAACAGAGAGGTCATCCGCCGGACTATATCCTATGTACGCGGGGCTTTGGACCCTAACCCTGACGTACTCCTGCCCGGTGCGAGGCTGGCCGGTGAAGTTAAAGCAAATACAAATAAGACACCACCGCGCGAGCAAATAAGAGAACGCCACTTCCCGGCGCAGGCCGCGGTACTGCTGACGTCTGAAGAGTCCTCGGACGACACTAAGAAGCGGAGGAGCCCATAACTCGTAATTCCCACGGGTAGGTAGTGCGTACATGGCATATAGCCAACTCAAGACATTCACTAAACCATTTAGCATTTTAATTAACCTGCGTGACAATCGTTATCGTTGCCTCGACTTAACCGACCCGCGGACAACGACAGCAGCCAGGACCACCTGTACATCGGTGCCTGCCCTGTCGTCCCACCAAGTCACTGCGGTTACCAACAAGGTGAACCGTCTCCTTACCTTGTCTCGCGTGTGCTCCTGGAGGAGCTCGACTTTCGTGGTTTGGTAACTCTCGCGGCCAATGATCAGGGGCAAGCACACCGGTACACTGGTCGTACCCTCCCTGTCGTCCCGTCGCAATACCTCTCGCGGGCACCGTTGGGTCGCCCGACTTCTTACCTGGAGGACAACCGTTTACAGGACCCTATGGCGGTAAGGCAAAGTCAGCCTCGAGTGGAGTACAAGGATTACTCGTTGATAGCTCACACTTGAGGTGACTAGGCATAACCCAGATAGGGGCCTTTGACGGTGTCTGCATTGTACCGTACCTGTGCAGTTATAATATAAGTATCCGCGTCCACTCCCCTGAGTGATCACGGCCCTCTATCTAATCCTAGCTAACAATGCGCAAGGCTCACTGCTGAATAATGTATAATAATAATAATAGGCAGCATAGGATAAAGGAAGGCACATCAAGGGGCGACAAAAATAGGCTATGCAATTGAATAGGTAAGCAACGTAGCAGCAGCAGTAACAATGCCTAGTGCAAGAAATGTACGGAAAGATAGGCGATATCTGGGGAAGAGAATGGCTCTGCTTGCCTGCAAGCTCGACGGTAGTAGTAGTAGGGTCGTCGACGACGTAGTCGTACTCAGCAGCGGTGTAGTCGACGGCAGCAGCGGGGTCTACCGGAGATTAAGGGGGGGGGAAGAAACAGTAAATACACAGAAAGCAAATACAAACAGATGCATGACATGATAGATGAAATGTTAACTGTATTCCAACGCAGTGCAATGTACGTTGCTCGGAGCGGGAATTCATCTGGGTATGAACTACCGGCTCCGGGTGATTACCGGACAGGGTGTCCGGAGGGGGAAGGATCAAGATGGAGGTGTCGTGGTTACCGGAACAACATAAGGGGGGTGTATCCGTGCTATTTGAACCATTCCGGACAACTTTCGTGTTCGGAATAAATTCATCCGGGCACTCTAACAGTACCGGACCATTTATCGGACAGTCGGTCCGGAGGGGGAATGTTCGATGTTTGTTGTGTTAGAGGGGTGTGGTAGGCATACAGATAGCGTATTCATATTCGTTATATTTTTCTGATCAATTTTCATGTATAAAGTTTTTGAATCCGAGTTACGGTTTAAAAGTTATTGAATTTCAAAGTTTAAATCAATTTAAATGATTTTCTGGATTTTCTTTTATTATTTATTAAACATTATCCAAAACATTATCCACAACATTATCCAGAACAGTGCTGACATGTGGGACCCACATGTTAGCCTCTGTTATTTATAAAACATTTAATTAAATTAGAAAATGCCTCTGGACCCACATGTTAGTGACTCAATTTTAATTCTTAGATTAATCTAAATCATTAAGTTAATTATTTTACAGGGGGACCCACCTGTCAGTGACTTGGGTTGCCCAGTCAGCACAGTTGACTGGTCAACCCAGTCAACGGGGACCAAGGGGGCCACTGGCAGTGACCCAGGGGTTGCCCCCAGGTGTGCCACGTCGGAGGCTGCCGGCGGCGAGTCGCCGGCGAGCTCCAACAGGGCGGAGCGCACGGAAGGGGGTCGGGTTTCGCTTATGGTGTGTCATTTGGGACGCGGTTGGTCGCAAACGAACCAGAGGAGCGTGGGGCGTTGATTGGGGGTGATGGCGTCGCCGGGGGTTCACCGGAGTGGCGACGACGACAAGGTCAGGCGGCGGTCGGAGCACGGGTTTGTCAACGTCGACGTTCTAGGGACTATTAGTGAGCGTGTCCTACGGGGATCAGTTCCTGAGAGTCCAGGGAGTAAGACGACGCGCGTGGCGTGCCGAATGGGAGGGCTAGGCCACGGCGGCGAGCTCGTCGGCGGCGAGGCGCTTGTGCCCTAATGGCGGATCGGCCCATGGGGTACGGGAGAGGGAACGGGGCGTTACCGGTGGTAGAGGTGCTCACCAGAAACGTGTTGAGGCTGGCAGCGAGCTCGACGGAGGTGCGAGGCGGCCGGAGCGGGAATCGAAGACGAAGGCGAGGCGAGGGAGGGCTCCTGGCTCGATTAACTGTTGTAGTCGACGAAGACGACGACGGCGCAGCCGCTGGACACCACGTCGGGGCGGGCCGTGCCCGTTGGCCACCCCTGGCCACGGCAATGGCGACGGCGGCGCTCGGGAAACTTTCCCCGAAGCGTGAGAGAAGAGGAGGAGGGGAATGGAGGTGTGGGGGTGTCCAGGGGGTCGGGGGCTTCGTCCTTATCGCGACCGCGGCGGCAGGGAGCAGGTGAAGGGCGGGGCCGGCCTGGCGGCGGCGTGCCCACGACGGCCGCCGTACGGGAGCAGGTGGGGGTGGTTGGGGGGAAAAAGACAAGGGTGGGGTGGGCCTGGGCTAGGTGGGCCGTTGCACAGGGCGATAGATAGCGTTTTTCCAATATCTTTGTTTCTTGTTTGCTCAAATTCTTTTCTGTAATTAATTTATCAACCCTAGCATTTTTTTCAAGGTTATTAGTGTTTGTAAATTAGGGTTACATATTATTAAGGTGCCACAAAAGTTTTTGCAGCAAAATAAAATCAATAGCTATTTCTTTTAAATATTAAATGCCCAAAGTAGGGGTTTTAACCTACTGTTTGAATTGTTTGGAATTTTCTGCAACTCCAAAAATTACCAAAGCTGGTCCAACATGATTATAATGAATTTAGGCAATTTAGAAAAATAGTTCCATGATTTTTGGAACAACTTTATTTGAGCACTTTTGTTTTATTTTTGATTCAAGGTAGTTTCAACTAGGGTTTGGCTTCTTAGATGAGCAAGGTGCATTTGGCTTTGTGTTTTGATTACCAACCAGCATGGTTTGAAAAGATCAGAAGCAAATTTTGATTAAGGACAGGGGATAACAGTGATTAACAAACAGTGATAGTCAACAGTGATGATGATTACTGTTACAGGCATCTGAGGGTGTTACACTTGCTCATCTCTGTTGTGGTGACCTGACACACGGTTACCTCCTTCTTGTGTGGCATTCCCACGGCAGTGAATCGGGTTGCTTTCCCTTCTGGGTTTACCAAACTCACTATTCTGGTCTTGAAGGCGAGATGAACGTCATGTTGGGTGAGCCAATCAACGCCGATTATTGCATCAATCCCTTTTAATTCCAGCAGCATCAGAGAGGCCGGGAACTTGACCCCATATATCTCTATTTCCAGATCCTTGCATACCGTGCTTTCCCTGAGCATTCCTCCAGGGGTTTTGACCACCATTGGTTCATCCAGAAAAGAAATGGAAAAATTGTTTTGGGTGGCAAAGCCCCGTGAAAGAAATGAATCGATTGCCCCAGAATCAAATAGAATAGCCGCGGGTATGTTATTTATAGGAAACATACCAACGAATACGTCGGGGGACTCACGGGCTTCTTCGGCCGAGATGTGGTTGACTCGGGCCTGGCGGTAGTTGTTCTGGCCTCCCATGTTGTTGACTTGCGGTGCCAGTTTCCCCGTCTTGTTGGTGCGCTGCTTGGCGTAGTGTCCTGGCTTCCCGCAGTCGAAACAGGTACCGTTCCGCATACAATCTTCCCTCACTTGGTTGCTGACAAAGGGCTTCCCTTGGACTGCCGGCTTGCTAGTTGCGGCATTGCCATTGTTCCAGGAGGGCTTAAAGTTCGTTGGGGCGGGTTGGGAAGCGGCCTGTACCACACGTGGCTTCTGAGAGGAGGGTTCATATGGGGCCTTCTTTGCTTCATACTTCCTCTTGCAGTCATCATATGCCGCCTTGAGCTCGATGACAGACTTGTACTCACGTTCTGCAATGAGTGCCTTGTTGACCAGAATCTGGAAGTCTGGAAAGTCCAGCATGCTGAGCTGACAGCGAAGAGTGGGACTAAGTCCTCCAAGAAAGCGGTCCACCTTCCTTTCTTCAGTGCTCACGTCATGGATGGAGTACCTTGCCAGATGGTTGAACTTGTTCAAGTACTCGCTCACTGTCATGCTGCCTTGTGTGAGAGCAAGGAATTCCCTCTGCTTGGTCTTCAACACTCCAGAAGGAATGTGATAGGTGCGGAACTTCTCCTTGAACCTTTCCCATGTGATGTCTTCTCCTGCGGGCCACACAGCCTTGGTGTTGTCCCACCAAATGGCGGCGGAACCCTCAAGGTAGTGGGTAGCAAAAGGGACCTTGTCTTCCTCATCACAGCGTGCTATCTCTAGTTTCTTTTCCATAGTCCTCAACCAATCACCTGCCTCAAGGGGGTCTGTGGCTTCGTTAAAGTCTGGTGGACAGGCGCGCTGAAAATCTGACAGCATGGAGCGTGACCCTTGATTCTGATTCTGTCCCACAATATTCTGCATTCCTCTCAGCAGTTCCATGAGATCCTGATTCCTCCTTTCTTCAAACATTCTCATGATCTGGTCTAGGGTTGGTGCTTGTGGCGGATGAGGTGGTAGATGCTCGGGTGACAATCCAGCTTTCCTGGCGGATCGACGACGAGGGGTGTCGTCATCACCAGATTGGCTGCCTTCACCACGCCGCATCCTATAAATGTTCCCAACATAGAGCACCACACTCATGAGAAACCACAAGGGGAAAATAGGTGAAGTGACGGCAACACAAGAAGGAACTCAAAAACTCAGAGAGGCGGTGGGCAGTGACTATCCGAATCCCTTGCAAAAAGGCAAAAGAATCCAGCGGCCACCAGAACGGTCTTGACAACTCGGATCTGGGGCATTTGCTGGGGTAGCTCACCCCTTGCTCAAGACGGCTGCAAAACAGCTCAGAACTTGGAACAAGAGTGATAGGAAGAGAGCATCGATCCTCCTAAGTTGGCCGAAAATCAGCTCAGAGCATAGGGTCTCTACTGCGAAAAGAAACTCGACAGCTGCCCGCGACGGCCGCAAAACAGCTCAGAACTCGGGAGCAGTGTGAGAAAAAGAAAGCGGAGGTCCTCTAAGTCGGCCGAAAATCATCTCAGAGCATAGGGACTCCACTGTAAGAGAAAGAAACTCAATAGCTGCCCGAGACGGCCTCAAAACAGCTCAGAACTCGGGGGCAGTGTGAGAAAAATAAAGGAGGCATCCACCCCGGACGGCCGACCAAGTATCAGCTCAGAACCAGGCGTGGTGCCGTCAGCTAAAAAAGCGAGCAAGGGTTCGTCCGAGTCACCTACATCAAAGCAAAGGGACGGAAAACCTTAACAACAGAACTCTAAATAAGAAGCGAAGCAACCTCACACTCATACATCACATCATGACTGCATACATGGCGACTAACATAGGTAGCATAACTAGAACTGCTCACACGGCAGTTGACAACATGCATTACATAACAGTAAACATAACATCCTGCTGCTCGACTTTACTCTAGTCGCGGCGGTCGTCAGAGTCATCGGAGCTGTCCTCGGAGCCGGAGCTAATCACGTGAATCGTGCTGCGAGAGGAAGAACCAATGAAACGACGCTTACGAGGAGACTTCTCCTCAGAAGAAGGAGAAGGGTGCGGACTAAGCATCGGGGCAGCTGGGGTGGCAACCAACATGGACCACTCCTCTGTGGTCTCGCGTCGTGTGACAACCAGAACATCAGGAGGCACTGAAGGAGTCTGCAGGGTGAGAGTAGTGGGTGGAGCTGGCACCGGAACAGGTGGAGAAGGTGGGGGAGGTGGTGACTGGACATTACTAAGGGATGCGAGCGCCTCCCGGGAACGAGCCAACTCCTCCGCAAGACTGACGATCAACTCATACTGAGCGACCACGTAGCGAGAGAGATGGACGTCCGGACGGTCGCACGCTGAGTCTGGTGGAAACAGAACATGGCCCATGGGGGTCATGGTGGGGTAGTGAGAAAGACCTGGGTGAGTCTGCATCCCGACTTCCTGCTGACGCAAGTCGATGAGAGCAGCCATGGAAGCATAGAAGACAGCCTGCTTAGGTGTGGAAGCTGGCCCTCCCTTCGCGGAACGAGAAAGGCTGCCAACCATTGAGCTCGTGAACAGGAACACCTCAGCTCGATATTCGTGCACGAAGTCAGCCAGCTTCTCACGGTACACCTGGAACACCGGGTCTTCTCCCTGAGGGTACAGCCGAAGCCAAACTCGACGGAGCAACGCTGAAAAGCTTGACGATGACGGGTCGTACTCAAAGGGAAAAGGAACAGGTGCCATATACACTCACAAGGTTAGCCATTAGTAATAAAATCAATGCATCTATATGCCATGCATGCAGCAATCAAGTTGCAGGGATCAAGCAAGCTTCTAAACTACCGTTTTCTAGCGCACGGCCTAACTAGCGTGTCCTACAGTCAGCGCGGCTCTGATACCAATCGTTGTGGAACCCCGGATCAGAGCGACCGGTTTACCTTACATTGCCAGCCCAGAGATCGAGTCTTCTGGCAATGTTCAACATATTGGTATAGAAACGACCGCTTCATTTATGATACATGCGGATACAACAGTTCGAGGATACAAACTACTTCGAGGCATGGCGGCACAGGGTGTGCGGCAACTCTATGTACATTATTTATGTCACGTCTCGGGCCTCGCTTTGACGAAGAACACTACGGCAGCGTAACGACGGGGTGATGGAGCTCCATTCCACCGGGACACTGCTGGGACATGGCCTAGTTCGCGAAGTACGACACAATAACCTCTTCCGATGCAGCTTCTCCTGCATCTGGCATGACACGCCAGGTCAGTACATTGAATGTACTTGCAAGCACACAATAATCAAGACATAAAGAGCACATATGAACAGGGCATGATTATAAACATGGTAAGTATGAGTGCATGGCAAGTTAAACTTTAGTGCATAGTCCACAACTTACGATCACCACGTGACCACGAGTCTTACCTTCGAGTCCTCCCGACTCGATACCGGGTCACCTCATGACCACTTACAAAACGGTTCAACCATTTCAACATTTTAAGATTATTATTGCCAAATTCTTGTTGACCTCGTGTGACCTAGTACGAACTGTGTCCCATGACCGAGGACGCGGCTATTCGAATAGATTTTGACTCTGCAGAGTTTGTGCACTTTCACCACACATGGAGTTCCTCCTCCGCTCAAAACCCTCGGAACCTGTCCCACAGGATCCTTGGAACCAGCCCCGTGAGTAGTGAGCTAGACATCCCCAACGAGACCGGTATACCGCGTGTCCCCCTTAGCGCATCACCGACATACTTACACAAGTCATGTCCTGGGTAGCCCGGTGTCATCCCGACATTGACCATCGCATGGCTCCAACCATCGCGTGGCCCAAACTTGTCCCAAACGGGGACGGGTACCCATAACAATACTAGCTTTCAAGGTACCGCCCTTTACCCGGCCAAGGCAACTGCCACGCGTAGCCCTCCCACTTTGGTGAATACGCGTAAGGAATGCCCACCGGTAGACCGCATCAAGGCCTGCCCGCACAGGAAAATGTGGCTGCACGAAAAAGAGCTTGGTTCGGTGGCACTTGGTCAACGTTCAGATTAGGTGTATGAGCATAACAACATTTTTGTCTTAACATGAGCATGCAATACGGTAACATGGCATGAATCAAAGGTAAGATAACTAACATGGCATGACATGATCTATATGAACATAATATGCACACCTTCTTCATAACTTATCTACCATGACCAAGATGTGAATATTCTAGTGACATGGAAATGATCAGAGAACATGGCATGAATCAATATTTCACTTAGCATGGCAGTAACAATTTAATTAGCAAATTAAATCAAGCATAAAAACCAAGTTAAGGCTTCAAATGAACAGAATCCAACTCAAGCTCCTCATGACCAGAATATTGTGGCTTGCCTTGGTCAAGTGGAGTGTCCTGGAACTCCTGGTCTCTTGCAAGCTCCTGGTCAACTTCTGCAATAAAATAAAAGTGGCAAAGCAATTTAGGTCCAATGCATCATTTCTCTGTCCAGTGGACCTACACGGGGAGTCAAGTCCTCAAACTTTGCCAACTTAAAGAGGAGATCAAGACAAAAATTTAGAAAAAAGAACCAACTCATTTGGCCTTGTGGTTTAGGAGTTATTCATGGTCAAAGTTTGGTCAAAATCCATTTTTAAATAACTAAAAATGAATTTAATTGATTTTCCATGGGGTGGCCACGTCGAAGGCGTATTCTGGGGAATACGCCTCCACTCGTACCGCTTCGGGCTGGCCTGTGAGGTTTCCAGTGGGCCAGCCCTGGAAGGTTTAGAGGGGGGAGGGGCAGAACAGAGCAGGACGGGCTCCGGCGACGGCGTTCACCGGCGGCGAGGCCTCCTCGGCGACGGAGGAGTGCACGGCTGGAAGGGGCTGGGTGAGGAGGCTCTGCCCGTACCCGTAGCTTGGCGAATGGTGGTCGGACGGCGAGGGGATCTTCTACTCCAGTGGACGGCGGCGGAGGGAGGTCGTCGGGGTCAAGCTACACTGCAAGGTGGACCACGGCGAGCGGCGGGTTAGCTACTCCAGAGAGAAAGAAGGCTAAGGAAAGAGGGGGTTGTGACCTGGTAGCACCAAAGGAAGGGGGCGACGGTGGAGCTCCTTCCGGTGAGCTCTGGCGAGGATCTCGTGCCAGGGCCTCCCCGGCGGGCTTCTTCTTTGCTTGCGCGCAATTCGAGTGAGGTGGGGGTGGTAGGTGTGGTCTGAGACGAGTCGGGGGCTCTAATTTCTAGAGCTCACCAGGGTTCACGTGCGGGTGTCGTCGGACCGAGCAGCAATGGCGCCAGGCGAACTGCCGAGGGGATAAGGGGCTTCGGCGAGGTTTGCGGAGGCGGTGGCGTCGCTGCAGCGGGGGAAGGCTTTTCCTGAAGCTCTGCGTTGCTGGGGCGACGGGACTGGTCGTCGGCGGCAGCTCTGCGGCTCTGGATTGCCGGGACAGATGGCTAGCAGCGGCGCGAGGGGCAAAGAGGTGCTGCGCAGGCTTGCAGGGGTGGAGCACGATGCGAGGAAGCAGCCACGGCTAGGGCGGCAAGCGTGCTGGTACAGTGGCGGCCCGTGGGTCTGCGGCGGACGAACAGTGCGGCGACGGCAAGCTTCCGGCGGGCTGGGTGGCGCTGGGCTGGGTGAGGTGTCGAGCGGAGGCTCTGCCGAGCTTGTGGACAAGGAGACGCGGCTCAGGGCGCTCGGTGTGCGAGGTGCCCCTGGCGGCCAGGCCACGGGCACTGCCACTGGCATGGACAGAGCGCGCGTATGGCCGACAGTGAGCATGCTCACCCCGTGCACTCGTGCACTGGGGGCTGCCACTGCTGTGCAAACGTGTCTGGCAGGAGCAGTGAATGTCCAGGAGTTGATCTGGGCGCCTGGGTGCAGTTGGTTTGGTCAGATGTGGATGTGAGGTTCAATTTACTGTTTCTGCATCAAACTTTGGCAGGTTCTGTAGAGCAAATGGCTGTGAGTCTGGTGCTGAATTTTTGTGTGCAAGCTACACTTAGGAAGGACTAGAAGTTTTCAAAATTTCAGGAGCAACAGATAAGTCTACAGGGTACTTGCTATACAAAGTGCTATACTGACCAGAATTGAAAAATAATTTCTATAGGAGCACTTTTGAACTGAACTTGCTCATCTCATTGCATGGGATCATGTGCCATGACTCCATTGTTTAGCACAAGAAGTTTCAATGCAAATGGATAGGCAGAAGTGAGGTTAGCTTCATCCAGGAGTGGGAAACAGGGCAATTTCCTTTAGAGAAAAGGAATTTTTGGCTTAATAAAATTTGGGCAAGGTCATGAATTATCATGACTTGATCATGGCTATGGGGAAGGAGGGTCTAGGGGTCACTTGGTCCAAAAATAAAATTTGGACCCTAGTGAGCAAGGCCAAAAGAGTTTGCAACTCTGGCAAATAAAATCCAAATCCAGAAAATCAGAAAAATCAAATGCAAATAAAAAGGACCAAAAATCAGGGTGTCACACTGGAATTCTCCAAGGTGCTGTAGGTGCTGTTGCAGATGCTGTTGCAGTGGTTGGGGACGTCTGCACCCGGGCTTCCGATCTTGTGGGTCTTGCGCACGAGTACCTTATGCCGGAGGGTTCAAAGGTGCCTGATGGCCTGGGCACTCTGGTGGCTGCATTCGGCCCGGATGGGAAGCGTATGGTGGAGCTGGTTGCGGAGAGCATGGTGAGTGGTTCTTCCACGGCCCTTGTCGTCCTTATGGGACATGGGATTTCCATTGATGATTCCTTGGTTGAGACCATCCTGGACTATTCTGATGAGCAGGACGACCGAGCCGATAAACTGGCTCGTCGCCTGCAACAGGTTGTAGATACTCAGGATCCCCCTGTCGTAGGTGAGGGGGAGGCATAGTAGTGTTTCGTCGCTTTGAAACTTTGTCTGTAATTCGTAACTCCTTTGTGATGGTTGATCTTTTGGTACCTTTATCTGAGTGACTGCTTGGCTGTTTCCTGTTGCTGCTTTTTGATGTCTTTGTTTTGTTCATCCTGCGGTAGGCCACTCCGGGCTTTCTTCGTCCTTGGAATTCGCTGAAGGATGACGCTCGTGAGGGTGCCTACGAGTCCGTTTGCTTGCGACTGAAGGACGCTGAACGGGACATTGTTCGACTGAAGGGATCCGTAGCCGTTCAGCGTACTCGGCGCGAGCGTGGCGAGGTCGTGGTTGAGAATCTTGCTTCGTGGATGGTGAAGTTGTCCGACCTACTACGGGGTGAGTTTCGCCTCTGCTTGGTTGCTCGATTCCGTTTAGGAGGCTTTGCTGTCTCTGTCTTGATCGTGGTTTTTGACTTTCAAAGTGCTTGCAGGGCGATCTCGGGATGAAGAGATGGCCGTTCAGTCGGAGATGTCATGGCTTCATGATCCCATAGTGCAGGCAAGCAATCCCTTTTGGGCGGATGGGGCTCGTGCTCGAGTGTTTGCTTTGCTTCGTCTCCGAGTTGAGCGGATGCCGGAGGCTCTCGGATACTGCCAGCGGGTATTGGGTGGTATCCATGCTGAGTTCTATGCGCTGGAGGTGGTTCCTTCATCCCTTGAGAGGCTCTGTCGCGTATTTTCTCAGCCTGTCGAGTTACGTCGAGTGATGGATCATCAGATTCGTGCTGGAGCCCGAGCTGCTTTGGGTTTGGTCCATAGTTATTGGCCGGGGGTGGATTTTTCTCAAGTGGTGGCGGGTCCTCCGGGCGGTAGGGATCATCCGATGAATGAGCACTACATGGATGTAGATAAACCTGCGCGCCAGGTTGTGAGGCGATTTTGCGAAGAGAACGGCCATCATCTGGGTGCACTTATTAAGGCGAAGTTGGAGCCTAAAGATTAGGTGCTTCCCTTTGTTTTATATGCTTCTTCTTGGTTGTATGTTGTCTTGGTTGTGTCACGGGGGGTCGTCTGCGTTTTATTTGCGGGGGACATTCCAGAGAGTTGCCGCGGCAAGCCCCCGAGTGTAGAAGTTTTTGTGTGCCGCGGTTGCGAAGAAAGCCTCGGGGGTGGCAGTTTCGACGAGCCCCCGAGTGCCAAGTTGATGTGCCGCGATTGCGGAGGACGCCTCGGGGGGTGGCTGCTTCGGCGAGCCCCCGAGTGTCAAGTTAATGTGCCGCGATCGTAGAGGACGCCTCGGGGGGTGGCTACTTTGGCGAGCCCCCGAGTGCCAAGTTGATGTGCCGCGACTGCGGAGGACGCCACGGGGGGTGGCTCCTTCGGCGAGCCCCCAAGTGTCAAGTTAATGTGCCGCGATTGTGGAGGACGCCTCGGGGGGTGGCTGCTTTGGCGAGCCCCTGAGTGTCAAGTTAATGTGCCAAGATTGCGGAGGACGCCTCGGGGGGTGGCTGCTTCGGCGAGCCCCCGAGTGCCAAGTTGATGTGTCGCGATTGCGGAGGACGCCTCGGGGGGTGGCTGCTTTGGCGAGGCCCCGAGTGTAAAGTTAATGTGTCGCGATTGCGGAGGACGCCTCGGGGGGTGGCTGCTTTGGCGAGCCCCCGAGTGCCAAGTTAATGTGTCGCGATTGCGGAGGACGCCTCGGGGGGTGGATGCTTTGGCGAGCCCTCGAGTGTCAAGTTAATGTGCCGCGATTGCGGAGGACGCCTCGGGGGGTGGCTGCTTTGGCGAGCCCCCGAGTGTCAAGTTAATGTGTCGCGATTGCGGAGGACGCATCGGGGGATGGCTGCTTCGGCGAGCCCCCGAGTGCCAACGGATTTTTGGAAAAATATTTATGTAATACTTTTCCTACTGTCTCTTACAAAGAGTAGGGGGGTTCTGTTGAAGACAGATCCCTTTTGCTTAGAACGATGATGTAGTGGCCTTAAAGGCCTGGTAGCTTTGTCTCCGAGTGCCTGGGTTCTTCGGGCGATGTTCCTTTCCTTCTACGGAGCGCTTCTTCTGTGAGTCCCGTGGTCCTGCTGCCTTGGTGGTCTACGAAGGCTTCTGCTATCTTTTGGAATTCCTTGTCACAGCGGTCGGATCTGACGAAACTTCCGCTGATTGTGATGACCCCGTGTGGGTCTGGCATCTTCAGCTTGTGGTAGGCGTAATGGGGTACGGCCATGAAGCGAGCGAAAGCTGGTCGCCCGAGGATTGCGTGGTATTGCGACTTCCAGTCGACCACTTCAAAGTCCAGCGTTTCCTTGCGGAAGTTTGTCGCGTTCCCGAAGACTACCTCCAGGCTTATCCTTCCGAGGGGGTAGACTGCTTTTCCTGGTACGATCCCGTGGAAGGTTGTGCCTGAGGACTTGAGTGTGTTGTTTTGGATGAGCATGTCGTCGAGTGTTCGGCTGAAGATGATGTTGATCCCACTGCCGTCGTCCATGAATACTCGCGACATGTCGTAATTTCTGATTCTGGCCTCGAGTACTAGCGCGACGTGCCCTGGTTGGGGAACGACTGGCGGGTGGTTGTCGCGGGAGAAGGCGATTTCTATCTCCGACCCGCGCAGGTACTCTGGGACGGCCGGGTGTGTGGAGGTTGCCAGGAAGACTTTTCTGGTGACTTGTTTCTGCTTCCTGTTGGAAGGCCTGCCTTCTTGTATCATGTAGATCCTCCCGTGGGCTCCTGGGTACTAGTCTTCCTCTTCTGGTGTCCTTTGCCGTTCCTGGATGGCGGCCACCTGTCTTGTTGGCAGAGGGGGGGCTAGTGGCGCGTTGTGGGCGACTGGCCCGACTGCTATGCTTGCGAGTGGTCGTACTGTTGCGGCCTTGGAGCGGATTTTCTCCTCGGCCAACTCGTTGAAGCTTCTGCAATTCCTCAGGGTGTGGGACGATCTGAGCTCTCCTCGCACGTTTCTGAATCCGTGTATAGAGCATGGTCCGTCGAGTTGTTTTTTGGCGGAGCGGAATGCGCGAGTGCTATCGCGTGGCTGCCTTGTCCTCCATTCTCATTTCTGAGCCTGGGGCTCGTCTTCTGGGTTGTCTCGTCGTTGTGGTCTATTGTCATCGCGGTGCCTGCCGTTCCGATCGTCCGAGAAACCGGCGGCGACCATGTCAGGTCCTCTGTCATCGTAGAAGCTCCGGTTGGGTCGCTTCCTTCTTCTGTCGGCTCCTCTATCTCCGTTGTAGTCGTAGTCATACTCTGATCGTGCAGTGTGGGTTTCTGTTTCATTACGAACAGAATCTTCTCCGTCCGCCCAGCTGTTGGATAGTTCTAACAGCCGTGCGAGTGTTCGGACTTTCATTTGTCCGAGCTGCTCCTTGAATTCAACGCGCTGAAGGCCTCGCCTGAACGCGTCGATCGCACTTTCGTCCGAGATGTCTTCCGCTGAATTCTTGAGTATCGTCCATCGCTAGATGTATGCTCGCAGGGTCTCCCTCGTTCCTTGTTTGCATGCCCTCAGTTCCTCGAGTGAGGCTGGTCGCTTGTATGTGGATTTGAAGTTTTCTATGAAGGCTCCTCGGAACTGGCTCCAGGAGCTGATGGATCCGCGCCGGAGATTCTTTAGCCAATGTCGAGCGGAGCTCTCGAGCATGAGCTGTATGTACGTCATTGCCGTGACGTTAGTTCCTCTCTGAAACTTGACTGCTGTTAGGTAGTCGTCGAGCCATGCCTCCGGCTCCTCGAGTCCGTTGTACTTTAGTGTCGTGGAGTTTAGTTTGAACCCGTTTGGCATTCGCGTCTCACGTATGGCACGTGTGAAGCATAGTTCTCCACATAGCTCGATTTCCTCGTCGGAAGCCTCTTCGTCCGAGTACTCCTCGCGTGCTGCGCGTCTTCGCCTGCTGCGGTTGACTCTGTTTTGTGTGATGTCATCTCGCGCATCTCGTCGAGTGCTGTGGCGCCTGTTGTTGTCGTCGTTGTCTTGCTTCTTGTACCTGTCGGAGTGCCTGCGCCTGTCGTCATTACTTTCGTCGTCGTCGTCGTCTGGTGAACTGGGGTCCCTGTCCGGTGTCTTCTCGCGAGTCTGCCGTTTTGTGCTGGGTTTCTTAAGCGCCGAGGCATCGATGGCGTCCTTCATTATCTGCAAAGCAATGGACGTGTAGCGATCCGTCTTGCCCTTTCTGCTTTTCTGGGCACGGGACAGGTAGTCCTGGGCGCTCATGAGTGCTTCTGCCAGAGTGAGGGGCTCTTCTTCGTCGTCGTCTTCCTCTAATCTGAAGTCGTCTTCAAGTTTCTGGGCCACTCTCGCCCTTTCTGTCCTCCGCGGATTGTTGAGTTTCGATCTGTTGCGGGTGGGGGAGTCACGGCCTGGTGAGTCACTTCTGGGAGGTTGTCTGCGACTGCTTTTCTTTTCGAGTTCCGCCTTTTCTTGCTTCTCCATGGCTAGGCGCCACTGTCTCGTCTGCTGGGTTAGCTTGCCTGCTAGCTTGTTGTATGCCCTTAGCTCGTCCCTTGAGGCATCTGGTGGTAGTAGCCTGCCGCGGGCGACTGCTTCCTTTACCATTGCCATTGATTCCTTGGACAAGTATATTTTTTCTTTGGGTGGTTCGTCTGCCGTTGCAACCGGGGTTTGCTGCCTGCTGCGTGATGGCTGGCTGCTTTGGCGGGGTGCTTGCTGCTTGCTGCTTGGCGGCTGACTGCTTTTTTGATTGTTGGGTCCTTGTTCCACCGGGACTTTCCTTGCTATGGACCCCGGTTCTCCTAGCTGTACGACCATCTAACTGGTGTTGCCGTGACCTGCCGCCCTGCTGGTGGTTGGGGTGTCTTGACGAGTGCCCGGGTCGTCGACTCGTCCATTGTTACCTAACGCTGGTGCGCCAACTTCTGCCATGAACACCTGCGATGGTGTCCTTGCCTCCTCCTTGCTGATACGTGTGATGGTGTTTCTCCATGTTGGGGCTCCACTCGAGCGGTCGCGAGTGGCGTGGAGCCTTGAGTTGGGTGGGTAGCTACGGCTGCCAGATAGGTTGGCCGTGCGGGCGGTATCCGCCCTGGTCACTGCTGCAGGTGTTGCCGTGGGTGCGCGGGTGCCGTCGGTGAGGCGGAGAGTCCCCCAATGGTTGATGTAGATCTGATATGTTCCGAAGATCAGATTGATGCCGGAGTGTAGATCGGTAAAGACTGGCTGGAGGGCCGGGAGGTGGGCCATGAATCCGAGGGACTCAAACAGATCAGATCTTGCCGGAGCCGTCGAGTCGATGATTGCTGATGATGATGAGGCCACCGAGATCATGTTCCCAACCTGCGCAGTTCCCACAGACGGCGCCAATTGACGGGGATCAACCCCGGCAATTCCCAGGGTCAGGGACCCTGGGTTAGTCATGAGAGGCACAGGTTGGACGATAGCTCGTCGGCATACAGGAAGGCACGCTCCTGCTCGATATTATTAATGGGGGAGATGCGATTACAGTGGATGCCAAGGCTGGAGCGCTCAAGGCTAGGGTTACAGATGATATTGGTTGCCCTTTGGCGTCGCCCCTCCTAGCCCTTATATACTGGGCTAGGTCTCGGGGAGTTCATCTACGTGTACAGGTAAGCTTTCCTAACCCTAGCTTGCTCCGTACGGCAGGTTTTCGCACCTTCCTTGTGAGTCGCAGACTCCTACGTCGGTGCCAAGTAACGGGCCGAGGCTGTATCTTCATGGGGCTTCTGTCTTCAGGGACACCAGGTAGGCTTATCCGTAGGAGTCGTGGGGTCACCCCCTCGTCAGTCGGATATATTTGAGTGGGAGCACAATGTCAATTTCATATATATATATATATATATATACGATGATATATGTGAAAACAATCTCATATATATACATTGATATACATGGAGATTAAGGCTAATAAGATGGAAGGATTACGAGAATCTTATATGAACGAAATACAGATGTGTCACACACTAAAATCTATAAGGATAGATTAGGACACGTGTAATGAACATCAAAAGGATTGGAATGATATCCTAAACAAGAAAAGGTTCTTGTGGCTAGGAATTATATAAAGGATGTAAAACCTTAATATCACAAAATAATGTTTTAATGGAAGAATAGGGATGCACTATGTCTCAAGACATGTGATCCTATATGATCTTTGACATATGATTCTACCATAAAACGTAAGTTGTGAATCCAATAACAGAATGACTCAAAAGTTCTTAGAAGAAGAACAGGTTCCGATGTGCGTGGTTGGAAAAACACAGAACCTGAGAAAAGTCCAAGCATTCAGTACCTGAAGAGAAACTAAGGACAATACTCTAAATGATAGAAAAGATAATAGACTTGAATGTAATACTGGATTACGATTGCAAGCCTTATAATGGGTCTATATGAATTAGAGATATCACCAAAAGGAATAGAAAGGAAATGTGAGCTATAATTTCATGAACCAAAACTCTACAAAATATAAATATCTACTTAAGGAAGTAGAAGGTTGAATAAAGTTTAGCGTAAGAAGTTTAGACTTCTGGCTGAGTGTATTTTTCAGTATACATGACTATGGGAGTCCTAGGGACTAAAACCATTTTGTCATTAGAGAATACTGTAAAATAAGATGTCTCACTCTCCCGCCAAACTGATAATTCAAGCATTATTAGATAATGAAGGGTATATCAAGCAAGTTGACCAATACCTGTTGCAAAGGAACATACGAATCTGAACGGGTACAGATCGTTGACGAAACCTCTTCCATGAGCAAGCATGATCAATAAACACTTATATGATAAGATGATTATGATCAAGAAAATATGCAGCTAGATTATTTGCTATCTAGTGCAAGTGGGAGACTGTTGGATATATGCTCTAGAGGCAAATAATATATGATTATTCCAATATATCTAAATAAGTTCATGACCAGTTTCATACTGTGCTGTAATTGTATCAGTGAAACAATGATACAGGTGTGGTATAGAAACAACCAGAGTTCCTAGTCAGCCTCTCATGATGACTGGTTTATCGTCAACTGATGATTGTGGTTTCACGATCATGGACAATCAAGTCAATTGACGGTAAGGTCACCTCATTGAATGAATGACGTGATGAACATTACCCAATGCAAGCATTGCAACATGATCAAATCGTAAAAGTTCAGTGTTGTAATTACAGAACGTAGTAGCCTGTTCCTTTGACCGTGAGATCACGCATAATTGCTATCTTCTGAGGATGCTTTGAGTGCATTAACCGTCACACTGAAACATGGTGACCATAAAGGTGTATCTTGGGCTATCCGATGGGATATGTTGAGGAGTGTTGATTAAAGAGCGGGATTTGTCAATCCATATAATGGAAAGATACTTCATGGCCAACTTGGTGAGATTGCATCCATAAAGCTGCGCAGCGTGTGACTAGGTCACAAGGATGAATATCACGGAACGAGTGAATAAAGATTTGTCGGTAACAAGATAGAACTAATGCATTGGATGCAATTGATCAAATCTTGGACTAATCTAGTATCACATGACAAAGGGAATATTATACAACATGAACGGTCCAATCGGTTACTTCCGGAATACACAGGGGTCATTATGGGCATCCAGGTCCCGCTATTGATCATTGGCCGTAGCCTTTGTCTCGGTCATGACTGCAGTGTTCTCGGACCGTAGGGTAACACACTTAAGGGCTTGATGAATATCGGAGACCTATTCGGAACTATCGGAGTTACCGGAGAAGAGAGAAAGACGTACCGGAAAAGTTCTGTGTTGGTCCGAAGGATGTTCGGAGTGAGCTGGAAGGAGTTCCGGATCATCGGGAGATGAAATAATATGTATTATTTATTAATTAAGTGAATTAATAATTAATAACATTTTATTTATAATTAAAAAGTGCAATGGGCCAGCTTTGGAAAAGAAGCCCATTAGGGGAATAAAGGAAAAAGAAAAAAGAGAGAGAGAGGGAGGCGCAATGGGCCCTAGGGCCCATGAGGGGTGCGCCCCCCTCCTCCCTTGGCCGGCCACCTCCCCCTAGCAAGGGACTTTAGTCCCACCTTGCTAGGGAGAGGGGTTGACTCCCTCCCCTCTGCCTATATATAGATGGGCAGGGTGCACATATTTAATACACAGAAATTGGTGAGAAAATAAATATTACTCCGAATTGAGATCGGTTTTCACCGGTCTTCTCCCCTCTCTCGTCTCTCTCAAGCAGGGGTCCCCTTGTCTGGAACCTATGCTGGGATTGAGGCTTATCCACCATACGCACGCCGTCGTGCTACTGCAACTCTGGTTCCGGGAGGTCTACTTCCGCCACCTTCGCTGGATCGGAGAACGAAGGTCGTCATCGAGTCCGTACGTGTGCGAGTACTACGAGGTGCTGCATGTGCGGCACTACCACCCAACAGGGTGCTAACACAGCCAGGGGGCTGTGAAAGGTTTACGGCTTCATCAACCACGTTTGCGGGAACGTTTACCGCTTAACGGAGTACACCCCGAGGTATTTTTCCGCAAGTCTTTCCGTTACGGCATTACAGCTAGATAGATCTTGGGTTAAGGGCGACGATAGTTAGAAAAATTATTTTTTTCTGCTGCGAGACCCAACATGAACATCATAGGACCCCGGTCCATATTTCCAATACTGTTTACACCCACTATCAATTTACTTCTTTATTTACTTTTCCGTTGCTATCACTATCATTATTATGCTGTGGGTTTTATCCTTTGTAAACAACAAGGCCGGAGGGATTAACAACCCTTTTGTACTCGTTGGGAGCAAAGCTATCTGTTGTGTGTGCAGGTCCACGTCAACCGCCAATCTATGGCGCCGTTGACACCTTCTTGTCGTTATCGGAGTTCTACTGGAGACAAACCTTGGTATCTTCACCGAGGGAAATTGCCGCTACTCTACATCTCAACCTTCCACTTTGGGTAAACCAACAAGGGGCGACAAGTAAAGTCTCCTGATATCATGAGCTCGGGGGCGCGAAGACGGTGGCGGAATCAACGGGGAGACGACGGCGGCTGGCGGAGAAGGCGAGCTCGATTCCGGCGAGTCAGTGGACGCCGCCGACGATGGGCTGCCCAGGGCAAGGGAGTCGACACCGGGGAGCACTCCACACACGGCAGCGCGGCCTTCGAGTACAAGTCAATTTGATCCATTCCTTTTCGATAGTTTGAGCACTCATGCAATGGATGAGCGTAAGAACTAAAGTTGACACGTAGGATGGCAAAGAGAGAAATATGGTGGAGGAGGAAGACAAAAAAGGGTGAGAAAGGCTCACATCAATGAGGACAATCATATGCGAGAAGGCCAAATGATAGATATGATGTGAGGAGTAGGTATTGCCATGCAACGGATGCACATATGAGCTAAGGTAAGCTCTCCAATGGAACTAGTGGGGTGCATCTAACTTGCTCGCTCATGAAGACCTAGATCTCGTTTGAGGAGGCTCATCCTTTGCAATATGCAAGCCAAGTTCTCTAGTGTGAAGGTCCCCACATAGTTATATGCATAATGATCATCTCTATAGAGTACAAGGATAAGAGGGAGTACTAATGTGGATCTTTTCAAAAGGATAGTAGTGTTGCCCCTTTCTCTCTTTTTATTTCTTTTTCTCTTTTTTTTCTTTTTTTGTATTTTTTGGTGGCCTCGATGGCTCTTTCTATTTAACTCTCGTTTGTCCTCTTTGGGATCTTTTAATTTTTTCCACTTTGGGATTTTTCCTCACTTAAAGGGAAACACTCTATTTTACAAGAGGATATAGAAGATCTTTCACACTTTACAAGTTACTCAAATTATAAAGAAGATGTAGCTATCATGATGTATGCAAAAGGGTATGTCGCTGCCAATGTAGCAAGGAACATGTATGACATGAAGATCAAGTCATGAAGAGCTGGATGTTGCATGGCAATATATCTCGGAAAGGCTATGGAAATGCCTTGATAGGTAGGTATGGTGGCTGTTTTGAGGAAAGATATAGGGAGGTTTATCATGAAAGAGCGTATCATGCCAAGGGTTAGGATGCACCGGCGAAGGTGGATGCCAACCCTCGGAGTGAGAAGAAGGCAATGCACGGTACGGAAGAGGCTAGCAAATATGAGGAGGTGGAAGTGTCAACTTTCAATACTTACATTAGTCCGAAGAACTCATGCACTTATTATCGGTAACTATCAATCTAATAAGGAGGTTCACAAAGAGACAAGTACCCTGAGGAGGATGTATGGGGGTTTGGTTATCCTTGCGCATCCTCGACTCATGGTACGTGAGTGTACTCAAATATCCGATCCCTCCAAAGATTAGTGATCCATCTAGTAGCTAGAGTTCTCAACTAGTTTTGTAGGTTTTGAAAATAACACGGATTGCCCAAAATACGACACCTATCACTAATAGGCTAGAGCTCTTGACACCAAAATTTCAAACATTACTCACAACATACCTCAAAACTATTGCAAGTTACTACTACAATTAAATAGCAACCTCGATTACCTACTTTCAAGACAGGACACAACTCAGTGCACGACCCAACTCTCTTAACAAGATAAACATGAAAACTAAAGAGAGTTCCAGCAACAAACTAAGAAAAAGACAAGGCTCTTGCTAAATACCAACTAAAACTAAAACTAAACGTGGCAGTAGCTACGAAAAGATAAAGAACACACAACAGAGAAAACATAAGCATGAAAAAGCCTATGATGTGTTCTAGTTGAAAGTGGATCGTGTTTCTCTCCCACACAAAGTAAGTTGGGGTCTAACTTTTTATGAACAGCAATCAAAGCTAAAAAACTAAAAAGTAAACCTAAGAGCGAGACGCCCCAAGCATAGCACATAACGCATGAAGTGATAAAAATATAGTGAGACGAAGGATGAACTGATGATTGTTGATGGAGAAGGGGATGCACGGGGCATCCGCAAGCTTAGATGCTTGAGTCTCCTAGAATATTTATTGGGGATGTATGGGGGCATCCCCAAGCTTAAGCGCTTGACACTCCCGGATATTCTTTCATCATCTTCCCTCGCACATTTGAAAACTCCCTTCATACATAACTCATAATAAGCTGATTAGAGAGGTTAGTACCCTTATTAAAATAATTTCCCCCACTTTATATAAAGATATTGTTAAAGAGATACTGTTTCTCAAGATTTCCAAAAGGTTTTTGCAAAGAAAAAGCAAGCGTAAGGTTTGCAAAAGTAAGGAAAGGCAAACCGTAGCAGAATCTGTGAAAAACAGAACAACGGGTAGTAAAGAATTTTTTCGGAGCACTTATGCAACTCAAATCAAAAAACTCAGAACATACGAAAGTTTCACAATTGTATATAGCATGCTGTGTAAAAAATTGAGTTCAAAAAGATTAACTGGTGATTTTTTCCGATTTTTTCCGTCAAGTAGACAGAATCTGTTTTCTGGAAAACATGTCACAACTTTTGCTTCCCTTATCATAAGAGGCTATAACTTGGCACAAAGCTTGAAAATAAAGATACAATGATGTTTCTACAGTAGTAAAAATCATCATGACCAATAAGAACAGAAGTAAAAAACATCTTGGGTTGCCTCCCAACAAGCGCTTTCTTTTACGCCTTAAAGCTAGGCATGAAGATTATAAAAGGTGCTCTCATAAGAATAAGAATTTGAAGAAAGAGAGATCATCAAGAAGTAAAATATGAAACACATTTAAGCCTAACCCACTTCCTATGCATAGGAATCTTGTAAGAAAATAATTCAAAGAAGCACAAAGTGACATGCATAGGAAGGTGGAACAAGAACAACTTCAAAAGTTTCAACTTAGAGAGAGGTGTTTTTGTAACATGGAAGTTTCTATAACCAAACTTTCCTCTCTCAAAGTAATTTTAAGTAGTATCATGAACAACATCAAGAATATAACTATCACATAAATCATATTTTTCATGATCTACAAACACACGTGTATAGTTTTCAACACGGTCTTTAGGATCATAAGATAAATGCAACCCATCACATTGAGCTTTGATAAGAGGAAAATTCTCCGGAATATAAGTTGGAGATTTCAAAAGGATAATAGGTCAATCAAGTGTGGGTGTAATAGCAGAAATTTCATGCTTAACGTAAGGAACTATAGCAAGTTCATTTTCGCAAGCATAATCCATATTGGAATCATGGCCATCAACAAAGCAAGTACTAAGTTCATCAGAAAGGGAAGTATCAAGTGAGTCCCCGGAATCATGGGATTCCTCATCTAAGCAATCATTAGCATCTTCTTGGGCAGCAAACATTTTATTTTTAAAATCCTGAATATGAGAATTGGAAGTATAATTCTCGAAGCAATAAATAAGAACTGCAATGTTTTCAGAACTGTAAATAGTATCGTGGTACTTTTCAATCAAAGAAGCAATCTCATAAGCTCCCTTAAAAGCAACAAACTCTTCAATATTTTCAACATCAAAGTAATCATAAACACCTTTAGCATAATAAGATAAGATCTCATTTTCATTAAACTCACATTGGAAAGGAAGGTGTTTACTATCTATATTAGAGCAGCAAGTAAAATCATAAATGTGGCATAAACACTTAGCATAGCAATAAGAAACTTGTATTTGATCCCATAAGTGTTTTCCTTTCTGAGAAGTGATGTCGCATATAATGAGCATGCTCATCCAATGATTTTCCCTCAACCAAGTCGGTTGGGTTTTTAGCGCGAGCACAAATTGATCGAAGACAATCCAAGTGAAACATGTCCATCCTACCATATTTGGGTGGTTCCACTCCCATGGTAAAGATAGCATAACTAGGAAAAGCAAGGCAAAAGGTAGAAACTATTTTTGTGGTTTTTCATAAAGGACACAAAAATAAAATCTGAAAGGTAAACTAACAAGACTAAAAAGCAAAGGTAAAAGATAGTGTGCCACTCCCCTATCTTAGTACTCGAAGTCCCCGGCAACGGCGCCAGAAATTTGCTTAATGACGGGAGAGTTGATAGGTGCAATACCTCTCCTCGTTGGTTACCCCAAGTGGAAGGTGAGATATAGGATAACGACAAATTTCCCTCAGTGAAGATACCAAGGCCTTTCTCCAGTAGGACTCCGGAGATGATAAGTAGGTGTCAACGGCGCAATTGACGTGGAACTGCACACAACACAAATAACTTTGCTTCCCAACAAGTACAAAGAGGTTGTCAATCTCTCCGGCCTTGCTGTTCACAAAGGTTCAACGCAACGGATAATAATGATAGCAGGTAAAGAGTAAAAACAGGAAAGTAAATGAGTGTGCAAACATTAATGAGAATATGGACCGGGGTCCCGTGATGTTCACTAGTGATGTCTCTCCCAAAAGACGGTAAAACCGCTATGCAAGGTAAAAAAATTACAGCTGGGCAATTGACAGGATTAAAAACGCACCGCAATGCTAACTATGTCACCAAGAAAGGAAGAGGCTCAAAAGCATGTGCGGTACGCCAAAATAAGTAGACCGAAATCCAACTGCATCTACTACTAATTATCCACCTTGAGATATCTATCCAGAACATCTCACTGGTATTAAGTTGCGAGCCCCACCCAAAGTGTAAACCCAAAGCAACAGACAACTGCATTAAAAAGCACTTTGTGAAAAGTAAACAATCCTTGCAACCGCGGTTACAAGCACCGTTGTTTTCCCCCTTTTGGCAACAGCACATCCCCTAGACTCATGTTTCTGTCACTCAAGCATGTCATCGAGGGGCATTAATCCACAATCGAGCATAACGTTCCCTCTTGGAGTCACTACCTACTACTTGGCCAAAGAAATAAACATCAACGGAGAACATGCAAGAATTACTTAGGAACAAAAATATAAAATATAAGAACCAAATATATTACTCTATCACAATCTGAACATAATCTCATAATCCATCAGATCCCAGCAAACTCAGCATAACAACATTAGAAAATTACATATGTGCCTCGATCATGTAGGGAATCTCACGAGGACTAAACCATGAAGAACAAAGAGGGGAGGAGAACATCACATAGCTACTGATCACGGACCCATGGTCCAAGGGAAACTACTCACGGCACATCCGGGAAGCGTCCATTGTGGAGGGGAAACTCCCGGAGGTCAATCCTCCCTCCGGCAGGGTGCCGAGAAGGGTCCTACTGATGCTCCCGATCTTGGAAGCGCGGCGGCAGCGGAACAGAGGCGAGATCGCGAAAAAGGGTTCTGTCCTCGGAGGTTTCGCGTCATGGAGATTAAATAGGCGAAGGGGGCAGCCAGGGCGGCCACCAGGGGTCCAGGCGCCCCCCCACCCACCCCCCACCCCCGGCGTGGCCAGACCCTAGGCTGTGCCAGGTGGCCGCCTGGGTCCCTGGTGGTGGCCCTCTGGCCCCACTTTGGTGATTCTGGAAGCTTCCGGTATGCTGATTGTTTATCCGATTTTTCCCGAATTTTTGGAGCATTTTTAATATGGGGTAAACCTGGAATAGAAAAACAGCAGAAAACAAGAACTGACACTGTGGTGCACTGACTTAATAAGTTAGTCCAAATATGATTAAAATTGTATGAAAGTGTATCTAGATCATAGCAATATCACAAAAACACATGCATGGAGCAAGAAGAAATTATAGATACGTTTGGGACGTATCAGAGTGCAATCGGCCTCGCCTAGGATCATTCGGCCGAAGAGGACAAGGTAACATCCGAGCTGAATCCCAGGTCGGACACCTGGTACAAGCTCATCAATGCGCAATTCCAGGAGATCCGGGCTGTCAGAGGTGTGTGGTCTCCTCCAGCGCCGATCACGCGGACAGGTTGACAGGACCAAGTTCCTAGCTCCACTATTCACTGCGCAAGACCTACAACCAGCAGCATGGAGAGCCGCAAGTCTACACCGGGTCATCCGGGAGCACACGATGTGAGGGCCCCAGCTCGTCTGAGGCTAGTAGCTGGGTCCTCCCCTTTTTACAATTACCTTTGTACCCCGGGCTCGGCCTATAAGAGCCCCGGCTACCCCTCCTGCGTGGGGGACGACGGGCACTTATTGCAATTCCACCCACCACAGAGAGAGCAAGGAGAGAGTTGTGCCAATGGCCCTCTTCTCCTTCCTCTCATACAGCTCAAGGAGCATTCATTGTAGCCAGAGTTATTGCTTATAGTTGGTTCGGCATGACTCGGGGTGTTATCTCTACGGAGAGCCCCGAACCTGGGTCCTCTTCTCCTTCCTCTCATACAGCTCAAGGAGCATTCATTGTAGCCAGAGTTATTGCTTATTGTGTCTCACTGTGTTTTCCCCCACTCTCGATTCCGGCACCATCGACATCAACCTCGGGTTGTCCCCCTCTTTAGCATTCCCCATGGCATCTGCCGTTACCAAACGACGACAGTTGGCGCCCAGCGTTGACTGGAGTTCTGATCCGGACAGGACCATCATCTGCATCACGCATGCGCTTCACATCCGGCCTGGTTCTTAGGAGCGGAGCGTGGGACTACGCCATCGACAATGCCTCGCAATTTGGGACAGGAATGCCAC
Organism: Bromus sterilis; assembly: GCA_950022295.1. Classification (NCBI taxonomy): domain Eukaryota; kingdom Viridiplantae; phylum Streptophyta; class Magnoliopsida; order Poales; family Poaceae; genus Bromus; species Bromus sterilis. The sequence continues at coordinate 289,809,433 of OX465599.1, read as the reverse complement.
TGTCGTGCGGTGTCATTATTCCTTTCGACGGTCATCGCGTCTTTGTAGAAGCTCTCCCAGAGGTTTTACCCAGGGAGGTATGGGTGTTTTCTGAGCTCACAGATCCGTTGCCAGGCGGGGCGAGTGTTGTGGGAGTAGAGAGCACGACTTCGCACATCCATGCGGAGGTTATGATGGCAGGGGCTTCAAGTCTCCACAGTTCTACTTCAGCGACCCGAGCCGCGAGGGAGGCAGCCACCGCAGCAGCAGGCCTGAGCAAGCCACCGGATGTGCTCCGCACTCCCTTGGATCTGCACACCGATCCAGCCGTGGCTCGCGTCGAGCTGGAGAAGGCACGCCAAGCTCTGAAGGAGCAATTAGATCGGATGGACGTTGAAAAACGTCATCTGGAAGAAACGGTTCGGGAGTACAATGCAGTCCATCGCATCAGGCAGTGCGTCATCCCACCCCCAGTGATAGATGAGCTTCGTATTGTTGGACGGGAAGTCGGAAGAGAGCTGGCAGGAGCCCAGCAGCCAGTAGAATCCACCTTCATCGCTCCACACATCGCGTACAACTCTCCTGTCAAGAACATGAGAGCTGTCGAGCAGATCCCCAATGAGTTGGAGCATCTGGAAGGAGAAGAGCTGCGAGAGAGGACGTGCCGAATGCGCGATCTTCTAGCAGCAGCAAGCCAGCAGCAAAAGGCGGACACTGAGAAACAAGGGCCAGTGGCGTCAAAATCAGTTCAGGGGCTGCAGGAGGCAGTCGGAGAGATGAGCCAGCAGTCAACAACAGGCATCAAGAGCAACCGGCGGCGTCAGTTCAGCCGGTGATGAGTCAGCGTCTGGGTCCCCAAGCAATCTCGGACAATGATGCAAGGCATCGCATAGAGAAGCTGCAGCAAGATAAGCAGCCAGAAGACGATGCACAAGCGGGTCCGGCCTGTTTCGGCCCGCGCATTCGGCAAGAGAAGTTCCCCAAAGGCTTCACATTGCCCAGGGACACCCCCAAGTACAATGGATCAGTCAAGCCAGAGGATTGGCTGGTTGATTATATGACCGCAGTCGGCATCGCAGGAGGCGGTAGGCGTGTGGTTGTTCGCTATGCACCGCTTATGCTCCAAGGTTCAGCTCGGTCCTAGTTAAACAGTTTTCCCAGCAATAGCATCAATTGCTGGAAGGATTTTGAGTATGCGTTTGTTCGCAACTTCACTGGCACGTATGAGCGCTCAGGTCTACTACGGCACCTGGCGTTGTGTGTACAAGGAAAGTATGAGCCCCTTCGCGATTACCTTCAGCGGTGGATCAAGCTCATAAACAGTTGCGAGGGAGTTCATGAGATCCAAGCCATCCAGTACTTCACTGGCGGCTGCTTGGATGGGTCACTATTGAAGCACAAGCTCCTGCACAAGGAGATCACATCTTTGCCCAATCTGATGAGAATAGTCAATTCCTTCTCCGCGTCCGATGTTGCAATGCGCCCGATCCAATTGAGTCCAGGCAGCTTCATCCAGGGTCAGTCCTCCGGACAGCAGCAGCAACAGCAATCGGCAGAGGAAGAAGGGCCGAATGGTCTCAATCGGCGCGAGAGGCGCGAGATGCAGCGCAACAATAACACCCCCAACAACAACAACAACAACAACAACTTCAACAATAAAAACAACTTCAAAAACAACAACAATAACAACACAGGCTTCAAGAAGAGGAAGGATGAGCAGCTGGATGCTCAGTATGGCAATTGGCAAGTGGCAGTAGTTCAGCAGTAGGATGAACAAGGGGCCGCGGGAGGCAGTCGGAGGCAGAAACCTCTAGAAAGACCACAGGGCCCGATTCGGCCCCCATACTCCTTCGAGGACATGATGAACCAACCATGCAAAATGCACAGTGAAGTCAGCAAGCCTGCATCCCACACCACTCGGCAATGCATTTGGGTACAGCGTTTGTGTAACATCCCAAAATTTTCCAAATTTTGGAATGTTAATAAATAAATTATAATAGTGATTGTTTCCTTGACATGTTTGATTTTCACTAGGATCTGAAACTTTTGGAACTTATTGAATATTAAAATGAGATGGAAAAAATGACTTTCCCTAATATTCATCATTGGTGTTTTGGATTTATCATTTAAAACAAATCCAACTAAAAATGAAAAGAGAGAAGGTAAAATGACTCCTTCATTATAAAAGAAAGTTGGAAATGTTTTAATATAATTTTATTTTAATTGGAGTTCATTTAAATAATTTTCCATTCGAAAATAATAATAACTTGAGAGAAGATAAAATGACTTCTTCACAAAATTGAGTGAAAAATATTTAAATAATTATTTGAGTTTTTTTGTTGGTTTTTAAAATATTCTATAACTAAATAAAGTCGTTGAAAAATGAGATTATTTTAGTTATCAATTTGGTCAATATTTACAATGCATAATTTTCTTTGGATTATATTATTAATTTATAAATTTACTTTGTATTTTTCTGATGTATAGTTTATTTTATAAAATTAATTGAAGTTCGGTTATATAAAAAAACTGTAGCGAGCCGGGCCAGTGGTCTGTTTCCGCCGCGTGCACAATTTAACTCCGAGACGGTTCCAAATTAAAAAAAATCTTTTCTCTCTTTTCATGTCTGCCTATAAATAGGATTTTCAGAGAAAATAATTTCTTTTTTTCTTTTCATCAAAAAAAGAGAAGAAGAAACCCTAGCGTGGGTCCCACATCGCCGCCGCCGGGACCCGGCCACCGTCCTCCACCACCGGAGATGCGTCGGCCACCGCCTCCTCGCGCCACCAGGACGGCCGAGCCGCCGCGCCTTCTCGCCGGCCCCCGGCCGACCCGCACCTCCCGTGCGCCGCCCCGGGCCGCACCTCCCACGCGCCGCCGCCACCTCGCCGGAGATGGCACCGCCGGACGCGCCGCCGCGCGTGCTCGCCACGGCCTCGTTGACGTCAGCCGAGCTGGCCGCCTCCGCCACGTCGCGGCTCGTGTCGCGGCCCGTGCCCCGCGCCCCCGAGGTCGTGCCCTCGCCGGACTCCTCCTCCACGCCGAGCTCGCTGGAGCTAGCCGTCGCCGCCACCGCCATTTTTTTCCAGTGAGCAATTCTCGACTATCGGATCCCGATCCAGTGGCCCGGATTAGATCAAGAGTTTTTCAGATCTAGGGTACCGGTTAACCGGAGTTGACCCGGTTTTTCTCCGGTTAACAGACGGTGCCGGTTTTATTATATAGCAAACGTTCGCCGGATTTCACCGAGAACGAGCATTGTTCGTCCCGTAGCATTCAAGGGCCTGTTTGCGATGGAAACTTTATTTTAATTGCAGATGAGCCCTTTTTTACAGTTTGCACCCTAGAATCGTTTTAGCTATATCTTTTTAACCGTGTATCGGAATTGGGTGATTCTTTTTCCTATGCACTCCTATTGATCAGTAGTTTATCATAGAGTTAACTTTCCACACATTTGCACACTTTTGAATTTGAATTTATTTAAATTCAAATTCAAACTTCTAGAGGCCATATCTTTGTACCGTTGACCCAATTCAATTGATTCTTTTTGCATAGGATCAGTCTGTCATATACTTTCTGTCCACAGCATTTATCCACCATATTCAAATACTTTTGGATCTGTTTGAATTTAAATTTAATTCAAACTTCAACCTTCTATAACTCGTGTTGTAGTATTTCGTTTCACGTGATTCTTTTTGCATATTGGATCACATGCAACATCCTATCAGCTTATCCACACACCTTTCATATTGGCATAATGTTCACCTTGAATTCATAATGACTTTGGTCATAATCTTTTATCTGAACAATTCTTTTCCGTTGACTCTGTTGAGTTCACGTTTCACCTAACACCTTCGAGCACATCGACACCTATACTTTTCAAGCCCAGTTATTATTGTTGCTAAACCTTATTGTGTTTCATTTGTTGATCTTTTGGTTCCTTTTGGCGTGATTGTTTATGTGGTATCTTTATTTTACGATAGATTGCTCGGAGTGTGACAAGTAGAGTTATCTGGATCGTGAGAGCGAAGAACTTCATCGAATGTATAAGGCAAGTCACACATTGACCATAGCACACCTATATTTTTCATTATGCATGTAGCAACTATCACCCTATGCATGTGTAGGAATGCTACTATATACTATTGCTACAAACCTGGTAGGATAGCCATATGATCTGATCATGTATTCTTAGTCGCCCTATATCGTGTTTGTTATAAATATTGCTATGCTTGTAGACGGGGATTGGTTTGAGATTACTTTGAGTTGTGTGAGGATTTAATAACTTGACTAGCAAACATTAAATAGAATTCACCTCTGGATGGGCGGGATGCATCCTGGAGGTTGCGCCTTATCTAAGGGAAGGTTCAGGGTTCAATGCTCCAAATGGTTTGTATGATATGGAGGGAAGGCATCATGGGGTCGTGCACCTTATCCAAGGAATGCGCCCATGAGAGTGCACCCTAAGTGGGCGCCGTCCAGGCTCAAAAGATCGGACAAACTTAGTGACTAATATCTTCCATGTACGACCACTGGCTATATGGGCTCTGGATTAGTCGAGTAGGTTGTAGGGAGCCTGGCCCTGGTAGCTAGCTGATGTAGATATGATAGGTGTACCGGCTACCAAAGGGTGGAGGTGACCTCTTCTGAAGACTTCGTCTCAATCTTCGGGTTGAGTCCAATGGGTAAAGTGTACAAACCTCTGCAAAGCATACAAACTAATCATGATTAGTCGTGTCCCCGGTTATGGACAACTTTGAGCGACTAGGCATTACTGTTGTTGGATGGTTTTGAAAGATGATTCACCTTAATAAAACCTTGAGTGGGAAACTTTAATAAAGGGTATGTGACGAGGGGGTGACCCCACGACTTCTATGGATGGGCCTACCCGATGTACTCGAAGACAGAAGGCCCACGAAGATGCCGCCTGGGCCTAGCCTTGGCCCACTAGTGGCACCGACGTAGGAGTCCGTGACTCGTAAGGAAGGTACAAACCTGTCGTGCGATACAAGATTAGGGTTAGGAAACCTCATCTGTAATCCAAGACGGATTCCCCGAGACCTAGCCTAGTATATAAAGGCTAGGAGGGGAGACGTCAAGATGATCCGATACACAATCTGTAACCCTAGCCTTGTGATCACTACCCTTGGCTTCCCTGTAATCACCATCTCCAAGAAATAATATCGAGCAGGAACGTATCTTTCTGTTAGCCGACGAGCTATCGTCCAACCTATGCCTCTCATGACTAACCCAGGGTCCCTGACCATGGGATTTGCCGGGGTACATCCCCGTCAATTGGCGCCGTCTGTGGGAACTACACAGGTTGGAATCACGATCTCGGCGGTTCTGTCTTCAGCAAGCAACAACTCAAGAGCAAGAACCAGATGCAATCCATCAGAAGAATTCAAGATCACGGCAAACATCTCTGCCGCCCCAGCGAGATCGCTCGGCCTGCAGTTGTGCCAAGATCAATACTATGGCGGCAACCGAGCCCACCGCCAGCGAAGGAGAACTCGATGACCCAAAAGAAAGGCTCCAGGGTTCTACACAGAGATCCCGATCGACGAGCTACATCACGAAGCAAAGGACTCAATGACCACTCGACGACCCGCCGCCACCCAGGCACCCGCCGCACAACAAGACACCGACTCCGAGCTCGAGATCAGCGATCGTCAAGATCACCGCCAACAAAGAAGGAATCGACGACCCAGAAGACAGGCGTGAGGATTCAACGAAGAGGCCTCACTCGACGAGTTGCGTTACATAGCTACGTGATCGCCGACCACTCGACGACCCGCCTCCATGCGGACAGCTGTCGCTCGCCAGGACAGCGACTCTGAGACTCAGACCGGCGAATACTATGACCCAGATCGAAGACCAGACGAATTATCCAACCTCATAAAGAACCAGAATCTAAGCGAGGGGATCGAAATTGACCCGCGAGTTCACGAGCACCCAGCGGATCACGCGTTGTTCTTCCGAATCTCAAGGAGGAAACGACACGCCGGATCCAGCAAACTCATGGTCAGGGAACAGCTAGAAGGAACCTGCATGATCCATTGCTTCAAAGACAACTGGGGACACATCTGATCGAGCCACACCTTGGGAGACTGCCGCCTGTTCAACGAACTCGTCGACAACCTCAAGGAGGAAAAACAACGAGAAGCCAAGCGCACTCGACGAACCGAGCAGTCGCCGACTCAAGGACTTGTGTACACGATCCAAAAAGGCAGGGTATCGCAAGCCCAACAGGAGGCCTACACCCTACAAGCCAAAGCATCCGAGAACCTAAACGCGGTCAAAGTCTACCAGCTACACGACGCAGAAACTAGTATCAAGTTCTCCCAGAACGATCACCCACCTACAGTCCCAAGGCCGGGGCACGCACCCCTGGTACTCGATGCTCAAATTGGAGGGTACAACATGGAAAGAATCTTCATGGACGGAGGCAGCAGCATGAACATAATCTTCGTCAGCACCCTACACATGATGATGATCCCACGATCAGTATGGAAGAATTCAAGCACCGTGTTATACGGAGTAGTCCCAGGAGAAGCGGCCACTTCCCTTGGAATAATCGAGCTCGAAGTTGTCTTTGGCAGCAGGCGCAATTTTGCAAGACGCACCCTCGAGTTTGAAATAATCGATTGGAAGTCGCGGTACCACGCCATACTGGGACGTCCAGCATTCACACAATTCATGGCGATTCCGCACTACGCCTACCTCAAACTCAAGATGCCAGGATCCGCGGGCGTCATTACAGTCAACGGGAGCTTCACCAAATCAGAAAAATGTGATCGTGATTTCCACAAAGTCTCCGACACCTTCAGAGCCGAGCAAGAACTCACAGAAATAGCCATGGCGACAGACAAAAGTATCTTTCCGCTAGCAAGCCGAAGCGAGTCAAAAGAGTATGGGCGGGACTTCAGGATCGACAGTGAAACGGTCACCCACCAGGTGCACCCGACGGACCCAGAAAAAACAGTCCGCGTGTACGCCCACCTCCCGGAAGAGCAAGCGACTGCCCTCATCGCTTTCCTCCGCGAAGAATGGGAAATCTTTGCTTGGTGCCCAGCCGACATGCCAGGAGTACCGCGCGAGTTCGCGGAACACGCGTTGCGCATCAAGCCAAATACCAAGCCAGTGAAGCAGGCGCTACGAAGATTCTCAGAACCAAAGTGCAGAGCTATCGGGGAGGAGGTCAACCAATTACTCGACGCCCAATTCATCCGAGAGACGAAGAAAGCCACTTGGATCGCCAACCCTGTGCTGGTCCCCAAGAAAGACACAGACGTGCTGCGGATGTGCGTCGACTACGGGCCAGTCAACAAACACTTCCCAAAGGATCACTTTCCCCTGCCAAGAATCGATCAGATAATCGACTCGACAGCAGGATGCGATCTACTATCGTTCCTCGACGCCTACTCAGGATACAATCAGATCAGGATGAAGGAAGAAGACGAAGAGCATACATCATTCATCACCCCTTACGGCGTATTTTGCTACAGAACAATGCCCTTCGGACTCAAGAACGCCGGTGCCACATACCAGCGGATGATGCAAGCCTGCTTAAAAGAGAAAATCGGAAGAAACGTGCAGGTCTACATGGACGACGTCGTCATCAAAACCTACAGTGCAAACACGCTACTCGACGACCTGTGCGAGACCTTCGCATCACTCAACAAGTACAGAATCAAGCTCAACCCAAAGAAGTGTGCATTCGGCGTCCCAGCCGGGAAGGTACTCGGGTACATGGTCTCCGCTCGAGGAATCGAAGAGAACCCCGAGAAAGTCCAAGCAATCGCCAGGATGCAGGAGCCAACCGACATCAAAGGCGTGCAGCAGCTCACCGGAAGACTCGCAGCCTTGAGTCGTTTCATCAGCAGATTGGGAGAGCGCACACTGCCATTCTACCAGTTGCTCGGCATTGCGTGGTAATCACAGCACTCGTCGTCGAGCGCACAGAAGAAGGCAAGGTCCAGAGCATACAATGGCCGATCTACTACTTCAGCATGCTCTTGATACAATCCCAGCAGTGGTACCCGCACTACCAGAAGCTACTACTGGCCATCATCACGACCTCAAGAAAGGTGTTGCAGTACTTCGACGAACACCCTATCACAATCGTAAGTAGCGCACCACTCGCGGACATCCTCAACAACCCCGGAGCGACTGGGCGAGTCGCCGAGTGGAACATTGAGCTCAGCCGGCGGGACCTGCAGTTCAAGCACCCAACAGCAATCAAGGCCCAAGTCCTCCCAGATTTTCTGGTCGAGTGGACGGAGGTCCAGACACCAGGCCCCCTGGACCTATCGAACTCATGGACAATGTTTTTTGATGGGTCTAAAACTCAGCAAGGAGCCGGAGCAGGAGTCGTTCTGGTATCCCCCAAAGGAACGAAGCTCAAATACATCCTCCAGATCAACTTCAGCCACGCCTCCAACAACGAAGCCGAATACGAGGCACTGCTCTATGGCATGCGCATGGCGAAAACATGCGGCGCTACTCGCCTTGTAATCTACGGAGACTCCAACCTCGTCGTCCAGCAGGCGATGAAAGACTGCAACGCAGTAGCCGACAACATGGCGGCCTATCAGAAGCTCTACAACACACTCGAAGGAAGTTTCGACGGCTGCGAGCTCAATTATATCCCCATAACAAACAACACACAAGCCGACGAACTCGCAAACATCGGCTCGACTCGAGGACTAGTACCACTCGGCGTCTTCCTCGAAAGCATCAGCCAGAGATCCATCAAGATAAAAAAGCAGCACCCGAGGCATCTATAGATGACGACACCACTGAGCCAGCACAGGTGGCATCAGCGAGTCCATCTGAAGGCAACAGCAGCCAAGCGGTCGAACCTACAGATCCAACAGCACTCGAAGGGCCAGCGTGGAAAAAACCGTTCCTCCGATTCCTAATCGAAGGCACGCTACCGCAAGACGTCTCAGAAGCTCGGCGCATCAGTCATCGATCCAAGGAATTCACAGTGATCAACAGGCAGTTATACAAGCGCAGCATCACCCAGATACTCCAGAAGTGCATCGACGAAGAAGACGGCAAAGCCCTACTGCTCGAAATCCACGAGGGCACCTGCGGGCACCACGCGAGCAGTCGAGTGCTTGTGTCCAAAGCATTCCGAGCGGGGTTTTATTGGCCCACTGCGATGAAAAACGCAGAATACATCGTGCGGCGTTGCATTGCCTGTAAAAATTTGCCAGCAGGCCACACGCTCCAGCCTCAGAACTCAAGACCATACCACTATCATGGTCGTTCGCCACCTGGGGACTCGACATGGTAGGGCCGCTCAAGAAGTCATCAAAAGGAGGAAGAACACACCTGCTGGTAGCAGTCGACAAGTTCACCAAGTGGATCGAAGCTTTGCCCATCACCAGCTCCACAGCCCTCACGGCAGTGAATTTTATCAAATCAATCATCTTCAGGTTCGGGGTGCCACACAACATCATCACGGACAACGGTACGAACTTCACAGCGGCAGAATTCCAGAACTTCTGCGAAGAACTGGGCATCAAAATCAACTACGCATCAGTCGCGCACCCACAGTCCAACGGCCAGGTGGAAAAAGCAAATGGCCTAGTATGCGGAGGAATCAAAAAGCGGCTCCTTGAACCACTCGAGCAGGCCGCGGGAAACTGGGTAGAAGAACTCCCTGCATTACTATGGAGCCTACGCACTACCCCAAATACCGCAACCCAGTACACACCTTTCTTCATGGTGTACGTGTCGGAGGCAGTGCTACCACATGACCTCAAATTCGGGGCGCCCCGGATCTCGGGGTACGAAGAAGAGGAAGCAGAAGAAGCACTACAAGATGACAAGGACACAGCAGACGAAGCAAGAGACACAGCCCTAGCAAGGTCAGAGGGGTACCAGGACAAGCTGCGCACTTACCAAAGTAGCCGCCTACGCACCAGAACCTTCAACAAAGGCGACCTTGCACTACGGTTCATACAAGAGAAAGTCCACAAGCTTGCCCCCCAATGGGAAGGACCGTTCATAATCGCAGAAGTCATAGGAGGAGGCGCCTATAGACTGAAGAACCCGAAGACTGATGAGGACGTGGGAAATCCATGGAACATAGCGAACCTACGCCTGTTCTACCCATAGTCTCCACCAGTCATGCTCAACTGGCAGCTCATGTAACCCTTCGACGCAATAAAATGATGTTGCCCAAATACTACCACATCAAAGCACTCGGGGGGCTCGAGTACAACGCTCCCCCCGAGATACGCTATCGTCGCTCTCGCGATCTTAACTCAAAGCACTCGGGGGCCCGAATACAAACTCCCCCCGAGAGACGCTATCGTCTCTCTCGCGATCTTCACTCTCGGGGGCCCGAGTACAAACTCCCCCCGAGAGACGCTATCGTCGCTCTCACGATCTTCACTCAAAACACTCAGGGGCTCGAGTACAAACTCCCCCCGAGAGACGCTATCGTCGCTCACGCGATCTTCACTCAAAGCACTCGGGGGCTCGAGTACAAACTCCCCTGAGAGACGCTATCATCGCTCTCGCGATCTTCACTCAAAGCACTCGGGGGCTCGGTACAAACTCCCCCCGAGAGACGCTATCGTCGCTCACGCGATCTTCACTCAAAGCACTCGGGGGCTCGAGTACAAACTCCCCCGAGAGACGCTATCATCGCTCACATGATCTTTACTTAAAACCACTCGGGGGGCTCGAGCACCATCTTCCCACGAGATACGCTATCCTCGCTGACGCAGACCGAAACTTAAAGGGTCCAAGCATAAACCCCTGACAGGCGCCACCCGCTGAAAACCGTTCGGAATCAAAGGGAAGAAACGGCTACAACCAGATAGAACACCAAGTACTCTGGAGAGATATGGTTGGAACACAAGACACAGACAATCCCTTAAGTCTTCACCTGATCGCCAATGATCACCTAAAGACTCGGGGGCTACTCCCATCGGGAGCGCTGTCGCGCACCCGATAAAAGACGGCAGAGGAACGATGAAGGAAATAAAGCTCAGCCTACGTTCGACTCTACAACTCGAACGTAGCCTCGGGGGCTACTCCCATCGGGAGCGCTGTCGCGCACCCGATAGAATCCACGGTACAAGAACTTGACGGACTCGGAGACAGCTCTCGTTGAAAGACTTAAAGATAGATCACATCGCAAAGGATTCGAAGACAGATTCCATTACAAAGACTCAAACACAGTTCACATTACAAGGACCTGAAGATCATTCTCAGTACAAAGTACATTGGTTAGAAGGCAGCTCTGATTACTCGAAGGCAATCCTCATTACATGGAGAACTAACCTAGTTACAAAAGACACAAGCAGCCGATAAGCCTACAACATCAATCACCCAAGGAATTACCACTTCTACATGTGTGCCCATGCTGGGATGATTGGCACTAAGACAACGAGCATCATCACAGACAAAGGAGGAGTCGAAGCAGCCAGCTCATGATGTCAATGACATAACAAAAGGTGAAGCTCGACTTATTTGCAGAGCACCGAAGATGATGCTCCACCATCTTCTTCTCCTGCCCCACCAGCTTCTTCTCCAGCTCCACCCGAGTTGCCGGCGAAGATGACGCCACTGCCTCCAGTTCTACAAGGTCGCCTGGCGCGCCCGGCTGATCGGTGGCTTGGCGTCGAGGTCCTCTCCAGAGCCGAAGGGCACAGCATCACCACCCAAAGAGTTGCCGGAGGAGGAAGAAGTTGAAGACGCAGGCGTAGGACTCCTCAACCTGTCGGAACCATCGCTGCTTGTCTCCTGCCAGTACGGATCCATGCGATTGTCGCTCGGGTCAAAAGCGCGGATGATAAGAGTATCTTCGCCATCAAAGCGGCAACAGAGGGTATCACCATCACTCAAGTTCAAGCGTCGAGCAAACGACTTCCAGCCAAAGCCAAGAAAAATCAAGCGGGAACTATCGATCCCCAACTTAACATAAGAAGTAGATCGAGTGCACCCCTGAAGTCGAAGCAGCAAGCCATCAAGACTACGCTCAGAAACAAGGGCAGAAAATGCAGAAGGAAGAAGAATGTGAGCGGCGTTCCAGCCACGGACGCGTAGGAGGAACTCATAGCGCCAAAAACCCTCCTCCGAGGAAGAGGAGGAAGGCGTCAATGGTGCACCACGGCGGCCACCGCGAGAAGAGCGCGGAGTACGACCACCGCGACCACGGCGAACCCGGCCGCAGCCAGTGATACCTGCACCTCGTATTGGCCCCATGAGGATGAAGAATAGGAGCAAGAGGGGCAGAGGATGAACACTACTGCCAGACGAAGAAAAGGGGTCTATTTATAGCACAACCCCAAGGGCACGCAGAAGCCCAGACGACGGCAGCAATTAATTCAAAGACCAAGCATGCCGGGCGATTCGAATTCCGAGACAAAGATGCCTTCACACGGGCGGCACTGTGCGCTGGATGCGTCAAATCTCGAGTGTTTTCAGTGCGCGCATCGATAACACAACAGGCGGCTGCAGCACGCCACAAAGACCATCATTATGACCGGTTATGAAGACATGACGGTTCGCAGACAGAGCATCTTTGACGGTCCTCCAACAAGGAGATCGATATCCTTACCAAGAAAGGGTAAATTAAAACGGCATCGCAAAAAGAAAAATGCAGCCTGCAAGCACCGTTTTTACTGACTCAAATACATTTTTCAAATATATTTAACCCCCGTCGGGAGCGTATCCACCCATGAGAGTTTCGGGTGCTCCCTCACCTAGAAGAAAAAACGTGCTCGAGTGATTACTCACACCCATAAGAGTTTCGGGTGCTCCCTCACCTAGAAGAATAGACGTGCTCGAGTGGTTACTCGCACCCATGAGGAGTTTCGGGTGCTCCCTCACCACGACACAAGATAAGCAGACCTGCACTCGCCAGATCGTACGGTCCCAAGAGTATCGGGTGCTCCCTCACCCCGAGAGCGAAGGCGATACTCGCAAAACTCTGATTACCCGAGCACTCGAAGACCTCCCGAGCAAAGTACTCCTCTACATTAATCCTCACCCGAGCACTCGACAAAGCTCCGCGAGTGACCGCTAAAACAGCTCACTTGATTGTTTATTCCAAGTGGGTGCATTATAAACTAGGCTCCGCGCCTCAATAAAAAATACATATTCCTGGAACACGATACATTGTGCCCAGATGCCACACAAGCTTAGCGTGTAGGTAAGACCCCGCTGCGCAGATCGGCCGGGCTGGGACTTGCCGCAGAGCGATTTCACTCCCAACCTTTTCCATGCGCTTGCATGATAGAAAAAGCCGGGCGGACGCGCCTAGGCTACGAACTTTACTGGCGGCAATTGATCACTATAAGACCTGCAGCGGCATGACTTTTTCTCGACACCAGTGTTCCAAGCTCATGTCGAGGGACGTCAGTTTGATTGGGCTACTGCGGTTTTTGCCACTAGTGCACTTCACCAAGGCTCGACCAGTCGACTCCTTTGGCCCTTTCAGCTTAGCATTCCCTCGAAACAGGTTTTGTCATGGCCCCAGACTGCCAGCGACCCACGGTTGAACCGTGCATACATCGAAACGACGCAAGAATGGACTCGAGTCCCTGCGCGACTCTTTGAGCCCCCCGGGCACTCGGGGGCTACTGACGAGGGGGTGACCCCACGACTCCTATGGATGGGCCTACCCAGTGTACTCGAAGACAGAAGGCCCACGAAGATGCCGCCTGGGTCCAGCCTTGGCCCACTAGTGGCACCGACGTAAGAGTCCGCGACTCGTAAGGAAGGTGCAAACCTGCCGTGCGATACAAGATTAGGGTTAGGAAACCTCATCTGTAATCTAAGACGGATTCCCCGAGACCTAGCCTAGTATATAAAGGCTAGGAGGGGAGACGTCAAGATGATCCGATACACAATCTGTAACCCTAGCCTTGTGCGCACTAGCCTTGGCTTCCCTGTAATCGCCATCTCCAAGCAATAATATCGAGCAGGAACGTATCCTCCTGTTAGCCGACGAGCTATCGTCCAACCTGTGCCTCTCATGACTAACCCAGGGTCCCTGACCATGGGATTTTCTGGGGTACATCCCCGTCAGTATGGGTTGGAATTGCTGTAGCCCAATTCAACCTTATGTAGTAAGATAAACTAAAATTTGACTGATAGGTAGATTGAGAGAAAAAAAACAGCTTTCTGGAAAATAAAACCATCAGCCTTCCTTTGACTTATCCTTGCATGTAGATGTAGGTATGTTATATCCTTTTTTCGTGTGGCTTGCCGTACAAATCAGATGTACTGACCCGTTGTCGGGCTGTAACCTTCGGTGTTGCAGGATTGTATACGACAAGTCAGTAATGTGATGTAGGGTTACGATGTCTATACTTAACTGTGTCGGTGGAGTTGATGGACGCCACGAAGCTATTTATTGTTTTTCCGGTGTATTCTATTTGTAAGCTAGCCTTGAGCTATGCAGGTATGCTTTATTGTAATACTGGATCTTCGATGTAATATATATGGCATGTGGTTTATTCTTGATATTACATCATGTACTGTGTGTGCTAGCTATTGATCCAGAGATTAGCACAGAATGCACAGAGACTTAGATTCTTAGCGAATCAGGTCGTTACAGATGGTATCAGAGCCCATGTTGACTATAGGTCGCGACCCTAAAAAATGGATAGGAAAAGCCATAGGAACAAAATTATGTTATCACTCTTTGGTTACTTACTCTTCCAACTAGTATATCTCATCTATTATTCATTTTCTAAACTCTTTCTCTTATTTTAGTGTAAATGACCATCCTAGTTGCTTATGCCCCTGAAGACGTGACTTTGATAAGTACACCATCAACCTCATGTATCAATTCAAGTCACTACATCCGAAAGTTGAAGAAGTATCTTACGCGATTAAAGAAGGACCACTTTGGATTACTAGATGATCTTCAAGATCACCTTAGCTTTGAAGGATGAAGCTTAGATTTAGACCACCACTGTGATGATAAGTTAGATAACCGAATTGCGCGTAGTATGATGAGATCATATGTCTTGCACATATGACCTTACTCTAGGTTTGCTTGTGTGGTGTGTCTTCTGAGTGGTTTATTGATTATTGTTGTGTGTTGTGTTATGTGTTTCCTTCGTGAGTAGAATAAGTTTAAGTTTCATTAGACCCCCATCTATTTAGTATGCTTGAAGACTGAAGAAGACACAATCACAAGAAGAATAAGTTGACAAGTGACATGACGATACGAAGATTGCTTCGATAATGCAAAACTGAAGCTACTGACATTAAAGCCTCGAAGAACTGGAAGATTCAAAGTTTCTACCGTTAGATCGTTTTGTGATCTGTCATTTCTTGTTTTACAGACATCTACACATCAAAACTTATGTTTTCAAAACTAGTGTGATGTTTGTATGGGTATCTCTCTCTATCTCTCTCTACCTCTCTATCTACATTCTATTCCCCCTCATCTTCATCCCTAAACGGAAGGAGTTACAACAATGATTGCTAATGTCAAGACTGGAATAAAGATGGATGCAACTTCATGCTGAGTTCAAGGATAACCCAATGTGCCAAGATCTTGCAACAAGCAAGCACAATCTTACTGAAGAAGAACCCTGGAGGAATTTGTAGTTCACTAGTGCACGTTTATAGTAGTCTACGTAAACCTGAGAGTTGTGAGAAACGATAGATGTTTGTTTGGCTTCCAGAACCGATGGATTTATGTGAACTCGGTTCATTAGCAAGAGGAACTTCTGCAACGCTTGTGAGGATGACTGAGTGTTAGATTGCGAGATTCGCTAAACCATATACAAGGTAATGATTTGGGTGTGGAATGGATTGGCCCCCATGACGACTACTTTTATTATTCGCTCTTGCTATGCGGGATAGTAAATCTTGAGTGACTTACCTATAGCAGAGAGACGGCGATGTTAAGCCCAACCATAGAATGGTACAATATTTGACCCCTATATAAGATTATCGTTAATAATAGTAAGTTATACGGTGAGTATAGACCAAGACCATTTCCTGCAAGTATCCCGTAAAATTATTCTTGCTGAACACCATGAGGGAATCGGTAGTTGTTTAGTATTGGCGCCTGACTGTCAGCCATGAAGGATCAGTGCTTGGAGAACTATTACATGATCTAACTCATCCAATCTCTACCATCCCCTTTGCCTACAGCAGAGAATTACTCACACATGTGAAGAGAAGTCATGGAAGGAGGATGGAGTGGTGATGATGATGACGATGGCGATGATCTCCCCTCTCCGGAGGCCAAATAAGCCTCCAGATTAGCACTCCCGAGGAAGAACAGACGATGGCGGAGAATCCGCGATGGAAACTGGAAAAACGACTTCTGTTCTATGGTTTTCCCGTCACGAGAATAAATAGGGGCCTCGGTAGGGCATCAAAGGATGGGGAGGCCCCCAGGCGGCCAACCGGCACGGCCAGGGGTGGGTCCGCGCCAGCAGGGCGCCTGGAGCCCTCTTGCCCCATCTGGTCCCGTTTCTGGCCCGTGAAAGCCTCGGGTGCGTGGATTTTTCCTGAATTTTCTGGAAATTTTCCGAGATACCTAAAAATCCATTTTCCTGCACACAATAAAACCACACAGGCAGCTCTGCTAAAAACAGCGTCAGTCCGGGTTAGTTTAGTTCAAATCATGCAAGAATGAGGGCAAAACAATATCAAAAATGTTTGAAAAAATAGATACGTTTGAGACGTATCAACTCCCCCAAGCTTAGCATATTGCTTGTCCTCAAAGCAATTCAGTTCAACGAACTGAACGCAACAAAAAAAACTTAGACCAACTCTTTTGCTTCATAAGATGTATATAAGCATGCACTATGAAAAAAATTTAGCAGGTATTGAAACAATGCTATAAGGACAATGCACGAAGCAATCCTTCTTTCAAGTGATCGATCGCAAGCAACCAAAAGTAAATAATATGCTGCCGAAAATCAAGATAAAATCAGAATGCACATAGATTGAACATACTAGAGTGGTATCTCGCTAGCCTCCATGAGTGAAGGAAAACATAAATGCAGAAACTCCTCCGGAGTTTTAAAGGAGACTAGAACTAAGAATTTTAGAACAAGCAATATCACAATCATGCAGAAGACAATGTGATACTTTGGAAAAAGATACGACCTCCAGAAGTTTGAATTTTAATTTCAATAAATTCAAATTCAAAAGTGTGCAAATGTGTGAAAATTTTACTCTATGATACACTACATATAACCACAAGCGTGTAGGAAAACGAATCACATAAATCCGATACACGGTTAAAAAGATACGGCTAAAACAGTTCTAGGGTGCAAACTGTGAAAAAGGGCTCGTCTGCGAATAAAAATAAATTCACATCATGAACATGCCCCTCGTGCTATCGAATGAACAATGTTCATTTTCGGTGAAATCCGGTGAACATTCGTTATGTAAGAAAACCGACACCAGCGGTTAACCGAAGAAAAACTAGGTCAACTCCGGTTAACCGGAAACCCTAGATCTAAAAAAATTACTAGATCTAATTTCAGCCGTCGAATGGAGATCCGACGAAGAGGGGGAGGCGCGGCTCTCACCGACGATTAGCGGGGGTGGCGGCGCTCCGGCGAGCTCCAGCGTTGAGGCGGGGTTGCTCCGGCGGTGGGGAGACGCGGCCGACGGGTGGCGGAGGTGCCCGACGGGTGGCGGAGGTGGCCGGCGCGGCGGCGTGGTCATCCGTGCGCGGGGCTGCGACGTGGCGGCACGTCGGGTCGCCGGCGGGGAGGGCGGATGCGGCGCACACGGTCGGGAGGCGGCGACGACCCGGCAGTTGTCGGCGCTTGGAGGCGCGGGCGCGGCAACGCGCAACGCGGCGTCGGCCGGCGACTAGGTGGCAGGGTTCGGCGAGGAGGGCGGCGGCGACATGGTGGCGCGTAGGAGGCGGCCGACGGCGACGAGGCGGCTCCGGCAAAGTGGGTCCCGCGCTAGGGTTTTGGAAAATAAAAGAAAAGGAAAAACATTTTTTTTGGAACACCTTATATAGGCTGGCTATAAAAAAATTAACCGACCCCAATTGGAATCCAAGTGGGCTCGCAGCTACGTTAAAAAGTGTTCGTGGGCGAGACGTAGGCTTGGGCCGGTCGGGCAGCAATGGCTCTGTTATTTTTTTCTCAGGACTTCAAACAATTTTATAAAATCAAACATTCATCAGGAAAATACAAAGTAAATTTTTAAATTCATAAAATAATCTCAAGAATAATATGCACTGAAAATATTGACCAAAAATAACAATAAAAATAATGACTTTACTTAGTTATAAAATATTTAAAAAATCAACAAAAATCTAAAATAATTATTTAAATAATTCCACTCCAATTTTCTGAAGAAGTCATTTTATCTTCACTCAAGTTATTATTATATTTTAAATGGATTTTTTTTTAAACTCTAATTAAAATAAATCGTATTTAAAACATTTCCAAAATTCTTTTATATTAAATGATTCATATTACCTTCTCTCATTTTAATTTGTTGGATTTGTTTTAAATATTAAATGCCAAAACACTAACAATGAATAATAGGGAAAGTCCTTTTATTCCCTCTCATTTTATTATTCATTTAATCTACAAAAGGTTTTGAATCCTAATGAAGATCAAACATATCAAGCAAAACAATCATTAATTAAAATAATTTATTAACATTCCAAAATTGAGAAAATTTTGTGATGTTACAGTAAATATAGTTTTTGAATATGGCATTTTTAGTATATATAACATGACAGAATGAATTTTTTAAACATGGCAATTCCAGTTTATGCGGCATGGCAAATGTATTTTTTTTAGATATGACAATTATTGATCATGAAGCATATCATTTTTTGGGTACATGGCAAGGTGTAAATTATGAATTGCAATTGATAGTTTTTATCATTTTCAGCTCTCGACAATTGTTGATTATGCAGCATGTTAATTTTCTTTTCTTTGCCCACATCGTAATTTTCATACTAAGCATGGAAAGGTGTAAAGCATGGGTGGCAATTTGATAATTTACTTTTGCCATCAAATGAAAAAAAGGGGGAAATCATTCTAAATTATCATGTATCTAAAATTATTATTTCAAAAATTTAAGAATTTACTGCACATATTTTCTCTATATAAAATAAAAAAATAAAAAGTGAGGAGTTTAGGATTTCATCGCAGGACTCCTAGACCAAAGTAAATGATCACAACCATCACACTAGCACTACATAGCCGTGATTAACGATTTTTTTAAATAATACACCTTTTTTAATAAATTACAAAAATAATACACGTTTTAAAAAAATTACAAAAATAATACAGCGTCGTCCAGGCCCTGGACGACAGGGCCCAGTCGGCCAGGCCCAGGACAACAGGAGCCCAGTCGTCTAGACCTAGGACGACAGGAGCCCGTCGGCCCAGCAGCCACGCACTCTGCCTGTGGCCTGGACCATCGTCCTGGGCTTGGACGACTGGGCTCCTGTCGTCCCGGTCCTGGACGACTTTTCGATGTTTTTAGATAATACATTTAATAAAAAAAATCATGCCATTTAGTATTTAGAAATAATACTATTATTAAAAAAATGCACCCTTTTAAAATAATACAATTATTAATTTTTTGCTCCATTTTGAAATAATAAATTTATAAAAAAAATAGATAAAAAACAATGGGTCATTTGAAATAATACAATTATTAAAAAAATTGCACCATTTAGAAAAATTACAATATTACAAAATTGCACCATTTAGAAATTATTAAAAAATGCACCATTAAAAAAACCTAGCAACCCTGCTCGATGGGATTTTTCGGTCGATGCTTTTGGTGATGAGTTTGGCACTGATTGCGCTAACTTTGAGAAAAACTTTCGGTGATGAGTTTGACACTGACTGAGATTACTGGAAAATAGTAGGGCACTGAGCATCGGCGGTTCTTTAATAAGAGCTCATCTTTGCCTCTTCTCCTCACTTCCTCTTCTCCATTCGCAGTGATGGGTGATCCTCGTCCATTTATGCAAGAGATATCTCTTGATATTTTGATAGGTGCGGCTAGAATGAAAAAAGGGCTTCATGGAACTCTAGGTGTATCTTTTGAAGAATTAGTTAACAGTGAGAGCAACTTGCAGAAGTTGAGACAAACAGCTTGTCAAAGTAGAAACACAACAGACATTTGACTATAGCTTTTTCGCCTGCGTGCAAGGTGGAAAAGACTTTGTAAACTAATATATGAATTAGCGCGATTCATAGGATCGTTTGAAGATTTAGATAATCATATGATAGATTTGCCAACTGATGAATATATTAAGTTTTGTAAGGTAATTTAAATTTCATATTTGATTTCCGTATTTAATATGTTCATCGTTTTGATTCATTTTCTTCAATTTGTGAATTGTAGAGATACAATGTGGACCGGGACACAATGAACTACGATCATCACCAGCTGGAATGGTTCAAGCTTGCATTTGGGTCTGTTCCGACTGTTAACGGAAGACCGCCGCCAAAATCTGTATCAACTCATGAAGGTTCAAGCTCAAAGAAGAAGAAGAAAAAATCAAGTGATGCATCACCAAAGCCCACTGAAGATAGTGATGACGACTTTGTGCCAAACAAGCACGAAAATTTACCGTGAAAAAAAAACCAGGTAAGAGTGTTGCATCAGTGTAAGCCAAGAAAAAGAAATAAAGCGATGCATCAGCAAAGCCCGATGATGATAGTGATGATAACTTTATGCCAGACAAGCATGAAAACTTACCGTGGAAAAAATTAGGTAAGAGTGTTGCATCAGTGTCAGTCAACCAAGAAATAGTGATGACCCACTGAGAGCGCCGCTCTATTGGCCTCAAATAAAAGTACTCCTTTGAACTTGATCGGGTCCACAATGCATGAACACCGACGGTGTATATTTGATCAAAGAGATTAACTCCAGGAGAGATAGGTTCCTGGACTGCAAGTTTATCTATGAAAGTCGTTCTTCAAATAACCAAGCTCATGTCATTGCAAAATTTGCATGTACTCTTCCTCAGGGTCGCCACTTGTGGCTCTCTTCCCCACATGACCCTAGTTGTATTCCAATCAATATCAACTTCGAGGAATAAAGTGTATGCAAAACCCTCAAAAAAAATTGTTTGGACAGTACCAGGACCATAGTAAAAAAATGAACTTCACAATATCAAACATGTCTGCTGACCTACAAAATTATTCAACCTACATTAATAAATAATACTAACAGACCAACTTAATTAATCTGCAAGCTGCATATCTAAATAAATTGTTCGCCTAAATATAATGAATATACTACCGAATGAGCTACAAAATCCTACCGTACCAACTAAATAAATTGTTCGCCTTCATATAATAAATATACTACCGAACAAACTAAAAAATCGCACCGGACCAACTAAAGAGATATGCACACATAACTATTTCACACCTAAATAAATAAAGAATACTACCGGATGAACTAAAAAAATTCGGACACCTAATTATTTCACATTTAAATAAATAAAGAATACTACCGTATAAACTAAAAAAATTATTCGCACACATAAATGCCAGTTGAATCTTACACTTGAAGTGTGCGCAGCAACTCGGTTCACCAGAGCACCACCACCTACACCACCGCGAGCACCACCACCTACACCAAACCCATTAACAGATCGAGATTTTTTGTGCCTGCCTTAAGCCTCTACAATACAAATACGGTGCAAAATGAGCAACAAAGTGGTTCAATATGAAGTATTAAACCGGTCTATACCCGACTGTGAGACAGACAGAAGAAGAAGAAGTGGAGAAGGAGGAAGAAGGAGCAGCACCTGACGACAAAATGCTGGGCAGAAGGACCAGCAGCACTCCTTGTGCGGGCGCCGGGGATGCAATAGCAAGCAAAACCAGCAGCAGCGAACGAAGCAATGATCAAAGCTGGGCAGCAGGCAAAGCAACAAAAAGCAGCAGGCAAAGTAGCAGCGAAGCGTGGCTACTGTACCATCGGTGGAGCTCCTGTCGTCCTGGCATGGGACGATCGTCCAGCGCTTGGACGAGTGCCGCTGGTCGTCCTGGACTGGGACGACTGCATGGGCCGGCGGACGACAGCGTGGGCTGCCGTGGGGATGGGCTTCTGTCGTCCTGGGCCTGGACGACTGGACCCAGTCGTTCTAGGCCCGGACGACGCTGTATTATTTTTATAAATTTTTTAAAACACACATTATTTTTGTAATTTATTAAAAAAAGTGTATTATTTAAAAAAAATAGTGATTAACTAGGTGTTCGCGCGCTATTTAAGACAGTGCGAACGGTGCACATAATCACAATATCGGTCATTTCAGGAGACTCTTTATTTTTGGCCCATCTGTCCGGAGAGGGTCGTGCTGGGATCGCTCCGTGCGAAAAAGAGCAGTTCCTTGTTTTGGACCCGTCCAAGAGGTTCGTGCCACCCCCCTGCAGCGCGAACGAGCGCTCCAAATTGGGGCCCTAAAACATATACCTGCAGTTGTAAGATCATTGTGACAAAACATATAAATGGGTTAACGGATTGTTGCCATCATCCATTGTGAAAAAAGAATCTGGAAATATTTTTGGAAAGTTGAAAGGTACAACGTGTCAAACCGCATGCGCATATATGGAGTAGTGGCAAAAACAATAATGCTAATAACATACACCAAGGCAGCTATTTTTCTGATACACGATGAAGAAGCTGCCGGTATATTATTATTGAAGAAAAACATAATGGAATCACAATTGACATGATTAAGGGAAATATTCCTTTATTTATGTGTATGAAAGGAAAAGACATTGGTATTCATTATTCAAAAATGCTTGTCTTCTATTTTAGTCCTTCTTTTATGTTTCCTATTCACACTATTTGCGGTCGAGAACAAAAGGACATTTCAGGATGCATCTTAATCCGATAATAATCAAAAAGGTAATGGTAATACTAATGTTCAATAGAAATAAATAGAAGGTTTTGTGGGTTGCAGAACTTTCATTTGGCACACATGACACCACCAAGAATTGCTAAAGACTATCTATAAACTTAAACCATAGAGTAAAGGTGAAGCCATAAATATCCCAACAGAGCAAGACCCACTGAATTCCAGAATAAACCATGCAAATGAGTATATGTAGATTATCCTCAGTTATATTCTAAAGTAGTGCATAATGTGATGTGATATGAATGAGGCTTTCTCTATGACAAAACTCCTTTAGATTTGTCACCACTCACCCGTTCATCCCACAAACATTTGCAGACTCTTGTCATATAGAAAGCAAATATCTAGTCGCTTTTAGGTTTGCATGTTGGCTTCAATGCTAATAAAGAGAAAACTCAAAGCACACTCACCATAATAACTAACTGCAATTTGAAATAAGATACACTATTAGCTCAACAAACTCTTAGTCTGCAACTTGTCTATGCTCAGGATATTTTCTGACAAACTGAAGAGAACTTTCGAAATTTTGGCATAGGATTAGCTTTCGAAATGTATCACATGTTTGAATCTCAATAGTAAATGGGCATATGAAGCCCACACATTTCGATCAACAACACCATATGTAGCCATACACTATTGCTCTAACTCAAGGGGAGGATAATTTTTTTCTACTCCCTTAGCTCTTACGTGTACCTTCTTTCAATCCGAGGATCTATGAAAGCATAAAAACAGTGAAGGGTTTACCAAAAAAAACTTCTATATCGGAAGGAGAGGTATTCATTACGTTGCATTCTGGTTAAATCACGTACTTCAGTAGATTTTCTGCATAATTTAGTACGGATCAGAAAAGTATATATACGCACAAAATATTACTTTTATCTAATGTTTATTGTGAAGATACATTCATTTTGAGAAAATTAATATGGATCAGAGGAAGTATAATAAATAAGAATGTAACGGGCATATGTGGATGAAGTGTAGATAAGATGAATGATATTTCAATTACCTGCTGTGTTGTATCGCTGCGACAGTTAAAGAGCGAATGGATTCCATCACTCATGAAATAGGCGATTTGAGGGGCCTGTACAGGGGTACATCAGCACCCGCGGTTGACACCTGCAGCAGCTTGATCAGGGGCAAATCTGACAGAGGACCGCACTGCTCCTGTATAAACATTGTTTATGTCAGTGGTATCAATTGGTAGAAAATTTCAAGGTGAGGTCGACCTTGAAAAATTCTGGACATGAAGTAGTGCAAAAGTATATGACAAAATATAAGGCCAGTTTGCAAAGATGCATCTCAAACTGGGATACCTGATTCTTCAATTAAAAAAAAGTTAGTGTCGTCGCAGCATGCAAAGTTACTATTACCTACTAATCTAAACTTTGGAAAAACACTTGATTCAATTCCAAACCTATGTAAATAGGTATGAATAATTCACATTGCATGGAAGACGAATATCGGATGAAAAGGGGAAACATAGAAAACATATGAGCTATAGATCGAGCAAATAAGAATTCAAGGGAATCAATAAATTTAAGAGCTCAACCTATAAGTTTTCTTCCTTTTTTGACCAGTAAGAGATTTGCACATTCAAGAGCATCATGATAGACATAACAAAATCAGGGAACGGAGGAGAAACACACACACACGTAAGCCACGGAATAGACTAACTGAGCGAAGTTGTGAGGATACACGAGAGAGGCCGGACCAGCAATGCTCTGCTGCCGCCACAGAGGAAGATGGGTCTGATGGTCCTATGGTGGAGAGGAACTGAGGAAGATAAATTGTTTTCAGTCTCATTTCGAGCCTTTCTGCACAAGATGACATATAAAAATCCGATACCAATCCAAATATTTTCAAGCAATGTGAAAAGAACTTATAGCAAGCAGAAATCACTAATTTAATAGTAGCACAAGAAAATGGAAAATATTTGAAACCCACAACCTGTTGTACCAGTGCTTCATCATGCATTCCGTAGCACAAGAAAATGGAAAATACTTTAGTGTCTCGTTCTTATCACAAAAAGGGATGGTCACTTGATGCTCGGGAAGAGGAGGTAAGAGCTAACCAAAATGCCTCATGGCTGGGAGGTGACCCACGTGTAGATGACCTCACATGAAGAGTGGCGAGCTGGAGGAGATGGCGGCTGTAGGTCCGTGCGGTATGCGAGTTCCTTTGGATGGCAGACGTTGGTTCTAGTGGCACCGGCGTCAAGTGAAGGTCAAATTTCGGGCGGCGGCGGCGGCAGCGGTGCTGGTCGAGGTCAAGGTCTGGGCGGCGGTCAGAGAGGGCTGGGAAAGACAGAGCGGCGCTGGGAGAGACAACGCTGGGGAGCGAAGGGAAGGAGGCTGTAACAGCCCAGTTTTCACAAAATTAAAAAAAATGTTTTCGGTGAAAATTGTTTGATTGTCTGATTTGTTTGCG
This sequence comes from Bromus sterilis, assembly GCA_950022295.1. Taxonomy (NCBI): domain Eukaryota; kingdom Viridiplantae; phylum Streptophyta; class Magnoliopsida; order Poales; family Poaceae; genus Bromus; species Bromus sterilis. The sequence continues at coordinate 289,784,148 of OX465599.1, read as the reverse complement.
GTGTTTGCATCCCCGATTTATCGATCGGCGATTATTTTCCCCCTCTTATCTCGTACCGGATGGAGACCGACCCTTTCCACCCTGACACTCGACATTTGCGACACCAGGTTTCACCCGATCACCGTCGCGAAAACAGTCTGAGACCAGCCACAACCAACGGAACGAAAACCCCGTTTATTTAATAAACGGATTATTTTATTGGGGCGCCAAAAAATGTTGTCGGAATGTCACCGCAGTGAGGTACGATCGACGGGCTCGACGCGCTGAGCGCGTAGGTTGAAGTTTCGTCCGAATCGGAGTCCGTACGGAGTCACGGCGGTCACGAACGTGATCACCGGACACGCGAGAGGGGTACCGAGGGCGTTTGCGTAAACTGGCCAGCCAACCTGCCTATATAATGAACCCCACCTCCCTAACCAGCCAATTAGGGTTTACCCTAATGGAAAATTGCAGCCACACCCCCAGATCTGGGTCAAATTTTCGTCCAAAACCCCCTCTATCCCGAAACCCTAGCCCTACCTCAAATCTAGACCATCAGATCTGAAATCTGATGGCCCAGATGAGCTCCACGTCGCCTCCACCGCAGCACAGCCGCACCCCGGCCACGCGGGCCCGCCTTCGCCGCCGCCGGGCCCGATCTAGGCTCGGGAAGCCGCAGCCTCCCATGGAGCTCGCCCGAGCCGGCCATCCCCGCCTCCGGCCGCCGCGTGCGCCACGCCGGCAGCAGCCAGGCCGCCGCGCCACGACCTCTCTCTCCCGCGCCCCCTTTCCTCCTCCTCTCCTCCTCCCTATTCTCACCGCCCCCTTCTCACCTCCCTGCAGGAACCGGCGGAGCCGCCGCCGGCCACCATGGCCAGCCCGAGGGGAGCTCGGCCCCCGCGCCCCACAGGCCGTCGTCGGCCGTCGCCCGGACCGGATCCAGCCGGATCCCGGCCACCGCGGCCAGCCTGGCCTCCCCTCTCACGCGGCGGCCGGCTGGGCAGCCGCGCCGGCGCCGCCATGGCAAGTCCCAAGCGGGACGGGGACGAGCGCAGCCCCGAGCCGCCGCCCGGCTGGGCCTCCAGCGCCTGGGCCCGCAAGGCCACCAGCGGCCCCCTGCCACCTCCTCTGGCCTGTTGGGCCGAGCCCATCAGGGGTGAGCTCATTTTTTTCATAGAGATGTGGGCGTTGATCCTCTAGTTGTTACCCTCTTTTGTGCACTTGTTCATATTGCGGCAATGTTGGATTGAAGCGGCCCTAAGCGCAGATTGCGTGTCACGCTTGACATACGGCTTGTACCGTATAAAGTGGCTTTGGGGGTGTCTGTTTCTCTAACATTAGTGATATGGCATTTGCAACGGAGGGCCCTGGAAAGGGACGAAAAGAAACAACTAGCGAATCAACGTTGTGGTTCTTGTCCGTAGGTAAGATCGGTTCTTTCCTAGGAAGCCCAAAACCACGTAAAATTTGCAAAGATAATTTAGAAGCATCTAACTTGTTTTTGCAGGGCATGTGATGTGATATGGTCATTGTTACAAAATTGTTGTATGAAATGAGATTTATTGTAAACAACCGGCAGGAGCCATATGGTTGTGTTTTTCCTTTTTAAGGCCTGCGTGCTGTAGATATATCCATGAGATATATTGTAATGGAGAAGGACGACCATGGTGGTGGCGCCATGGACCTTGGTGCCGCGCTGGTGGCATGATGGAGATCATACCAAGACGCACAAGATGGAGATCTAATGCGAGAAGGACCATATCATATCACATTATCCATGCATGTGATGTTTATCCTTTTATGCATCTTATTTTTCTTAGTTACGATCATGATCGCTTCGGTAGCATTATAAGATGATCCCTCTCACTTAATATCAAGATAATTATATGTTCTTCCTTAGTATGCACCGTTAAGAAAGTTCGTCGTTTCGAGACACCACGTGATGATCGGGTGTGATAGACTCTACGTTCGCATACAACGGGTGTTTTCAAGCCTAGCATGTACAGACATGGCCTTGAAACACATGCAAATACTAAGGTTCTACTTGGCGAGCCTAGCATGTACAGACATGGCCTCGGAACATGGACCGAAAGGTTAAGCACGAGTCATATGGATGATATGATGAACCATATTGAGATGCTCGCCATTGCAGCTACACTGCCTCACGTGATGATCGGTCGTGGTGTAGTGAATTTGGTTCGTGTAATCACCAAAGACGACTCGAGGGATGTTGTTTTTGAGTGGGAGTTAGATGAACTCATTTTATCATGAACTAAATCAAAGTGAATTTGCATAGTTCGTTGTAGTCATTGGCATTTGTTTACTACCTTTGCGCTTAGCTATAATTGAGATAATAGAACTATAGAATTCTGGATATTTAACTTTACGGACTGGTACTGTATTGTTTGAGTGTCAATCTAAAGTTTAAAGTCTTATTGCAAACTTTAGCAAACCTTGCTTACTCCATGAAGTTTAATAATGTGTATTAAATCGAGAGTAACAATTCCAGTGTTAGTGTCTAAGTATCACACTTGCCTCCATGATCCTGGATATTCAAATGTTGTTTGTTATTATCAAGGTTATCTAGGAGCTGAAAGGATTGTTTCAGAAACTATCATGTGTGGAAGATATAGCGATTTCTGAAACAATGTTTAGTTGCAATGTGATAGAGTAAAATTTAGTGAGAAACATGTTCTCATATTGTATGAGAATTTGTGAAGGTTGGAGACACTATGTGTCCTAATCTCTCAAAAAGGTTTTGGGAACTAATATTGTACTCACAGTTTGTCCCTATGAGCTATGGTAGTTTTGTCATGAAAGTTGTCATGATAGGATGAATGGAAGATGTAGGTAAAATGTTTACTACACTATAAGATTACTAAAGAATGGAATTTGGAAGAACACCAAACATTTGATGACGGTGATCTACATCAAAGTGAGAATCAAAGGGTGTTAGTATTTGACTAACACACTTTGGATTATGTGTCATATGAATGGTGCCACAAGTGATGTTGATAAATTCTTCTAAAAAGGAAAGGAATTGCTGAAAGAGGATCTGAAAAATATTTTGGCGAAAAGAAAAAGGAAAAGACTGGAAATGTCCAGCTCGGGTATATAGATGATATACATGTTATGGGTATATTCATTGCTTGTTAAACAGTGTGATTCTTGAGTATTGGATACTGATTGGTTGGTATGAAGTGTCATACGGAACAACGCAATACAAGAGTTGCAATGGCCTGAGTAACTAGCAAATGAATATGGGATGATTCTCATCAAGAACAAAATAAAGTGTTATTGTGTTTATCGTTGGAATTAAACCTAGCCTTCAAGATTTATTTGAATAATTGTTATTCTGTTCTGGTGTTATACGAACAATAGTTGTTCAAATTATCACCATATTCATAGAAGATGGATGAACTCTATAAATCTTGTTGGAGAAATCACATCCATAATAACTGATGCTAAACATGTCGCAAGACAAATGATTAGAAGATCACTTATGAGTGACACCACCGTTTGAATCATATTGCAAAGAAACACATGAAGAAACTCCATGGTGATGGAATTTTGGAGTCTTTTGATTTTGAATCAATTGACGGTTGTGAGAAATTTCTAGAGATGATTGAAACACCGTTTAAATCATATTGGAAAGATAACATGAAGAAACTCCATGTTGGTGGAATTTTGGAGTCTTTTGATTTTGAATCAATTGACGCTTGTATGAATTTCCTGGAAATGATTGAAACTCCGTTCATAGGCAAAGAAGGACGGACGACTAACTTATTGGACATTATACATGTTGATGTGTATAGTTCATTATGTGTAGCCGTGTGTGGTGGGTCTTATAACTTCATATACTTTAACCGAGGATTTGAGTGGATATATGTGTATATTTACTTGATAAGGAAGAAGTATGAAATGTTTGAAAATGTTCAAATAAATTTCAAGATGAAGTGAAAATCATTGTAACGAGAAAATAAGAGTTTATGATTGGATCATAAAAGAAGATTTTTGAGTTAAAAGTTTAGCAAATGCCTGAGAGTTTAGGAATCGTTCCAAAACTTGCATTTCCCGAAACACCATAGGAGTATGGAGTGTTCGAGAGATGTAATCAAACCTTGTTTGACATGGTAAGGATCAAAGGTGTTATTTATAAAATTGCCATTATATTTTAAGGATTAAGCTTTAGAGACTACCGCTTTTCACTGAAAAGAGCGCCATCGAGATCCGTTGAAATGACACCATATAAGTTATGGAATGGGATAAAACCCAATTTGTCTTTTCTTAAATTTTGGTATGCAAGGCATATGTAAAATGTTTACAACCAAAGTCGGATAAAATGCGTCTTTGTAAGTTATCCCAAAGTAACCGTTGGGTATTCCTCCATAACACTAAAGACAAAAGTGTTTTGTGGCTAAGTGCATCAAGTTTCTTGAGAAGGAATTTTTTGCGATAAGTTAAGTGGGAGGACAGTAGAACTTCGATGAGGTTGTTGAACCTAAGCTTTAAGTGCTAAGTGGCGCAGCGCCGGAAAGTATCCCGGAAGCGGCCGCAATGCTCTTGGCTCCCGTGTCCCAAAGGTTGTGGTCACGGCGATCTAAGTTCCTATTGAACTGCGTAGTTCGGATAATCGATCAAATAGTAAGATTTGAGATTGAATCATTGTTATTTGATAATAATGGACCGACTACATGCAAAGAAGCGATGATGGGCCCTGACTCCGTCAAAATGGCTAGAAGCTATAAAATCCGTGATAGTTCCATACACGAGAAACCAAGTTTCTGAACTTGGAAGACCCTCTAGATACCGTGTTTGGATCTATAAAGAAACAGACGTGGATGTTCTCACATCTATGAAATATTCGACATATCGTTAAAATGGTTTACGATTATGTTCAAAGAGTTGGCTATGACAAGATTTGATCTTTCATAACGATATTTAGTCTGGACGGATTATTGTAGCAACCACTACATATGCTAGTTTTGGTATATGGTAGTTGAACAAACGGAACAACGTTCTTCTAATAGAATGGTTACCTAGGACGTGTACAGGACACGGTCCAAAGGGTTCTGTTAATTCAAAGGATGCTAAAATAGCATGCAAATTTCAATGGTTGAAATAAGCATTCGCGGAGTTGGAATCTTCATCATGATGAAATTGTTAAAACGTTTAGTTTCATCAGAGACGGTGAAGATGCTTGCTTTTGCAAGAAATTAAGTGGGAGCACTGAGACATATTTCTAATACATTATGTAGAAGACATATTGTTGATTGGAAATGATGTATCTTTTATTGACACGGGTGAAGTTTCATTGAAAATTTGATTTTAATGGAAGATTTGGGCAAAACCAGTATATTGGGCTAATATGGTCTATATAGATAGATTGAGGTGCTAATATGGTTGGGCCGAAGTACATATATGAAATATTGAATAAGTTCAATATGGAAACGACGAGAAAGGTTCTTGCCGCATGGAAAAGGTTGAAGCGAGATTCAAGTGTTTTGACACTTGGTGAGTAAAACCACATGAATGATTTGATCAATCATGTACACCATGATATGTACAATTCCAGAATGTCCTATGCTCTAAATGTTATGAGAATATACCAGAATGATTCATAAGATGATCATTGGACAATAGTAAAGATATCCTTACGTTCTTTGGAAGGACTAAGAATATATTATGTATGTTGGACAATAGTTCATTGTAAAGTGTTACATTGATACTAGTTTTGTCGCATGATACAATCTAAATTTATCTCAATTTTGGAAGTGTGTTAAGGTGGCAAAATGTAATGGAAGAAAGTTCCATGATAGATTTGGAATAGTTCCAAATGGATTTGGATGAGTTCCAAAGTTAAGACATTGTGACGAATACTACAACGAAAGGCTAAGTATATGACTGCTCTAGCAGCAGCAAAGGAGGGCATTTGTGTCAAGAAGTTTGTTTGACAAACTAGGTGTAGTTCCAAGCGAGCTAATACTATGAAGATCTATTGTACGACAATAGATTCAACATGTTTTGAGCTCAAGGGACTAAGGTCTCACCGGAGGACCAAATTTATGCAATGCCATCTCATTGGTGAATGAGTGATGCGTAGAGACGCAAAGAAATGCAAATACACACGGACCTGAAGTGTCAGATCTGGATATTAGGTTTACCACTAGCAATGCATATGGATAACACCTGAATGCCATAGGTGTTGGATGCGCAAGTACCAAACTAGATTATTGACTCTAGTGCAAGTGGGAGACTGAAGGGAATATGCCCGAGAGGCAATAATAAAGTGGTTATTATCTTATTCCATGTTTATGATAAATGTTTATTTTCATGCTATAATTGTGTTAACCGGAAACGTTAATACATGTGTGTTTAATAAACAGAGAAAAGGTTCCTAGTAATGCCTCTCTTTATACTAGCTTGTTGATTAACGGATGATCAAGGTTTCCTGGTCATGAACATTGGATGTTGTTAATAACAAGGTCATGTCATTGGAGAATGATGTGATGAACATACACCCACAGTAGTTATAGCAATACGATCATGTCATCAAGTTTCTATTGCTGTATCAAACTTTCACGAAGTAACTCTAATCCTTAGACCATGAGATCACGTCAATCACTGACACCGGAAGAGTACTTTGATTCCATCAAACGTCACACCGTAACAGGGTGATTATAAAGGTGTCGTTGGGTACTTTGAAAGTGTTAGTTGAGGCTCGTGGATCAAGAGTGGGATTTGTCCATCCAGATGACGGAGAGATATACTCTGGGCCCTCTCGGTGATATCACATTGACATCGCTTGCAAGCACGTGACTGGCTCACGAGGATGTTATATCACGGAACGAGTAAAGAGTACTTGTCGGTAACGAGATCGAACTAGGTATGGATGATACCAAATGATCGGATCTCGGACAAGTAAAATATCGCGAGACAAAAGGAATTGGTTACGGAGTAATGGTTCACACGATCACTAGTTCATCGTTGAGTAAGTGGGAGTCATCATGGATCTCCAGATCCCGCTGATGATTATTGATCAGAGAAGAGTCTTTGTCATGTCCATTTTATTCACGAACCGTAGGGTGACACACTTAAGGATTCGTTGACGCGTTTGAGTGGATACGGAACGCCAGAGAATATACTGGACATCACATGGACTGTTTCGATAAAACTGCCGGAATAGTTTCGGAATATCGAAATAGTGCAAGGGGATAATTGTTAATGTGTTCATTGAATGAAGTGTTCATCAATGAAGTACTCATTAAATGAAGTGTTCATTAATTTGAGTGACATTAAACAAGTGAATTAAAAGGAGTTTTAATTGGAAGACCTTTGGTTTTTGAGTGGAGGTTAAATGGGAGAAAGTGCCACTTGATTATGTGTGAGTGGAGACTCCACTAGCAATCAAGAGGGGAGAGGTGGGGGCACCTCTTGGGGCGCCTTGGGTGCTGCCCCCCTCTCCTATAAAAGGAGGAGGTGGAGACCCCTCTAGTCACTCATTCCTCCATCTCTCATATGCCCTTTGGTTGGCATCTTCCTCCCCTTGCTAGCTGATCCAGTTTCACGAGTACGGTGCTTAGGCGAAGCCCTGCTCAAGATCTTCTCTACCACCACCACCACTATGTTGTAGTGCTGCTGGAGTTCCCGAGGATCCACTACTTCCGCTGCCCAACTGGAGCAAGGGGCGGAGGTCGTCACTGATCTGTACGTGTGACCGACTGCGGAGACGCTGCCCGTTCGTGGCGTCAAGTCTTCATCACGACCTTGAGGTCGGCGAGTGTTCGACTACATCACCCACGAGAATAGTTCTCGTTAAATATTTTGGTCTTCGAGGGTGAGTCCTTCCCAAACCGTTACAAGTTATCTCCTAGATGTGATCTTGGCAGTTGCATTCGTAGGAAATTTTTTTGTTTTCTATGCAACGTACCCTTCAAGCCTTACCAACCGTAGGATCCCCTCTCTGTCCGAAGTCGAGTCTAGACAAAAACTATTTTGTAGTTACTAAGTTAGTTATCGGAGAGTAGGAATCTTTTTATTCCTTACCCTTGCTCTGGTCAGGACAAGTGTCGTAAGTGTTTGACTCTCGCCTTATCCCCTTCAAACTTTAGGATCTCGAGTGTGTGGAGTTTCGGAACCGTTACAATGCCTTTCTTGCAGCGTATTGTCTCGATTCCGATCTCAGGTTTGGGAATTCCTGTAGTACCTTTAGCTTCTCCGATTTTGGGTATCATCTGGGTCATCCATTGCCATCCATCCTTTTGATGGTGTTTTCACGACTTGCGTCAAAAATCACTGTCCCTTGATCTGGTTTTCGCGATCGTTCTTCCTCTTGATCTCCCGATGGTTTTGTTTTCCGACGTTGCCGTCTCTCTGCGGAAATTTATCTCGACAGAAGTTCGACGTGGACATGGAGCAGAGTCCCTTGTTGGTGGTATTGAAGGTTGTCGACTCTCTTCTTTTCTCGCCCCCCTCTCCCCCGGATCGTCCTGGATCTCGGGACGAGATCCCTTGTTGGTGGTGTTGTATTGTAACAGCCCAGTTTTCACAAAAATTAAAAAAATTTATTTTCAGTGAAAATTGTTTGATTGTCATATTTGTTTGCGGTGTTTGCATCCCCGATTCATCGATCGGCGATTATTTTCCCCCTCTTATCTCTTACCGGACGGAGACCGACCCTTTCCACCCTGACACTCGACATTTGCGACACCGGGTTTCACCCGATCACCGTCGCGAAAACCGTCTGAGACCAGCCACAACCAACGGAACGAAAACCCCGTTTATTTAATAAACGGATTATTTTATTGGGGCACCAAAAAATGTTGTCGGAATGTCACCGCAGTGAGGTATGATCGACGGGCTCGACGCGCTGAGCGCGTAGGTCGAAGTTTCGTCCGAATCGGAGTCTGTACGAAGTCTCGGCGGTCACGAACGCGATCACCGGACACGCGAGAGGGGTACCGAGGGCGTTTGCGTAAACTGGCCAGCCACCCTGCCTATATAATGATCCCCACCTCCCAAACCAGCCAATTAGGGTTTACCCTAATGGAATTGCAGTCACATCCCCAGATCTGGGTCAAATTTTCGTCCAAAACCCCATCTATCCCAAAACCCTAGCCCTACCTCAAATCTGGACCATCAGATCTGAGATCTGATGGCCCAGATGAGCTCCACGTCGCCTCCACCACAGCACAGCCGCACCCGGGCCGCGCGGCCCCGCCTCCGCCGCCGCCGGGCCTGATCTGGGCTCGGGAAGCCGCAGCCTCCCATGGAGCTCGCCCGAGCCGGCCATCCACGCCTCCGGCCACCGCGTGCGCCGCGCCGGCAGCAGCCAGGCCGCCGTGCCACGACCTCTCTCCCCCGCGCCCCCTTTCCTCCTTCTCCTCTCCTCCTCCCTGTTCTCACCGCCCCCTTCTCGCCTCCCTGCAGGAACCGGCGCAGCCGCCGCCGGCCACCATGGCCAGCCCGAGGGGAGCTCGGCCCCGCGCCCCACAGGCCGTCGTCGGCCGTCGCCCGGACCGGATCCAGCTGGATCCCGGCCACCGCGGCCAGCATGGCCTCCCCTCCACCTCGCCCCACGCCTCCTCTCGCCGGCGGCCGGCTGGGCAGCTGCACCGGCGCCGCCATGGCAAGTCCCAAGCGGGACGGGGACGAGCACAACCCCGAGCCGCCGCCTGGCTAGGCCTCCAACGTCTGGGCCCGCGAGGCCACCAGCGGCCCACTGCCACCTCCTCTGGCCTGTTGGGCCGAGCCCATCAGGGGTGAGCTCGTTTCTTTTTCTTTTTTCTTTATTTTTTTCCACTGCTCAATTTTTGCTAAGTCTGGAGGTTATTGCTGCTGTTACGTTTTTGCAATGTTATTTCCCGTTGATCTGTAGCTCGGATCGCGTTGCGCCCAAAATGAAAGTTGCTCAGTTTTGTGTGCTCTAGCATTCGTATGTAGTAAATTTTTCCGTTTGAGGCCATCTTGATGGTGTAAATCTCTGTTGAAGTGGGCATCAGGCCGTTAAACGGCTACTAATTGCTGTTATGTGATGCTGTTATTATTTTGTTGCAAGTTTGCATGATGATTGTGACTAATCCATGAGGCCTATTGCATTGATTTTTTTTCCTATGTGTTAAGCATCATGTGTACTTAATTTTCATGCCTTAACTTATCATATTTGGGTGCTTTAGATATATTAACTCTTGCTCCAAAGTGGTGATCCTGATGTTAATGTGCTGCTGTGCTGAAAACTGTTATTTTATTGCAACTTCGGCTGACGATTGCTTCGCAACCGTTCATCGGAATTGAGTGATTCCAATTGCGTATTGTTAAGCATCATGTCTAATTTCATTATATGTATTGTATTTCCATGATATGCTTGCTGGTCATATAGTTATTTAGCTCCAAAGTTGTTATGCTGCTGTTTTTAACAGCCACCTCTGTTTTTCTCTAAGTCTGTAACGTTCCGATGCCATGTTGCATGCTTAATATCTTTTGATTTATGATGCCTATTTGCATGATTCTTTTTGCCATGCCTTCCATGTCATGTCTAATTTAGTTCCATATCATGTGTGAGCATGTTTGCATTGATTAACCTGTTTATGCATTGCTATAAAGTGTGCTTCCGGATGTTGGCAGATTGTGTTCCAAACTTGTTTTGGTTGTATCTTTTTAACCGTAACTCCGTTTGGGGTGTTCTTTATATGTAGCTTGATTAGTTTTTCGTGTCCTTTCTGTTTATGCTATTGTTTGATGTTTTTAACCAACCTAAAATATGGTTTAGGACAGAACAGTACCAAATGTTTTAATCATGGTGCGACACTTAGTGTTATGCCATGTTTAGGTTGTGCCTCACTTAAATTGACTAGCATAGATAGTTTACTTTGTGCTTCACCTCTTGCCATGTTTTTGTGCTATGCCATGCTTGCTTGAGTTGCCATGTTAATAACCGTTGGTTGATCACCTGTAGCTAAGCACCTTGAACCACCGTAAACGTGCGGTATTCGCGTGTGTGACCGATACCCCACTTAAACTGTTAGTAACCGTTCTCGACGATAGATCCGTATCGCGTTGCCGTGTCGTGTGCTGTCTTCTTAATCTTGTGTTGCCCCTTAGTAATAGAGTGCTTGCTCGTTGATTGCTTTTCAGTGTTTACCGTCTTGTGTGCTTCCGCGGGTACCTCTCGGAGACGATGCGAGCTTGCGATCAACTACACCTTCGTAATCCGACTTATCAACAGGCAAGGACTATACATTACTTATGATCCATTCTATTTCAACCAGCGGTTTGCATGCTAGTCTAGGTTAGGTTCGATGTTTGATCCTACCACATGCTTACAGCCTCTTTCAAACCGATACAGCCATGTCCCCTCCCAGCAAACCATGTACTGCTATGTTACTATTGCTCGTTACTCAGCCCCTGCTTAGTATGCATGGTTAGGATGCTACGATGTTACCCTGTTACCTCTTGGTTTGGGATATCATATTATTATTATTGTTGTTGATGATATGATTATTATAATGTTGATTATATTCGACGAAGGATGGAAGGTCTAGGCTATCCTGCCCCGACGCTTTGTTCCATTCGAGTCACCTAGGATCCGAGTTTCGGGTATTGGTTTTAAGACTGAGCGTGCCTAACCGCGTGTGGGATTTTATGGGGTCCCCTCTTCTTACCTATCTAGGTTCAAACATTTCTAGTGGTGGCCCAAGCTGGTTTTACCTTTTGCAAACTTGTGTGTGCGAGTGTTGACCTCGCGGATTTTCAAACAACTCGGGCCAACGGAGACATAGTTCCTTTGTTGGTCCACACCTGGAAGCTAGGGGGCTGCCCACATCTGTTTGGGTAGCTAACCCGACCTCGTCCAGACGGTAGAGGCCGACTCGAGAGCGCGGCCGGCTTTTGAGTTGGATGTCGACTCATCGGGGGCCACCCGGATTTTTGCGTTGTTAGTTAGAGGGACCTGCCGTTCCGGATCTCTTGGGACTAAAATGGTTTCCTATCATGGGTAGCAACTGAGAGAGATGGGCGTGCGTGCGGAGCCTTGTAATGGGAAGTTGGTACACCCCTGCAGGGTTAAATCTTTTCGAGAAGCCGTGTACACGGTTATGGACGACTTGAGACCTACTCCTTGTTCATAGACAACAACAACTGAGAAAATGTTAATATAACTTGATCAACGTGTGTGTGTGCCTTGACTGCTTCTTCTTCGTCGGGATGCGAAGAGGAGGACAATGATAGGATAGGTGTTATGTTTGCGTAAGTAGTTGATAGCAAGACTTGTTGGAGGCGATTCCTCGTCGAATGCTTGGCTTCTTACCTTACTCTCTAGATCGTTAGCCACTTCATAAATGCTAGTGCGGCAGCAACCTCACCACTTACCGCATCCTTACCGTAAATTACTAGTTGTCCTAGAATGACGAGTGATGAAGTCTTTGCTGGGTCAGATGACCACTACAGTTGGATGCTGAGTATCTCTGTACTCATGATACTACCCCCAAACTCTTTTCAGGGTTCTTTATCGACAACAGGTATGGTGATCGACGTTTCACGTGGAGACTCGACGACGGCTAGTTAGACGGATCCCGGCGGAGGGCCTGGACCCTTGTGGTTATGGGATCGATGTTTTTCTCTTTGCCAGTAGACATTTGATTGTAGTCTGTACTCAGACATATATCTTTCGCTGTTGTATTGTATTAAGGCAGTTGTATGCCGGTTGTATGAGATGTTGTATCCTGTATTTGTAATGTTGTGATATCATATTGGAAATTCGGGGCATATGACTTCGTCATATGTCGCGATGGGACCGATACGTGCTTCGTCCCCGAATCTGGATGGAAACATTTAAATCTGGAACAGTACCGCATATCGGGCCTTACAAAGGCGCTGGAAAAGAGACACTGCAGCGGTTCGTTCGTGTATATACACTGGCCCAATACCGTAAGCCGGCCCAATCAACCAGAGATGGGGGTGGTAAGATATCGAGGGCCGTCCGCGGCAAGCTATCCGACGGCCAGCGCGTAGAGGGGAAAGACTCCTCCTTCTGGATTCACTCCTCCTCCTTACTCCGCCGCCAGCCTATTCCCCTCTCCTCCTCCTTCTGGATTCACTCCGACTCTTCCTCAGTTAGAATCCACAGCCAAAGCTTGATCGAGGAAGAAAGGATCCATGTCGAGGAGGCACTATTTCGACGCCTCCCTGCTGCTTCCTGCTCAGGCTCTAGAACTCAGCGATGCTTGTAGAGTGGAGGAAGCGCTGGTCGACCAATCTGCCTACATCGTCGACAAGCGCAACCACACCACCGCATGCTCCCAGACCAGGGACGGCGACGAGATGCAGGTCAGCTTTTTCCTCGCCCAGCCGCCGCGTGTTTCCTACTTCTGCGTCTCCTGCACCAATGAAGAGCCCGCCAAGTTCAGGTCCGACTCCGAGCCTCAGATTGTCGCAACAGAGGGTAACCTCGCCCTGTTTCTTGTGAAGTACGGCCCTCACCGCACCAAGGACGACTACTACATCTACCGGGCCCCGGACGCTGCTCACAGGGTGCGGCCGGTGCTTGAGCGTATCGTTCATCCTAACCCAGGCCTCTTCCAGCACAATGCCATATACTACTTCCATAATAATGAGGTTGGTCTCCTGCGCTACCGCACCAACCGCCCCGATAACACCCCCACCCTCCGCCGCCACGGAAGCCGCCATGACTTCGACGCCTACAAGATCGTCACACTCCGTACTCATGACGCCGTACGCAATGGGATTGGGAGTCGGTACAACCTCTACACGTACGACTCGGAGGATAAGACATGGGACCGCAAGACTGCAGTCTTAAGGGGCAGAAAGTATGATTTCCCACTTGAATCGCATAACACCCAATTGGTGATCACCATTGGGGGAGATGTGGGCACCATGGGATGGGTTGACCTTGAGCGTGGTATCGTTCTTTGTGATGTGTTGGGAGGGAAGGAGGACAGCTCCGCCACGCTTCGATACATCTCACTGCCGGGTAAGGGGCTGGTTATGCCAGGCAATATTCTCCGTGGCACTTCACGGCGTTATCGGACCGTTGCAGTAGTCGGTGATCGCATTGAGTATGTCGAGGTGCAGATCAATGTCAGGCCAGGGGCTCGACCAAAACTGCTTCATGGCACCTACTTTTCAGATGGCTGGACGGCCATCAGGTGGAGCAGGACTGTAAGCTCCAACTGGCGCATGGACTGTAAGCTCAGCTCTTCCGACATCACCATCCCTGCAGACACGGGATCATTGCTGCCTATGTTGCCACCAGAGAAAGCCGCGACAACCTTGGAGAGGCTCCACATTGGTCACCCCACAATCAGCTTGTTTGACAGTGACATTGTCTACTTCATGGCCAAGATCGATGAGATGGAGGAGGAGGCATGGGTGATTGCTGTGAACACAAAGACGAAGGTGTTGCAAGGAGTGACTGAGTTCACACCACGAAATAGGTACAGCATGGAGTTGACCTACATCCCCACCACCATCTCCAAGTATCTGACTCCAGGTAATGACATCAATCTTGTTTCACCATTTAATGCCTATTTCTCAGATGGCAAATAAAAATCCTCTTCATGACATAGATAAGCTAGATATAATACCAAACTGCAATCATATTGCTTCACTTAGGCCTTGTTAACATTAGGTCCACTAAAATGTAATTGCAGACTTAAGACTCAAATGAAATGAAATCTCTAGTGTTCTATAACACCAATATAGGCAGATGACAGAGCACACCACCTGGCTATTGCTACATTAATTCTGGAACTGGATTTTGTTCTTGTTGGCCTCGCCTATACAGTCTTTTGAGTTATTAGTACTTTTGTCTTCTATGCAAGGTGTGTCCTTAACCTTGTGATGTGTTTTGCTGTGCAGGTACAAAGGGTAACATGAAAAGACCTGGGATGTTGTTGCAAGGTTCCTCTAACAAGAAGCTGCTGCCTGACGTCCCTTCGATGTCGATACAACCCACAGATGAGGGCTCATTTGGACAAAATCTCCACAACGCCCAAATGGAACAATGGGATGACAACATGGATCTTATGGACTTAGAATAGGATGTGTTGGCCTGATGCTTCTTCTCAGTTCCATCTTTGGGATTGCTACTCATTGTTCCTCATGTGTTAGAATTTGGTTTACCAATGTATGCCTGGTTCAGTTTTGCATAATGTACTCTTGGCATGTGTTCTGTGTTCATCTTATGATTATTCATGTAAGGCACATAATACTTTGCTTACAAGGGGAACAAATTGTCAAGACAACAACTTAATCCAAAAAATTTCTCATCATTCGCAGTTCTTTCTACAGTATGTACCATAGTACAGTTTAGCTAACTGCCCTTGTAATACATGTGATTTCAGATGACAAGCCCAGAATGTATTTCTGACACTGGTCTCTCCCCCTATTTCTGCTGAATGTTTCGTCGGCTTCATTCTTCAGGTCAAGCTACACATTCAACTCCTCTAGTGTTGATGAGGACTTCCTTTTTCAGAAAGACAAGATAAAGTCACACTAGCTCGTGTCATGCTAGATTTCCAGCAAAGTATACAATTCTACGTCAAAGCGGATAACTAGTGCATCACACGAGATGCTGTGTGATCCTAACGGACACTATCTGCCCCCCTCTTTTTCTGTCTCTCACGGCTTGAAACCTTGAGTGCAATCCTGGCATAGAAATGTGGACAAATGCTGAGTGACATAATGAAGTTACCAGGCTCAAGCGAAGCAAATGCTTGCGGAGTTTGTGAGCATACCTCATTGCGGAGAAGATTGGTGCTTATGGCGACTGCTGATGGCCTGAACAGCACATGGGGAATGAGCAGATCACGTCTCGCTGTCCAGGACGTGTGCAGAACATCTGTAGCAGTAGTATGAATGCCATCAGTTGTCACCGGTCAGTGTAGCAAATTATTACTAAGAGTAATATATATTAAAGACAAGTATCGAACCAGTTGCCGGTTGTGAAGTAAGTGTTAGAATTAATTAACATGTGTTAATTATAAGGTAAATTTATTTTTGTAACTTCCACACCTTCATGAAAAGGCATCTTTTTATGGTGTCCTTTCGTCTGTGTATATATCACATCATCTAATGAAAAAAAAACACAGTTGATTTATTTGTTGCCTCTCTAGTTTCCTCTCAATACGTTATCAGCCACTCTAGTCTCTAGCGAGAGTGAAAAGGCCACGAACTGAGTACGCGCCGTCCACGGCTTCGACGGTGCCGGCTTTGGACGACTCCACGGCAATCTCCTCCCTATTCACGGCAAGACGAAAAAAAATGATAGTGCATCAGTTTGCATGCAACTTGTTTGTTTTTTGTGATTATTATCAGATCTAATCATGTGTCTTCTGTTCATCTTATGCATACACTAATCCCTTGGATCGTGCATGTGAACATGGAGACACTGATTTCTACTCCAAGAAAGAATCTTTTTTCTTTGAGCAAGAATCAAGAGGAACGGTTCGACAGCGCCAGTGAATGAACGATGAAGGCCCGTCTTCCACGGCAAGCCGCCTGCACTCCCGGGCCATCCCGATCACACCTAAATCCTCGAGACGCTGCAACCCATCGCCGGCTACAAGGCTCGACGGCAGCACCATACGGCGCATCAGTGATGACCCACAATCGTAAGGGATCTATTGCAGCGTTTTCGATAAGAAAGAGTGTCGAACCCAACGATGAGCGAAAGGTATTGATAAGTGATTTTGGACAATGAATAACTGCAAGCACTGAAAGATAACTTTTTTTAGGGGTTTTGGTATAAGCAACAATAAGATAAAAGCAAGCAAAATAAATGGTGTTGAGGAGCAGCAGGCGGCCCAATCCTTTTTAGCAAAGAATAAGCCTGACAACTGAAGTTATAAAGACTAAAGCGTTCTTAAGGACACATGGAGAGGCAGTCATGTGCTTTCGCCATGTTCCGCATTGATAACATGTTTTGTGTTGATAAGTGTTGAGTGGGTGGATCTATGCTAGCGCACTTTCTACACTAAGATAAGTGCATTCTTATGATTAAACAACTTGCAAGCATCCGCAAATACAAGATAGAAATTAAGGCAAAGCCTAACCACAGCAATAAGATCAAGGATCAATTATTCCCTTGTGCAAAAGTGTGCAAACTGGGGTTCAGGTTTCTATCACTCCGGCAACCCACCGTAAACATTCTTTATACACAATGTATTCCCCTAGGTCCTTAATAAGGCGAAGTGTTGAGTGTTCGACTCACACAACACCACTAGGAAAATATCAACACAACTTAAATATCAAACAACACATATTACTTCAATATCATATGACTACTAGCAACAAGACTTCTCCCATTTCCTCAAGAACTAAAGTAACTACTCACAAGACATAAAAGAGATCATGATCATGGGTGATAAATAGGTGGTAAACAATCTGGACATAATGATATTTCTCCAGCAAAACTCAATAGCATTCACCACAAAGTAGTAATCAACACCGGTAGAGTAGAGAGGATAGATAGTACGAGTTACAACGCAAGTTGCAATTGTGAGATGAGATTGGATGAAGATGAAGATGGTGCTGATGTTGGGGATGATGTTGATGATGATCTCGATGATGCACGTGACGATGGTGATGACGATGGCGATGATCTCCCCTTCCGGGAGGTGATCTCCTCGGCGGAATCTGCCCGCCGGAGAGCCCTTTTCTTCTCTGTAGGTTTCCGCCATGGAGCGGCGACGGAACTCCGTAAAAACTCCTCTTTTTGGGGTTTTCGGACGACGAAGAGTATATAGGCCAGAGGGGGGAGCCTGGGGTGGTCCCAGGGCTCCAGGCGCCCTCCTGGCGCGGCCAGGGTGAGGGCCGCGCCACGTGGCCGCCTGGGGCCCCTGTGGCCCCCCTCTGGTCCCTCTTTCACATGTCTCCGTCAATCCCCTCAAAAACACCCCCCGTCGATTTTCAGGTAATTTGGAGGTGTTCTTCAGCAACTCAGCGTCCACTTTTTACCGCTGAATCCTGCGTCTGCTGCTTCGGCATCGGAAAGTTGCAAACTGTGTAAAACAAGTCAAAACAACATAAGTACATCATCATAATGTGAAATATATCAATGAATAAGGATGAATTACGATATAAAATAGTGATGCATTTTGGACGTATCAACTCCCCCAAGCTTAGACCTCGCTTGTCCCCAAGCGAAAACTGAGCTCGGTAAACCTACCCACAAGTTTAGAGAGTGAAGTGTCGATAAATAGAATACAGACAAGAAGCATCATGATTTCTTCACCAAACTCAAATATCCTCAAAAACAATCTTCAACTCATAAGGCCCTTATGAAAGAGTAATAACAATTATAATCAAGAGTAGGGCTGAGAAAACTTATCAAATCATGGCAAATATGTCCTTTGGTCAAAGAACAACTAATATCTTTTACTTTTGCTCTTTCTTTTAATATTTTGATGAGATCAATTGAAGCTTTTGAAAGACCATGTTATTAGGCACGAAGTGAAAATGTTAACACAAAGGAAGATGTTTTCTTCAACCAGGCTTAACAAACAACTTACTTATCAAATGATAATGTCAACAAGGATGTGGTATGACAGATCTTAATGCAGCTTTATATGAATGAATCCTTGTCACATCAAGTGTCTGCTCTCTTTAAGAATAGAAAGAAGTAGGAATAACTGACTCAACCTAAAACTTAAAGATAAGCCCTACTCTAGGGAAGTAGGGAAAACTCAAGTGCTATCCTTAAATAAAACAGAATGAAAACAAGTTTTGAGAGGTGCATGATTTGTCAATGAATGCTAATAGATAACTCATTACTCCTCAGATTGGACAAGTTTCGAGGAACGGCTCCCACACGGGGACGATCACATCCCCGCAATCTCCTTTGTTTATCATTGCCAAAGTTTTCTGATTTCTCATGAACAAAGCGTGAAGGAGGGTTTGTTTGTAGTATTATCTTTTGTGAGCTGGGCGCATGATACGTCCGAAATGTATCTATAATTTCTGCTTGCTCCATGCATGTTTTGTGTGATATTGCTATGATCTAGATACACTTTCATACACTTTTGATCATATTTGGACTAACCTATTAACTCAGTGCACCCCAGTGCCAGTTCCTGGTTTCTGCTATTTTTTTATTTCAGTTTTCCCCCATATAAAAAGTGCCAGAAAAATTCCAGGAAAAATACAGGAAAAATCAACGTACAGGAAGCTTCGAGAAGAGCCCGGGAGGGGCCAGAGGGGAGCCAGGGGGGCCAGGCGGCCACCTGGCGCGGCCCCACCCCTGGCCGCGCCAGGGGGCGCCTGGGGCCCCTGGTCCACCTCTGGCCGCCCCCTTCTCCTATTTATTCTCCGTCACGGGGAAACTCCGAAGAAAGAACCCTATTTCGCAAACTCGCCTCTGTTTCGCCGCCGCCGCGCTTCCGAGATCGGGAGCACCAGAAGACCTCTTCCCGGCACCTTGCCGGAGGGAGGATTGACCTCCGGGAGTCTCCTCTCCACCATGGATGCTCCCCGGATGTCTCGTGAGTAGTTTTCCTTGGACCATGGGTCCGTGATCAGTAGCTATGTGATGTTCGCCTCCCCTCTTTGATCTTCATTGTTTAGACCTCGTGAGCTGCCCTACATGATCGAGGCACTTTTGTAATATTTCTGCTATTGCTATGTTGAGTTTGATAGGATCTGATGGATTATGAGATTATATTCACATTGTGATTGAGTAATATATTTGGTTCTTATCTCTTATATTTTCGTTCCTAAGTAATTCTTGCATGTTCTCCGTTGCTGTTTATTGCTTTGGCCAAGTAGTAAGTCGTGACTCCAAGAGGGAACGTTTTGCTCGATTGTGGGTTCATGCCCCCCGATGACACGCTTGAGTGACAGAAACATGAGTCTAGGGGATGTGCTGTTGCCACAAGGGGGAAAACAACGGTGCTTGTAACCGCGGTTACAAGGATTGTTTACTTTACGCAAAGTTCTTTTAATGCAGTTGTCTGTTGCTTTGGGTTTACACTTTAGGTGGGGCTCGTAACTTAATACCAGTGAGATGTTCTGGATAGATATCTCAAGGTGGATGATTAGTAGTAGATACAGTTGGATTTCGGTCTACTTATTTTGGCATACTGCCCATGATTTTGAACCTCGTCCTTTCTTTTGTAGCATAGTTAGCATTGCGGTGCGTTTATAATCCTGTCAATTGCCTTTCTGTAATTTTTTTACCTCGCATAGCAATTTTTATCGTCTTTTGGGAGAGAGACATCACTAGCGAACATCACGTATCCTGGTCCATATCCTCATCACAGTTTACACGCTCATTTACTTTTCTGCTTTACTTTTAATTGCTATCATTATCCCTTGCGTTTTATCCTTTGTGAACAACAAGACCGGAGAGATTGACAACCTCTCTGAACTTCGTTGGGAACAAAGTTATCGTGTCTGTGTGCAGGTCCGCGTCAGTTGCGCCGCTGACACCTACTTATCATCTCCGGAGTCCTACTGGAGACAAACCTTGGCATCTTCACCGAGGGAAATTTGCTGCTGTGCTACATCACGCCTTCCACTTGGGGTTTACCAACGAAGGGCGAGAAATCACTATCATCATCTCGCACATCAAGCCAAATTTCTGGCACCGTTGCCGGGGACTTCGAGTGCTAAGATAGGGGAGTTGCACACTACCCTTTACCTTTGTTTTTTAGTCTTGTTAGTTTATCTTTCAGTTTTTATCCTTGTGTCTTTTATCAAAAATTACAAATAAAATCTACCACACTTGCTGCTACTATGGGTTCCACTAAAAACACCAAGTTGTGTGACTTCACTAGTCACAACAACCAAGACTTTATCTGCACTCCCATTGCCACACCTGCCACTTTAGCTACCTCTTATGAAATTAAACCTGCTTTGCTAAACCTTGTTATGAGAGATCAATTCTCTGGTGCTGGAGATGCTGCTGCTTTACACTTGAATAATTTTGTTGAATTATGTGATATGCAAAAGTATAAAGATGTAGAAGGTGATGTTGTTAAGCTCAAGCTCTTTCCCTTCTCTTTAAGGGGAGATGCTAAAATCTGGTTTCAATCTTTGCCTAGGAATAGCATAGATTCTTGGGATAAGTGCAAAGATGCTTTTATAGGGAAGTACTACCCTCCTGCTAAGATTATCCAATTGAGGAGTAATATTATGAATTTTAAGCAATTGGATAATGAACACGTTGCCCAAGCTTTGGAACGAATGAAATCTCTTGTTATGAAATGCCCTAGACATGGTTTGACTACCTGGATGGTTATCCAGACTTTTTATGCAGGCTTGAACTTTACCTCGCGGAACCTGTTAGATTCGGCCGCGGGAGGAACCTTTATGTCAACTACACTTGGTGCTGCCACAAAGCTTCTCGATGAGATGATGACCAATTATTCCCAATGGCACACCGAACGCGCTCCAACAGGTAGGAAGGTAAATTCTGTCGAGGAAATTACCTCCCTCAATGAAAAAGTTGACTTAATTATGTCTCTACTTACCAAGCAACCCTCTATGGATCCTCAGGATGTCCCTTTAAATTCCTTGGTTGCTCAAGAACAAGTAGATGTGAATTTTATTGCTAGAAACAACTTCAACAACAATGCTTATAGGGGAAATTTTGCTAGCAATCCTAGACCGTTTCCGTCCAACTAGGGAACAACAATACCTACCCTAGCAACAAGAACCCTTCTTCTGAATTAGAAAGCATGCTTAGAGACTTTATCACTACCCAAAAAGCCTTCAAAAAAAATGTAGAGGAGAAATTAGCTAAAATAGATAATCTCTCTTTGAAGGTAGAAAGCTTAGCCCTTGATATTGAGATGCTTAAAATTAGAACCTCTCCCCTTGAGGAGAATAAGGCCACTCCTATTAATGCTATCCAATTACAAATCAATGAAAACATTAGGATGATGGCTAAACTTAAAGAAAGATGGGATAGAGAAAAAGAGGAAGAGGATAGAATTAAGAGCCTTCGTACACACAACACAGTTGCCACTATCCAAATTGTTCAGGAAACTCAAACTATTAGCACCCAATGCACTCCTAGTCCCGTTGGACCTATTAATGGTGATGCTAATGCCTCAATCGTAGATAAAGAAACTCCTATACATAGAGGGTTTCAAAAAAGTGAGCCTAGATGACACTACTACCACCTTTGATAGTAGTGATATTGATTTTGATAGTTGTACCCTCTCAGAAGTTATTAGCTTGCTACACAAAATGTCTAGAGACCCCCACACTAGCACACTTAATCTCGCCTTCACGGAGCATATCACAAATGCTCTCATCAAAGCTAGGGAGGAGAAGATTAGAGTAGAAGCCTCCATACCTAGGAAGCTAGATGATGGTTGGGACCCTACGATCAAAATTAAATTAAATAACTTCTCTTGCTATGCTTTATGTGATGTTGGAGCTAGTACCTCCGTTATGCCCAAAAGAATATTTGATATGTTTGAGTTGAAGCCCTTTGAGCCTTGTTCTTTTGGTGTCCATCTTGTTGATTCTTCCGTAAAGAAACCTTTGGGGAAGATCGACGATGTTCTTATCATTGTCAATGACAACTATGTTCCCGTTGATTTTATTGTTATGGATATAGAGTGTGAACCTTTGTGTCCAATTATTTTGGGACGTCCTTTTCTTCGCACCGTTGGTGCGGTTATTGACATGAAAGAGGGGAATATAAAATTTCAATTCCCATTCAAAAAGGGGATGGAACACTTCCCTAGAAAGAAAATCAAGTTACCTTTTGAGTCCGTTACTCGGGCTAGTTATTCTCTTTCTCTTGATAAAACTTGATTCTTCTTTTTTGCATCATGCCTAGCTAATGGCTTTAAAGAAGCACTTTCGGGAGGCAGCCCGCAACGAATTTAGGTTTTTCTTTTTGCTTTTGTTGTGTCTTGATGTTTGTTACTACTGTAGCAACATCATTGTATCTTTATTTTTCAGCTTTGTGCCAAGTTATAGCCTCTTACGGCAAGGGAAGTAAAAGTTGTGACATGCTGTCCAGAAAACAGATTCTGTCCTCGTGAGCAGAAAAATTCTAGAAAAATCCCAGTTCATCTTTTTAAGCTGAAATTTTTACACAGTATTCTCTATACAATTAAGAAACTTCCGTATGTTCTGAGTTTTTTTATTTGAGTTGCAGAAGTACCCCTAAAAAATTCTTTACTATCTTCTGTTCTGTTTTTCACATATTCTGCCACGTTTTGTCTCTCCTAACTTTTGCAAACCTTAAGCTTGCTTTTTCTTTGCAAAAACTTTTTGGCACTCTTGAGAAACAGTAGCTCTTCAAGAATATCTTTATATCCAGTAGGGAAAAATTATTTGTTAAGGGTACTAACCTCTCTAATCAGCTTATGATGAGTTATGTATGAAGGGAGTTTTCAAGTGTGCGATGGAAGATGATGAAAGAAGATCCAGGAGTGTCAAGCGCTCAAGCTTGGGGATGCCCCCATGCGTCCCCAATAAATATTCAAGGAGACTCAAGCGTCTAAGCTTGGGGATGCCCCCGTACATCCCCTTCTCCATCAACAATCATCAGTTCGTCCTTCGTCTCACTATATTTTATCACTTCATGCGTTATGTGCTATGCTTGGAGCGTCTCGCTCTTAGGTTTTGTTTTTAGTTTTATTTAGCTTTTGTTGCTGTTCATAACAATTTAGATCCCGTCTTACTTTGTGTGGGAGATAAACCCGCTCCACTTTCAAAATCTAGAACACATCATAGGATTTTTCCTGCCTATCTTTTTGCTGTTGTGTGTTCTTTATCTTTTCATAGCTACTACCATGTTTAGTTTTAGTCTTAGTTTGTCTTTAGAAAGAGCCTTGGCTTTTGTTTAGTTTGTTGCCGCAACTCTTTTTAGTTTTCATGTTTATCTTGTTAAGAGAGTTGGTTGTTGCACTGAGTTGTGTCTTGTTTTGAGAAGTAGGTAATTGAGGTTGCTATTTAATTTTAGTAGTAACTTGCAATAGTTTTGAGGTATTGTTGTGAGTAATGTTTGAACTTTTGGTGTCAAGAGATCTAGCATATTAGTGATAGGTGTCGTATTTTGGGCAATCCGTGTGTATTTTCAAAACCTAAAAAACTAGTTGAGAACTCTAGCTACTAGATGGATCACTACTCTTCTAAGGAGTCGAATATCAGAGAACACTCACGTACCATGAGTCGAGGATGCGCAAGGATATCCAAACCCCCATATACTCCTCCTCGGGGTACTTGTCTCTTTGTGAACCTCCTTATTAGATTGAGAGTTACCGATAATAAGTGCATGAGTTCTTCGGACTAATGTAAGTATTGAAAGTTGACACTTCCACCTTCCCATATTTTGCTAGCCTCTCCTGTACCGTGCATTGCCTTCTTCTCACTCCGAGAGTTGGTGTCCCCCTTCGCCGGTACATCCAAACCCTTGGCATGATACGCTCTGTCATCATAAGCCTCCTTATATCTTTCCTCAAAAGATCGACCATACCTACCTATCAAGGCATTTCCATAGCCTTTCCGAGTTACATTGCCATGCAACTTCCACCTCTTCATGACTTGATCTTCATGTCATACGTGTTCCTGCTACACTGGCAGCGACATACATTGCATACATCATGATAGTTACATCTTCTTTATGATTTTGAGTACCTTGTAAAGTGTGAAAGATCTCATTTATCTTCTTGTAAAATAGAGTGTTGCCCTTAAGTGAGGAAAATACCCCAAAGTGGACACAATAAAAGATCCCAAAGAGGACAAATGAGAGTTAAATAGAAAGAGCCATTGAGGCCACAAAAAAATACAAAAAAATAGAAAAAAGAGAAAAAGAAATAAAAAGAGAGAAAGGGGCAACACTACTATCCTTTTGAGAGATCCACACTAGTACTCCCTTTACCCTTGTACTCCATAGAGATGATTATCTTGCATATAGTTCCATTGGAGAGCTTCTTTGCTCGTATGTGCATCCGTTGCATGGTAATCCCTACTCCTCGCATCATATCTATCATTTGGCATCTCTTGCCTATGATTGTCCTCATTGATGTGAGCCTTTATCACCCTTTTTTGTCTTCCTCCTCCACCATACTTCTCTCTTTGCCATCCTAAGTGTCAACTCTCGTGCTTACGCTCATCCATTGCATGAGTGCTCAAAATATCGAAAAGGAGTGGATCAAATTGACTTGTACCTGGCTAGTGGTCTGGGGATGAGTCAAGATAAGATCCCAAAGAAGACCAAGTGTGAAACTTTAGTAGATTGAGTTCTCAACACAAAATACTTTTTCTCGTATTACCTATCCTCCTTCTTGCACGCAAACACCATTTGGAGACATTCGAGTCACAGACAGCGAGAGCTCTTGCACCTAATGTTCTTTTGTTACTTGTTTCAATGCTAATATAGACTCTTGCATGTTATGACTTGAATTGAATCTCTAACCTTGATTGTTTTACTTTTCAAAGTTCTTTTATGGTTTCTAGCATGTCACCACAGAAATTATGCTGTTATCATTTACCTACTCGAGGACGAGCAGGAATTAAGCTTGGGGATGTTGATACGTCCAAAACGTATCTATAATTTCTGCTTGCTCCATGCATGTTTTGTGTGATATTGCTATGATCTAGATACACTTTCATACACTTTTGATCATATTTGGACTAACCTATTAACTCAGTGCACCCCAGTGCCAGTTCCTGGTTTCTGCTGTTTTTCTATTTCAGTTTTCCCCCATATAAAAAGTGCCAGAAAAATTCCGGGAAAAATACAGGAAAAATCAGCGTACATGAAGCTTCGAGAAGAGCCTGGGAGGGGCCAAAGGGGAGCCAGGGGGGCCCAGGTGGCCACCTGGCGCGGCCCCACCCCTGGCCGCGCCAGGGGGGCCCTGGGGCCCCTGGCCCACCTCTGGCTGCCCCCCTTCTCCTATTAATTCTCCGTCACAAGAAAACTCCGAAGACAGAACCCTATTTCGCAAACTCGCCTCTGTTCCGCCGCCGCCGCGCTTACGAGATCAGGAGCACCAGAAGACCTCTTCCCAGCACCCTGCCGGAGGGAGGATTGACCTCCGGGAGTTTCCTCTCCACCATGGATGCTCCCCGGATGTCTCGTGAGTAGTTTTCCTTGGACCATGGGTCCGTGATCAGTAGCTATGTGATGTTCTCCTCCCCTCATTGATCTTCATTGTTTAGACCTCGTGAGCTGCCCTACATGATCGAGGCACTTTTGTAATATTTCTGCTATTGCTATGTTGAGTTTGATAGGATTTGATGGATTATGAGATTATGTTCAGATTGTGATTGAGTAATATATTTGGTTCTTATCTCTTATATTTTTGTTCCTAAGTAATTTTGCATGTTCTCCGTTGCTATTTATTGCTTTGGCCAAGTAGTAGGTAGTGACTCCAAGAGGGAACGTTTTGCTCGATTGTGGGTTCATGCCCCCCGATGACACACTTGAGTGACAGAAACATGAGTCTAGGGGATGTGCTGTTGCCACAAGTGGGAAAACAACGGTGCTTGTAACCGCAGTTACAAGGATTGTTTACTTTACGCACAGTTCTTTTAATGCAGTTGTCTGTTGCTTTGGGTTTACACTTTGGGTGGGGCTCGCAACTTAATACCAGCGAGATGTTCTGGATAGATATCTCAAGTTGGATGATTAGTAGTAGATGCAGTTGGATTTCGGTCTACTTATTTTGGCGTACTGCCCATGATTTTTGTCGGGACCCGGGGTTAGCGTATGCAAGCCTCGCTACAACATAGTCATATGGAGAGCCGAGAACCGTACCCACTTGTCTAAGCAGACAAGGCCAAGCACAGAACGTCCTCGGAAAGCATCGTACGTGAGGGGCATCCCATCCAGGCCGGATGATCAACTGAGATGGGTCCTCATCGTCCGCAAACAAGTCTAAATGATATGGGTGATGGACTCCCATATTCATAGACAAGTCGCCTCAACCATACTATCGACTATCTTATAACACTTACATAGACTTACTCTAGCCCGATCACTTAGTCGGGGTCTAGGGCGGGCTCGATCATACAACAAAGTGTGCACGAGACGGAGTCTCGAACAGTCGCATCGCGATGCCCCAAGCTGCGCACATCTAAGGGCCACTTGTTGTATAAAAGACCGCCTGCCAGATCACAAATAAGGTCTCGAAAACCCATACTAAGACATGCATGTTATAAACATACACGCAGCACACATGCCTTGTATGAACAGCAGGTACCATTGCAATTCTCTACAAAGTATATATCTTGATTAATAACTCTTATAGAGTGCACACAGAGATCACAAGCATGTGACCCAACATTACAACAAACAAGCGGAAGCAAAGTAGGTCTGAGTACAGACAAGTTTAACAAATGGCTTAGAGAAGCCTTATCTAAAAACAAGCCCTCCACGAGGGAACCAGTCGTTTGACTGGGACTACACTAGCTTGGTCTTGGTCTGAGTCTTCATTCTTCGAGCTTCAGGTAGAAGCCACCATCGGGTCGGTGGGTTCATCTAAAACATAGATTAAGCAAACGTGAGTACAAAATCGTACTCAACAAGACTTACATAGGAACTATACTACTCATGCATATGTATCAAGGTAAATGGAGGTGGGGTTTCACTTGCAGAAATGCCAGCTTTGACTTGGCTAGTCCTGAACTACGAGTACCAGACTTGAGGTAAGAAGCGTACACGAGTCTACTACATCTGTTCAACCAATACACCACTATGGTTACTTCCTCGACTTCCCCACGAGAAGCACACCATAGCACTCACGCTTATCTTGCGAGTTTTAGAAGTATCCAGTTCAAGTTGTCTAATAATCAAGCTAAGATTTCCAAGCAGTCCTTAACCGCGGACGCGGCTATTCGAATAGTTTTGTTAACCCTGCAGGGGTGTACCGCTACACACACGTGTCATCAGTTACCGCCTTTTGCATGTCACCGTTCAAGAGATGACAGCGAGGATGCCACCACAACACTTCGCCCACAGCTCCGTTCTAGTCCAGAGAGTCGCCTATCTGAGGGGGATCCGTATGGAAGTCCGACCGAGATTCCAGTACAGCCTCAAACGATGTGTGCAGGGTCCCAAGCCGGTCTTGAAAAGCCGTTCATCCACTTCGCAGACCGTGCCACAGCCCTACCAGAACTCCGAACTACTGCGACTCTTGGGGTTCGAACGGGGTGAGGTACTAGGATGAGAGGGGTCAGTGACCCCAATGTGTGGTTGTACTCTTCTTCTTGGATCACCACACAAGAACTCAGACTTAAGGCGGTGTTCAACGAGACAACCCACTGTGTACTCCTACACAGCCTCTCATTGTTCACCTTGTATTAGGGTAGATTCACCAACACGTTTCACTTTCATCAACACCATGTTTATCATCATCCCGACTCACATCATAAGCAACCTCATTGTACCACTAAGCATGCAATAAGCAGTAACAGTTGCATGGGTCACATGATATCAACCAACTCCTACATCTGCTAGGATTGTGGTTTGCTTACTACTGTGACAAGATGATAGGTCATGCAAAGGATATGGGTTCAACTATGCGATAGAAACGTTATCATGGTGATCATCCTAAACAATGCATAAGCGAGACATGAGAGGGAAGTGGGATTTTATCGACATGATCAATGGGGGTTTGCTTGCCTTGCTGACGAGGTTCAATCACGGGGTCTTCAACGAAGGGGGTGATCTCGAGTTCCGTCTCCACTTCTATCCGAGTAAACAATAAAAACAAAGCATAAATAATTTGCAATGCTCAAGCACATGATTATGTTGTCAAATGATGTGAATTGTATTGATGTGATCTAGGTTCCATTTGCAACAAGTTAATTGAAGTTGATTTGAAAGTGAATTCAAATTCAAACTCCAAACGTATTTAAATTGGTCCAAGTTGCATTTGATAGTATTTGTATTTTGTAAACCAAAAGATCATGTGTGTGATAAGCTTCTAAAGTGTAGGTGAAATGTAGCATAATTCCATGGTCCAAGTTGCAAAAGCATTTGATTTGAATTTGAATTAATTTCAAATAAATCAAATGACATATGCTACTGGTCCCATTTTAAAATCAACTCAAACATAGTTGAAAGTTGCATATTTGGATAGATAATTTTCTCTGATCATTTTTCATATATTATTTGCTATATTTGGAGTTAGTATGAATTTATTATGATTTTCCAAAGTTTGTCCTATTTTCTGCCATTTTCTGGAATTTCTGTAAAAGATTTAATTCTTTGGAATTGTTTTAATGCGTCATCATGAGGTCAGCATGACGCAAGGGGGGGGGGCTGACAAAAGGGGCCCACCTGTCTGTCTCTGTGGGGTTAATCCCTGTTAAATTAACTTAACAGAGAGGGATTAGGGGCTGGGGCCCCACCTGTCATTGGCTTGGGGCCAATTAACCAGGGGGTATAGCCCTTAACCAACCCAGCCGGCCGGTGGTTAGCCGCCGGTGCCACTGGGCACGGCGGAGGGCTCGCCGGAGCTCGCTCCCGGCCTCTTCTTGGCATGGGGAGGACATCAGAATGACCCCCGTGCTCGTTCGCATCGAGCCGTGCATACGGGAGGGGCGAGAGGTTGCCGGAACGTCGCCGACGACGAGGTGCAGCGGCGGTCGGCGACTGGTGAAGGCGTCCTTGCGCTACGGTGCTCGGAAAAAAGCGGGGAGAGAGGGGAAATGACCGCCTGCTCACCCTGATGGCAGTGGCGAGCTCGAGGAGGCCGGAGGAGGCGAGGCGGCGGAGGATTTCTCGCCGGAGTGTCACGGGTGGCCGGCGCAAAGTCTTGATGCGGGCGTCGTCTTCGGGGCCTCTGGAGCTCGATTCGTTGCGCAGTTCGACGAAGCCGAGGACGAGGAGCTTCCCGGACACGGTGGCTCGCCGGGAGGGGCACGGTGGCCACGTCGGAGCACGACGGCGGGCTCGGGGGCGCTCGGGTCTTCACGGGGAGCTCGCCGGGGTGAGAGGGGAACGATTCCAGGGGAGGGGGAATGGAAGGGGGTTGCAAGGGGGCGTCCACGGCGCTGGATAAGGGAAAGGGAGGCAAGCAGGTAGCTCGCTGACGGCCATGCCGGGCTCGCCGGCGTCCTGCCTGCCTGCCTGGCCAGTGGAGGAAGACGCCCTTGCCCCTTTAGGCTGGGCCTCCTCTGCTGGGCCAGGTGGGCCAGGTAAGTGGCTTTCAGCCCTTTTGTTTATTTTTCTTTTATTGTTTTCTGTTTCTTTGTTTTGTTTTGGGCAAAAATACCCAAACATTTTTAAAAATCCCCAAATATTTATCTTGGACATATGTGACAGAAAACTAGTCACTCCCAAGTTTTGAAGATTTTTGGAATTCAAATTATTTGATTCCAATTCAAATAGCAGTTAAATTTAATTTCCAAGCCTCTGTTTGAATATTTGAAAAATCCAGGAGCAAGGGTTTGACTCCAAATCATTTTTAAAATGATCAGCATCATTTATAGGAATTTTCCAAATACTCAAATGATTTTTGGAAAAAGATTTTTATCTGGCCATTTGATTTAATTTCTCAGGGCTTTTCTTTTCCCCATTTTTGAATTTATTTTTGAATTTTTGGCATGATGCAAAGGAGCACTTGATCCTAGCACATACCTAACTTGGGGTTGTGACACTTTTGAACCTCGTCCTTTTTTTGTACCATAGTTAGCATTGCGGTGCGTTTATAATCCTGTCAATTGCCTTTCTGTAATTTGTTTACATCGCATAGAAATTTTTATCGTCTTTTGGGAGAGAGACATCACTAGCGAACATCACGTATCCCGGTCCATATCCTCATCACTGTTTACACGCTCATTTACTTTTTTGCTTTACTTTTAATTGCTATCATTATCCCTTGCGTTTTATCCTTTGTGAACAACAAGACCGGAGAGATTGACAACCTCTATGAACTTCGTTGGGAACAAAGTTATCGTGTCTATGTGCAGGTCCGCGTCAGTTGCGCCGCTGACACCTACTTATCATCTCCGGAGTCCTACTGGAGACAAACCTTGGTATCTTCACCGAGGGAAATTCGCTGCTGTGCTACATCACGCCTTCCACTTGGGGTTTACCAACGAAGGGCGAGAAATCACTATCATCATCTCGCACATCAGCGCACTCATATCAATTCCTCCTCGTATTAGGGGTTTGCAGATAGACATGCAATCCCGGGATAAAACTTGTCCAACTTAAGAAGATCATGAATTAACTACTACTTCCTCATGAGCTAAAACAGGGGTACAAAATATAAGATTTTGAACATTTAAGGATAACATATAAATTCTATACTTCAGGAGTGGTAGTGGAATACCACGAATAGGAAGGTATGGTGGACTCATATGGGAGATATTGGTTTCAGGGTATGGATGGACAAGCAGAATTCCGCTTAGTACAGAGGTTTGGCTAGCAAAGGCTTTGAGAGAACAGACAATTGATGATGACTTAGATGCAAAGCAATATAAAGCATAAACATTAAAATAAGCATAGCACATCAAGTTGTCTTCCTTGTCAACATAACACTTCAAGCATAATAACATAAAGGGTTTGGCTATGTCGCTACTTTGAGAAAATCATGCTTGTTGTTATGACCAAAGCTATGTTTGCCAAGATTAAATAAAGTTTTCAAAGCCATACCTGATATAAGGTCAATACTCCCCATAAGAATCATCATAAGGCCGATTGCATGAAGAGAATACCGAGTGCAACGAAGGGATCAATAGACTTCTCATTAATATTCCATCATAGACGACTCCAAGCTCACGGATACATAACTCTCCAAAAAGGAGTGATAGACCTCAATGAAAACACCTATTTTATAAGATAACTTCCCTAGACATGATACGACTCTACTTGACTCTAAAAGACAAAGATAAAGATAAAGATACCGGGCACTCCCCCAAGCTTGGAATAAGCTAAGGGGATGCGATTACCCAAGGAGATTTACTCCTCATTCTTGTGGTTCTTCAGATCTCTGATTATACGTCGAAGGGTTTGGTTTTCAGCTTCTAGGATTTCCACTTGCACTTTCAGTACACGAAACAACTCGAAAAGAAAACACAAGAAATCGCGAGATACGTTGCCAGAACAATCCGGGAAAATATATAGCAAAAATTTCTGCACAGAAAGGAAGGTAACGAGCCAAAGTGGGGTCGGAGACAGACTGCTGGGTGCCCAGGCGGCCTCCCGGCGCGTCCAGGGGGTAGGACGCGCCAAGGGGGCGCCTGGCCCCCCTGGAACTTGTCTCCGGCTCCACTTAGGCCTCAAATTTTCCTAATTTTACAAAAACTCATAATACGGAATTTTTATGGCGGTTCGCGATGTTTCCTTACCGTAATACATACCTTTCCTTATTCTGCTTCTGCTGGTGTCTAAAACAGGGTTGCAACATGTTCTTCATGAGTTGTTGTGTATACCAAATCTACATCAACATTGACAGGGTCTCCTGCTATGTAATGCTTAAGTCTTTGCCCATTCACAACTTGATGTTTGGTTCTTCGAAATTGTTAATCTTGATTGCACCCAAGCGGTAGACTTCTTCAATATGAAATGGCCCTTCCCATCTGGAAAGTAGTTTACCTGGAGAAAACCTGAAACGGGATCTAAACAACAAAACATTATCACCAACATTAAATTCACGTTTCAGAATCCTCCTATCGCGCCACTTCTTTACCTTTTCCTTGAACATTTTAGCACTCTCGTAAGCTTCACTTCTCCATCATCTAGAGAAGTCAAGTTCATGAGACGCTTTTCACCAGCTAATTTCGGGTCAGCATTGAGCTCTCTAATAGCCCAGAAAGCTTTGTGTTCTAATTCTAATGGCAAATGGCAAGCCTTGCCATAGACCATTTTACAGGGAGACATGTCCATGGGGTTTTTGTAAGCAGTTCTATACGCCCACAAAGCATCTCCTAACTTATTCGACCAATCTTTTCTATTTCTATTAACTGTCTTCTGTAAGATCAACTTGATCTCTCTATTGGTGAGCTCAACTTGCCCACTAGTTTGAGGGTGGTACGGTGAAGCAATTCAATGATTGACATCGTACTTGGCTAAAGATTTTCTAAAAGCTCCATGCGTAAAGTGTGAACCCCCATCAGTCATGAGGTACCTGGGTACTCCAAACCTAGGAAAAATTACATCCTTGAGCATTTTCAAAGATGTCCTGTGATCAGCACTTTCAGTGGGGATTGCCTCTACCCACTTGGTTACATAATCAACAACAACTAAAATGTGAGTGTACTTGTGCGAGGGAGGAAAAGGACCCATAAAATCAAAACCCCAACAATCAAAAGGCTCAATCACTAGAGAGTAGTTCATAGGCATCTCATTCCTTCTACTAATATTACCAACTCTCTAACACTTATCACAGGACAAAACATAATTTCTAGCATCCTTAAAGAGAGTAGGCCAATAAAAACCTGATTGAAGAACCTTATGTGCGGTCCTCTCACCGGCATGATGTCCTCCATATGGACTATCGTGACATTGTTTGAGAATGTCCTTTTGCTCGTGTTCCGGTATGCATCTCCTCACGATCCCATCTGGACCTTATTTGAAAAGATGTGGGTCATCCCAAAAGTAATGCCTCAAATCATGGAAGAACTTCTTCCTTTGCCGAAATGTTAAACCTGGAGGCAAAAACTTTGCAACGATAAAGTTAGCATAATTTGCAAACCAAGGATCGGAGAGAGATTGTACTTTCACAACAGCTAGCTGTTCGTCTGGAAAACTGTCGTTGACTGGAATGGGATCATGCGGTATATCTTCCATACTTGAAAGATTATCCGCTACCGGATTGTCTGCTCCTTTCCTATCGACAATCTGCAAATCAAATTCTTGAAGAAGGAGTACCCATCGGATGAGTCTGGGTTTGGCATCCTTATTCTCCATAAGATACTTAATGGCAGCATGGTCAGTATGAATAATAATCTTAGAATCAACAATATACTGCCTAAACTTATCACAAGCAAACACTACTGCTAAGAATTCCTTCTTAGTAGTAGCATAATTCTTTTGAGAAATATCAAGGGTTTTGCTAGCATAATATATAACATTCAATTTCTTATCAACCCTTTGCCCTAAAACAGCTCCAACAGCAAAATCACTAGCATCACACATAATTTCAAAAGGTAAATTCCAATCAGGTGGTTGTACTATAGGAGCGGTTATTAAAGCTTTCTTAAGAACTTCAAAGGCTTACTTACAATCTTCATTAAAAAAAAGGAACATCCTTCTGGAGAAGATTAGTGAGGGGTCTTGAAGTCTTAGAAAAGTCTTTAATAAATCTTCTATATAAACCAGCATGACCGAGAAAACTACGAATACCTTTGATGTCCCTTGGATAGGGCATCCTTTTAATTGCTTCGATCTTGGCCCTGTCCACCTCAATTCCCCTCTCGGAAATCTTGTGGCCAAGAACAATTCCCTCGTTGACCATAAAGTGGCACTTCTCCCAGTTAAGCACCAAATTTTTCTCCTCACATCTCTGCAAAACTTTATTATGGTTGTGGAGACAATGGTCAAAAGAGGTTCCATAGACGGAGAAATCGTCCATGAATACCTCCACAATTTCTTCACAAAAACCATGAAAGATAGCAGACATACAGCTTTGAAAAGTAGCAGGGGCATTACATAAACCAAAAGGCATACGCCTGTAAGCATAAGTACCATAGGGAAAGTAAAAGTGGTCTTCTATTGATCAGCAGTGTTAACATGAATTTGAGAGAAGCCAGAATAACCATCAAGATAACAAAAGTGAGTATTTTTGGATAACCTTTCAAGCATTTGGTCAATGAACGACAACGGGTAGTGGTCCTTCCTGGTTGCCTTGTTCAGCTTCCTGTAATCAATACACATTCTGTATCCAATAATAATTCTCTGAGGTATTAGTTCATTCTTATCATTAGGAACCACAATTGTTCCCCCTTTCTTTGGAACACAATGAACCGGGCTTACCCACTTACTATCAGCTATAGGGTAGATAATACCTGCGGCTAGAAGCTTGAGAATCTCAATCCTTACAACATCCATCATCTTCGGATTCAACCGTCGTTGATGATCAACAACTGGTTTAGCATCAGGCTCAAGGTTGATGGTATGTTGACAAATAGATGAACTAATCCCCTTAAGGTCATCAAGGGTATATCCAATTGCACCTCGATGTTTGCGAAGTACTTCCAATAGTCGCTCTTCTTCATACCTTGAAAGGTTAGAGTTGATAATAATAGGATATACTTTATTTTCATCTAAATAAGCATATTTGAGCGTGTCAGGAAGAGGTTTAAGATCAAACACTGGATCTTCTTTTGGTTTCGATAAAATTCCCAAAGGCTCAACTGGAAGGTTGTGCTTTAGGATAGCAGGTTGTCTTAAGAATATTTCGTCCAACTCATTTCTCTCCTGCATATGCAAATCATTCTCGTGGTCCTCCATATATTTTTAAAAAGGATCCTTAGGAGGAATAGCAATGGAAGCAATATCTTCAATAATCTTATCGTTACTAGGCAAATTAGTACCACGAGGATGCTTGGAGAACTTGGAAAAGTTAAATTTATATGGCTCACCATTGAATTCAACAGAAACTTTACCTTTCTTGCAATCTATTATAGCTCCACAAGTTTTGAGAAAAGGTCTACCGAAAATAATAGGACAAAAATTATCCCTTACTGAACCAAGTACTAGAAAGTCGGTAGGATATTTTAAGTTTCCGCATAAGACTTCAACTTCTCTCACATTTACGATTGGAGAGATAGTTGCTCTGTTTGCAAGATGAATTGTAACATCAACTTCTTCAAGTTCACAAGGTGAAATTTCCCCTATGATCTCTTGATAAAGTGAATACGGGATAGCACTAGCACTCGATCCCAAATCGCATAGCCCATAATAATTGTGATCTCCTATTTTAACAGATACTACTGGAGTACCTGAAATTGGGCCTTTATTCTTGGTTGTGACAAGGTTAGTGGAAACAACACAAACATTTATATTGGAATCTAAAGCATCATTAGTAACAAGATCCTTAACCAATGCAACTTGAGGATCGACCTTGATCTGGTCCTCGGGCTCATCAATTCTTTTCTCACTTTTATTTATTATGCCTGTCACAAAAGAGTGCTCCCTTATCCTTGCGGGAAAAGGGGGCTTTTCATATATAACTGCAGGAAAAATAGGGTCAGCAACATGAATATCAATAGGTAATTCTTTGAAGGGTTTATGATGCTGATACTTCTTCTTCTTAGAAGAGTCAATATGAGAGGCAAAGTCCTTACAAAAATCAATCATTAGATGGGAATCAAGACCAATCTTAGAGTAAAAGGTATTACAGTAATCAGTTTTCACATATCTCTATATATAATCATGCTCATAATTTATAGTGGGTTCAATACCTTTATCTATTTCCCAATCTTCGGTATTCTTCTGGATCCTTTCAAGGAGATCCCATCTTTCTTCAACGCTTTTCGTCTAAAATACCCCACTAGAGGAGGCATCCAACATCTCCTTATCCCGACGAGAAAGACTAGCATAAAAGTTTGTAAGTGTAATTTCCTTGGGGAGCTCATGAATAGGACATTTGAGCATTAGGGATTTCAATCTCCCCCAAGCTTGGGCGATGCTTTCTCCGTCACGAGACCTAAGGTTATAGATATAATTTCTGTCTCGATGAATTTCATGAAGAGGATAAAACTTGGTATAAAAGAGAGACATAAGCTCTTTCCAATCAAGCAAATGTGAGTGATCGAGAAGCTTATACCAATCTGAAGCTTTATCTATAAGAGATACGGAGAACAATTTCCTCATGAAAAACTCCATTGATACACCTGCAAGCTTAAATAGTGAACATAGTTCTGACAAATATAGCAAGTGTTCACTGGGATGTCTGTCTGCTGCATAACAATTAGCCAAAACACAATCGATAATACCAGCTGGTATTTTATAAGGCACAATTTCAGTAGGGGGAGGAACAACCACCATAGATGTGGGGCGTTTCCCCGCAAGAGACGATCCAATAGCTAGGTTGTCCATATGGACAAAGAGCAGCAACAACAAAATAAAAACAACAATATAAAAATTTCCTTACCAGCTTCACTTACCAATAGCGCTATGCTCCCCGGCAACGGCGCCAGAAAATGGTACTTGATGACCCACAACCGTAAGGGATCTATTGCAGCGTTTTCGATAAGTAGAGTGTCGAACCAAACGAGGAGCGAAAGGTATTGGTAAGTGATTTTGGGCAAGGAATAACTGCAAGCACTGAAAGATTACTTTTTAGGGTTTTTGGTGTAAGCAACAATAAGATAAAAGCAAGAAAAATATATGGTGCATAGGAGCAGCAGGTGGCCCAATCCTTTTTAGCAAAGGATAAGCCTGGCAACTGAACTTATAAAGACTAAAGCGTTCTTGAGGACACATGGAGAGGTAGTATTGTGCTTTCGCCATATTCCGCATTGATAACATGTTTTGTGTTGATAAGTGTTGAGTGGGTGGATCTATGCTAGCACACCTTCTAGACTAAGATAAGTGCACTCTTATGATTAAACAACTTGCAAGCATCCAAAAATACAAGATAAAAATTAAGGCAAAGCCTAACCACAACAATAAGATCAAGGATCCATTATTCCCTTGTGCAAAAGTGTGCAAACTGGGGTTCAGGTTTCTGTCACTCCGGCAACCCACCGTTAGCATTCTTTATACACAATGTATTCCCCTAGGTCCTTAATAAGGCGAAGCGTTGAGTGTTCGACTCACACAACACCACTAGGA
This sequence comes from Bromus sterilis, assembly GCA_950022295.1. Taxonomy (NCBI): domain Eukaryota; kingdom Viridiplantae; phylum Streptophyta; class Magnoliopsida; order Poales; family Poaceae; genus Bromus; species Bromus sterilis. The sequence goes on along the minus strand of OX465599.1, from coordinate 289,746,455 downwards.
AAATATCAACACAACTTAAATATCAAACAACACATATTACTTCAACATCATATGACTACTAGCAACAAGACTTCTCCCATGTCCTCAAGAACTAAAGTAACTACTCACAAGACATAAAAGAGATCATGATCAGGGGTGATAAATAGGTGGTAAACAATCTGGACATAATGATATTTCTCCAACAAAACTCAATAGCATTCACCACAAAGTAGTAATCAACACCGGTAGAGTAGAGAGGATAGATAGTACGAGTTGCAAGTTGCAATTGTGAGATGAGATTGGATGAAGATGAAGATGCTGCTGATGTTGGGGCTGATGTTGATGATGATCTCGATGATGCCCGTGACGATGGTGATGACGATGGCGATGATCTCCCCTTCCGGGAGGTGATCTCCTCGGCGGAATCTGCCCGCCGGAGAGCCCTTTTCTTCTCTGTAGGTTTCCGCCACGGAGCAGCGACGAAACTCCGTAAAAACTCCTTCTTTTAGGTTTTTCGGACGAGGAAGAGTATATATGCCAGAGGGGGGAGCCTGGGGTGGTCCCAGGGCTCCCGACGCCCTCCCGGCGCGGACAGGGTGGGCGCCGCGCCAGGTGGTCGCCTGGGGCCCCTGTGGCCCACTCTGGTCCCTCTTTCGTGTGTCTTCGTCAATCTCCTCAAAAACACCCCCCGTCTATTTTCAGGTAATTTGGAGGTGTTCTTCTTCATCAACTCAGCGTCCACTTTTTACCGCTGAATCCTGCGTCTACTGCTTCGGCACCGGAAAGTTGCAACTCTATGTAAAACAAGCCAAAACAACATAAGAACATCATCGTAATGTGAAATATATCAATGAATAAGGATGAGTTAGGATATAAAGTAGTGATGCATTTTGGACGTATCAATCAGCCATAACGCGACCTCGACGCAAGCCTGCCAACGACCGTCTATTGCATGATCGCGGTGCCGTCCAGCGTGCGCATGCATTGCGCGACGCTTTCCCAGTGGCGTACGTTGCTCCCGACGGCCTCGACCTCCAGCACCATCCCCTGGCGGCTTGGTCTCGACATGGTCCTCCACAATGGATCTGGCGTTGCCGGCAACAACAAACGCCATGACGTTGAGCACGACTCAGTCCAGTGGCCCAATTTCCCTCTTGACGGCGTCTTCATGCGGAGCACGCCGCGGCCGGGTCTGCCGGTACATCGGCATAGCACCCGCTACTCTGCCGCCTCGCGCGCTTGCCTGTGGTCGTGGCGCCCGCCCCACGCATCCTCTCGCCCGCGCCGTCCGGCCTCCGCGCCCAGCGCCCGGCCATGCGCCGCGCTGCGTCCTCCGGCGCGCCACTCCCATTGCGAAACGTAACTGCACGGGTGAAAACAGGAAAAAAAACTTTATCCCTTCGCTATTTTGCAGTATGATCTCTGCATTGCAGAAATTTGCAAAATAGGATAAAGCAGTGATCACATCCGATTTTTGCAACAATAAAATTCCACTACTGGAATTTTTGAGAATCAGTTCGGATAACAATACTATTTACTAGTATATACCTGTTTTGATCATGTTGCTTATAATTTTTTCTGTTGAGTATTGTTCTTCAGAATAAAAATATGATATAAATAGATTATTTATATCTATTATTTGCAATTGAGAATTTTAATCTCTTGCAATAATAAATTAAGTACTTCTATAGTACTGTTTCCCCGTTGAGTATGCGGTACTCCAAATATTTATATGCCATGTTAAACACATGTGGAGAATAATACATCTATTTGCAATTGAGATTTTCATTTTCTTGCAAATGCATATGCAAAATTCAAGGTGATTTCTTTAAATTGATGTTTAGGATCACAGGGTAGTCATATGGATCTACTGTGTATGCAGATTATCGATTACTACAGATAAAGACTACATTTTTTCGCCTCGACATTATGACATTATGATTGCTTTACAAAGTGTTCTCCCACACATTTTACTAAGTCATGACATAAGGCATTAGGAGTGAGTATCTACTGATTTCATTATATTATACTTCCTAGTGCTGCGAGATCTACTCCATTTTGGAGATTATCTTCAAGGTGTCATTCTTAGCAATTTGAGATTTACACTAATAATTTCAAGCCACCTTCTTGAATTCGATTAATTTTACAACATTAAGATGTATTTATATTACACAATATGTAATATAAATAAATTACCGATTTTTCATCGGAGATGATATGTTCTATGTGTTTACCACATTGCCATTTTTCATGAACATGTCTTAGCGGTCGAGATTTATTTCATGAACATTTTTCATTACTATCACTCTTACGGAGAGGCCTACGTTTTGTCAATCTCAACAAACGATTACCTCCAACGTGTTTTTCCTTATATTTAAATTATGACATACACAAGGTAATAGAACCATGCGAATCTACTGACATTGTCAGATTATGCAGCCTATTACTGTGAGATCTATATGATCTTCAACGTGTTATGTTCCCACAATTGAGGTTGAGAATTTTCAAGTTATACACTTGAGTCAAAATTTTGCATTGTTATTACAAAACCCTGATGGTTTTTAATTTACTTCTGATAAATTAATCAGCCCTGGTTTTCCCCTACAAGTAATCAATGGCTAACAATTTGAGGCACTCGTCCTCAATCTCCACAACTTACTTAAGCGGGTCATGGACATCAAGATCAGTCTTGTATCTCATGGGATAGCGCGTGCAATCCAAGCCACGCCTCCGGGTCGCAAAGGATATCAAGGGTAATGGTTTGAAACTCACTTCAAACCCTCAACATGACACCATAAAGCTGTCATGGGACCCTATGAGCATGGAGAGCTAGATGGTTGAATATGCTTCAATCGGCATGTTTGGAGACTTTACATTTAGTCCCTTAGTCTCCTAAGTGATCTATTTATTTATGTCAATTTATGATGTTCTAATAAGAACATGATTATTGTCATTATATATTGTATATCACAATATATTCTATTATCACTTTGGTACAAATACATTTGTATGTATTCTATATATACGATAGAAATTTTCATAATGAAATCTTCAAATATATATATAGATTTGTATGGGGGTCAATCAGATGAAAGATGATATGTGCCTTGTGGACATATGCACCACAAACTCTATATTCAGGAAAATTTAATGTTTCCACTCTTACTAAGAGGCTAGGAAATATTTCAATAATCGCTGGACGCGATGATGTAATTGTTGACTCAACTCGAGTCATATTTACTGTCCCTATGGGTAATCGAGTATTATCAAAGATGCTCTACTGTATCTCGATATAGTTTGTACCCTACTACTATAGAGATATCCGTCAAAATAGTTTCCATAGCGAAACTTATGATGACAACAAAGAGAAAATCTTCTCTTCACCCTTTACGAATATGGCAAGAACATTATCTTCTTATATTCCGGATTGCACTATACATAATACAAAACCCGTAGCATATGGTGCATACATGATAGCTTCCAAATGTTTTTCACATGACAACTTGGCATACTCGCATTGGTGATTTGACATTGGGTTGAAACAGAAACTATCGGAATTTTTTATTGATCATGACTAAAATGATGCAACATTCTAACATATTTCGATTTTCTGTGCATTACATGAGATGCAAGGAAGCTAACTTTAAGGCTCGTACACCTTAAAGTCTACGCTGAACAACTCAAACTCCTTGAATTCATCAAGTCAAGGAATGTGGCTCTTCACAACCATTGACTAGATCATTCAGGTATGCCATGGTTCTAAAATACACATCTACATGATGTCCTATGTGTGCATTTAGCCACACTTAACCATTGGCTCATTATCCTGAACATCAACTTCAAGCAAATCGAATTAACAGTGTCACAACAATTCTTCTTGCGTGCCTTTAATATGGCCCTAGAATTGAATGTTAGCACTTTGTCCTATGTGTCTAGACTCAATATGGTTTGGTAGAATACTTTGTCCAAATAATTAAGCTCATTGTATGATCTTTACTTTAAAATTGCAACTTACCAAATTTACGTTGGAGTCATGCAGTTTTACACGCTCATGACAAACTGCATATTATTATTCCCCTTTATCTTTGATACGTGGAAATCTCTCAAGCATTTACCATCTGCGATAATTCGGTTATACACCGATATCACCACCACGGCATACATCATTGGCTCCTCAACATATATGTGGGATCTATGTGAGGAATAGCTGTATTTCCATCAATACCTCAAGCCCCTCTCATGGGAAGTTATTCTAGGCTGGTATACTGCTACACCGAGGAATATTTCTAGGCATTAGGGGGATAATTTAGGTACCATGCATAATGCCAGGAAATTAGTGGAATGTTCAACACATTTCTGCCTCAAATCCACGTACTCAAAGATCTGAATCATGCGTTCAGAAGATTTGTAATACATTGCAAATAACCTGCCAGAGTCATTTACTGAATATAAAGGTGTCACACAATCCTACAATCCTGCAAGAATATGCTTGAAAGAGTGAAGGTACCAACAAAAATCACTCCACTCCCCGTTTAAAGAAACATGGGGAGAAGCATGGCAACAGTACATCAGGATTCAGCTTCTCGCAAGCAAGGATATTAAGGCCATTGAATTAGTAAATGCAAGTCAACTTCACGTTGATAGACACCTAATGGGAAGTATACACCTAGTGGATGGGAAACCTCCACCAACCCAGGTCATAGTGCACACAATGACCGGGACATCGGAATACCCGACTCAACCGCATTGGGAAATCACGAGCAGTTGATACGTCCCAAACGTATCTATAATTTCTCCTTGCTCCATGCATGTTTTGTGTGATATTGCTATGATCTAGATACAGTTTCATACACTTTTGATCATATTTGGACTAACTTATTAACTCAGTGCACCCTAGTGCCAGTTCTTGTTTTCTGCTGTTTTTCTATTTCAGGTTTCCCCCAGATTAAAAGTGCTCCAAAAATTCGGGAAAAATCAGATAAAAAATCAGCGTTTTGGAAGCTTCCGGATTCACCGAAGAAGGGCCAGAGGGGCCCCACCTGGTTCCCAAGCGGCCAGGTGGCGCGGCCTAGGGCTTGGCCGCGCCGGGTGGCCGCCTGGACTCCTGGTGGCCCCCCGGTCCCCCTTTAGCTCCTATTTATTCTCCTGTCGCGAAAACCCTGATTCCAGGCCCCTTTTCTCAAGAAGCAATTCCGATCTCCGCCGCCATCGCCGAGAAGCTTCGGGGGACCAGAATTCCTGTGTCGGCACCCTGCTGGGACGGGGAAGTGCCCCCGGATTCATCTCCATCGACGTTGCTTCCTCCTTCCATGATGCGGGAGTAGTCCCTCCTCGGGGCTGAGGTTTCTACCAGTAGCTATGTGGTCAATTCTCTCTCCCATGATGTGATCTTTGTTGTGATCATAGGCTATCTTAATCTAGGGTGATCCCATGATATTTCCCCTTCCTCTATGTATTGGATTGATGTACTCACTTGTCTTTATCTAGTATAATCCTCGAGACCAAGGTGACAGCGGTCTATTGGACATGGAGTAGAAGAATATTTTCATGAGTAATTTCCTCTTTGTGTGTTGATTGAAGATTGAGAGTCTCTTGGTGCTTGTCTTTGACTATCCTTGAGATATGTTGTGGTGATTGTGGTACTCTCTTTGGATGGCCGAGGTGACATTGGGAATTCCATAGATTGAGAACTATGAACTGTGAGGTGTGCTTTTGTAGCCCTACATAATTCTCGTCCTGTCTTGACCACGAAGGGATGACCTCCGAGTGCGTCCCCATTGCATGTTTTATGGGAAATATCATGTGATTAGACTATGTTAATGTTGTTGAGAGTTGCCACTAGTGAAAGTAGGAAGCCTAGGCCTTGTTTCCGCCATTGTTACACCATTTTTGCTCACTTTTGTCATATGATTGTTTGCTGCAATTTTTATTACATATTTATATTACTTTGTTTTGCCACACCTATCACCTATATTTTACCATCTCTTCGCCGAACTAGTGCACCTATACAACTCCTAGTTGTATTGGGTGTGTTTGGGACACAAGAGACTTTTTGTATCTTAATTGTAGGGTTGCTTGAGAGAGACCATCTTCAACCTCTACTTCCCTGAGTTCGATATAAACCTTAGGTCATCCACTTGAGGGAAATTGCTGCTGTCCTACAAACCTCTGCGCTTGGAGGCCCAACATAGTCTACAAGAATAGAAGCGTGCATAGACATCAAGCTATTACTGGCGCCATTGACGGGGAGGTAAGAGTTGAAGGTATATCTTTAGATCTTGCAATTAAATCTTTTTGTTTCTTGTTTTTATTTTCACTAGTTATGCTTATGGAAAACTGCACTCTTAGTTCGCTATTTGGGGAAGGCCGCTTTACCACGCCCGTGGTAGAGAAGTCTCCTCCACCTATTGAATGTATCCCTTTCAAAATACCACTTGGGATAATTGAAATAATTAGGAATGATTGTTATGCAGGGGATGGAACAGTCCATCCTAGTACTCATTTGTTGAAACTTACAGAACTTTGTGAGTTGTTTAATATTTCAGGTTTGACAAGAGATGGAGTCATGAGGAAATTATTTGTCTTGCCACTGAAAGGAAAAGCATTGGAATGGTATAGGCTACTATATGATTGTCACCTGCTGGATTGGGAAGAGATCCAGTCTCTCTTTTACTCCAAGTTTTATCCTCTTCATGAAGTCCATGAGAATATGAATTATGTTTATAATTTCTATCCTCATGACGAAGAGAGCATAGCTCAAGCTTGGGGGAGACTGAAAACTTTAATGCTAAAATGTCCTAACCATGGGCTCCCCTAAGATATAATTATTACTAATTTTTATGTGAGGCTCTCTCGACAGGATAAAGACTTGCTCGATGCTTCCTCTATGGGTTCTTTCACAAACGAAAAGATTGATGCTAAATGGGAACTCCTTGAAGGAATTCAACGCAATACTGAAGATTGGGAGATCGACAACGGTAAAGAGCTAGGTATAAATTATGAGTATGATTGCATTAAGTCCTTTATTGAAACTGCAAGTTTTAATAAGTTTAGTGCCAAGTTTGGTCTTGATTCTCAACTCCTTGTTGATTTCCTCAAATATTTTGCTTCATATATTAATATGCCTAAGGAGAATTGGATCAAGCATCCTGAACCTTTTAAAGAGATTTGCAAAGAAAATGAGATTGTTCATGATGATTGCAACATGCATGATCCAATTCCTGAAAATGAAGTTTTGTATAAGCATGTTAATTTTTGTGGAGTGGATAGACCTTGTGAAAGGCTTATGATTGAAGAAGAGAAGTATTGTAAGCAACATAATCATGAAAGAACAATCACTTGGGTCAAAGATTTAAATGAAATTGCTAGAGAATCGTGTGATCTTTATCCTTTTACTTGTGAACTTTGCTGTATAGAGGGTCACTTTAATTTTCAATGCATGAACTTTCGAAGCATAAATGTTAATTAGTTGTGTGGTAACATGATCACTTCTTATCTTTATGATGAACTTATTTTATTTTTTATGTGTGAAGAGCTATCAGAAAAAACTTCTTGGCTAGATGGTAATGCTTTAGGAATAAACAACACTTTGCAAAATTTCCATCTCTATTGTGTTGTTCCTTGCCATGAAAATGATTACATAAGTAAGATTAGAAAGGAGGGAACTTTACCAAAGTATAAAAATGTCTCTTATATCTCTACTAATAAAAGGAGAGTTTCTCCCAAGTTTCCCCTATTGTTTCTAATGATAAACCAGGATATGTGGAGAAACTTCATCTCCAACCACTCCCTCCTAAGGTGAAGAAGAAGAAAAAGAAGAGGAGGAGGAAGAGGAGCAAGAAGGAAGAAGAATGGGTATCAACCTGGCCTGAGCATATTCCTCACATCAATTTTTATCCTAACGGACATAAATTTTTGGAGGACGGTGAGCTTGATTGCATTCATTATTATCCTGATGTTAAGTCCGTAGGCACTATTGAAGATGATTTCGATTATGATATGCATGTTACTTTTTGTGATTGGGAAAATGACGATAATGCTACTTATGATCTTGAAAATCTTTTTGGTACCAACTCTGAGAGTGATAATATGGAAAGCTCTAAGCTTGGGGATGACAGGATTGCAAGTCCTTTACCCATTAGTGATGTGGTAATTGATAATTATTTTGCTAGTAAGAATAAAGACAACATGTCTACAACTATAGTTGCTAGCAATGATAATGCTCTTTTCTACTATGATGATGTTATAACTCCTATCTATAGTGATTATAAAGGTACCTATGACATAAGGAGAAATTATCCTTATGAAACTTGTCATAATCATGGAGGGAATTACTCTCTTGTTGACCACCATATTCCTAATACACAATTAATCTATAGTGTTCAAGTTGTTTATGATAGTCCTACTCCCACTATTACCAATGAGAAAGATTATGCTTATGTGGAGAGTGATACGTCCCAAACGTATCTATAATTTCTGTTTGCTCCATGCATGTTTTGTGTGACTTTGCCATGTTTTGCTTGAACTTCCATACACTTTTTTATCATATTTGGACTAACCTATTAACTCAGTGCACCCAATTGCCAGTTCCTATTTTTCTGCTATTTTTGTATTTCAGGTTTTCCGGCCATTAAAAGTGCCCAATAAATCCCGGAAAAATCATATAAAAATCATTGTCACGGAAGCTTCCGGAATAACCAAGATATGGCAGGAGGGCCACCACCGGGGGCCCAGGAGGGTCCCTGACGCGACCCCACCCTAGGCCGCGTCAGGAGGCCTCCTGGTGGTCCCCCTCGGTGCCCCCTTCGCCTATATTTACCCCCCGTGACGGAAACCCCTAATATCGATATGATATTCCCGTTCTCCTCTCTGTTCCGCCGCCACCACCGTTTCAAGATCGAGGCTGCCAGGAGAAGCTTCCCAGGCACCCTGCCGGAAGGAGGAATCCCCTCCGGGAGACCATCCATCGCCATGGACTCCTCCCGGATGTGCTGTGAGTAGTCCACCTTGGACCATGGGTCCATGACCAGTAGCTCCCCTCTTTGTGCTTCCACTTTCGAGACCACGTGAGCTGCCTCACATGATCAAGGAACTTTTGTAGTTTTCTATGTTGTTATGCTGAGTTTGCTGGGATCTGATGGATTATGAGATTATGTTCAGATTGTGACGAGTAGTATATTTGGTTCTCTTTTATGTTTGAGTTCTTTAGTAAATTCTTGCATGTTCTCCGTTGCCGTATTTACTTTGGCCAAGTGATTTGTTGCAACTCCAAGAGGGAGCGTTATGCTTGATTGTGGGTTAATCGCCTTGATGTCTAGCTTGAGTGACAGAAACATGAGACTAGGGGATGTGCTGGTCCCACCAGGGATAAAACAACGGTGCTTGTACTTGCGGGTGAAAGGATTGTTTACTTTACACATGGTTCTTTTAATGCAGTTGTCTGTTACCTTGAGTTTACACTTTGGGTGGGATTTGCAACTTAATACCAGCGAGATGTTCTGGATAGATATCTCAAGGTGGATGATTCGTAGTAGATGCAGATGGATTTCGGTCTACTTACCTTGGCGTACAGCCCATTGCTTTTGAGCCTCTTCCTTTCTTTTGTAGCATAGTTAGCATTGCGGTGCGTTTATAATCCTGTCAATTGCCCAACTGTGATTTGTTCACCTCGCTAGCACTTTTATCGTCTTTTGGGAGAGAGACATCACTAGTGAACATCACGGGACCCCGGTCCATATTCACATCAATGTTTACACTTTCAATTTACTTTCAGTTCTTACTTTCAGTTGCCACTATTATTATCTCTTGCGTTGATACTTTGTAAATAGCAAGGCCAGAGGAATTGAAAACTCCTCTGTACTCGTTGGGAGCAAAGTTATTTGCTGTGTGTGCAGGTCCAGAAGAAGTAAGTGATCCTCAAACGGCTGTAACGACCCAGTTCATCACAAACCGGAGTCTCTGTGCATTCTGTGCTAGTCCCTGGATCAATAGCTAGCACACACAGTACATGATGTAATATCAAGAATAAACCACATGTCATAAATATTACATCGAAGATCCAGTATTACAATATAGCATACCTGCATAGCTCAAGGCTAGCTGACAAATAAAATACAGCGGAAAACAATAAAAGCTTCGTGGTGTCCATCAACTCCACCGGCAAGTTGAGTATAGACATCGTAACCCTACATCGTACCACTTACTCGTCGTATATAATCCTGCAACACCGAAGGTTACATCCCGAACACGGGTCAGTACATTTGAATGTACGGCAAATCATATCCCAGAAAGAAGGAAAATTTCCTACAATACATGCAATTTGGCTGGTGGAGCTTCTACATTTATTTTTGCAAAAAGCTAAAATTTTCTTATAGAATACTAGTAACTAAGTTCTACACTAGCATACGATTGAGATGGGAACCCCCACTCAATCTAACCCAAAGTGATTAAACCAATCAGTTAATTAAAGATGATGAGACAATCAATATTACCATATCTAGTCACTCAAATTGTCCATAACCGGGGACACGGCTAATCGATTAGTTTTACACTCTGCAGAGGTTTGTGCACTTTTCCCCACAAGACTCAATCGCCAACTTTGTAGTTCGTCACACTGCATGGTGTATGACAACCGGAAGATCGAGACATGGTCTTTCAGAAGTGTTTCCCCTTAACCGCTGGATAACCGGTACACCTATAAAAAATCTACATATGCTAGTTATCCCGAAAAGGGGTCACACAACCTACTCAACTAAGCTAGAGCCCATAGTAGCTTGTGGCTGCACACGTAAGCTTCTAGGTATGACAACACAATTAGTCCCTTTGAGCCTGGGTGGCTTTCCGCAGTCATCATTGGCCATCTCCAAGATACTCGCAACCATCCCACCCAGGTAGTTCATTAACTTTATCTTGGTCCTGATTACTACATCATCACTCATACCTCATAATGATTCACTTCCCAATCCACGTCTACTTAGCATAGCAGTATCATAGCATACGATGGTGACAAAGATGTAAGGATCAGACCTACCTCCATGAACTACTGGGTGTAAAAGAAAACATAGCATAACCTATCATGCAATCTAAGAAGAAGAAGAACTAATGCATTGAAAACATAGGTAATAGGGAGTATGATCAAAGATATGACTTGCCTTATACATTCGATGAAGATCTTCGCTCTCACGTTCCAGTCAACTCTACTCGTCACACTCCGATCAAATCTATCGCAAACGAGTGAATTCGAATAAGCAATCACATCACAAGGACAAAACAAAAGATCAACAAAAAAATCACAAAGGTTTTTTTGAAACAAAACAAAAAGGCTTTGAAGTGCAAAGGTGTCGATGTGCTCGAAGGTGATCAGTGGAACGTGAACTCGAGAGAGTCAATGGATAAAGAGTTGTCGATACAAGATTATGATCAAGGCATTATGAAATCAAGGTAAAGATCATAGCAATATGAATGGTATGTGGATATTGCCGATAAGATGTCTCATATGATCCAATATGCAAAAAGAATCACGTGCAACGGAATACTACAACACAGGTCATAGCAAGTGCAAAATTGAATTGAATTTGAATTTAAACAGATCAAGAAACTTGAGAATTTTTGTTTACACATGATATAGACAGAAAGTACATGGAACGAGTGATCCAACGCAAAAAGAATCACTCGATTTGGATCAACGGTTGAAAAGATACGGCCACGGCTCGGGTGGCGGTAGTGTCCGGCCGGGAGGCGGCAGTGGCCGGCCGGGCGGGGAGGCGCGGGAGGGCGTGGCTCCAGGGCTGCGGCGCAGTCGCCGTAACGGGCGGGGCGGCGGCCGGAGCGGGCGCGCGTCTCTAGCGAGAAGACGGCGGCGGCTGGATTCCGGCGAGACCGCGGGGCCCGGCGGCGACTGCTGTCCAGCGGGTCCTGCTAGGTTTCCAATTTTTTTTAGAAGAAAGGAAAAGAAAAGGAAACAATTTTGGATTTCTATTTATAAGATGAGAAAAGAAAAAGAAAAAAAATTGATCTGAGATGGGCTCTAATTGCGCTCGCGGCGGAGACAAACTATTGGGCCGGCTACGGATTTTCTTTTTATTCAAAAACCGAAAACTTCAAACAATTAAATCAAATCAACTGTAACTCCGAAAAATATAAAACAAAATCCTAAATTCATCAAATAAACTAAAGAAAATTATTTAATGAATACATTTTCGAAAAAGGAAAATAAAATGAAAAAACATTTTCTAAATACTTTATTTAAATATAAAATACTTTTCATAAACCAAATAAAATCCAATAAATCATTTAAAATAATTTTATTTGGTAAAAAGAATTGACAAACCATTTCTAAATAATAAGATATAAATTTTAAAATTGTTACACCAATAAATAATTTGATAAAAATAAAAATATCCCATTGGAAATACTTTTTCAACTCTTTTAAAATATTTAATAAATCATTTCAATGAAATAAAAACTCTCTTAGCATTACAAAATCTCTAAAATAATTTTAGATTTATTTATAATACTCATAATAAATTTTAAAAACTTTAAAGTAATATTCTAAATATTTTCCAACTTTATTAAAAAGGGGATACGTCATTTTATATCCTCTCAAATGAATTTCCTTTAGTTGAAAAAATGTTTTGAATATTCAAAAGAATTCCAATAATGATTTAAAACATTTTCCAACCTTTTAATATGTGGAAGGAGTCATATTACCTTCCCTCATTTTGTTTTGTTGGTTTTGTTTTAAATAATAAATTCCAGAACATCAATTACGAATATTAGGGAAAGTCCTTTTATTCCCTCTTTTTTTTTATATTCAATAAACTCCAAGAAGTTTTAAATCCCAGAGAAAATCAAACACATCAAGCAAACAATCATTATCTATTTAATTTATTAACATTCCAAAATTCAGAGAATTTTGGGATGTTACACACTACCACCCTTAAAAGGAATCTCCTCCTCGAGATTCGAGAAGGCTAGAAAGAAAGGTTAGGGTTCGGGTCTTCATGACAGTCTATCGATCCTCCGATGAGCTAGGGTGCTACCACCCTTAAAAGGAAAGCGACATGGTCTTCAAAATCTTGCTCCATTGATGATATCCTTCATACATTCCTCGTACTCCTTGGAGATCTTTAATCTTTAGCAAAAGGGGAGTCTTCTGTATACTGAACCTTCATGGCTAACAGGTCAGGCGCCAATACTAAGCAACTATCGATTTTCTCATGGTGGTCATCAAGAATACTATTATGGGATACCTGCAGGAAATGGTCTTGGTCTATACTCACCGTATAACCTACTATTATTAACGACAATCTTGTATAGGGGTCAAACATCGTACCATTCTATGGTTCGGGTTTAACGTTGTCGTCTCTCTGCTATAGGTAAGTCAATCAAGATTTACTATCCTGTCAGAACCCTCTGTTAGGTAATGTTCTAGGATCAAAGTAACCTTGCATCATGTTAAAAATTTCAAAAGAAATCTTTCAAATCAAATTCAAAAGCAAAATGGGAAAAGGAACCCCCCCAGATGAATTAAATCAAAAGGCCAGATTAAAATCTTCTCCAAAAATTCATGTTAGATTTTTGAAAAGTCTTATAAATGAGTGTGATCACATATCAAGTGATGTGGGACCCACCCCATGCTCATGGATTTTTCAAATATTCAAACAGTGCCTTGGAATTAATCAAAAACCCCTATTTGATTTAAGATTCAAATTATTTGAATTTTAAAAAGTGCCAAACTTTATAAATGGCTAGTATATATTATTATGAGGCCATATAAAAAGTTTCAGCATTTTAGAAAATGGCTAGATATTTATTTTTCCTAGCCAAAACAAATGTCAGAAAAGAAAACAGAAAAAGAAACAGGAAAAGCTTACCTGGCGCCCAGGCGAGAGCAGCCCACCTAGCCCAGCCGGCCCACCAGGGGCAGCAGTGTCTTCTTCCCCGCCCCGCGCCTCCAAGCTGCTCGATGGAATGCCACCGAGCCAGTCGTGGACAACACGTCGCCGTCGAGGGCCTTCCAGGCCTCCCCGTGCCTCCTTCTCGCGCCTGGAGACGCCCTGGAGCACGCCTCCTCCATTCCCCCCTCCAGAGCTTCTTCCCCTCCTCCTGCGCTCGAATTCGTCGCCGCCCGAAGCTTCACCGGAGCGCACCGCCGTGGACGACGTGGCCACCGTGCCCTAGAGCTCCAACCAGCAAGTCCACCGTGTTCCTCGTCCTCGACTTCGTCTTCACGCAGAAGCTGGAGCCCTAATTCCTCCCCGAGCCGACGCCATCGTCTTCAACCTCTCGCTGGACCCGCGAGCTCGCCGTCGTTGATTCGCCGCCGTTGAAGCCTCCCCGAGCTTGCTGTTGCTTCCGTTCGTTTCACGGTGAGCTACTGAGCGTTTCCCCCAAGCTTCCAGCACCCCGCAACCCCTCTAGCCGGTTTCACCATGGAAGCCGAGGAAGGTCGCTGCCATGGACGACGATGAGGTCGCCCCTGTGCCCCATCATCTCGTCCAGCGCGCGCGTTTGACTCCCAGTGACTCTAGCTTTCGAACGCGACCGTCACAGCTTCAAGACGTGGCCTCTAGCCCCACTCCCGACCTCGCCGGTTCTCTGCCGCCGCCTTTGCTCGTCGCCGACGTCATTCCGGTGAGCCCCCGTGCTGCTCGTCTGTCCCAGATGAAGCGCGCGTGCCTGGGCTCCCGTTTGCTGGTCACGGCATGCCAAATGGTGGCCGGAGTCACCCTCCCCGTGAGCGCCGCTGTGCGCTGGAGTCGCCGGCGTCTAGCCGCCGGTAGCCACCGACGTGGCAGGGGTGATTAGCCCTAATCCACCCCCTGGTGTCACCGACGAGTGGGCCCAGAGCCCTTAATCCCCCCGGTTAGTTTAAACTAACCGGGTTAATTAACCCAGCCACTGACAGGCCGACCCCACACGTCAGACCCCCCCTTGATGTCATCCTTGCGCAAGCATGAGGCAGTAAATTAATTTCCAGAATAAAAAGAATTTCAGAAATTCCAGAAAATCCAGAAAAAGGCTGAAACTTTGGAAATTCATAGAAAATTCATATCAACTCCAAATTGGACAAATAATATATGAAAAATGATCAGGAGAAAATAAGATATCCAAATATCCAACTTTTAACTTTGTTTGAGTTGAAATTAAATTGGGACCAGTAGCATTTGTCATTTGATTTAATTGGAATTTATTCAAATTAAATTCAAATGCTTTTGCAACTTGGACCATGTCAACATACTACTTTTCAACCACACTTCAGAGGCATATCATAACCATTTAAAAAAATTTAAACTTGATCAAACAATGTCATATGCAACTTGGCTAAATTGAATTCAAATTGGAGTTTGAATTTGCAATTCAGTTTGCAATATACTCCATTTAAATGGAATTGATTCACACATCAAAGCATATACATCAAGTTTCAACCTTCAACCATGTGATTGTGCATTGTATTTACTTTTCTACCTTGTTTGTTGTTTGTCGAGTAGAGGTGGAACCGGAACAGGAGGCTGCCCCTTCGTTGAAGACCCCGAACCCGAACCTGGTCAGCAAGGCAAGCAAAACCCCATTGATCATGTCGATAAAATCCCAATTCCCTCTCATGTCTCGCTTATGCATTGTATAGGATGATTACCATGCTACGTTTCTACCGCATAGATGAACCCATTCCTTTGCATGACCTATCATTTGTCACAGTAGTAAGCAAACCACAATCCTAACAAATGTAGGAGTTCATTGATATCATGTGACCCCTACAACTGTTACTGCTTATTGCATGCTTAGAGTGATACCATGATGATACTGTTATGTGAGTCGGGATGGTAGTGATCAAGATGATGATGGTAGAAAGGTGTTGGTGAATCTACCCTAATACAAGGTGAACGATGAGAGGCTGTGTAGGAGTACACGGTGGGTTGTCTCGTTGAACACCGCCCTAAGTCCGAGTTCTTGTGTGTTGATCCAAGATGAAGAGTACAACCACACATTGGGCTCACTGACCCCTCTCAACCTATTAACTCATCCCTTTTGATGTCCAGATGTCGCAATAGTTCGGAGTTCTGGTAGGTTTGTGGCCAGGCTGCTAAGTGAGAGAACGGCTCACCCGAGACCGACTTATGCACCACGCACACATCACTTGGGTCCACTTCGGTAAACCGACCGGGTTCACGATAGTGGTAGCCAACCCAGGTAGGCGGCTTTCTCGGACTAGATAGGATATGAGGTAACAGTTGTGGTGAGCATCCTCGTTGGCACCCCTTGAATGGTGGCGAGATCAAAGGCGGTAAATGATGATCATGTGTGTGTAGCGGTACACCCCTGCAGGGTCAACAAAACTATTCGAATAGCCGCGTCCGCGGTTAAGGACTCCTTGGAAAGCTTAGCTTGATTATTAGATAACTTGAACTGGATACTTCTAAAACACACCAAGATAAGTGTGAGTGCTATGGCGTGTTTTCTCGTGGGGAAGTCGAGGAATGCACCATAGTGGTGTAATTGGTTGGAGAAAGTAGTGGACTCGTGTACGCTTCTTACCTCAAGTCTGGTACTCGTAGTTCAGGACTAGCCAAGTCAAAGCTGGCACTTCTGCAAGTGAAACCCCACCCCCCTTTACCTTGATACATGTGCATGAGTAGTATAGCTCCTATGTAAGT
Source organism: Bromus sterilis (assembly GCA_950022295.1). Classification (NCBI taxonomy): domain Eukaryota; kingdom Viridiplantae; phylum Streptophyta; class Magnoliopsida; order Poales; family Poaceae; genus Bromus; species Bromus sterilis. Next base: position 289,729,821 of record OX465599.1, on the reverse strand, counting down.
CTTGCTGAGTACGACTTTGTACTCATGTTTGCTTAATCTATGTTTTAGATGAACCCACTGACCACGAAGGTGGCTTCTTCATCGAGCTCGACGACTGAAGATCAAGCTAGTCTAGTCCCAGTCAGACGAATGGTTCCCTCGTGGAGGGCTTGTGTTTAAATAAGGCTTCTTAAGCCATTTGTTAAACTTGTCTGTACTCAGACATACTTTGCTTCCGCTTGTTGTTGTCATGTTGGATCACATGCTTGTGATCTCTGTGTGCACTCTGTGAGAGTTATCAATAAAATGTATACTTTGTAGAGAATTGCAATGATACCTGCTGTTCATACAAGGCATGTGTGCTGCGTGTATGTTTATAACATGCATGTCTTTGTATGGGTTTTCGAGACCTTAGTTGTGATCTGGCTGGCGGTCTTTCATACACCAAGTGGCCCTTAGATGTGCGCAGCTTGGGGCATCACGATGCGATTGTTCGAGACTCTGTCTCGTGCACACTTTGATGTATGATCGAGCCCGCCCTAGACCCCGACTAAGTGATCGGGCTGGAGTAAGTCTATGTAAGAGTTATGAGATAGTCGTTAGTATGATTGAGGTGACTTGTCTTTGAATATGGGAAGTCATCACCCATATCATTTGACTTGTGTTCGGACGATGAGGACCCATCTCAGTTGATCATCCGGCCTGGATGGGATGCCCCTCACGTATCATGCTTTCTGAGAATGTTCTGTTCTTGGCCTTGTCTGCTTAGACAAGTGGGTACGGTTCTCGGCTCTCCATATGACTATGTCTTAGCTGTACTTGCATACGCTAACCCCGGGTCCCGACAGACTTGGTATCCCGCATAGCAAGAGCGAATAATAAGGGTAGTCTTCATGGGGGCCAATCCATTCCGCACCCATATCATTACCTTGTATATGGTTTAGCGAATCTCGCAATCTAACACTCGGTCATCCTCACAAGCGCTGTAGAAAATTCCTCTTGATCATGAACTGGGTTCAGATAAATCCATGGTTCTGCAAGCCAAACAAAACATCTATCGTTTCTTCACTACTCTCAGGTTTTCGCAAACTGCTATAAAACGTGTACTGGTGGACTTCAACTTCCTCCAGAGTCCTTCCTTCAGCAAGATTGTGCTTGCTTGTTGTAAGATCCTGGCACATGGGGTTTAACTTTGAACTTGGCATTGGTTGCATCATCTTTATTCCAATCTTGACATTAGCATCCATTGTAGTAACTTCTTCAGTTTAGGGATGAGGATGAGGGGGAATAGAATGTAGATAGCGAGGCAGAGAGAGAGAGAGAGAGAGAGAGATAGGGAGAGATACCCATACAAACATCACACTAGTTTTGAAAATACAAGTTTTGATGTGTAGCTGTCGGTAAAACAAGAAATGATAGCTCAAAGAAACGATCTAACGGTAGAAACGTTGATCTTCCAGGTCTTCAAGTCTTCGGGTTTTCAATGACGGTAGCTTCAATTTCGCGTTGTTGAAGTAATCTTCATATACTGTTGTCACTTGTCGAGTTATTCTCCCTGTTGATGTGTCTTCTTCAGTCTTGAAGCATACTAAATAGATGAGGGTCTAGTGAAACATAACTTATTCTACTCGCATAGAAGAAACACAAAGGACAACACACAACATCAGTCAAAGACATATCAAGGTCAAAGGGCACAAGACAAAACTTAACAAAACAAATCATGACATAAAACATCTAGTTCAACCAGCAGAACATGCTGCGAACTACAACTCCTGCTAACAATAAAAGGTCACAACGTACACTTAGTGCACACCTACGAACGTCTGTCCTCCAATTGCCAAACATAAGCTTCTTTGAGTCAGCATCCTTGATTCCGCGTTCACAACCTCTTCTTTTCCTTCAATTCTGGACACATGTTGGCGTAATGTCCCATATTCCTGCACCGATAACACTGAATTTCGCTAAGATTTTTTCCTTTTCTTCTTCACAGGTGCTTCCTTGAACTCCTGGTTAATCTTCTTCATCCATTCCTTTTGTTGTTGAATCACTTGTTGTGTCACGATGAAAAATTGACTCTGAGCGGGGTAATGATCAGTTCCTTCACACGTAAAACATGTGACTTGTGCAGTGGGGCTTTGTTCACCCCAGTGAATTTCTTCACAATAGGGACATCCATCTTGGTGTCCTTCGTATGAGTGTCCGGCTTCTCCGCAACATCTTGCAGGCACGGGGCCTCTTACGGTTTACTGTCCTTTGCAACGGGGTGACGAGGCGGGATCCCAACAAAATCCTTGTGAACTCCTTCCAAGTAATCTTCCTTCGTGATTCGTCAATCTCTTGGTGCATCCTCCATACTACGAATCCCTTGCTCCACCTTCCATCTTGACATCGCCTCAGAAAAGGCGAGTCCTACTCCATACTCCATCTATTAAACCCATACGACCAGGGTTTAGGGAAAAACTATAACACCGAAAAGACAACCACTAAAGATAACACCAAACATATGCACTCAAACAAGAAAGAGGCAAAAACACCTACGTTCAACAACAACACATAACAACAAACAATACAGTCACAAAAGTCAAAACACACAAACAACACCTAGAGTAAGGTCATATGTGCAAGACATACGATCTCATTATACTACGCGAAATCCATTCATCTAACTTCACCTAAAAGGTGGTAGTCCGATTCTAAGCTTCATCCTCCTCAGCTAAGCTGATCTTAAAAATCCTTAGTGTCAAAACTTATCGAACCCATAAGTTAATCCTTCTAGTTCTTGTGGTCATAACTTCAATTGATCCACGAGGTTGATGATGTACCTCTCAAATGTCTTGTCTTCAGGGGTAAGAAACTCAGAGGGGTATTTACAGTAAAACAAGATGAGAAGTTTTAGAAGATGAATAATAGATGAGAAATACTAGTGGAGAGAGTAAGTAATCAAAGAGTGAAAAAATATTTTTGTTCCTATGGTTTTTCCTATCCATTTTCTAGGGTCGCGACCTATAATCAACATGGGCTCTGATACCATCTGTAACGACCCGGTTCATCACAAACCAGAGTCTTTGTGCATTCTGTGCTAGTCCCTGGATCAATAGCTAGCACACACAGTACATGATGTAATATCAAGAATAAACCACATGTCATAAATATTACATCGAAGATCCAGTATTACAATATAGCATACCTGCATAGCTCAAGGCTAGCTGACAAATAAAATACAGCGGAAAACAATAAAAGCTTCGTGGTGTCCATCAACTCCACCGCAAGTTGAGTATAAACATCGTAACCCTACATCGTACCACTTACTCGTCGTATATAATCCTGCAACACCGAAGGTTACAGCCCGAACACGGGTCAGTACATTTGAATGTACGGCAAATCATATCCCAGAAAGAAGTAAAATTTCCTAAAATACATGCAATTTGGCTGGTGGAGCTTCTACATTTATTTTTGCAAAAAGCTAAAATTTTCTTATAGAATACTAGTAACTAAGTTCTACACTAACATACGATTGAGATGGGAACCCCCACTCAATCTAACCCAAAGTGATTAAACCAATCAGTTAATTAAAGATGATGAGACAATCAATATTACCATATCTAGTCACTCAAATTGTCCATAACCGGGGACACGTCTAATCGATTAGTTTTACACTCTGCAGAGGTTTGTGCACTTTTCCCCACAAGACTCAATCGCCAACTTTGTAGTTCGTCACACTGCATGGTGTATGACAACCGGAAGATCGAGACATGGTCTTTCAGAAGTGTTTCCCCTTAACCGCTGGATAAACGATACACCTATAAAAAATCTACATATGCTAGTTATCCCGAAAAGGGGTCACACAACCTACTCAACTAAGCTAGAGCCCATAGTAGCTTGTGGCTGCACACGTAAGCTTCTAGGTATGACAACACAATTAGTCCCTTTGAGCCTGGGTGGCTTTCCGCAGTCATCATTGGCCATCTCCAAGATACTCGCAACCATCCCACCCAGGTAGTTCATTAACTTTATCTTGGTCCTGATTACTACATCATCACTCATACCTCATAATGATTCACTTCCCAATCCATGTCTACTTAGCATAGCAGTATCATAGCATACGATGGTGACAAAGATGTAAGGATCAGACCTACCTCCATGAACTACTGGGCGTAAAAAAACATAGCATAACCTATCATGCAATCTAAGAAGAAGAAGAACTAATGCATTGAAAACATAGGTAATAGGGAGTATGATCAAAGATATGACTTGCCTTATACATTCGATGAAGATCTTCGCTCTCACGTTCCAGTCAACTCTACTCGTCAGACTCCGAGAAAATCTATCGCAAACGAGTGAACTCGAATAAGCAATCACATCACAAGGACAAAACAAAAGATCAACAAAACAATCACAAAGGTTTTGTTGAAACAAAACAAAAAGGCTTTGAAGTGCAAAGGTGTCGATGTGCTCGAAGGTGATCAGTGGAACGTGAACTCGAGAGAGTCAATGGATAAAGAGTTGTCGATACAAGATTATGATCAAGGCATTATGAAATCAAGGTAAAGATCATAGCAATATGAATGGTATGTGGATATTGCCGATAAGATGTCTCATATGATCCAATATGCAAAAAGAATCACGTGCAACGGAATACTACAACAAAGGTCATAACAAGTGCAAAATTGAATTGAATTTGAATTTAAACAGATCAAGAAACTTGTGAATTTTTGTGTACACATGATATAGACATAAAGTACATGGAATGAGTGATCCAACGCAAAAAGAATCACTCGATTTGGATCAACGGTTGAAAAGATACGGCCACCGGAATTTGAATTTGAATTTGAAATAAATTCAAATTCAAAAGTGGGCAAAAAATTTATTCCATGCTAAAGTACAGAACAACACGAGTGCGTAGGAAAAAGTTTCACCTCGGTCCGACTTACGGTTGGGGAGATATCGCGGCTGCGAGGTCAGGGGGTTTTCTGCAGAAAAGTACCCAACCGCGAAAAAACTTCTTTATAAAAAGCGATCAGGTCCTCGGGGCGTTTGAGCAGATCTGGTTCTGGTTTGACTCCGACGAGGTGCGGCCGTTGCTCCGGCGAGTGAAGGCCGGCACGGGGCGGCGCTCGCGCAGCGCGGGAGGGCGGCGCGTCGTGGCCTCGAGCATGCGGCGGCTCGGCGTGCAGGCGGCGCGGGGCGGCACTGCTCCGGCGAGCTTGGCTGGCTCGGGCGGCGACAGTGGCCGGCCGGGCGGGGAGGCGCGGGAGGGCGCGGCTCCAGGGCGGCGGCGCGGTCGCCGTAACGGGCGGGGCGCGCGTCTCCGGCGGCCGGACTACCGGATTCCGTAGACACCGCGGGCCCCGGCGGCGGCGGCTGTCCCGCTAGGTTTCCAATATTTTTTAGAAGAAAGGAAAGAAAAGGAAAAATATTTTGGATTTCTATTTATAAGCAGAGAAAAGAAAAAAAAAACAATTGATCTGAGATGGGCTCTAATTGCGCTCGCGGCGGAGACAAACTACTGGGCCGGCTACGGATTTTTTTTATTCAAAAACCGAAAACTTCAAACAATTAAATCAAATCAAGCGTAACTCCAAAAAATATGAAACAAAATCCTAAATTTATCAAATAAACTAACGAAAATTATTTAATGAATACATCTTCCAAAAAGGAAAAAAATAAAAAAAACATTTTCTAAATACTTTATTTAAATATAAAATACTTTTCATAAACCAAATAAAATCCAATAAATCATTTAAAATAATTTTATTTGGTCAAAAGCATTGACAAACCATTTCTAAATAATAAGATATAAATTTTAAAATTGTTACACCAATAAATAATTTGGTAAAAATAAAAATATCCCATTGGAAATACTTTTTCAACTCTTAATAAATTTTAGAGTTATTTATAATACTCATAATAATTTTTAAAAACTTTAAAGTAATATTCTAAATATTTTCCAACTTTATTAAAAAGGGGATAAGTCATTTTATATCCTCTCAAATGAATTTCCTTTAGTTGAAATAAATGTTTTGAATATTCAAAAGAATTCCAATCATGATTTAAAACATTTTCCAACCTTTTAATATGTTGAAGGAGTCATATTACCTTCCCTCATTTTGTTTTGTTGGTTTTGTTTTAAATAATAACTTCCAGAACATCAATTACGAATATTAGGGAAAGTCCTTTTATTCCCTCTTTTTTTCTATATTCAATAAACTCCAAAAAGTTTTAAATCCCAGAGAAAATCAAACACATCAAGCAAACAATCATTATCTATTTAATTTATTAACATTCCAAAATTCAGTGAATTTTGGGATGTTACAACGGCGCATCACTTTTCGAACCACCTTCTTGTATCTCTTCGAGTCCAGCTGGTTCGATACTCAACCTTAGCATCTTCGCTAAGGGAAATTCTGCTGCTACGCTACATCTCACCTTCCACTTGGGGTAACCAACGAGGAGCGAGAGAAGTATCTTCCTTGCTAGCATCATGTAATTTCTGGCGCCGTTGCCGGGGATTCCAAGGTACAAAAGGTAGACTGGTCCCATCAACTCCCTAGCTAGAAAGCAATTTATGGCGACGTTGCCGGGGACTCCAGACTACAAGATAGGGGAGTTGCACACTATCTTTTATCTTTGCTTTTTAGTCTTTCTAGTTCACCTTTCAGTTTTTGCTTTCGTGTCCTTTATCGAAAATACCAAAAATACCGTTTACCTTGTTAGTAGTTACCACTATGGATGGTCCTTTTTCCTTTGGTGAGGCAGAAGTACTTAACTTTACTCAGAGATGTGGTGAAAGTCTGAAAGATGCTTGGTATAGAATTAATGATTCTCAAAAAAGAGCCAGCAAGAAGTAATCCACTACTATCCTGCTTAGAATTTTTTATGTTGGAATCACTTCTTGGAACAAGTTTATCTTAGACACTGCTATCAATGGGAACTTTATAGAGGCTCTAGTTTGGGAAGCCCTTAACATTATTGAAAATCTTGTTGGAAGTCTCCCCATTGTTAGTATTAAGGAGCACATTACTCTAGCTCACATTACGAGAAAACTTGAAAAAATAGAGTTAGAGATGCCAAGTATCGATAAGTTAAATGAGTTGGATCGTAAGATTCAAGGGAATTTGAATAGGCTAGATAACTCCATGCAAAAAATTGTCAAAACTTTGGAGACTATCAAATCCCTTGATGAGAAGTCTTCTAGGATAGAAAAGATTGAGGAAGTGATTGAAACTCTAGGAACTACCTTTTCCTCAATCAAAACTAAAAATGATGAAACTCCGGTAAGAAAGGAACCCAAGTTCGCCCCTAAGGTTCCTCGAGCTAAAGTTAACACACCTATTGCCAAAAGAGTTGAAACAGTGAAGACTTTGGAGGAGATACCTATCTTTAATTTTGAGACTCCAATTGATTTCCCTCCTTTTGATTTTATCCCTTGAAGCATTTGTATTCGGCCTTTATTTGAGAAACCTCTTAAGACTAGTTGTACTATTGAATAGCTTTTTGATGATCTTGATGATGGATCAATCGATACAACTTGATCTTTTGCTTTAAGCCTAGCTAATGGCTTTAAAGAAGCCCTTTCGGGAGGCATCCCACAACGAATTTAGGTTTTCCTTTTTGTTTTTCTTCTGTTTTTAGTGGTCTTGATGATTGTTACTACTATAGCAACATCATTGTATCTTTACTATTCAAGTTTTGTGCCATTTATAGCCTCATATGACAAGGGAAGTGAAAGTTGTGACATGCTGTCCAGAAAACAGATTCTGTCCTCGTGACGGGAAAAATCATCGAAAAATCCCAGTTCCTCTTTTTGAGCTGAATTTTTTACAAAGCGTGCTCTATACAATCATGGAACTTTCGTATGTTTTGACTTGAGTTGAAGAAGTATCCCTAAAAATTCTTTACTACCTGCTGTTCTATTTTTCACAGATTCTGCCACGTTTTGTCTCTCTTTACTTTTGCAAACCTTAAGCTTGCTTTTTCTTTGCAAACACTTTTTTGCAATCTTGAGAAACAGTAGCTCTTCAAGAATATCTTTATTTGCAATAGGGAAAAATTATTTTAATAGGGTACTAACCTCTCTAATAAGTTTACAATGAGTTATGTATGAAGGGAGTTTTCAATTGTGCGATGGAAGATGATGAAAGAAGATCCTGGAGTGTCAAACGCTCAAGCTTGGGGATGCCCGTGTGCACCCCCAATAAATATTCAAGGAGACTCAAGCGTCTAAGCTTGGGGATGCCCCCGTGCATCCCCTTCTTCATCAAGAATTATCAGTTCGTCCCTCGTTGCACTATATTTTTATCACTTCATGCGTGATGTGCTATGCTTGGAGCGTCTCGTTCTTTACTTTTCTTAGGTTTGTTTTTGCTTTGTTTTCTGCGCATAACAAGTTAGACCCAGCTTTCTTTTGTGTGGGAGAGAAACACGCTCCTCTAGAACTAGAACTCCTCATAGGATTTGCATGCTTATTATCTTAGCTGTGAGTTGTTCTTTTTCTTTTCTTAGCTGCTTCCCTGTTTAGTTATTGTGCTGTAGTTTTTTTCTACAGCTTTCTGTCTTGTCTTAGGTTGAACCTTCTATAGGTTGCATGTTTTATATTGTTAGAGAGTGTTGCCTGTTGCACTGAGTTTTGTGTCTTGACTAGGAATGTCACAACCCAAGTTTAGGTAAGTGCTAGGGTTGTTTGTGCCCTTTGCATCATGTGAAAATTTCAAATGAAATTCAAAAATGGGGAAAAGAAAAGCCCTGAGAATTTAAATAAATGGCCAGATAAAAATATTTTTCCAAAAATCATTTGAGTATTTGGAAAATTCCTATAAATGATGGTGATCATTTTAAAAGTGGTTGGGGTATTTTCCCATGCCCATGGAATATTAAAAAATTCAAAATGTGCCCTGGAAAGTAAATTTGACCCCTATTTGAATTGAAATTCAAATGTTTTGAATTTCAAAAATGCCCAAACCTTATAAGTGGTTTGCTACTAACCACCTAGGGTTTTAAAAATTATTTGGGCATTTAATATAATTGCCCTGCTATTTTATTTTGGGGCAGAACAAAAGAAACAAAAAGAAAGAAAGAAAGAAAAGCCCCCCACCCACTTACCTGGCCCAGCCTGGCCAGAAGCCGGCCCAGCCCACCAGGGGCAGGGTCGTCTTCCTCCCAGCTCTAGGCAGGCAGACATCTCGGTGGCGAGCATGCAGCCACCTCCGGCCACCTCCTGCCTGCCCCTGCCCCTTTTTCGGCGCGAGGATAAGTCCAAGTCTCCTCCCTTTCTTTCCCCCCCCGCCTAGCTCTTCCCGTTCGTCTCTGGTGGTTCCCCGCGAAGTCCCGAGCGTCGTCCAGTTCACCGCCGTCTCGTCCACGCGGCCACCGGCCTGCTCCCTCCCCTCCAAGCTGTCCCAGACGCTGGCCGCCTTCGTCTTCGTCGCCGAGGCCGATCAATCGAGGCCTAGGACCTCTCAGGGCGACGTCCTCTTCGCTTTCTTCCGCCACGGCAACCCGGCTCCGGCGAGAAATCGCGCAAGCTCCGGTCCTTCTCCGGCCCCATCGACCCCTGCTCTGCATTTCTGGTGAGCCGGCGATGCTCATTGTCTATCTCCCGTGCCTCCGGCAGCTCCCCGTGGCCGTCTTCTTCGCAGCAGTAGCCGGCCGCCCGCCTCGTGCTCACCGTCGTGCGCTCGGCGACCTTTTGGTCGCCCTGACGCCACCACTGGGTGCACTCGAGCGAGAGGGCCCGAGTGGTGCTCTCCCTGTACCAAACCGTGGCCGGGAGGCCAACTCCGGCGGCCCTCCGCCGTGTCCAGTAGCCGCCGCCGACCGGCTGTTTAGTTAGGGGGCTAATCCCCCTAGTCATTTGAACCAAAGTTAATGACAGGTGGGCCCTGGCCCCCCTTAATCCAAATTTAATTTTATTTAAACAAAGGGTTTAACCCACTGAGGCTGACACCCCGGCCCCACTGGTCAGCCCCCTGCTGATGTCATGCTTGCATTAGCATGATGCAATAAATCAATTTCCAGAAATTAGAAATGAATTGAAGAGTTACAGAAAATCCGGAAAAATAGCCAAACTTCAATAAATCATAGAAAATTCATATGAACTCCAAATTGGACATATAATATATGAAAAATTATCAGAAAAATGCAAGGATTATGAATATGAAATTTGTTTTTATGTTTAACCATTTTAAAATGGGTGAACAGTAGAAAACATTCATATGGCATAATTTGAATTTGAATTTGAAGTTTGAATTTGCATTTCAAATGCAATATACTTCAATTAAGATGAATATGCTACAAACCAGTACCACTCACATCATGGACAACCTTATCATGTGTATGTGCATTTTTACTTCTGAAGTTGTCCCCCTTGTTGATGATTGCCTCCGATGACAGACGTTCCGAGACGGTGATCTCCCCGAAGAAGAAGACCACCGTTAAGACCCGTGTATCGTCAGCAAGGCAAGCAAACCCCATTGATCATGTCTATAAAATCCTACTTTCCTCTTAGTATCGCTTATGAATGTTTAGGAGATCACCGAGACACGTTCTTTCGCATAGTTGAACCCATTCCGATGCATGACCTATCATTTTGTCACCGTATTAAGCAAACCACAATCCTAGAAGATTTAGGAGTTGAATGATGAGCATGTGGCCCCTGCAACTATTACTTCTTATTGCTTCTTAGTGATACAATGAGGATGTTATGATTGTGAGTCGGGATGGAATGAACACAGTGATGCTGATGATAACGTGTTGGTGAATCCACCCTAAACAAAGGTGAACGATGAGAGGCTGTGTAGGAGAACACAGTGGGTTGTCTCGTTGAACACTGCCCTAGGCCCCGAGTTCCTGTTTTGTGATCCAAGACAAAGAGTATGACCACATGTAGGGTTTATGGGAGCCCCGTTTGGCCTCTTTACGTACCCGATCCGGTCCAGGAGTCACACTAGATTTGGGCTTTCCATTTGACTTATGCATAGATATGTGGGACCTGTGAGACAGTGAAACCATCTGTCAAAGGTGGCGTCTCGGTCCCTTGCATTATCTGAGTCCGTTTCATGGAACCGGTCGGACTCTCGAGCGGTGACAAACTCAGGTAGTCGACTCCTGGATTAGAGAAGGTGATGTGAGGGTAGTGCCTTGGTTTCATCCACGTCTGACATCCGCTTGAAGGGTGAAAAGAACGAGGCGGTAAGTGATGACACGCATGTGAAGATGTACACCCCTGCAGGGTTAATGAACTATTCGAATAGCCGTGTCCACGGTTATGGACTACTTGGAAACCTTTACACTATCATAGACAACTTGAATGGATACTTATAAAACTCGCAAGATAAGCATGAGTGCTATGGCGTGCTTCCTCGTGGGGAAGTCGAGGAAGTAACCATAGTGGTGTATTGGTTGGAGGCTTGGTAGTGGACTCGTGTACGCTTCTTACCTCAAGTCTGGTACTCGTAGTACAGGACTAGCCAAGTCAAAGCTGGCACTTCTGCATGTTAAACCCCACCTCCCTTTACCTTGATACTTGAGCATGAGTAGTTTAGTTCTGATGGAAGTCTTGCTGAGTACGACTTTGTACTCACGTTTTCTTATTCTATGTTTTAGATGAGAACCCGGACCCCGATGGAGTCACCGACCTGAAGCTCGACGTTGACCTTGGTAGCATAGTTCCAGACAGCAGTATGGTCCCTCGTGGTAGGGCATGTATGTTTACAAGGTTTCTCTAAGCCATTTGTTAAACTTTTCTGTACCCAGACCTAATTTGCTTCCGTTGTATGATGTAATGTTGATCACAGACATGTGATCTTTGTATGCTCTATGTGTAAGTCAATAAAGATACACTTCGTAGAGTTATGTGATGATACCTGCTGTTCATACTAGGCATGTGTGCTGCGTGTATGTCTATAACATGCATGTCTTAGTATGGGTTTTCGAGACCTTAGTTGTGATCTGGCTGGCGGTCTTTTATACACCAAGTGGCCCTTAGATGTGCGCAGCTTGGGGCATCGCGATGCGATTACTCGTGAATCTGTCACGTGGCACACTTTGTTGTATGATCGAGCCCGCCCTAGACCCCGACTAAGTGATCGGGCTGGAGTAAGTATATGTAAGAGTTAGGATTCAATCGATAACATGGTTGAGGCGACTTGTCTATGAGTATGGGATTCACCACCCATAAGCATTTAGACTTGTGAGAGGACGATGAGGACCCATCTCAGTTGATCTTCCGGCCTGGATGGGATGCCCCTCATGTTCGATGCTTTCCGAGAACGTTCTATGCTTGGCCTTGTCTGCTTAGACAAGTGGGTACGGTTCTCGGCTCTCCATGTGATTGCATCGTGACTAGAATTACATACGCTAACCCCGGGTCCCAACAAGGAAGTAGGTAGTTGAAGTTGCTATTCTATTTGTAGTAGTAACTTGCAATAGTTTTGAGGTATTGACTGGAGTAATGTTTGAACTTTTGGTGTCAAGAGCTCGAGCCTATTAGTGATAGATGTCGTATTTTGGGCAATCCGTGTTTATTTTTGAAAATCAAAACCCCTGTTGAGAACTCTAGCTACTAGATGGATCACTAACCTCCGGAGGGTTCGAATATTAGAGTACACTCACATACCATGAGTCGAGGATGCGCAAGGATAACCAAACGCCCATACACTCCTCCTCGGGGTACTTATCTCTTTGAGAACCTCTTGATTAGATTCAGAGTTACCGATAATAAGTGCATGAGTTCTTCGGACTAATGTGAGTATTCTAAAGTTGACACTTCCACCTTCCCATATTTTGCTAGCCTCTCATGTGCCGTGCATTGCCTCCTTCTCACTCCGAGAGTTGGCGTCCACCTTCGGCGATACATCCAAACCCTTGGCACGATACGCTCTGTCATCATAAACCTCCTTATATCTTTCCTTAAAACAGCCACCATACCTACCTATCAAGGAATTTCCATAGCCTTTCCGAGATACATTGCCATGCAACATCCATCCTCTCATGACTTGATCTTCATGTCATACATGCCACTTGCTTGATCGATGAGCCACATTGTAGTTGGGCCTTGCCCTAATAATTGCTACATGACGCGATAGTATCGTTGCATATCCTTCTACCCTGGGAGAGGCATAAATTTGCATCATGATAGTTACATTTTCTTTATGTGAGTACCTTTGTAAAATGTGAAAGATCTCATATATTCTTGTAAAATATAGAATGTTGCCCCTAAAGTGAGGAAAATATCCCAAAGAGGACAAAATTAAAAGATCCCAAGGAGGACAAATGAGAGAAATAGAAAGAGCCGTTGAGGCCACCAAAAAATACAAAAAAATAGAAAAAAGAGACAAATAAAAATAAAAAGAGAGAAGGGGGCACACTACTATTCCTTTTGAGAGATCCACACTAGTACTTCATCCTCTATCCCTTGTACTCCATAGAGATTATCATACATGCATATAGTTATGTGGGGACCCTTCACACTATAGAACTTGGCTTGTATATTCCAATGATGAGCCTCCTCAAACGAGATCTAGGTCTTCTTGAGCAAGCAAGTTGAATGCACCCACACTAGTTCCCTTGGAGAGCTTTTAGCTCACATGTGCATCCGTTGCATGGCCATCCCTACTCCTCACATCATATCTATCATATGGTCTTCTCTCGCCTATGGTTGTCCTTATTGATGCGAGCCTTTCACACCTTTTTTTGTCTTCCCCCTCCACCTTCTTTCTATTTCGCCTTTTAGGTGTCAACTTTCTTGCTCACGCTCATCCATTGGATGAGTGCTCAAAATATTGAAAGGGAGTGGATTAGTTTGACTTGTACCTGACTAGTGGTCTGGGGACGAGTCAAGATAAGAATCCAAAGGAGACTAAGTGTGAAACTTTAGTAGATAGTGGTTCTCAACAATTTTTTTATCTCGTATTCACTATCCCCTTTCTTGCACGCAAACACCATCTGGAGACATTCGAGTCACGGACAGCGAGAGCTCTTGGACCTTTTGTTCTTTTGTTACTTGTGTCAATGCTAATATATACTCTTGCTTGTTAAGACTTGAATTGAATTGCATTCTTTGATTGCTTTACTTAAAAGTCCTTATATGGTTTTGTGGAATGTCACCACAGAAATTATGCTTGTTATCATTTACCTACTCGAGGACGAGCAGGAATTAAGCTTGGGGATGTTGATACGTCCCAAACATATCTATAATTTCTGCTTGCTCCATGCATGTTTTGTGTGATTTTTCCATGTTTTGCTTGAACTTCCATACACTTTTTATCATATTTGGACTAACCTATTAAATCAGTGCACCCAGTTGTCAGTTCCTGTTTTTCTGCTGTTTTTGTATTTCAGGTTTTCCGGCCATTAAAAGTGCCCAATAAATCCCAGAAAAATTATATAAAAAATCAGCGTCATGGAAGCTTCCGGAATAACCAAGATATGGCAGGAGGTCCACCACCGGAGGCCCAAGAGGGTCCCTGGCGCGGCCCCACCCTAAGCCGCGCCAGGAGGCCTCCTGGCTTCCTGGTGGTCGCCCTCGGTGCCCCCCTTCGCCTATATTTACCCCCGTGACGGAAACCCCTAATATCGATCTGATATTCCCGTTCTCCTCTCTGTTCCGCCGCCACCGCCATTTCAAGATCGGGGCTGCCAGGAGAAGCTGTCCCGGCACCCTGCCGGAAGGAGGAATCCCCTCCGGGAGACCATCCATCGCCATGGACGCCTCCCGGATGTGCCGTGAGTAGTCCACCTTGTACCATGGGTCCGTGACCAGTAGCTATGTGATGTACTCCTCCCCTCTTTGTGCTTCCACTTTCGAGACCTCCTGAGCCGCCTCACATGATCAAGGCACTTTTGTAGTTTTCTATGTTGCTATGCTGAGTTTGCTGGGATTAGATGGATTATGAGATTATGTTCAGATTGTGATGAGTAATATATTTGGTTCTCTTTTATATTTGTGTTCTTTAGTAAATTCTTGCATGTTCTCCGTTGTCGTATTTTACTTTGGCCAAGTGATTTGCTTGATTGTGGGTTCAGCCCCTTGATGTCTAGCTTGAGTGACAGAAACATGAGACTAGGGGATGTGCTGTTTCCACAAGGGATAAAACAACGGTGCTTGTACTTACGGGTGCAAGGATTGTTTACTTTACACATGGTTCTTTTAATGCAGTTGTCTGTTGCTTTGAGTTCACACTTTGGGTGGGATTCACAACTTAATACCAGCGAGATGTTCTGGATAGATATCTCAAGGTGGATGATTCGTAGTAGATGCAGATGGATTTCGGTCTACTTCCCTTGGCGTACTACCCATTGCTTTTGAGCCTCTTCCTTTCTTTTGTAGCATAGTTCGCATTGCGGTGTGTTTATAATCCTGTCAATTGCCCAGCTGTGATTTGTTTACCTCGCTAGACCTTTTATCGTCTTTTGGGAGACACATCACTAGTGAACATCACGAGACCCCGTTTATATTCACATCATTGTTTACACTTTCAATTTACTTTCAGTTCTTACTTTCAGTTGCCACTATTATTATCTCTTGCGTTGATCCTTTGTAAACAGCAAGGCCGGAGGAATTGACAACTCCTCTGTAATCGTTGGGAGCAAAGTTATTTGCTGTGTGTGCAGGTCCAGGAGAAGCAAGTGATTCTCAAACGGCGCATCACTTGTCGAACCACCTTCTTGTATCTCTTGGAGTCCTACTGGTTCGATACTCAACCTTAGCATCTTCGCTAAGGGAAATTCTGCTGCTACGCTACATCTCACCTTCCACTTGGGGTAACCAACGAGGAGCGAGAGAAGTATCTTCCTTGCTAGCATCAGAGAGTAAGAGTAACCTTTTGCATGTGGATCATGGTAACAATGATTTATGTGATACTTATATTGTTGAGTTTATTGATGGTAACAAGAGCATTGGAAATTATTATGAGAAGGGAACATATTCTTATAGATATTTCAATAATATCAAGTTCCCTCTCTTTATGTTGAAGGTTTTGAAGTTGCACTTATTTTGCCTTCCTATGCTAATATTTTTATGCTTCAATGAGTTATTTCCCTAAAAGATCCCTTTGCATAGGAAGCATGTTAGACTTAAATGTGCTTGTTATTTGCTTCTTGGTAACATCCCAAAATTCTCCGAATTTTGGAATGTTAATAAAATTAAATAGATAATGATTGTTTGCTTGATGTGTTTGATTTTCTCTGGGATTTAAAACTTTTTGGAGTATATTGAATATTAAAAAGAGAGGGAATAAAAGGACTTTCCCTAATATTCATAATTGGTGTTTTGGAATTTATTATTTAAAACAAAACCAACAAAACAAAATGAGAGAAGGTAATATGACTCCTTCAACATATTAAAAGGTTGGAAAATGTTCTAAATCATTATTGGAATTCTTTTGAATATTCAAAACATTTTTCAACTCGAGGAAATTCATTTGAGAGGATATAAAATGACTTATCCCCTTTTTAATAATGTTGGAAAATATTTAGAATATTACTTTAAAGTTTTTAAAAATTATTTTGAGTATTATAAATAACTCTAAAATTAATTTAGGGATTGCATAATGCTAAGAGAGTTTTTATTTCATTAAAATGATTTATTTTAATATTTCAAAAGAGTTGAAAAAAGTATTCCAATGGGATATCTTTATTTTACCAAATTATTTATTGGTGTGATAATTTTAAAATTTATATTTTATTATTTAGAAATGGTTTGTCAATGCTTTTGACCAAATAAAAATATTTTTAATAAATTATTGGATTTATTTTATTTATGAAAGTTATTTTATATTTAAATAAAGTATTTAGAAAATGTTTTTATTTTTATTTACCTTTTTGGAAAATATTTTAATTAAATAATTTTCTTTAGATTATTTGATGAATTTAGAATTTTATTTCATATTCTTCGGAGTTACGGTTGATTTGATTTAATGGTTTGAGTTTCGTTTTAAATAAAAAGGGAAAAACCAGTAGCGGCCGGCTCAGTAGTTGTCTTCGCTCACGAGCACAATTGGAGTCCAAGTCGGGCCCGATTCATTTTTTTCTCCAGCCTATATATAGCATTTCAGCAAATTCCTTTTTCTTTCTTTTTCCTATTGTAAAAAATAAAAATAAAAAAATCTGGAACCCTAGCGGGACCCGCCGCCGGGCCCCGTCGTCAGCACCGCGCCGCCGCCGCTGGGCCATCTCGCCGCCGCCGCCGGGCCATGCCGCCGCCCCACGCCGGCCGCCGCGCCTCCCGTGGTGCGTTGCCGCCTTCCTCCGCGGCCGCGCCGCACCGCGCCCCGCCCAGCTCGCCGCGAGCCGTCGTGCCCCGCCCCGGCAGCCGTGCCCGCCGGAGACCGTGGCCGGAGCCGCCCGAGCCCGAGGTCACGCCGCGCCTCACACCTCGCCGGGCTGCGCCGCCCCGCCGCGCGACACCGCCGTCGCCGGAGCCGCCCACCGCCGGCCCACACCTCGCAGGCACCCTCCCCAAGTCGCTGGAGCCACGCCAAGTTCGCCGCAGACGAGGTCAACTCCGGTCAGATCTGACCCGGGACCCGATCGCTTTTTGCGAATTATTTTTATTCGCTAACTAGTCCTTTTGGGCATAAAACACCCCGTCACGGTACTCGCAATATCTCCTTCACCGTAAGTCGGATCGCGGTGAATCTTTTTGCGACACTTTCGTATTGCTCTGTACTTTAGCATGGTATAAATTTTTTCACACTTTGCACTCTTTTGAATTTGAAATTATTTCAAATTCAAATTCTGGTGGTCGTATTTTTTATACCGTTGATCCAAATCGAGTGATTCTTTTTGCGTTGGATCACTCGTGTCATGTACCTTCTGTTTATATCAGGTGTACACAAAAATTCACAACTTTCTTGGTCTGTTTAAATTCAAATTCAATTCAATGTTGCAAATTCTATGACCTGCGTTGTAGTATTCCGTTTCACTTGCATATCGGATCACTTGATGCATGTTATCGGTATTATTCACACACTTTTCATGTCGGCATTTTATTCACCTTGAATTCACAAATGTCCATGGGCAGAACTCGTTACCGATAATCTTTTATCCGTTGACTCTCTCAAGTTCACTTCCACCGATCACCTTCGAGCACATCCACACCTCTGCACTTCAAAGCTTTTGTTTTGTTGCTAAAACTCTTGTGATTGTTTTGTTGATCTTTTGTTTGTGTTGTTGGTGTGATTTCTTATTGAGTTCCTTCATTGCGATAGATTCTCGGAGTGTGACGAATAGAGTTGACTGGAACGTGAGAGCGAAGATCTTCACCGAATGGAAAAGGCAAGTTACACTTTGACCATACCTCAACCTATATTTTCTATTATGCATGTAGAAAATTATCACTCTATGCGTGTGTAGGATTATATATTAGTTATGATTTAAACCTAGTAGGATAGCCATATGTTCTGATCTTGTTTTTTTTCATTGTCGACCTAGGATCGTGGTTGTTATATACTGCTATTGCTTTGTAGACGGGGATTGGTTGAGTTATCATTGAGCTATGTGAGGATTAATGACTTGACTAGCAAACTTAAATAGAAATCACCTCTGGGCGGGCAGGGAATGCATCCTGGTGCTCATGCCTTGGATAAGGAGGGACCAGGACTGAATGCTTCCCGAATGGTTGTTTTGGTGGTGAACCGGGTGCGTCATGGCGAGAACCATCTGACGTAGTGGGCGCCGTCCAGGCTCAAAAAGATCGGACAGACAGTGTGACTAGTAGATTCCATGTACAACCACTGGCTATATGGGCTCTGGCTTAGATGAGTAAGTTGTGGGGAACCTGGCCCTGGTAGCTAGCTGATGTAGATATGATAGGTGTACCGGCTACCAAAGGGTGGAGGCAACCACTTCTGAAAGACTATGTCTCAATCATCGGGTTGAGTCCAGTGGGGAAAGCGTACAAACCTCTGCAGAGTGTAAAAACTGATCATGATTAGCCGTGTCCACGGTTACGGACAACTTTGAGCAACTGGGCATTATTGTTGTTGGATGGTCTTGACAGATAATTAATCTTGATAAGAATTTGAGTGGGAACTTTTAATAAAGGGATGGTTGGAATTGGTGTAGCCCGATTCAATCATACTTAGGACTAGTAAGATAAATTAAAATTTGATTAGTTGTAGTATGTGAGGGAAAAATCAGCTTTCTGCAAAACAAAACCATAAGCCTTTCCTTTGACTTACCTTGCATGTAGATGTAGGTCTGTTATATACTTTTTCGTGTGACTTGCCGTACAAATCAGATGTACTGACCCGTGTTCGGGCTGTATCCTTCGGTGTTGCAGGATTGTATACGACCTGTAAGTGGTATGATGTAGGGTTACAATGTCTATACTCAACTTGCCGGTGGAGTTGATGGACGCCACGAAGCTTATATTGTTTTCCGCTGTATTTTATTTGTAAGCTAGCCTTGAGCTATGCAGGTATGTTTATTTGTAATACTGGATCTTCGATGTAATATATATATGACATGTGGTTTATTCTTGCTATTACATCGTGTACTGTGTGTGCTAGCTATTTATCCAGGGACTAGCACAGAATGCACAGAGACTTCGATTCCTAGCGAATCGGGTCGTTACAGATGGTATCAGAGCCCATGTTGACTGTAGGTCGTGACCCTAGAAAATGGATAGAAAAATCCATAGGAACAAAAATATTTTTTCACTCTTTGATTACTTACTCTCTCCACTAGTATTTCTCATCTATTATTCATCTTCTAAAAACTTCTCATCTTGTTTTACTGTAAATACCCCTCTGAGTTGCTTACCCCTGAAGACAAGACATTTGAGAAGTACATCATCAACCTCGTGGATCAATTGAAGTTATGACTGCCAAAAATTTGGAGGAGTATCCTATGGATTTAATAAGGATTAGTGTTTACACTACGAGAGGATCTTTAATATCAGCTTAGCTGAGAAGGATGAAGTTTAGATTCAGACCACCACCTTTTAGGTGAAGTTAGATGAACGAATTTCGCGTAGTATGATGAGATCGTATGTCTTGCACATATGACCTTACCCTAGGAGTTGTTTGTGTGTTTTGACTTTTGTGACTATATTTTTTGTGGTTATGTGTTGCTGTTGAACGTAGGTGTTTTGCCTCTTTTTGTTTGAGTGCATATATTTGGTGTTATCTTTAGTTGTTGTCTTGTCGGTGTTATAGTTTTGCCTAACCCTTGTCGTATGGGTTTAATAGATGGAGTATGGAGTAGGACTCGCCTTTTCTAGGGCGATGTCGAGACTGAAG
Organism: Bromus sterilis; assembly: GCA_950022295.1. Lineage (NCBI taxonomy): Eukaryota > Viridiplantae > Streptophyta > Magnoliopsida > Poales > Poaceae > Bromus > Bromus sterilis. Next base: position 289,709,602 of record OX465599.1, on the reverse strand, counting down.
GTGGAGCAATGGATTCGTAACATGGAGGAGCACATGAAGATAAACAAGGTTGGAAGTGAGGACATGGTCCCCTATGCTGTTAAGGACTTGGTAGAAGAGGCTGCTACTTGGTGGAGAATGCATCAAGCGATTAACGAATCACGAAGGAAGATTACCTAGAAGGAATTTACAAGGATTTTGTTGGGATCCCGCCTTGTCACCCCAATGCAAAGGACGGTAAACCTTAAGAGGCCTCGTGCCTGCAAAATTTGCGGGGAAGTGGGACACTCCTATGAAGGACACCAAGATGGATGTCCCTATTGTGAAGAAATTCACTCGGGTGAAGAATGTCCCACTGCTCAAGTCACATGTCTTGTGTGTGAAGGAACTGATCATTATCCCGTTCAGTGTCACCTTTACACCATGACACAACACGTGATTGAACAACAAAAGGAAGGAATGAAGAAAGTTATCCAGGAGTTCAAGGAAGCACCTGTGAAGAAGGAAAGGAAAAATCTTAGCGAAATTCAGTGTTATCGGTGCAAGAATATGGGACATTACGCCAACATGTGTCCAGAATTAAAGAAAGCACCCGTGAGGAAGAAGGAACAAAAGGAACTTAGCCAAATTGAGTGCTATCAGTGCAGGAACATGGGATACTACAGCAATATGTGTCCCGAATTGAAGAGAAAGAAGAAGATGTGAACATGGGAGCAAAGACGTCGACATATTGAAGCTTATGTTTTGCAATTGGAGAATAGAATATTCGTGGTGTGCACTAAGTGTACGGTGGTACCTTTTAATGTTAGCTGGAGTTGTGGATCGATGCATTTTTTGCTATTGATTAACTAGATGTTTTATGTCATGTTTGTTTTGTTTAGTTTTGTCTTGTGCCCTGTGACCCTGTTATGTCATGTTTTGATGTGATGTGTTGTGCTTTGTGGTTCTTCTTCACAAGTAGAATAAGTTTACGTTTCCTTAGACCCCTTATCTAATTAGTATGCTTCGAGACTGAAGAAGACACAACCAAAAGAAGAATAAATTGGCAAGTGACTCAACGATACGAAGATTACTTCAACAACGCGAAACTAAAGCTACCGTCATTGAAGACCTAAAGACTTGAAGACCTGGAAGATTCAAGTTTCCACCGTTAGATCGTTTCTGTGATGTCGGGACCCGGGGTTAGCGTATGCAAGTCCCGCTACGACATAGTCATATGGAGAGCCGAGAACCGTACCCACTTGTCTAAGCAGACAAGGCCAAGCACATAACGTTATCGGAAAGCATCATACGTGAGGGGCATCCCATCCAGGCCGGATGATCAACTGAGATGGGTCCTCATCGTCCGCACACAAGTCTAAATGATATGGGTGATGAACTCCCATATTCACAGACAAGTCGCCTCAACCATACTGTCGACTATCTCTTAACTCTTACATAGACTTACTCCAGCCCGATCACTTAGTCGGGGTCTAGGGCGGGCTCGATCATACATCAAAGTGTGCATGAGACACAGTCTCGAGCAATCGCATCGCGATGCCCCAAGCTGCGCACATCTAAGGGCCACTTGGTGTATAAAAGACCGCCAGCCAGATCACAACTAAGGTCTCGAAAACCCATACTAAGACATGCATGATATAATCATACACGCAGCACACATGTCTAGTATGAACAACAGGTATCATTGCAATTCTCTACAAGTACACAACTTTATTGATAACTCTTACAGAGTGCACACAGAGATCACAAGTTTGTGATCCAACATTACATCAAGCATGCGGAAGCAAAGTAGGTATGAGTACAGACAAGTTTAACAAATGGCTTAAAGAAGCCTTATCTAAAACAAGCCCTTCCACGAGGGAACAGTCGTCTGACTGGGACTACACTAGCTTGGTCTTCAGTCGTCGAGCTCGATGAAGATTCCACCTTTGGGGTCAGTGGGGTCATCTAAAACATAGAATAAGCAAACGTGAGTACAAAGTCGTACTCAGTAAGACTTACGTAGGAACTATACTACTCATGCACATGTATCAAGGTAAAGGGAGGTGGGGTTCAATTGCAGAAGTGCTAGCTTTGACTTCGCTAGTCCTGAACTACGAGTACCAGACTTGAGGTAAGAAGCGTACACGATTCCACTACATCTCTTCAACCAATTACACCACTATGGTGCCTTCTTCGACTTCCCCATGAGAAAGCACGCCATAGCACTCACACTTATCTTGGTGTATTTTAGAAGTATACAGTTCAAGTTGTCTAATAATCAAGCTAAGCTTTCCAAGCAGTCCTTAACCGCGGACGCGGCTATTCGAATAGTTTTGTTAACCCTGTAGGGGTGTACCGCTACACACACGTGTCATCTGTTACCGCCTTTTGCGTGTCACCGTTCAAGAGGTGACAGCGAGGATGCCACCACAACACTTCGCCGACCGCTCCGTTCTAGTCCAGAGAGTCTCCTATCTGAGGGGGATACGTATGGAAGTCCGGCCGAGGTTCCAGTACAGCCTCAAACGATGTGTGCAGGGTCCCAAGCCGGTCTTGAAAAGCCGTTCATCCACTTCGCAGACCGTGCCACAGCCCTACCAGAACTCCGAACTACTGCGACTTCTGGGGTCGAACGGGGTGAGGTACTAGGATGAGAGGGGTCAGTGAGCCCAATGTGTGGTTGTATTCTTTTTCTTGGATCACCACACAAGAACTCGGACTTAAGGCGGTGTTCAACTAGACAACCCACTGTGTACTCCTACACAGCCTCTCATCGTTCACCTTGTATTAGGGTAGATTCACCAACACAGTTTCACTTTCATCAACACCATGTTCACCATCATCCCGACTCACATCACAAGCAACCTCATTGTACCACTAAGCATGCAATAAGCAGTAACAGTTGACGGGGCCACATGATAACAACCAACTCCTACATCTGCTAGGATTGTGGTTTTCTTACTACTGTGACAAGATGATAGGTCATGCAAAGGACATGGGTTCAACTATGCGGTAGCATCGATACAAGGTGATCTCCTAAACATGTATAAGCGAGACTGAGAGGGAATTGGGATTTTATAGACATGATCAATGGGGATTTGCTTGCCTTGCTGACGAGGTTTCGATAACGGTGTCTTCAACGAAGGGGTGGCCTCCGATTCCATTTGCACGTCTATCAGCAACATGACAATCATAGGATCAACATAATGTACAATGCACAATCACATGAATAAGATTGTAATGCTGATGTTCAAGGTTGCATTGTGTGGACAATTCTATTTAAAAGGAGTATATTGCAATTGACTTGCAAATTCAAACTCCATTTGATTTATCAATGAATTTCAAATGCATTTGAATGCATGAAAGTTTATTTGAAAAGGTTGAGCATGAAGTGATGTGGTATAGTTGAGATAAAGCTTCTGATGTGTGGATGAATCCATCTAAAATAAATGTGTTGCAAAGTCATTTGCAAATTCACTCCAAATTTGAATTTGAAAAGGATCCATATGCATGTTTGCTACTGTTCACCCATTTTAAAATGGTCAAACATAGAAACAAGTTGCATATTCATAATCCTTGTATTTTTCTGATAATTTTAGACATATTATTTTTTCAATTTGGAGTTAATATGAATTTTCTATGATTTATTGAAGTTTAAGTTATTTTCTGGAATTTCTCTGATGAAATTAAATCGATTGAACAGAGTTATTGCGTCAGCCTGACGTCAGGGTGACGTCAGGGGGTAGCTGACGTGTGGGTCCGGGATGTCAGTGCCTCTAGTTAATTAATCCAGTGGATTAACTTAAACTGGGGGTTATTACGGGCTGGGTCCCACCTCTCAGCGACTGGGGGGAGGATTAGCACGTGGTTAGGGGGACCTAATGGCGACGGCGGCTCGGGACTCGCCGGAGTCTCGCCAGAGCAGGGGCTTTGGGCATAGGAGGGGTTCTGGTGGGCACGTACATGCTCCTCGCGGGCTTCCTGTCGGGACCCGGGGTTAGCGTATGCAAGTACAGTTAAGACATAGTCATATGGAGAGCCGAGAACCGCACCCACTTGTCTAAGCAGACAAGGCCAAGCACTGAACATTCTCGGAAAGCATCGTACGTGAGGGGCATCCCATCCAGGCCGGATGATCAACTGTGATGGGTCCTCATCGTCCGCACACAAGTCTAATGATATGGGTGGTGAACTCCCATATTCAAAGACAAGTCGCCTCAACCATACTATCGACTATCTCAAAACTCTTACATAGACTTACTCCAGCCCGATCACTTAGTCGGGGTCCAGGGCGGGCTCGATCATACCACAAAGTGTGCACGAGACGGAGTCTCAAGCAATCGCATCGCGATGCCCCAAGCTGCGCACATCTAAGGGCCACTTGGTGTATGAAAGACCGCCAGCCAGAACACAACTAAGGTCTCGAAAACCCATACAAAGACATGCATGTTATAAACATACACGCAGCACACATGCCTTGTATGAACAGTAGGTACCATTGCAATTCTCTACAAAGTGTACATTTTATTTATAACTCTTATAGAGTACACACAGAGATCACATTCATGTGATCCAACATTACAACATAAAGCGGAAGCAAATTATGTCTGAGTACAGACAAGTTTAACAAATTGGCTTAAGAAGCGTTATTCAACATAAAGCCCTCCACGAGGGAACCAGTCTGCTGACTGGGACTAGACTAGCTTAACTTCAGTCGTCCAGCTCGATGAAGAAGCCACCTTCGGGGTCAGTGGCGTCATCTAAAACATAGATTAAGCAAACGTGAGTACAAAGGCGTACTCAGCAAGACTTACATAGGAGCTATACTTCATGCACATGTATCAAGGTAAAGGGAGGTGGGGTTCACTTGCAGAAATGCCAGCTTTGACTTGGCTAATCCTGAACTACGAGTACCAGACTTTGAGGTAAGAAGCGTACACGAGTCCACTACTTTCTCCAACCAATACACCACTATGGTGCCTTCCTCGACTTCCCCACGAGAAAGCACGCCATAGCACTCACACTTATCTTGGTGTGTTTTAGAAGTATCCGGTTCAAGTTATCTAATAATCAAGCTAAGCTTTCCAAGTAGTCCATAACCGCGGACGCGGCTATTCGAATAGTTTTGTTAACCTTGCAAGGGTGTACCGCTACACACACATGATCATCATTTACCGCCTTTGATCTCGACACCATTCAAGGGGTGCCAGCGAGGATGCTCACCACAACTGTTACCTCATAGCCTATCTAGTCCAAGAAAGCCGCCTACTTGGGTTGGCTACCACTATCGTGAACCCGGCCGGTTTACCGAAGTGGACCCAAGCGATGTGTGCGTGGTGCGTAAGCCGGTCTCGGGTGAGCCGTTCTCTCACTTAGCATCCAGGCCACAAGCCTACCAGAACTCCGAACTACTGCGACATCTGGACATCGAAAGGGATGAGTTAATAAGTTGAGAGGGGTCAGTGAGCCCAATGTGTGGTTGTACTCTTCATCTTGGATCACCACACAAGAACTCGGACTTAGGGCGGTGTTCAACGAGACAACCCACCGTGTACTCCTACACAGCCTCTCATCGTTCACCTTGGATTAGGGTCGATTCACCAACACTTTTCTACCATCATCAACATGATCACTACCATCCCGACTCACATCACAGTAACAACATGGTATCATACTAAGCATGCAATAAGCAGTAACATTGTAGGGGCCACATGATATCATTCAACTCCTACATTTGCTAGGATTGTGGTTTGCTTACTACTGTGACAAAAGATAGGTCATGCAACGGAATGGGTTCATCTATGCGGTAGAATCGTAACATGGTGATCATCCTATACAATGCATAAGCGAGACATGAGAGAGAAGTGGGATTTTATCGACATGATCAATGGGGTTTTGCTTGCCTTGCTGACGAGGTTCGGGTTCTGGATCTTCAGCGAAGGGGGTGACCTCTTGCTCCGGTTCCACCTCTACTCGATAAACAAAGCACGAAGTAGCAATCAATATGAATGCAATGCTCAAGCACATGATTGAATGTTAGTGCTTGAAGTACAAGTTTTGATGTGTGAGGCAATTCCTTTTAAGTGGAATATATTGCATTTAAAATGCAAATTCAAACTCCACATTTGAATTCAACATTAACCAAGTTATATGTGATATAGTCTGATCATTTTGAATTACCTTCAAATGTGTATGAAATTCCTCTGATGTGTAAGTGAAATGTAGCATGTTGCCATGGTTCAAGTTGCAAAATTATTTGAATTGAATTTGATTTAATTCCATTCAAATCAAATAGCAAATGCTACTGATCACATTTTAAATTCAACTCAAACAGAGTTGAAAGTTGCATATTTGGAAAGATAATTTTCTCCTGATCATTTTTCATATATTATTTGTCCAATTTGGAGTTAATATGAATTTTCTATCAATTTCCAAAGTTTGGGGTATTTTCTGGAATTTCTGGAATTATTAAACTTATTTTTCTTTTCTGGAAAAGCATTACTGCGTCATTAATACATCAGCATGACATCAGGGGGTTTGACCCGAGTCAAACTGACAAGGGGTCCCACTGGTCAGCCTCTGTAGGGGTTAATCCGTTTTAATTAAAGATTTTGATTAACTTAGAGGGGGCTGGCCCCACCTGTCAGTGGCCCATGGCCTAACTAAACAGGGGTTAGTCCCCTAATTAACCCAGCCTACCGGCGGCTAGCCGGCGGCGGCACTGCACACGGCGGCGTGGTCGCCGGAGTGACCAAACGGCCACGGGAGAGCACAGGGAGGACACCAATGGACTCAGCATCGTCTTCCGCATCATCTGGAGGCAACAGGGGGTCACGAGGTGGTCGGGAGAGACGGCGGCGACGACTCCGGCGGAAACAGAGAACCGGCGAGGTCGTAGCCGAGGCTAGGGAGCACGGTTTGGGGTGATTTTGGTTGCGTTCGAAAACTGGGAAGGCTAGGTGCCAAACGCACGCACGGGTGCAACGCCAGGGGCACTGAAACGAGCTCCAGTTCGTCCATGGCGGCGAGCTTGCTCGGGATCCATGGAGGATTCGGTTGTGGGGCAAACGAGGCGCTGCAAACTTAGGGGAAAGGTGAAGAAGCTCACCCTGAAGCTAATGGCGAAGACGGTGAGGCCGGGGATGCTGTGTAGCCGAGGAATTTGACGACGGCGACTCACGGGTCCGGCGAGCTCTCGGTGAAGCTGGCGTCGATTGCTGAGGTGCTCGGGCTCGATTGCTTGAAGGGAACGATGAAGAGGCTTGCTGCGGTTCTCCTGGACACGGCGGCACGGCTCGGGGACGACGGTGGCTACGTGTTCTCGACGGCGTGCTCCACGGCGGTCTTCGGGCGGCGGTGAAATCGGGCGCAGGAGGAGGAGGAAGACGAAGGAGAGGGGGGGAATGGATCAGGACGGCTGCGCGGCGTCTCCAGCGAAGGGATAAGGCACGGGACAGGCAGGCAGCTGCCTGTCATGCCCACGGCGGTCGCCGGCGAGGTGCCTGCCTGCCTGGAGGGAAGAAGACGCATGTAACCCCCTCCAGGTGGGCTGGGCCGGCCAGGTGGGCTGCGGGGGTTTAGCTGGGCTGAAACCAGGTAAGTTCTTTCTTTTCTTTTTCTCTCTGTTTAATCTTTCCTTTCTTTTTCTATAATTTTTTTTGGCTCTGATAAAAAAATACCAAACCATTTTATTAAATGCTGAAAACTTTTACATGGCCTCATAATAATATAGACTAGCCACTCATAAACTTTCAACATTTTTAAAATTCAAATGATTTGAATTTTAAATCAAATAGGGGGATTTCTTTAATTCCAAGGTACTGTTTGAAAATTTGAAAAATCTATGAGCATGGGGTGGGTCCCACATCACTTGAAATGTGATCACACTCATTTATAAGACTTTTCAAAACTCTAACATGAATTTTTGGAAAATATTTTTATCTGGCCTTTTTAATTAATTCATCTGGGGGGTGTTCCTTCTCCCATTTGGATTTTGAATTTGATTTCCAAGATTTCTTTTTGAAATTTTTACATGATGCAAAGGTACTAGCTAACCCTAGCACATACCTAACAGAGGGATCTGACACTTCCGCACACGAAGGAGAAGGAGGGGGCCAAAGGCATGGCCCCTGGCCACAGCTACGTCAAGGAGGCGGCGGCCGGAGCTTCGGACTTTGATGGCTCGGTGATTCGCGGCGCCAGAGGAAAAACGGGAAGGTGCAGGAGCACCGTGAACTCACCGTGGTTGCTAGGAAGAAGTCGATGGGGTCGGAGAGGTCCTGGCGGCGGAGGAATCGCTCGTCGGAGCGGCGGGTGACGTGGTGCCAAGCTTCAATTGACGTGGGGGATTGAAGAACCCGTCGACGGGGGTGCTGATGGACAAGGCGTGGCGGCAAGAGGAGCTCGTTGGCCGCATCGGGGCGTCACCGTGCTTCGGCTAGGTCACGGGTACGGCGCTAGAACTCGCCGGAGAGGAAGGAGGAGAGCGCGCGCGAGGGGGAGAATGGCCTGGGCGTGCGTGGCGACGAGAAGAGACGGGGGGAAGGCTGAGGAGCTGCCACGGCGGCAGTTGCGGCATGCCGGGCACGCTGCAGTGTGCTCGTGCCCGGGGAAGACGACATGGGAGCCCTCCTGGTGGGCTGGGCCAGCTGAGGAAGGTGGGCTTCGCCCCTGGGCAACAGGTAAGCTCTTCCCTTTTCTTATTTCTTTTCTGTTTTCTTTTCTGACTTTTGTTTTGTCTTGCTAAAAAATATAGCTAGACATTTTCTAAAATGCTGCAAATTTTTATGTGGCCTCACAATATATTAGGTTAGCCACTTATAAAATTTGAACACTTTTAAAATTCAAATAATTTGAACTTTAAATCAAATAGGGGTTTAAATTTAAATCCATGCTCCTGTTTGAATATTTGAAAAATCCATGAGCATGGGGTTGGTCCCACATCACTTGATATGTGATCACACTCATTTATAGGACTTTTCAAAAATGCAAAAGGAATTTTTGGAGAAACTTTTTATCTGGACTTTTGAATTAATTCATCTGGGGGTGTTCTCTCTCCCATTTTGATTTATTTTTGAAATTGTTATCATGATGCAAAGGCCTAAGCTTACCCTAGCACATACCTAACTTGGGGTTGTGACAACTGGCCCCCACTCAAAAGAATTTCGTCCCGAGATTCAGAAGTCTGCGGGAGGAAGGTGGGGTACTCGGCACTGAGACGGTCTTCTCTTTCCCACATGGCTTCTTTCTCGGAGTGGTGTGACCATTGCACTTTCAGAAACCTAATCTTCTGACGACGAGTGACACGCTCTGCTGAATCAAGAATACGAACAGGGTACTCTCGATAAGAAAGGTCAGCTTGGAGATCAAGCGTTTGATGGTCGACTTCGCGGATGGGGTCCTTGAAGCAACGCCTGAGTTGTGACACATGGAATACATCATGTACTCGGGAAAGGTGCGGGGGTAGTTCAAGTTGGTAGGCAACTTCTCCACGTTTAGCGGAAAGGTCCGATGTAACGTGGGGCCAATTTGCCTTTGATACCGAATCTTTGGGTTCCCTTCAAAGGAGTAATCCGAAGGTAAGCCTTCTCGTCCAGATTGTAGCTCTCTTTCCTATGATGACGATCATAGTAGCTTTTCTGAAGAGACTGGGCTGCTTTCAATTGATCACAAACAATGCGAACACACAGTGTATTTTCCAAAGAAGACCGACAAAAGGCATGGCCTTAACTCCATCGAGAATATCGAGACCGTGAAGATTGTAGAATGGGATTGTCCACTACATGTATACCACAAATACAAAACAATTATGGTGGGGACAATGTCCATTAAAGTGAGAGTGCAATGACCACTTCATAACAGGTGAGACCTTTTTCTCTATATGCCACCGGTTTGTTGGTAAGACTTGATCAACCTTGCTAGCTAGCAAGTTTTATATAGGTAAGAAGTTGAGCTTGTTATGTCTTCATTTCCTCTAGCTTTTATTCTCCTTGCTGTACCAAAGTTTCTATGTTTAAAGCTTCACTTGCTCTAACTTCTCTCTCAAGTTCATGAAAGTTTTTGGAGCTCTTTGAACTTTGAAATTTTTTCTATAGTGAAGTTGCCCAGAAAATTACAAAAAAATTATATTTGAAGTTTCCAGGTAAAAGGCCACCAGAGGGCACCTGTGGCTGACCAGGGGGGCCACCACCAAGCCAGAAGGCCAGGTGCCGCGGCCCAGCCCCCTGGCCGCGCCACCCACCGTCCTGGGTGGGCCCCATGCCCACTGGTGGCATCTCTCCTCTCACTCTCTCTCTTTCTGCCTGAAAACTTGAGTTCTTCCTCTGGTTTTCTCGTTCTTGCTGTTCTTGAGCTCGTACCTTCGATCTCCTCTTCCAGCCACTTGTTTGAGCTGATTTCTTGAACAAGTGCTCCCTGGTATGTAACTCCCTCACCCCTCCAATTAGTTTTCTAGTTGGTGGCTTCTTTAGTGAGTATTTAGTGGTTCTTGGTGTTGTTTAGTTAAGCTTAAAAGTTTAAGTAGAAATTTATTTTTCAAATTTTGCAGCTAGTCTGAGCCTTGGTTAAGTGAGAAGAATGTTTTGTCCAAACTAGTTTTGCTTAAATCTTCGTTTTTGTGAATTGCTAAAAATTTCAGAAATGGAGAAGTTAGGGAGGTGGCTTGGGAAGAAGAAGCCCGAGCACTCAAGCCGTATAACACGTTCCGCAGCTGCACCTTCTTCCTCGAGAGCTAGTTACAATGAAGATATCGTACCCGTGGAATTGTTGGACGTGTTTCCCGCGAAGCCCATGGAATTTCCATGCGACGATTTCATGGAATACGCCGACATTAAGGAAGAGTTTTATGCTCTTTGCGAGAATGCAGGTTTAACACGGCTTGTTACGAGCCGTGTTCCTCAGTATGAAACACTCACAGCCGTTTTTGTTAACAGTTTCAGATTTTATTCTGACAATGATACTGTGGTGTTTCGACTTTATGATCAGTTGCTAACCATGCCTATGAACAGATTTTGTGAAGTTTTAGGTTTACCAGGCTTGGTTGAGAAGAAGAAGAGGAAGAATATTCCAACCGTTGAGATCAACACCCTCCTCGACTCCTTCTGCAACACTGAAGTGAGGAGGTCCAATCGGCAGAAGATTTCTAACATTATGTTTCCTCATCTCAGGTACTTTGCCTATTATGTCGCGAGGGGAGTGTTGGCTCGAGACAACACGAGCAACACTTCCACGCCCGATACAACTATTATGGTAAATGCTCTTTCAGGTAAGCATGAGCATCATGTGGGTACGCTCATTGTGAAGCGCCTTGCTACTAATAGTACCAAGGGAGACGTCTTCAGTGGGGTTTATGCCACACTTCTTTTGCACTCCGTTCAGCGAGTGCCGCGCCCAGATGATGCTATCCTTCCTTTTACTAGTCTTGACTTGGCTGCCATGAAGAGGCATTTCTTTGTTACTAAGGCCTCTGACCGCTTTGCACTTTATTATATCTTGCGGTTCAAAGATAATGTGGAACGCCATGTCCTTCTACCTGCACCAATTGTGTTTGATTTTTCTAGCAGGAACGGATTTCAGTTTTCGGTGGACGAGTTCGATGAGATCATAGGGAGATACCAGTACCACGACCCCACGGAGGGGGTCGACCCAGATGAGGGGGAGCGCGTCGTGTATCCAACCGCTCAGGAGGAGCACGAGGTGCATTCGCCAGTCCAGGAGGACACCGTCACCCCCTACGGTGAAGGATCTTCCTCTGGATGGGAGTCGGGACCTTCCACCTCAGGGTGGGATAATCCCAGGGTGTCGGTGTACGCCCCCGACTTCCCCTTCGATCCATGGATGCACCAGTACTACCCGGGAGCAGGAGGCTCCTCGGGATAGCAGTAGAAGAGCCCAACTTAGGCCAAAAGCCTAAGCTTGGGGGAGTACGTGCTCTTCTCCTCCTTCCATTTGTATCTCCCGTTGGTTCGCTTTTATCTTTTTGTAGTTTTTGCCTGTTCTTCTTTGTTCTTTTAGTTTGCAAAAACCCAAAAAGATTTCTTCTTTCTTTTGTTTTCGTTAAACCTTAAAAAACCCAAAAATAGGTTTCCTTTGCTCTTTAGTTTGCTTTTTTTTCAGAGTTCAGCTCGAGTCCGTGATGATTATAATTTCCTACGTTCGATTGTGCAAGTGACAAGGCATTAATGACGAGATCGACGTAAGGGATGCAACAAGGAAAGCCGGTATGAACTCTTCTTGTTTCTACTTTTGTACATATGCATGTACTTATGATTAGAGACCAGCTTGTAGCGACATAGTGCTATGTTTACAATGCTTTCCCAGTGGTTCATGCTTTCTTTGTGGTTAGTCTCAAATAGCTAGAGTTTATAATGTGTTGCTTGAAATGATTGACATGCATTGCATTTTCCATGGTGTGGCATATCGAAGTGGTATTTCCCTCCGGGGGATTCTTGGATTGACTTGGCACATGTTCACGCATGTTAAGACTAAAAAGTTTGTTCTGCCTCGATGATCTTTTTACTTCAGAGTAGTTATATCACTTTCATGCCCGATTCAATGTTACTTTGTCGCTCTGCATGATTATGACCGTTATGCTCTCTGGTTGGTCGCTTCCCAGTCTATTGCTAGCCTTCCTCCAGCACCAAGAGGAATTCTGCTTGTGCTTCCACAATCACCTTTCTAAACCCAGTTGTTCCATTTGAGTCCACCATACCTACCTATATATGGTATTTACGTGCCAGCCCTAACGAAGACTTTCATGTACCATCTCAAAACCTTATTCAAAAGTTTCCTTTTTCTAACCATACAAGCTCATGGTGCGGTAAAGGGAAATCAGTATCTTTCATGCCAAAAAAGATTTGACGGAAGTTTTAACTAGTCAAATGCAAAAGAGAAAAGTTGCACTTTCCCTATACTTGATGATGGAATGAAATGAGCCAAATGCTGCTAAGGATAGATGGAACGAGAAACAAACTCCTTCCATACTTGAGGCAAAAATAAAAGGCATCATTGACCATCAAAGGATAGATGGAGTTAGGAACAAAAGTGTAAGCAAAAAAAAAAGAGAAAAAGAGTAAAAAGATACAGTTGGCATGGAAGATATTGGGAGATCTTTACCGTTCACCGTTGACTGGAAAGTTGCACTCTAAAAAAAAAAGAAATTTATCTCTGTTTTAAAGCTGCGAGCTCTGGTACATGTTTAGTCTTTGCTTCCTTTCACGGGTTTTCAACTTGCCATCAGAAGCCACGGTTCGAGAGTCTCCACCTTCCTTTCTCCAAAGCACCAACTATGAGAGCATAATTGTCATTCTTAGTGTAACATGCATTGTCCCAAAGTACTACATTGTCTTCTGCATGACTGTGATGTTTCTTATTCTGAGTTCTAAGTTCTAGTCTCTTTTAAAACTCCGGAGGAGCTTCTGCATTTATGTTTTGCTTCACTCAGGGAGGCTAGCGAGATACCACTCTAATATGTTCATGCTATGTGCAGTGTGATCTTGAATTGACTTTCAGCAGCATATTATTTACTTTACGTTTGTTTGTGACTGATTACATGAAAGAAGGATTGCTTCGTGCATTGTCCTTGTAGCATGGTGTCAAAACTTGTTGAACTCTTTCGTAGTACATGCTTATAAACATCTAGTGAAGCAAAAGAGTTTGTCAAAGTTTTCTTTGTCGCGTCCAGTTCGTTGAACTGAATTGCTTGAGGACAAGCAATAGCTAAGCTTGGGGGAGTTGATACGTCTCAAACGTATCTACTTTTCCAAACACTTTTGCTATTGTTTTGACTTCATTCTTGCGTAATTTGGACGAAACTAACCCGGACTGACGCTGTTTTCAGCAGATCTACCAGTGCTGTTTTTCTTTTGTGCAGGTTTCTGGATATTTAGGTACGCTGGAAAAATCCCAAAAAATTATATTAAAAATCAGCGTTCCGGAAGCTTCCGTCAGGCCAAAGGGGGGCCACAGGGCAGCCAGGAGGGTGCCTGGCGCGGCCCCACCCCCTGGCCGCGCCACCTGCCCTCCTGGGTGGGTCCCACACCCCCTGGTGACCTACCTTGGCCCCTATTTATTCTCCCGTCGAGGAAACGTCGAAGCAGGAGTCGCTTTTTCGATCTACGCTGGGGAGCCGCCGCAACCCTCTGTTCTTCTCCGGAGAGCTAATCTGGAGGCTGAATTGGCCTCCGGTGAGGGGGAAATCATCGCCATCGTCATCGTCATCACCTCTCCATCACCCATCCATGACTTCTCCTTTCATGTGTGAGTGATTCCCTGCTGTAGGCAAAGGGGATGGTAGGGATTGGATGAGTTAGATCATGTAATAGTTCAATCAGATTTGTTGTGGGCATGTTGCCTATCATCTACTTGGTGTTTATCATCTCTGTTACAACTTGTTGCTCTTATTGCTTGTCACTTTGGGCCCGAGTGCTATGATTTCAGATCTGATCACCCTTTTGTTTCTTGAGTTTGTGGTGTTCTTGATCCTATCTATGAGTTGTATGCACCTATTATAGTCCGGAACCGGCGATCCCAGTGGTGACAGCCTGGGACACCAAAGGGGATGGACTATAATTTGAGGATTTCGTGTATCCATGAAGTGTTAATGCTTTGTTCCGGTTCTCCGCTGTAGGAGACCTTAATTTCCCTAAGTTCCTTTTGGCCCCGTTCGTAGCGGGAGGGAAGGACAAAAGATGTTGTGCAAAGTTCTTATTGCAAGCACGTACAACTACCCTGGGATACATGCCTGATGTTTGATATTTGCCTAGATGATCCTTTGTTTTCTGTGAGCCTTGCCCAAGTTAGAACCTTTTTCATGTTCGCTCTCATCCAAGCAACGCCCAACCATCCATCTCCCTAGCCTACATTGTTTTCTTTCTGCTGGTTACTAGTTGTTTACTTTCGCTGTTTTACTTTTGCTGTTCCACTACCACTATTATCACCACCACTACTACCACCGTATCGCAGTTGCTCCTAATACTTTCGTGCAAGCAAGTGTTTATTTCAGGTGCGGTTGAATTGACAACTCAATTTTCAAAGCCTGTACGTATTCTTTGTGTCCCCAAGTATCGAATCAATAAATTGGGTTATCTTACCCGCGAAGACTATCTCGATCCCCTACAGTTGAGGGTTATCAAGTACTGTTTTCTGGCGCCGTTGCCGGGGACCATAGCTTTATTTACAGGTCTACTCGAAGTATCCTATCTGCTGCACGTTATCCATTATGGGTAAGAAAGGAGACCCCAAGGTTCCGATCCTACCATCCCGTACGAGACGAGGTACTGCTCTTAGCACTAGTGCTAAACTTGATTCACCTTCAGTTATGAGTCAGTTTGATTCACAACGATTACATGCTACTTCTGCTGAGTCTGGCAATATGTCAGATACTTTTGATGATGCTTCTACTACCTTTGAGACTACAGGTTCACTTGGTTCTTTTATAGATGAACAGATTGCTGCTGCTGCCCGACTTTCGGGTGATGAAATTCCTGTTACCCAAACTCCTATTGGAAAAACTCATAACTTTGCAGGCCTTAAGGAAAAGCACCTGGAGGATGATTATATTATACTTGATGATGATCTTTGCAGGGAACTCAATGAATGTGCTGATTCCGACCCTGCCACTATAAATAAGTTGCTAGCAAAGCACTCCCTGAAGAACAAGTTTACTCCTGATCCTACTTTTGCTACGTCACCTATATGCATCTCAGATCCTGATTATGATTTCTCTGTTGACCTTTCACTTATATCCACAGTTGAAGCTGATCTTTTTTATGGCAGAGAAAATGACGATGCTATCGAGCACCTGACCAAACTCACTGAGTTAGGTAGCTTGTTTACTACTGATGAAAGGATCCGGAACTTTTATGTGACCAAGCTCCTTCCTGTTTCTTTAAAAGGAGATGCTAGAGCATGGTATGATGCACTACCATGTGGATCCATCCAAAGTCCTCAAGACATGGCTATATCTTTCGTTGATAAGTATTTTCCTGCTCATATGCAACATGCTGATTTGCAAAGAATTTATAATTTTGAACAGTTGCAGGATGAGCATCTCCCTAAAGCTTGGGGGAGATTTTGCAGTTTGCTGAAGGCTAGACCGGGACACGAAATCCCTAAGAATGAATTAATTGATATCTTTTATGTTGGTCTAACCGATGGGTCTAAATCCTATCTCGATAGTTGTGCTGGTTGTGTTCTTAGGCATAGAACACCGGACGATGCCGAAGAACTGATGGGCAGGATTGCCAAAAACCATGAAGATTGGTCCGTGCCTGAACCACCTCCACCACCAAAGAAGAGGGGCATGCTGGTCTTCAGCCCCAAAGATATGCAAGAAGCAAAGAAGTCCATAAGAGAAAAAGGTATTAAAACTCAAGATGTAAAGGATCTACCTCCGATCAAGAAGCTGTGTGAGCCTACCACTCACCCACTTACGGTAGAAGTACATTCTCTTTTAGACTTCAATGCAAGTGACATCCCTAAAGGTAAACCTCCTGACCAATGTTTAGATGAGCTTGATAATTTTATTATGAAGCAGAATTGTCAGAACCCTCTGTTAGGTAATGTGCTAGGATCAAAGTAACCTTGCATCATGTCAAAAATTTCAAAAGAAATCTTTGAAATCAAAATTCAAAATCAAATGGGAGAAGGAACACCCCCCAGATGAATTAATTCAAAAGGCCAGATAAAAATCTTCACCAAAAATTCATGTTAGAGTTTTGAAAAGTCTTATAAATGAGTGTGATCACATATCAAGTGATGTGGGACCCACCCCATACTCATAGATTTTTCAAATATTCAAACAGTGCCTTGGATTTAAAGAAATACCCCTATTTGATTTAAAATTCAAATTATTTGAATTTTAAAAATGTTGAAACTTTATAAGTGGCTAGTCTATATTATTATGAGGCCATATAAAAGTTTTCAGCATTTAATAAAATGTTTAGCTATTTTTTTAGCTAAACAAAACAAAGATCAGAAGAGAAAACAGAAAGAAAAAGAAAAATAGAAAGTAGCCCACTTACCTGGGCCACCTCGGCCCAACTTACCTCTCCCGCAGCCCAGCCCGCGAACCCCACTTGTCGTCTTCTTCCCCGCGCTGCCAAGCAGCTCGCTGGAGGGCAGAGCGCGGCGACGACGACACCTCGACGCCTTCGAGCTTCCAAGCCTCCCCACGCCTTATCTCCTCGCCTGGGAGCCCGCCTCGAAGCCCCCTTTCATTCCCCCCCCCTCTCATCGTCTTCCCCTTCATCCTGCGCCCGATTTAGCCGACGCCCAAGAAGAACGCCGGAGCGCCGTCGAGCCCCCGCGTAGCCATCGACGCCGAGAAGCCCCAGGATACTGTCCATCATCTTCACCGCCATCGTCTTCGTCGAGCAGTGCAAGGAATCGAGCCCGGAGCCCGCGTAGACGCCGGATTCTTCCTCGAGTTCTCGCCGGCCGCAGAGAAGGTCACCGCCAAATTCATCGCCACCGTTGCCTCTCAAGCTGCGCCGTCTTCACCAATCACCTCAGGGTGAGCTTCTCACCATTTTTCCCCAACCTAGCACCGCCCCTTTCATCCTCTTTGCTGCTCCACCATGCGAGCAGAAGCTCGCCGCCGCCATGGACGGCGGCGAGGAGGTTCCCGTGCCTCTCCGTTCCGTCCCGAGTTGTCCATCGTGTTCCTAGACCTCCCAGGAGCACAACGCACTTACGCCTGCGTCTGGACGGGCTCTACAGCGACGACTGCTTCAAGACCGTGGCTCTGCCGCCGCTAGGGCTCGTCGCGGACGTGCCTCCGGTGCCTTCCGGTGGCGTTGCACTGCACCATTCGATGCGCGCAAGTGAGGGCTTCAAGATGGTGGTCTCCGCGCTCCAATTCGTCGACGGAATCGCCCTCCCCGTGCAGTGCCGCCTCGGCTCCAGTCGCCGGCGGTTAACCGCCGGCGGGTTAGCCCAAACCCCCCCCCCCTCCGTTAATCAACCGCCTAATGACCCCTGGGTCACTGACCAGTGGGCCCAGTGGCTTAATTAAGCCACTGGATTAATTTAACCAACGGTTTAAATCACTCAGTCACTGACACCCTGGACCCACATGTCAGCCCCCCCCCTGACGTCAGCCTGGCGCAATAAATCATTTAAATGAATTTCCAGAAAATCAAAATGAATTAAAGAAATTCCAGAAAATAGCTCAAACTTTGGAAATTCATAGAAAATTCATATTAACTCCAAATTGGACAAATAATATATGAAAAATGATCAGGAGAAAATTATCTTTCCAAATATGCAACTTTCAACTATGTTTGAGTTGATCTTAAAATGGGACCAGTAGCATATATCATTTGCTTTATTTGAAATTAATTCAAATTCAAATCAAATGGTTTTGCAACTTGGACCATGGAATTAGGCTACATTTCAACCACACTTCAGAGGCATATCATACACATTTCCAAAAGGTTCAAAATGATCAAACAATGTCACATGCAACTTAACTAAGATGAATTCAAATGTGGAGTTTGAATTTGCAATTCAATTTGCAATGTACTCCATTTAAATGGAATTGCTTCACACATCAAAGCATATACATCAAGTTTCAACCTTCCATCATGTGATTGTGCATTGTATTTACTTTGCTACCTTGTTTGTTGTTTGTCGAGTAGAGGTGGAACCGGAGCAGGAGGCTGCCCCCTTCGCTGAAGACCCAGAACCCGAACCTCGTCAGCAAGGCAAGCAAACCCCCATTGATCATGTCGATAAAATCCCACTTCCCTCTCATGTCTCGCTTATGCATTGTTTAGGATAATCACCATGATTCGTTTCTACCGCATAGATGAACCCATTCCTTTGCATGACCTATCATTTTGTCACAGTAGTAAGAAAACCACAATCCTAGCAAATGTAGGAGTTGGTTGATATCATGTGGCCCCTGCAAATGTTATCGCTTATTGCATGCTTAGTATGATACCATGTTGTTACTATGATGTGAGTCGGGATGGTAGTGATCATGTTGATGATGGTAGAAAAGTGTTGGTGAATCGACCCTAATACAAGGTGAACGATGAGAGTGTAGGGGAACGCAACAGAAAACAAAAATTTCCGCACTACGAACACGCCCAGGACCACTATGGAGACTGCATACAAGGTTTTGATCTGATCGTTACCGACTCGTAGCGCAGCGGAAGTAGAGTCGATGTAGATCGTCGGTGCAGATCCCCGCAGCTAGGATTTACAACCTCCCAACCGCGAGGATGTTCTCCCTCGTCTGCTCCTCGAACAGCGCTCCGGGAGGCGGTCGGACAGTCCCTCGGACGGTGTCACGGACAGCCCTTCGGGAGGCCCCTCGAAACTCGATCGGTAACTCGGACAGCCCTTCGGGAGGACCCTTGAAACTCGAACGATAGTTTGGACAGCCCTTCGGGCAAAAGATCGAAACTACGACCTCTCTACGGGGTTGCACACATACGGTGTCAGCTATCCGACAGGGCTTCGCCGTCCAGAACTAGTTCCTGCCGGAACCTAGACAGCCTTTCGGCTCTACGAAACTATTTCGCTGGGAGGGAGAGAGAAAGCCAGATCATGCATGGCATTTGTATAGAACTCAAGGGAGAGCTTGGATCAAGGATATGGGGCTGCGCTCACACCTCTATTTATAGGAAACCCAAGGGGGCTTTCTTGGCTCCCAAGTCCTTCTAGAAGGCTTTCCAAAAATATCTCAAGTAGTACTTTTTACTATTCATGACACCACTTTTTCGCGTCCGAAAAATCTGAAAATATTTCTGTGGGTCTTAGAATAATTCCAACACCCACTAAAATGATTTTGGGCGCGTTCCGAAACAATTCTGGATTAGTGATTTTCATCTGCGAAAAGCAACCTAAGCATTTCCGGCAGCTCCGGAACATTTCCGGCAGCTCCGAAATATTTCCGAAAAAATATATTTTATGCTTTTCTCCAGAAAAATTCCAGAAGTTACCAGAACAATTCTGGCACCCTCCAAAAGTACCAGGTGCTTACCGAAACCTATTTGGCTTAGTGGTTCACTCCGAAACAACTTTTCGGTTTTACCGAAACTATTCCGGTGTTCTCTCTCCGAAACTTTTCCATTTTCTCCGAAACCTTTCCGGTGACTTTCTCTTAGACTCCCTGTCTAGTATTCAGCAGATAGATGACCCTTAAGCGTGTGACCCTATAGGTTCGGTGAAGTATAGACATGACCCTGAACACTTTCCGATCAATGATCAACATCGGAGCCGTGGACACCCATATTGACCCCTATACCCACACGAATAAATATTCGAGTGAACCTCCAGTTGTCGTGTGCTATTCCTGTTGCTTCGCGATATGTTACAAATACCCGAGGTGAGACTTATCGACATCCCCGTGGATCAACACTTGTCCACTATGCCAGTTACCTCGTTACTGGTATTGTTCTCTTTTCTCGTTCCCACGTTCCGGCATCCCTGTGATCAAATCACACTGTGTCTGGCCAGACGATGGTGGATACCGTAACACCGAGAGGGCCCGAAGAATATCTCTCCATCGACGGAGGAGCAAATCCCAATCTTGAGCTACCTAGTTCCTTGTCATACTTTTCCGTGAACCCGTAAGCCGCCGTAATAGCCACCCTTTTACAGATGACGTTTAACAAACCCCAAAGTTCACGAAGCAAGTACGAAGGAACTCGATACTCTCATGGTCTAAGGAATTATGCAAACGCTCAACTTTATCTATGTTATAATCCATTAACTGGTGACGAATGTATCTCATAGCATAACATCAATCTGGGTCGATTCAACACAAATGTTCTTCTAACATTGTGCCCTCAAAGTTGCCTGCATAGTAATGCCCATGATCAGGAAAACAGAACCATCATGCAACACTTGAGCTAGTCTTAGAGGCGAGACTAGGAATATATATTTTATCCGTTTATTATTCCACACGTGCATATGAGTCTTCCTCCGAGCCTCGTGGTTATTGCAGACTCGAGAACCATTGCAGTTATAGCATGGAATATAAACATAATTACAAACATGGAGATAAATAATAACATTTATTATTGCCTCTAGGGCATATCTCCTACAGACTCCCACTTGCACTAGAGTCAATAATCTAGTCAATGCTAATGCACTTGACACCTATGGCATACTGGTGTAAAATATGCTCCGCTTGTGGTATAGCCTGATGTCCAATGGATCTGACAACTTCAGCTCCGTGTTTATCTTTGCATATCCTCGCGTTTTCACTCTTTCACAAAATTCATATTTTGTGTGGACTCGGCTTTGTATATATGTGAATCACTGGTCGAACCTTGATTCCTCAGACTGAGCTATGGAGCAACTATCTTCAATAGTGTTCCATTGACCAAAGCCATCTTGGAACCATACTAAGTTCATGAATGAACTATATGATTCAACATCTTCTTTGTCGCTTCTAAAGCATCATCATGCTTAGCCTTTGTTATAGAATTTGCCACAGTAACCTGTTTGGAACAATTCCAACTTACTGTGCCACCATATCGTGCATCACACAAAAAACACTAAACTTAGATCGAAAATCGCATGGAGCATTGATGAAGACTATATTGATGTAATTACTTACAACAAGCACTTCATAATCTCTTCTTGCGAGAAAACATGTCATCAGTGCTACTTTAGTACTCAATGACATTTTTCACTGTTGTCCCATGATCAGTACTTTGATCACTTTGGTATCTATACTCGCAACAACTTGGGAGTACTGGACATATCTGGTTGTTATATATATCATGGAATACATGATTAATCCAAACACAAAGGTGTATGGAATATCCATCATGTATTTTGCTCATCAGTGTTTTAGGACACCGAGTCTTGCAAAAACTCTTTCCATGTGACTTCGGCAAGAATCACTCCTTGGCGTTTTTAACGCTAAACTGTTTTAGCATCTTGTCAATATGTATTTTGGCTTAGCCCTATTAGTCAATTATATCTCGTAGATAATTATGCCTAATATCAAGACTACTTAGCCCAAGCACTTCGTCGAAAAACTATTTTCAATGAAGTCTTAATTCGTGTCAAGAAATTTATATTATTTCCAATTAACAATGTGTCAGGCACACAAGGTTTTTAGAAATATTATTTTGCTCCCACTTACTTTCTTGTAGCCACAAGCATCTTCGTTATCCATCGATGAAATCAAACTCTTTTGATTATTTCATCAAAAACGAAGATTCCAACTCCATTATGCTCTCTTTTGTCCATCGCAGGAACTCTGAAGTTTGCATACTCACTAGCATCCTCTGGACTGATAAAATACCTTGGACTGTATCATATGCAAGTCCAAGGCAGTATTTCCATCTTATGGAAATCCTTTTGGCATCCATGTTTCATATCTCATGAATGAAATATGTATTAATTGCAAGTTTAACCCGAACCGACTTTAAGCATCGCTACGGAGAGACAATCTCGCCGTAGTTAATTCCTTGAAATTGTTATAAGCAACAAGTCGAGCTTTATGGATAAAACATTTTTATCCGTATCAGTTAATAGTTCCATTAATATTCGTTAGACTCTAAGTCTTCCGAATGGTCCATCAAGATATAATCTTGAACTATTTATATGGAAACTATCTCGGATTGTATTGGCATTTAGCCAATTCCAGAGTCAGGGCCCATCATCGCTTCCTTAATTATCGTAGGTATACTGTTGTCTAATAACAATATCTCGTTTGCGCACCTGAGAGGTTTGCACGAGTTTTGCCTACGTGGTTCAGTTGCAAGTTTGACCGAAGTCCATACATCTCATGTAGAGGCTTCCGTATCAGTCGCAGTAGGAAACTCTGGAATAACTTCCAATGTTCCTTTCCTTTAATCTGATGACGAAGATACTGTTATCTCATCGAGTTGCACTGTCCTCCCACTCACCTTTTTGCAAGAACCATTCTCTTTAAAAGCATACCGTTCTTTGTGGCAAAACCTTTTGCCTTGGTATAGTGGTGGAGGAATTCCCAATAATTTGGGATAACCTACAAAGTAGCACTTGTCTGATTTGGAATAGGTTTGTAAACAGTTTACACAAGCCCCATATTCCAAATATTAAGAAAAGATAAAACATGGTTGGGCGTACCATACCATGGCGTCATTTCAACAGACCCGATGGAGCTCTTTTCAGTGTAAAAGCCGCAGTCTCTAAAGCATTACATTAAAAGGGATAATGGCAAATTGATTTATGTCATCTTTGATCTTACCATGTCATAAATGGTTTGATTACATCTTCAAGGACATTCCACTTGCAGTGGTGTTACGGGAGGTGCAAGTTATGAAAACTCTTTTCACAACTCATCAGACATTGGCTAAACTTGTAACTCAAAAATTCCTTTCTGCAATCGAATTGTAGAAACATAATTTTCTTGTCACAATAACTTTCACTTCATTTTTGAAAACCTTTCGAATGATTTCAAAAGATCCAGACTTACGTCTCATCAAGTAAATATCCATATATCTACTTGAGTCTTTTCTGAAGATAGATAAATCCACTACTAACAACATTTATCGGACTACACACATCAAATGTATGATCACCAATAAGTTTGTTGTTCGTTCCTCATGGCCTGTGAACGGTATTTCAGTCACTTAACTTTTCGGACGAAAGTTGCAAGTGTGAGATGATTCATAATCAAATGACTTCAAAATCCATCATTATGGAATTTCTCCATGCGGGTTTCTCCAATGTGACCAAATGCAGTGCCACACATATGTGGTATTCTTTTAGTCTTTCAACATTTAGCGTCATTGTTATGGATGTATCATATTACCATCAATATTCGTAACATACATCCCATCCCCGA
The DNA here is from genome assembly GCA_950022295.1 of Bromus sterilis. Lineage (NCBI taxonomy): Eukaryota > Viridiplantae > Streptophyta > Magnoliopsida > Poales > Poaceae > Bromus > Bromus sterilis. The sequence goes on along the minus strand of OX465599.1, from coordinate 289,685,841 downwards.
TGGAAGCATGGCCCTTTATGTTATTCATAATACTGAACAACAATTGTTCTTTTATGAACAACCTTCTTCCAACATACTTTATGCAATGGGCTAGAGTGTATAAAACTCTAAAACGAATTATGAAAATAAATACAGATGGTGATACACCGATGGAAGGTATAGTAACTTTTACTATGTTCCCAGCGCGTATCTAAACCTCATTACTGGCAAGTCTTTTAGGCCGTAGTGGTTCTTGCATCGAGTTGCAACAGAATGCAATCGAGCGGGTATTCCTGTGATCAACTTTTAATCATAATACCCAAGAATTATGGACTAACTGTTTAATCACAATTCCCAAGAACTATTTATTTTTGACCAGCCTTCCATACATCAATAACTTTCATGACTTTTATACATGAGCTGGACATTCCAGTCTTCTTTCTTTTTGCCCTTATACTTTTAACAGTTTAACTTTCAATATATTTCTCCTACTCTCAGAAGAAGCACCCAACTTTAAGAGTGGCGTTAGCCCCGGACTTCCTAGGCGTGTGAGTCATACTAACACCCTTTGGACATTTCCTTTCTCTTTAAGTTGTTTGTTTTATTCACCTTCATCATATGACAGGCGTTCTTCTGGATCCCTCTCTTATCAGTCAAATGCCCAGTAAACACTTTACTAATACTTTGCAAACAAATATTGCTTTGGATATCTCATATCTTTTAGCCTTTGTCTGTATCTGAAAACAATTTTCAGTTCCATGAATATTACATAACTATCCCAAACTTGTGAAGTTCGGGTCTTATGGAAGCAAACGTATTGCACTTGACCACAATGGAATTCTAGCTTTTGGATCGAAGGACGAGAGTCACATCATCCATAGCATTAGCGGGAGGACACCGAAAGCATGCGATAGGACAAAATCCTTCTCGGCACTTTTGAGGACAATCCTCGCATTACGTTACCAACCGTAAATTTTTAACCAGATATTTAACAGCTTATTCAATTTTAATAGGGAAGGTGGAAACGCGAGCCATTATTCTACAACTATTAGCAAATTATACTTAGACAGTGTTCATAATTAATTGCACTCAGAATTAAACAAGTTAATTCTAAAATGCGCTCCCACTCAAATCAATATCTCTAAAAATTGATTATGAGTGATTCAAGATCCAAATATCAATACAACGCCATAGAATCATCATCTCATGACGAGGATTTTGATTTGGTAGGTCAACTTGCCGATCACATCTCTATGTGACTCTTGTTCATCTTTCGATGCGTGTGTTCCGAGCTCAGGACGATCCTGCCATGAACGTCAAGACAACCAAGTGATCTTGCTGCGAGGTCTGACCTCACCCGCCTTACATTTCTCCAATCGTTCGTACCCATGCATCCATGGCGCACCCCAAAAGGATAGATGCTGTGACGGTGCTACATTTGGGAGAACACTAACTACTTGATATTTTAAGTGAGAGATCACCCTAATAAAAAGCGACTACCGCGCAATCAAGAAGGGTGCAACTTAAGGGATAAACATCTCAGGTAATTCATAATTGCATGATATGGTATAGCCCCTTCTGACGGAGAAGTCAAGTATTTCTTCGTCTTTGGCATTTGCGTCGGAGTTCACCTTCGCGAAGTTTGCCACCACCTTGTCGATGCACTAAATAATATTGCTATCTCTATAGCTAATAAAATAAGTGCATTACATAAGGTTGACTCGCAGGTCATTAAAGTGACAATCATATGGCTCCAGCCATCATGCCGAATCATGACACGCAGGTCATGTTAATAAATTTACATTATATAGTCATCTCATACATAATCAAATTAATATGAGCTTTGCTATACCACATCACATGCACATCCTGCAAAACCAAGTTAGACGCCTCTAATCGGTTTATGCAAAATTTTATTTTACGTGGCTTCTAAGGTTTTGACTTAAACCGCAGCTACCAACGTTTATCATCAAGCATGATTATTCAAGTCGCTAGATTAACTTTGCGGGGTGTATGAAACACGAGATAATAAAATCTCGAGCCCCATACTGAACTTCGTCATACGCGTGATCCCCGTGCAGATCATATCTGCATTGCCCTTTAGTCTGCAGAATTTCTACTTTCTCTAACTACGGTGGAATTCAACGAACTGTTAGCACTTCTTTGATCAATCAGGATCGCAGATTGCCAGAACTTTGAAACTCCACCATACTGTTATTGAGATCAGAAATACACAAATTCCAGGGAAGCACCATGAACATCGGGTAACAGATTTCATCTGCCACCCGCATAAATAATTTTCAGCAATAGATCTGATCTACTCCAATATTATATTATGCAATACCCATACATCTCTATGTATTCTAGATCGCAACATGCATCTACGCATAGCACGGCTCTGATGCCACTGTAGGGGAACGCAACAGAAAACAAAAATTTCCGCACTACGAACACGCCCAGGACCACTATGGAGACTGCATACAAGGTTTTGATCTGATCGTTACCGACTCGTAGCGCAGCGGAAGTAGAGTCGATGTAGATCGTCGGTGCAGATCCCCGCAGCTAGGATTTACAACCTCCCAACCGCGAGGATGTTCTCCCTCGTCTGCTCCTCGAACAGCGCTCCGGGAGGCGGTCGGACAGTCCCTCGGACGGTGTCACGGACAGCCCTTCGGGAGGCCCCTCGAAACTCGATCGGTAACTCGGACAGCCCTTCGGGAGGACCCTTGAAACTCGAACGATAGTTTGGACAGCCCTTCGGGCAAAAGATCGAAACTACGACCTCTCTACAGGGTTGCACACATACGGTGTCAGCTATCCGACAGGGCTTCGCCGTCCAGAACTAGTTCCTGCCAGAACCTAGACAGCCTTTCGGCTCTACGAAACTATTTCGCTGGGAGGGAGAGAGAAAGCCAGATCATGCATGGCATTTGTATAGAACTCAAGGGAGAGCTTGGATCAAGGATATGGGGCTGCGCTCACACCTCTATTTATAGGAAACCCAAGGGGGCTTTCTTGGCTCCCAAGTCCTTCTAGAAGGCTTTCCAAAAATATCTCAAGTAGTACTTTTTACTATTCATGACACCACTTTTTCGCGTCCGAAAAATCCGAAAATATTTCTGTGGGTCTTAGAATAATTCCAACACCCACTAAAATGATTTTGGGCGCGTTCCGAAACAATTCCGGATTAGTGATTTTCATCTGCGAAAAGCAACCTAAGCATTTCCGGCAGCTCCGGAACATTTCCGGCAGCTCCGAAATATTTCCGAAAAAATATATTTTATGCTTTTCTCCAGAAAAATTCCAGAAGTTACCAGAACAATTCTGGCACCCTCCAAAAGTACCAGGTGCTTACCGAAACCTTTTTGGCTTAGTGGTTCACTCCGAAACAACTTTTTGGTTTTACCGAAACTATTCCGGTGTTCTCTCTCCGAAACTTTTCCATTTTCTCCGAAACCTTTCCGGTGACTTTCTCTTAGACTCCCTGTCTAGTATTCAGCAGATAGATGACCCTTAAGCGTGTGACCCTATAGGTTCGGTGAAGTATAGACATGACCCTGAACACTTTCCGATCAATGATCAACATCGGAGCCGTGGACACCCATATTGACCCCTATACCCACACGAATAAATATTCGAGTGAACCTCCAGTTGTCGTGTGCTATTCCTGTTGCTTCGCGATATGTTACAAATACCCGAGGTGAGACTTATCGACATCCCCGTGGATCAACACTTGTCCACTATGCCAGTTACCTCGTTACTGGTATTGTTCTCTTTTCTCGTTCCCGCGTTCCGGCATCCCTGTGATCAAATCACACTATGTCTGGCCAGACGATGGTGGATACCATAACACCGAGAGGGCCCGAAGAATATCGCTCCATCGATGGAGGAGAAAATCCCAATCTTGAGCTACCTAGTTCCTTGTCATACTTTTCCGTGAACCCGTAAGCCGCCGTAATAGCCACCCTTTTACAGATGACGTTTAACAAACCCCAAAGTTCACGAAGCAAGTACGAAGGAACTCGATACTCTCATGGTCTAAGGAATTAAGCAAACGCTCAACTTTATGTATGTTATAATCCATTAACTGGTGACGAATGTATCTCATAGCATAACATCAATCTGGGTCGATTCAACACAAATGTTCTTCTAACATTGTGCCCTCAAAGTTGCCTGCATAGTAATGCCCATGATCAGGAAAACAGAACCATCATGCAACACTTGAGCTAGTCTTAGAGGCGAGACTAGGAATATATATTTTATCCGTTTATTATTCCACACGTGCATATGAGTCTTCCTCCGAGCCTCGTGGTTATTGCAGACTCGAGAACCATTGCAGTTATAGCATGGAATATAAACATAATTACAAACATGGAGATAAATAATAACATTTATTATTGCCTCTAGGGCATATCTCCTACAGAGAGGCTGTGTAGGAGTACACGGTGGGTTGTCTCGTTGAACACCGCCCTAAGTTCGAGTTCTTGTGTGGTGATCCAAGATGAAGAGTACAACCACACATTGGGCTCACTGACCCCTCTCAACCTATTAACTCATCCCTTTCGATGTCCAGATGTCGCAATAGTTCGGAGTTCTAGTAGGCTTGTGGCCTGGATGCTAAGTGAGAGAACGGCTCATCCGAGACCGGCTTACGCACCACGCACACATCACTTGGGTCCACTTCGGTAAACCGGCCGGGTTCAGGATAGTGGTAACCAACCCAAGTAGGCGGCTTTCTCGGACTAGATCGGCTATGAGGTAACAGTTGTGGTGAGCATCCTCGCTGGCACCCCTTGAATGGTCTCGAGATCAAAGGCGGTAAATGATGATCATGTGTGTGTAGCGGTACACCCCTGCAGGGTTAACAAAACTATTCGAATAGCCGCGTCTGCGGTTATGGACTGATTGGAAAGCTTAGCTTGATTATTAGATAACTTGAACCAGATATTTCTAAAACACACCAAGATAAGTGTGAGTGCTATGGCGTGCTTCCTCGTGGGGAAGTCGAGGAAGGCTCCATAGTCGAGGAAGGCTCCATAGTGGTGTATTGGTTGGAGAAAGTAGTGGACTCGTGTACGCTTCTTACCTCAAAGTCTGGTACTCGTAGTTCAGGACTAGCCAAGTCAAAGCTGGCATTTCTGCAAGTGAAACCCCACCTCCCTTTACCTTGATACATGTGCATGAGTAGTATAGCTCCTATGTAAGTCTTGCTGAGTACGACTTTGTACTCACGTTTGCTTAATCTATGTTTTAGATGAAACCCCTGACCCCGAAGGTGGCTTCTTCATCGAGCTGGACGAATGAAGACCAACTAGTCTAGTCCCAGTCAGACGACTGGTTCCCTCGTGGAGGGCTTGTGTTTAAATAAGGCTTCTTAAGCCATTTGTTAAACTTGTCTGTACTCAGACATAATTTGCTTCCGCATGTGTTGTAATGTTGGATCACATGTTTGTGATCTCTGTGTGCACTCTATAAGAGTTATAGATAAAAATGTATACTTTGTTGAGAATTGCAATGGTACCTGCTGTTCATACAAGGTATGTGTGCTGCGTGTATGTTTATAACATGCATGTCTTTGTATGGGTTTTCGAGACCTTAGTTGTGTTCTGGCTGGCGGTCTTTCATACACCAAGTGGCCCTTAGATGTGCGCAGCTTGGGGCATCGCGATGCGATTGCTCGAGACTCCGTCTCGTGCACACTTTGTGGTCTGATCGAGCCTGCCCTAGATCCCGACTAAGTGATCGGGCTGGAGTAAGTCTATGTAAGAGTTATGAGATAGTCGTTAGTATGATTGAGGCGACTTGTCTTTGAATATGGGAGTTCACCACCCATATCATTAGACTTGTGTGTGGACGATGAGGACCCATCTCAGTTGATCATCCGGCCTGGATGGGATGCCCCTCACGTACGATGCTTTCCGAGAATGTTCTGTGCTTGGCCTTGTCTGCTTAGACAAGTGGGTACGGTTCTCGGCTCTCCATATGACTATGTCTTAGCTGTACTTGCATACGCTAACCCCGGGTCCCGACAGACTTGGTATCAGAGCAGGACTGACTGTAGGACGAGTAGCCTTGGCCGAAGTTGAGTCTAGCTTGCTATAGTTATATAGTTACTCTGGGTATATAAGGGAATAACGTAAGGCTTCTTTTTTCTCATTACCCCCTTCGTTATGAGTTCTGAGTCACCCTCATCTTATGCTACGGGAAGATAGGACTAGGCTCTCCTCTGTCTGATTAGCACATCTCGTTGTTTGCTTCCTTATAGCCGTAGGAAAGTTGTGTCCGGTTTTCCTAGCATAGTTGTAATGCTGATTTCTTACATCGTATTATGTAAGTGCTGTTTTCATGATTGGAAGAAATTGTCATTTCTTACAATTACAGCCGTTATGCTGTCCGAGTCATTCCAGGTTTATCTCATAATCTGATGCATTTGCAAACTCCTTCTTTCTGTTTCAGATGGCAGATCTTCCCCCTCGGCAGATTGTTGGTTTGACCAGGTGCCTCCGTGTGCGTGGCCATCCCGCCACGTTGATCGAGATGATGTCCTATGTGGGATATCGTTGGTATCCTGAGTACACCGTCGGGGAGCAGTTCCACGACATCAACCAGACGCAGTTCCACTGCATCGTCAGGATCTACCCGCACCACGTTGGAGTCACCCAGCCTATCCACTTTGGACATGGCATTGGCGTTACCGAGAACATGGCTGTGCAGGATGCTGCATATTCATGTATTACCCTGCTGAGAGAGGAGCACACCATGCTGAGAGAGACATCATTCCGCTATATCCCTGCTGCACTTCCAGGAGAAGAGGGATATTACACCGGACTCTACTCAGATCACTCTGCAGAGGATCCAGCACTCCAGGTGACTGCTAGGTTTGCTAGTGACCGAGATCGTGATGCACGCGCTCTCCGTTTCGAGCTTCACGCCACTCGTGTTCGTCTGTATCGAGCACTGACGCTCTTGGCACCCTTTGTGAGCGTGGGATCAGTTGAGCATGATGCCATCTACCCAGTGAGGACTCAGATGCCTTCTCGAGTTGCTTGGCCCGAGATTGGAGGCATTTTTCCACCCCGTGGTCCTTTGCTTCCACCCTACGTTGGACCTAGGCCCCATCCTTGCCCAAATGGATATCAGGGTCCACAGGCCTCCGTGTTTTCCTATGGTCACCTCCAGCTACCGGGATACGCGGGTAACTTTTATGAGGACTACTATGGAGATGGAGATGAGTGAGACCGCCTGTGGTCTTACTTAGTGAGGATGTAGTAGTATCTTAGTATATTGTATGCAAGGTGTCTAAGTTCCAGAGGCTTAGATAAATAATGTATAGGAAGTCAGAGTGCCTCTGAAGGATGTATCATCTTCATCACATTTGTATTAGCTTAGTGCTTGTACTAAAACGATGTATGGTTTGTATGACATCTTGTGAATATATGGCTTGTATGCTTTTATCACCATGTTGTCAAGATGATTACTTCCTTTGCTCTGTAATCCTTCCAGTACTTCAATACCTTGATTAGACTCTTCAAATCAACTCTGTTTGACTTTGGTTTTTCACCTTCAGGATGTCTCAAGGAACCCGTGGCCAGATTGGTCGTAACCAAGGTCATGGGAATGACCAGGAGGAAGGCAACCTTCCACCCCCACCCACGATGGCACAGGTTCTGATGGAGGTCGAGAGGAACCGCCGAGACTCTCACCACCTGCTGGAAGTCATTGCACGCAACACCACTCAGCAGCGCAATGAGCTGGTGTCTCTGAACGACTTCATCCGGCTTCATCCCCCGGTTTTCAGTTACTCCACCGAGCCCCTTGACGCCGATGACTGGCTTCGCAGCATCGAGAGGAAACTCCAGGCAGGCCGTGTTGCAGATGGCGACAAGGTCAGCTATGCCACCTATCACCTCGAGGGCGCAGCTAGCTCTTGGTGGGAGAACTTTCTGAATATGCGCTCCGTTGGACCGCCTACATCTTGGGAGGAATTCTGCACGTCCTTCCGCGAGCACCACATTCCCAAGGGTCTTATGGACCGCAAGCGTGAGGAGTTCTGCAACCTCACTCAAGGCAGGAGGACCGTTGACGAGTTCAGTCGTGAGTTAAACCGACTTGCTCGTTATGCAACTGAAGAAGTCTCCACCGACTCCAAGAAACAAGAGAGGTTCTGTCGTGGACTCAACACTGGACTCCTTCGTGAGCTCAACCTTCATGACTTTGCCACCTTCCAGGTCCTTGTCAACAAGGCCATCAAGGCAGAAGACATGAACACCCCCAATGATTTCCGCAAACACCCTAGAGATGACAGTTCATCCAGTTCTGGTTCCCAGAAGCGCAAGATCTGGATCCCAAACAGCATGTTCCGCCAGAACAACCCACCGAGGCCATCCTATGTGGCGCCTCGTCCACCAACCCAGTTCCACCCAGCTCCACCAAACAACCCAGCTCCACGCACTGTTTTCGGAGCCTGTTACAAGTGTGGTCAGGCAGGCCACTACTCTCGCGAGTGTCCCCAGAACCAGATCCAGCATCAGAATGCTCCACCCCGTGCCGGAGGCAACAACAACAATGGTCGTGGCAAGCCACCCCAGAAGGTCTACACTGCCAAACCCGCTCCTCCCGCCACTCGGGGACGTGTGAACCAGATCGCCGCTGAAGAGACTGACGACACCACTGACATCATTCTTAGTAAGCTCCCAGTCAATTATGTTCCTACTTCCGTTCTTTTTGACCCAGGAGCATCTCATTCATTCATGTCGGAAAGTTATGCACTTCGTCATGAGTTACCCTTTGTTGAATTGTCCACCCCGATGATTATTCAAACTCCAGGGTCAAGATGGCAAACTAATAGAGTGAGCCATGGTAATCAAATTGCAATTGAGGGTCTAGTATTCCTTGCTTCACTCATAGCCCTCAAGTCTTCAGACATTGATGTCATCCTTGGCATGGATTGGCTAACAAGACAGAATGCCTACCTGGATTGCACAGGCAAATCCGTGAAACTCACCCACCCTTCAGGCAAAACCGTCAACTATACCTCACCCAGAACAAGAACCCAAGTGCATTCCTTGAATGTACTTCCCCTTCCCGAACTTGAAGATATTCCGGTGGTTCGTGACTTCCCGGATGTCTTTCCTGAAGAACTGCCGGGTATGCCACCCGACAGGTGTGTAGAGTTTATAGTGGATCTTGTTCCAGGAACCGCTCCAATTTCCAAACGCCCATACAAAATGGCCCCACATGAGTTAGCTGAGCTAAAAACCCAACTTGATGCTTCGTTGGCAAAAGGCTTCATCCGCCCTAGCTCATCGCCATGGGGTTGCCCCGTTCTGTTCGTAAAGAAGAAAGATGGAACAGAAAGGATGTGCGTAGACTATCGCCCGCTAAATTTAGCGACGATAAAGAACAAATACCCACTGCCCAGGATCAATGATCTTTATGATCAACTTGCAGGATCCTCTGTCTTCTCCAAGATGGATTTGAGATTAGGTTATCATCAAATCAAAATCCGAAACAAGGACATTCCCAAAACGGCTTTTACTACTCGTTATGGTCTTTACGAGTACACCGTCATGTCCTTTGGTTTAACCAATGCCCCCGCCACATTCTCGCGCTTGATGAATTCGATCTTCATGGAGTACCTAGATAAATTTGTTGTAGTTTATCTTGATGACATTCTCATCTACTCGAAGAACGAAGAAGAGCACGCAGAACACCTAAGGCTGGTGTTGATGAAGCTTAGAGAGCATCGGCTGTACGCTAAATTCTCCAAGTGTGAATTTTGGCTACCAGAAGTGACCTACTTAGGCCACGTGATTTCTGCAAAACGCATTGCTGTGAATCCCGAGAGAGTTCAGGCCGTCCTTGACTGGACTCCACCTGAATCGGTTAAGAAAGTTAGGAGTTTTCTTGGCCTAGCCAGCTATTGCCGTCGCTTCGTCGAGAACTTTTCTAAAGTTGCAAAGCCTCTAACTGAACTCCTCAAGAAAGATAAGAAATTCTTATGGACTCCCAATTGCGAGGAAAGCTTTCAAGAGCTAAAAAGGAGATTGACTTCTGCACCCGTACTTGCACCTCCAGAAACCAAAAGGGATTTCGAAATCTATTGTGATGCATCACGGCAAGGGTTAGGATGCATACTTCTGCAAGATCGACATGTGGTAGCTTATGCTTCATGCCAGTTGCGGCCACATGAAGAGAACTATCCTACCCATGACCTTGAACTCGCTGCCGTAGTTCATGCTCTAACAACTTGGCGACATTACCTCCTTGGTAATCGTTGTGAGTTTTATTCCGACCACCAAAGCCTCAAATACATTTTCACCCAGCCAGATCTTTATCTCAGGCAAAGACGCTGGATTGAGTTGATAAAAGATTACGACGTAGGAATTTCTTACACCCCAGGCAAAGCCAATGTCATGGCTGATGCACTAAGTCGTAAGTCGTATTGTAACAACCTCATGTTACAACAGTATCAACCACTTCTTCATGAGGACTTTCGCAAGATCAATCTTGAAATTGTTCCTCATGGCTATCTTTCTACCTTGGTGGCGAAACCAACTCTTGAGGATCAAATCATAGTTGCCCAAAGGCGTGCACGAGGTGTTCGCCGGATCAAGGAGAACATTGCTAGCGGAGTTGCTAAATGTTTCTCCACAGATAGCAAGGGAATGGTATTCTTTGAAAATCGTTTGGTACTACCTAAGAATAGGGAACTAAGGCAACTCATCCTCAAGGAAGCCCATGACACACCCCTCTCGATTCATCCCGGTAGCACAAAAATGTACCGAGATCTACGCCAGAGATTTTGGTGGACTAGGATGAAGAGAGACATTGCTCAATTTATTGCCGAATGTGATGTTTGTCGTCGCATTAAGGCAGAACATCAAAGACCTGCTGGTACACTTCAACCTTTGTCTATTCCCGAGTGGAAATGGGACAAAGTCGGTATGGACTTCATCACCGGCTTTCCAAAAACCGAGAAAGGAAACAATGCCATCTTCGTTGTCATAGATAGGCTTTCAAAAGTTGCTCACTTCCTTCCAGTTCGCGAGTCTATAACTGCTAGCCAGTTAGCGGACTTGTACAGCTCTAGAATTGTATCCCTTCACGGTGTTCCTTTGGAAATCAATTCTGATCGCGGTAGCCTTTTCACCTCTAGATTTTGGGGAAGCTTTCAGAATGCTATGGGAACTCATCTCTCCTTTAGTACAGCTTTCCATCCTTAGTCTAGCGGTCAAGTCGAAAGGGTTAACCAAATTCTGGAAGACATGCTCAGATCTTGTGTTATCTCATTCGGAAAGAATTGGGAGAAGTCTCTTCCATTCGCCGAATTTGCTTATAACAATAGTTTTCAATCTAGTCTGAACATGGCTCCTTTTGAACTCCTTTATGGACGACGATGTTGAACACCACTAAACTAGTCAGAAACCGGTGAAAGACAATTCTTTGGACCGGATATGATCAAGGAAGCAGAAGAGCAAGTTCGCATTGTTCGTGATCAATTGAAAGCAGCCCAGTCTCGTCAGAAAAGCTACTATGATCGTCATCATAGGCAAGAGAGCTACAATCTGGATGAGAAGGCTTACCTTCGGGTTACTCCTCTGAAGGGAACCCAACGTTTCGGTATCAAAGGCAAGTTGGCCCCACGTTACATCGGACCTTTCCGCATTATTGCTAAACGTGGAGAAGTTGCCTACCAACTTGAACTACCCCCGCACCTCTCCCGAGTACATGATGTATTCCATGTGTCCCAACTCAGGCGTTGCTTCAAGGACCCTATCCGCGAAGTCGACCATGAAACGCTTGATCTCCAAGATGACCTTTCTTATCGAGAATACCCCGTTCGTATTCTTGATTCCTCAGAGCGTGTCACTCGTCGTCAGAAGATTAGGTTTCTGAAAGTGCAATGGTCACACCACTCCGAAAGAGAAGCTACGTGGGAAAGAGAAGACCGTCTCACTGCCGAGTACCCCACCTTCCTCCCGCAGACTTCTGAATCTCGGGACGAGATTCTTTTGAGTGGGGGCGAGTTGTCAGAACCCTCTGTTAGGTAATGTGCTAGGATCAAAGTAACCTTGCATCATGTCAAAAATTTCAAAAGAAATCTTTGAAATCAAAATTCAAAAGCAAATGGGAGAAGGAACACCCCCAGATGTATTAATTCAAAAGGCCAGATAAAAATCTTCTCCAAAAATTCATGTTAGAGTTTTGAAAAGTCTTATAAATGAGTGTGATCACATATCAAGTGATGTGGGACCCACCCCATGCTCATAGATTTTTCAAGTATTCAAACAGTGCCTTGGATTTAAAGAAATACCCGTATTTGATTTAAAATTCAAATTATTTGAATTTTAAAAATGTTGAAACTTTATAAGTGGCTAGTCCATATTATTATGAGGCCATATAAAAGTTTTCAGCATTTAATAAAATGTTTAGCTATTTTTTTAGCTAAACAAAACAAAGATCAGAAGAGAAAACAGAAAGAAAAAGAAAAACAGAAAGTAGCCCACTTACCTAGGCCACCTCGGCCCAACTTACCTCTCCCGCAGCCCAGCCCGCGAACCCCACTTGTCGTCTTCTTCCCCGCGCTGCCAAGCAGCTCGCTCGAGGGCAGAGCGCGGCGACGACGACACCTCGACGCCTTCGAGCTTCCAGGCCTCCCCACGCCTTATCTCCTCGCCTGGGAGCCAGCCTCGAAGCCCCCTTTCATTTCCCCCCCTCTCATCGTCTTCCCCTTCATCCTGCGCCCGATTTAGCCGACGCCCGAGAAGAACGCCGGAGCACCGTCGAGCCCCCGCGTAGCCATCGACGCCGAGAAGCCCCAGGATACTGTCCATCGTCTTCACCGCCGTCGTCTTCGTCGAGCAGTGCAAGGAATCGAGCCCGGAGCCCGCGTAGACGCCAGATTCTTCCTCGAGTTCTCGACGGCCGCAGAGAAGGTCACCGCCAAATTCATCGCCACCGTTGCCTCTCAGGCTGCGCCCTCTTCACCAATCACCTCAGGGTGAGCTTCTCACCATTTTTCCCCAACCTAGCACCGCCCCTTTCATCCTCTTTGCTGCTCCACCATGCGAGCAGAAGCTCGCCGCCGGCATGGACGACGGCGAGGAGGTTCCCGTGCCTCTCCGTTCCGTCCGAGTTGTCCATCGTGTTCCTAGACCTCCCAGGAGCACGACGCACTTACGCCTGCGTCTGGACGGGCTCTACAGCGACGAATGCTTCAAGACCGTGGCTCTGCTGCCGCTAGGGCTCGTCGCCGACGTGCCTCCGGTGCCTTCCGGTGGCGTTGCACTGCACCATTCGATGCGCGCAAGTGAGGGCTTCAAGATGGTGGTCTCCGCGCTCCAATTCGTCGACGGAATCGCCCTCCCCGTGCAGCGCCGCCGCGGATCCATTCGCCGGCGGGTTAGCCCAACCCCCCCCCCCCCCCCCCCGTTAATCAACCGCCTAATGACCCCTGGGTCACTGACCAGTGAGCCCAATGGCTTAATTAAGCCACTGGATTAATTTAACCAACGGTTTAAATCACTCAGTCACTGACACCCTGGACCCACATGTCAGCCCCCCCCCTGACGTCAGCCTGGCGCAATAAATCATTTAAATGAATTTCCAGAAAATCAAAATGAGTTAAAGAAATGCTAGAAAATAGCTCAAACTTTGGAAATTCATAGAAAATTCATATTAACTCCAAATTGGACAAATAATATATGAAAAATGATCAGGAGAAAATTATCTTTCCAAATATGCAACTTTCAACTATGTTTGAGCTGATCTTAAAATGGGACCAGTAGCATATATCATTTGCTTTATTTGAAATTAATTCAAATTCAAATCAAATGGTTTTGCAACTTGGACCATGGAATTAGGCTACATTTCAACCACACTTCAGAGGCATATCATACACATTTCCAAAAGGTTCAAAATGATCAAACAATGTCACATGCAACTTAACTAAGATGAATTCAAATGTGGAGTTTGAATTTGCAATTCAATTTGCAATGTACTCCATTTAAATGGAATTGCTTCACACATCAAAGCATATACATCAAGTTTCAACCTTCCATCATGTGATTGTGCATTGTATTTACTTTGCTACCTTGTTTGTTGTTTGTCGAGTAGAGGTGGAACCGGAGCAGGAGGTTGCCCCCTTCGCTGAAGACCCAGAACCCGAACCTCGTCAGCAAGGCAAGCAAACCCCCATTGATCATGTCGATAAAATCCCACTTCCCTCTCATGTCTCGCTTATGCATTGTTTAGGATAATCACCATGATTCGTTTCTACCGCATAGATGAACCCATTCCTTTGCATGACCTATCATTTTGTCACAGTAGTAAGAAAACCACAATCCTAGCAAATGTAGGAGTTGGTTGATATCATGTGGCCCCTGCAAATGTTATCGCTTATTGCATGCTTAGTATGATACCATGTTGTTACTATGATGTGAGTCGGGATGGTAGCGATCATGTTGATGATGGTAGAAAAGTGTTGGTGAATCGACCCTAATACAAGGTGAACGATGAGAGGCTGTGTAGGAGTACACGGTGGGTTGTCTCGTTGAACACCGCCCTAAGTTCGAGTTCTTGTGTGGTGATCCAAGATGAAGAGTACAACCACACATTGGGCTCACTGACCCCTCTCAACCTATTAACTCATCCCTTTCGATGTCCAGATGTCGCAATAGTTCGGAGTTCTAGTAGGCTTGTGGCCTGGATGCTAAGTGAGAGAACGGCTCATCCGAGACCGGCTTACGCACCACGCACACATCACTTGGGTCCACTTCGGTAAACCGGCCGGGTTCAGGATAGTGGTAACCAACCCAAGTAGGAGGCTTTCTCGGACTAGATCGGCTATGAGGTAACAGTTGCGGTGAGCATCCTCGCTGGAACCCCTTGAATGGTGTCGAGATCAAAGGCGGTAAATGATGATCATGTGTGTGTAGCGGTACACCCCTGCAGGGTTAACAAAACTATTCGAATAGCCGCGTCCGCGGTTACGGACTGCTTGGAAAGCTTTGCTTGATTATTAGATAACTTGAACCGGATACTTCTAAAACACACCAAGATAAGTGTGAGTGCTATGGCGTGCTTCCTCGTGGGGAAGTCGAGGAAGGCACCATAGTGGTGTATTGGTTGGAGAAAGTAGTGGACTCGTGTACGCTTCTTACCTCAAAGTCTGGTACTCGTAGTTCAGGACTAGCCAAGTCAAAGCTGGCATTTCTACAAGTGAAACCCCACCTCCCTTTACCTTGATACATGTGCATGAGTAGTATAGCTCCTATGTAAGTCTTGCTGAGTACGACTTTGTACTCACGTTTGCTTAATCTATGTTTTAGATGAAACCCCTGACCCCGAAGGTGGCTTCTTCATCGAGCTGGACGACTGAAGACCAACTAGTCTAGTCCCAGTCAGACGACTGGTTCCCTCGTGGAGGGCTTGTGTTTAAATAAGGCTTCTTAAGCCATTTGTTAAACTTGTCTGTACTCAGACATAATTTTCTTCCGCCTGTGTTGTAATGTTGGATCACATGTTTGTGATCTCTGTGTGCACTCTATAAGAGTTATAAATAAAAACGTATACTTTGTAGAGAATTGCAATGGTACCTGCTGTTCATACAAGGCATGTGTGCTGCGTGTATGTTTATAACATGCATGTCTTTGTATGGGTTTTCGAGACCTTAGTTGTGTTCTGGCTGGCGGTCTTTCATACACCAAGTGGCCCTTAGATGTGCGCAGCTTGGGGCATCGCGATGCGATTGCTCGAGACTCCGTCTCGTGCACACTTTGTGGTATGATCGAGCCCGCCCTAGATCCCGACTAAGTGATCGGGCTGGAGTAAGTCTATGTAAGAGTTATGAGATAGTCGTTAGTATGATTGAGGCGACTTGTCTTTGAATATGGGAGTTCACCACCCATATCATTAGACTTGTGTGCGGACGATGAGGACCCATCTCAGTTGATCATCCGGCCTGGATGGGATGCCCCTCACGTACGATGCTTTCCGAGAACGTTCTGTGCTTGGCCTTGTCTGCTTAGACAAGTGGGTACGGTTCTCGGCTCTCTATATGACTATGTCTTAGCTGTACTTGCATACGCTAACCCCGGGTCCCGACAAGAATCACTTCAATGAAAAGATACAAGGTCAGTTGAATGAAAACACTCTTACTATCAAAAGATTGCTTGATGTTCTAGGTAGAACAGTTAATGATGTTAAATGTCTTGTGAAGCATTTTCATATGGTTCAAACTCAGCTTGAACAAATTTCTAATGTGCAAAATGATTTGCTTGCTAATAATGCCAAACAGGACAATTTACAAGCTTACGGTATAAAGACCCGGGGTGCAACACACACCCAGGACCCTCTTTATCCAGAAGGGCACCCGAAGAGGATCGAGCAAGATTCTCAGGAAGAAGAAATTGTTAGCTCTCCAAAGAAGAAGAAAAAGAAAAAGAAACACAAGGAAGCTGACAATTCCAATGATCCTATAGAAGAAGAAGAACCAGCTGTTGACCCAAACATTATATCTACCTCCGATGCTGAGACTGAAGATGGTGCTGAGCCTTAAAAAGATGCTGACAAGAATGATCCACCCGAGGTTCGTGAAGAAGAAGCACCCGATAAGCGCAAAAAGTATACAAGAGAAGGATTCCTAGCAAGAAGACACGGTAAGGAACGAGAACCATGGGTGCAGAAACCCATGCCTTTCCCAAGCAAATCCATCAAAACCAAAGAAGAAGAACACTACAACAAGTTTTGTGAGTGGATGAAACCTCTTTTTCTTCAAATCCCTTTGACTGATGCTATTAAATTACCTCCTTACTCTAAATATATGAAAGATATTGTCACTAATAAAAGAAAAGTCCCTAATGAGGCAATATCTACTATGCTTGCTAACTATTCTTTTAGTGGCAAGATTCCTGAGAAGCTCGGTGATCCAGGTATACCCACCATTCCTTGCTCCATAAAAAATAATTATGTTAGAACTGCTTTATGTGATCTTGGTGCAGGAGTGAGTGTTATGCCCTTTTCTCTCTACAAAATACTTTGTTTAGAGAAACTAATTCCTACAGATATCTCCCTTCAGATGGCCGACAAGTCTACGGCCGTCCCTATCGGTATTTGTGAGGATGTTCCTGTTGAAGTTGCCAATTGCTTAATACTTACTGATTTTGTTGTGCTTGACATGCCCGAGGATGGGAGCATGTCCATTATTTTTGGTAGACCTTTTCTTAATACCGCAGGTGCCGTTATTGATTGCAATAAAGGGAAGGTCACCTTCAACGTAAACGATAAAGAACACACAGTGTATTTTCCAAAGAAGACCGACAAAAGGCATGGCCTTAACTCCATCGAGAATATTGAGACCGTGAAGATTGGAGAATGGGATTGTCCACTACATGTATACCACAAATACAAAACAATTATGGTGGGGACAATGCCCATTAAAGTGAGAGTGCAATGACCACTTCATAAGAGGCGAGACATTTTGCTCTATATGCCACCGGTTTGTTGGTAAGACTTGATCAACCTTGCTAGCTAGCAAGTTTTATATAGGTAAAAAGTTGAGCTTGTTATGTCTTCATTTCCTCTAGCTTTTATTCTCCTTGTTGTACCAAAGTTTCTATGTTTAAAGCTTCACTTGCTCTAACTTCTCTCTCAAGTTCACGAAAGTTTTTGCAGCTTTTTGAACTTTGAAAAAATTTCTACAGTGAAGTTGCCCAGAAAATTACAAAAAAATTATATTTGAAGTTTCCAGGTAAAAGGCCACCAGAGGGCACCTATGGCTGACCAGGGGGGGCCACCACCAAGCCAGAAGGCCAGCTGGCGCGGCCCAGCCCCCTGGCCGCGCCACCCACCCTCCTGGGTGGGCCCCATGCCCACTGGTGGCATCTCTCCTCTCACTCTCTCTCTTTCTGCCCGAAAACTCGAGTTCTTCCTCTGGTTTTCTCGTTCTTGCTGTTCTTGAGCTCGTACCTTCGATCTCCTCTTCCAGCCACTTGTTTGAGCTGATTTCTTGAACAAGTGCTCCCTGGTATGTAACTCCCTCACCCCTCCAATTAGTTTTCTAGTTGGTGGCTTCTTTAGTGAGTATTTAGTGGTTCTTGGTGCTTTTTAGTTAAGCTTAAAAGTTTAAGTAGAAATTTATTTTTCAAATTTTGCAGCTAGTCTGAGCCTTGGTTAAGTGAGAAGAATGTTTTGTCCAAACTAGTTTTGCTTAAATCTTCGTTTTTGTGAATTGCTAAAAATTTCAGAAATGGAGAAGTTAGGGAGGTGGCTTGGGAAGAAGAAGCCCGAGCACTCAAGCCATATAACACGTTCCGCAGCTGCACCTTCGTCCACGAGAGCTAGTTACAATGAAGATATCGTACCCGTGGAATTGTTGGACGTGTTTCCCGCGAAGCCCATGGAATTTCCATGCGATGATTTCATGGAATACGCCGGCATTAAGGAAGAGTTTTATGCTCTTTGCGAGAATGCAGGTTTAACACGGCTTGTTACGAGCCGTGTTCCTCAGTATGAAACACTCACAGCCATTTTTGTTAACAGTTTCAGATTTTATTCTGACAATGATACTGTGGTGTTTCGACTTTACGATCAGTTGCTAACCATGCCTATGAACAGATTTTGTGAAGTTTTAGGTTTACGAGGCTTGGTTGAGAAGAAGAAGAGGAAGAATATTCCAACCGTTGAGATCAACACCCTCCTCGACTCCTTCTGCAACATTGAAGTGAGGAGGTCCAATCGGCACAAGATTTCTAACATTAAGTTTCCTCATCTTAGGTACTTTGCCTATTATGTTGCGAGGGGAGTGTTGGCTCGAGACAACACTAGCAGCACTTCCATGCCCGATACAGATATTATGGTAAATGCTCTTTCAGGTAAGCATGAGCATCATGTGGGTACGCTCATTGCGAAGCGCCTTGCTACTAATAGTACCAAGGGAGACGTCTTCGGTGGGGTTTATGCCACACTTCTTTTGCACTCCGTTCAGGGAGTGCCGCGCCCAGATGATGCTATCCTTCCTTTTACTAGTCTTGACTTGGCTACCATGAAGAGGCATTTCTTTGTTACTAAGGCCTCTAACCGCTTTGCACTTTATTATATCTTGCGGTTCAAAGATAATGTGGAACGCCATGTCCGTCTACCTGCACCACTTGTGTTTGATTTTTCTAGCAGGAACGGATTTCAGTTTTCGGTGGCCGAGTTCGATGAGATCATGGGGAGATACCAGTACCACGACCCCACGGAGGGGGTCGACCCAGATGAGGGGGAGCGCGTCGTGTATCCAACCGCTCAGGAGGAGCACGAGGTGCATTCGCCAGTCCAGGAGGAGACCGTCACCCCCTACGGTGAAGGATCTTCCTTTGGATGGGAGTCGGGACCTTCCACCTCAGGGTGGGATAATCCCAGGGTGTCGGTGTACGCCCCCGACTTCCCCTTCGACCCATGGATGCACCAGTACTACCCGGGAGTAGGAGGCTCCTCGGGACAGCAGTAGAAGAGCCCAACTCAGGCCAAAAGCCTAAGCTTGGGGGAGTACGTGCTCTTCTCCTCCTTCCATTTGTATCTCCCGTTGGTTCGCTTTTATCTTTTTGTAGTTTTTGCCTGTTCTTCTTTGTTCTTTTAGTTTGCAAAAACCCAAAAAGATTTCTTCTTTCTTTTGTTTTTGTTAAACCTTAAAAAACCCAAAAATAGGTTTCCTTTGCTCTTTAGTTTGCTTTGTTTTCAGAGTTCAGCTCGAGTCCGTGATGATTATAATTTCCTACGTTCGATTGTGCAAGTGACAAGGCAGTAATGACGAGATCGACGGAAGGGATGCAACAAGGAAAGCCGGTATGAACTCTTCTTGTTTCTACTTTTGTACATATGCATGTACTTATGATTAGAGACCAGCTTGTAGCGACATAGTGCTATGTTTACAATGATTTCCCAGTGGTTCATGCTTTCTTTGTGGTTAGTCTCAAATAGCTAGAGTTTATAATGTGTTGCTTGAAATGATTGACATGCATTGCATTGTCCATGGTGTGGCATATTGAAGTGGTATTTCCCTCCGGGGGATTCTTGGATTGACTTGGCACATGTTCACGCATGTTAAGACTAAAAAGTCTGTTCTGCCTCGATGATCTTTTTACTTCAGAGTAGTTATATCACTTTCATGCCCGATTCAATGTTACTTTGTCGCTCTACATGATTATGACCGTTATGCTCTCTGGTTGGTCGCTTCCCAGTCTTTTGCTAGCCTTCCTCCAGCACCAAGCGGAATTCTGCTTGTGCTTCCACAATCACCTTTCTAAACCCAGTTGTTCCATTTGAGTCCACCATACCTACCTATATATGGTATTTACTTGCCATCCCTAACGAAGACTTTCATGTACCATCTCAAAACCTTATTCAAAAGTTTCCTTTTTGTAACCATACAAGCTCATGGTGCGGTAAAGGGAAATCAGTATCTTTCATGCAAAAAAAGATTTGACGGAAGTTTTAACTAGTCAAATGCAAAAGAGAAAAGTTGCACTTTCCCCATACTTGATGATGGAATGAAATGAGCCAAATGCTGCTAAGGATAGATGGAACGAGAAACAAACTCCTTCCATACTTGAGGCAAAAATAAAAGGCATCATTGACCATCAAAGGATAGATGGAGTTAGGAACAAAAGTGTAAGCAAAAAAAAGAGAGAAAAAGAGTAAAAAGATACAGTTGGCATGGAAGATATTGGGAGATCTATACCGTTCACCGTTGACTGGAAAGTTGCACTCTCAAAAAAAAAGAAAAAAGAAATTTATCTCTGTTTTAAAGCTGCGAGCTCTGGTACATGTTTAGTCTTTGCTTCCTTTCACGGGTTTTCAACTTGCCATCAAAAGCCACGGTTCGAGAGTCTCCACCTTCCTTTCTCCAAAGCACCAACTATGAGAGCATAATTGTCATTCTTAGTGTAACATGCATTGTCCCAAAGTACTACATTGTCTTCTACATGACTGTGATGTTTCTTATTCTGAGTTCTGAGTTCTAGTCTCCTTTAAAACTCCGGAGGAGCTTCTGCATTTATGTTTTTCTTCACTCATGGAGGCTAGCGAGATACCACTCTGATATGTTCATGCTATGTGCAGTGTGATCTTGAATTGACTTTCAGCAGCATATTATTTACTTTACGTTTGTTTGTGACTGATTACATGAAAGAAGGATTGCTTCGTGCATTGTCCTTGTAGCATGGTGTCAAAACTTGCTGAACTCTTTCGTAGTACATGCTTATATACATCTAGTGAAGCAAAAGAGTTTGTCAAAGTTTTCTTTGTCGCGTCCAGTTCGTTGAACTGAATTGCTTGAGGACAAGCAATAGCTAAGCTTAGGGGAGTTGATACGTCTCAAACGTATCTACTTTTCCAAACACTTTTGCTATTGTTTTGACTTCATTCTTGCGTAATTTGGACGAAACTAACCCAGACTGACGCTGTTTTCAGCAGAGCTACCAGTGTTGTTTTTCTTTTGTGCAGGTTTCTGGATATTTAAGTACGCTGGAAAAATCCCAAAAAATTATATTAAAAATCAGCGTTCCGGAAGCTTCCGTCAGGCCAAAGGGGGGCCACAGGGCAGCCAGGAGGGTGCCTGGCGCGGCCCCACCCCCTGGCTGCGCCACCTGCCCTCCTGGGTGGGTCCCACACCCCCTGGTGACCTACCTTGGCCCCTATTTATTCTCCCGTCGAGGAAACATCAAAACAGGAGTCGCCTTTTCGATCTACGTTGCGTAGCCGCCGCAACCCTCTGTTCTTCTCCGGAGAGCTAATCTGGAGGCTGAATTGGCCTCCGGTGAGGGGGAAATCATCGCCATCGTCATTGTCATCACCTCTCCATCACCCATCCATGACTTCTCCTTTCATGTGTGAGTGATTCCCTGCTGTAGGCAAAGGGGATGGTAGGGATTGGATGAGTTAGATCATGTAATAGTTCAATCAGATTTGTTGTGGGCATGTTGCCTATCATCTACTTGGTGTTTATCATCTCTGTTACAACTTGTTGCTTTTATTGCTTGTCACTTTGGGCCCGAGTGCTATGATTTCAGATCTGATCACCCTTTTGTTTCTTGAGTTTGGGGTGTTCTTGATCCTATCTATGAGTTGTATGCACCTATTATAGTCCGGAACCGGCGATCCCAGTGGTGACAGCCTGGGACACCAAAGGGGATGGACTATAATTTGAGGATTTCGTGTATCCATGAAGTGTTAATGCTTTGTTCCGGTTCTCCGTTGTAGGAGACCTTAATTTCCCTAAGTTCCTTTTGGCCCCGTTCGTAGCGGGAGGGAAGGACAAAGGATGTTGTGCAAAGTTCTTATTGCAAGCACGTACAACTACCCTGGGATACATGCCTGATGTTTGATATTTGCCTAGATGATCCTTTGTTTTCTGTGAGCCTTGCCCAAGTTAGAACCTATTGCATGTTCATTCTCATCCAAGCAACGCCCAACCATCCATCTCCCTAGCCTACAGTGTTTTCTTTCTGCTGGTTACTAGTTGTTTACTTTCGCTGTTTTACTTTTGCAGTTCCACTACCACTATCACCACTATTATCACCACCACTACTACCACCGTATCACAGTTGCTCCTAATACTTTCGTGAAAGCAAGTGTTTATTTCAGGTTCGGTTGAATTGACAACTCAATTGTCAAAGCCTGTACGTATTCTTTGTGTCCCCAAGTGTTGAATCAATAAATTGGGTTATATTACCCGCGAAGACTATCTCGATCCCCTACAGTTGAGGGTTATCAGATCTCGGTACATTTTTGTGCTACCGGGATGAGTCGAGAGGGGTGTGTCATGGGATTCTTTGAGGATGAGTTGCCTTAGTTCCCTATTCTTAGGTACTACCAAACGATTTCCAAAGAATACCGTTCCTTTACTATCTGTGGAGAAACATTTAGAAACTCTGCTAGCAATGTTCTCCTTGATCCGGCGAACACCTCGTGCACGCCTTTGGGCAACTATGATTTGATCCTCAAGAGTTAGTTTCGCCACCAAGGTAGAAAGATAGCCATGAGGAACAATCTCAAGGTTGAGCTTGAAAAATTCCTCATGAAGAAGTGGTTGATACTGTTGTAACATGAGGTTGTTACAATACGACTTACGACTTCGTGCATCAGCCATGACATTGGCTTTTCCTGGGGTGTAAGAAATTCCTACGTCGTAATCTTTTATCAACTCAATCCAGCGTCTTTGCCTGAGATTAAGATCTGGCTGGGTGAAAATATATTTGAGGCTTTGGTGGTCGGAATAGATCTCACAACGATTACCAAGGAGGTAATGTCGCCAAGTTGTTAGGGCATGAACTACGGCAGCGAGTTCAAGGTCTTGGGTAGGATAGTTCTCTTCATGTGGCCGCAACTGGCATGAAGACTAAGCTACCACATGTCTATCTTGCATAAGTATGTATCCTAACCCTTGCTGTGAGGCGTCACAAAAGATCTCGAAATCCTTTTTGGTGTCTGGAGGCGCAAGTACGGGTGCATAATTCAATCTTCTTTTTAGCTCTTGAAAGCTTTCCTCGCACTTGGGAGTCCATTGGAATTTCTTATCTTTCTTGAGGAGTTCAGTTAGAGGCTTTGCAACTTTGGAGAAGTTCTCAACGAAGCGACGACAATAGCTTGCTAGGCCAAGAAAACTCCTAACTTGCTTAACCGATTTAGGTGGAGTCCAGTCAAGGACGGCCTGAACTCACTCGGGATTAACTGCAATGCCTTTTGCAGAAATCACGTGGCCTAAGTAGGTCACTTCTGGTAGCCAAAATTCACACTTGGAGAATTTATCATACATGCGATGCTCTCTAAGTTTCATCAATACCAGCCTTAGGTGTTCAACATGTTCTTCTTCGTTCTTCGAGTAGATGAGAATGTCATCAAGATAAACCACAACAAATTTATCTAAGTACTCCATGAAGATCGAATTCATCATGCGTGAGAAAGTGGCGGGGCATTGGTTAAACCAAAGGACATGACGGTGTACTCGTAAAGACCATAACGAGTAGTAAAAGCCGTTTTGGGAATGTCCTCGTTTCGGATTTTGATTTGATGATAACCTAATCTCAAATCCATCTTGGAGAAGACATAGGATCCAACAAGTTGATCATAAAGATCATTGATCCTAGGCAGTGGGTACTTGTTCTTTATCGTCGCTAGATTTAGCGGGCGATAGTCTACGCACATCCTTTCTGTTCCATCTTTCTTCGTTACGAACAGAACGGGGCAACCCCATGGTGATGAGCTAGGGCGGAAGAAGCCTTTTTCCAACAAAGCTTCCAGTTGGGTTTTAAGCTCAGCTAACTCACGTGAGGCCATTTTGTATGGGCGTCTGGAAATTGGTGCGATTCCTGGCACAAGATCCACTATAAACTCTACACATCTGTCGGGTGGCTAGGTTTAAGGGGTTGGATCTCTGGATAGCTTCCTAGAGGATGACCAAGGTTTACTAGGGGCTACAACAGATATGTCAGAGTAGCAAAGTACCCAACACGATGGTTAGTGTGGTTCTTCTGGCTAGAAGACATCTAAAGTGGGAAGAAAAGTTGCAAATGAATCGCTATAGGTTTCTAGAACAACAACTACAACAACTCTATGGAACTGTCGGGCATGCCACCTAGAAATCTTCTGGAAGGACATCCGAAATAGTGGGAAAGATTTTGCAAACGCATCAGATTATGAAGAAACCTGGAATGACTCGGACATCATAACGGCTGTAATTGTAAGAAATGACAATTTCTTCCAATCATGAAAACAACACTTACATAATACGATGTAAGGAATCAGCATTACAACAATGCTAGGAAACCGGGCACAACTTTCCTACGGCTACAAGGAAGCAAACAACAAGATGTTCTAATCAGACAGAGGTGAGCCTAGTCCTATCTTCCCGCAGAATAAGATAAGGGTGACTCAGAACTCAGATCGATGAGGGTAAGGAGAAAAAGAAGCCTTACGTTGTTCCCTTATCTACCCAGAGTAACTATATAACTATAGAAGGCTAGACTCGACTTCGGCCAAGGCTGATAATCCTACAGTCAGTCCTGCTCTGATACCAAGTCTGTCGGTACCCGGGGTTAGCGTATGCAAGTCCCGCTACGACATAGTCATATGGAGAGCCGAGAACCGTACCCACTTGTCTAAGAAGACAAGGCCAAGCACAGAACGTTCTCGGAAAGCATCGTACGTGAGGGGCATCCCATCCAGGCCGGATGATCAACTGAGATGGGTCCCCATCGTCCGCACACAAGTCTAAATGATATGGGGGATGAACTCCCATATTCACAGACAAGTCGCCTCAACCATACTATCGACTATCTCATAACTCTTACATAGACTTACTCCAGCCCGATCACTTAGTTGGGGTCTAGGGCGGGCTCGATCATACATCAAAGTGTGCACGAGACAGAGTCTCGAGCAATCGCATCGCGATGCCCCAAGCTGCGCACATCTAAGGTCCACTTGGTGCATAAAAGACCGCCAGCCAGATCACAACTAAGGTCTCGAAAACCCATACTAAGACATGCATGATATAATCATACACGCACCACACATGTCTAGTATGAACAGCAGGTATCATTGCAATTCTCTACAAGTATACAACTTTATTGTTAACTCTTACAGAGTGCACACAGAGATCACAAGTTTGTGATCCAACATTACATCAAGCATGCGGAAGCAAAGTAGGTCTGAGTACAGACAAGTTTAACAACTGGCTTAGAGAAGCCTTATCTAAAACAAGCCCTTCCACGAGGGAGCAGTCGTCTGACTGGGACTACACTAGCTTGGTCTTCAGTCGTCGAGCTCGATGAAGATTCCACCTTCGGGGTCAGCAGGTTCATCTAAAACATAGAATAAGCAAACGTGAGTACAAATTCGTACTCAGCAAGACTTACATAGGAACTATACTACTCATGCACATGTATCAAGGTAAAGGGAGGTGGGGTTCAATTGCAGAAGTGCTAGCTTTGACTTGGCTAGTCCTGAACTACGAGTACCAGACTTGAGGTAAGAAGCGTACACGAGTCCACTACATCTCTTCAACCAATTACACCACTATGGTGCCTTCTTCGACTTCCCCATGAGAAAGCATGCCATAGCACTCACACTTATCTTGGTGTATTTTAGAAGTATCCAGTTCAAGTTGTCTAATAATAAAGCTAAGCTTTCCAAGCAGTCCTTAACCGCGGACGCGGCTATTCGAATAGTTTTGTTAACCCTGCAGGGGTGTACCGCTACACACACGTGTCATCAGTTACCTCCTTTTGCGTGTCACCGTTCAAGAGGTGACAGCAAGGATGCCACCACAACACTTCGCCCACCGCTCCGTTCTAGTCCAGAGAGTCGCCTATCTGAGGGGGATCCGTATGGAAGTCCGGCCGAGGTTCCAGTACAACCTCAAACGATGTGTGCAGGGTCCCAAGCCGGTCTTGAAAAGCCGTTCATCCACTTCGCAGACCGTGCCACATCCCTACCAGAACTCCGAACTACTGCGACTTCTGGGGTTTGAACGGGTGAGGTACTAGGATGAGAGGGGTCAGTGAGCCCAATGTGTGGTTGTACTCATTTTCTTGGATCACCACACAAGAACACAGACTTAAGGCGGTGTTCAACGAGACAACCCACTGTGTACTCCTACACAGCCTCTCATCGTTCACCTTGTATTAGGGTAGATTCGCCAACACAGTTTCACTTTCATCAACACCATGTTCACCATCATCCCGACTCACATCACAAGCAACCTCATTGTACCACTAAGCATGCAATAAGCAGTAACAGTTGCAGGGGCCACATGATAACAACCAACTCCTACATCTGCAAGGATTGTGGTTTGCTTACTACTGTGACAAGATGATAGGTCATGCAAAGTACATGGGTTCAACTATGCGGTATCATCGATACAAGGTGATCTCCTCAACATGCATAAGCGAGACTGAGAGGGAATTGGGATTTTATAGACATGATCAATGGGGGTTTGCTTGCCTTGCTGACGAGGTTTCGATAACGGTGTCTTCAACGAAGGGGTGGCCTCCAATTCCGGTTGCACGTCTATCAGCAACATGACAATCATAGGATCAACATAATGTACAATGCACAATCAAATGAATAAGATTGTAATGGCGATGTTCAAGGTTGCATTGTGTGGACAATTCTATTTAAAAGGAGTATATTGCAATTGAATTGCAAATTCAAACTCCATTTGATTTATCGATGAATTTCAAATGCATTTGAATGCATGAAAGTTTATTTGAAAAGGTTGAGCATGAAGTGATGTGGTATAGTTGAGATAAAGCTTCTGATGTGTGGATGAATCCATCTAAAATAAATGTGTTGCAAAATCATTTGCAAATTCACTCCAAATTTGAATTTGAAAAGGATCCATATGCATGTTTGCTACTGTTCACCCATTTTAAAATGGTCAAACATAGAAACAAGTTGCATATGCATAATCCTTGTATTTTTCTGATAATTTTAGACATATTATTTGTCCAATTTGGAGTTAATATGAATTTTCTATGATTTATTGAAGTTTAAGTTATTTTCTGGAATTTCTCTGATTAAATTAAATCGATTAAACAGAGTTATTGCGTCAGCCTGACGTCAGGGTGACGTCAGGGCGTAGCTGACGTGTGGGTCCGGGCTGTCAGTGCCTCTGGTTAATTAATCCAGTGGATTAACTTAAACTAGGGGTTATTACGGGCTGGGTCCCACCTGTCAGCGACTCGGGGGGAGGATTAGCACGAGGTTAGGGGGGCCTAATGGCGACGGCGGCTCGGGACTCGCCGGAGTCTCGCCGGAGCAGGGGCTTTGGGCACGGGAGGGGTTCTGGAGGGCACGTATGTGCTCCTCGCGGGCTTCCGCACACGAAGGAGAAGGAGGGGGCCAAAGGCATGGCCCCTGGCCACGGCTACGTCAAGGAGGCGGCGGCCGGAGCTTCGGACTTCGATGGCTCGGTGATTCGCGGCGCCAGAGGAAAAACGGGAAGGTGCAGGAGCACCGTGAGCTCACCGTGGTTGCTAGGAAGAACTCGGTGGGGTCGGAGAGGTCCTGGCGGCGGAGGAATCGCTCGTCGGAGCGGCGGGTGACCGGCGGTGAAGTCGTGGGGCTGTTGTCGTCCTCGGTGGCGCCAAGCTTCAATTGACGCGGGGGATTGAGGAAGCCGTCGACGGGGGTGCTGATGGACAAGGCGCGGCGGCGAGAGGAGCTCGTTGGCCGCGTCGGGGCGTCGCCGTGCTCCGGCTAGGTCATAGGTACGGCGCTAGAACTCGCCGGAGAGGAAGGAGGAGAGCGCGCGCGAGGGGGAGAATGGCCTGGGCGTCTCCCTGGGCGTGCGTGGCGATGAGAAGAGACGGGGGGGAAGGCTGAGGAGCTGCCACAGCGGCAGTTGCGGCATGCCGGGCATGCAGCAGTGTGCTCGTGCTCGGGGAAGACGACAGGGGAGCCCCCCTGGTGGGCTGGGCCGGCTAGGGAAGGTGGGCTTCGCCCCTGGGCAACAGGTAAGCTCTTCCCTTTTCTTATTTCTTTTCTGTTTTCTTTTCTGACTTTTGTTTTGTCTTGCTAAAAAAAAGCTAGACATTTTCTAAAATGCTGCAAATTTTTATGTGGCCTCACAATATATTAGGTTAGCCACTTATAAAATTTGAACACTTTTAAAATTCAAATAATTTGAACTTTAAATCAAATAGGGGTTTAAATTTAAATCCATGCTCCTGTTTGAATATTTGAAAAATCCATGAGCATGGGGTTGGTCGCACATCACTTGATATGTGATCACACTCATTTATAGGACTTTTCAAAAATGCAAAAGGATTTTTTGGAGAAACTTTTTATCTGGCCTTTTGAATTAATTCATCTGGGGGTGTTCTCTCTCCCATTTTGATTTCTTTTTGAAATTTTTATCATGATGCAAAGGCCTAAGCTTACCCTAGCACATACCTAACTTGGGGTTGTGACATGTGAGCTGTCATTTCTTGTTTTACCGACACCTACACATCAAAACTTATATTTTCAAAACTAGTGTGATGTTTGTATGGTTATCTCTCTCTATCTCTCTCTCTACCTTGCTATCTACATTCTATTCCCCCTCATCCTCATCCCTAAACTGAAGAAGTTGCTACAACCAATTCCAAGTTCGAAGTTAACCCCGTGTGCCAGGATCTTACAGCAAGCAAGCACAATCTTGCTGAAGGAAGAACCCTCGAAGAAGTTGTAGTTCACCAGTACACGTTTTATATCAGTTTGCGTAAACCAGAGAGTTGTGAAGAAACGATAGATGTTTTGTTTGGCTTGCAGAACCATGGACTTATCTGAACCCAGTTCAAGATCAAGAGGACTTTCTGCAATGCTTGTGAGGATGACCGAGTGTTAGATTGCGAGATTCACTAAAACATGTACAAGGTAATGATTTGGGTGCATAAATGATTGGCCCCCATGGCGACTACCCTTATTATTCGCTCTTGCTATGCGGGATAGTAAATCTTGAGTGACTTACCTATAGCAAAGAGACGACGATGTTAAACCTGAGCCATAGAATGGTACGATGTGTGACCCCTGCAGGAGATTACCGTTTGTGTTATACGGTGAGTATAGACCAAGACCATTTGCTACAGGTACCCCGTGGAAGTATTATTGATGACCACCAAGAGAGTATCGATAGTTGTTTAGTATTGGCGCCTGACCCGTCAGCCATGAAGTCTCAGTACTTGGAGGACTCGCCTTTTGGATACAGTATTCAAGACAACAACAGAGTATATGAACTATTCGGAGGTTGTAGTCGAAGGAGGAACATTCTTGAAGATTAGTGGATTTGGAAGACCACTCTCTTGCTAAGGAATGGAAACCTCAAAGAAGGAATTCGTGAAACCTCGAAGACCGCAGGTGAAATCTGTACGAAGAATGTCATCGATGGAGTAAGATACAGGAAGCCCACCCTTGTGATGAAGAATTCAATGCCCCAACGGAGTATGAAGACTATGTGTGAGGAGCTCGCTGAGGAAGCAAGCTTTTGAAGACCATGTCGCTTTCCTTTTAAGGGTGGTAGTACCCTAGATCTTCGGAGGATCAAAGGATTGCCGTGAAGACCCGAATCCTAGCCTTTCTTTCTAGCCTTCTCGAATCTCGAGGACGAGATTCCTTTTAAGGGTGGTAGTATGTAACATCCCAAAATTCTCCGAATTTTGGAATGTTAATAAAATTAAATAGATAATGATTGTTTGCTTGATGTGTTTGATTTTCTCTGGGATTTAAAACTTTTTGGAGTATATTGAATATTAAAAAGAGAAGGAATAAAAGGACTTTCCCTAATATTCATAATTGGTGTTTTGGAATTTATTATTTAAAATAAAAACAACAAAACAAAATGAGAGAAGGTAATATGACTCCTTCAACATATTAAAAGGTTGGAAAATGTTCTATATCATTATTGGAATTCTTTTGAATATTCAAAACATTTTTCAACTCGAGGAAATTCATTTGAGAGGATATAAAATGACTTATCCCCTTTTTAATAATGTTGGAAAATATTTAGAATATTACTTTAAAGTTTTTAAATATTATTTTGAGTATTATAAATAACTCTAAAATTAATTTAGGGATTTTATAATGCTAAGAGAGTTTTTATTTCATTAAAATGATTTATTTAATATTTCAAAAGAGTTGAAAAAAGTATTCCAATGGGATATCTTTATTTTACCAAATTATTTATTGGTGTGATAATTTTAAAATTTATATTTTATTATTTAGAAATGGTTTGTCAATGCTTTTGACCAAATAAAAATATTTTTAATAAATTATTGGATTTATTTTATTTATAAAAGTTATTTTATATTTAAATAAAGTATTTAGAAAATGTTTTTATTTTTATTTACCTTTTTGGAAAATATTTTAATTAAATAATTTTCTTTACATTATTTGATGAATTTAGAGTTACGGTTGATTTGATTTAATGGTTTGAAGTTTTATTTTAAATAAAAAGGAAAAAAACCAGTAGCGGCCGGCCCACTAGTTGTCTCCGCTCACGAGCACAATTGGAGTCCAAGTCGGGCCCGATTCGTTTTTTTTCTCCAGCCTATATATAGAATTTCAGCAAATTCCTTTTTCTTTCTTTTTCCTTTTGTAAAAAATAAAAATAAAAAAATCTGGAACCCTAGCCGGACCCGCCGCCGGGCCCCGCCGTCAGCACCGCGCCGCCGCCGCTGGGCCATCTCGCTGCCGTCGCCGGACCATCTCGCCGCCGCCGCCGGGCCATCCCGCCGCCCCACGCCGGCCGCGCCTCCCGTGGAGCGCCGCCGCCTTCCTCCGCGGCCGCGCCGCACCGCGCCCCGCCCAGCTCGTCGCGAGCCGTCGTGCCCCACCCCGGCAGCCGTGCCCGCCGGAGACCGCGACCGGAGCCGCCGGCCGGAGCCGCCCGAGCCCGTGGCCGCGCCGCGCCTCACGCCTCGCCGGGCTGCGCCGCCCCGCCGCGCGACACCGCCGTCGCCGGAGCCGCCCACCGCCGTCCCATACCTCGCAGGCACCCTCCCCAAGTCGGCGGAGCCGCGCCAAGTTCGCCGGAGACGAGGTCAACTCCGGTCAGATCTGACCGGGGACCCGATCGCTTTTTGCGAATTATTTTTATTCAAAAACTAGTCCTTTTGGGTAGAAAACACCCCGTCACGGTACTCGCAATATCTCCTTCACCGTAAGTCGGATCGCGGTGAATCTTTTTGCTAAACTTTCGTATTGCTCTGTACTTTAGCATGGTATAAATTTTGCACACTTTGCACACTTTTGAATTTGAAATTATTTCAAATTCAAATTCAAATTCTGGTGGCCGTATCTTTTATACCGTTGATCCAAATCGAGTAATTCTTTTTGCGTTGGATCACTCGTGTCATGTACCTTCTGTTTATATCATGTGTACACAAAAATTCACAACTTTCTTGGTCAGTTTAAATTCAAATTCAATTCAATGTTGCAATTGCTATGACCTGCGTTGTACTATTCCGTTTCACGTGATTCTTTTTGCATATCGGATCACTTGATGCATGTTATCGGTATTATTCACACACTTTTCATGTGGGCATGTTATTCACCTTGAATTCACAAATATCCATGGGCAGAACTCGTTACCGATAATCTTTTATCTGTTGACTCTCTCGAGTTCACTTCCACCGATCACCTTCGAGCACATCCACACCTCTGCACTTCAAAGCTTTTGTTTTGTTGCTAAAACTCTTGTGATTGTTTTGTTGATCTTTTGTTTGTGTTGTTGGTGTCATTGCTTATTGAGTTCCTTCATTGCGATAGATTCTCGGAGTGTGACGAATAGAGTTGACTGGTACGTGAGAGAGAAGATATTCACCGAATGGAAAAGGCAAGTTACACTTTGACCATACCTCAACCTATATTTTCTATTATGCATGTAGCAAATTATCACTCTATGCATGCGTAGGATTATATATTAGTTATGATTTAAACCTAGTAGGATAGCCATATGTTCTGATCCTGTTTTTTTCATTGTCGACCTAAGATCGTGGTTGTTATATACTGCTATTGCTTTGTAGACGGGGATTGGTTGAGTTATCATTGGGCTATGTGAGGATTAATGACTTGACTAGCAAACTTAAATAGAAATCACCTCTGGGCGGGCAGGGAATGCATCCTGGTGCTCATGCCTTGGATAAGGAGGGACCAGGACTGAATGCTTCCCGAATGGTTGTTTTGGTGGTGAACCGGGTGCGTCATGACGAGTACCCTCTGACGTAGTGGGCGCCGTCCAGGCTCAAAAAGATCGGACAGACAGTGTGACTAGTAGCTTCCATGTACAACCACTGGCTATATGGGCTCTGGCTTAGTTGAGTAAGTTGTGGGGAACCTGGCCCTGGTAGCTAGCTGATGTAGATATGATATGTGTACCGGCTACCAAAGGGTGGAGGCAACCTCTTCTGAAAGACTATGTCTCAATCATCGGGTTGAGTCGAGTGGGGAAAGTGTACAAACCTCTGCAGAGTGTAAAAATTGATCATGATTAGCCGTGTCCACGGTTACGGACAACTTTGAGCAACTGGGAATTATTGTCGTTGGATGGTCTTGACAGATAATTAATCTTGATAAGAATTTGAGTGGGAACTTTTAATAAAGGGATGGTTGGAATTGGTGTAGCCCGATTCAATCATACTTAGGACTAGTAAGATAAATTAAAATTTGATTAGTTGTAGTATGTGAGGGGAAAATCAGCTTTCTGCAAAACAAAACCATAAGCCTTTCCTTTGACTTACCTTGCATGTAGATGTAGGTCTGTTATATACTTTTTCGTGTGACTTGCCGTACAAATCAGATGTACTGACCCGTGTTCGGGCTGTAACCTTCGGTGTTGTAGGATTGTATACGACGAGTAAGTGGTACGATGTAGGGTTATGATGTCTATAATCAACTTGCCGGTGGAGTTGATGGACGCCACGAAGCTTATATTGTTTTCCGCTGTATTTTATTTGTAAGCTAGCCTTGAGCTATGCAGGTATATTTATTCGTAATACTAGATCTTCGATGTAATATATATATGACATGTGGTTTATTCTTGATATTGCATCGTGTACTATGTGTGCTAGCTATTGATCCAGGGACTAGCACAGAATGCACAGAGACTTCGATTTTTAGCGAATCGGGTCGTTACATTCTTGATGCTCTCTTTTGTTCCTCAACTCTTATTCCCTATTCCTATGGGAGCATCATTAAAATCTTAAGCCTATCTTTATGGCTATAAAGAAAGAGCAATAGGGAGACAACCCTTGTTATCATTAGTTTGAGTTTTTACTTCTGTTTTTAGTGGTCTTGATGATTGTTACTACTGTAGCAACATCATTGTATCTTTATTTTCAAGCTTTGTGCCAAGTTATAGCCTCTTATGATAAGGGAAGCGAAAGTTGTGACATGTTGTCCAGAAAAAAAGATTCTTTCCTCTTGACGGAAAAAATCGGATCAAATCACCAGTTCATCTTTTTTGGCTGAATTTTTTACACAGCGTGCTCTATACAATCGCGGAACTTTCGTATGTTCTGAGTTTTTGATTCGAGTTGCAGAAGTGCCCCAAAAAAATTCTCTACTACCTGCTGTTCTGTTTTTCACAGATTCTGCCACGTTTTGTCTCTCCTTACTTTTGCAAACCTTAAGATTTCTTTTTCTTTGAAAAAACCTTTGGGCAATCATGATAAACAGTATCTCTTGTAAAATATCTTTATATCCTGTGGGGAAAAAATATTTTATTATGGGTACTAACCTCTCTAATCAGCTTATGATGAGTTATGTATGAAGGGATTTTTCAAGTGTGCGATGGAAGATGATGAAAGAAGATCCAGGAGTGTCGAGCGCTCAAGCTTGGGGATGCCCCCATGCATCCCCTTCTCCATCAACAATCATCAGTTCGTCCTTCGTCTCACTATATTATTATCACTTCATGCGTTGCGTGCTATGCTTGGAGCGTCCCGCTCTTAGGTTTTATTTTTAGTTTTCTTTAGCTTTGCTTGGTGTTCATAACAAGTTAGACCCCGTCTTACTTTGTGTGGGAGAGAAACACGCTCCACTTTCAAAATATAGAACACATCATAGGATTTTTCATGCCTATCTTTTTACTGTTGTGTGTTCTTTATCTTTTCGTAGCTACTGCCATGTTTAGTTTTAGTTTTAGTTTGTCTTTAGCAAGAGCCTTGGCTTTTGTTTAGTTTGTTGCTGGAACTCTCTTTAGTTTTCATGTTTATATTGTTAATAGATTTGGTTGTTGCACTGAGTCGTGTCTTGTTTTGAGAGTAGGTAATTGAGGTTGCTATTTGATTTTAGTAGTAACTTGCAATAGTTTTGAGGCATTGATGTGAGTAATGTTTGAATTTTTGGTGTCAAGAGCTCTAGCCTATTAGTGATAGGTGTCGTATTTTGGGAAATCCGTGTTTATTTTCAAAACCAAAAAAACTAGTTGAGAACTCTAACTATTAGATGGATCGCTATGGAGGGATCGAATATTAGAGTACACTCGCGTACCATGAGTCGAGGATGCGCAAGGATAACCAAACCGCCATACACTCCTCGTCAGGGTACTTGTCTCTTTGAGAACCTCCTTATTAGATTGAGAGTTACCGATAATAAGTGCATGAGTTCTTCGGACTAATGTAAGTATTGAAAGTTGACACTTACACCTCCTCATATTTGCTAGCCTCTCCTGTGCCGTGCATTGCCTTGTTCTCACTTCAAGAGTTGGCGTCCACCTTCGCCGGTACATCCAAACCCTTGGCATGATACGCTCTGTCATCATAAACCTCCTTATATCTTTCCTCAAAACAACCACCATACCTACCTATCAAGGCATTTCCATAGCCTTTCCGAGATATATTGCCATGCAACATCCACCTCTTCATGACTTTATTTTCATGTCATACATGTTCCTGCTACACTGGCAGCAGCATACATTGCATACATCATGATAACTACATCTTCTTTATGATTTGAGTACTTGTAAAGTGTGAAAGATCTTCTATACCCTCTTGTAAATTACAGTGTTGCCCTTAAGTTAGGAAAAGATCCCAAAGTGGACAAAATTAAAGATCCCAAAGAGGACAAATGAGAGTTAAATAGCAAGAGCCATTGAGGCCACCAAAAAATAGAAAAAATAGAAAAAAAGAGTAAAAGAAATAAAAAGAGAGAAAGGGGCAACACTACTATCCTTTTGAAAGATCCACACTAGTACTCCCTTGTCACAACCCTCTTTTAGGTATGTGCTAGGGTTAGCTTGGGTTTGTGCATCATGCAAAAATTTCAAAAGAAATCCAAATGGGGAAAAGAAAAGCCCTAGTTGAATTTAATTCAAATGGCCAGATAAAATTTTCTTCCAAAAATTCCACTGTTATTTTTGAAAAGTCTTATAAATAAGCATGATCACATATCAAGTGAAGTGGGTCCCACTGAATGCACCAAGATTTTTCAAAAAATCCAAACAAAGCTTGGAAATTAATAAACACCCTATTTGATTTGAAATTCAAATTATTTGAATTTCAAAAATACCAAAAACATGGGAGTGGCTATTAGTATGTCACTTAATACCATATAAAAGTTTTGGGCATTTACTAAAATGCTTTGCTATTTTATCCAGAGAAAAACACAAGACAAAAGAAAAAAAACAGAAAATAATTACAGAGAGAAAATAAAAAAGAGAAAGCAGCCCAACCCCCACTCGCCTTGGGCCCAACTAGATGCACCCGGCCCAAGCCCACCGGGACCCTTGTCATCTACCCCAAGAAGCTCGCTGTCGAGCATGCCGGGGGCGACGACCGCCACCGCGACACGGGCGAGGTGTTTAGGCATCCCCTAGCCACGTCCCTGATACGTCCCAAACGTATCTATAATTTCTGCTTGCTCCATGCATGTTTTGTGTGACTTTGCCATGTTTTGCTTGAACTTTCATACACTTTTGAGCATATTTGGACTAATCTATTAACCCAGTGCACCCAGCTGCCAGTTGTTGTTTTCTGCTGTTTTGGTATTTCAGGTTTTCTGGCCATTAAAAGTTCTCCAAAAAATCCAGGAAAATCAGATAAAAAACAGTGTCGCGGAAGCTTCCGGAAACACCAAAGCAGCGAAGGGGGGCCACCACCATGAGGCCAAGAGGGTCCCTGGCGCGGCCCCACCCTAGGCCGCGCCAGGAGGCCTCCTGGCTGCCTGGTGGGTCCCCTCGACACCCCATTTCGCCTATATTTACCCCTCGGGGTGGAAACCCCTAGGACGCACTCCTCTTTCGCGATCTCGCCTCTGTACCGCCGCCGCCGCTGTT
Source organism: Bromus sterilis (assembly GCA_950022295.1). Taxonomy (NCBI): domain Eukaryota; kingdom Viridiplantae; phylum Streptophyta; class Magnoliopsida; order Poales; family Poaceae; genus Bromus; species Bromus sterilis. Next base: position 289,649,066 of record OX465599.1, on the reverse strand, counting down.
TCAAGATCGGGGCTGCCTGGAGAAGCTGCTCCGGCACCCTGCCGGGAGAAGCTACCCCCTCCGGGAGACCGTCCATAGCCATGGACGCCTCCCGTATGTACCGTGATTAGTTTCCCTTGGACCATGGGTCCGTGACCAGTAGCTATGTGATCTATCTCTCCCTTCTTTGTGCCTCCACTTTCGAGACCTCGTGAGCTACCTCACATGATCTAGGCACCTTTGTAATTTTCTTCCGTTGCTATGCTGAGTTTGTTGGGATCTGATGGATTATGAGACTATGTTCAGATTGTGATGAGTAATATATTTGGTTCTTCTCTTTTATATTTTGTTCTTGAGTAAATTCTTGCATGTTCTCCATTGCCGTATTTTACTTTGGCCAAGTGATTTGTTGCAACTCCAAGAGGGAGCGTTATGCTTTATTGTGGGTTCAGCCCCTTGATGTCTAGCTTGAGTGATAGAAACATGAGACTAGGGGATGTGCTGTTGCCACCAGGGATAAAACAACGGTGCTTGTATCCGCGGATGCAAGGATTGTTTACTTTACGCAAAGTTCTTTTAATGCAGTTGTCTGTTGCTTTGGATTTACACTTTGGGTGGGATTCGCAACTTAATACCAGCGAGATGTTCTGGATAGATATCTCAAGGTGGATGATTCGTAGTAGATGAAGTTGGATTTCGGTCTACTTACCTTGGCGTACTGCCCATTTCTTTTGAGCCCTTCCTTTCTTTGCAGCATAGTTATCATTGCGGTGCCTTCATAATCCTGTCAATTGCCCAACTGTGATTTGTTTACCTCGCTAGCACTTTTATCGTCTTTTGGGAGAGAGACATCACTAGTGAAAATCACGGGACCCCGGTCCATCTTCATATCATTGTTTACACCCTCAATTTACTTTCAGTCTTTACTTTCAGTAGCCACTATTATTATCTCTTGCGTTGCTCCTTTGTAAACGGCAAGGCCGGAGGAATTGACAACTCCTCTGTACTCGTTGGGAGCAAAGTTAATTGTATCTGTGTGCAGGTCCAGGTGAAATAGCAACCTCGGCGCCATTGTTCACTTTACCATCTTTTTGTGTCCTTTGGAGTCCTATGGGAGACAAACCTTGGTATATTTTCCAAGGGAAAACTTGCCGCTGCACTACTATATCTCACTCTGCACTTGGGGTAATCAACGAGGGCTTGAAGAGTATCAACACTCTCTTGCCATCACAAGTTTTCTGGCGCCGTTGCCGGGGACTCTAGTCTACAAGATAGGGGAGTTGCACACTATCTTTTACCTTTGATTTTTACTCTTGTTAGTTTACCTTTCATTTTTTTACCTTTGTGTCCTTAATCAAAAATACCAAAAATACCTGCTACTATGGGTTCCAATGAAAACACTAAGTTGTGTGACTTCACTAGTCATAACAACAGTGACTTTATCTGCACTCCTATTGCTCCACATGCCACTTCAGCACCTTCTTATGAGATTAAACCTGCTTTGCTTAACCTTTTCATGAAAGATCAATTCTCAGGAGCAGGAGAAGAAGCTTCCTTGCACCTAAACAACTTTATCGAGCTCTGCGACATGCAGAAGTACAAGGAAGTGGATGGAGACATCGTCAAGCTGAAGCTTTTTCCTTTCTCTTTGAGAGGAAGAGCCAAGGAGTGGCTACAATCTTTGCCCAAGAACAGTATCGATTCTTGGAGTAAATGCAAAGATGCTTTTATAGGGAAGTACTATCCCCTTGCTAAAATTATTCAATTGAGGAGTAACATTATGAATTTCAGGAAATTGGATAATGAACACGTTGCCCAGGCTTGGGAACGTATGAAGACGCTTGTCAAGAACTGCCCCACACATGGACTGACTACCTGGATGGTTATCCAGACTTTTTATGCAGGCTTGAACTTCACCTCGCGGAACCTGTTAGATTCGGCCGCGGGAGGAACTATTATGTCAACCACGCTTGGTGCTGCCACAAAGCTACTGGATGAGATGATGTTGAACTACTCGCAATGGCACACCGAGAGATCTCCAACTAGTAAGAAGGTAAACTCTGTCGAGGAGATCTCCTCTTTAAATGAAAAGGTTGACCTTATCATGTCTCTACTTACCAAGCAACCCTCTATTGATCCTCAAGATGTTTCTTTAAATTCTTTGGTTGCTCAGGAGCAAGTAGATGTTAATTTTGTCTCTAGAAACAACTTCAACAATAATACTTATAGGAGTAACTTTGGTAGCAACAATCCTAGGCCTTTCCCATCCAACAACTATGGGAACAACACTTATCCTACCACCAGAAACTCCACCTCTGAACTAGAGAGTATGCTTAGAGACTTTATCACTACCCAAAAAGCCTTCAACAAGAATGTGGAAGAAAAACTAGTTAAATTAGATAAGCTTTGTTTGAAGGTAGACAACTTAGCCCTTGATGTTGAGATGTTAAAAATCAGAACCTCTCCCCTCGAGGAGAGTAAGGTCACTCCTATTAATGCTATCCAGTTACAAATTAATGAAAATATTAGGATGATGGATAAACTCAAAGAAAGATGGGCTAGAGAAAAAGAGGAAGAGGATAGAATTAAGAGCCTTCCTACTTATCACACAGTAGCTACTATCCACGTAGTTGAGGATGTTCAAACTGTTAGCACCCATCACACCCCTAGTCCCACTGGACCTATCAATGGTGATGCTACCACCTCAACCGTACATGAAGAAACCTCTATGAACATGGAGGCTTTCAACCAAGTGAGCTTAAATGATATCACTACCTCCTTGATAGATAGTAGTGATTTAGACTTTGACAACTGCACCTTACCAGAAGTTATTAGTTTCCTACACAAGATGTCTAGAGACCCCCACACTAGCACACTCAATCTTGCCTTCACAGAGCATATCACCAATGCTCTAATCAAATTTAGGGAGGAGAAGCTTAGACTAGAAGCCTCCACACCTAGGAAGCTAGAAGATGGTTGGGATCCTACGATAAAAATTAAATTGAATAACTTCTCTTGTTATGCTCTTTGTGATGATGGAGCAAGTACCTCTGTTATGCCCAAAAGAATGTATGATATGCTTGAATTGAAACCTTTTCATCCTTGTTCTTTTGGTGTTAGTCTTATTGATTTGTCAGAACCCCAACTAGGGTAAGTGCTAGGGTTGTTTGATCCCTTTGCATCATGCAAAAATTCAAAAGGAAATTCAAAAATGGGGAAGCAGAAAGCCCTGAGAAATTATTTGAAATGGCCAGATAAAAATATTTTTCCAAAAATCTTTTGAATGATTGGAAAATTCCTAGAAATGTTGCTGATCATTTTAAAAGTGATTTGGGATCAATCCCATGCACATGGATTTTTCTAATATTCAAACAGTGGCTTTGGAAATTAAAATAACCCTATTTGAATTGAAATTCAAAATATGTTGAATTTCAAAAATGCCCAAATTCCACATGTGACTAGCTACTGGTCACCTAGTATTTATAAAAGTAATTGGGAATTTTTATAAAATGCTTTGGTATTTTTACCAGGGCAGAACAAAAGGGCAGAAAATTAAAACAGAGAAGAAATTAAAAAGGGAGAACACCCGTGGCTTCGGCCCAACTCAAGCCTGTCTGGCCCAGCACCTCGGCCCAGCCCGCAGCGGCCGCCTGTCGTCTTCCCCACCGACGCCGAAGCAGCTCGGTGGCGGCCTGGGAGCACGCCGCGGCGCCACCTCGACGCCGAGAAGGCTCTAAGGCCCTCTGTGCCTCTTTCCCTCGCCGTGGAGACCCCGTGCACGCCCCGCTCCTCTTCCCCCTCTCCCTGGACCTCCTCCCCCTCTCCTCTTCGCGATTTCAGCGCCACCCCGAAGCCAGCCGGAGCACGCCGTCGTGGCCGTCGCGGCCACTGTCCTCCATTTTACTCGCCGTGGTGTCCAGGCGAACAAGCGTTGTCGACTCCCTCGAAGCCCCCTTCCAATCGAGCCCGAGGAGCCCCGACGTCGACGCCAGCCTCACCGGATCGCCGCCGCTGCCGAGGAACTTCGGCGACCAATTCAACCTCTCCCGAGCCCCTCCGGCATCGCCGCCCCCTTTATTCGCATCAGGGTGAGCCGGCGGTAATTTTCCCCCCTCCCTTGCTCTCTCTCGTGGCCGGGTTCGGGATTCCGGCGAGGTCAGTCCACGGCCGCCGCGCCTTTTGTCCTAGCCGTCGCCCTGGAGCTCCTTCTTGACCCCCTCCTACTCCATCGCATGTGGGAGCCCACGAGGAGCACAACCGTGCCAACCAAACCCCAAGCCGAGCCCATTTTTCAACTCCGGCGAAACTCCGGCCACACTCCGGCGACGGCGCCATTAACCTAACCTAATCCACAGCTTAACCCCCCCCCCCCTGAGTCCATGACATGTGGGCCAGCCCCCCCCCTAAAACCCTCTGTTAAGCTAATTCAAACCGGGAGATTAACCCCTGAGGCTGACAGAAGGGACCCACAGGTCAGGAGCCCCCACACGTCATGCTGAGGTCAGCATGACGCATTAAACCAATTTCCATTTTTTAAAAGAATTAATTAAAACAGAGAAAAATCCAGAAAATGAGTTAAACTTGGGAAATTCATAACTAATTCATATGAACTCCAAATATAGCAAATAATATGTCTAAAAATATCAGAAAAATCCAAGGATTATGAATATGGGCTCTGTTTTCATGTTTGACCAATTAAAATTGGGTGAACAGTGCAAAACATCCATATGGCTTTAATTCAAATTCAAATTTGAAGCACATTTGCAAATGACTTTGCATTTAACTTCTTTTAAATGGAATTGTAAACACATTGTGACCAAGAACATCACCATTTCAATATTGATCATGTGTTTGATGCATTGCAAATAAATTTATACCATTGTTTGATTGTTTGCTCGATAGACGTGCAACTGGAATCGGAGGCCACCCCCTTTCGTTGAAGACCCCGTTATCGAACCTCGTCAGCAACGCAAGCAAACCCCATCGATCATGTCTATAAAATCCTATTTTCCCTCTCAGTCTCGCTTATGCATGTTTAGGAGATCACCGAGACACGTTCTTTCGCATAGTTGAACCCATTCCGATGCATGACCTATCATTCTGTCACCGTATTAAGCAAACCACAATCCTAGCAGATTTAGGAGTTGAATGATGAGCATGTGGCCCCCGCATTGTTACTGCTTTTGCTGCTTAGTGATACAATGAGGATGTTTTGATTGTGAGTCGGGATGGAATGAACACAGTGGTGTTGATGAAAGTGAAACGTGTTGGTGAATCCACCCTAAGCAAAGGTGAACGATGAGAGGTTGTGTAGGAGTACACAGTGGGTTGTCTCGTTGAACACTACCCTAGGCCCCGAGTTCCTGTTTTGTGATCCAAGACAAAGAGTATGACCACATGTAGGGTTTTATGGGAGCCCCGTTTGGCCTCTTTACGTACCCGATCCGGTCCAGGAGTCACATTAGATTCGGGTTTTCCATTTGGCATGTGCATAGAAAAATAATGAAGAAAAGGTTGCATCATCCTAGATATGTGGGTCGACTTGTGAGGCAGTGAAACCATCTGGCAGAGGTGGCGTCTCGGTCCCTTACATTATCTGAGTCCGTTTCGTGGAACCGGCCGGACTCTCGAGCGGTGCCAAACTCAGGTAGTCGACTCCTGGATTAGAGAAGGTGATGTGAGGTTAGTGCCTTGGTTTCATCCACGTCCGACATCCGCTTGAAGGATGCCAAGAACGAGGCGATAAGTGATGACATGCGTGTGAAGATGTACACCCCTGCAGGGTAAATGAACTATTCGAATAGCCGTGTCCGCGGTTATGGACTACTTGGAAACCTCTACTTGATCATAGACAACTTGAATGGATACTTATAAAACTCGCAAGATAAGTGTGAGTGCTATGGTGTGCTTCTTCGTGGGGAAGTCGAGGAAGTAACCATAGTGGTGTATTGGTTGGAGATGTAGTGGACACGTGTACGCTTCTTACCTCAAGTCTGGTACTCGTAGTACAGGATTAGCCAAGTCAAAGCTGGCACTTCTGCATGTTGAACCCCACCTCCCTTTACCTTGATACTTGAGCATGAGTAGTTTAGATCTGATGTAAGTCTTGATGAGTACGACTTTGTACTCACGTTTGCTTATTCTATGTTTTAGATAAGAAACCGGATCCCGATGGAGTCACCTCCGTGAAGCTTGACGTTGACCTTGGTAGCATAGTCCCAGACAGCAGTCTGGTCCCTCGTGGAAGGGCATGTTTGTTGTACAAGGCTTCTCTAAGCCATTTGTTAAACTTGTCTGTACTCAGACCTAATTTGCTTCCGTTGTATGATGTAATGTTGATCACAGACATGTGATCTTTGTATGCTCTATGTGTATAAGTCAATAAAGAATACTTTGTAGAGTTATGTGATGATACCTGCTGTTCATACTAGGCATGTGTGCTGCGTGTATGTTTATAACATGCATGTCTTAGTATGGGTTTTCGAGACCTTAGTTGTGATCTGGCTGGCGGTCTTTTATACACCAAGTGGCCCTTAGATGTGCGCAGCTTGGGGCATCGCGATGTGATTGCTCGTGACTCTGTCACGTGCACACTTTGTTGTATGATCGAGCCCGCCCTAGACCCCGACTAAGTGATCGGGCTGGAGTAAGTCTATGTAAGAGTTAGGATTCAATCGATAACATGGTTGAGGCGACTTGTCTATGAGTTTGGGATTCACCACCCATAAGCATTTAGACTTGTGAGCGGACGATGAGGACCCATATCAGATGATCATCCGGCCTGAATGGGATGCCCCCTCACGTTCGATGCTTACCGAGAACGTTCTGTGCTTGGCCTTGTCTGCTTAGACAAGTGGGTACGGTTCTCGGCTCTCCACGTGATTGTATCGTGACTGGAATTACATATGCTAACCCCGGGTCCCGACAGACTTGGTATCAGAGCAGGACTGTCTGTAGGCTTAGCAAACCTTGGTCGAAGTCGAGTCTAGCATTCTATAGTTATATAGTTACTCTGGGTATATAAGGGAACAACGTAAGGCTTATTTTTCTCCTTACCCTCATCGATCTGAGTTCTGGGTCACCCTTATCTTTTCTACGGGATGATAGGACTAGGCTCATCTTTGTCTTACTAGAACATCTCGCTGAGTGCTTCCTTTTAGCCGTAGGATTGTTGTGGTCGTCCAGACTCATCGGTTTTGAGTTTCTTGAGGAAGTTATGTTCAATCTCCTCAAGGTTGTTTCATTTTTCATTCCGGTGTAGCCGTTATGCTGCCGGATTTTTCCCATGTTTCTGTGAATCTTTGCCTTCGCATTATAATCCTTTCCGCCTTCATCATGTCTTGTTATCCTTGAATCCATCATTCAACCTGTTCTTATTGTTGGTTTTTATCACACAGGATGTCAGGTGGAACTCGTAGTGCTGTTCGTCGGAATCGAGACCGTGTTCGGAATCGATATGATGATGCACCTCCACCACCGCCTTCTGCGGCGGAAATCATGTTGGAAGCTGAGAAGAATCAACGTGACCAAACATGTCTTCTGGAGCTCATCGAGCAGAATACCTCGCGTCATTGCAATGTGGTTGTGAGCATTCAGGACTTCATCCTCCTCAAGCCACCGGTATTCCGATGTTCTTCTGAGCCCCTTGAAGCTGATGATTGGCTCCGTTCCATCGAGCGTAAGCTTGATACTGCACATGTTGCTCCCGATGATCGAGTTATATTCGCGGCATACTTTCTGGAAGGTGCTGCTGCTGAATGGTGGGAGAACTATGTTGCTATGCAGCCAAGTGGTCACGTAGTGACTTGGCAGGAGTTCTGTGTTGCCTTTCGAGGGTACCACCTTTTGGATGAGTTGATGGAGCGCAAGAAGGAAGAGTTCTGCAATCTCACTCAAGGAGAGATGTCCATGCATGAGTATGTGAGAGAGTTCAACCGTCTTGCTCGGTATGCCCAAGATGAGATCACCACCGATGCCAGAAAGCAGGCAAGGTTCCGTAAGGGACTTAGCCCCATCCTTCGTCGTGATCTCAACCTCATCGAATTTGCCACCTTTGAGGAATTAGTTAACAGATCCTTTAGAGCTGAGCATGGCAATGAAATCTTCGAGGAATCCCGCAAGCATGCTCTTGAGCTTGCTTCTTCTTCTAGTTCAGCCCCTCAGAAATGCCGAATTTGGATTCCAACCAGAGCCATACCTCAAAACTTTCTGCAGAGACCAACCTCCAATATATGCCATCCACCCCAACACATTATTCCACCCCGGAATGATGGTGTGCAACCAAGCAATCCCACTCCTAACATTTCAGACAGGGTATGCTTTAAGTGTGGTCTTCCAGGCCATTACTATCGTCAATGCCCTCAGGTCTTGATGGCATCACGTCATTCTCGACCCAAGCCTCCAAAGAAACCAACCACCAAAGCTTTTCCAGCAAAGCCTTCATCCACAAGTAGTGGTTGTGTGAACCAAATCTCAGTTGAGGAAACCACTGTTGCTTCCGATGTCATTCTTGGTACACTCCCAGTCAATCATGTCCCCGCCTCCGTTCTTTTCGATCCAGGAGCTTCTCATTCATTCATGTCGGAGAGTTATGCACTTCGTCATGAGTTTCCTTTTGAAGAAATGTTTTCTCCAATGATTATTCAAACTCCTGGTTCAAAGTGGCAAACTAATAGAGTAAGCCATGGCAATGAAATTGCAATTGAGGTTTTAGTATTCCTTGCTTCTCTTATAGCCCTCAAGTCTTCGGACATTGATGTCATCCTAGGAATGGATTGGTTATCAAGGCAAAATGCTTTCCTTGATTGTAAAGCCAAATCAGTCAAACTCACCCATCCTTCAGACCAGATCATTGACTACACATCACCCAGCTCTAAAAACCAGATGCATACTTTGAATATGCTTCCCCTTCCAGACCTTGAAGATGTTCCGGTGGTTCGTGACTTCCCGGATGTCTTTCCTGAAGAGCTGCCGGGAATGCCACCCGACAGGTGTGTGGAATTCATAGTGGATCTTATACCAGGCACAGCCCCAATTTCCAGACGCCCATATAGGATGGCCCCACATGAGTTAGCTGAGCTAAAAACCCAACTTGATGCTTCGTTGGCAAAAGGCTTCATCCGCCCTAGCTCATCGCCATGGGGTTGCCCTGTTCTGTTCGTAACGAAGAAAGATGGAACAGAAAGGATGTGCGTAGACTATCGCCCGCTAAATTTAGCGACGATAAAGAACAAATACCCACTGCCCAGGATCAATGATCTTTATGATCAACTTGCAGGATCCTCTGTCTTCTCTAAGATGGATTTGAGATTAGGCTATCATCAAATCAAAATCCGAAATGAGGACATTCCAAAAAAGGCTTTCACTACTCGTTATGGTCTTTACGAGTACACCGTTATGTCCTTTGGTTTAACCAATGCCCCCGCCACATTTTCACGCTTGATGAATTCGATCTTCATGGAGTACCTAGATAAATTTGTTGTGGTTTATCTCGATGATATTCTCATCTACTCGAAGAACGAAGAAGATCATGCCCAACACCTAAGGCTGGTATTGATGAAACTTAGAGAGCACCGCCTTTATGCCAAGTTCTCCAAGTGTGAATTTTGGCTACCAGAAGTGACCTACTTAGGCCACGTGATTTCGCGAAAGGTGTTGCAGTCAATCCCGAGAGAGTTCAGGCCGTCCTTGACTGGACTCCACCTGAATCGGTTAAGCAAGTTAGGAGTTTTCTTGGCCTAGCCAGCTATTGCCGCCGCTCCGTCGAGAACTTTTCTAAAGTTGCAAAGCCTCTTACTGAACTCCTCAAGAAAGATAAGAAATTCCAATGGACCCCCAAGTGCGAGGAAAGCTTTCAAGAGCTAAAAAGAAGATTGACTTCTGCACCCGTACTTGCACCTCCAGACACCAAAAGGGATTTCGAGATCTATTGTGATGCTTCACGGCAAGGGTTAGGATGCATACTTATGCAAGATCGACATGTGGTAGCTTATGCTTCACGCCAGTTGCGGCCACATGAAGAGAACTATCCAACCCATGATCTTGAACTCGCTGCCGTAGTTCATGCCCTGAAGACTTGGCGACATTACCTCCTTGGTAATCGTTGTGAGATATATTCCGATCACCAAAGCCTCAAATACATTTTCACCCAGCCAGATCTTAATCTCAGGAAAAGACGCTGGATAGAGTTGATAAAAGATTATGACTTAGGAATTTCTTACACCCCAGGCAAGGCCAATGTCATGGCTGATGCACTAAGTCGTAAGTCGTATTGTAACAACCTCATGTTACAACATTATCAACCACTTCTTCATGAGGAATTTCGAAAGCTCAATCTCGAGATTGTTCCTCGTGGATCTCTTTTCAGCTTGGTGGCGAAACCAACCCTTGAGGATCAAATCATAGCCGCCCAGAAACAAGATAGTAGTATTCAAGAGATCAAGCAGAACATTGTTAGCGGAGTTGCTAAATGTTTCTCTACAAATGATCAAGGAACGATATTCTTTGAAAATCGTTTAGTAGTTCCTGAAAATGAAGACCTAAAGCAGCTGATCCTTAAGGAAGCTCATGACACTCCCCTCTCAATTCATCCCGGTAGCACAAAAATGTACCGAGATCTACGCCAGAGATTTTGGTGGACCCGGATGAAGAGAGACATTGCACAATCTGTTGCCGAATGTGATGTTTGTCGTCGCATTAAGGCAGAACACCAAAGACCTGCTGGTACTCTTCAACCATTGTCTATTCCCGAGTGGAAATGGGACAAAGTCGGTATGGACTTCATCACCGGCTTTCCAAAAACCCAGAAAGGAAACGATGCCATCTTCGTTGTCATAGACAGGCTTTCCAAAGTTGCTCACTTCCTTCCGGTTCGCGAGTCTATAACTGCTAGCCAGTTAGCGGACTTGTACATCTCCAGAGTTGTATCCCTTCACGGTGTTCCTTTGAAATCAATTCTGATCGCGGTAGCCTTTTCACCTCTAGATTTTGGGGAAGCTTCCAACGTGCTATGGGAACTCATCTCTCCTTTAGTACAGCTTTTCATCCTCAGTCTAGCGGTCAAGTCGAAAGGGTTAACCAAATTCTTGAAGACATGCTCAGAGCTTGTGTTATCTCTTTCGGAAAGAATTGGGAGAAATCTCTTCCATTCGCCGAATTTGCTTATAACAATAGCTATCAATCTAGTCTGAACATGGCTCCCTTTGAATTCCTCTATGGCCGACGATGTCGAACACCCCAAAACTGGTCAGAAACCGGTGAAAGACAACTCTTTGGACCGGATATGATCAAGGAATCAGAAGAGCAAGTTCGCATTGTTCATGATCGTTTGAAAGCCGCTTAGTCTCGTCAAAAGAGCTACTATGATCGTCATCATAGAGAGGAGAGCTACAATATTGATGAGAAGGCTTACCTCCGGGTTACTCCTCTGAAGGGAACCCAAAGATTCGGTATCAAAGGCAAGTTGGCCCCACGTTACATCGGACCTTTCCGCATTATTGCTAAACGTGGAGAAGTTGCCTACCAACTTGAACTACCCCCTTACCTTTCCCGAGTACATGATGTATTCCATGTGTCACAACTCAGGCATTGCTTCAAGGACCCCATCCGCGAAGTCGACCATGAAACGCTTGATCTCCAAGATGACCTTTCTTATCGAGAGTACCCTGTTCGTATTCTTGATTCAACAGAGCGTGTCACTCGTCATCAGAAGATCAAGTTCCTTAAAGTTCAATGGTCACATCACGCCGAGAAAGAAGCTACGTGGGAAAGAGAAGACCGCCTCCGTGCCGAGTACCCCACCTTCCTCCCGACGACTTCTGAATATCGGGACGAGATTCTTTTGAGTGGGGGCGAGTTGTCCGAACCCCAACTAGGGTAAGTGCTAGGGTTGTTTGATCCCTTTGCATCATGCAAAAATTCAGAAGGAAATTCAAAAATGGGGAAGCAGAAAGCCCTGAGAAATTATTTGAAATGGCCAGATAAAAATATTTTTCCAAAAATCTTTTGAATGATTGGAAAATTCCTAGAAATGTTGCTGATCATTTTAAAAGTGATTTGGGATCAATCCCATGCACATGGATTTTTCTAATATTCAAACAGTGGCTTTGGAAATTAAAATAACCCTATTTCAATTGAAATTCAAAATATGTTGAATTTCAAAAATGCCCAAATTCCACATGTGACTAGCTACTGGTCACCTAGTATTTATAAAAGTAATTGGGCATTTTTATAAAATGCTTTGGTATTTTTACCAGGGCAAAACAAAAGGGCAGAAAATTAAAACAGAGAAGAAATTAAAAAGGGAGAACACCCGTGGCTTCGACCCAACTCAAGCCTGTCTGGCCCAGCACCTCGGCCCAGCCCGCAGCGGCCGCCTGTCGTCTTCCCCACCGACGCCGAAGCAGCTCGGTGGCGGCCTGGGAGCACGCCGCGGCGCCACCTCGACGCCGAGAAGGCTCTAAGGCCCTCTGTGCCTCTTTCCCTCGCCGTGGAGACCCCGTGCACGCCCCGCTCCTCTTCCCCCTCTCCCTGGACCTCCTCCCCCTCTCCTCTTCGCGATTTCAGCGCCACCCCGAAGCCAGCCGGAGCACGCCGTCGTGGCCGTCGCGGCCACTGTCCTCCATTTTACTCGCCGTGGTGTCCAGGCGAACAATCGCTGTCGACTCCCTCGAAGCCCCCTTCCAATCGAGCCCGAGGAGCCCCGACGTCGACGCCAACCTCACCGGATCGTCGCCGCTGCCGAGGAACTTCGGCGACCAATTCAACCTCTCCCGAGCCCCTCCGGCATCGCCGCCCCCTTTATTCGCATCAGGGTGAGCCGGCGGTAATTCCCCCCCCCCCCCTTGCTCTCTCTCGTGGCCGGGTTCAGGATTCCGGCGAGGTCAGTCCACGGCCGCCGCGCCTTTTGTCCTAGCCGTCGCCCTGGAGCTCCTTCTTGACCCCCTCCTACTCCATCGCATGCGGGAGCCCACGAGGAGCACAACCGTGCCAGCCAAACCCCAAGCCGAGCCCATTTTGCAACTCCGGCGAAACTCCGGCCACACTCCGGCGACGGCGCCATTAACCTAACCTAATCCACAGCTTAACCCCCCCTGAGTCCATGACATGTGGGCCAGCCCCCCCCCCCTAAAACCCTCTGTTAAGATAATTCAAACCGGGAGATTAACCCCTGAGGCTGACAGAAGGGACCCACAGGTCAGGAGCCCCCACACGTCATGCTGAGGTCAGCATGACGCATTAAACCAATTTCCAGTTTTTAAAAGAATTAATTAAAACAGAGAAAAATCCAGAAAATGAGTTAAACTTGGGAAATTCATAACTAATTCATATGAACTCCAAATATAGCAAATAATATGTCTAAAAATATCAGAAAAATCCAAGGATTATGAATATGGGCTCTGTTTTCATGTTTGACCAATTAAAATTGGGTGAACAATGCAAAACATCCATATGGCTTTAATTCAAATTCAAATTTGAAGCACATTTGCAAATGACTTTGCATTTGACTTCTTTTAAATGGAATTGTAAACACATTGTGACCAAGAACATCACCATTTCAATATTGATCATGTGTTTGATGCATTGCAAATAAATTTATACCATTGTTTGATTGTTTGCTCGATAGACGTGCAACTGGAATCGGAGGCCACCCCCTTCGTTGAAGACCCCGTTATCGAACCTCGTCAACAAGGCAAGCAAACCCCATTGATCATGTCTATAAAATCCTATTTTCCCTCTCAGTCTCGCTTATGCATGTTTAGGAGATCACCGAGACACGTTCTTTCGCATAGTTGAACCCATTCCGATGCATGACCTATCATTCTGTCACCGTATTAAGCAAACCACAATCCTAGCAGATTTAGGAGTTGAATGATGAGCATGTGGCCCCCGCACTGTTACTGCTTTTGCTGCTTAGTGATACAATGAGGATGTTTTGATTGTGAGTCGGGATGGAATGAACACAGTGGTGTTGATGAAAGTGAAACGTGTTGGTGAATCCACCCTAAGCAAAGGTGAACGATGAGAGGTTGTGTAGGAGTACACAGTGGGTTGTCTCGTTGAACACTACCCTAGGCCCCGAGTTCCTGTTTTGTGATCCAAGACAAAGAGTATGACCACATGTAGGGTTTTATGGGAGCCCCGTTTGGCCTCTTTACGTACCCGATCCGGTCCAGGAGTCACATTAGATTCGGGTTTTCCATTTGGCATGTGCATAGAAAAAGAATGAAGAAAAGGTTGCATCATCCTAGATATGTGGGTGGACTTGTGAGGCAGTGAAACCATCTGGCAGAGGTGGCGTCTCGGTCCCTTACATTATCTGAGTCCGTTTCGTGGAACCGGCCGGACTCTCGAGCGGTGCCAAACTCAGGTAGTCGACTCCTGGATTAGAGAAGGTGATGTGAGGTTAGTGCCTTGGTTTCATCCACGTCCGACATCCGCTTGAAGGATGCCAAGAACGAGGCGATAAGTGATGACACGCGTGTGAAGATGTACACCCCTGCAGGGTAAATGAACTATTCGAATAGCCGTGTCCGCGGTTATGGACTACTTGGAAACCTCTACTTGATCATAGACAACTTGAATGGATACTTATAAAACTCGCAAGATAAGTGTGAGTGCTATGGTGTGCTTCTTCGTGGGGAAGTCGAGGAAGTAACCATAGTGGTGTATTGGTTGGAGATGTAGTGGACTCGTGTACGCTTCTTACCTCAAGTCTGGTACTCGTAGTACAGGATTAGCCAAGTCAAAGCTGGCACTTCTGCATGTTGAACCCCACCTCCCTTTACATTGATACTTGAGCATGAGTAGTTTAGATCTGATGTAAGTCTTGCTGAGTACGACTTTGTACTCACGTTTGCTTATTCTATGTTTTAGATAAGAAACCGGATCCCGATGGAGTCACCTCCGTGAAGCTTGACGTTGACCTTGGTAGCATAGTCCCAGACAGCAGTCTGGTCCCTCGTGGAAGGGCATGTTTGTTGTACAAGGCTTCTCTAAGCCATTTGTTAAACTTGTCTGTACTCAGACCTAATTTGCTTCCGTTGTATGATGTAATGTTGATCACAGACATGTGATCTTTGTATGCTCTATGTGTATAAGTCAATAAAGAATACTTTGTAGAGTTATGTGATGATACCTGCTGTTCATACTAGGCATGTGTGCTGCGTGTATGTTTATAACATGCATGTCTTAGTATGGGTTTTCGAGACCTTAGTTGTGATCTGGCTGGCGGTCTTTTATACACCAAGTGGCCCTTAGATGTGCGCAGCTTGGGGCATCGCGATGTGATTGCTCGTGACTCTGTCACGTGCACACTTTGTTGTATGATCGAGCCCGCCCTAGACCCCGACTAAGTGATCGAGCTGGAGTAAGTCTATGTAAGAGTTAGGATTCAATCGATAACATGGTTGAGGCGACTTGTCTATGAGTATGGGATTCACCACCCATAAGCATTTAGACTTGTGAGCGGACGATGAGGACCCATCTCAGATGATCATCCGGCCTGAATGGGATGCCCCCTCACGTTCGATGCTTACCGAGAACGTTCTGTGCTTGGCCTTGTCTGCTTAGACAAGTGGGTACGGTTCTCGGCTCGCCACGTGATTGTATCGTGACTGGAATTACATACGCTAACCCCGGGTCCCGACATGATTCTTCCGTAAAGAAACCTTTGGGGAAGATCGACGATGTTCTTATCATTGTCAATGACAATTATGTTCCCGTTGATTTTACTTTTATGGACATTGAGTGTGAGCCCTCTTGTCCAATTATTTTGGGACGTCCTTTTCTTCGCACAGTTGGTGCTATCATTGACATGAAAGAGGGAACTATCAAATTCCAATTCCCTCTCAAGAAAGGGATGGAAAATTTCCCTAGGAAAAAGATTAAGTTACCTTTTGAGTCCGTCACACGGGCTAGTTATTCTCTTGAATAGACTTGATCTTCTACTTTAAGCCTAGCTAATGGCTTTAAAGAAGCGCCTTCGGGAGGCAGCCGCAACGAATTTAGGTTTTTCTTTTTTCTTTTGTTCTGTTCTTAGTGGTCTTGATGATTGTTACTACTGTATCAACATCATTGTATCTTTACTTTTCAAGCTTTGTGCCAAGTTCAGCCTCATACGACAAGGGAAGTGAAAGTTGTGACATGCTGTCCAGAAAACAGATTCTGCCCTCGTGACTAGAAATATTCCATAAAAATCCCAGTTCATCTTTTTGAGATGAAATTTTTACACAGCATGCTCTATACAATTACGAAACTTGCGTATGTTCTGAGATTTTTTGATTTGAGTTGCAGAAGTATCCCTAAAAAATTCTTTTCTACCAGCTGTTCTGTTTTTCACAGATTCTGCCACGTTTTGTCTCTCTTTACTTTTGCAAACCTTAAGCTTGCTTTTTATTTGCAAAAACTTTTTGGCAATCTTGGGAAACAGTATCTATTCAAGATTATCTTTATTTCCAGTAAGGAAAAAGTTATTTTATTAGGGTAGTAACCTCTCTAATCAGCCTACAATGAGTAATGTATGAAGGGAGTTTTCAAGTGCGCGATGGAGGATGATGAAAGAAGATTCAGGAGTGTCAAACGCTCAAGATTGGGGATGCCCATGTGCACCCCCAATAAATATTCAAGGAGACCCAAGCGTCTAAGCTTGGGGATGCCCCCGGTGCATCCCCTTCTTCATCAACAATTATCAGTTCGTCTCTCGTTGCACTATATTTTTATCACTTCATGTGTTATGTGCTTTGCTTGGAGCGTCTCGCTCTTTACTTTTCTATGTTTGTTTTTGCTTTCTTTGCTGTAGTAACAAGTTAGATCCCAGCTTACTTACTCTTTTGTGTGGGAGAGATACACGCTCCTCTTGAACTAGAACTCCTGATAGGATTTGCATGCTTATTCTTTTAGCTGTGAGCTATTCTTTTTCTTTTCTTAGCTGTTGTTCTGTTTAGTTGTAGTGCTTTAGTTTTTCTAGAGCTTTTATTTTGTCTTAGGTTGAACTTTCTATAGGTTGCATGTTTTATCTTGTTAGAGAGTTTGCCTGTTGCACTGGGTTCTCTGTCTTGACTGAAAGTAGGTAGTTAATGTTGTTGTTCTCTTTTTAGTAGTAACTTGCAATAGTTTTGAGGTATTGATTAGAGTAATGTTTGAACTTTTGGTGTCAAGAGCTCTTGCCTATTAGTTATAGATGTCGTATTTTGGGCAATCCGTGTGTTTTTTGAAAACCAAAAAAACCCCTGTTGAGAACTCTAGCTACTAGATGGATCACTAACCTCTGGAGGGTTCGAATATTAGAGTACACTCACGTACCATGAGTCGAGGATGCGCAAGGATAACCAAACCCCCATACACTCCTCCTCGGGGTACCTGTCACTTTGTGAACCTCCTGATTAGATTGAGAGTTACCGATAATAAGTGCATGAGTTCTTCGGACTAATGTGAGTATTCAAAAGTTGACACTTCCACCCACCTATACTTTTTCTAGCCTCTCCTGTGCCTGGCATTGCTTTCTTCTCACTCCGAGAGTTGGCGTCCACCTTCGCCGGTACATCCAAACCCTTGGCATGATACGCTCTGTCATCATAAACCTCCTTATATCTTTCCTCAAAACAGCCACCATACCTACCTACAAGGCATTTCCATAGCCTTTCCGAGATACATTTCCATGCAACATCCACCTTATCATGACTTGATCTTCATGTCATAGATGCTACTTTCTTAATCGATGAGCCGCATGCTAGTTGGGCCTTGCCCTAATCATTGCTACATGATGTGCTAGTATCATTGCATATCCTGCTACCCTGGCAGAGGCATACATTTGCATCATGATAGTTACATTTTTTTTATGTGAGTACCTTTGTAAAGTGTGAAAGATCTACTATATTCTTGTAAAATATAGAGTATTGCCCCTAAAGTGAGTAAAAGATCCCAAAGAGGACAAAATCAAAAGATCCCAAAGAGGACAAATGAGAGTTAAATAGAAAGAGCCATTGAGGCCACCAAAAAATAAAAAAAAGAGAAAAAAAGAGAAAAGAAAAATAAAAAAAGAGAGAAGGGGGCATACTACTATTCCTTTTGAGAGATCCACACCAGTACTTCATCTTATATCTCTTGTACTCCATAGAGATCATCATCATGCATATAGCTATGTGGGGACCCTTCACACTATAGAACTTGGCTTGTATATTCCAACGATGAGCCTCCTCAAACGAGCTCTAGGTATTCTTGAGCAAGCAAGTTAGATGCACCCCCACTAGTTCCCTTGGAGAGCTTTTAGCTCGCATGTGCATCCGTTGCATGGAAATCCCAACTCCTCACGTCATATCTATCATATGGCCTTCTCTCGCCTATGATTGTCCTCATTGATGTGAGCCTTTCACACCTTTTTTGTGTTCCTCCTCCACCTTCTTTCTATTTCGCCTTTTAGGTGTCAACTTTCTTGCTCACGCTCATCCATTGCATGAGTGCTCAAAATATCGAAAGGGAGTGGATCCGTTTGACTTGTACCTGGCTAGTGGTCTGGGGACGAGTCAAGATAAGAATCCAAAGGAGACTAAGTGTGAAACTTTAGTAGATAGTTGTTATCAACAAAAATAATTTTTTCTCTCGTATTTCCCTATCCCTTTCTTGCATGCAAACACCATTTGGAGACATTCGAGTCATGTACAGCAAGAGCTCTTGTACCTTTTGTTCTTTTGTTACTTGTGTCAATGCTAATATAGACTCTTGCTTGTTAAGACTTGAATTGAATTGCATGCTTTGATTGCTTAACTTAAAAGTCCTTATATGGTTGTGTGGCATGCCACCACAGAAATTATGCTTGTTATCATTTACCTACTCGAGGACGAGCAGGAATTAAGCTTGGGGATGTTGATACGTCCCAAACGTATCTATAATTTCTGCTTGCTCTATGCATGTTTTGTGTGACTTTGCCATGTTTTGCTTGAACTTTCATACACTTTTGAGCATATTTGGACTAATCTATTAACCCAGTGCACCCAGCTGCCAGTTGCTGTTTTCTGCTGTTTTTTTATTTCAGGTTTTCCGGCCATTAAAAGTGCTCCAAAAAATCCAGGAAAATCGGATAAAAAATCAGCGTCGCGGAAGCTTCCGGAAACACCAAAGCAGCGAAGGGGGGCCACCACCAGGAGGCCAGGAGGGTCCCTGGCGCGGCCCCACCATAGGCCGCGCCAGGAGGCCTCTTGGCTGTCCGGTGGGTCCCCTCGACGCCCCCCTTCGCCTATATTTACCCCTCGGGGTGGAAACCCCTAATACGGACTCCTCTTTCGCGATCTCGCCTCTATTCCGCCGCCGCTGCCGTTTCAAGATCGGGGCTGTCTGGAGAAGCTGCTCCGGCACCCTGCCGGAAGAAGCTACCCCCTCCGGGAGACCATCCACAGCCGTGGACGCCTCCCGTATGTACCGTGAGTAGTTTCCCTTGGACCATGGGTCCGTGACCAGTAGCTATGTGATCTATCTCTCCTTTCTTTGTGCCTCCACTTTCGAGTCCTCGTGAGCTGCTTCACATGATCGAGGCATCTATGTAATTTCTGCTGTTGCTATGCTGAGTTTGTTGGGATCTGATGGATTATGAGACTATGTTCAGATTGTGATGAGTAATATATTTGGTTATTCTCTTTTATATTTTGTTCTTGAGTAAATTCTTGCATGTTCTCCGTTGCGGTATTTGCTTTGGCCAAGTATTTTATTTGCAACTCCAAGAGAGAGCGTTATGCTCGATTGTGGGTTCAGCCCCTTGATGTCTAGCTTGAGTGACAGAAACATGAGACTAGGGGATGTGCTGTTGCCACCAGGGATAAAATAATGGTGCTTGTACTTTCGGGTGCAAGGATTGTTTACTTTACGCAAAGTTCTTTTAATGCAGTTGTCTGTTGCTTTGAGTTTACACTTTGGGTGGGATTCGCAACTTAATACCAGCGAGATGTTCTGGATAGATATCTCAAGGTGGATGATTCATAGTAGATGCAGATGGATTTCGGTCTACTTACCTTGGTGTACTGCCCATTTCTTTTGAGCCCTTCCTTTCTTTGCAGCATAGTTAACATTGCGGTGCCTTCATAATCCTGTCAATTGCCCAAATGTGATTTGTTTACCTTGCTAGCACTTTTATCGTCTTTTGGGAGAGATACATCACTAGTGAAAATCACGGGACCCCGGTCCATCTTCATATCATTGTTGACACCCTCAATTTACTTTCAGTACCCACTATTATTATCTCTTGCGTTGATCCTTTGTAAACGGCAAGGCCGGAGGAATTGACAACTCCTTTGTACTCGTTGGGAGCAAAGTTATTTGTATCTGTGTGCAGGTCCAGGTGAAGTAGCAACCTCGGCGCCATTATTCACTTTACCACCTTCTTGTATCCTTCGGAGTCCTACGGGAGAAAAACCTTGGTATCTTTTCCAAGGGAAAACTTGCCTCTGCACTACTATATATCACTCTGCACTTGGGGTAATCAACGGTGGCTTGAAGAGTATCAACAATCTCTTGCCATCAGTCCCCATGCCACAGAGACGCCCAGAACCCCCCCCCCCCCCCGTGGCCATTCCCCCTCTCCTCCGTCACCATCTCGCTCTCCCTCGCCGTTTTTAGGTGCCGCCGTGAAGCTGCAGAGAGCGTCGCCGTGCGCCGTTGCGGACAACGACGACGAGAAGCCCCAAATCCTTGTCCAGTCGCTCCGCCGTCATGGACTTCACCACCCTGCCGCCGCCGGAGAGCTGGAGAGCCCCGAAGCCGACGAATCGGAGCTCTTCCCTCCGCCACGGTCGCCGCTTGACGACGAGAAATCCACCACCATCGCGACTTCTCCGCCTTCCCCATCCTCAACTTCGCGTTCGTGGTGAGCTTTGCCACATTTTCCCTCTTCCCGCATTCAAATTGGTGCCCCGAGTCGCTGTTTCATCCAAGCCGAGCTCCGGCTGCCTCCGCAGCTCAACGTCGGCGAGGCTCCGGCCATCCCCAGCCTACCCCGTGGGCACGAGGTGATGCGGGCGTGCATGAGGAACCTCCCCGTGGTCTCCCCGTGCCAAGGAGTGCTCGGGAATCCACTCCGGCGAGGACACCGCCGTGTCTGGTGACGCCGGCGACGTGCCGATGTGGCCCCGGGTTAATTAACCTTAACCACCCACTAATCCCCTCCACAGACACAGACAGGTGGGCCCCAGGCCCCCTTAATTAACCTAGTTAAGTTAGACAGAGGGATTAATCCCCCTAGCCACTGACAAGTGGGACCCAGCCGTCAGAGGCCCCCTAACGTCACCCCTGCGCCACAGTGACGCAGTAATTGGAAATTGAATTAAAAGAAAATCAGAAAAAGAGAGAAAATGTTACAAACTTTAGAAATTCATAGAAAATTCATATTAACTCCAAATTAAATAAATAATATTAGAAAAATTATTAGAAAAATACAAGGATTATGAATAGGCAATTTGTTTATATTGTTGACCATTTTAAAATGGGGAAACAGTAGCAAATGTGCATATGGCATAATTTGAATTCAAATTTGAAGTTTGAATTTGCAATTCAATTGTAATACACTTAAATTAAGTTGAATTTGCCACCAACTAGTAGCATATACATCATGGACAACCTTATCATGTGCTTGTGCATTTTATTTCGATGTTGCCCCCGCTTTGTTGATGATTGTTCCAGTAACAGAGTTTCCGAGACGGAGATCACCCCTGAAGAAGAAGATCGATAAACCCGTGTACCGTGAGAAAGGCAAGCAAACCCCATTGATCATGTCTATAAAATCCCACTTCCCTCTTAGTCTCGCTTATGCATTGATTAGGATGATCACATTGCTATCGATTCTTCCTCATAGTTGAACCCATATCAGATGCATGACCTATCATCTTGTCACAGTAGTAAGCAAACCACAATCCTAGCTGACATAGGAGTTGATTGATATCATGTGGCCCCTACAACTGTTAAAGCTTATTGCATGCTTAGAGTTTACAATGAGGATACTTTTATCTGTGAGTCGGGATGGTAGAGATCATGGTGTTGATGAAGGTGAAACTGTGTTGGTGAATCTACCCTAATACAAGGTGAACGATGAGAGGCTGTGTAGGATTACATAGTGGGTTGTCTCGTTGAACACCGCCTTAAGCCCGAGTTCTTGTATGGTAATCCAAGACAAAGATTACAACCACACATTAGGCTCACTGACCCCTCTCGTCCTAGTACCTCAATCCGTGTTGACGGAGTCACATTAGTTCGGGCTTTCCATTTGGCATATGAATAGAAAAAAGAATGGATGGAGGTTTCATCATATAGATATGTGGGTAGACCTGTGAGGCAGTAAAGCCATCTGTCAGAGGTGGCGTCTCGATCTCCTGCATTGTCTGAGTCTGTTTCGTTGAACCGGCCGGACTCTCGAGCGGCGACAAACTCAGATAGTCGACTCCTGGAATAGATTGGTTGTGAGTGAAGTGTCGTGGTGAACATCGTCGCCATCACCCCTTGAATGGTGGCGAGCAAAAGGCGATAACTGATGGTCATGTGTGTGTATCTTACACCCTTGCAAGGTTAACAAAACTATTCGAATAGTCGCGTCCGCGGTCATGGACTACTTGGAACATGTACCTGATTATTAGACAACTTGAATGGATACTCTAAAACTCGCAAGATAAGTGTGAGTGGTATGCGTGCTTCCTCGTGGGGAAGTCGAGGAAGTACCCATAGTGGTGTATTGGTTGGAGACTTGGTAGTGGACTCGTGTACGCTTCTTACCTCAATTCTAGTATTCGTAGTACAGGACTAGCTAAGTCAAAGCTGACACTTCTGCATGTTGAAACCCCACCTCCCTTTACCTTGAAACTTGAGCATGATTAGTATAGTTTTGACTTAAGTCTTGCCGAGTACGACTTTGTACTCACATTTGCTTATTCTATGTTTTAGATGAGAAACCAGACCCCGATGGAGACACCTTCTTGAAGCTCGACGTTGACTAAGATACTATAGTTCCAGACAGCAGTCTGGTCCCTCGTGGAAGGGCATGTATGTTGAACAAGGCTTCTCTAAGCCATTTGTTAAACTTGTCTGTACTCAAACCTAATTTGCTTCTGTTGTTTGATGTAATGTTGGATCATAGTCATATGATCTTTGTGTACTCTAAGTATAAGTCAATAAAGATATACTTTGTAGAGTTCATGCAATGTGTACCTGTTGTTTACACTGGACATGTATGCTGCGTGTATGATTATAACATGCATGTCTTAGTGTGGGGTTCGATAGCTTAGCTGTGTTCTTGCTGGAGGTATTTTATACACCAAGTGGCCCTTAGATGTGCGCAGCTTGGGGCATCGCGATGCGATTGATCGTGACTCTGTCACGTGGCACACTTTGTTGTATGATTGAGCCCGCCCGAGACCCCTACTAAGTGATCGGGCTGGAGTATGTTTATGTAAGTGTTATAATTCAATCGATAATATGGTTGAGGCGACTTGTCTATGAGTATGGGATTTCACCACCCATAATCATTTATACTTGTGAGCGGGCGATGAGTACCCATCTCAGTTGATCATCCATCCTGGATGGATGCCCCTCACGTATGATGCTTTCCGAGAGTGTTCTGTGCTTGGCCTTGTTTGCTTAGACAAGTGGGTACGGATCTCGGCTCTCCATATGATTTAGTTGTGACTAGAATTACATACGCATATTCCGGGTCCCGACATCCCTCTTATCCTTGTACTCCATAGAGATGATCATACATATAGGTATGTGGGGACCTTCACACTATAGAACTTGGATTGCATATTCCAAGGATGAGCCTCCTCAAAAGAGCTCTAGGTCTTCATGAACGATCAAGTTAGATGCACCCCCACTAGTTCCATTGGAGAGCTTTCAGCTCATATGTGCATCCGTTGCATGGCAGTCCCTACTCCTCACATCATATCTATCATTTGGCTTTCTCGCCTATGATTGTCCTCATTGATGTGAGCCTTTCTCACTCCTTTTTGTCTTCCTCCTCCACCATATTTCTCTCTTTGCCATCCTAAGCGTCAACTCTCATGCTTACGCTCATCCATTGCCTGAGTGCTCAAAATATCGAAAAGGAGTGGATCGAATTGACTTGTACCTGGCTAGTGGTCTAGGGACGAGTCAAGATAAGACTCCAAAGAAGACCAAGTGTGAAACTTTAGTAGATTGAGTTCTCAACAAAAATACTTTTTTATCGTATTCCCTATCCCCCTTCTTGCACGCAAACACCATTTGGAAACATTCGAGTCACAGACAGCGAGAGCTCTTGCACCTAATGTTCTTTCATTGCTTGTTTCAATGCTAATATAGACTCTTGCATGTTATGACTTGAATTGAATTACATACCTTGACTGCTTTACTTTTCAAAGTCCTTATTTAGTTGCTAGCATGTCACCACAGAAATTATGCTTGTTATCATTTACCTACTCGAGGACGAGCATGAATTAAGCTTGGGGATGTTGATACGTCTCAAACGTATCGATAATTTTTGCTCGTTCCATGCATGTTTTGTGTGATATTGCTATGATCTAGATACACTTTCATACACTTTTGATCATATTTGGACTAACCTACTAACTCAGTGCACCCTAGTGTCAGTCCATGTTTTCTGCTGTTTTTCTATTTCAGTTTTTTCCCGTATAAAAAGTGCTCCAAAAATCCGGGAAAATTCAGATAAAAAATCAGCGTGCCAGAAGCTTCCCGAAGCCCGAAGGAGGGCCAGGGGGCCACCACCAGGTGCCAGGGCGGCCACCTGGAGCGGCCAGGGGCCTGGACGCGCCAGGGGGGTGCCTAGACCCCTGGTGGACCCCCTAGCTGCCCCCCCTTCGCCTATTTATTCTCCGTCATGGGAAAACTTTGAAGAGAGAACCCTATTTCGCAAACTCGCCTTTGTTCTGCCGCCGATGTGCTTCCAAGATTGGGAGCACCGTCAGGACCCTTCCCGGCACCCTGCCAGAGGGAGGATCGAAATCCTGGAGCTTCTCCTCCATCATGGACGCTTCCCGGATGTGCCATGAGTAGTCTACCTTGGACCATGGGTCCATGATCAGTAGCTATCTGATGTTCTCCTCCCCTCTTTGTTCTTCATGGTTTAGAACTCGTGAGCTTCCCTACATGATCGAAGCACTTATATAATTCTTCTGCCTTTGCTATGCTGAGTTTGATGGGATCTGATGGATTATGAGATTATGTTCAGATCGTGATAGAGTAATATATTTGGGTTTTATCTCTTATATCTTTTTTCCTAAGTAATTCTTGCATGTTCTCCGTTGCTGTTTATTGCTTTGGCCAAGTAGTAGGTAGTGACTCCAAGAGGTAATGTTATGCTCGATTGTGGGTACATGCCCCCTGATGACACGCTTGAGTGAAAGAAACATGAGTCTAGGGGATGTGTTGTGGCCACAAGGGGGGAAAACAACGGTGCTTGTAACCGCGGTTGCAAGGATTGTTTACGTTACGCAAAGTTCTTTTTAATGCAGTTGTCTGTTGCTTTGGGTTTACACTTTGGGTGGGGCTCACAACTTAATACCAGCGAGATGTTCTGGATAGATATCTCAAGGTGGATGATTAGTAGTAGATGCAGATGGATTTCGGTCTACTCATTTTGGCGTATTGCCCATGCTTATGAGCCTCTTCCTTTCTTTTGTAGCATTGTTAGCATTGCGGTGTGTTTATAATCCTGTCAATTGCCCGTCTGTAATTTGTTTACCTCGCATAACATTTTTATCGTCTTTTGGGAGAGAGACATCGCTAGTGAACATCACGGGACCCCGGTCCATATTCTCATCATTGTTTTCAAGCTCATTTATTTTCTCGCATTTACTTTCAGTTGCTATCATCATTATCACTATCCCTTGTGTGTTTGACCCTTTGTAAACAACAAGACCAGAGAGATTGACAACCTCTCTGAACTTCGTTGGGAGAAAAGTTAATTGTGTTGTGTGTAGGTTCGGCGTCAGTTGCGCCGTTGTCACCTACTTATCATTGCCGGAGTCCTACGGGAGACAAACCATATCCTCTATGTTGGGGAAATTTGCTGATATCCTACATCTCACCTTCCACTTGGGGTAACCAACAAAGGGCGAGAAGCCATTATCACTTTCACTCCATCAGTGGTCTGGGGACGAGTCAAGATAAGATTCCAAAGAAGACCAAGTGTGAAACTTTAGTAGATTGAGTTCTCAACAAATATATTTTTCTATCGTATTCCCATATCCCCCTTCTTGCACGCAAACACCATTTGGAAACATTCGAGTCACAGACAGCGAGAGCTCTTGCACCCAATGTTCTTTCGTTGATTGTTTCAATGCTAATATAGACTCTTCCCTGTTATGACTTGAATTGAATCACATACCTTGATTGCTTTACTTTCAAAGTTCTTATATGGTTGCTAGCATGTCACCACAGAAATTATGCTTGTTATCATTTACCTACTCGAGGACAAGCAGGAATTAAGCTTAGGGATGTTGATACGTCAAAAAAGTATCTATAATTTATGCTTGATCCATGCATGTTTTGTGTGATATTTCTATGATCTAGATACACTTTCATACACTTTTGATCATATTTGGACTAACTTATTAACTCAGTGCACCCAATGCGAGTTCCTGTTTTCTGTTGTTTTTCTATTTCAGGTTTCCCCCATATTAAAAGACCTCCAAAAAATTCGGGAAAAATCAGATAAAAAATCAGCATTCCGGAAGCTTCCTGCTTCACTGAAGAAGGTCCAGAGGGGCCCCACCTGGTGCCCAGGCGGCCAGGTGGCGCGGCCTAGGGCTTGGCCGCGCCGGGTGGCCGCCTGGACTCCTGGTGGGCCCCCCGGTGCCCCCCTTTGGATCATATTTATTCTTCCGTCGCGAAAACCCTGATTCCAGACCCCTTTTCTCCAGAAGCAATTCCGATCGCCGCCGCCATCGCCGGCAAGCTTCGGGGGACCAGAATTCCTGTGCCGGCACCCTACCGGACGGGGAAGTGCCCCCAGATTCATCTCCATCGACATTGCTTCCTCCCTCCATGATGCGGGAGTAGTCCCTCCTCGGGTCTGAGGTTTCTACAAGTAGCTATGTGGTCAATTCTCTCTCCCATGATGTGATCTTCGTTGTGATCATAGGCTATGTTAATCTAGGGTGATCCCATGATATTTTCACCTTCCTCTATGTATTGGATTAATGTACTCACTTGTCTTTATCTAGTATAATCCCCGAGACCAAGGTGATAGCGGTCTACTGGACATGGATTAGAATAATATTTTCATGAGTGATTTCCTCTTTTGTGTGTTGATTGAAGATTGAGAGTCTTTTGCTTGTCTTTGACTATCCTTGAGATATGTTGTGGTGATTGTGGTACTCTCTTTGGATGGACGTGGTGAAATTGGTAAATCCATAGATTGAGAACTATGAACTTTGAGGTGTGCTTTTGTAGCCCTACATAATTCTCGTCCTCTCTTGACCACAAAGGAATGACCTTCGAGTGCGTCTCCATTGCATGTTTTATGGGAAATATCATGTGATTAGACTATGTTAATGTTGTTGAGAGTTGCCACTAGTGAAAGTAGGAAGCCTAGGCCTTGTTTCCACCATTGTTACACCGTTTGTGCTCACTTTTGTCACATGTTTGCTAGCTGCATTTTTATTACAGATTTATATTACATTGTGTTTTGCCACACCTATCACCTATGTTTTACCATCTCTTCGCCGAACTAGTGCACTTACAACTTCTAGTTGTATTAGGTGTGTTGGGGACACAAGAGACTTTTTGTATCTTAATTGCAGGGTTGCTTGAGAGAGACCATCTTCAACCTCTACTTCCCTGAGTTCGATAAACCTTAGGTCATCCACTTTAGAGAAATTGCTGTTGTCCTACAAACCTCTGCACTTGGAGGCCCAACATAGTCTACAAGAATAGAAGCGTGCGTAGAAATCAGCAGTCATCTTGGGTAATGATATTTCCATCAACTATATATAAGCATATATATTCTGGAGAAACATTTAACCGGAAGTCTACAATTGTCGACATACATTTCTCAACTAGATTGCAAAAACCTTTCAAATGATTCATGTCCAAAGATCATGGCCATGGCAAAGTGTGAAAAACACTCAGACTGAACTCAAGAAAAGGATACAATTCTGAGTAGAAATAATCTTTCTCAATAAGGGAAGGTATTCACATAAGCAATACCTACACCTATTTATTTTTTGGAAACGGAATGAGAACACCGAGGTGGTGAAACATAGAGTAAGTATTGTAGCACAAGAGTTTACGCAGCTACCCAACTAATCTCCAGAGGTGGAATCTCTTTCCGATAGCTTATATCATTGACAATATAAAATCATCTATCTATGCAATTAATAATATGTAGTGATCACATATCCATGTGGATCACTAGATTCAGACATATATGATTAATTTTTTATGGAATCTAAATTCTGAATCGAAATACAAAATGCAACATACATTGTGTAAAATCAGTTAGTCACCATACGACTTATTGTTGTCGGTACATATGATACAACCGACGTAGTGAGTTCCTTATACACAAGGATTACTCCTACAATGATGATTATCCATGTTTGTGTGTCATACACAGTGACTAATCCTGCAATGACTACACATGTAATCATCTAAATGATGGAGTTTAATATGAAGGATTTGGGTAAAACCAAAATACCGCTTGTTACTACAACTTGAGCACCTTCATTCATTCATTATGCTATACTATATTGTCTATATCCAAAATATATTGGAGGAATTCATTTTGGACAAATCTTATCCATCCATAACTCTCATGGTATTTCATTCTCTAGACGTAGAGAACGATCTATTTAGACCAAGAGATGATGGAAATGAGATATTGGGACTCAACATTCCATAATGCTATTGGATCCACCATAAACAATTGGTTGGGACTAAAGAGTATCTTTCGATATCTCCAAGGCATGAAACATCTTGTCCTAATTTCCAGTTTCAAGGAAATATGAATACCAATATCATTGGATATATTGATCAGATCCCCACTATGTCAGATCATAGACAAGCTTAGTATTCATACTATGTGTGATAGCCATTCCATGAATGTCTTTCAAACAGACCTTAGTGGCTACATCCACCAACCATTATCTCAAAGATAATGTTGTTTGTGTTGCCTGGATGTAAACAAGTTACGTAACAAGCAATATCACTATATTGCTCATCTTGCAAGTCAAATCATACAACAAACTCATACATTTGTTCACAAAGTCTCTAGCAACTTCGACATCCAGAAAATGTTCCTGGAATTTGTAGTCGACGATTTTGAGATATGCAAGAATTAGGGGAGTATCTTCCTGAATTACTCCTGTTCAATGCATCATATTATACTCTTTTTCCCTTTATGAGTTTACTTCACAGGTTCTCATCAAGGTTTTTAATGAGGTAATATCAACACAAGATCATATGTCATACTTTCTGTTTTCCCCACCGGGGTTTTTAAGAAAGTATATAGGACATATTTATTGTCCTTTTAACTCTATGAGTTTTCCTCATATTGAGTTAAAACAGAAAATAAACTTTATATGTTGCGGCATTTTCTCCTTATTTTTCCCACTGGGTTTGAAGGAGTTTTGGCAACATATCAAACACTATACTCCTAATATTTTTCCCACAGGATTTTTGGAGGAGCCTCTAATCAACATGATGATTTTGGATGGACAAGTGTAGATTAGGGGGAGTGTTAGAATTAATTAACATGTGTTAATTATAGGATAAATCTACCTTTGTAACTTCCACCCCATCATGAAAAGGCACCTCTTCATGGTGTCCTTCCATTTGTATATATATCACACCATCTAATGAAAGAGACACAGTTGATTTATTTGTTGCCTCTCTAGTTTCCTCTCAATAGTAAGCCTGCTGGCATCAAAGAAGCCGGCGACAGAAGTCTCCACCTCCATGTCAGTGTAATACTCGCCCAGGTCGTCGTACTCCAACTTGCCCTCATAGAAGTTTTCGTCCAGATGCAGTTCATAGTGCCGGTCCTCCAAAACCCGTGACGTACTTGCATTCGATAAACAAATGTAGAGTTGCTTGCAGAACTAACAATATATAATATGTGTGGCAGATTGACCAACCATCACAGTCGTCGATGTTGCAGGCACAAACTGAGACGTCGCATAACGCTAGATAAGCACCTGCAAAATCAATAAGTAAGCCAGTTAAAATTATTGAGAGTAGAGAACAAGAGAGAGAATCAACAGATATAAAAATGAATCCATTCAATCTTTATTGATGATGAGTACATCTATTTATAGATTACAAAGGACACCAAGTGAAAAGTTGTCTGTCCGAGAAGGCATGAGGAACCGACATCGGTTCCCATATGACAACCGCCATCTATTCCTTAAGCATGGATTAATAGGATTAATTAAATCCTAACACCCCCCCCTAATCTATGCTTGTTAGTGTAGCACCATCATCTAGAAATATAGCTCCACCAAAAATCATGTGGGAAAAATATGAGGAGTATAGTGTTTGATATGTTGCAAAAACTCCTTCAAACCCAGTGGGAAAAATAAGGAGAAAATGTCGCAACATATAATGATTATTGTCTATGTTAACTCGATATGAGGAAAATCCATCGAATTAAAAGGACAATAAATATGTCGTATATACTTTCTTAAAACCTCGGTGGGGAAAATAGAAAGTATGACATGGATCTTGTGTTGATATTACCTCATTAAAAACCTTGATGAGAACCTATGAAGTAAACTCATAAAGGGAAAAAGAGTATAATATGATGTATTGAACAGAAGTAATTTAGGAAGATACTCCCCCTAATCCTTGCATATCTCAAAGTTGTCGAATACCAATTTCAGGAACATTTTCTAGATGTCGAAGTTGGTACAGAATTTGTGAACAAACGTATGATTTTGTTGTATGATTTGACTTGCAAGATGAGCAATATAGTGATATTGCTTGTTACGTAACCTGTTTACATCCGGGCAACACAAACATTATCTTTGAGATAATGGTTGGTGGATGTAGCCACTAAGGTCTGTTTCAGAGACTTTCATGAAATGGCTTCCACACCTTGTAGGAACACTAAGCTTGTCTATGATCTGCATAGTGGGGATCTGATCAATGTATCCAATGATATTGGTATTCATATTTCCTTGAAACTGGAAACCAGGGCAAGATGTTTGACGCCTTGGAGATATCGAAAGATACTCTTTAGTCCCAACCAATTGTTTATGGTGGATCCAATGGCATTATGGAACGTTGAGTCCCAATATCTCATTTCTATCATCTCTTGGTCTAAATAGATCTTTTTCTACGTCTAGATAATGAAATACCATGAGAGTTATGGATGGGTAAGATTTTTCCACAATGAATTTCCCCAATATATTCTGGATATAGACAATATAGTATACCATAATGAATGAATGAATGAATGAATGAAGATGCTCAAATTGTAGTAACGAGCGGTATTTTGGTTTTACCCAAATCCTTCATATTAAAATTCATCATTTAGATGATTACATGTGTAGTCATTGCAGGAGTAGTCATTGTGTATGACACATAAACATGGATAATCATCATTGTAGGAGTAATCCTTGTGTATAAGGAACTCACTGCGTCGGTTGTACCATATGTACCGACAACAATAAGTCGTATGGTGACTTATTGATTTTTACACAATGTATGTTGCATTTTTTATTTCGATTCAAAATTGAGATTTCATTGGAAATCAATCATATATGTCTGAATCTAGTGAGCCACATGGATATGTGATCACTACATCGATCAACTGCATAGATAGATGATTTTATATTGTCAATGATATAAGCTATCGGAAAGAGATTCCACCTCTGGAGATTAGTTGGGTATCTACGTAAACCCTTGTGCTACAATACTTTCTCTATATTTCACCACCTCGTGTTCTCATTTTGTTTCCAGAAAGAAACAGGTGTAGGTATTTCTTATGTGAATACCTTCCCTTATTGAGCAAGATTATTTCTACTTAGAATTGCATCCTTCGCTTGAGTTCAGTTCGAGTGTTGTTCACACTTTGCCATGGCCATGGTCTTTGGACATGAATAATTTGAAAGGTTTTTGCAATCTATTTGAGAAATGTATGTCGACAATTGTATACTTCCGGTTAATGATTCTCCAGAATCTATATGTTTATATATAGTTGATGGAAATATCGTTACCCATGACGACTTCTCGCGATTTCCCAATGCAGTTGAGTCGGGTATTTCGATGTCCCGGTCATTGTGTGCACTATGACCTGGGTTGGTGGAGGTTTCCCATCCACTGGGTGTATAATACCCATTAGGTGTCTATCAACGTGAAGTTGACTTGCATTTACTGATTCAATGGCCTTAATATCCTTGCTTGCGAGAAGCTGAATCCTGATGTACTGTTGTCATGCTTCTCCCCATGTTGCTTTGAACTGGGAGTGGAGTGATTTTTGTTGGTACCTTCACTCTTTCAGGCATATTTTTGCAGGATTGTAGGATTGTGTGACACCTTTATATTCAGTAAACGAATTTGGCAAGTTATTTGCAATGTGTTGCAAATATTCTGAACACATGATCCAGATCTTTGAGTACGTGAATTTGAGGTAGAAATGTGTTGAACATTTCAATAATTTCCTGGCATTATGCATGGTACTTGAATTCTCCCCCTAATGCCTGGAAATATTCCTCGTTGTAGCAGCATACTGGCCTAGAATAACTCCCCATGAGAGGGGCTTGACGTATTGATGGAAATACAGTCATTCCTCACATAGATCCCACATATATGTTGAGGGGCCAATGATGTATGTTGTGGTGGTGATATCAGTGTATAACCGAATTACCGCAGATGGGAAATGCTTGATAGATTTCCACGTATCAAAGATAAAGGGGAATAATATTGTGCAGTTTGTCATGAGCGTGTAAAACTGCATGACTCCAACGTAAAGTTGGTAATTTACAATTTTAAAGTAAAGATCATGTAACGATCTTAATTATTTGGATAAAGGATTCTACCAAACCATATTGAATCTAGACACATAGAACAAAGTGCTAAAATTCAATTCTAGGGCCATATTAAAGGCACACAATAAGAATTTTGGTGACATTGTTCATTCGATTTGCTTGAAATCGATGTTCAGGATAATGAGCCAATGGTTTAGTGTGGCTAAATGCACACATAAGACATCATGTAGTTGTGTCTTTTAGAACCATGGGATACCTGAATGGTCTAGTAAATGGTTGGGAAGAGCCACTTACCTCGACCTGATGAATTCAAGGTGTTTGAGTGGTTCAACGTAGACTTTAAGGAGTGCGAGCCTTAAAGTTAGCTTCCCTTCATCGCATGTAATCCACATAAAATCTAAATATTGCTAGAATGTCGCAACATTTTAAGAATGATCAATAAAATTGCAGATAGTTTCTGTTTCAACCCAATGTCGAAATAACCAAGGCGAGTATGCCAAGTTTTTCATGTAGAAGACATTTTGGAAGCTATCATGTATGCAACAGATGCTACGGGTTTTGTAGTATGTATAGTGCAATTCAGATGATAAGAAGATAATGGGATTGCCATATCCGTATTGGGTGAAGAGAAGAATTTCTCTTTGTTGTCATCAAAAGTTTCGCTATGGAAACTATTTTGACGGATATCTCTATTGTAGTATGGTACGAGTTATATCGAGATACAGTGGAGCATATTTTAATACTCAAGTACCCATAGGGATAGTAATATGACTTGAGTTGAGTCAACAATTACATCATCGCGTCCAACGATTATTGAAATATTTCCTTGCCTCTTAGTAAGAGTGGAAACATTATATTTCCCTGGATGCAGAGTTTGTGGTGCATATGTCCGCAAGGCACATATCATCTTTCATATGATTGACCCCCGTAGAAATCTATATATAGACTTGAAGATTTCAAGTATGAAAATCTCTATCATATATATCGAATACATACAAATGTATTTGTACCAAAGTGCTGATACAATATATTGTGATATATAATATATGATGACAACAATAATCATGTTCTTATTCGAACATCATAAATGGACATAGATAAATAGATCACTAAGGAGACTAAGGGACTAAATGTAGTCTCCAAACATCTCGGTTGATGCATGTTCAACCATCATGTTCTCCGTGCTCATAGGGTCCCGTGACAGCTTGATGGTGTCAGGTTGAGGGTTTGAAGTGAGTTTCAAACCATTACCCTTGAGGTCTTTTGCGTCCCGGAGGCGTGGCTTGGATTGCACGCGCTATCCCATGGGATGCAAGACTGATCTTGATGTCCATAACCCGCTTAAATCAGTTGTGGTCATTGAGGGAAAGAGCCTCAAAATACTTAGCCATCGATTACTTATAGGGGCAAATCAGAGATAATTATTTTACCAGTAGTAAATTAAAAACCATCATGGTTTGTACTAAGAATGCATTTTTTTACTCAAGTGTACAACTTGAAAATTCTCAACCTCAATCGTAGGAACATAACACGTTGAAGATCATATAGATCTCACAATAATAGACTGCATAATCAGACAATGTCAGTAGATGCGCATGGTTCTATTACCTTGTGTATGGCACAATTTAAATATAAGGAAAAACACGTTGGAGGTAATCGTTTGTCGAGATTAACAAAACGTAGGACTCTCCGTAAGAGTGGTAGTCTGCACATGGTCAGTAGATCGAACTCATTACCTAGTGTTTTCCTAATGTAATGAGGAAGATGTGATTGTCAAAAATTTACAAGTCTGTTGTGTGGGAGAAATCAATCTCGACCGCTAAGACATGTTCATGAAAAATGGAAATGTGGTAAACACATAAAACATACCATCTGTTGTGTGGGAGAAATAAATTCTCGACCGCTAAGACATGTTCTTGAAAAATGGCAATGTGGTAAACACATAGAACATATCATCTCCGGTGAAAAACCGGTAATTTATTTATATTACAGATTGCGTAATATAAATACATATCTAGGTTGAAAAATTAATAGATTTCAAGGAGGTGGCTTGAAATCATTAGTGTGAATCTCAAATTGCTAAGGATGACACCTTGACGATAATCTCCAAAATGGAGTAGATCTCGCAGCACTAGGAAGTATAATCTCAGTAGATACTCACTCCTAATGCCTTATGTCATGACTTAATAAAATGTGTGAGAAAGCACTTTGTAAAGAAATTATAATGTCGAGGCGACAAAATATAGATTTTATCAGTAGTCATCGATAATATGCGTAGGCAGTAGATCCATATGACTACCTTGTGATCCCAAGCATCAATTTGAGGAAATCACCTTGAATATTTCATCTATATTTGCAAGAAATTGAAAATCTCAATTGCAAATGGATGTATTATTCTCGACATGTGTTTAACATGGAAATAGATACAACATAAAAGTATTCCGAAATACATTATACTCAACGGAGAAACGGTACTGTAAAAATACACCATTTATCTTTGCACGAGATTAAAAATCTCAATAGCAAATGGATGTAATAATCTGAACACGTACAAACCTGGAGATATATTACATCAATATGTATTCTGAAATACACTAGAAATCTTCAAAAAAATACACTAGAAAAAAAACAGAATCCCGGTTTACGATTTCCCGTAAACATAAGGACTTCTCTGCAAAAATGATGAAGAGATAAGGTTGCCTCTTCTTTCTCCTATGCGGTGCTAGGAATAATGGATACCACAAGTTGTGGCCGTCCTGGGCCTTGCTCGATGCTGCGTAGTGCAGCCAGAGAGCGCCTCTTTCGGGGCAAGCGTCGCCGCAGGAGGGCGTGTGGCAAGGCGCACGGCCTGGCCAGCGAGCATGAGCTGGCGGAGCCGGCAACGGCTAGGCGCAGGCGGGCGCGACTGATACATCCAAAACGTATCTATAATTTCTGCTTGCTCCATGCATGTTTTGTGTGATATTGCTATGATCTAGATACACTTTCATACACTTTTGATCATATTTGGAATAACCTATTAACTCAGTGCACCCCAGTGCCAGTTCCTGTTTTCTGCTGTTTTTCTATTTCAGTTTTCCCCCATATAAAAATTTCCAGAAAAATTTCGGGAAAAATACAGGAAAAATCAGCGTACATGAAGCTTCGAGAAGAGCCCGGGAGGGGCCAGAGGGGAGACAGGGGGGCCCAGGAGGCCACCCGGCGCGACCCCACCCCTGGCCGCGCCAGGGGGCGCATGGGGCCCCTGGTCCACCTCTGGCTTCCCCCCTTCGCCTATTTATCCCCCGTAACGGGAAAACTCCAGAAGGAGAACCCTATTCCGCGAACTCGCCTCTGTTCCGCCGCCGCCGTGCTTCCAAGATCGGAAGCACCAGAAGACCTCTTCCCGGCACCCTGCCGGAGAGAGGATTGACCTCCGGGAGTCTCCTCTCCACCATGGATGCTCCCCGGATGTCTCGTGAGTAGTTTTCCTTGGACCATGGGTCCGTGATCAGTAGCTATGTGATGTTCTCCTCCCCTCTTTGATCTTCATTGTTTAGACCTCGTGAGCTGCCCTACATGATCGAGGCATCTTTGTAATATTTCTGCTATTGCTATGTTGAGTTTGATTGGATCTGATGGATTATGAGATTATGTTCAGATTGTGATAGAGTAATATATTTGGTTTTTATCTCTTATATTTTTTGTTCCTAAGTAATTCTTGCATGTTTTCCGTTGCTGTTTATTGCTTTGGCCAAGTAGTAGGTAGTGACTCCAAGAGGGAACGTTGTGCTAGATTGTGGGTTCATGCCCCCCCAATGACACGCTTGAGTGACAGAAACATGAGTCTAGGGGATGTGCTGTTGCCACAAGGGGGAAAACAACGGTGCTTGTAACCGCGGTTACAAGGATTGTTTACTTTACGCAGAGTTCTTTTTAATGCAGTTGTCTGTTGCTTTGGGTTTACACTTTGGGTGGGGCTCCAACTTAATACCAGCGAGATGTTCTGGATAGATATCTCAAGGTGGATGATTAGTAGTAGATGCAGTTGGATTTCAGTCTACTTATTTTGGCGTACTGCCCGTGCTTTTGAGCCTCTTCCTTTCTTTTGTAGCATAGTTAGCATTGCGGTGCGTTCATAATCCTGTCAATTGCCTTTCTGTAATTTATTTACCTCGCATAGCAATTTTATCGTCTTTTGGGAGAGAGACATCACTAGCGAACATCACGTATCCCGGTCCATATCCTTATAACTGTTTCCACGCTGCATTTACTGTACTGCTTTTCTTTGCTATCATTATCTCGTGCGTTTATCCTTTGTAAAAAACAAGACCGGAGATATTGACAACCTCTCTGAACTTCGTTGGGAACAAAGTTATCTGTGTCTGTGTGCAGGTCTGCGTCAGTTGCGCCGCTGGCACCTACTTATCATCTCTGCAGTCCTGCTGGAGACAGACCTTGGTATCTTCACCGAGGGAAAACTGCTGCTGCACTACATATCAACCTTCCACTTGGGGTTACCAACGAAGGGGCGAGAAGCCATCAAGCAAGTTTTCTGGCGCCGTTGCCGGGGACTCCAAGTGCTAAGATAGGGGAGTTGCACACTACCCTTTACCTTTGCTTTTTTAGTCTTGTTAGTTTATCTTTCAGTATTTATCTTTGTGTCTTTTATCAAAAACTACAAAAAAATCTGCCACACTTGCTGCTACTATGGGTTCCACTGAAAACACCAAGTTGTGTGACTTCACTAGTCACAACAACCAAGACTTTATCTGCACTCCCATTGCCACACCTGCCACTTCAGCTACCTCTTATGAAATTAAACCTGCTTTGCTAAACCTTGTTATGAGAGACCAATTCTCTGGTGCTGGAGATGATGCTGCTTTACACTTGAATAATTTTGTTGAATTATGTGATATGCAAAAGTATAAATAAGTAGAAGGTGATGTTGTTAAGCTCAAGCTCTTTCCTTTCTCTTTAAGGGGAGATGCCAAAATTTGGTTTCAATATTTGCCTAGAAATAGCATAGATTCTTGGGATAAGTGCAAAGATGCTTTTATAGGGAAGTACTACCCTCCTACTAAGATTATCCAATTGAGGAGTAATATTATGAATTTTAAGAAATTGGATAATGAACACGTTGTCCAAGCTTGGGAACAAATGAAATCTCTTGTTAAGAAATGCCCTACACATGGTTTGACTACCTGGATGGTTATCCAGACTTTTTATGCAGGCTTGAATTTTACCTCGCGGAACCTGTTAGATTCGGCCGCGGGAGGAACCTTTATGTCAACTACACTTGGTGCTGCCATGAAGCTTCTCGATGAAATGATGACCAATTAATCCCAATGGCACACCGAACGCGCTCCAACAGGTAGGAAGGTAAATTCTGTCGAGGAAATTACCTCCTTCAATGAAAAAGTTGACTTAATTATGTCTGTGCTTACCAAGCAACCCTCTATTGATCCTCATGATGTTCCTTTAAATTCTTTGGTTGCTCAAGAACAAGTAGATGTGAACTTTATTGCTAGAAACAACTTCAACAACAATGCTTATAGGGGAAATTTTGCTAGTAATCCTAGACCGTTTCCATCTAACTATGGGAACAACAACACCTACCCTAGCAACAAGAACCCCTCTTCTGAATTAGAAAGCATGCTTAGATACTTTATCACTACCCAAAAAGCCTTCAACAAAAATGTAGAATAGAAATTATCTAAAATAGATAATCTCTCTTTGAAGGTAGAAAGCTTAGCCCTTGATATTGAGATGCTTAAAATTAGAACCTCCCCCCTTGAGGAGAATGCCACCCCTATTAATGCTATCCAGTTACAAATCAATGAAAACATTAGGATGATGGCTAAACTCAAAGAAAGATGGGCTAGAGAAAAAGAAGAAGAGGATAGAATTAAGAGCCTTCCTACACACCACACAGTTGCCACTATCCAAATTGTTGAGGACACTCAAACTATTAGCACCCAATGCACTCCTAGTCCCGTTGGACCTATTAATGGTGATGCTAATACCTCAACCGTAGATAAAGAAACTCCTATGAACATAGAGGGTTTCAAACAAGTGATCCTAGAAGACACTACTACCACCTTTGATAGTAGTGATATTGATTTTAATAGTTGTACCCTCTCAGAAGTTATTAGCTTACTACACAAAATGTCTAGGGACCCCCACACTAGCACACTTAATCTTGCCTTCACGGAGCATATCACAAATGCTCTCATAAAAGCTAGGGAGGAGAAGCTTAGAGTAGAAGACTCCATACCTAGGAAGCTAGATGATGGTTGGGACCCTATGATCAAAATCAAATTAAATAACTTCTCTTGCTATGCTTTATGTGATGTTGGAGCTAGTACCTCCGTTATGCCCAAAAGAATATTTGATATGTTTGAATTGAAGCCTTTTGAGCCTTGTTCTTTTGGTGTTCCTCTTGTTGATTCTTCCGTAAAGAAACCTTTGGGGAAGATCGACGATGTTCTTATCATTGTCAATGACAATTATGTTGACGTTTATTTTATTGTTATGGATATAGAGTGTGAACCTTTGTGTCCAATTATTTTGGGACGTCCTTTTCTTCGCACCGTTGGTGCGGTTATTGACATGAAAGAGGGGAATATAAAATTCCAATTCCCATTCAAAAAGGGGATGGAACACTTCCCTAGAAATAAAATCAAGTTACCTTTTGAGTCTGTTACTCGGGCTAGTTATTCTCTTTCTCTTGATAAAACTTGATTCTTCTTTTTGCATCAAGCCTAGCTAATGGCTTTAAAGAAACGCTTTCGGGAGGCATCCCGCAACGAATTTAGGTTTTTCTTTTTGCTTTTGTTGTGTATTGATGTTTTTTACTACTGTAGCAACATCATTGTATCTTTATTTTTCAACTTTGTGCCAAGTTATAGCCTCTTACGGCAAGGGAAGTAAAAGTTGTGACATGTTGTCCAGAAAACAGATTCTGTCCTCGTGACCAGAACAATTCCAGAAAAATCCCAGTTCATCTTTTTGAGCTGAATTTTTTACACAGTATGCACTATACAATTACGAAACTTCCGTATGTTCTGAGTTTTTTTATTTGAGTTGCATAAGTGCCCCTAAAAAATTCTTTACTATCTGCTGTTCTGTTTTTCACAGATTCTGCCACGTTTTGTCTCTCCTAACTTTTGCAAACCTTAAGCTTGCTTTTTCTTTGCAAAAACTTTTTGTCACTCTTGAGAAACAGTAGCTCTTCAAGAATATCTTTATATCCAGTGGAGATTTTTTTTATTTATTAAGGGTAGTAACCTCTCTAATCAGCTTATGATGAGTTATGTATGAAGGGAGTTTTCAAGTGTGCGATGGAAGATGATGAAAGAAGATCCAGGACTGTCAAGCGCTCAAGCTTGGGGATTCCCCCATGAATCCCCAATAAATATTCAAGGAGACTCAAGCGTCTAAGCTTGGGTATGCCCCCGTGCATCCCCTTCTCCATCAACAATCATCAGTTCGTCCTTGGTCTCACTATATTTTTATCACTTCATGTGTTATGTGCTATGCTTGGAGAGTCTCGCTCTTAGGTTTTATTTTTAGTTTTCTTTAGCTTTGCTTGCTGTTCATAACAAGTTAGATCCTGTCTTAGTTTTTGTGGGAGAGAAACACGCTCCACTTTCAAAATCTAGAACACATCATAGGATTCTTCATGCCTATCTTTTTGCTGTTGTGTGTTCTTTATCTTTTCATAGCTACTGCCATGTCTAGTTTTATTCTTAGTTTGTCTTTAGCAAGAGCCTAGGCTTTTTTTTAGTTTGTTGCTGGAACTCTCTTTAGTTTTCATGTTTATCTTGTTAAGAGAGTTGGTTGTTGCACTGAGTTGTGTCTTGTCTTGAAAGTAGGTAATTGAGGTTGCTATTTAATTTCAGTAGTAACTTGCAATAGTTTTGAGGCATTGATGTGAGTAATGTTTGAACTTTTGGTGTCAAGAGCTCTAGCCTATTAGTGATAGGTGTCGTATTTTGGGCAATCCATGTGTATTTTCAAAACCTACGAAACTAGTTGAGAACTCTAGCTACTAGATGGATCACTACTCTTCTGAGGGGTCGAATATCAGAGAACACTCACATACCATGAGTCGAGGATGCGCAAGGATAACCAAACCCCCATACACTCCTCCTCGGGGTACTTGTCTCTTTGTGAACCTCCTTATTAGATTGATAGTTACCGATAATAAGTGCATGAGTTCTTCGGACTAATGTAAGTATTGAAAGGTGACACTTCCACCTTCCCATATTTTGCTAGCCTTTCCTGTGCCGTGCATTGCCTTCTTCTCACTCCGAGAATTGGTGTCCACCTTCGCCGGTACATCCAAACCCTTGACATGATACGCTCTGTCATCATAAGCCTCCTTATATCTTTCCTCAAAACAGCCACCATACCTACCTATCAAGGCATTTCCATAGCCTTTCCAAGTTACATTTCCATGCAACATC
Source organism: Bromus sterilis (assembly GCA_950022295.1). NCBI lineage: Eukaryota > Viridiplantae > Streptophyta > Magnoliopsida > Poales > Poaceae > Bromus > Bromus sterilis. The sequence continues at coordinate 289,607,683 of OX465599.1, read as the reverse complement.
CACCTCTTCATGACTTGATCTTCATGTCATACATGTTCCTGCTACACTAGCAGCGGCATACATTGCATACATCATGATAGTTACATCTTCTTTATGCTTTTGAGTACCTTGTAAAGTGTGAAAGATCTCCTTTACCTTCTTGTAAAATAGAGTGTTTCCCTTAAGTGAGGAAAAGATCCCAAAGTGGACACATTAAAAGATCCCAAAAAGGACAAATGAGAGTTAAATAGAAAGAGCCATTGAGGCCACAAAAAAATACAAAAAAATAGAAAAAGAGAAAAATAAATAAAAGGAGAGAAAGGGGCAACACTACTATCCTTTTGAGATCCACACTAGTACTTCCTCTATATCCTTGTACTCCATAGAGATGTTTATTTTGCATATAGTTCCATTGGAGAGCTTCTTAGCTCGTATGTGCATCCTTTGCATTGGCAATCCCTACTCCTCACATCATATCTATCATTTGGCATCTCTTGCCTATGATTGTCCTCATTGATGTGAGCCTTTCTTATACTTTTTTCTTCCTCCTCCACCATATTCTCTCTTTGCCATCCTAAGTGTCAACTCTCGTGCTTACGCTCATCCATTGCATGAGTGCTCAAAATATCGAGAAGGAGTGGATCAAATTGACTTGTACCTGGCTAGTGGTCCGGGGACGAGTCAATATAAGATTCCAAAGAAGACCAAGTGTGAAAACTTTAGTAGATTGAGTTCTCAACACAAAAATACTTTTTCTCGTATTCTCTATCCCCCTTCGTGCACACAAACACCATTTGGAGACATTCGAGTCACGGACAGCGAGAGCTCTTGCACCTAATGTTCTTTTGTTACTTGTTTCAATGCTAATATAGACTCTTGCATGTTATAACTTGATTTGAATCTCTAACCTTAATTAATTTACTTTTCAAAGTTCTTTTATGGTTGCTAGCATGTCACCACAGAAATTATGTTGGTATCATTTACCTACTCGAGGACGAGCAGGATTTAAGCTTGGGGATGTTGATACGTCCAAAACGTATCTATAATTTCTGCTTGTTCCATGCATGTTTTGTGTGATATTGCTATGATATAGATATACTTTCATACACTTTTGATCATATTTGGACTAACCTATTAACTCAGTGCACCCCAGTGCCAGTTCCTGTTTTCTGCTGTTTTTCTATTTCAGTTTTCCCCCATATAAAAAGTGCCATAAAAATTCCGGGAAAAATACAGGAAAAATCAGCGTACAGGAAGCTTCGAGAAGAGCCCGGGAGGGGCCAGAGGGGAGCCAGGGGGGCCCAGGCGGCCACCCGGCGCGGCCCCACCCTTGGCCGCGCCAGGGGGGCGCCTGGGGGCCCTGGTCCACCTCTGGCCGCCCCCCTTCGCCTATTTATCCCCCGTCACGGGAAAACTCTAGAAGGAGAACCCTATTCCGCGAATTCGCCTCTGTTCCGCCGCCGCCGCGCTTCCAAGATCGGGAGCACCAGAAGACCTCTTTCCGGCACCCTGCCGGAGGGAGGATTGACCTCTGGGAGTCTCCTCTCCACCATGGATGCTCCCCGGATGTCTCGTGAGTAGTTTTCCTTGGACCATGGGTCCGTGATCAGTAAGTATGTGATGTTCTCCTCCCCTCTTTGATCTTCATTGTTTAGACCTCGTGATCTGCCCTACATGATCGAGGCACCTTTGTAATATTTCTGCTATTGCTATGTTGAGTTTGATAGGATCTGATGGATTATGAGATTATGTTCAGATTGTGATAGTGTAATATATTTGGTTTTTATCTCTTATATTTTTTGTTCCTAAGTAATTCTTGCATGTTCTCCGTTGCTGTTTATTGCATTGGCCAAGTAGTAGGTAGTAACTCCAAGAGGGAACGTTGTGCTAGATTGTGGGTTCATGCCCCCCCCCCCCCCGATGACACGCTTGAGTGACAGAAACATGAGTCTTGGGGATGTGCTGTTGCCACAAGGGGGAAAACAACGGTGCTTGTAACCGCGGTTACAAGGATTGTTTACTTTACGCAGAGTTCTTTTTAATGCAGTTGTCTGTTGCTTTGGGTTTACACTTTGGGTGGGGCTCGCAACTTAATACCAGCGAGATGTTCTGGATAGATATCTCAAGGTGGATGATTAGTAGTAGATGCAGTTGGATTTCGGTCTACTTATTTTGGCGTACTGCCCGTGCTTTTGAGCCTCTTCCTTTCTTTTGTAGCATAGTTAGCATTGCGGTGCGTTCATAATCCTATCAATTGCCTTTCTGTAATTTGTTTACCTCGCATAGCAATTTTATCGTCTTTTGGGAGAGAGACATCACTAGCGAACATCACGTATCCCGGTCCATATCCTTATCACTGTTTCCACGCTGCATTTACTTTAGTGCTTTTATTTGCTATCATTATCCTGTGCGTTTATCCTTTGTAAACAACAAGACCGGAGAGATTGACAACCTCTCTGAACTTCGTTGGGAACAAAGTTATCTGTGTCTATGTGCAGGTCCGCGTCAGTTGCGCCGCTGGCACCTACTTATCATCTCTCGAGTTTCTGCTGGAGACAAACCTTGGTATCTTCACCGAGGGAAAACTGCTGCTGCACTACATCTCAACCTTCCACTTGGGGTAACCAACGAAGGGGCGAGAAGCCATCAACGACCACGGCATGGCGCGGACGTACGCGGAGCGCGGGGGCACGACCAGAAGGACATAGGCGCCACGGGTGCGGCGCAGCCGGCCACCAGCCCGGATTGAGTCCCTTGTTCATCTGCGGGAGATGAGGAGCAACAGCGCTATGGCCGAGTCCATTGGCGTGAGTACCTCGACAGGGCCGTGTGCAGCGTCGTGGTGCTTACCGTCTTGGTGGTGGTAACCACCACGGCAAGCGATAAGACAGCGATGGCGTGGAGGCCAGGCGCGGAGCGCGGCCGGGCGTCGAAGGCGGGACGCAGGCGCTACCGTGTGAGGGGTGCGGCAGGGAGGCCGTGGTGTGGCCGCGAGAGACTATGCGGAACGCATCCACAGGCGTTGGACGGAGGGTCGGGCGCGGCCACAGGCGCGGAGGCCGTGGCGTGGCCGCGGATGGCTGAGCGGATCGCGCCCGAAGGTGGTGCTCCGGCCATTGGACGCCGATTGGAGCCGAGGGATCCACCGCCTGCAGTGCTTCGTGATGAGGCACGGGCGCGGCGAGGCCCGGCGCAGGGCGCACGACGCGGCACAGACGGACGATAGCCGATCGAGTCAGGGCAGCGAGGGCCTTGCGCCGGCGACAAGATCGCCAGCGGAAAGGACGGGGCATCGGAGATGCCACCGGCGGGCCAGGGCCTAGGCTGCGTCGTCTCCACTGAGTGGAAGTTCTTCGGCATCCATTCGCTCGATGGAGAGCAACGTGGCTGATAACGTATTGAGAGTAGAGAACGAGAGAGAGAATCAACGGATATAAAAATGAATCCATTCAATCTTTATTATGATGAATACATCTATTTATAGATTAAAAAAGACACCAAGTGAAAAGGTGTCTGTCCGAGAAGGCGTGAGGAACCGACATCGGTTCCCATATGACAACCGCCATCTATTCCTTAAGCATGGATTAATAGGATTAATTAAATCCTAACAAAAATTAACTGGATGAGCAAACTGAGTGGTAACATGTGTCGTCGAGACCCACTAATGATCCAGATGCCGGGACGGCAGTCGTTAGCAGGCAAGCGCAGGTCTCCTTGATGCTGATGCGGGTGCTCGCAAGTGGCGGTGGGAGTAGCCCGGTCAATAGCAAGCTCGATCCATCAACCACAAATCCGCCGGAACGAAAAATAATCTGCGGGCGTACCAATTCTATACCTCTATACCTAATAATAAAGGGAGGTGGCTTTCTTAGTCCGTTTTTGCGATTTTGCAAAAAAGCCCTTCTCTTTTTAGGTAATCAACCCGCAGTCCAAGTAGTCCGAAATAAAAAAATAATTTCTTCTTTAGGTACAGCTTCTTGGGCCGGCCTGCTGGCCCAGTTAATTTGCTCAAGGAAAAAGCCGGCCCATTAAAAATAAAAAAATAGCGCAGGTGCGTGTAGGGATTGGTGGTGATCGAACTCTCATAACCGTCGTGCATCACAACATATTCTTTGGTCCAACTCAGCTAGCGTATATTCAATAATACCACCTTGCTAACCTACATCTTTTTCAACCGGTTTATATACATCTGTGATTCATAGTTAGCAAGTCCCTCAAGAATATAGGTGAACTGGCTGCTTGAGAAACATAATGTGACGAATGAAGGTGATTGTGTGGCATGCGGGATATACATATGTGGCAAACTGATTAGCGCATAGTTAAATTGAGATTGGATGGCATAATTAAAGGATCAGCACATAATTGTGGGGATATACATATGGTGGGCTAATAGAGGATAATATACATGTATATAACAAACACGAGACGATTAGATAATTAAACGAGGTATTGATTGACCTTAGAACGAGTATGGTCTTGCAAAGAAAATTATGGTGGGATAATTAAAGGAGAACAATGCGAACGTGCATGAGGCTGATATTTTTTCCACACAAAAAATCCTAATTTTTCTATATTACCAAAAAAATGCGAAAAAACTTCCAATCTATTCATCCAACATCATGGCAATACAAAGAACACAAGAATCAGTAAAAAATATATCCATCTTCGTACACTATGTAACGACGACTACAAAAACTAGAGCGAGCCGAAGACACGCCGTCATCATCACCCCTGCATCACCGGGCAAACATTCTTGTAGTAAACAAGTCGTCGTGCTAAACCCCAAAAGACCAGCACATCAGAGCAACAACCATCATCGATGATGAGAAGCGTAGATTGGAAGGATCTAACCTGTAAACACACGAACGGATATTAGATCTAAGCAAATCCATCGAAAACAAACACCGACTGAATCCCTCGAGATTCTCCAGAGACAGGCCTCTATACGTCCACCGACGATGCAAGACACATCACCGAAACGGAGGCCAGACGGGAAGAATTTTATTCCATCTTCAAAAAGTCGTCGCCGCTTCGTTTTCTAACCAGGACACAAACCATAAATATACTAAAAAACACCTAAAAGGAGAAAATGCCCTCCCATCGGCAAGGTCCAGGATCCATAGCGCCTTCATGGCCCTAAGACCATGCGGGACAAGCCAGATCGGCGGCCGCCATTAACGGGAGGCGAAGGAACTCTAGAACTTGCGGTCGGCTAGGAGGAGAAAGATGTTTCGCGTGCACCTATCCTATGCTAAGAGGGTGTTTGGATCACTAGTGACTAGAGACTAGAGACTAGTAGTAGTCACTTTTAGTCAGTAAAACTCCAAACACCCCTGACTAATGGGTGACTAAAACTAGTTTAGTCTCTAGTCACCCCACCCCCAACTAAAAGTGACTAAAAGTCTCTTCTCTAATTAATTGGCGGGCCCATCCCATCGCACGCAGGGAGAGAAGAGAGATAAATGGTAGGGAGAGAGAAGAATTTAATACTGAGACATTTAATGCTGACTAGTAGTAGTCACCTTCCAAACAGGGTCTGACTAAAAACTTTTAGTCTGACTACTACTAGTCACATGACTAGAGAGTATCCAAACACCCTTTAAATCTGGCTCTAGCATTTACACTACCAAATTAACTACCATCAAGTACCAGACCTAATTAATTGCTTATAGAAAATCGGACCTTGGAGAATGTTTTTTTCATTGGTTGCATGTAAACGATAAGCAATCACACGGATGGGGCATCATTTAGAAATGGAGAATATGAATTTGCAGGGAAATCTTGAGTCATATTTGTTGGTTTAGGCGTTTTATTTCCCGTTGCAACGCACGGGCATGTTTCCTAGTAATAATAAAGGGAGGTGACTTTCTTAGTCCGTTTTAGTATTTTTGCTAAAAAACCCATCACTTTTAGCTAAATCAATCCACAGTCCCATGACTTCAACTACAGAAACGTCAGAGGCCGTGGGCCGTGGGCCGTGGGCCTTCTTCTCCCGTACGTGTGTGCTTGGAGAGCTGCTTCGAAACGATTTGGGAAACACCACACCTCGCTAAAGTAAACAACCGGATTGGCCTATTACTGTGCCCTACTTGTTGATTCATTTTTTATAGTATTTAAATAGTACCACCTCGGCTATTTAGGAAAAAGTTTAGTAATTTATATAGCTCGCGAGTTATCTGTACAATCAGCGGGCTGACTTAAGAATCAAATATGGATACGCTAACAGAAATAGAGTTAAAGGAAGGCGTTTCACCAAGCAGATCCGGGATTAAAGGATTAAATGAAGGTAGATTATGGAGCTAACAGATGTATCCTTAAAGAAGGGGATTAAATGAGGCCACTAAATGATGATTATAGGAGGGGGGTTGTGTACGTGAAATAAACTAGAAGCGTAATGCACAAAATTTACTTTAATTCTATAGGCGGTGAAAATTGCTTTTGGTGACCGAGCTCGATGGAGCCCTTTATTGTTGAACAATCAAACATTCAAATTTTACTATTTCAAAAGAATATAAAAATATATATGCAGGTATACAAGGATGATTTAATTCTATAGGCGGTTCATTATGCATTTTTACACAAAATTTACTTTGATTCTGTCTAGCGCTGCTTCTATATACAGTTCATTATTCACCTCACACGAAAATTGCTTTTGGTGACCGAGCTTGATGGAGCCCTTTATTGTTGAACAATCAAACATTCAAATTTTACTATTTCAAAAAAATATAAAAATATATATGCAAGTATACAAGGATGATTTAATTCTATAGGCGGTTCATTATGCATTTTTACACAAAATTTACTTTGATTTTTTCTAGCGCTGCTTCTATATACAGTTCATTACTCACACAAAATTTGCTTTTGGTGACCGAGATGGATGGAGCCCTTTATTTTTGAAAAATCCAACATTCAAATTTTACTATTTCAAACAAATCTAAAAAATATATGCAAGTATACAAGGATGATTTTCCTTAGGATACCTTGAAATGCGATTCGTGTATAAAAGATAAATTCATGGATTTTGGGGATGAATAGTATCATGTGTTGAAAAGTCTTGGATTTGTTTTTGTTGCACAACCCTCATTTCAACATGTTTTATTCTGAAAATTTATAGACATGTGCATCATGCCTCCATGTATATGTTTTTTTGGCTACAAAACACCCCACTCCATCTCACATTTACAAAAAATCTTATCAGAATATATAGCCACCAAATTATCAAGGAAAAAGTAAATGATCTACAAAATAACAAGCCCACTGATTGGTTGACTTGTGAAGCAATATGATTAAGTTGGCTCTGCCTAATTGCACCCATGTGCATGTTTCGATGCATGATGATGAACAACCGACAGAGACCAACATATGAAGACCGGCCTTCACCTCACCACACCGACGACGCTTGACAGGAACACCACACCATAGAGAGGAGAAGATCGGCCTTTATTATAGGTATTCGATAGATCTTATACACATGTCTTTAGGATTTCAACTTGAAAGCACACCGATGACGCCTTACAGGACTAGCGCACCATAGAGAGGAGAAGAACGACCTTTATTATAGATACACAATAGATCTTAAACAGATTTATTTAGGATTTTAACTTGAAAGCGCGTGATAAGGATGAGAGAGCAAAATAGAAATTGGAAATGGCTGAATATCTTTAATACCATTTTACCATCGTCAGCTCCTTCATGCTCTCCTCAGGCGAGCATATATTTCACCATTGCGTCCTTATCCAACCCTCCACCCCGCTCCTAACCTCCGAAAAGACTCCCTTGACTCCCCTTGATTGACTCTCCATCCAGGTGTTTGAGCTCCAGGCGATCCATGGCACCACCACATCGAGTTTAGCTACTCTTTTGGGCCCTCTTCAACCGGATTGACATACAACACGTACATGAGCTTGGATAGACCATAAGTATGTGATGTTTATTTTTTTCGTTGCAACGCACGGGCATATTTGCTATAATAATAAAGGGAGGTTGATTTCTTAGTCCGTTTTAGCAAATTTGCAGAAAATCCCCTGTTATTTCGGAAAATCAACCCGCGGTTCACCCTCAGCACAGAAAAAAAGACATATGTATGTGGGACGAACTAAGCCATCATCTTTCCGTGTATGGGTCGCCCGGAGTCGAAAAGAACTAAAAAAGCGCTAGGATTCGAACCGGTTTAAATTTTTTGTATTATTTTAAATGTGTTTGTGCCTTAAAAAACCATATGAAGTTTATTTTACGTACATCATAGGTATTTTATCATAAGATTAAAATTTTCTCCCTTTGTTTCAAGCAATATTTATTTTTATTGCTCCAAATATTACAAAAGAAATGTTTACACGATTTTAATTTTTTGTGTTATTATTTCCAAAATCCTAGATGTATCTAACTCACGAAAAAGTGTACCCGAAAAATTATTTTGTATTATTTTAAATGCGTTTGCGCCTTATTAAAACATAGAAAGTTAACTTTACGTACATCATAAGTATTTTATCATAAAATTGAAAATTTCTCTATTTGTTAAGAAAAATCTTTATTTTTATTAAAAAATATTGCTCCAAACATCAAAAAAAAATGTTCACGTGATTTTAATTTTTTCTGTCATACATTCCAAAATCTTATATGTAACTAACTCACGAAAAAGTTTACATACAAAAAAAACTCACGAAAAGTGTTCACATGTATTATTTTTATTATTATTTTAAATGCGTTTGTGCCTTTTTAAAATATATAATATAAAGTTAATTTTACATACATCATAGATATCTTATCATAAGATTAAAAATTTCTTCCGTTGCAACGCACGAAAATTGTCCTAGTAATGTCAAAATGAGCAGATAATAGTATTATCTTCGATTCATATTAATGAATTTAACTTTGTCTAGATTCGTATGTATTTAATTAAGTATTTAGATTCTAGTTAAGTATTTAGACTTGATGCATGTATATTTAGATAAATTTAAGTCTATTAATATGGATCCAAGGGAGAGTGATCAAGATGTTACCGGCTCCTGCGGCTGTAAGAGACACAAGCCTGGAATATCGAATAAAATAAAGAATTAAGATGCGGCTGTGTGTTGTTTTCGTTACCTGTACCGAGTCAGTTTTTTGCATTTTTGCATTTACGTTTACAAATGGTGTCGCGGTAAAGGAATCGCCACGAGGAGCCTCCATGGGTCAAGCTATCCGTTGGAAGGCCGAGGTCTCGTAGGAAAGCGTACCTCCACATCGATTCCTCGGAAAACAATCAATGGAACCAACGAGAAGCGACTGATAGTGGAACAAGTTCGGCCCCACTAAGAGCATGGTTAATAGTATAGTCAGCTGCTCTCTATAAGAAGATGCCATATTATTTATAGCTAAGTTAACAAGTACAATAATAAAGCTATAAGGAATACTACTTTAGCAATATGTGACCCATATGTCTATCTCATAAAATGCCTAGGAGCACGTGTTGCAGTTTGCTACTAATTAGTAGCCCGTTTTTCTTCTCTCTCCTCTTCTTTCTTCTCCAATTAAACATAAATATACTATTTTAATCCTTATAGTCAGCTGACTAAGCACTATTATACATGCTCTAAGATACTTGGACACCTCCGTCCAAATATCACTGTCCCAAGCCTGCAAGAGATCGCAATTAAATTCATAGTTCGCACTCTATATCTATATGGATTCAAAATAGTGCTAATTCTCGAGGAGCAATGTCATGCTTGAATCAGTTCAGGTGCACAATAATTTGAGGCAGGGAGGTGTGCACAACAAATTGCATCCAATGCACCAAGGAGCATTCATCGCGGAAGGATTAATTGTGTAGAAGGATAGATTGGGGTTTGGTGGAATTAAAGTTATTGCTTGAGCCTTGGAGGCATATATATAGGAGTACAATGATCTAGGGAAATTATAGGGAGCGAACATTCGCTCCAGGACATGGCAAGAACGAACGATTTAGATGACAACTGTAGTACAAATGCATGGCAATTTAGAGCACACGATTGTCATAAAACTCAAAAACGCAGCGAGTTGCCATGCGTTTGTACTGCGAGTTGCCATAAAAACGTTCGCACTTACCATGTCCTGGAGCGAACGATCGCTCTAAATTGTCATTCATGATCTATTTGAAGTACAAGTCAAGTTCAAAGAGTCTTACGCTATCTATGTTTCCTAATATAATCCATATACTCAACAAACTGAACAAGCGCGGAAGGATGGCCCCGGCTCACCTGGCGAGCACTTCATCCGTCGCCTTCTTCGCGGGCGCGGCGCGGGCGGACCCCGGCTCCTTCGCCCCGGCCAGCTTCCGCGGCGGCGATGGAGACGAGACCGGATCATCAAACAGCGGCGTCGGGCGCTCCCTCAGCTCCATCTTCCTCCGCTCTCTCTCCGCGTTCCTGGTCTCCATCTTCCTCCGCTCTCTCTCCACGGTGCTGGTCTCCATCTTCCTCCGCTCTCTCTCCGCGGTGCCGTCTCCACCTTACTCCGCTCTCTCTCCATAGTGCCGGCCTCCACCTTCCTCCGCTCTCTCCGCGGTGCTGGGCAGGGGGCGCGGGAGGTTTCGAAATTGCTTCCGGGTTGAGAATCCCACCGAGCCTTCATATAGTTTCCTTCTCTTTTAGATTCAGATTTAACTGAATTATTTGCGTTTCCCTGGCGCTCTGACGCCCTGGCCCACGTCCGCTCACGGCGGCCTCCATGAGAGGTGGTGCTGCTGGGGTTCTACGGCGATGTGGAGGGGCCGAGCTTGGGGGAGTGGGAGGAGGAGCCGGCGGGCATGACCTGCTCCGCGTGCAGCTGCCGTCGAGACCGCCGTCTCAGCCAGCCCCTGCGTGCGGAGCGCCCCTCCGTCGCTGCTGCGGAACAGCGGCAGCGCCCACATCGTTCGACCCCGCGCTCTCTTGCGGTGCGTCCCGTAATCGCCTGGCGCGCGTACGAGATTTGTCGGGGACCGCGCACCTTTGTTCAATTCTAACACGAGTGTCCCTTGATCCCGATCCGCTAATTACGCTCCTCCCCCGCGGCGCCTCCTGTGCGACTCGGGGCCAACCCTAGACGGGTCGCCGCCAACACCTCCCCTCCACCTTCTCTGTCGCTTCGCCGCCGACGGAGGTGGTCGCAGGCCAAGCCGTGAGCCACCCAGGATGGTGGTGGCGGGGCTCCTCCGTGGCGGTAGTGTGGGCTTCGGATCTGGGCGGCGGATGGGCACATGTGCGGCCGCGGCTGGACATGGTTTACGGTGGCGACTCGGCGCGGACCACAGCGGCTCAGGCCGGCGCCGATGCGTCTTGGGTTCGCTGGTGACGGGGTGTCGACGTGGCCACTTCCACATGGCTTCCCACCCGCGATGTCATGCACCTGCGCCAAGATCCTGGACGCGCTCCCTCGACCCGGTCTGACGACGGGCGGTCGTCAGATCGTTCGTAAGGTGGTCTCCGTCCACAGGAGGCACCGAGGTCCATGATCGTCCAGATCTGACGCCCGTTGGACCTGCTAATCTTCGAGCATCATGTCATCGATCTGGCTCAAGCTGATCTCTTTGAAATGGACGCCGATGAGTTCCGGTCTCCTCTTTGAGATTTCCCCAGTTTTGCGAATGATGTCACCGAATATCTAGTTTGGAATCGATCCGGTCGTGTGCGCCCTTCTCTCCGGCCAGCGTGGCTTCATGAGGGCGTGGCGCGAAGCTTCACCTTTTTGTTACTGTCATGGGACATGTCTAAATATAGATTTATAAGGTATAGACAGAGGTGGAGAAAGTTATGGCAATTAAGATCGGAGGTCCATAATGATGGAAAGGTATTATGGTTGCGTTGTGGACTGGCGGCACATGTTTTTCTTGGGTGTTTGGTGTTTGGCGACTTGCAGTAGCAGCCTTGGCAAGTGGGGATGGCAACTCAAGTGAACTGCATTTTCGATGGTGCTCCTCGAGTACCGAGTCAAGATTTACAGAATAAAAACCCAAGGTCTGACATTCATTGGTTGTACCTGGCAATGGCTTATCTGAAGACGTTGTTTTGAAAACTTGGTCTTTCTCCGGGGTGAAAACCCAAGATCTTCGATCGGACAACGACAACACTTGTGCATTGTTTCTTTCTTGGAGGCGTCGCTTTTGGAGAGCATAGTATGTAGTACATGTGTTGTATTCGGTGGTGGTTAGAGTGCTCTTGTTGCGAGTGGTTGTACACCACGAGGGGCCTTTATTTTTATTTTATATGTTTTCTTTGTTGTGTGCATCCTGGATGTCTTCTAACATCTTGTCGATGCAGACACTGGGTGTAATTTGTATCCTTGCGATATTAATATATATTCCCTTTTACAAAACAAACAAAAAACACATTGGTTTCGAGATTGGTTTATTATTGCTCCCAGTTCGTGATCACCAGCTGATCTGAGCTGGTTCGTTTATGGAACTCGTGTTGTGTCTGCTTGAGTTGGGGCTGCTTTCCCTCGTCCAATCTGGCTGTTTCATGAGCACAACTCAAATTACCAGTTGAGTGGGTTGAATTGTTTAGAGGTAAAAGCATTAGAGACCCACAAACTTGCAACATGGGTGATGGTCTAGTCCACAATCTTGCAAATTGTGATGCTGCAAACCCATAGCTTCCTAGGTGGGTGCTAACTAGTCCATAGTCAACCATGCGATGACACTTGGCACCACGCTGGCGGAAGCGGAGCTGAGCCCGTGGGCTGGGAATTGTTCGAAAACCCCCTTGGAATTTTAGTGAAAATCACAATCGCACATTACTTGGGCGCGCCGTCGGTTACGTGATTTATTGACTTGCCTGTTCTTGTTCGTAGGAGAGTGATGGCTTCTCGCCCCTCGTTGGTTACCCCAAGTGGAAGGTTGAGATGTAGCACAGCAGTAAAATTTCCCTTGGAAAAGATACCAAGGTTGAAAGTGAATCCAGTAGGACTCTAAGATCGACAAGTAGGTGGTTCAGCAAGTGAGGTGTCGTTTACTCAATTCACTTGCTTAGCCTGGACATGCACACATAACATATATCTTTGCTCCCAACGAGTACAAAGGGGTTGTCAATCCCTCTGGCCTTGTTGTTTACAAAGGATAAAATGCAAGGGTTGATGGTAGTGATAATTGCAACGAAAGGTAAAATCAGTAAATAAAGTGAAGGTGTAAACATTGGTGGAAATATGGACCGGGGTCCCAAGATGTTCACTAGTGATGTCTCTCTTCCAAAAGACGATAACTCGTTCATTACGAACTTTCATATGCATGGCATGGAAAAGAAGCCCACTGAATTGCATGTGATGCTGAAGATAGCAGAGCAGGACATTAAGAAGGGCACACATCAAGTGTTGATGGTGCAGAACACAACCAAGTTCAAGAAGTCATGGACCAAGAAGAAGGCTAACACAAAGGGCAAGTACAAGTACAAGTATGTGATCCCGTGTAACAGCCCACATGTAATGCCTATGAAACACCTTGTAATTTTTTTGGCCTGTTGGACTTGTAACATAACATGGTAGTTGGTCTTGAAATTTCATGTGGTGATTTCCAATTGCTTTGGGATTGGAGCCCATCTGTTTTGTTTTCAATTGCTCCCAACTGGGTTCAAGTAGCATGCTCATGCAATTGTTCCAATTGCATTTCAACTCCCCTCAACCTCAAACTTGGCCTAGCCAATTCTTTTGGCTTGCCAAGGTTTTCCAAACTCTCAATCCATTTTTTTGCAACTTCCAACAACAGGAGCCCTAGTTCAAAGTGTTTTTGAATTCAAAAAGAGCCCCACATCTTGTTGTTGCCAAAAATGCTCAAACCATTTTTAGAAATTGAAGAATATTGCAAGCATCATTTTACACATTTTTATGTATTTTTAAACCTTGTAATTAAGTCGGGAAAACTCTAAATCCTTTCTGTTTTTTTAATGGAAAAGGACAGGCATGGGGGGTTTCCTTTCCTTCTTTTCTTCCCATTCATGTTGCAGGCCCAGCCCACCTGGGCCTTTCCCTCCTTCTCGGGCTAGAGCCCAGCCGCGAAGGGGTAAGTGGAGGGCGCCTGAGCCGTTTGATCTGCATCCAAGGGCTCTCCTCCTTCGTCTTTCCAACGTGGACAGAGGTCCCCTCCCCCCTCCTCTCTCACGAGCGTGTCCGGCCACGGGAGCTCCCTATTTGAGGCCACCGGAGACCCGGGGAACCTAGGGTTCCCCTCCTCCAATTTCCCCCCTTGGCTCGCCGCCGCCGCGCTCAATTGCTTTGATCCGCCCCGCCACTGCCGCAGGTGACCGGAGCACAATTCACCGCCGTTGATCCGTGTCGTCGTCCACGCGTTCGCGCTCGCCCTCCTGCAGGCCTTTCTGACCCCTTCCCGTCGGCATCGTGGTTGCAGGAGCTCCACCGCGGTCCCACGACGTAGCACCCCCGCGGCGCAGCCGTTCTGCTTCGCCGTTGACCGTCCGCTCCGTTGTCCCCTCCAAGGTGTCGAGGCCGTCCCCGAGAACCCCAAGGTGAGCCTCTAGTGCTCCCCTGCTCCCTCGTTCGCTCGTAGTAGATAGGCCCGTAGTTTTACGTTTTCGGCCGCTGTGTCGCGGGTCCCGGCCAGTCCGGGGGTCACCGTGACAATGGCATCACCGAGGTGTGCGCGGACGTGCTCTGTACACGTCTGGGACGCGTCTGTGGCCTCAAAGGAGAGGGCTTGCGCGTGTTTTAAAATTTCCTCGCCGGTGTCTGAAGAAAACGCGGTAGACAGTGGCACCGCCGTGATCTTCAGTCGATCATCGCGTCGCCGTCGTGGAGCTAGGGGTTGGATCTGGAGTACAGATGCGTAGGTGGAGGTCCCAGCTTCGTTTAGAACACCGTAGCGCGGCCGGAGTTGGTCTGTGTGCACCGCTAGGCTCGCCGGAAGATCGTCGGGATTGCGCGGGTTCCGGATCTTCAGAGCAGGCCGTCTCCTCTCTGATCCCGTGAGGATTCCGGCGAGGTAGGAGGAAGTTAGTGGCCATGGCGTGCACAGTTGTGCAGAGGGAGGTGCCCTCTCGAGATTCCCCGTGGTAGCTCGCGGGGAGGTGGTCGGAGTGCGACGCTAGGTTCGCCAGAAGTTTTTGCCGCGTCAAGTTCAGAGGGAAGGTGTCGCCTTTCTTCAGAGGGCGCGGGTTCAATTCAGAGGGGGGCTGCCGAGCTGGGCCTGGAAGGAGAGAAGTGGCCTTTGGCCACGATCCAGAGGGCGCGACATTTTTCTTTTTTGTTGATTTTTCTTTTCTGTCTCAGCCGAGCTGGGCCGAGGAGAGGAGAAGGAGAGATGGGCCCTGGCGCCCGAGGCAGCCCATGTGGGATATGCCCTTTCTTTTCTTTTTCTTTTCATTTTTTTCTGTTTAATTTTCAATTTGAATTTGAATTCAAATTCAAATCGATTTTTAAACTTGAGTCTCGTTTTGGGCATCCAATATATGAAGTTGGGGTAGCTTGAGCCACTGATCATCATGGTGATGTTCATTCTGAATTTTGCCCCTTCCAAAATTGGAGTGATGGTAAATTTGCAAATAGGCCCCCTTTTTCATAGGTTTTTGCAACTACTTCTCAAAAAATCAAATATGGCAACCCATATATGACTCTTGGGTAGTTTTTCCCAAGGAACAGTGTGGTGATATTTGTTTTACCATCTGAGCCGTTCCCAAAATGCAAGTGGTGCAACATTGCACTCAGGCCCCTGAATTCATTTGAATTTGCAAATGTGCTTTGTAAATTCAAATGGTGCCATGTCTTATATGGTTTTGGGGTAGAAAAATGCAGGGATTCAAATGGTGATGTCCATTTGGAGTTTTGTGCAACTCAAATGGACATGGTGCAAACACTCAACTTTTTCAATCATTGCCCATCATATCTTGCTTTATTCCAACTTCAGTGCATGTTGAATTCTGATCATTTGATCATTTCAAGTTCTTTTCAATGTCATCTTCAAATCTTTGCTACATCAAACCAGCCCTTAACTTGTTGTCATATGCAATGTGGCTGGATCCTTTTTCTTCTGTTGTATATCCCGTGGTGTCAACTTCTCCGACACTTTCTCCGTCTCCGGAATCGTTAGTTTTATTTTACGATGCTTTACTTTGTTAAATTGTTATTATTGTTTCATGCCATGCCATGTTTCCATGCTACTTACACCAAGAATTAATGGCTAAGACCAAAGCCATCAACGTAAATAAATTGCATATGAAGTTGTTCACGTGTCGTCACCACCTTCATTTAAATCTGACTAGATAGGGTCACATCATGTCTATTAAAATTGATCATACAATCCATGCATGTGCATTGCAAACACTGCTTACTTGTGTGCCTTTCCTTTCCGGTACTTTACATTAGCACCTGAGCCTGCTGATGGCGCGAGAGTTGACAGGTGTAGTCTCCTCGCCCTTCGTTGGTGAGCCCCAAGTGGAAGGCATGATGCAGCACATCAGCAAATTTCCCTCAGTAAAGATAGCAAGGTTTGTCTCCAGTAGGACTCCAGAGATGATAAGTAGGTGTCAGCGGCGCAACTGACACGGACCTGCACACAGACACAAATAACTTTGTTCCCAACGAAGTTTAGAGAGGGTGTCAATCTCTCCGGTCTTGTTGTTCACAAAGGATCAAACCCAAGGGATAATGATAGCAACTGAAAGTAAAAGCAGAAAATTAAATTAGCGTGGAAACAGTAATGAGGATATGGACCGGAATACGTGATGTTCACTAGTGATGTCTCTCTCCCAAAAGACGATAAAACTGCTATGCGAGGTAAACAAATTACAGAAGGGCAATTGACAGGATTATGAACGCACCGCAATGCTAACTATGCTACAAAAGAAAGGAAGAGGCTCAAAAGCACGGGTTGTACGCCAAAATAAGTAGACCGAAATCCAACTGCATCTACTACTAATCATCCACCTTGAGATCTCTATCCAGAACATCTCGCTGGTATTAAGTTGCGAGTCCCACCCAAAGTGTAAACCCAAAGCAACAGACAACTGCATTAAAAATCACTTTGCGTAAAGTAAACAATCCTTGCAACCGCGGTTACAAGCACCATTGTTTTCCCCCTTGTGGCAACAACACATCCCCTAGACTCATGTTTCTGTCACTCAAGCGTGTCATCGGGGGGCATGAACCCACAATCGAGCATAACGTTCCCTCTTGGGGTTACTACCTACTACTTTGCCAAAGCAATAAACAACAACGGTGAACATGAAAGAATTACTTAGGAACAAAAATATAGGAGATAAAAACGAAATATATTACTCAATCACAATCTGAACATAATCTCATAATCCATCAGATCCCATCAAACTCAGCATAGCAACAGTAAAAAGATTACAAAAGTGCCTCGATCATGTAGGGCAGCTCACGAGGTCTAAACCATGAAGAACAAAGAGGGGAGGAGAACATCACATAGCTACCTATCACGGACCCATGGTCCAAGGAAAACTACTCACGAGACATCCGGGAAGCATCCATGGTGGAGAGGAGACTCCCGGAGGTCGGCCCTCCCTCCGGCAGGGTGCCAGGAAGAGGTCTTTTGGCGCTCCCGATCTCGGAAGCGCGGCGGCGGCGGAATAGAGGAGAGATCACGAAAAGGGGTTCTGTCCCCGAGGGTTTCACGTCACGGGGGATATATAGGCAAAGGGTTGCAGCCAGAGGTGGACTAGGGGCCCCAGGCGCCCCCTGGCGCGGCCAGGGGTGGGGCCGCGCCGGGTGGCCGTCTGGGCCACCCCTGGCTCCCCTCTGGCCCCACTCGGGCTCTTCGCGAAGCTTCATGTATGCTTATTTTTCCTATATTTTTCCCGGAATTTTTCTGGCCCTTTTTATATGGGGGAAAACAGAAATAGACAAACAACAGAAAACAGGAACTGACACTGTGGTGCACTGAGTTAATAGGTTAGTCCAAATATGATCAAAAGTGTATGAAAGTGTATCTAGATCATAGCAATATCACACAAAACATGCATCGAGCAGGCAGAAATTATAGATACATTTTGGACGTATCACCTGCCGAGGAGACTTACGTGGAGGTTTCCGACACCGAGCCCGAGGATCCTGCTACGTCTACTCCGTGGACCGATTACCCAGGAAAGGGGAAGATTTATGCCATTACTTGATACCTTTCTGCCTACCTGCCTAGCTGTAGTCTAGAACGACTGTTTGAACCTATCCACCTTGTTTATGCCAAAATCAAAAACTAAACAGCCATGATCCCCACATCCCAGCAAAACCTTGTATTGCTAGGTTACCGCTGCTCAGCCTTTGCTTAGTATGAGTAGTTAAACTTGCTGCTTATCCTATGCTATGGTTTGGATATCATGTTATTACAGAAGTTGGTTGATATTTATTATTATTATGATGTTAATTTTTACTTGACAAAAGATGGGAGACCAGGCTGTTCCCGCATGGTGTTTTGTTCCATTTGAGTCACCTAGGTCCCGAGTTCCGGGTATTGTGTTTCTTAACGAGCGTGCCTAATCGTGTGTGGGATTCTATGGGGTCCCCTTGTCTTACCTACCTAGCTTCATACAGTTCTAGTGGTGGCCCGAGCTGATTTACTATTTGCAACGTGTGTGTGCTGGTGGTACCCCAGTTGTTTACAAACCACCCCGGGCCAGGAGGACTTGTTCCTTGGCTGGCCCACCTTGTCCGGCTGAGGACCTAGTGTCCCATGTGTGATTAACCGGGTATCCAAACCTGTGACAGACGGTAGAGACCAATTCGAGAGCGCGGCCGGCTTTTGAGTTGGGTGTCGACTCACCGGGGGCCACCTGGAGTTGTGCGTTGTTAGTTAGAGGGACTCTGACGTTCCAAAGTTTCGGGTGTTTACCTAGCCAAGTGGAAACCGGACGTACATGCGAAGCCTATGATGGGCAGTTGGTACACCCCTGCAGGGTTAAATCTTTTCGAAAATCCGTGTCCGCGGTTATGGACGACTTGAGACCTACTCCTTATTCATAGAATAACATCAAAGATTGGTTCATAATTAAAACTTTCCTACCGTGTGATTGCCTTGGTTTCTTTTCTTCGTCCAGGGGGATCGAGAGAAGATCCAGGTTGTGTTATGTTTGGCGTAAGCAGGTGAATAGCAGACTTATGACACGATGTCACGTGCAGTCTTGGATCTTACCCCTATTCTAATAGAACGATAGACACCATATATGCTAGTGCGGCTGCAACCTTTACTTTTACCTTGTCCTACCGTAGGGAGTTAGTTATCCTGTAATGATATAATCTCACCCCTGGTTTCCTTTTGTGCTTTTACTGTTTTGCCTGATCGGCCGCTGCAGTTGACTACTACCTCGACCCGAGCACCGGACGATACTTCGTGGAGGTGCCCCCGAAGGATGACGATGAGGATGACTTCGATCAGTAGATCCTATAGTTGGGCTCCGACGATCCGTGGGTGGGCTATTTATGTGCAGCCCTCTCTAGGGCCATTTGGATTTTGACCGTACTCGGTCTTGATTGTCTTCCGCTTGTTGCATGATGTACTATTGGGTCCATGGACCTTTGAGATGATGTAATAAATACCAGTGGTGATGTATGTTCTCGACTCTATATATTTATGTCTTAGTATAAAGTTCATTGCTCTTATATCTGTTGTCGAGAATCCGGCAGCAACACGAGTGCGAGTGTCTTGAGTCGGTGGCATTTTATGCGCTACTAACTTGAGCGGGACGCGGAAGCGACTAACTCGAGTTAGCACTGCATCGGGGGCCTTACAACTTGGTATCAGAGCAGGATTGACTGTAGGACCCCTTACTGGCCGAAGTTGAGTCTAGAAACTATTTTGTAGTTATTAAGGAAAAATTGGAGAGTAGGAACTCGTTCTTTTTCTTCTTACCCCACCCTCCCACCCCTTTTTCCGTGAGGAAGTGCAACGTTGTTTTCTCTCTGCAACTTATCCCCTTTCAAAACAAATATAGGTTCTCATTTACATGAGGCTCCGATTCCTCTATAATTTTTTGCTAGCGACGAGAAGGGTTGGCGTACGTTGAGAACACTGAGCCGCCACTTGGGGTTGACAGCTCCACCTCGCTTACGGCGTACCTCAGGTGAAACTCCTATACAGGGATGGTTGGCATCCTCCAGATGTGGTTCCTCCCCCTATAGGAGACCGCTTCGGCGGGCCGCTCAGGGCTGATGTCTCAACGTTCAGGTCTTCAACCACTCGTATATATTGTTGTGTGCTCGCTAGCAGATTATTATCTTGGATTCGGATGATCTTGGTTTGGGGATTCCAGTAGCACCTAGCTTTCGACTTTCCGGGTTAACCTTGGTGGAATTTCAGCCTTCGGCTTTCTCATACCTCGTGAGGAAGTTTTGTTGTCAATATTGCTTTATCTTCTGGTTTCGTCAATGTTTCTACCATGTTCTCATAAGTGTTCCTGTATACAGGATGCCAAGAGAGAACATGCCGCGGCCAGAGAACCCTCTCCTTGGGGAGGCTGTGACCGTAGTGGCTCAGGGCACAGCTGCGATCTTACAGATGCTGCAGAACCAGACTGCCCAGAGGAGTGATCGACCACAGTACACCACTCTGCAGCAGTTCCTTGCTATCAACCCCCCTAGGTTCTCCGAGGCTCGAGACCCGCTGGAAGCGGATGATTGGATCGCAGAGATCAAGAAGCACTTCAATGCAAACACGCTTGAGTGACCGTTCGCCTTCTTCCAGCTTAAGGGTGCAGCAGCCAGCTGGTACGATACCTACAAGGCCAACAAGGGCGATGCTATCATCACGTGGGCAGACTTCGTCGCGGACTTCAGAGCAGCACATATTCTGAGTGGCTTGATGGACAGGAAGCGAGAGGAGTTCTTGGCTCTGAGACAGGGTGACAGGTCAGTTCAGGAGTACAACCTGGCCTTCGTCAGGCTCGCCAGGTACGCTTCGGAGGAGGTCAGCACAGAGGCCAAGCGGATTGCCAGGTTCCGTGGGGGTCTCACTACAGAGATCAAGTACGCACTAACCCAGTGCAACCCCACGCTGTTCTCGCAGTTCGGGGATAAGCTATCCGCCAGGAGTCAGCCAGAGCAGAGTGGGATACCGACAGGAAGCGCCAGAGAGAGCACAGCTCTGCAGTGATGGTCCACAAGAAGGCAAAGACTTGGGTTACAGAGGCACCACCGCAGAGGCAGCAGTTCCAGCAGAGGGGGGCAGTTGTCCGCACTTTTGCCTGCCCTCCCATCCCAGATCAGCAGGGGCCTCGCTCTACACCACCACACGCGAGGCCACCCACGCCGAAGTCCCAGTCCAGGCCAGGCGAGATCTGCTACAAGTGCAGGGAGCCGGGGCACACTTCTCCCAACTGCACCGACCCGCGCTTTTCTCAGCTCCCACCGCCTCCACCTCGCTCTACTCCGAGCACTGCGATGTTGAAGGCATGATGGCGCGAGAGTTGACGAGTGTAGTCTTCTCGCCCTTCGTTGGTGGGCCCCAAGTGGAAGGCGTGATGCAGCACAGCAGCAAAATTCCCTCAGTAAAGATACCAAGATTTGTCTCCAGTAGGACTCCAGAGATGATAAGTAGGTGTCAGCGGCGCAATTGACGCGGACCTGCACACAGACAAAAATAACTTTGTTCCCAACGAAATTCAGAGAGGTTGTCAATCTCTCCGGTCTTGTTGTTCACAAAGGATCAAACACAAGGGATAATGATAGCAACTGAAAGTAAAAGCAGAAAAGTAAATGAGCGTGGAAATAGTAATGAGGATATGGACCGGGATACGTGATGTTCACTAGTGATGTCTCTCTCCCAAAAGACGATAAAACTGCTATGCGAGGTAAATTTTTTACAGAAAGGCCATTGACAGGATTATGAACGCACCGCAATGCTAACTATGCTACAAAAGAAAGGAAGAGGCTCAAAAGCACGGGCAGTACGCCAAAATAAGTAGACCGAAATCCAACTGCATCTACTACTAATCATCCACCTTCAGATATCTATCCAGAACATCTCGCTGGTATTAAGTTGCGAGTCCCACCCAAAGTGTAAACCCAAAGCAACAGACAACTGCATTAAAAAGCACTTTGCGTAAAGTAAACAATCCTTTCAACCGCGGTTACAAGCACCGTTGTTTTCCCCCTTGTGGCAACAGCACATCCCCTAGACTCATGAATCTGTCACTCAAGCGTGTCATCGGGGGGCATGAACCCACAATCGAGCATAACGTTCCCTCTTGGGGTTACTACCTACTACTTGGCCAAAGCAATAAACATCAACGGAGAACATGCAAGAATTACTTAGGAACCAAAATATAAGAGATAAAAACCAAATATATTACTCAATTACAATCTGAACATAATCTCATAATCCATCAGATCCCATCAAACTCAGCATAGCAACAGCAGAAAGATTACAAAAGTGCCTCGATCATGTAGGGCAGCTCACGAGGCCTAAACACTGAAGAACAAAGAGGGGAGGAGAACATGACATAGCTACTGATCACGGACCCATGGTCCAAAGAAAAATACTCACGAGACATCCGGGAAGCATCCATGGTGGAGAGGAGACTCCCGGAGGTCGGCCCTCCCTCCGGTAGGGTGCCGGGAAGAGGTCTTCTGGTGCTCCCGATCTCGGAAGCGCGGCGGCGGCGGAACAGAGGAGAGATCGCGAAAAAGGGTTATGTCCCCGAGGGTTTCACGTCACGGGGGATATATAGGCGAAGGGGGGCAGCCAGAGGTGGACCAGGGGCCCCAGGCGCCCCCCTAGCGCGGCCAGGGGTGGGGCCGCCCCGGGTGGCCGCCTGGGCCACCCCTGGCTCCCCTCTGGACCCACTCGGGCTCTTCGCGAAGCTTCCTGTACGCTGAATTTTCCTATATTTTTCCCGGAATTTTTCTGGCACTTTTTATATGGGGGAAAACTGAAATAGAAAAACAGCAGAAAACAAGAACTGACACTGTGGTGCACTGAGTTAATAGGTTAGTCCAAATATGATCAAAAGTGTATGAAAGTGTATCTAGATCATAGCAATATCACACAAAACATGCATGGAGCAAGAAGAAATTATAGATACGTTTTGGACGTATCAAGGTACAGCCACGTGAAGTTCGAGTGAACAACGTGATGCTCACAGATGCTCAGCAGTCTTCAGAGATCGTTCTTGTAGGTTGCTTATGTGTTCAGTTCCAGCGACAGTTCTGTTCGATTCCGGAGCTTCCCATTCGTTCATATCCAATGCCTTTGCTATGTCACTTGACCTTCCAAGAGAGCAGTTTCCTAGACCGCTCTCAGTTTGTTCTCCGGGCTCTAGAGTGGAGTCTTCCAGGGTTGTTCCAGATGTGGAGATCCGTATTCAGGGCATTGTTTTCACAGCATCCCTGATTGCCTTGCCTCGTTCCGACATTGATGTCATTTTGGGCATGGATTGGCTTGTGCAGCACAAGGCCAATATTGATTGTCCAACCAGATCAGTGAAGTTGACACATGATTCAGGTGTAGAAGTCTTGTACACTTGTGGCTCTATGACATGATCAGCATAGTTGTACACTTTGAACGCAGGAGTTGCACCTTTTCTCGAAGTGGTCAGAGTTGTCTGTGAGTTCCCACACGTCTTTCCAGAGGAGTTGCCAGGAATTCCCCCAGTTCGAGCTATTGAGTTCGTTATTGAGCTAGAGCCTGGTACTCAGCCGATTTCTCGGCATCCGTACAAGATGTGTTCGGAGGAGTTGATTGAGTTAAAGAAGCAGTTGAAAGAGTTGGAGGAAGGCGGTTTTATCCGTGCAAGCACTTCCCCTTGGGGCTCACCAGCTTTGTTTGTCAAGAAGAAAGATGGGACTAGCCGCTTGGTCCAGGACTATTGCGGTATTAACAAGAAGACCATCAAGAACAAATACCCTTTACCCCGCATCAATGATCTGTTCGAACAGTTGAATGGGGCTAAGGTGTTTTCCAAGCTTGACTTGAAGATGGGGTATCATCAAATCCATGTTCGTGAAGAGGACATTCCCAAGACCGCATTCAACACACGTTATGGGCTGTATGAGTTCACAGTCATGACTTTTTGGTTCTCAAACGCTCCTCCGACCTTCATGAGAGCTATGAACTATTTGTTCCAAGAATTGCTTGATGTGTTTGGGATCCTCTACCTCGACGACATTCTTGTCTATTCCAAGTCAGAGGCTGAACATGAGGAACATCTACGCCTAGTGCTGCAGAAGTTGAGAGAGCACCGTTACAATGCCAAGTTCTCCAAGTGTGAGTTTTGGCTGGACAAGGTCAATTTTCTGGGCCATGTTATTTCCGCTGAGGGAATTGCGGTTGATCCAGAGCGAGTACGCACTATTCAAGAGTGGGCTCCGCCGAAGAATATGAAGGAGCTAAGGAGTTTTCTCGGCCTCGCCAGTTATTGCAGGAGGTTCGTGCAAAATTTCTCCAAAATAGAAAAGCCAATGACTGAATTGTTGTGCAAAGGCAAACGATACACTTGGTCACCAGCTTGCCAGTCAGCCTTCGAGGAGTTGAAGGAGAAGTTGACCACAACTCCAATCCGCACGCCGCTAGATGAGTCACAGCCTTTTCAGGTGTTTTGTGATGCCTCATTGCAAGGTCTAGGCGGAGTTTTGATGCAAGGCAGAAATATTGTGGCTTACACCTCACGGTAGTTGAAGACGAGTGAGAGGAATTATCCCACGCACGACTTGGAGCCTGTAGTAGTTGTGCACGCGTTGATCACTTGGCGACACCTCCTCTTAGGGAGGAAGGTGGATGTGTTCACCGACCACAAGAGTCTGAAGTACTTGTTCACTCAGCCAAATCTGAACTTGAGGCAAAAAAGATGGCTTGAAACCATTACTGAGTACACAGTTGATATTTAGTACACGCCTGAGAAGGCGAATGTCATAGCTGATGCGCTGAGCCGCAAGGGCAATTGCAATAATATCCAAGTGCAGAAGATCCACCCTGATTTATGTGAGTCCTTTCGAAGGCTCAATCTCGAGCTAGTTCCAGCAGGCTACCTTTCCAACCTTGTGGTGGAGCCCACTATCCATGAGAAGATCCGTGAAGCTCAGTCTGGCAGCTCAATGATACAAAAGATCAAACAGGGTATTGCCGCCTCAGTTCCAAAGTACGGTTGCTTTTCACTGCATAATGACAACACTGTGTTGTTCGAAGAGAGAGTTGTTGTTCCCAAGGAGGGAGATCTCAGAGAGGTCATCATGAAGGAAGCCCATGATTCCAAGCTATCGATTCACCCTGGCAGTACAAAGATGTATCAAGATCTCAAGAAAAGCTTTTGGTGGACTCGTATGAAGCGGGATGTTGCCCGTTACGTGTCTCAGTGTGATGTGTGCAGGAGAGTGAAGGCACAGCACCAGAAGCCTGCAGGGTTGCTTCAGCCACTTGAGATTCCGGAGTGGAAATGGGATCACATAGAGATGGATTTCATCACAGGCTTCCCCTTGTCGCAGAAGAAGAACATTGACATCTTTGTTGTCATTGACAATCTTTAAAAAGTTGTCCACTTCGGTCCAGTGAAGGACTCCATTTCAGCAGCTCAGTTGGCGGATTTGTACACCGCAAGAGTTGTGTCTTTGCATGACATTCCCAAGAAGATCAGTTCTGATAGAGGCAGCCTTTTCACCTCTAAGTTCTGGAAGGCCTTTCAATAGGCGATTGGTACGACAGTGTTGTTCAGTACCGCTTATCACCCTCAGACAAGTGGGCAAGTCGAGCGCGTGAACCAAATCCTCGAGGACATGCTTCGAGCATGTGTCATATCCTTTGGCATGAAGTGGGAAGAGTTTTCCGTATGCTGAGTTCTCTTACAACAACAGCTATCAGGCAAGTCTGCAGGCAGCACCGTTTGAAGTCTTGTATGGCCGCAAGTGCAGGACACCTTTGAACTGGTCCGAGTCAGGTGAGAGGCAGCTGTTCGGTCCAGATGTGATCCAAGAGGTAGAGGACAGAGTGAAGATTGTCCGAGAGCACCTAAAGGAAGCACAGTCTAGGCAGAAGGCCTATTATAACAAAAGGCACCGTGGTGTAGCGTTTCAGGTTGGTGATTGGGCGTACCTGAGAGTGTCTCCATTGAGGGGAACTCACCGCTTTGGCATCAAAGGAAAGCTCGCTCCAAGATTTGTCGGACCTTTCCGCATCCTTGAGACAAGAGGACCTCTTGCCTTTCGGCTCGAGCTTCCAGAGAGTCTGTCCATGGTGCATGACGTGTTCCATGTGTCCCAGCTAAAGCAGTGCTTCAAGCAGCCAGTGCAGGCCGTTGACTTGGGCGAGATCCAGCTGAGTGCAGACCTTTCCTACTCAGAGCATCCAGTCCGTGTTCTTGAGACGTTCGAGCGCAAGACTCGCAATAAGACTGTCAAGTTCATGAAGGTTCAGTGGGCACATCATTCGGAGAAGGAAGCAACATGGGAGCGTGAAGATCATCTCCGTTCTGAGTATCCCGAGCTTTTTCATGCTTAGATCCCGGGACGAGATCCATTGTTGGTAGGGAGAGCTGTAACAGCCCACATGTAATGCCTATGAAACACCATGTAATTTTGTTTGTCCTGTTGGACTTGTAACTTAACATGGTAGTTGGTCTTGACATTTCATGTGGTGATTTCAAATTGCTTTGGGATTGGAGCCCATCAGTTTTGTTTTCAATTGCTCCCAACTGGGTTCAAGTAGCATGTTCATGCAATTGTTCCAATTGCATTTCAACTCCCCTCAACCTCAAACTTGGCCTAGCCAATTCTTTTGGCTTGCCAAGGTTTTCCAAACTCTCAATCCATTTTTTTGTAACTTCCAACAACACGAGCCCTAGTTCAAAGTGTTTTTGAATTCAAAAAGAGCCACACATCTTGTTGTTCCCAAAAATGCTCAAATCATTTTTAGAAATTGAAGAATATTGCAAGGATCATTTTACACATTTCTATGTATTTTGAAACCTTGTAATTAATTCGGGAAAACTCTAAATCCTTTCAGTTTTTTTAAATGGAAAAGGATAGGCGTGGGAGTTTCCCTTTTCTTCTTTTCTTCCCTCTTCCTGTTGCAAGCCCATCCCACCTGGGCCTTTCCCTCCTTCTTGGGCTAGATCCCAGCCGCGAAGGGGTAAGTGGAGGGCGCCTGAGCCGTTTGATCTGCATCCAAGGGCTCTCCTCCTTCGTCTTTCCAGCGTGGACAGAGGTCCCCTCCCCCCTCCTCTCTCACGAGCGTGTCCGGCCACGGGAGGTGGAGCCCTCCGGCCAGGGAGAGCGGGAGCTCCCTATTTGAGGCCACCGGAGGCGCCCCGGGGAACCTAGGGTTCCCCTCCTCCAATTTCCCCCCTTGGCTCGCCGCCGCCGCGCTCAATTGCTTCGATCCGCCCCGCCACTGACGCAGGTGACCGGAGCACAATTCACCTTCGTTGATCCATGTCGTCGTCCGCGCGTTCGCGCTCGCCCTACGGCAGGCCTTTTTGACCCCTTCCCGTCGGCATCGTGGTTGCAGGAGCTCCACCACGGTCCCACGACGTAGCACCCCCGCGGCGCAGCCGTTCTGCCTCGCCGTCGACCGTCCGCTCCGGCGTCCCCTCCAAGGTGTCGAGGCCGTCCCCGAGCACCCCAAGCTGAGCCTCAGGTGCTCCCCTGCTCCCTCGTTCGCTCGCAGTAGATAGCCCCGTAGTTTTACGTTTCCGGCCGCCGTGTAGCGGGTCCCGACCATTCCGGTGGTCACCGTGACCATGGCGTCGCCGAGGTGTGCGCGGGTGTGCTCTGTGCACGTCTGGGACGCGTCTGTGGCCTCAAAGGAGAGGGCTTGCGCATGTTTTAATGTTTCCTCGCCGGTGTCTGAAGAACGCGCAGTAGACAGTGGCACCACCGTGATCTTTAGTCGATCATCGCGTCGCCGTCGTGGAGCTAGGGTCGGATCTGGAGTACAGATGCGTAGGTGGAGGTCCTAGCTTCGTTTAGAACACCGTAGCGCGGCCGGAGTTGGTCTGTGTGCACCGCTAGGATCGCCGGAAGATCGCCGGGATTGCGCGTGTTCTGGATCTTTAGAGCAAGCCGTCGCCTCTCTGATCCCGTGAGGATTCCGGCGAGGTAGGAGGAAGTTGGTGGCCATGGCGTGCACAGTTGTGCAGAGGGAGGTGCCCTCTCGAGATTCCCCGTGGTAGCTCGCGAGGAGGTGGCCGGAGTGCGACGCTAGGTTCGCCAGAAGTTGTCGCCGCGTCAAGTTCAGAGGGAAGGTGTCGCCTTTCTTCAGAGGGCTCGGGTTCAGTTCAGAGTGGGGCTGCCGAGCTGGGCCTGGAAGGATAGAAGTGGCCTTGGGCCAAGATCTAGAGGGCGCAACCTTTTTCTTTTTTGTTGATTTTTCTTTTCTGCCTCAGCCGAGCTGGGCCGAGGAGAGGAGAAGGAGAGATGGGCCCTGGCGCCCGAGGCAGCCCATGTGGGCTATGCCCTTTCTTTTCTTTTTCTTTTCTTTTTCTTTTTCTGTTTAATTTTCAATTTGAATTTGAATTCAAATTCAAATCGATTTTTAAACTTGAGTCTCGTTTTGGGCATTCAATATATGAAGTTGGGGTAGCTTGAGCCACTGATCATCATGGTGATGTTCATTTTGCATTTTGCCCCTTTTGAAATTGGAGTGATGGTAAATTTGCAAATAGGCCCCTTTTTCATAGGTTTTTGCAACTACTTCTCAAAAATTCAAATATGGCAACCCGTATATGACTCTTGGGTAGTTTTTCCCAAGGAACAGTGTGGTGATATTTGTTTTACCATCTGAGCCATTCCAAAAATGCAAGTGGTGCAACATTGCACTCAGGCCCCTGAATTCACTCAAATTTGCAAATGTGCTTTGTAAATTCAAATGGTGGCATGTCTTATATGGTTTTGGGGTAGAAAAATGCAGGGATACAAATGGTGATGTCCATTTGGAATTTTGTGCAACTCAAATGGACATGGTGCAAACACTCAACTTTTTCAATCATTGCCCATCATATCTTGCATTCTTCCAACTTCAGTGCATGTTGAATTCTAATTATTTGATCATTTCAAGTTCTTTTCAATGTCATATTCAAATCTTTTCAACATCAAACCAGCCCCTAACATGTTGTCATATGCAACGTGGCTGGATCCTTTTTCTTCTGTTGTATTTCCCGTGGTGTCAACTTCTCCGACACTTTCTCCGTCTCCGGAATCGTTAGTTTAATTTTACGATGCTTTACTTTGTTAAATTTTTATTATTGTTTCATGCCATGCCATGTTTCCATGCTACTTACACCAAGAATTAAGTCTAAGACCAAAGCCATTCAATGTAAATAAATTGCATATGAAGTTGTTGACGTGTCGTAACCACCTTCATTTAAATCTGACTAGAGAGGGTCACATCATGTCTATTAAAATGGATCATACAATCCATGCATGTGCATTGCAAACACTGCTTACTTGTGTGCCTTTCCTTGCCGGTACTTTACGTTAGCACCTGGGCCTGTCGAGGAGACTTACGTGGAGGTTTCCGACACCGAGCCCGAGGATCCTTCTACGTCTACTCCGTCGACCGATTACCCAGGCAAGGGGAAGATTTGTACCATTACTTGATACCTTTCTGCCTACCTTCCTAGCTGTAGTCTAGAACGATTGTTTGAACCTATCCACCTTGTTTATGCCACAATCAAAAACTAAACAGCCATGATCCAAACATCCCAGCAAAACCTTGTATTGCTAGGTTACCGCTGCTCATCCATTGCTTAGTATGAGTAGGAAAACTTGCTGCTTACCCTATGCTATGGTTGGGATATCATGTTATTACAGAAGTTGGTTGATATTTATTATTATTATGATGTTAATTTATACTTGACAAAAGATGGGAGACCAGGCTATTCCCGCCAGGTGTTTTGTTCCATTTGAGTCACCTAGGTCCCGAGTTCCAGGTATTGTGTTTCTTGACGAGCGTGCCTAATCGTGTAACATCCCATTTTTTACAAATTTGGATGTTAATAGATCATCAGATGCATGGCATGCTGGAGTTTTGCATTATTTGGATTTTATGAATATTTTAAACATTTTTCGACTCAAGGCAATTTTATTGGAGAGGATACAATATGACTTATCCCCTTTTTAAATAAGGTTGAAAAGTGTTGAAAATATTTTTGGGTATTTATAAACTGTGTCATAGGAATTATAAATGACTCAAATTTATTTTTGGAATTTTTATAATTTTTATACGGAGTTTATTGCATAAAAGGTATTTATGAAAATTGCATAAGAGCTGAAATAATAATTTCGGCAAAAACAATTATTTTTATTATTTTATTTTATTGCTGTGACATTTTTAAAATTCATATTATATTATTTCAAAATGTTATTTGTAGTCGGTTGACCAAATAAAAATAAAAAAAATGAGTTTTCGTTTTGGGCCTTCCAGCAGCCCAGACGACTATTTTACGACGCGTGCAATTTGAGTCCGTTTCGGACTCAGGAAAAAAAATTCCTGGCTATATATATTTTTTGATTTTTCAGTTTTTCGTTTTTTTAAACCCTAATTTTTATCCCGCGGGCACTGCCGCCGAGTTCATCCGCCGCCGCGACGTTTCGCCGCCGCCGAGCCGCTGGAGACCCCGCCGCCGCTCCGGCCACCGCCGCCTCGCGCCACCCCGCCTCCTCGCCTCCCCGCGCAGCCGGACTGATGCGCCGTGCCGCGCTGCCTCGGGCCGGCCATGGCCGCGCCGCCACCGGCCGTCGCCGCCCCCACCGGGCCGGTGAGCCAAGCCGCGCCGTGGACCGTTGGATCTAGATCCAACGACCTCCAATAGATCGGAGCCGGTTTTTATTTAGGGTTAGTTTTTTTTTTCCGGTTAACCCCGGTTTTGTTATTCAGCGTACGTTCGCTGGATCAGTCGCCGGAGTGGACGCCGTTCGCTCCGTAGCGGAGGACCTGTTCGCGACAGATTAGTTATTTTTGCGATTGGGCCCTTTTTCACAAATTTCACCCTAGAACCGTTTTCGCTATATCTTTTAAACCGTAGCTCCGTTTTAGGTGATTTTTTTGCGTTGCGACCGTGGTGAAGTCTAGTTTATACTAGTATGCACTTTGAACTGTTAAAATTATCGAATTTGAATTTTTTACAGATTTATATTCAAACTTTCGGTGACCGTATCTTTTATAGGGTGTATCCGTTTTCGCCAATTCCAGTTGCTTTGGGATCGTGGTGACTTGTAGTTATTGTTTAGCTACTGTTTAGTTGGTTTCATTGCTCTTCATTTGGTTCTTTTACTTCTGCATTGCTTATGTGTTGCGTGTGTATTAAAAGCATTATTGTTGATCGTGTAGATTGTCTGGAGTGCAGAAAGGATCAGAAATAAGTGTTAGAGTACTTCGACACCGTCCAAGGCAAGTTTCACTTTTGTTTATGCTTCACTGTTGATTATGCACATACTATGTTTCTATGCATGTGAAGGTTGTTATGTTATGCTGAAATCTGGTAGGATAGCCACATGTTTTGATTGATCATTATATCCAACGTTGTTATCTTTTAGTATTTCTTGTGCTATGTGATTATATGCTTACTATTGCAATGATAATCATGGGGGGAATTGCTGTGTTATTCAAGTGTTGTGACAACATTATTATTAGTAAAACAGTAACATGTGATTGAGGTACTGTAGAGTGGTATTACATCCTGAGGGCTCTGTGATATTCACTTACGATTGTTTGTGTGGAATTGCACCCTGAGGGCTCTGCAATGTTCACTTTGTGTCTAGGTAGTGGCATTGTATCCTGAGGGCTCTACCGTGTTCACGATAGGGTGATGTTGCATCCTGAGGGCTCTGTAACAGTCACGAATGTGTTGGTAGTGGCATCGTATCCTGAGGGCTCTATGATTTCCACGAATAGGAGGTACGTGTGCAATTGTATCCCGAGGGCTCTACAATACTCACGAAACCATGATTCCGAGGGCTCTCATGGCTGCCATTAGAAATCCTATGATCCCGAGGGCTCTCATAGGTGGTTAGTTAGCTGTTGTCCTTTGTGGGTTGATATTGACTTGAGATGATAAAAATGTTGAGTAGTAAGTAGAAGCAAATGAATACCAACTTTATGTACAACAAACCAAGCTTGATTCATGTTCTTGATTTGAAATTAGTTGTAGGATTGCTTTATCACTTGTGTTACTTGCCGTACAAATCAGATGTACTGACCCGTGTTCGGGCTGTAACCTTCGTGTTGCAGGTTTCTCAGACGATTAGTGTGTTATGATAGGGTTGCGAGTCTACACTCAGCATGTCGCTTGTGGATGTTGATGGGACTCCTCGCTACTAGTTTTGCTTCCGCTATAGTTATATTGAATAAGCTAGCCTTGAGCTATGCAAGTTGTTATTTGTTTTGAATTCTGGATCATACGATGTAATAATGATGCACTTGTACTTTGATATACATCTATTATACTGTGTGTGCTAGCGAGTTCGATCCAGGGACTAGCACTTGATCACAGAGACTCCGGTTCTAAGTGAATCGGGTTGTTACAAATCGTGTGTGGGATTCTATGGGGTCCCCTTGTCTTACCTACCTAGCTTCATACAGTTCTAGTGGTGGCCCGAGCTGATTTACTATATGCAACGTGTGTGTGCTGGTGGTACCCCAGTTGTTTACAAACCACCCCGGTCCAGGAGGACTTGTTCCTTGGCTGGACCACCTTTTCGGCTGAGGACCCGGTATCCCGTGTGTGATTAACCGGGTATCCAAACCTGCGACAGACGGTAGAGACCGATTCGAGAGCGTGACCGGCTTTTGAGGTGGGTGTCGAATCACCGGGGGCCACCCGGAGTTGTGCGGTGTTAGTTAGAGGGACTCTGATGTTCTGGAGTTTCAAGCGTTTACCTAGCCAATTGGAAACCGGGCGTACATGCGAAGCCTATGATGGGCAGTTGGTACACCCCTGCAGGGTTAAATCTTTTTGAAAATCCGTGTCCGCGGTTATGGACGACTTGAGACCTACTCCTTGTTCATAGAATAACATCAAAGATTGGTTCATAATTAAAACTTGCCTACCGTGTGAGTGCCTTGGTTGCTTTTCTTCGTCCAGGGGGACCAACAGAAGATCCATGTTGTGTTATGTTTGACGTAAGCAGGTGAATAGCAGACTTATGACACGATGTCACGTGCAGTCTTGAATCTTACCCCTA
Organism: Bromus sterilis; assembly: GCA_950022295.1. Taxonomy (NCBI): domain Eukaryota; kingdom Viridiplantae; phylum Streptophyta; class Magnoliopsida; order Poales; family Poaceae; genus Bromus; species Bromus sterilis. Next base: position 289,574,647 of record OX465599.1, on the reverse strand, counting down.
TTCTAATAGAATGATAGCCACCATATATGCTAGTGCGGCTGCAACCTTTACTTTTACCTTGTCTTACCGTAGGGAGTTAGTTATCCTGTAATGATATAATCTCACCCCTGGTTTCCTTTTGTGCTTTTACTATTTTTCCTGATCGGCCGCTGCAGTTGACTACTACCTCGACCCGAGCACCGGACGATACTTCGTGGAGATGCCCCCGGAGGACGACGATGATGATGACTTCGTTCAGTAGATCCTATAGTTGGGCTCCGACGATCCGTGGGTGGACTATTTATGTGCAGCCCTCTCTAGGGCCATTTGGATTTTGACCGTACTCGATAGAAGTGGAACCAGAACCGGAGGCCACCCCCTTCGCTGAAGACACCGTGTGTGAACCTCGTCAGCAAGGCAAGCAAACCCCATTGATCATGTCTATAAAATCCCACTTCCCTCTCAGTCTCGCTTATGCATGTTTAGGAGATCACCTTGGTATCGATTCTACCGCATAGTTGAACCCATATCCGATGCATGACCTATTATCTTGTCACAGTAGTAAGCAAACCACAATCCTAGCTGACAAAGGAATTGATTGATATCATGTGGCCCCTGCAACTGTTACTGCTTATTGCATGCTTAGTGGTACAATGAGGTTGCTTTTGATTTGAGTCGGGATGATAGTGAACATGGTGTTGATGAAAGTGAAACTGTGTTGGTGAATCCACCCTAATACAAGGTGATCGATGAGAGGCTATGTAGGAGTACACAGTGGGTTGTCTCGTTGAACACCGCCTTAAGAACCGAGTTCTTGTATGGTAATCCAAGACAAAGAGTACAACCACACATTGGGCTCACTGACCCCTCTCGGCCTAGTACCTTGATCCGTGTCGACGTCCAGGTGTCACATTAGTTCGGGATTTCCATTTGACATGTGCATAGAAAAAGAACGAAGGAAATGGTTGCATCATATAGATATGTGGGTGCACCTGTGAGGCAGGAAAATCATCTGCCAGAGGTGGCGTCTCGGTCACTTACATTGTTTAAGTCCGTTTCGTTGATCCGGCCGGACTCTCGAGCCGAGGAAACTCAGATAGTCGACTCCTGGAATAGACCGGTTGTGAGCAAAGTGTCGTGGTGAACATCCTCGCTGTCACCTCTTGAACGGTGGCGAGAAAAAGGCGGTAACCGATGGTCATGTGTGTGTAGCTTACACCCTTGCAAGGTTAACAAAACTATTCGAATAGCCGCGTCCGCGGTTAAGGACTACTTGGAACCTGTACCTGATTATTAGACAACTTGAATGGATACTTCTAAAACTCGCAAGATAAGCGTGAGTGCTATGTCGTGCTTCCTCGTGGGGAAGTCAAGGAAGTATCCATAGTGTTGTATTGGTTGGAGATTTGGATAGTGGACTCGTGTACGCTTCTTAACTCAAGTCTGGTAATCGTAGTTCAGGACTAGCCAAGTCAAAGCTTGCACTTCTGCATGATGAAACCCCACCTTCCTTTACCTTGATACTTGAGCATGAGTAGTATAGTTCTGATGTAAGTCTTGCTGAGTACGAATTTGTAATCACGTTTTCTTATTCTATGGTTTAGATGAGAACCCGGACCCCGATGGAGTCATCTTCCTGAAGCTCGACGTTGACCTTGGTAGTATAGTTCCAGACGGCAGTCTGGTCCCTCGTGGAAGGGCATGTATGTTTACAAGGCTTCTCTAAGCCATTTGTTAAACTTTTCTGTACTCAGACCTAATTTGCTTCCGTTGTATGATGTAATGTTGATCACACACATGTGACCTTAGTTGTGATCTGGCTGGCGGTCTTTTGTACACCAAGTGGCCCTTAGATGTGCGCAGCTTGGGGCATCGCGATGCGATTGCTCGTGACTCTGTCACGTGCGCACTTTGTTGTATGATCGAGCTCGCCCTAGACCCCGACTAAGTGATCGGGCTGGAGTAAGTCTATGTAAGAGTTAGGATTCAATCGATAACATGGTTGAGGCGACTTGTCTATGAGTATGGGATTCACCACCCATAAGCATTTAGACTTGTGAGCGAACGATGAGGACCCATCTCAGTTGATCATCCGGCCTGGAAGGGATGCCCCTCACGTTCGATGCTTTCCGAGAGTGTTGTTTGCTTGGCCTTGTCTGCTTAGACAAGTGGGTATGGCTCTCGGCTCTCCATGTGATTGCATCGTGACTGGAATTACATACGCATATTCCGGGTCCCGACAGACTTGGTATCAAAGCAGGACTGTCTGTAGGATTATTCAACCCTTGGTCGAAGTCGAGTCTAGCACTCTATAGTTATATAGTTACTTTGGGTATATAAGGGAACAACGTAAGGCTTCTTTTTCTCCTTACCCTCATCGATCTGAGTTCTTGGTCACCCTTACCTTTTCTACGGGATGATAGGAATAGGCTCATCTATGTCGAGGGCTCTACAATACTCACGAAACCAAGATCCCGAGGGCTCTCATGGCTGCCATTAGAAATCCTATGATCCTGAGGGCTCTCATAGGCGGTTAGTTAGCTGTTGTCCTTTGTGGGTTGATATTGACTTGAGATGATAAAAATGTTGACTAGTAAGTAGAAGCAAAGGAATACCAACTTTATGTACAACAAACCAAGCTTGATTCATGCTCTTGATTTGAAATTAGTTGTAGGATTGCTTTATCACTTGTGTTACTTGCCGTACAAATCAGATGTACTGACCCGTGTTCGGGCTGTAACCTTCATGTTGCAGGTTTCTCAGACGATTAGTGTGTTATGATAGGGTTGCGAGTCTACACTCAGCATGTCGCTTGTGGATGTTGATGGGACTCCTCGCTACGAGTTTTTCTTCCGCTATAGTTATATTGAATAAGCTAGCCTTGAGCTATGCAAGTTGGTATTTGTTTTGAATTCTGGATCATACGATGTAATAATGATGCACTTGTACTTTGATATACATCTATTATACTGTGTGTGCTAGCGAGTTCGAGCCAGGGACTAGCACTTGATCACAAAGACTCCGGTTCTAAGTGAATCGGGTCGTTACAAATCGTGTGTGGGATTATATGGGGTCCCCTTGTCTTACCTACCTAGCTTCATACAGTTCTAGTGGTGGCCCGAGCTGATTTACTATATGCAACGTGTGTGTGCTGGTGGTACCCCAGTTGTTTACAAACCACCCCGGTCCAGGAGGACTTGTTCCTTGGCTGGACCACCTTTTCCGGCTGAGGACCCGGTATCCCATGTGTGATTAACCGGGTATCCAAACCTGCGACAGACGGTAGAGACCGATTCGAGAGCGCGACCGGCTTTTGAGGTGGGTGTCGACTCACCGGGGGCCACCCGGAGTTGTGCGTTGTTAGTTAGAGGGACTCTGATGTTCCGGAGTTTCGGGCGTTTACCTAGCCAAGTGGAAACCGGGCGTACATGCGAAGCGTATGATGGGCAGTTGGTACACCCCTGCAGGGTTAAATCTTTTCGAAAATCCGTGTCCGCGGTTATGGACGACTTGAGACCTACTCCTTGTTCATAGAATAACATCAAAGATTGGTTCATAATTAAAACTTGCCTACCGTGTGAGTGCCTTGGTTGCTTTTCTTTCGTCCAGGGGGACCGAGAGAAGATCCATGTTGTGTTATGTTTGACGTAAGCAGGTGAATAGCAGACTTATGACACGATGTCACGTGCAGTCTTGGATCTTACCCCTATTCTAATAGAATGATAGCCACCATATATGCTAGTGCGGCTGCAACCTTTACTTTTACCTTGTCTTACCGTAGGGAGTTAGTTATCCTGTAATGATATAATCTCACCCCTGGTTTCCTTTTGTGCTTTTACTGTTTTTCCTGATCGGCCGCTGCAGTTGACTACTACCTCGACCCGAGCACCGGACGATACTTCGTGGAGATGCCCCCGGAGGACGACGATGATGATGACTTCGTTCAGTAGATCCTATAGTTGGGCTCCGACGATCCGTGGGTTTACTATTTATGTGCATACCTCTCTAGGGCCATTTGGATTTTGACCGTACTCGGTCGTGATTGTCTTCCGCTTGTTGCATGATGTACTGTGGACCTCTGAGATGATGTAATAAATACCAGTGGCGATGTATGCCCTGGACTCTATATATTTATGTCTTACTATAAAGTTCATTGCTCTTATATCTGTTGTCGAGAATCCGGCAGCGACACGGGTGCGAGTGTCGTGAGTCGGTGGCCTTTTATACGCTAATAACTTGAGCGGGACGCGGAAGGGACTAACTCGAGTTAGCACCGCATCGGGGGCTTTACATCCCGACTCGAGCCCCGGCGCCTAAGCCTGGACCTGACGCAGAGACCATTTGCTTGTATTGCAAGGAGAATGGTCACTGGAAGAGGAACTGCAACATGTGGCTCACCAGCAAGGGCAAGAGCAGTGGGAGTACGTCTTCTACAGGTACACTTGTTGTATATGTTATAGACATTTATCTTGCGGATATTTCTAATAGTTCTTGGGTATATGATACTGGATCGATTGTTCACATTTTCAACTTGATGCAGGGACTAAAAAGAAGTAGAGATGTCGCAAAAGGAGAAGTTGACATTCGCGTCGGGAATAAAGCAAGAGTTGCTGCATTAGCTGTCGAAACCATGCAACTTAATTTACCTTCTGGATTTGTAATGGAGCTTGATAATTTTTATTATGTTCCATCGTTAAGTCGACACATTATTTCTACCTCATGTTTGATGAGACAAGGTTATGAATTAATTATTAAGGACAATGGTTGTTCTATATATTTGAATAAGATGTTTTATGGCTTGGTGCCCGTTGTGAATGGGTTATTCATTTTGAATCTTGAAGGTGAATCTGTCTATAATATAAATGCCAAGAGGCTTAAACCTAATGATCTGAATACAACTTACTTTTGGCACTGTCGGCTTGGTCATATTAGTGAAAAACGCATGAAGAAGCTCCATGATGATGAACTTTTAAATTCGTTTGATTTTGAATCATTCGAGACATGCGAATCATGCCTACTCGTTAAGATGACCAAGAAACCTTTTCCAAAGAGTTGCGAGAGGGAGTCCGACTTGTTGGAACTCATACATACTGATGTGTGTGGACCAATGAGCACGACTGCTAAAGGTGGTTACCAGTACTTCGTAACTTTCATCATCGGCTTTAGAAGATATGGATATATCTAGTTCATGAGGCACAAGTCGGAGACCTTTGAAAAGTTCAAGGAGTTTCGGAGTGAAGTAGAAAATCAACTCGGCAAGACGATCAAACTTCTACGATCAGATCGTGGAGGTGAATATCTGAGTCAAGAGTTTGATGATCATATGAAGAGTCGTGGAATAGTTCCACAACTCACTCCTCCTGGAACGCCGCAAAGAAATGGTGTATCGGAACAGAGGAATCGCACCTTGTTGGACATGGTTCGATCGATGATGAGTCAGCCAGATCTACCGTTGGCATTTTGGGGTTATGCTCTAGAAACTGCAGCTTTCGCACTAAAGGGAGTACCATCTAAATCCGTAGATAAGACAACATATGAGATATGGACTGGGAAGCATCACAGTTTGTCTTTTCTAAAGATTTTGGGTTGTGAAGCATTTGTCAAGCGACTTCAGTCGGACAAGCTCGCACCCAAATCGGATAACTGCATATTCGTGGGATATCCAAGGTAAAACTTAGGGTATTATTTCTACAACCGACAAGAGGGCAAAGTGTTTGTCGCTCGACACGGTACCTTTCTTGAGAAAGAGTTTCTCACTAGGAAGGCTAGTGGGAGGATGGTGCAACTCGAAGAGGTTCGAGATAAACCACTCGGGGTAGACACGACAAGTGATTCAATTATGGCAGAGCCGGTCAGTAAACCCGTGGTTGAAGTAGCACCCGCACCACGAAGGTCATAAAGGATGCTTAATGCAAGCAATGTATTGTTGTTGGACAACGATGAGCCTTTGACATATGTGGAAGCGATGGTGGATCTAGATTGACCCCCCACAGCCGCTAACCACCCCCCTATTGACCCCCCACAGCCTATGACAGGTGGGGCCCTGGACTCCTTAACCCCCCTATCAGTTTAAATTAAACGGGGATTAACCTCAGACCCACTAACAGGGTTGGCCCACTCGTCAGCCCCCCCTGACGCCAGCATGAGGTCATGCTGACGCAGTAAATGAATTTCCAGAAAATTAGAAATGAATTAAAGAATTTCAGAAAATCCAGAAAATAGCCCAAACTTTGGAAATTCATAGAAAATTCGTATCAACTCCAAATTGGACAAATAATATATGAAAAATGATCAGGAGAAAATAATATATGTTTGAGTTGAATTTAAATTGGGACCAGTAGCATTTGTCATTTGATTTAATTGGAATTTATTCAAATTAAATTCAAATGCTTTTGTAACTTTGACCATGGAAACATGCTACATTTCAATCACACATCAAAGGCATGTCATACAAATTTCAAAATGTTTAAACTTGATCAAACAATGTCACATGTAACTTGGCTAAGTTTGAATTCAAATTGGAGTTTGAATTTGCAATTCATTTTGCAATATACTCCATTTAAATGGAATTGCTCACACATCAAAGCATATACATCAAGTTTCAACCTTCCATCATGTGATTGTGCATTGTATTTAATTTGCTGCCTTGTTTGTTGTTTGTCGAGTAGAGGTGGAACCGGAGCAGGAGGCTTCCCCTTCGTTGAAGACCCCGAACCCGAACCTCGTCAGCAAGGCAAGAAAACCCCCATTGATCATGTCGATAAAATCCCAATTCCCTCTCATGTCTTGCTTATGCATTGTTTAGGATGATTACCATGATGCGTTTCTACCGCATAGATGAACCCATTCCATTGCATGACCTATCATTTTCTCACAGTAGTAAGCAAAACACAATCCTAGAAAACGTAGGAGTTGATTGATATCATGTGGCCCCTGCAATTGTTAATGCTTATTGCATGCTTAGAATGATACCATGATGATACTGCTATGTGAGTCGGGATGGTAGTGATCATGTTGATGATGGTAGAAAGGTGTTGGTGAATCTACCCTAATACTAGGTGAACGATGAGAGGCTGTGTAGGAGTACACGGTGGGTTGTCTCATTGAACACCGCCCTAAGTCCGAGTTCTTGTGTGGTGATCCAAGATGAAGAGTACAACCACACATTGGGCTCACTGACCCCTCTTAGCTTACTAACTCATCCCTTTCGATGTCTAGATGTCGCAATAGTTCGGAGGTCTGGTAAGTCTGTGGCCTGGCTGCTAAGTGAGAGAACGGCTCACCCGAGACCGGCTTATGCACCACGCACACATCACTTGGGTTCACTTCGGTAAACCGGCCGGGTTCACGATAGTGGTAGCCAACCCAGGTAGCCGGCTTTCTCGGACTAGATAGGCTATGAGGTAACAGTTGTGGTGAGCATCCTCGCTGGCACCCCTTGAATGGTGTCGAGATCAAAGGCGGTAAATGATGATCATGTGTGTGTAGCGGTACACCCCTGCAGGGTTAACAAAACTATTCGAATAGCCGCGTCCGCGGTTATGGACTGCTTGGAAAGCTTAGCTTGATTATTAGACAACTTGAACTGGATACTTCTAAAACACACCAAGATAAGTGTGAGTGCTATGGCGTGCTTTCTCGTGGGGAAGTGGAGGAAGGCACCATAGTGGTGTAATTGGTTGGAGAAAGTAGTGGACTCGTGTACGCTTCTTACCTCAAGTCTGGTACTCGTAGTTCAGGACTAGCCAAGTCAAAGCTAGCACTTCTGCAAGTGAAACCCCACCTCCCTTTACCTTGATACATGTGCATGAGTAGTATAGCTCCTATGTAAGTCTTGCTGAGTACGACTTTGTACTCACGTTTTCTTAATCTATGTTTTAGATGAAACCACTGATCCCGAAGGTGGCTTCTTCATCGAGCTCGACGACTGAAGATCAAGCTAGTCTAGTCCCAGTGAGACGACTGGTTCCCTCGTGGAGGGCTTGTGTTTAAATAAGGCTTCTTAAGCCATTTGTTAAACTTGTATGTACTCAGACATACTTTGCTTCCGCTTGTTGTTGTAATGTTGGATCACATGTTTGTGATCTCTGTGTGCACTCTATAAGAGTTATCAATAAAATGTATACTTTGTAGAGAATTGCAATGATACTTGCTGTTCATACAAGGCATGTGTGCTGCGTGTATGTTTATAACATGCATGTCTTTGTATGGGTTTTCGAGACCTTAGTTGTGATCTGGCTGGCGGTCTTTCATACACCAAGTGGCTCTTAGATGTGCGCAGCTTGGGGCATCGCGATGCGATTGTTCGAGACTCTGTCTCGTGCACACTTTGTGGTATGATCGAGCCCTCCCTAGACCCCGACTAAGTGATCGGGCTGGAGTAAGTCTATGTAAGAGTTATGAGATAGTCGATAGTATGGTTGAGGCGACTTGTCTTTGAATAAGGGAGTTCACCACTCATATCATTAGACTTGTGTGCGGACGATGAGGACCCATCTCAGTTGATCATCCGGCTTGGATGGGATGCCCCTCACGTACAATGCTTTCCGAGAACGTTCTGTGCTTGGCCTTGTCTTCTTAGACAAGTGGGTACGGTTCTCGGCTCTCCATATGACTATGTCTTAGCTGGACTTGCATACGCTAACCCCGGGTCCCGACAGACTTGGTATCAGAGCAGGACTGACTGTAGGACTAGTAGCCTTGGCCGAAGTCGAGTCTAGCTTGCTATAGTTATATAGTTACTCTGGGTATATAAGGGAACGACGTAAGGCTTCTTTTTCTCCTTACCCCCTTCGTTCTGAGTTCTGAGTCACCCTCATCTTATTCTACGGGAAGATAGGACTAGGCTCTCCTCTGTCTGATTAGAACATCTTGTTGTTTGCTTCCTTATAGCTGTAGGAAAGTTGTGTCCGGTTTTCCTAGCATTGCTGCAATGCTGATTTCTTACATCGTATTATGTAAGTGATGTTTTCCATGTTGGAAGAAATTGTCATTTCTTACAATTACAGCCGTTATGCTGCCCGAGTCATTCCAGGTTTCTCTCATAATCTGATGCATTTGCAAACTCCTTCTTTCTGTTTCAGATGGCAGATCTTCCCCCTCGGCAGATTGTTCGTTTGACCAGGTGCCTCGGTGTGCGTGGCCATCCCGCCACGTTGATCGAGATGATGTCCTATGTGGGATATCGATGGTATCCTGAGTACACCGTCGAGGAGCAGTTCCACGACTTCAACCAGACCCAGTTCCATTGCATTGTCAGGATCTACCCGCACCACGTTGGAGTCACTCAGCCTATCCACTTTGGACATGGCATTGGCATTACCGAGAACATGGCTGTGCAGGATGCTGCATACTCATGTATTACACTGCTGAGAGAGGAGCACACTATGCTGAGAGAGACATCGTTCCGCTATATCCCTGCTGCACTTCGAGGAGAAGAGGGATATTACACCGGACTCTACTCAGATCACTCCGCAGAAGATCCAGTGCTTCAGATGACTGCTAGATTTGCTAGTGATCGAGATCGTGATGCACGTGCTCTCCGTTTTGAGATTGACGCCACCCGTGTTCGTTTGTATCGAGCACTGACACGCTTGGCAACCTTCGTGAGTGTTGGATCAGTTGAGTATGATGCTATCTACCCAGTGAGGACTCAGATGCCTTCTCGAGTTGCTTGGCCCGAGATTGGTAGCATTTTTCCACCCCGTGGTCCTTTGCTTCCACCCTACGCTGGACCTAGGCCCCATCCTTGCCTAAATGGATGTCAGGGTCCACAGGCCTCTGTGTTTTCCGATGGTCACCTTCAGCTACCGGGATACGCGGGTAACTTTTACGAGGACTACTATGGAGATGGAGATGAGTGAGACCGCCTGTGGTATTTCTTAGCGAGGATGTAGTAGTATCTTAGTATATTGTACGCAAGGTGTCTAAGTTCCAGAGGCTTAGATAAATAATGTATAGGAAGTCAGAGTGCCTCTGAAGGATGTATCATCTTCATCACGTTTGTATTAGCTTGGTGCTTGTACTAAAACGATGTATGGTTTGTATGACAGCTTGTGAATATATGGCTTGTATGCTTTATCACCATGTTGTCAAGATTATTACTTCCTTTGCTCTGTAATCCTTCCAGTACTTCAATACCTTGATTAGATTCTTCAATCAACTCTGTTTGACTTTGGTTTTTCACCTTCAGGATGTCTCAAGGAACCCGTGGCCAGCTTGGTCATAACCAGGGTCGTGGGAATGACCAGGAGAAGGCAACCTTCCACCCCCACCCACGATGGCTCAGGTTCTGATGGAGGTTGAGAGGAACCGCCGAGACTCTCACCATTTTCTGGAGGTCATTGCTCGCAACACCACTCAGCAACGCAATGAGTTGGTGTCTCTGAACGACTTCACCCAGCTTCATCCCCCGGTTTTCAGTTACTCCACCGAGCCCCTTGACGCCGATGACTGGCTTCGCAGCATCGAAAGGAAGCTCCAGGCAGGCCATGTTGCAGATGGCAACAAGGTCAGCTATGCCACCTATCACCTTGAAGGTGCAGCTAGCTCTTGGTGGGAGAACTTCCTCAATATGCGTCCCGTTGGACCGCTCGCATCTTGGGATGAATTCTGCACTTCCTTCCGTGAGCACCACATTCCCAAGGGTCTTATGGACCGCAAGCGTGAGGAGTTCTGCAACCTCACCCAAGGCAGAAGGACTGTTGACGAGTTTAGTCGTGAGTTCAACCGACTGGCTCGTTATGCTACTGAAGAAGTCTCCACCGACTCCAAGAAACAAGAAAGGTTTCGTCGTGGCCTAAATTCCGGACTCCGTCGTGAGCTCAACCTACATGACTTTGCCACATTCCAGGTCCTTGTCAACAAAGCCATAAAGGCAGAGGACATGAACACCCCCAACGACTTCCGCAAACACCCTAGAGACGATGGTTCATCCAGTTCGGGCTCCCAGAAGCGCAAGATCTGGATCCCAAACAGTATGTTCCGCCAGAACAACCCACCGAGGCCATCCTATGTGGCGCCTCGTCCACCAACTCAGTTCCACCCAGCTCCACCAAACAACCCAGCTCCCCGCACTCTCTTTGGAGCCTGTTACAAATGTGGTCAGGCAGGCCACTATTCTCGTGAGTGTCCCCAGAACCAGATCCAGAATCAGAATGCTCCACCCCATGCCGGAGGCAACAACAATGGTCGTGGCAAGCCACCCCAGAAGGTCTACACCGCCAAACCCGCTCCTCCCGCCACTCGTGGACGTGTGAACCAGATTGCCGCCGAAGAGACTGACGACACCACTGACGTCATTCTTGGTACGCTCCCAGTCAATTATGTTCCTAATTCCGTTCTTTTCGATCCAGGAGCATCTCATTCATTCATGTCGGAAAGTTATGCACTTCGTCATGAGTTATCTTTTGTTGAATTGTCCACCCCAATGATTATTCAAACTCCAGGGTCAAGATGGCAAACTAATAGAGTAAGCCATGGTAATTAAATTGCAATTGAGGGTTTAGTATTCCTTGCTTCACTCATAGCCCTCAAGTCTTCAGATATTGATGTCATCCTTGGCATGGATTGGCTATCAAGACAGAGTGCCTACCTGGATTGCAAAGGCAAATCCGTGAAACTAACCCACCCTTCAGGCAAGACCGTCATCTATACCTCACCCAGAACAAGAACCCAAGTGCATTCTTTGAATGTACTTCCCCTTCCCGAACTTGAACATATTCCGATGGTTCATGACTTCCCGGATGTCTTTCTTGAAGAGCTGCCGGGTATGCCACCCGATAGATGTGTAAAGTTTATAGTGGATCTTGTACCAGGAACCACACCAATTTCTAGACGCCCATACAAAATGGCCCCACGTGAGTTAGCTGAGCTTAAAACCCAACTGGAAGCTTTGTTGGAAAAAGGCTTCATCCGCCCTAGCTCATCGCCATGGGGTTGCCCCGTTCTGTTCGTAACGAAGAAAGATGGAACAGAAAGGATGTGCGTAGACTATCGCCCGCTAAATTTAGCGACGATAAAGAACAAATACCCATTGCCCAGGATCAATGATCTTTATGACCAACTTGCAGGATCCTCTGTCTTCTCCAAGATGGATTTGAGATTAGGTTATCATCAAATCAAAATCCGAAACGAGGACATTCCCAAAACGGCTTTTACTACTCGTTATGGTCTTTACGAGTACACCGTCATGTCCTTTGGTTTAACCAATGCCCCCGCCACTTTCTCGCGCATGATGAATTCGATCTTCATGGAGTACTTAGATAAATTTGTTGTAGTTTATCTCGACGATATTCTCATCTACTCGAAGAAAGAAGAAGAACATGCCGAACACCTAAGGCTGGTATTGATGAATCTTAGAGAGCATCGCCTGTATGCTAAATTCTCCAAGTGTGAATTTTGGCTACCAGAAGTGACCTACTTAGGCCACGTGATTTCGGCAAAAGGCATTGCTGTGAATCCCGAGAGAGTTCAGGCCGTCCTTGACTGGACTCCACCTGAATCGGTTAAGCAAGTTAGGAGTTTTCTTGGCCTAGCCAGCTATTGCCGTCGCTTCGTCGAGAACTTTTCTAAAGTTGCAAAGCCTCTAACTGAACTCCTCAAGAAAGATAAGAAATTCCTATGGACTCCCAAGTGCGAGGAAAGCTTTCAAGAGCTAAAACAAAGATTGACTTCTGCACCCGTACTTGCACCTCCAGACACCAAAAAGGATTTCGAGATCTATCGTGACGCATCACGGCAAGGGTTAGGATGCATACTTCTGCAAGATAGACATGTGGTAGCTTATGCTTCACGCCAGTTGCGACCACATGAAGAGAACTATCCTACCCATGACCTTGAACTTGCTGCCGTAGTTCATGCCCTAACAACTTGGCGACATTACCTCCTTGGTAATCATTGTGAGATCTATTCCGACCACAAAAGCCTCAAATACATTTTCACCCAGCCAGATCTTAATCTCAGGCAAAGACGCTGGATTGAGTTGATAAAAGATTACGACGTAGGAATTTCTTACACCCCAGGCAAAGCCAATGTCATGGCTGATGCACTAAGTCGTAAGTCGTATTGTAACAACCTCATGTTACAACAGTATCAACCATTTCTTCATGAGGACTTTCGCAAGCTCAATCTTGAGATTGTTCCTCATGGCTACCTTTCTACCTTCGTGGTGAAACCAACTCTTGAGGATCAAATCATAGTTGCCCAAAGGCGTGCACGAGGTGTTCGCCGGATCAAGGAGAACATTGCTAGCGGAGTTGCTAAATGTTTCTCCACAGATAGCAAAGGAACGGTATTCTTTGGAAATCGTTTGGTAGTACCTAAAAATAGGGAACTAAGGCAACTCATCCTCAAGGAAGCCCATGACACACCCCTCTCGATTCATCCCGGTAACACAAAAATGTATCGAGATCTACGCCAGAGATTTTGGTGGACTAGGATGAAGAGAGACATTGCTCAATTTGTTGCCGAATGTGATGTTTGTCGTCGCATTAAGGCAGAACATCAAAGACCTGCTGGTACACTTCAACCTTTGTCTATTCCCGAGTGGAAATGGGACAAAGTCGGTATGGACTTCATCACCGGCTTTCCAAAACCCCAGAAAGGAAACAATGCCATCTTCGTTGTCATAGATAGGCTTTCAAAAGTTGCTCACTTCCTTCCAGTTCGCGAGTCTATAACTGCTAGCCAGTTAGCGGACTTGTACAGCTCTAGAATTGTATCCCTTCACGGTGTTCCTTTGGAAATCAATTCTGATCGCGGTAGCCTTTTCACCTCTAGATTTTGGGGAAGCTTTCAGAATGCTATGGGAACTCATCTCTCCTTTAGTACAGCTTTCCATCCTCAGTCTAGCGGTCAAGTCGAAAGGGTTAACCAAATTCTGGAAGACATGCTCAGAGCTTGTGTTATCTCATTCGGAAAGAATTGGGAGAAGTCTCTTCCATTCGCCGAATTTGCTTATAACAATAGTTTTCAATCTAGTCTGAACATGGCTCCTTTTGAACTCCTTTATGGACGACGATGTTGAACACCACTAAACTGGTCAGAAACCGGTGAAAGACAATTCTTTGGACCGGATATGATCAAGGAAGCAGAAGAGCAAGTTTGCATTGTTCGTGATCAATTGAAAGCAGCCCAGTCTCGTCAGAAAAGCTACTATGATCGTCATCATAGGCAAGAGAGCTACAATCTGGATGAGAAGGCTTACCTCCGGGTTACTCCTCTGAAGGGAACCCAATGTTTCGGTATCAAAGGAAAATTGGCCCCACGTTACATCGGACCTTTCCGCATTCTTGCCAAACGTGGAGAAGTTGCCTACCAACTTGAACTACCCCCGCACCTTTCCCGAGTACATGATGTATTCCATGTGTCCCAACTCAAGCGTTGCTTCAAGGACCCCATCCGCGAAGTCGACCATGAAACGCTTGATCTCCAAGATGACCTTTCTTATCGAGAATACCCCGTTCGTATTCTTGATTCCGCAGAGCGTGTCACTCGTCGTCAGAAGATTAGGTTTCTGAAAGTGCAATGGTCACACCACTCTGAGAGAGAAGCTACGTCGGAAAGAGAAGACCGTCTCAGTGCCGAGTACCCCACCTTCCTCCCGCAGACTTCTGAATCTCGGGACGAGATTCTGTTGAGTGGGGGCGAGTTGTCAGAACCCTCTGTTAGGTAATGTGCTAGGGTTAGCAAGTCTCTTGCATCATGTTAAATTTTCAAAATAAGTCTTTGAAATCAAAATCAAAAGCAAAATGGGAGAAGGAACCCCCCCCAGATGAATTAGATTGTTGAAATGTCTTATAAATGAGTGTGATCACATATCAAGTGATGTGGGACCCACCCCATGCTCATAGATTTTTCAAATATTCAAACAGTGCCTTGGATTTAATCAAAAACCCCTATTTGAATTTGAATTCAAATATTTTGAATTTCAAAAATGTTCAAACTCTGGATATGACTAGCTACTGGTCATGTAATGCCATATAAAAGTTTTGAGCATTTATAAAAATGCCTAGCTATTTATTTACTAAGCAAAACAAATTTACAGAAAAGAAAAAGAAAACAGAAAAGGAAAAGAGGCTCACCTGGTATCTGGCCCAACTTGTCGCCCCCGGCCCAAGCCCACCTCCCGCGCCCTTGTCGTCTTCCCCAGGCAGGCGGGCACGCAGCTGCGTGGCGACCATGCCGTGGCCGCCCGCGAGCCCCTGGCCACCTCCTGCTTCTCCCGCGCCACCTCTTCACACCTGGAGACTCCCAGAAGCCCTCCCGATCCATTCCCCCCTCACCACGAACTCCCTCCCCGTCTCCCTCGCCCGATTTCGTCGCCGCCCGAGGACTCGCCGGAACTCGCCACCGTGGAAGACGCGGCCAACATGCGCTAGGGACCAGAAGAGCTTGTCCATCAGCTTCGCCACCGTCGACTACGTCGCCATGCAAGGAATCAAGATCCCGGAGCCCTCCTAGTCGTCAGATTCGTCACCGAGAGCTCGTCGAATCCGCCGCTCGTCGCCGTTCAATACTCCGTCTACGTTTCCTCCCCGACTCCATCGACTACCTCGTCGTGTTGCCTTTAGCCTGGTGAGCGTTTCCCCTCAAGCCACGGCTTCCTTCTCCTCCTCTAGCTCGAGCTGCCATGGACGCCGGAGTACCGAGCCGCCGTGCTCGTCGTCGACGAGGCTACGCTACGCAATCGACCCCGTCACCTTGTCCATCGCGTTCCCTATGCTCCACTGCTTCGAACGCACCCATCCCCGCCCAAAATGGCGCTCCGTAGCGAGTTCGGCCTCCAGCCAGTAGCACCGCCGCTGCAAAGCTCGACGTTGGCGTGCGTGCAGAGCCTCCCAGCCTTCCTTTTCGGTCTCAATCGACGCGCGACACCGAGAGCTTCGTCTCAGTGGTTGAAGCGCGCGGTTTGGGCCACGGGAGCGCCGTCCCCGCGGACACCGCCGCCTCGGTTGGTCGCCGGAGACACGTCGCCGTCGAGGCTGACGTGTCCGGCATGATTAGCCGCTAACCACCCCCCTAATGACCCCCATAGCCGCTAACCACCCCCCTAATGACCATGGAAACATGCTACATTTCAATCACACATCAGAGGCATATCATACACATTTCAAAATGTTTAAACTTGATCAAACAATGTCACATGTAACTTGGCTAAGTTTGAATTCAAATTGGAGTTTGAATTTGCAATTCATTTTGCAATATACTCCATTTAAATGGAATTGCTCACACATCAAAGCATATACATCAAGTTTCAACCTTCCATCATTTGATTGTGCATTTTATTTACTTTGCTGCGTTGTTTGTTGTTTGTCCAGTAGAGGTGGAACCGGAGCATGAGGCTGCCCCCTTCGTTGAAGACCCCGAACTCGAACCTCGTCAGCAAGGCAAGCAAACTCCCATTGATCATGTCGATAAAATCCCAATTCCCTCTCATGTCTCGCTTATGCATTGTTTAGGATGATTACCATGATCCGTTTCTACCGCATAGATGAACCCATTCCATGGCACGACCTATCATTTTGTCACAGTAGTAAGCAAAGCACAATCCTAGCAAATGTAGGAGTTGATTGATATCATGTGGCCCCTGCAATTGTTACTGCTTATTGCATGCTTAGAATGATACCATGATGATACTATTATGTGAGTCGGGATGGTAGTGATCATGTTGATGATGGTAGAAAGGTGTTGGTGAATCTACCCTAATACAAGGTGAATGATGAGAGGCTGTGTAGGAGTACACGGTGGGTTGTCTCGTTGAACATCGCCCTAAGTCCGAGTTCTTGTGTGGTGATCCAAGATGAAGAGTACAACCACACATTGGGCTCACTGACCCCTCTCAGCTTACTAACTCATCCCTTTCGATGTTCAGATGTCGCAATAGTTCAGAGTTCTGGTAGGTCTGTGGCCTGGCTGCTAAGTGAGAGAACGGCTCACCCAAGACCGGCTTATGCACCACGCACACATCACTTGGGTCCACTTCGGTAAACCGGCCGGGTTCACGATAGTGGTAGCCAACCCAGGTAGCCGGCTTTCTCGGACTAGATAGGCTATGAGGTAACAGTTGTGGTGAGCATCCTCGCTGGCACCCCTTGAATGGTGTCGAGATCAAAGGCGGTAAATGATGATCATGTGTGTGTAGCGGTACACCTGCAGGGTTAACAAAACTATTCGAATAGCGGCGTCCGCGGTTATGGACTGCTTGGAAAGCTTAGCTTGATTATTAGACAACTTGAACTGGATACTTCTAAAACACACCAAGATAAGTGTGAGTGCTATGGCGTGCTTTCTCGTGGGGAAGTCGAGGAAGGCACCATAATGGTGTAATTGGTTGGAGAAAGCAGTGGACTCGTGTATGCTTCTTACCTCAAGTCTGGTACTCGTAGTTCAGGACTAGCCAAGTCAAAGCTGGCACTTCTGCAAGTGAAAACCCACCTCCCTTTACCTTGATACATGTGCATGAGTAGTATAGCTCCTATGTAAGTCTTGTTGAGTACGACATTGTACTCACGTTTGCTTAATCTATGTTTTAGATGAAACCACTGATCCCGAAGGTGGCTTCTTCATCGAGCTCGACGACTGAAGATCAAGCTAGTCTAGTCCCAGTGAGACGATTGGTTCCCTCGTGGAGGGCTTGTGTTTAAATAAGGCTTCTTAAGCCATTTGTTAAACTTGTCTGTACTCAGACATACTTTGCTTCCGCTTGTTGTTGTAATGTTGGATCACATGTTTGTGATCTCTGTGTGCACTCTATAAGAGTTATATATAAAATGTATACTTTGTAGAGAATTGCAATGATACCTGCTGTTCATACAAGGCATGTGTGCTACGTGTATGTTTATTACATGCATCCTGAGTACACCGTCGAGGAGCAGTTCCACGACTTCAACCAGACCCAGTTCCATTGCATTGTCAGGATCTACCCGCACCACGTTGGAGTCACTCAGCCTATCCACTTTGGACATGGCATTGGCATTACCGAGAACATGGCTGTGCAGGATGCTGCATACTCATGTATTACACTGCTGAGAGAGGAGCACACTATGCTGAGAGAGACATCGTTCCGCTATATCCCTGCTGCACTTCGAGGAGAAGAGGGATATTACACCGGACTCTACTCAGATCACTCCGCAGAAGATCCAGTGCTTCAGATGACTGCTAGATTTGCTAGTGATCGAGATCGTGATGCACGTGCTCTCCGTTTTGAGATTGACGCCACCCGTGTTCGTTTGTATCGAGCACTGACACGCTTGGCAACCTTCGTGAGTGTTGGATCAGTTGAGTATGATGCTATCTACCCAGTGAGGACTCAGATGCCTTCTCGAGTTGCTTGGCCCGAGATTGGTAGCATTTTTCCACCCCGTGGTCCTTTGCTTCCACCCTACGCTGGACCTAGGCCCCATCCTTGCCTAAATGGATGTCAGGGTCCACAGGCCTCTGTGTTTTCCGATGGTCACCTTCAGCTACCGGGATACGCGGGTAACTTTTATGAGGACTACTATGGAGATGGAGATGAGTGAGACCGCCTGTGGTCTTTCTTAGCGAGGATGTAGTAGTATCTTAGTATATTGTACGCAAGGTGTCTAAGTTCCAGAGGCTTAGATAAATAATGTATAGGAAGTCAGAGTGCCTCTGAAGGATGTATCATCTTCATCACGTTTGTATTAGCTTGGTGCTTGTACTAAAACGATGTATGGTTTGTATGACAGCTTGTGAATATATGGCTTGTATGCTTTATCACCATGTTGTCAAGATTATTACTTCCTTTGCTCTGTAATCCTTCCAGTACTTCAATACCTTGATTAGATTCTTCAATCAACTCTGTTTGACTTTGGTTTTTCACCTTCAGGATGTCTCAAGGAACCCGTGGCCAGCTTGGTCATAACCAGGGTCGTGGGAATGACCAGGAGAAGGCAACCTTCCACCCCCACCCACGATGGCTCAGGTTCTGATGGAGGTTGAGAGGAACCGCCGAGACTCTCACCATTTTCTGGAGGTCATTGCTCGCAACACCACTCAGCAACGCAATGAGTTGGTGTCTCTGAACGACTTCACCCAGCTTCATCCCCCGGTTTTCAGTTACTCCACCGAGCCCCTTGACGCCGATGACTGGCTTCGCAGCATCGAAAGGAAGCTCCAGGCAGGCCATGTTGCAGATGGCAACAAGGTCAGCTATGCCACCTATCACCTTGAAGGTGCAGCTAGCTCTTGGTGGGAGAACTTCCTCAATATGCGTCCCGTTGGACCGCTCGCATCTTGGGATGAATTCTGCACTTCCTTCCGTGAGCACCACATTCCCAAGGGTCTTATGGACCGCAAGCGTGAGGAGTTCTGCAACCTCACCCAAGGCAGAAGGACTGTTGACGAGTTTAGTCGTGAGTTCAACCGACTGGCTCGTTATGCTACTGAAGAAGTCTCCACCGACTCCAAGAAACAAGAAAGGTTTCGTCGTGGCCTAAATTCCGGACTCCGTCGTGAGCTCAACCTACATGACTTTGCCACATTCCAGGTCCTTGTCAACAAAGCCATAAAGGCAGAGGACATGAACACCCCCAACGACTTCCGCAAACACCCTAGAGACGATGGTTCATCCAGTTCGGGCTCCCAGAAGCGCAAGATCTGGATCCCAAACAGTATGTTCCGCCAGAACAACCCACCGAGGCCATCCTATGTGGCGCCTCGTCCACCAACTCAGTTCCACCCAGCTCCACCAAACAACCCAGCTCCCCGCACTCTCTTTGGAGCCTGTTACAAATGTGGTCAGGCAGGCCACTATTCTCGTGAGTGTCCCCAGAACCAGATCCAGAATCAGAATGCTCCACCCCATGCCGGAGGCAACAACAATGGTCGTGGCAAGCCACCCCAGAAGGTCTACACCGCCAAACCCGCTCCTCCCGCCACTCGTGGACGTGTGAACCAGATTGCCGCCGAAGAGACTGACGACACCACTGACGTCATTCTTGGTACGCTCCCAGTCAATTATGTTCCTAATTCCGTTCTTTTCGATCCAGGAGCATCTCATTCATTCATGTCGGAAAGTTATGCACTTCGTCATGAGTTATCTTTTGTTGAATTGTCCACCCCAATGATTATTCAAACTCCAGGGTCAAGATGGCAAACTAATAGAGTAAGCCATGGTAATTAAATTGCAATTGAGGGTTTAGTATTCCTTGCTTCACTCATAGCCCTCAAGTCTTCAGATATTGATGTCATCCTTGGCATGGATTGGCTATCAAGACAGAGTGCCTACCTGGATTGCAAAGGCAAATCCGTGAAACTAACCCACCCTTCAGGCAAGACCGTCATCTATACCTCACCCAGAACAAGAACCCAAGTGCATTCTTTGAATGTACTTCCCCTTCCCGAACTTGAACATATTCCGATGGTTCATGACTTCCCGGATGTCTTTCTTGAAGAGCTGCCGGGTATGCCACCCGATAGATGTGTAAAGTTTATAGTGGATCTTGTACCAGGAACCACACCAATTTCTAGACGCCCATACAAAATGGCCCCACGTGAGTTAGCTGAGCTTAAAACCCAACTGGAAGCTTTGTTGGAAAAAGGCTTCATCCGCCCTAGCTCATCGCCATGGGGTTGCCCCGTTCTGTTCGTAACGAAGAAAGATGGAACAGAAAGGATGTGCGTAGACTATCGCCCGCTAAATTTAGCGACGATAAAGAACAAATACCCATTGCCCAGGATCAATGATCTTTATGACCAACTTGCAGGATCCTCTGTCTTCTCCAAGATGGATTTGAGATTAGGTTATCATCAAATCAAAATCCGAAACGAGGACATTCCCAAAACGGCTTTTACTACTCGTTATGGTCTTTACGAGTACACCGTCATGTCCTTTGGTTTAACCAATGCCCCCGCCACTTTCTCGCGCATGATGAATTCGATCTTCATGGAGTACTTAGATAAATTTGTTGTAGTTTATCTCGACGATATTCTCATCTACTCGAAGAAAGAAGAAGAACATGCCGAACACCTAAGGCTGGTATTGATGAATCTTAGAGAGCATCGCCTGTATGCTAAATTCTCCAAGTGTGAATTTTGGCTACCAGAAGTGACCTACTTAGGCCACGTGATTTCGGCAAAAGGCATTGCTGTGAATCCCGAGAGAGTTCAGGCCGTCCTTGACTGGACTCCACCTGAATCGGTTAAGCAAGTTAGGAGTTTTCTTGGCCTAGCCAGCTATTGCCGTCGCTTCGTCGAGAACTTTTCTAAAGTTGCAAAGCCTCTAACTGAACTCCTCAAGAAAGATAAGAAATTCCTATGGACTCCCAAGTGCGAGGAAAGATTTCAAGAGCTAAAACAAAGATTGACTTCTGCACCCGTACTTGCACCTCCAGACACCAAAAAGGATTTCGAGATCTATCGTGACGCATCACGGCAAGGGTTAGGATGCATACTTCTGCAAGATAGACATGTGGTAGCTTATGCTTCACGCCAGTTGCGACCACATGAAGAGAACTATCCTACCCATGACCTTGAACTTGCTGCCGTAGTTCATGCCCTAACAACTTGGCGACATTACCTCCTTGGTAATCATTGTGAGATCTATTCCGACCACAAAAGCCTCAAATACATTTTCACCC
The DNA here is from genome assembly GCA_950022295.1 of Bromus sterilis. Taxonomy (NCBI): domain Eukaryota; kingdom Viridiplantae; phylum Streptophyta; class Magnoliopsida; order Poales; family Poaceae; genus Bromus; species Bromus sterilis. The sequence goes on along the minus strand of OX465599.1, from coordinate 289,553,066 downwards.
AGCCAGATCTTAATCTCAGGCAAAGACGCTGGATTGAGTTGATAAAAGATTACGACGTAGGAATTTCTTACACCCCAGGCAAAGACAATGTCATGGCTGATGCACTAAGTCGTAAGTCGTATTGTAACAACCTCATGTTACAACAGTATCAACCATTTCTTCATGAGGACTTTCGCAAGCTCAATCTTGAGATTGTTCCTCATGGCTACCTTTCTACCTTCGTGGTGAAACCAACTCTTGAGGATCAAATCATAGTTGCCCAAAGGCGTGCACGAGGTGTTCGCCGGATCAAGGAGAACATTGCTAGCGGAGTTGCTAAATGTTTCTCCACAGATAGCAAAGGAACGGTATTCTTTGGAAATCGTTTGGTAGTACCTAAAAATAGGGAACTAAGGCAACTCATCCTCAAGGAAGCCCATGACACACCCCTCTCGATTCATCCCGGTAACACAAAAATGTATCGAGATCTACGCCAGAGATTTTGGTGGACTAGGATGAAGAGAGACATTGCTCAATTTGTTGCCGAATGTGATGTTTGTCGTCGCATTAAGGCAGAACATCAAAGACCTGCTGGTACACTTCAACCTTTGTCTATTCCCGAGTGGAAATGGGACAAAGTCGGTATGGACTTCATCACCGGCTTTCCAAAACCCCAGAAAGGAAACAATGCCATCTTCGTTGTCATAGATAGGCTTTCAAAAGTTGCTCACTTCCTTCCAGTTCGCGAGTCTATAACTGCTAGCCAGTTAGCGGACTTGTACAGCTCTAGAATTGTATCCCTTCACGGTGTTCCTTTGGAAATCAATTCTGATCGCGGTAGCCTTTTCACCTCTAGATTTTGGGGAAGCTTTCAGAATGCTATGGGAACTCATCTCTCCTTTAGTACAGCTTTCCATCCTCAGTCTAGCGGTCAATTCGAAAGGGTTAACCAAATTCTGGAAGACATGCTCAGAGCTTGTGTTATCTCATTCGGAAAGAATTGGGAGAAGTCTCTTCCATTCGCCGAATTTGCTTATAACAATAGTTTTCAATCTAGTCTGAACATGGCTCCTTTTGAACTCCTTTATGGACGACGATGTTGAACACCACTAAACTGGTCAGAAACCGGTGAAAGACAATTCTTTGGACCGGATATGATCAAGGAAGCAGAAGAGCAAGTTTGCATTGTTCGTGATCAATTGAAAGCAGCCCAGTCTCGTCAGAAAAGCTACTATGATCGTCATCATAGGCAAGAGAGCTACAATCTGGATGAGAAGGCTTACCTCCGGGTTACTCCTCTGAAGGGAACCCAATGTTTCGGTATCAAAGGAAAATTGGCCCCACGTTACATCGGACCTTTCCGCATTCTTGCCAAACGTGGAGAAGTTGCCTACCAACTTGAACTACCCCCGCACCTTTCCCGAGTACATGATGTATTCCATGTGTCCCAACTCAAGCGTTGCTTCAAGGACCCCATCCGCGAAGTCGACCATGAAACGCTTGATCTCCAAGATGACCTTTCTTATCGAGAATACCCCGTTCGTATTCTTGATTCCGCAGAGCGTGTCACTCGTCGTCAGAAGATTAGGTTTCTGAAAGTGCAATGGTCACACCACTCTGAGAGAGAAGCTACGTCGGAAAGAGAAGACCGTCTCAGTGCCGAGTACCCCACCTTCCTCCCGCAGACTTCTGAATCTCGGGACGAGATTCTGTTGAGTGGGGGCGAGTTGTCAGAACCCTCTGTTAGGTAATGTGCTAGGGTTAGCAAGTCTCTTGCATCATGTTAAATTTTCAAAATAAGTCTTTGAAATCAAAATCAAAAGCAAAATGGGAGAAGGAACCCCCCCCAGATGAATTAGATTGTTGAAATGTCTTATAAATGAGTGTGATCACATATCAAGTGATGTGGGACCCACCCCATGCTCATAGATTTTTCAAATATTCAAACAGTGCCTTGGATTTAATCAAAAACCCCTATTTGAATTTGAATTCAAATATTTTGAATTTCAAAAATGTTCAAACTCTGGATATGACTAGCTACTGGTCATGTAATGCCATATAAAAGTTTTGAGCATTTATAAAAATGCCTAGCTATTTATTTACTAAGCAAAACAAATTTACAGAAAAGAAAAAGAAAACAGAAAAGGAAAAGAGGCTCACCTGGTATCTGGCCCAACTTGTCGCCCCCGGCCCAAGCCCACCTCCCGCGCCCTTGTCGTCTTCCCCAGGCAGGCGGACACGCAGCTGCGTGGCGACCATGCCGTGGCCGCCCGCGAGCCCCTGGCCACCTCCTGCTTCTCCCGCGCCACCTCTTCACACCTGGAGACTCCCAGAAGCCCTCCCGATCCATTCCCCCCTCACCACGAACTCCCTCCCCGTCTCCCTCGCCCGATTTCGTCGCCGCCCGAGGACTCGCCGGAACTCGCCACCGTGGAAGACGCGGCCAACATGCGCTAGGGACCAGAAGAGCTTGTCCATCAGCTTCGCCACCGTCGACTACGTCGCCATGCAAGGAATCAAGATCCCGGAGCCCTCCTAGTCGTCAGATTCGTCACCGAGAGCTCGTCGAATCCGCCGCTCGTCGCCGTTCAATACTCCGTCTACGTTTCCTCCCCGACTCCATCGACTACCTCGTCGTGTTGCCTTTAGCCTGGTGAGCGTTTCCCCTCAAGCCACGGCTTCCTTCTCCTCCTCTAGCTCGAGCTGCCATGGACGCCGGAGTACCGAGCCGCCGTGCTCGTCGTCGACGAGGCTACGCTACGCAATCGACCCCGTCACCTTGTCCATCGCGTTCCCTATGCTCCACTGCTTCGAACGCACCCATCCCCGCCCAAAATGGCGCTCCGTAGCGAGTTCGGCCTCCAGCCAGTAGCACCGCCGCTGCAAAGCTCGACGTTGGCGTGCGTGCAGAGCCTCCCAGCCTTCCTTTTCGGTCTCAATCGACGCGCGACACCGAGAGCTTCGTCTCAGTGGTTGAAGCGCGCGGTTTGGGCCACGGGAGCGCCGTCCCCGCGGACACCGCCGCCTCGGTTGGTCGCCGGAGACACGTCGCCGTCGAGGCTGACGTGTCCGGCATGATTAGCCGCTAACCACCCCCCTAATGACCCCCATAGCCGCTAACCACCCCCCTAATGACCATGGAAACATGCTACATTTCAATCACACATCAGAGGCATATCATACACATTTCAAAATGTTTAAACTTGATCAAACAATGTCACATGTAACTTGGCTAAGTTTGAATTCAAATTGGAGTTTGAATTTGCAATTCATTTTGCAATATACTCCATTTAAATGGAATTGCTCACACATCAAAGCATATACATCAAGTTTCAACCTTCCATCATTTGATTGTGCATTTTATTTACTTTGCTGCGTTGTTTGTTGTTTGTCCAGTAGAGGTGGAACCGGAGCATGAGGCTGCCCCCTTCGTTGAAGACCCCGAACTCGAACCTCGTCAGCAAGGCAAGCAAACTCCCATTGATCATGTCGATAAAATCCCAATTCCCTCTCATGTCTCGCTTATGCATTGTTTAGGATGATTACCATGATCCGTTTCTACCGCATAGATGAACCCATTCCATGGCACGACCTATCATTTTGTCACAGTAGTAAGCAAAGCACAATCCTAGCAAATGTAGGAGTTGATTGATATCATGTGGCCCCTGCAATTGTTACTGCTTATTGCATGCTTAGAATGATACCATGATGATACTATTATGTGAGTCGGGATGGTAGTGATCATGTTGATGATGGTAGAAAGGTGTTGGTGAATCTACCCTAATACAAGGTGAATGATGAGAGGCTGTGTAGGAGTACACGGTGGGTTGTCTCGTTGAACATCGCCCTAAGTCCGAGTTCTTGTGTGGTGATCCAAGATGAAGAGTACAACCACACATTGGGCTCACTGACCCCTCTCAGCTTACTAACTCATCCCTTTCGATGTTCAGATGTCGCAATAGTTCAGAGTTCTGGTAGGTCTGTGGCCTGGCTGCTAAGTGAGAGAACGGCTCACCCAAGACCGGCTTATGCACCACGCACACATCACTTGGGTCCACTTCGGTAAACCGGCCGGGTTCACGATAGTGGTAGCCAACCCAGGTAGCCGGCTTTCTCGGACTAGATAGGCTATGAGGTAACAGTTGTGGTGAGCATCCTCGCTGGCACCCCTTGAATGGTGTCGAGATCAAAGGCGGTAAATGATGATCATGTGTGTGTAGCGGTACACCTGCAGGGTTAACAAAACTATTCGAATAGCGGCGTCCGCGGTTATGGACTGCTTGGAAAGCTTAGCTTGATTATTAGACAACTTGAACTGGATACTTCTAAAACACACCAAGATAAGTGTGAGTGCTATGGCGTGCTTTCTCGTGGGGAAGTCGAGGAAGGCACCATAATGGTGTAATTGGTTGGAGAAAGCAGTGGACTCGTGTATGCTTCTTACCTCAAGTCTGGTACTCGTAGTTCAGGACTAGCCAAGTCAAAGCTGGCACTTCTGCAAGTGAAAACCCACCTCCCTTTACCTTGATACATGTGCATGAGTAGTATAGCTCCTATGTAAGTCTTGTTGAGTACGACATTGTACTCACGTTTGCTTAATCTATGTTTTAGATGAAACCACTGATCCCGAAGGTGGCTTCTTCATCGAGCTCGACGACTGAAGATCAAGCTAGTCTAGTCCCAGTGAGACGATTGGTTCCCTCGTGGAGGGCTTGTGTTTAAATAAGGCTTCTTAAGCCATTTGTTAAACTTGTCTGTACTCAGACATACTTTGCTTCCGCTTGTTGTTGTAATGTTGGATCACATGTTTGTGATCTCTGTGTGCACTCTATAAGAGTTATATATAAAATGTATACTTTGTAGAGAATTGCAATGATACCTGCTCTTCATACAAGGCATGTGTGCTACGTGTATGTTTATTACATGCATCCTGAGTACACCGTCGAGGAGCAGTTCCACGACTTCAACCAGACCCAGTTCCATTGCATTGTCAGGATCTACCCGCACCACGTTGGAGTCACTCAGCCTATCCACTTTGGACATGGCATTGGCATTACCGAGAACATGGCTGTGCAGGATGCTGCATACTCATGTATTACACTGCTGAGAGAGGAGCACACTATGCTGAGAGAGACATCGTTCCGCTATATCCCTGCTGCACTTCGAGGAGAAGAGGGATATTACACCGGACTCTACTCAGATCACTCCGCAGAAGATCCAGTGCTTCAGATGACTGCTAGATTTGCTAGTGATCGAGATCGTGATGCACGTGCTCTCCGTTTTGAGATTGACGCCACCCGTGTTCGTTTGTATCGAGCACTGACACGCTTGGCAACCTTCGTGAGTGTTGGATCAGTTGAGTATGATGCTATCTACCCAGTGAGGACTCAGATGCCTTCTCGAGTTGCTTGGCCCGAGATTGGTAGCATTTTTCCACCCCGTGGTCCTTTGCTTCCACCCTACGCTGGACCTAGGCCCCATCCTTGCCTAAATGGATGTCAGGGTCCACAGGCCTCTGTGTTTTCCGATGGTCACCTTCAGCTACCGGGATACGCGGGTAACTTTTACGAGGACTACTATGGAGATGGAGATGAGTGAGACCGCCTGTGGTCTTTCTTAGCGAGGATGTAGTAGTATCTTAGTATATTGTACGCAAGGTGTCTAAGTTCCAGAGGCTTAGATAAATAATGTATAGGAAGTCAGAGTGCCTCTGAAGGATGTATCATCTTCATCACGTTTGTATTAGCTTGGTGCTTGTACTAAAACGATGTATGGTTTGTATGACAGCTTGTGAATATATGGCTTGTATGCTTTATCACCATGTTGTCAAGATTATTACTTCCTTTGCTCTGTAATCCTTCCAGTACTTCAATACCTTGATTAGATTCTTCAATCAACTCTGTTTGACTTTGGTTTTTCACCTTCAGGATGTCTCAAGGAACCCGTGGCCAGCTTGGTCATAACCAGGGTCGTGGGAATGACCAGGAGAAGGCAACCTTCCACCCCCACCCACGATGGCTCAGGTTCTGATGGAGGTTGAGAGGAACCGCCGAGACTCTCACCATTTTCTGGAGGTCATTGCTCGCAACACCACTCAGCAACGCAATGAGTTGGTGTCTCTGAATGACTTCACCCAGCTTCATCCCCCGGTTTTCAGTTACTCCACCGAGCCCCTTGACGCCGATGACTGGCTTCGCAGCATCGAAAGGAAGCTCCAGGCAGGCCATGTTGCAGATGGCAACAAGGTCAGCTATGCCACCTATCACCTTGAAGGTGCAGCTAGCTCTTGGTGGGAGAACTTCCTCAATATGCGTCCCGTTGGACCGCTCGCATCTTGGGATGAATTCTGCACTTCCTTCCGTGAGCACCACATTCCCAAGGGTCTTATGGACCGCAAGCGTGAGGAGTTCTGCAACCTCACCCAAGGCAGAAGGACTGTTGACGAGTTTAGTCGTGAGTTCAACCGACTGGCTCGTTATGCTACTGAAGAAGTCTCCACCGACTCCAAGAAACAAGAAAGGTTTCGTCGTGGCCTAAATTCCGGACTCCGTCGTGAGCTCAACCTACATGACTTTGCCACATTCCAGGTCCTTGTCAACAAAGCCATAAAGGCAGAGGACATGAACACCCCCAACGACTTCCGCAAACACCCTAGAGACGATGGTTCATCCAGTTCGGGCTCCCAGAAGCGCAAGATCTGGATCCCAAACAGTATGTTCCGCCAGAACAACCCACCGAGGCCATCCTATGTGGCGCCTCGTCCACCAACTCAGTTCCACCCAGCTCCACCAAACAACCCAGCTCCCCGCACTCTCTTTGGAGCCTGTTACAAATGTGGCCAGGCAGGCCACTATTCTCGTGAGTGTCCCCAGAACCAGATCCAGAATCAGAATGCTCCACCCCATGCCGGAGGCAACAACAATGGTCGTGGCAAGCCACCCCAGAAGGTCTACACCGCCAAACCCGCTCCTCCCGCCACTCGTGGACGTGTGAACCAGATTGCCGCCGAAGAGACTGACGACACCACTGACGTCATTCTTGGTACGCTCCCAGTCAATTATGTTCCTAATTCCGTTCTTTTCGATCCAGGAGCATCTCATTCATTCATGTCGGAAAGTTATGCACTTCGTCATGAGTTATCTTTTGTTGAATTGTCCACCCCAATGATTATTCAAACTCCAGGGTCAAGATGGCAAACTAATAGAGTAAGCCATGGTAATTAAATTGCAATTGAGGGTTTAGTATTCCTTGCTTCACTCATAGCCCTCAAGTCTTCAGATATTGATGTCATCCTTGGCATGGATTGGCTATCAAGACAGAGTGCCTACCTGGATTGCAAAGGCAAATCCGTGAAACTAACCCACCCTTCAGGCAAGACCGTCATCTATACCTCACCCAGAACAAGAACCCAAGTGCATTCTTTGAATGTACTTCCCCTTCCCGAACTTGAACATATTCCGATGGTTCATGACTTCCCGGATGTCTTTCTTGAAGAGCTGCCGGGTATGCCACCCGATAGATGTGTAAAGTTTATAGTGGATCTTGTACCAGGAACCACACCAATTTCTAGACGCCCATACAAAATGGCCCCACGTGAGGCGACTTGTCTTTGAATATGGGAGTTCACCACTCATATCATTAGACTTGTGTGCGGACGATGAGGACCCATCTCAGTTGATCATCCGGCCTGGATGGGATGCCCCTCACGTACGATGCTTTCCGAGAACGTTCTGTGCTTGGCCTAGTCTGCTTAAACAAGTGGGTACGGTTCTCGGCTCTCCATATGACTATGTCTTAGCTGGACTTGCATACGCTAACCCTGTGTCCCGACATGGATTTTTCAAATATTCAAACAGTGCCTTGGAATTAATCAAATACCCCTATTTGATTTAAAGTTCAAATAATTTGAATTTTTAAAAAGTGCCAAACTTTATAAGTGGCTAATCTAATATAATATGAGGCCATATAAAAAGTTTCAGCACTTAAAAAAATGCCTAGCTATTTAGTTTAGCATGGCCAACATATTACAGAAAAGAAAACAGAAAAGAAAGGAAACAGAAAACTTACCTGGCGCCTAGGCGAGGCCCACTTCTTCTGGCCTAGTCCAGCCCACCTGGACTCCTCCCCTGTCGTCTTCCTCCCGGCGCCTCCAAGCTGCTCGGTGGAATGCCACCGAGCCAGCAGAGCACGTAGCTCTCCCTCCAGGCGCCACCTGCCCCTCCCCGGCCCTTATACGCGCCCCTGGAGACGCACCCGAGTGCCACGCCTCCATTCCTCCCCTCCAGAGCCTCTCCCTCTCACTCCTGCGACGAACCCGACGACGACCCGAGCGCCGCCATCGCCATGCTGTGAAGAACACGTGTCAGAACCCCAACTTGGGTAAGTGTTAGGGTTGCTTGTGTCCTTTGCATCATGCAAAATTTTCAAAAGAAATTCAAAATTGGGGAAAAGAAAAGCCCTAAAGAATTTAATTAAATGGCCAGACAAAAATTTCTTCCAAAAATTCCTCTGATATTTTTGAAAAGTCTTATAAATATGCATGATGACATATAAAGTGAAGTGGGTCCCATTGCATGCACCAAGATTTTTCAAATATTCCAAAGGGGGCTTGGAAATTAAATTAAACTCCAATTTGAATTTAAATTCAAATTGTTTGAATTACAAAAGTCACCAAAACTTGTGAGTGGCTAGTGGCTTGACACCTAAGCCCACATAAAAGATTTGGGGATTTTAAAAAAATGCTCTGGTATTTTATTTATTAGAGCAAAACAAAATAGCAGAGAATTATAAAGAAAAAAAGTTAAAAGGCTAAGAACTTACCCCCCCCCCCCCCCCCCACCACTTACCTCGGCCCACTAGCAGAAGAAGCCCAGCCCAGCCCAAAGGGGCAGGGGCGTCTTCTTCCTCTGCCAGAAGGAGGGCACGCCCAGGCCGGCGTCGACACGCGCGCAGGCCACCTCCTGCTTCGACGTGGAGGCTCCCCGTGCCTTTAACCGCGCCTGGAATCCTCTGGGACTTCTCCTCCTTATTTCCCCCTCCCTTGGTGCCGTCTTCCTTTCTCTTTCCTCCGTCCCGAGTCACACCGAACGCCGGCCAGAGCAACAGACAAGCTCCACCGTGGCCACTGGCCCCCTTCCGCCGCACCTCCATGTCCAAAGTGCCCGCTGTGGAGCCCCTCGTCGCCCCGGCCGATCAATTGGAGCCGAGAAGCTCCCGAGCCGACACCCTCTTCATCTTTCTTCGCCGCGGACCTCCACCTCCGGCGAGCAATCGAGCCTCCTCCGGTGCTCCTCCGACGCCCTCGACCTCGCCGTAAGATCCACGGTGAGCGCGCGCCCCTCCCGCAGGTCATCGTTCTCCTCCCCGTGCATCCATCGCCGGGTTCCTCGGAAGACCTAACTCCGGCCGCCGAGGGGCTGCGAGCCAGCGTGCTCTCGGCGCCCCCTGACCTTCCCTTGTGCACCCCGTGGTGCGCGCGCGTGCGAGGCTTCGCCTGGTGCCTCTCCCGTGCCAAGAGGAGGTCGGAGAGCCCCAGACCAGTGGGCACCGTCGCCTCCAGAGGTCGCCGCCGGCCGTATTCCGCTGAGGCCGACGTGGCCTGTAATTAGGGGGCTAATCCCCCTATCAGTTGACCCTGGGTCACTGACAGGCGGGCCCTACCCCCCTAATTAAGCCCAGGCGATTTTGTTTAAATGCGTTTAACCCCACTGTGGCTGACAAGCAGGCCCCACAGGTCAGAGGCCCCCTACGTAAGCATGAGGTCATGCTGACGCAGTAAAGGGGTTTTTCTAATTAAAAGAATTAAAGAAATTACAGAAAAGACAGAAAATCATTTAAACTTCAATAAATCATAGAAAATTCATATTAACTCCAAATTAAAAATATAATATATGAAAAATTATCAGAAAAATGCAAGGATTAAGAATATGCAATTTTTTTTCATGTTTGACCATTTTAAAATGGGGCAACAGTAGCAAATGTGCATATGGATTAATTTGAATTCAAATTTGAAGATTGAATTTGCATTTCAAATGCAATATACTTCAATTAAGATGAATATGCTACACATAAGTACCATCTACATCATGTTTCCACAACTTATCATGTGCTTGAGCATCGCAATTATATTTATTCCTTGATTGCTTTGTTTGCTCGATAGAAGTGGAACCAGAACCGGAGGCCACCCCCTTCGCTGAAGACACCGTGTGTGAACCTCGTCAGCAAGGCAAGCAAACCCCATTGATCATGTCTATAAAATCCCACTTCCCTCTTAGTCTCGCTTATGCATGTTTAGGAGATCACCTTGGTATCGATTCTACCGCATAGTTGAACCCATATCCGATGCATGACCTATCATCTTGTCACAGTAGTAAGCAAACCACAATCCTAGCTGACATAGCAATTGATTGATATCAAGTGGCCCCTGCAACTGTTACTGCTTATTGCATGCTTAGTGGTACAATGAGGTTGCTTTTGATGTGAGTCGGGATGATAGTGAACATGGTGTTGATGAAAGTGAAACTGTGTTGGTGAATCCACCCTAATACAAGGTGATCGATGAGAGGTTGTGTAGGAGTACACAGTGGGTTGTCTTGTTGAACACCGCCTTAAGCACGAGTTCTTGTATGGTAATCCAAGACAAAGAGTACAACCACACTTTGGGCTCACTGACCCCTCTCGGCCTAGTACCTTTATCCGTGTCGACGTCCAGGAGTCACATTAGTTCGGGCTTTCCATTTGACATGTGCATAGAAAAAGAACGAAGGAAATGGTTGCATCATATAGATATGTGGGTGCACCTGTGAGGCAGGAAAACCATCTGCCAGAGGTGGCGTCTCGGTCACTTACATTGTTTAAGTCCGTTTCGTTGATCCGGCCGGACTCTCGAGCGGAGGCAACTCAGATAGTCGACTCCTGGAATAGACCGGTTGTGAGCGAAGTGTTGTGGTGAACATCCTCGCTGTCACCTCTTGAACGGTGGCGAGAAAAAGGCGGTAACCGATGGTCATGTGTGTGTAGCTTACACCCTTGCAAGGTTAACAAAACTATTCGAATAGCCGCGTCCGCGGTTAAGGACTACTTGGAACCTGTACCTGATTATTAGACAACTTGAATGGATACTTCTAAAACTCGCAAGATAAGCGTGAGTGCTATGGCGTGCTTCCTCGTGGGGAAGTCGAGGAAGTATCCATAGTGGTTTATTGGTTGGAGACTTGGATAGTGGACTCGTGTACGCTTGTTACCTCAAGTCTGGTAATCGTAGTTCAGGACTAGCCAAGTCAAAGCTGGTACTTCTGCATGATGAAACCCCACCTTCCTTTACCTTGATACTTGAGCATGAGTATTATAGTTCTGATGCAAGTCTTGCTGAGTACGACTTTGTAATCACGTTTGCTTATTCTATGTTTTAGATGAGAACCCGGACCCCGATGGAGTCACCTTCTTGAAGCTCGACGTTGACCTTGGTAGTATAGTTCTAGACAGCAGTCTGGTCCCTCGTGGAAGGGCATGTATGTTTACATGGCTTCTCTAAGCCATTTGTTAAACTTGTCTGTACTCAGACCTAATTTGCTTCAGTTGTATGATGTAATGTTGATCACACACATGTGATCTTTGTATACTCTATGTGTAATTCAATAAAGAAGTACTTTGTAGAGTTATGTGATGATGCCTGCTGTTCATACTAGGCATGTGTGCTGCGTGTATGTTTATAACATGCATGTCTTAGTATGGGTTTTCGAGACCTTAGTTGTGATCTGGCTGGCGGTCTTTTATACACCAAGTGGCCCTTAGATGTGCGCATCTTGGGGCATCGCGATGCGATTGCTCGTGACTCTGTCATGTGCGCACTTTGTTGTATGATCGAGCCCGCCCTAGACCCCGACTAAGTGATCGGGCTAGAGTAAGTCTATGTAAAAGTTAGGATTCAATCGATAACATGGTTGAGGCAACTTGTCTATGAGTATGGGATTCACCACCCATAAGCATTTAGACTTGTGAGCGAACGATGAGGACCCATCTCAGTTGATCATCCGGCCTGGATGGGATGCCCCTCACGTTCGATGCTTTCTGAGAGTGTTCTTTGCTTGGCCTTGTCTTCTTAGACAAGTGGGTACGGCTCTCGGCTCTCCATGTGATTGCATCGTGACTGGAATTACATACGCATATTCCGGGTCCCGACAGACTTGGTATCAGAGCAGGACTGTCTGTAGGATTATTCAACCCTTGGTCGAAGTCTAGTCTAACACTCTATAGTTATATAGTTACTCTGGGTATATAAGGGAACAACGTAAGGCTTCTTTTTCTCCTTACCCTCATCGATCTGAGTTCTTGGTCACCCTTACCTTATCTACGGGATGATAGGAATAGGCTCATCTATGTCGAGGGCTCTACAATACTCACGTAACCATGATCCTGAGGGCTCTCATGGCTGCCATTAGAAATCCTTTGATCCTGAGGGCTCTCATAGGCGGTTAGTTAGCTGTTGTCCTTTGTGGGTTGATATTGACTTGAGATGATAAAAATGTTGAGTAGTAAGTAGAAGAAAATGAATACCAACTTTATGTACAACAAACCAAGCTTGATTCATGTTCTTGATTTGAAATTAGTTGTAGGATTTCTTTATCACTTGTGTTACTTGCCGTACAAATCAGATGTACTGACCCGTGTTCGGGCTGTAACCTTCGTGTTGCAGGTTTCTCAGACGATTAGTGTGTTATGATAGGGTTGCGAGTCTACACTCAGCATGTCGCTTGTGGATGTTGATGGGACTCCTCGCTACTAGTTTTTCTTCCGCTATAGTTATATTGAATAAGCTAGCCTTGAGCTATGCAAGTTGTTATTTGTTTTGAATTCTGGATCATACGATGTAATAATGATGCACTTGTACTTTGATATACATCTATTATACTGTGTGTGCTAGCGAGTTTGATCCAGGGACTAGCACTTGATCACAGAGACTCCGGTTCTAAGTGAATTGGGTCGTTACAAATCGTGTGTGGGATTCTATGGGGTCCCCTTGTCTTACCTACCTAGCTTCATACAGTTCTAGTGGTGGCCCGAGCTGATTTACTATATGCAACGTGTGTGTGATGGTGGTACCCCAGTTGTTTACAAACCACCCCGGTCCAGGAGGACTTGTTCCTTGGCTGGACCACCTTTTCCGGCTGAGGACCCGATATCCCATGTGTGATTAACCGGGTATCCAAACCTGCGACAGACGGTAGAGACCGATTCGAGAGCGCGACCGGCTTTTGAGGTGAGTGTCGACTCACCAGGGGCCACCCGGAGTTGTGCGTTGTTAGTTAGAGGGACTCTGATGTTCCGGAGTTTCGGGCGTTTACCTAGCCAAGTGGAAACCGGGCGTACATGCGAAGCCTATGATGGGAAGTTGGTACACCCCTGTAGGGTTAAATCTTTTCAAAAATCCGTGTCCGCGGTTATGGACGACTTGAGACCTACTCCTTGTTCATAGAATAACATCAAAGATTGGTTCATAATTAAAACTTGCCTACCGTGTGAGTGCCTTGGTTGCTTTTCTTCGTCCAGGGGGACCGAGAGAAGATCCATGTTGTGTTATGTTTGACGTAAGAAGGTGAATAGCAGACTTATGACACGATGTCACGTGCAGTCTTGGATCTTACCCCTACTCTAATTGAATGATAGCCACCATATATGCTAGTGCGGCTGCAACCTTTCCTTTTACCTTGTCTTACCGTAGGGAGTTAGTTATCCTGTAATGATATAATCTCACCCCTGGTTTCCTTTTGTTCTTTTACTGTTTTGCCTGATCGGCCGCTGCAGTTGACTACTACCTCGACCCGAGCACCGGACGCTACTTCGTGGAGATGCCCCCGGAGGACGACGATGATGATGACTTCGTTCAGTAGATCCTATAGTTGGGCTCTGACGATCCGTGGGTGGACTATTTATGTGCAGCCCTCTCTATAGCCATTTGGATTTTGACCGTACTCGGTCGTGATTGTCTTCCGCTTGTTGCATGATGTACTGTTGGGTCCATGGACCTCTGAGATGATGTAATAAATACCAGTGGCGATGTATGCCCTGGACTCTATATATTTATGTCTTACTATAAAGTTCATTGCTCTTATATCTGTTGTCGAGAATCCGGCAGCGACACGGGTGCGAGTGTCGTGAGTCGGTGGCCTTTTATGCGCTAATAACTTGAGCGGGACGCGGAAGCGACTAACTCGAGTTAGCACCGCATCGGGGGCTTTACATCCCGACTCGAGCGCCGTCGCCTAAGCCTGGACCTGACGCAGAGACCATTTGCTTGTATTGCAAGGAGAATGGTCACTGGAAGAGGAACTACAACATGTGGCTCACCAGCAAGGGCAATAGCAGTGGGAGTACGTCTTCTACAGGTACACTTGTTGTATATGTTATAGACATTTATGTTGCGGATATTTCTAATAGTTCTTGGGTATATGATACTGGATCGATTGTTCACATTTTCAACTCGATGCAGGGACTAAAAAGAAGTAGAGATGTCGCAAAAGGAGAAGTTGACATTCGGGTCGGGAATAAAGCAAGAGTTGCTGCATTAGCTGTCGGCACCATGCAACTTAATTTACCTGCTGGATTTGTAATGGAGCTTGATAATTGTTATTATGTTCCATCGTTAAGTCGAAACATTATTTCTACCTCATGTTTGATGAGACAAGGTTATGAATTCATTATTAAGGACAATGGTTGTTCTATATTTTTGAATAAGATGTTTTATGGATTGGCGCCCGTTGTGAATGGGTTATTCATTTTTAATCTTGAAGGTGAATCTGTCTATAATATAAATGCCAAGAGGCTTAAACCTAACGATCTGAATACAACTTACTTTTGGCACTGTCGGCTTGGTCATATTAGTGAAAAACGCATGAAGAAGCTCCATGATGATGAAATTTTAAATTCGTTTGATTTTGAATCATTCGAGACATGCGAATCATGCCTACTCGGCAAGATGACCAAGACACCTTTTCCAAAGAGTTGCGAGAGGGAGTCCGACTTTTTGGAACTCATACATACTGATGTGTGTGGACCAATGAGCACGACTGCTAAAGGTGGTTACCAGTACTTCATAACTTTCATCGACGACTTTAGAAGATATGGATATATCTAGTTGATGACGCACAAGTCGGAGACCTTTGAAAAGTTCAAGGAGTTTCGGAGTGAAGTAGAAAATCAACTCGGCAAGACGATCAAACTTCTAAGATCAGATCGTGGAGGTGAATATCTAAGTCAAGAGTTTGATGATCATATGAAGAGTCGTGGAATAGTTCCACAACTCACTCCTCCTGGAACGCCGCAAAGAAATGGTGTATCGGAACAGAGGAATCGCACCTTGTTGGACATGGTTCGATCGATGATGAGTCAGTCAGATCTACCGTTGGCATTTTGGGGTTATGCTCTAGAAACTGCAGCTTTCGCACTAAAGGGAGTACCATCTAAATCCGTAGATAAGACACCATATGAGATATGGACTGGGAAGCATCACAGTTTGTCTTTTCTAAAGATTTTGGGTTGTGAAGCATTTTTCAAGCGACTTCAGTCGGACAAGCTCGCACCCAAATCGGATAACTGCATATTCGTGGGATATCCAAGGTAAAACATAGGGTATTATTTCTACAACCGACAAGAGGGCAAAGTGTTTGTCGCTCGACACGGTACCTTTCTTGAGAAAGAGTTTCTCACTAGGAAGGCTAGTGGGAGGATGGTGCAACTCGAAGAGGTTCGAGATAAACCACTCGGGGTAGACACGACAAGTGATTCCATTATGGCAGAGCTAGTCAGTAAACCCGTGGTCGAAGTAGCACCCGCACCACGAAGGTCAGAAAGGCTGCGTAATGCAAGCAATGTATTGTTGTTGGACAACGATGAGCCTTTGACATATGCGGAAGCGATGGTGGATCTAGATTCCGAGTTATGGCTTGAGGCCCTGAGATCCGAGTTAAAGTCCATGGATGGCAATTGATACGTCCAAATTGCATCACTATTTTATATCGTAATTCATCCTTATTCATTGATATATTTCACATTACGATGATGTTCTTATGTTGTTTTGGCTTATTTTACACAGTTTGCAACTTTTCGGTGCCGAAGCAGCAAACGCAGGATTCAGCGGTAAAAAGTGGACGCTGAGTTGCTGAAGAAGAATACATCCAAATTACCTGAAAATCGACGGGGGGTATTTTCAAGAAGATTAACGAAGACTCGCCGAAGAGGTGCCAGAGGGGGGCCACAGGAGCCCCAGGTGGCCACCTGGCGCGGCCCCATCCCTGGCCGCGCCGGGAGGGTTCCTGGAGCCCTAGGGCCACTCCTGGCTCCCGCCTCTGGCCTATATACTCCTCGTTACGCGAAAACCTAAATAAGAGAAGCTTTCACGGAGTTTCGCCGCCGCTCCGTGGCGGAAACCTACAGAGAAGAAACAGGCTCTCCGACGAGCAGATTCCGCCAAGGAGATCACCTCCCGGAAGGGGAGATCATCGCCATCGTCATCACCATCGTCACGGGCATCATCGAGATCATCATCAACATCATCCCCAACATCATCACCATCTCCACCACCATCCAATCTCACCCCACAAGTTTATCTTGTGTTGTAATCCGTACTATCTATCCTCTCTACTCTATCGGTGTTGATTACTACTTTGTGGTGAATGCTATTGAGTTTTGTTGGAGAAATATCATTATGTCCAGATTGTTTATCATATATTTATCACCTTTGATCATGATCTCTTTTATTTCTTGTGAGTAGTTACTTTAGTTCTTGAGGACATGGG
Organism: Bromus sterilis; assembly: GCA_950022295.1. NCBI lineage: Eukaryota > Viridiplantae > Streptophyta > Magnoliopsida > Poales > Poaceae > Bromus > Bromus sterilis. The sequence continues at coordinate 289,536,294 of OX465599.1, read as the reverse complement.
ATAAGTCTAGTTGTTAGTAGTCATATGATGTTGAAGTAATTTGTGTTGTTTGATATTTAAGTTGTGTTGTTATTTTCCTAGTGGTGTTGTGTGAGTCGAACACTCAACACTTCGCCTTATTAAGGACCTAGGGGAATACATTGTGTATTAAGAATTCTTACGGTGGGTTGCCGGAGTGACAGAAACCTGAACCCCAGTTTGCACACTTTTGCACAAGGGAATACTGGATCCTTGATCTTATTGCTGTGGTTAGGCTTTGCCTTAATTTCTATCTTGTATTTGCGGATGCTTGCAAGATTTTAAATCATAAGAGTACACTTATCTTAGTCTAGAAGGTGTGCTAGCATAGATCCACCCACTCAACACTTATCAGCACAAAACTTGTTATCGATACGGAGTATGGCGAAAGCACATGACTACCTCTCCATGTGTCCTCAAGAACGCTTTAGTCTTTATAAGTTCAGTTGTCAGGCTTATCCTTTGCTCAAAAGGATTGGGCCACTCGCTACTCCTCATTACTATTTACTTGCTTGCTTTTATCTTATGGTTGCTTATATAGAAAACCCCTAATAAGTTATCTTTCAGTGCTTGCATTTATTCCTTGTCCAAAATCACCTATCAATACCTTTCGCTCCTCGTTGGGTTCGACACTCTTACTTATGAAAAACGCTACAATAGATCCCTTTATGTTGAGGGTCATCAAGTAACGTTTTCTGGCGCCGTTTCCGGGGAGCATAGCGCTATTGGTAAGTGAAGCTGGTAAGGAAATTTTTATCTTGTTATTTTTATTTTGGTGTTGCTGCTCTTTGTCCGTATGGACAACCTAGCTATTGGATCGTTGCTTATGGGTAAACACCCCACATCTGTGGTGGTTGTACCTCCCCCTACTGAAATTGTGCCTTATAAAATACCAGCTGGTATTATCGATTGTGTTTTGGCTAATCGTTATGCAGGAGACAGACATCCCAGTGAACACTTGCTATATTTATCAACACTATGTTCACTATTTAAGCTTGTAGGTGTATCAAAGGAGTTTGTCATGAAGAAATTGTTCTCCGTATGGCTTATAGATAAATCTTCAGATTGGTACAAGCTTCTCGATAACTCTCATTTGCTTGATTGGCATGAACTTATGTCTCTTTTTTATACCATGTTTTATCCTCTTCATGAAATTCATCGAGACAGGAATTATATCTGTAACTTTAGGTCTCGTGACGGAGAAAGCATCGCTCAAGATTGGGGGATATTGAAATCTCTAATGCTCAAATGTCCTATTCATGAGATCCCCGAGAAAACTATCTTACAATTTTTTATGCTAGAATTTCTCGTCGGGATAAGGAGATGTTGGATGCCTCCTCTAGTGGGGTATTTCAGACGAAAAGCGTTGAAGAAAGATGTGATCTTCTTTAAAGGATCCAGAAGAATACTGAATATTGGGAAATAGATAAAGGTATTGAATCCACTATAAATTATGAGCATGATTATATAGAGAGCTATGTGAATACTGATTACTTTCATACCTTTTGCTCTAAGATTGGTCTTGATTCCCATCTAATGGTTGATTTTTGTAAGGACTTTGCCTCTCATATCGACTCTTCTAAGAAGAAGAGGAATCAACATCATAAACCCTTCAAAGAATTACCTATTGATATTCATGTTGCTGACCCTATTGTTCCTGCAGTTATATATGAAAAGCCCCCTTTTCCCATAAGAATAAGGGAGCACTCTTTTGTGATAGGCATAATGAATAAGAGTGAGAGGATAATTGATGAGCCTGAGGACCAGATCATGGTCGATCCTCGAGTTGCATTGGTTAAGGATCTTATTACAATGATGCTTTAGATTCCAATATAAATTTTTGTGATGTTTCCACTAACCTTGTCACAACCAAGAATAAGGGCCCAATTTCAGGTACGGCAGTAGTATCTGTCAAAATAGGAGATCACAATTATTATGGGCTATGCGATTTGGGATCGAGTGCTAGTGCTATCCCGTATTCACTTTATCAATAGATCATGGGTGAAATTTCACCTTGTGAACTTGAATAAGTTGATGTTACTATTCATCTTGCAAACAGAGCAACTATCTCTCCTATCGGAATTGTGCGAGACGTTGAAGTTTTATGCGGAAAGGTAAAATATCCTACTGACTTTTTAATACTTGGTTCAGTAAGGGATAATTTTTGCCCTATTATTTTCGGTAGACCTTTTCTCAGAACCTGTGGAGCTATAATAGATTGCAAGAAATGTAAAGTTTATATTGAATTTAATGGTGAGCCATATGAATTTAATTTTTCTAAGTTCTTTAAGCAGCCTCGTGGTACTGATTTTCCTAGTAACATTAAGATTATTGAAGATATTTCATCCATTGCTATTCCTCCTAACGATCCTTTGCAGCAATATATGGAGGACCACGAGAATGATTTGCATATGCAGGAGAGGAATTAGCTGGACGAAACATTCTTAAGACTACCTGCTATCCTAAAGCACAACCTTCCAGTTGAGCCTTTGGGAATTTTATCGCAACCAAAAGAAGATCCAGTGTTTGATCTTAAACCTCTTCCCGATTCGCTCAAATATGCTTATTTAGATGAAAAAAAGTATATCCTGTTATTATCAATTCTATTCTTTCAGGATATGAAGAAGAGCGTATATTGGAAGTACTTCGCAAACATCGAGGTGCAATTGGCTATACCCTTGATGACCTTAAGGGGTTTAGTCCATCTATTTGTCAACATACCATCAACCTTGAACCTGATGCTAAACCAGTTGTTGATCATCAACGACGGCTAAATCCGAAAATGATAAATGTTGTAAGGACTGAGATTCTCAAGCTTCTAGCCGCGGGTATTATCTACCCTATAGCTGGTAGTAAGTGGGTAAGTCCGGTTCATTGTGTTCCAAAGAAAGGAGGAGCAACTGTGGTTCCTAATGATAAGAATGAACTAATACCTCAGAGAATTATTATTGGATATAGAATGTGTATTGATTATAGGAAGCTGAACAAGGCAACCAGGAATGACCACTACCTGTTGCCATTCATCGACCAAATTCTTGAAAGGTTATCTAAAAATACTCACTTTTGTTATCTTGATGGTTATTCTAGCTTCTCTCAAATTCATGTTAACACTGCTGATCAAGAGAAGACCACTTTTACTTGTCCCTATGTGTCAGAACCCTCTGTTAGGTAATGTGCTAGGATCAAAGTCTTCTTGCATCATGTTAAAAATTTCAAAAGAAATCATTTGAAATCAAAATCAAACTCAAATGGGAGAAGGAACCCCCCAGATGAATTAATTCAAAAGGCTAGAAATAAATCTTCTCCAAAAATTCATGTTTGATTTTTGAAAAGTATTATAAATGAGTGTGATCACATATCAAGTGATGTGGGACCCACCCCATGCTCATGGATTTTTCAAATATTCAAACAGTGCCTTGGAATTAATCAAATACCCCTATTTGATTTAAAGTTCAAATAATTTGAATTTTAAAAAGTTCCAAACTTTATAAGTGGCTAATCTAATCTAATATGAGGCCATATAAAAAGTTTCAACATTTTTAAAAACGCCCAGCTATTTAGTTTAGCATGGCCAACATATTACAGAAAAGAAAACAGAAAAGAAAGGAAACAGAAAACTTACCTGGCGCCTAGGCGAGGCCCACTTCTTCTGGCCCAGTCCAGCCCACCCGGACTCCTCCCCTGTCGTCTTCTTCCCCGCGCCTCCAAGCTGCTCGGTGGAATGCCAACAGAGCACGTAGCTCCTCCTCCAGGCGCCACCTGCCCCTCCCCGGCCCTTCTACGCGCCCCTGGAGATGCACCCGAGTGCCACGCCTCCATTCCTCCCCTCCAGAGCCTCTCCCTCTCACTCCTGCAACAAACCCGACGACGACCCGAGCACCGCCATCGCCATGCCGTGAAGAACGCGTGTCAGAACCCCAACTTGGGTAAGTGCTAGGGTTGCTTGTGTCCTTTGCATCATGAAAAAATTTAAAAAGAAATTCAAAATTGGGGAAAAGAAAAGCCCTAAAGAATTTAAATAAATGGCCAGACAAAAATTTCTTCCAAAAATTCCTCTGGTATTTTTGAAAAGTCTTATAAATATGCATGATCACATATAAAGTGAAGTGGGTCCCACTGCATGCACCAAGATTTTTCAAGTATTCCAAACAGGGCTTGGAAATTAAATTAAACTCCAATTTGAGTTTAAATTCAAATTGTTTGAATTTCAAAAGTCACCAAAACTTGTGAGTGGCTAGTGGCTTGACACCTAAGCCCACATAAAAGATTTGGGGATTTTTAAAAAATGCTCTGGTATTTTATTTATTAGAGCAAAACAAAATAGTAGAGAATTATAAAGAAAAAAAAAGTTAAAAGGCTAAGAACTTACCCCACCCACTTACTTCGGCCCACTAGCAGAAGAAGCCCAGCCCAGCCCAAAGGGGCAGGGGCGTCTTCTTCCTCTGCCAGAAGGAAGGCACGCCCAGGCCGGCGTCGACACGCGCGCAGGACACCTCCTGCTTCGACGTGCAGGCTCCCCGTTCCTTTAACCGCGCCTGGAAGCCTCTGGGCCTTCTCCTCCTTCTTTCCCCCTCCCTTGGCGCCGTCTTCCTTTCGCTTTCCTCCGTCCCGAGTCACACCGAACGCCGGCCAGAGCAACAGACAAGCTCCACCGTGGCCACTGGCCCCCTTCCGCCGCACCTCCATGTCCAAAGTGCCCGCCGTGGATCCCCACGTCGCCCCGGCCGATCAATTGGAGCCGAGAAGCTCCCGAGCCGACGCCCTCTTCATCTTTCTTCGCCGCGGACCTCCACCTCCGGCGAGCAATCGAGCCTCCTCCGGTGCTCCTCCAATGCCATCGACCTCGCCGTCAGATCCACGGTGAGCGCGCGCCCCTCCCGCAGGTCTTCGTTCTCCTCCCCGTGCATCCATCTTCAGGTTCCTCGGAAGACCTAACTCCGGCCGCCGAGGGGCTGCGAGCCAGCGTGCTCTCGGCGCCCCCCTGACCTTCCCTTGTGCACCCCGTGGTGCGCACGCGTTCGAGGCTTCGCCTGGTGCCTCTCCCGTGCCAAGAGGAGGCCGGAGAGCCCCAGACCAGTGGGCACCGTCGCCTCCAGAGGTCACCGCCGGCCGTATTCCGGCGAGGCCGACGTGGCCTGTAATTAGGGGGCTAAGCCCAGGCGATTTTATTTAAATGCGTTTAACCCCACTTTGGCTGACAAGCAGGCCCCACAGGCCAGAGGCCCCCTACGTCAGTATGAGGTCATGCTGACGCAGCAAAGGGGTTTTTCTAATTAAAAGAATTAAAGAAATTACAGAAAAGACAGAAAATCATTTAAACTTCAATAAATCATAGAAAATTCATATTAACTCCAAATTAAACATATAATGTATGAAAAATTATCAGAAAAATGAAAGGATTAATAATATGCAATTTGTTTTCATGTTTGACCATTTGAAAATGGGGCAACAGTAGAAAATGTGCATATGGCTTAATTTTAATTCAAATTTGAAGTTTGAATTTGCATTTCAAATGCAATATACTTCAATTAAGATGAATATGCTACACATCAGTACCATGTACATCATGTTTCCACAACTTATCATGTGCTTGAGAATCGCAATTATATTTATTCCTTGATTGCTTTGTTTGCTCGATAGAAGTGGAACCAGAACCGGAGGCCACCCCCTTCGCTGAAGACACCGTGTGTGAACCTCGTCAGCAAGGCAAGCAAACCCCATTGATCATGTCTATAAAATCCCACTTCCCTCTCAGTCTCGCTTATGCATGTTTAGGAGATCACCTTGGTATCGATTCTACTGCATAGTTGAACCCATATCCGATGCATGACCTATCATCTTGTCACAGTAGTAAGCAAACCACAATCCTAGGTGACATATGAATTGATTGATATCATGTGGCCCCTGCAACTGTTACTGCTTATTGCATGTTTAGTGGTACAATGAGGTTGCTTTTCATGTGAGTCGGGATTATAGTGAACATGGTGTTGATGAAAGTGAAACTGTGTTGGTGAATCCACCCTAATACAAGGTGATCGATGAGAGGTTGTGTAGGAGTACACAGTGGGTTGTCTCGTTGAACACCGCCTTAAGCACCGAGTTCTTGTATGGTAATCCAAGACAAAGAGTACAACCACACATTGGGCTCACTGACCCCTCTCGTCCTAGTACCTTTATCCGTGTCGACGTCCAGGAGTCACATTAGTACGGGATTTCCATTTGACATGTGCATAGAAAAAGAACGAAGGAAATGGTTGCATCATATAGATATGTGGGTGCACCTGTGAGGCATGAAAACCATCTTACAGGGGTGGCGTCTCAGTCACTTACATTGTTTGAGTTCGTTTCGTTGATCCGGCCGGACTCTCGAGCGGAGGAAACTCAGATAGTCGACTCCAGGAATAGACCGGTTGTGAGCGAAGTGTCGTGGTGAACATCCTCGCTGTCACCTCTTGAACGGTGGCGAGCAAAAGGCGGTAACCGATGGTCATGTGTGTGTAGCTTACACCCTTGCAAGGTTAACAAAACTATTCGAATAGCCGCGTCCGCGGTTAAGGACTACTTGGAACCTGTACCTGATTATTAGACAACTTGAATGGATACTTCTAAAACTCGCAAGATAAGCGTGAGTGCTATGGCGTGCTTCCTCGTGGGGAAGTCGAGGAAGTATCCATAGTGGTTTATTGGTTGGAGACTTGGATAGTGGACTCGTGTACGCTTGTTACCTCAAGTCTGGTAATCGTAGTTCAGGACTAGCCAAGTCAAAGCTGGCACTTCTGCATGATGAAACCCCACCTTCCTTTACCTTGATACTTGAGCATGAGTATTATAGTTCTGATGCAAGTCTTGCTGAGTACGACTTTGTAATCACGTTTGCTTATTCTATGTTTTAGATGAGAACCCGGACCCCGATGGAGTCACCTTCTTGAAGCTCGACGTTGACCTTGGTAGTATAGTTCTAGACAGCAGTCTGGTCCCTCGTGGAAGGGCATGTATGTTTACATGGCTTCTCTAAGCCATTTGTTAACCATGTCTGTACTCAGACCTAATTTGCTTCAGTTGTATGATGTAATGTTGATCACACACATGTGATCTTTGTATACTCTATGTGTAAGTCAATAAAGAAGTACTTTGTAGAGTTATGTGATGATGCCTGCTGTTCATACTAGGCATGTGTGCTGCGTGTATGTTTATAACATGCATGTCTTAGTATGGGTTTTCGAGACCTTAGTTGTGATCTGGCTGGCGGTCTTTTATACACCAAGTGGCCCTTAGATGTGCGCAGCTTGGGGCATCACGATGCGATTGCTCGTGACTCTGTCATGTGCACACTTTGTTGTATGATCGAGCCCGCCCTAGACCCCGACTAAGTGATCGGGCTGGAGTAAGTCTATGTAAGAGTTAGGATTCAATCGATAACATGGTTGAGGCGACTTGTCTATGAGTATGGGATTCACCACCCATAAGCATTTAGACTTGTGAGCGAACGATGAGGACCCATCTCAGTTGATCATCCGGCCTGGATGGGATGCCCCTCACGTTCGATGCTTTCCGAGAGTGTTCTGTGCTTGGCCTTGTCTGCTTAGACAAGTGGGTACGGCTCTCGGCTCTCCATGTGATTGCATCGTGACTAGAATTACATACGCATATTCCGGGTCCCGAAAAGGCGTGGCCATCGTCACCTCCAGGCCGCACCAAGCTGTCCTTCCTCCTCGCCTCCTTCGTCTTCATCACCGTGCGGAAGATCGCGAGTCAATTCGACCCCGAGCCGCCAGATTCGTCCCCGAGTTCTCGCCGGCCGCCGAGAAGACCACTGCCAAATTCGTCGTCGTTGAAACCTCCCCGTCTCCACCGCATGTGCCATCGCATTCACCACCTTCTGGTGAGCATTTCCCCTCTCCTTGCAGCTTCCCGCTCCTCCTCTAGCCACTTCCACCATGAGAGAAGAGCTCTGCCGCCGCCATGGTCGACGCAGCGCAAGCTCTCGTGCCCCTGGCGTTGCCCCAGTACGCGCGTTTGTCTCCTGGTTCCTCTAGACTTCGAACGCGCCAAGTCCCAGCTCAAGCCGTGCCCCCTAGCCTCGTCTACGACCTCGCCGGTTCTCTGTTTCCGCCGGAGTAGTCGCCGCCGTCGCTCCCGACCTCCCCGTGACCCCCTATTGCCTCCATTCGACGCGGACGACCTCCAGGAGTACGTCCGTGCCCTCCGTTCCCCTCCCCGTGGCCCGTAGCCGATTCCGGCGAGGCGCCGCCGTGGCCAGAGCCACGGGCGTCAAGCCGGCGCCATTAGAACCCTAACCCGAGCCTAACCCCCCACTAATCACCCGCACAGCCTATGATAGGAGGGCCCCACTGGCAGGGTTGACTGGTCAGCCCCCCCCCCCCCACGTCATGCTGACGTGGTGCTGACGCAGTAAATCGATAAATGATTTAATAATAATCAGTGAAATTCCAGAAAATAGCTTAAACTTCAATAAATCATAGAAAATTCATATTAACTCAAAATTGGACAAATAGTATGTCTAAAATTATCAGAAAAATCCAAGGATTATGAATATGCAACTTGTTTCTATGGTTGACCATTTTAAAATGGGTGAACAGTAGCAAACATGCATATGGCATTCTTTTGAATTCAAATTTGGAGTGAATTTGCAAATTACTTTGCAACACACTTCTTTTAAATGGATTCATCCACACATCAGAGGCTTTACCTCAGCATTACAACGTCACTTCATGATCAACCTTTTCAAATGAACATTCATGCATTCAAATGCATTTGAAATTCATCGATAAATCAAATGGAGTTTGAATTTGCAATTCAATTGCAATATACTCCTTTTAAATGGAATGCTCAACACATCAGTACCATGAACATCACCATATACAATTGATCATGTGCTTTTGCAATGTACCTTATGTTGATCACTTTGTTTGTATTGTTTGCTCGGATAGAAGTGGAGCCGGAACCCGAGATCACCCCCTTCGTTGAAGACCCCGTGACTGAACCTCGTAAGCAAGGCAAGCAAACCCCCATTGATCATATCTATAAAATCCCAATTCCCTCTCAGTCTCGCTTATGCATGTTTAGGAGATCACCTTGTATCGATTCTACCGCATAGTTCAACCCATATCCGATGCATGACCTATCATCTTGTCACAGTAGTAAGCAAACCACAATCCTAGCTGACATAGGAGTTGACCGATATCATGTGGCCCCTGCAACTGTTACTGCTTATTGCATGCTTAGAGTTTACAATGACGATATTTTTTATGTGAGTCGGGATGATAATGAACATGGTGTTGATGAAAGTGAAACTGTGTTGGTGAATCTACCCTAATACAAGGTGAACGATGAGAGGCTGTGTAGGAGTACACAGTGGGTTGTCTCGTTGAACACCGCCTTAAGCCCGAGTTCTTGTGTGGTGACCCCCGCTCAACCTACTAACTCACCCCTTCTCAGTTCAATGAGTCACATTAGTTCGGAGTTCTGGTAGGTCTGTGGCACGGTCTGCGAAGTGGAAGAACGGCTATTCAGACCGGCTTGGGACCCTGCACACATCTTCTAGGACCATATCGGTAAACCGGCCGGGTTCAAGATGTGGATTCCAGCCCAGATAGGCGTCTCCATTGAATTTGAGTTGGCTGTGAGGTAAAAGTTGTTGAAATTATCCTCGCCGACACCCGCTTGAAGGGTGACGAGATCCCGGCGGTAACTGATTGTTTCATGTGTGTAGCAGTACACCCGTGCAGGGTTAATAAACTATTCAAATAGCCGCGTTCGCGGTAAGGGACTACTTGGAGAGCTGTGCTCGATTATTAGACAACTTGAACTGGATACTTGTAAAACTCGCAAGATAAGCGTGAGTGCTATGGTGTGCTCCTCGTGGGGAAGTCGAGGAAGTAACCATAGTGGTGTATTGGTTGGAGATGTAGTGGACTCGTGTACGCTTCTTACCTCAAGTCTGGTACTCGTAGTTCAGGACTAGCCAACTCAAAGCTGGCACTTCTGCATTTGAACCCCACTTCCCTTTACCTTCATACATGTGCATGAGTAGTATAGCTCCTACGTAAGTCTTGCTGAGACGACTTTGTAATCACGTTTGCTTATTCTATGTTTTAGATGAACCCATCGACCCCGAAGGTGGATTCTTCCTGGAGCTCAACGTCCGATCAAGCTAGTGTAGTCCCAGTCAGACGACTAGTTCCCTCGTGGAGGGCTTGTTTCTAGATAAGGCTTCTCTAAGCCATTTGTTAAACTTGTCTGTACTCAGACCTACTTTGCTTCCACATGTTTGATGTAATGTTGGATCACAGACTTGTGATCTCTGTGTGCACTCTGTAAGAGTTATCAATAAAGTTGTATACTTTGTAGAGAATTGCAATGATACCTGCTGTTCAAACAATGCATGTGTGTTGCGTGTATGTTTATAACATGCATGTCTTTGTATGGGTTTTCGAGACCTTAGTTGTGATCTGGCTGGCGGTCTTTTATACACGAAGTGGCCCTTAGATGTGCGCAGCTTGGGGCATCGCGATGCGATTGCTCGAGACTCTGTCTCGTGCACACTTTGATGTATGATCGAGCCCGCCCTAGACCCCGACTAAGTGATCGGGCTGGAGTAAGTCTATGTAAGAGTTATGAGATAGTCGATAGTATGGTTGAGGCGACTGTTCTGTGAATATGGGAGTTCATCACCCATATCATTTAGACTTGTGTGCGGACGATGAGGACCCATCTCAGTTGATCATCCGGCCTGGATGGGATGCCCCTCACGTACAATGCTTTCCGAGAACGTTCTGTGCTTGGCCTTGTCTTCTTAGACAAGTGGGTACGGTTCTCGGCTCTCCATATGAGTATGTCGTAGTGGGACTTGCATACGCTAACCCCGGGTCCCGACAGACTTGGTATCAGAGCAGGACTGACTGTAGGATTATCAGCCTTGGCCGAAGTCGAGTCTAGATTGCTATAGTTATATAGTTACTCTGGGTATATAAGGGAACAACGTAAGGCTTCTTTTTCTCCTTACCCTCATCGTTCTGAGTTCTGAGTCACCCTCATCTTGTTCTACGGGAAGATAGGACTAGGCTCACCTCTGTCTGATTAGAACATCTCGTTGTTTTCTTCCTGGTAGCCGTAGGAAAGTTGTGTCTGTTTTCCTAGCATTGTTGTAATACTGATTTCTTACATCGTATTATGTAAGTGTTGTATCTACATTGAAAGAAAATTGTTTTCTTGCAATTACAGCCGTTATGCTGTCCGAGTAATTCTAGGTTTCTTCATAATCTGATGCGTTTGCAAAATCTTTCCCCTCTATTTCGGATGTCCTTCCAGGAGTTTTTCTAGGTGGCATTCCCGACAGTTCCATAGAGTTTGATGTATGTTTTCTTCTAGAAACCTTTAGTGTTTCCTTTGCAGCTCTTCCTCCCACTTTAGATGTCTTCTAGCGAGAAGAACCACACTAACCATCGTGTTGGGGTACTTTGCTACTCTGACATATCTGTTGTATCCCCTAGTAAGCCATGGTCACCCTCTAGGAAACTACCGAGTAACCCAACTCCTTAAACCTAGCCACCCAACAGATGTGTAGAATTCATAGTAGATCTTATGCCAGGAACCACACCAATTTCCAGACGCCCATACAAAATGGCCCCACGTGAGTTAGCTAAGCTTAAAATCCAACTTGAAGCTTTGTTGGCAAAAGGCTTCATCTGCCCTAGCTCATCGCCATGGGGTTGCCCCGTTCTGTTCGTAACGAATAAAGATGGAATACAAAAGGATGTGCGTAGAGTATCGCCCGCTAAATCTAGCGACGATAAAGAACAAGTACCCACTTCCCAAGATCAATGATCTTTATGATCAACTTGCTGGATCCTCTGTCTTCTCCAAGATGGATTTGAGATTAGGTTATCATCAAATCAAAACCTGAAACGAGGACATTCCCAAAACGGCTTTCACTACTCGTTATGGTCTTTACATGTACACCGTCATGTCCTTTGGTTTAACCAATGCCCCCGCCACTTTCTCACGCATGATGAATTCGATCTTCATGGAGTACCTAGATAAATTTGTTGTACTTTATCTTGATGACATTCTCATCTACTCGAAGAACGAAGAAGAACATGGCGAACACCTAAGGCTGGTATTGATGAAACTTAGAGAGCATCGCCTGTATGCTAAATTCTCCAAGTGTGAATTTTGGCTACCAGAAGTGACCTACTTAGGCCACGTGATTTCTGCAAAAGGCATTGCTGTGAATCCCGAGAGAGTTCAGACCGTCCTTGACTGGACTCCACCTGAATCGGTTAAGCAAGTTAGGAGTTTTCTTGGCCTAACCATCTATTGCCGTCGCTTCGTTAAGAACTTCTCCAAAGTTGCAAAGCCTCTAACTGAACTCCTCAAGAAAGATAAGAAATTCCTATGGACTCCCAAGTGCGAGGAAAGCTTTCAAGAGCTAAAAAGAAGAATGACTTCTGCACCCGTACTTTCGCCTCCAGACACCAAAAAGGATTTCGAGATCTTTTTTGACGCCTCACGACAAGGGTTAGGATGCATACTTATGCAAGATAGACATGTGGTAGCTTATGCTTCACGCCAGTTGCGTCCACATGAAGAGAACTATCCTACCCATGATCTTGAACTAGCTGCCGTAGTTCATGCCCTGACAACTTGGCGACATTGCCTCCTTGGTAATCGTTGTGAGATATATTCTTATCACCAAAGCCTCAAATACATTTTCACCCAGCCAGATCTTAATCTCAGGCAAAGACGCTGTATTGAGTTGATAAAAGATTATGACTTAGGAATTTCTTACACCCCAGGAAAAGCTAATGTCATGGATGATGCACTAAGTCATAAGTCGTATTGTAACAACCTCATGTTACAACAGTATCAACCTTTCTACCTTGGTGGCGAAACCAACCCTTGAGGATAAAATCATAGCCGCCTAGAAACGTGATACTGGTATTCGAGAGATCAAGAAGAACATTGCTAGCGGAGTTGCTAAATGTTTCTCCATAACTGATCAAGGTGTTGTTTTCTTTGGCACTCGATTGGTTGTACCACGAAAACACAATATTAGGAGGCTAATCCTCAAAGAAGCTCATGCCACTCCCCTTTCAATTCATCCTGGTAGCTCAAAGATGTACCGAGACCTACGCCAGAGATTTTGGTTGAGTAGGATGAAGAGAGAAATTGCTAAGTTCACTGCCGAATGTGATGTTTGTCGTCGCATTAAGGCCGAACACCAAAGACCAGCTGGCACTCTTCAACCTTTGCCTATCCCTGAGTGGAAATGCGATAAAGTCGGTATGGACTTCATCACCGGCTTTCCAAAAACCCAGAAAGGAAATGATGCCATCTTCGTTGTCATAGATAGGCTTTCCAAAGTTGCACACTTCCTTCCAGTTCGCGAGTCTATAACTTCTAGCCAGTTAGCGGACTTGTACGTCTCTAGAATTGTATCCCTTCACAGTGTTCCTTTGGAAATCAATTCTGATCGTGGTAGCCTTTTCACCTCTAGATTCTGGGGAAGCTTTCAGAATGCTATGGGAACTCATCTCTCCTTTAGTACGGTTTTCCATCCTCAGTCTAGCGGTCAAGTCGAAAGGGTTAACAAAATTCTTGAAGACATGCTCAGAGCTTGTGTTATCTCATTCGGAAAGAATTGGGAGAAGTCTCTTCCATTCGCCGAATTTGCTTATAACAATAGTTTTCAATCTAGTCTGAACATGGCTCCTTTTGAACTCCTTTATGGACGACGATGTCGAACACCCCTTAACTGGTCAGAAACCGGTGAAAGACAATTCTTTGGACCAGACATGATAAAGGAAGCAGAAGAGAAAGTTTGCATTGTTCGTGATCGTTTGAAAGCCGCCCAGTCTCGTCAGAAAAGCTACTATGATCGTCATCATAGGAAAGAAAGCTACAATCTGGACGAGAAGGCTTACCTTCGGGTTACTCCTCTGAAGGGAACCCAACGATTCGGTATCAAAGGCAAGTTGGCCCCACGTTACATCGGACCTTTCCGCATTCTTTCTAAACGTGGAGAAGTTGCCTACCAACTTGAACTACCCCCGCACCTTTCCCGAGTACATGATGTATTCCATGTGTGATAACTCAGGTGTTGCTTGAAGGACCCCATCCGTGAAGTCGACCATGAAACGCTTGATCTCCAAGATGACCTTTCTTATCGAGAATACCCTGTTCGTGTTCTTGATTCAGCAGAGTGTGTCACTCGCCGAAAGAAGATCAAGTTTCTGAAAGTTCAGTGCTCACACCACTCCGAGAAAGAAGCCACGTGGGAAAGAGAAGACCGTCTCAGTGCCGAGTACCCCTCCTTCCTCCCGCAGACTTCTGAATCTCGGGACGAGATTCTGTTGAGTGGGGGAGAGTTGTCAGAACCCTCTGTTAGGTAATGTGCTAGGATCAAAGTCTTCTTGCATCATGATAAAAATTACAAAAGAAATCATTTGAAATCAAAATCAAACTCAAATGGGAGAAGGAACCCCCCCAGATGAATTAATTCAAAAGGCCAGAAATAAATCTTCTCCAAAAATTCATGTTTGATTTTTGAAAAGTATTATAAATGAGTGTGATCACATATCAAGTGATGTGGGACCCACCCCATGCTCATGGATTTTTCAAATATTCAAACAGTGCCTTGGAATTAATCAAATACCCCTATTTGATTTAAAGTTCAAATAATTTGAATTTAAAAAAGTTCCAAACTTAATAAGTGGCTAATCTAATATAATATGAGGCCATATAAAAAGTTTCAGCATTTTTAAAAATGCCTAGCTATTTATTTTAGCATGGCAACCATATTACAGAAAAGAAAACAGAAAAGAAAGGAAACAGAAAACTTACCTGGCGCCTAGGCGAGGCCCACTTCTTCTGGCCCAGTCCAGCCCACCTGGACTCCTCCCCTGTCCTCTTCCTCCCCGCGCCTCCAAGCTGCTCGGTGGAATGCCACCGAGCCAGCAGAGCACGTAGCTCCTCCTCCAGGCGCCACCTGCCCCTCCCCGGCCCTTCTACGCGCCCCTGGAGACGCACCCGAGTGCCACGCCTCCATTCCTCCCCTCCAGGGGCTGTCCCTCTCACTCCTGGGACGAACCCGACGACGACCTGAGCGCCGCCGTCGCCATGCCGTGAAGAACGCGTGGCCATCGTCACCTCCAGGCCGCACATGGCTGTCCTTCCTCCTCGCCGCCTTCGTCTTCATCACCATGCGGAAGATCACGAGTCAATTCGACCCCGAGCCGCCGAATTCGTCCTCGAGTTCTCACCGGCCGCCGAGAAGACCACCGCCAAATTCGTCGTCGTTGAAGCCTCCCCGTCTCCACCGCCTGTGCCATCGCATTCACCACCTTCTGGTGAGCATTTCCTCGCGCCTTGCAGCTTCCCGCTCCTCCTCTAGCCACTTCCACCATGAGAGCAGAGCTCTGCCGCCGCCATGGTCGACGCAGCGCAAGCTCTCGTGCCCCTGGCGTTGCCCCAGTACGCGCATTTGGCTCCTTGTTCATCTAGACTTCGAACGCGCCAAGTCCCAGCTCAAGCCGTGCCCCTAGCCTCGTCTACGACTCGCCGGTTCTCTGCTTCCACCGGAGTAGTCGCCGTCGTCGCTCCCGACCTCCCTATGACCCCCTGATGCCTCCATTCGATGCAGACGACCTCCAGGAGCACGCCCGTGCCCTCCGTTCCCCTCCCCGTGGCCCGTAGCCGAATCCGGCGAGGCGCCGCCGTGGCCAGAGCCACCGGCGTCAAGTCGGCGCCATTAGAACCCTAACCCCCCACTAATCACCCCCCATAGCCTATGACAGGAGGGCCCCACTGGAAGGGTTGACTGGTCAGCCCCCCCACGTCATGCTGACGTGGTGCTGACGCAGTAAATCGATAAACGATTTAATAATAATCAGAGAAATTCCAGAAAATAGCTTAAACTTCAATAAATCATAGAAAATTCATATTAACTCCAAATTGGACAAGTAATATGTCTAAAATTATCAGAAAAATCCAAGGATTATGAATATGCAGCTTGTTTCTATGTTTGACCATTTTAAAATGGGTGAACAGTAGCAAACCTGCATATGGCATTCTTTTGAATTCCAATTTGGAGTGAATTTGCAAATGACTTTGCAACACACTTATTTTAAATGGATTCATCCACACATCAGAGACTTTACCTCACCTTTACAACATCACTTCATGATCAACCTTTTCAAATGAACATTCATGCATTCAAATGCATTTGAAATTCATCGATAAATCAAATGGAGTTTGAATTTGCAATTCAATTGCAATATACTCCTTTTAAATGGAATGCTCAACACATCAGTACCATGAACATCACCATATACAATTGATCATGTGCTTGTGCATTGTACCTTATGTTGATCGCTTTGTTTGTATTGTTTGCTCGGATAGAAGTGGAGCCGGAACCCGAGATCACCCCCTTCGTTGAAGACCCCGTGACTAAACCTCGTCAGCAAGGCAAGCAAACCCTCATTGATCATATCTATAAAATTCCAATTCCCTCTCAGTCTCGCTTATGCATGTTTAGGAGATCACCTTGTATCGATTCTACCGCATAGTTGAACCCATATCCGATGCATGACCTATCATCTTGTCACAGTAGTAAGCAAACCACAATCCTAGATGACATAGGAGTTGACCGATATCATGTGGCCCCTGCAACTGTTACTGCTTATTGCATGCTTAGAGTTTACAATGAGGATGTTTTTGATGTGAGTCGGGATGATAATGAACATGGTGTTGATGAAAGTGAAACTGTGTTGGTGAATCTACCCTAATACAAGGTGAACGATGAGAGGATGTGTAGGAGTACACAGTGGGTTGTCTCGTTGAACACCGCCTTAAGCCCGATTTCATGTGTGGTGATCCAAGACGAAGAGTACTACCACATGTTGGGCACATGGACCCCCGCTCAACCTACTAACTCACCCCTTCTCAGTTCAATGAGTCGCATTAGTTCGGAGTTCTGGTAGGTCTGTGGCACGGTCTGCGAAGTGGAAGAACGGCTATTCAGACCTGCTTGGGACCCTGCACACATCTCTTCTGGGACCATATCTGTAAACCGGCCGGGTTCACGATGTGGATTCCAGCCCAGATAGGCGTCTCCATTGAATTTGAGTTGGCTGTGAGGTAAAAGTTGTGGAAATTATCCTCGCCGACAGCCGCTTGAAGGGTGACGAGATCCCGGCGGTAACTGATCGTTTCATGTGTGTAGCAATACACCCCTGCAGGGTTAATAAACTATTCGAATAGCCGCGTCCGCGGTAAGGGACTACTTGGAGAGCTGTGCTCGATTATTAGACAACTTGAACTGGATACTTCTAAAACTCGCAAGATAAGCATGAGTGCTATGGTGTGCTCCTCGTGGGGAAGTCGAGGAAGTAACCATAGTGGTGTATTGGTTAAGAATGTAGTGGACTCGTGTACGCTTCTTACCTCAAGTCTAGTACTCGTAGTTCAGGACTAGCCAAGTCAAAGTTGGCACTTCTGCATTTGAACCCCACTTCCCTTTACCTTGATATATGTGCATGAGTATTATAGCTCCTACGTAAGTCTTGCTGAGTACGACTTTGTACTCACGTTTGCTTATTCTATGTTTTAGATGAACCCATCGACCCCGAAGGTGGATTCTTCCTGGAGCTCGACGTCCGATCAAGCTAGTGTAGTCCCAGTCAGACGACTGGTTCCCTCGTGGAGGGCTTGTTTTTAGATAAGGCTTCTCTAAGCCATTTGTTAAACTTGTCTGTACTCAGACCTACTTTGCTTCCGCATGTTTGATGTAATGTTGGATCACAGACTTGTGATCTCTGTGTGCACTCTGTAAGAGTTATCAATAAAGTTGTATACTTTGTAGAGAATTGCAATGATACCTGCTGTTCATACAAGGCATGTGTGCCGCGTGTATGTTTATAACATGCATGTCTTTGTATGGGTTTTCGAGACCTTAGTTGTGATCTGGCTGGCGGTCTTTTATACACCAAGTTGCCCTTAGATGTGCGCAGCTTGGGGCATCGCGATGCGATTGCTAGAGACTCTGTCTCGTGCACATTTTGATGTATGATCGAGCCCGCCCTAGACCCCGACTAAGTGATCGGGCTGGAGTAAGTCTCTGTAAGAGTTATGAGATAGTCGATAGTATGGTTGAGGTGACTTGTCTGTGAATATGGGAGTTCATCACCCATATTATTTAGACTTGTGTGCGGACGATGAGGACCCATCTCAGTTGATCATCCGGCCTGGATGGGATGTCCCTCACGTACGATGCTTTCCGAGAACGTTATGTGCTTGGCCTTGTCTGCTTAGACAAGTGGGTACGGTTCTCGGCTCTCCATATGACTATGTCGTAGCGGGACTTGCATACGCTAACCCCGGGTCCCGACACTATGGTACTTATGCTTACAGACGTATGCCTTTTGGTTTATGTAATGCCCCTGCTACTTTTCAAAGGTGTATGTCTTCTATCTTTCATGGTTTTTGTGAAGAAATTGTGGAGGTATTCATGGACGATTTCTCCGTCTATGGAACCTCTTTTGACCATTGTCTCCACAACCTTAATAAAGTTTTGCAGAGATGTGAGGAGACAAATCTGGTGCTTAACTGGGAGAAGTGCCACTTTATGGTCAACGAGGGAATTGTTCTTGGCCCCAAGATTTCTGAGAGGGGAATTGAGGTGGACAGGGCCAAGATCGAAGCAATTGAAAGCATGCCCTACCCAAGGGACATCAAAGGTATTCGTAGTTTTCTCGGTCATGCTGGTTTCTATAGAAGATTTATTAAAGACTTTTCTAAGACGTCGAGACCCCTCACTAATCTTCTCCAGAAGGACGTTCCTTTTGTATTAAATGAAGATTGTAAGGAAGCCCTCGAAGTTCTTACGAAAGCTTTAATAACTGCTCCTATAGTACAACCACCTGATTGGAATTCACCTTGTGAAATTATGTGTGATGCTAGTGATTTTGCTGTTGGAGCTATTTTAGGACAAAGGGTTGATAAGAAGTTGAATGTTATATATTATGCTAGCAAAACCCTTGATAGTGCTCAAAAGAACTATGCTACTACTTAGAAGGAATTCTTAGCAGTAGTGTTTGCTTGTGATAAGTTTAGGCAGTATATTGTTGATTCTAAGATTATTGTTCATACTGACCATGCTGCCATTAAGTATCTTATGGTGAAGAAGGATTCCAAGCCAAGGCTCATCCGATGGGTACTCCTTCTTCAAGAATTTGATTTTCATATCGTTGATAGGAAAGGAGCAGACAATCCGGTGGCGGATAATCTTTCAAGGATGGAAGATATACCGCATGATCCCATTCCAGTCAACGTCAGTTTTCCAGACGAAAAGCTAGATGTTGTTAAAGTACAATCTCTCTCCAATCCCTGGTTTGTAGATTATGCTAACTTCATCGTTGCAAAGTTTTTGCCTCCAGGTTGAACATTTCAGCAAAGGAAGAAGTTCTTTCATGATTTGAGGCATTACTTTTGGGATGACCCACATATTTTCAAAGAAGTTCCAGATGGGATCGTGAAAAGATGCATACCGGAACACGAGCAGAAGGACATTCTCAAACAATGTCACGATAGTCCATATGGAGGACAACATGCTGGTGAGAGGACCACACATAAGGTTCTTCAATCAGGTTTTTATTGTCCTACTCTCTTTAAGGATGCTTGAAATTATGTTTTATCCTGTGATAAGTGTCAGAGAGTTGGTAATATTAGTAGAAGGAATGAGATGCCTATGAATTACTCTCTAGTGATTGATCCTTTTGATTGCTGGGGTTTTGATTTTATGGGTCCTTTTCCTTCCTCACACAAGTACCCTGACATTTTAGTTGCTGTTGATTATGTAACCAAGTGGGTAGAAGGAATCCCCACTGAAAGTGCTGATCACAAGACATCTTTGAAAATGCTCAAGGATGTAATTTTTCCTAGGTTTGGAGTACCCAGGTACCTCATGACTGATGGGGGTTCACACTTTACACATGGAGCTTTTAGAAAAGCTTTATCCAAGTACGATGTCAATCATAGAATTGCTTCACCGTACCACCCTCAAACTAGTGGGCAAGTTCAGCTCACCAATAGAGAGATCAAGTTGATCTTGCAGAAGACAGTCAATAGAAATAGAAAAGATTGGTCAAATAAGTTAGGAGATGCCTTGTGGGCGTATAGGACTACTTACAAAAACCTCATGGGCATGTGTCCCTATAAGATGGTCTATGGCAAGGCTTGCCATCTTCCATTAGAATTAGAACACAAAGCTTTCTGTGCTATTAGAGAGCTTAATGCTGACCCGAAATTAGCTGGTGAAAAGCGTCTCATGAACTTGACTTCTCTAGATGAGTGGAGAAGTGAAGCTTACGAGAGCGCTAAAATGTTCAAGGAAAAGGTAAAGAAGTGGCATGATAGGAGGATTCTGAAATGTGAATTTAATGTTGCTGATAAAGTTTTGTTGTTTAGATCCCGTTTCAGGTTTTCTCCAGGTAAACTACTTTCCAGGTGGGAAGGGCCATTTCATATTGAGGAAGTCTACCGCTCGGGTGCAATCAAAATTAACAATTTCGAAGGCACTAAACCTCAAGTGGTGAATGGGCAAAGACTAAAGCATTACATAGCAGGGGATCCTGTCAATGTTGATGTGGATTTGGTATACACAACAACTCATGAAGAACATGTTGCAGCCCTGTTCCAGACACCAGCAGGAGTAGAACAAGGGAAGGTATGTATTACAGTAAGGGAACATCGCGAAACCACCATAAAAGTTCCAGATTACGAGTTTTTGCAAAATATAGAAAATTTAAGGCCTAAGTGGAGCCGGAGACCAGCTCCATGGGGCCCAGGCGCCCCCTGGCGCGGCCCCACCCCTGGCCACGCCGGGAGGCCTCCTGGGCACCCCGGAGTCCGTCTCCGACCCCTCTTTGGCTTGTTACCTTCCTTTCTGTGCAGAAAATTTTGCTATATATTTGCCCGGATCGTTCCGGCAACGTATCTCGTGATTTCCTGTGTTTTCTTTTCGAGCTGTTTCTGCCAGGAAAGCTTTCAGCTAGACCAAGGTGCCATGGCTTCCCCAAGTTCCCCGAAGGACAAGTTCGTCGTCAACGTCATCAACCCTTACCTCACTGAGGTGAAGAAGCACCCCCAGATCCTTCGTGTGGAGGATGGTGACCTCCACAAGGAGGATCTGAAGGGACCAGTCAAGGAGGGGAGCACCAAGGAGCGGCTGAAGGAGGTGGAACATGAGGTCTTCAAGTTGAAGAACATGGTGGAGCGTGGTGTTGAAGCTAACTTCGACATCGTGAACGAGATAGAGGCTTCCCATAAGAAGGAGATGAAGGAAATGTGGTCAAGTTTGGCCGCACTAGAAGAAAAAGTTTATGGGCTCCAAGCATAGATCTATGATCTGCAGAACCAGAACTGTTAGTATGAACTAAAGTTTCTGCGCATGGGTTTGGGTGCTGAGTGCAGGATCCTGGAGACAGGAATGTCCTTTGAGACTTGAGAACAACTGCCATGGAAGCTCTTCGCCAAGGAGTACGTGACCGACAAGAACAAGGATGAGGAGTAAATCTCCTCGGGTAATGGCATCCCCTTAGCTTGTTCCAAGCTTGGGGGAGTGCCCGGTATTTTTATCTTTATCTATGTCTTTTAGAGTCAAGTAGAGTCGTATCATGTCTAGGGAAGTTATCTTATAAAATAGGTGTTTGCTTTGAGGTCTATCACTCCTTTTTGGAGAGTTATGTATCCATGAGTGTGGAGTCGTCTATGATGGAATATTAATGAGAAGTCTATTGATCCCTTCGCTACACTCGGTATTCTCTTCACGCAATCGACCTCGTGATGATTCTTATGGGGAGTATTGACCTTATATCAGGTATGGCTTTGAAAACTTTATTTAATCTTGGCAAACATAGCTTTGGTCATAATATCAAGCATGTTATTTTTCTCAAATAAGCAAAACCCTCTTTGTTATTATGCTTGTAGTGTTATGTTGACAAGGAAGAAAACTTGATGTGATATGCTTGTTTTAATTTTTATGCTTTATATTGCTTTGCATCCAAGTCATCATCAATTGTCTGTTCTCTCAAAGCCTTTGCTAGCCAAACCTCTGTACTAAGCGGAATTCTTCTTGTACATCCATACCCTGAAACCAATATCTTCCATATGAGTCCACCATACCTTCCTATTCGTGGTATTTCACTACCACTCCTAAAACATAGAATTTTTGTGTTATCCTTAGATGTTCAAAAATCTTCTATTTTGTGCCCCTGTTTTAGCTCATGAGGAAGTAGTAGTTAACTCATGATCTTCTTAAGTTGGACAAGTTTTACCCCAGGATTGAATGTCTAATCTGCCAACCCCTAATAGGAGGAGGAACTGGCATGAGTGCGCCCAGCTCACAAAAGATAATACAACAAACAAACCCTCCTTCATGCTTTGTTCATGAGAAATCAGAAAACTTTGGCAGTGATGAACAAAGGAGATTGCGGGGATGTGATCGTCCCCGTTTGGGAGCCTTTCCTCGAAACTTGTCCAATCTGAGAAGCAATTGAGTTATCTATTAGCATTCGTTGACAAATCATGCACCTCTCAAAACTTGTTTTCATTTTGTTTGATTTAAGGATAACACTTGAGTTTTCACTGCTTGCCTTTAACAAGGCTTTTTTCCTTCACTTTTATGTTGAGTCAGTTTTCCCTACTTCCTCCTTTCCCAAAGAGAACAAACACTTGATGCTGATGAAGATTCATCCATATAATGCTGCATTAAAGTTTTTCCATGCCATATCATTGTTGACATTATCTCTTGATAAATAAGTTGTTTGCAAAAGCATTTGCCAAGAAAACATCTTCCTTTGTGTTAGCATTTGCACTTCATGACTAATAGCGTGTTCTTTCAAAAATTTCCAAACTGCCTCTTCAAAATATAAAGAGAAAGAGCAAAGGTAAAAGATACTAGTTGTCCCTTGACCAAAGGACTTGTTTTCCATGATTTGATGAGTTTCCTTAGCCCTACTTTTGATTATAATTTGCATTACTCTTTCATAAGGGCCTTATGAGTTGGAGATTGCTGTTTAGGATGTTTGAGTTTGGTGAAAAGATCATGATGCTTCTTGTCCGTATTTTATTTATCGACACTTCACTCTCTAAACTTGTGGACAGGTTTACCGAGCTCAGTTTTCGCTTGGGGACAAGCGGGGTCTAAGCTTGGGGGAGTTGATACGTCCAAATTGCATCACTATTTTATATCGTAATTCATCCTTATTCATTGATATATTTCACATTACGATGATGTTCTTATGTTGTTTTGGTTTATTTTACACAGTTTGCAACTTTCCGGTGCCGAAGTAGCAGACGCAGGATTCAGCGGTAAAAAGTGGACGCTGAGTTGCTGAAGAAGAATACCTCCAAATTACCTGAAAATTGACGGGGGGTATTTTCCAGAAGATTAACGAAGAATCGCCAAAGAGGGGCCAGAGGGGGGCCACTTGAGCCCCAGGCGGCCACCTGGCGCGGCCCCACCCCTGGCCGCGCCTAGAGGGCGCCTGGAGCCCTGGGGCCACTCCCGTCTCCCTCCTTTGGCCTATATACTCCTCATTACGCGAAAACCTAAAGAAGAGAAGCTTTCACGGAG
Source organism: Bromus sterilis (assembly GCA_950022295.1). Lineage (NCBI taxonomy): Eukaryota > Viridiplantae > Streptophyta > Magnoliopsida > Poales > Poaceae > Bromus > Bromus sterilis. The sequence continues at coordinate 289,512,620 of OX465599.1, read as the reverse complement.
TTCCGCCGCCGCTCCGTGGCGGAAACCTACAGAGAAGAAAAGGGCTCTCCGGCGAGAAGAATCCGCCGAGGATATCACCTCCCGGAAGGAGAGGTCATCGCCATCGTCATCACCATCGTCACGGGCATCATCGAGATCATCATCAACATCATCCCCAACATCAGCACCATCTCCACCACCATCCAATCTCACCTCACAATTTTATCTTGTGTTGTAATCCGTACTATCTATCCTATCTACTCTATCGGTGTTGATTACTACTTTGTGGTGAATGCTATTGAGTTTTGTTGGAGAAATATCATTATGTCCAGATTTTTTATCATATATTTATCACCTCTGATCATGATCTCTTTTATGTCTTGTGAGTAGTTACTTTAGTTCTTGAGGACATGGGAGAAGTCTAGTTGTTAGTAGTCATATGATGTTGAAGTAATTTGTGTTGTTTGATATTTAAGTTGTGTTGTTATTTTCCTAGTGGTATTGTGTGAGTCGAACACTCAACACTTCTCCTTCTTAAGGACCTAGGGGAATACATTGTGTATTAAGAATGCTTACGGTGGGTTGCCGGAGTGGCAGAAACCTGAACCCCAGTTTGCACACTTTTGCACAAGGGAATACTGGATCCTTGATCTTATTGCTGTGGTTACGCTTTGACTTAATTTATATCTTGTATTTGCGGATGCTTGCAAGATGTTTAATCATAAGAGTGCACTTATCTTAGTCTAGAAGGTGTGCTAGCATAGATCCACCCACTCAACACTTATATGCACAACACTTGTTATCGATACGGAGTATGGCGAAAGCACGTGACTACCTCTCCATGTGTCCTCAAGAACGCTTTAGTCTTTATAAGTTCAATTGTTAGGCCTATCCTTTTCTCAAAAGGATTGTGCCACTCGCTACTCCTCATTACTATTCACTTGCTTGCTTTTATCTTATTGTTGCTTATATCGAAAACCCCTAAAAAGTTATCTTTCAGTGCTTGCAGTTATTCCTTGTCCAAAATGACCTATCAATACCTTTTGCTCCTTGTTGGGTTCGACACTCTTACTTATTGAAAACGCTGCAATAGATCCCTTTACGTTGAGGGTCATCAACAATCAAGTTTGGAACTTGGTTGATCTGCCAAATGGTGCAAGAACCATTGAGTGCAAATGGATCTTTAAGAATAAAAGAGACATGGATGGAAATGTTCAAATCCATAAAGCTCAACTTGTCGCGAAGGGGTTCCGACAAGTTCAAGGAATTGACTACAACAAGACCTTCTCGCCTGTAGCGATGCTTAAATCAGTTCGGATTATTCTAGCTATAGCTGCCTATTTTCGATTATGAGATTTGGCAGATGGATGTCAAAACAGCTTTCCTTAACGTAAATCTAGATGAGGACGTGTATATGATACAACCCGAAGGTTTTATCGATCCAGAGAATGCTAGTAAGGTATGCAAACTTCAGAAATCCATTTATGGATTGAAGCAAGCATCTCGGAGTTGGAATATTCGTTTTAAAGAGGTTGTCAAATCGTTTGGCTTCATCGAGAACGAAAAGGAACCTTGTGTGTTCAAGAAGTTTAGGACAAATTTGAGAAAATGCCACAACTTTTCTGGTTGTTTGATCTAATAGCACACCTTTGTTTCAATTAGACTAAATAGCACACCTTTCATTTTAGCTAGATAAAATACACCAGATTAGATTTTTTTCTCCTATTTCATGTCCAAGATCACATGTCACAATTATTAAGACGAATTTACCCCTGATGGATTCTAGTCGATAGAAATACGGAACGTGATCACGTCCAGATTTCCATAGAATACAGGGACGAAGAACTGCACTGCCGCCTCGCCGTGTCTCCTTCCGGACGGTGTTGCAAAGTTGTTCCTCCTGCCCGGCGCTGCGGTCTCCCCAGCGAGCCTCCGCCTAGCGCGCTGAGCCTCCTGACGGACGTTGTCGTGTCCTCGGCGAGCCTTTGCCTTGCGCAGTGCGTGCTCTCTGTGTGTTCCCAATTTTCCAACATTGCTTCTCTCTCTCTCTATTTCTCTATATTTGATTGATCTGACATGTCACATGTGTACTCATGAACCCTAGATCATAAAGATTATGGTGGAGGATAGCTAGTGTGTAGGCTTCACGATTACTATTACAACGTGCTTCTCACGGTATTGAATCCAGAGGACGAGTCACGCGAGGAGCCGGCTTGCTAGGAGGAGACACGGCAAGGCGGCGGCACCGGGAGGAGATATGGCAAGGTGGCGGCACACTATCTCTTCTATGTGTCTCGCGTGTTGATTTGTTTCATATGAGTAACAAACTGCAATGCTTGGATCAAGCAGAACACAAAAGAATCCATCAAGGGTAAATTCGTCCTAATGTGGTTTTGGACATGAAATAGGAGAAAAAAAACCAATCTGGTGTATTTTATTGAGCTACAACGAAATATGGGCTATTTAATCTAATTAAAACAAAGGTGTGCTATTAGGTCAAACAACAAGGAAAGTTGTGGCATTTTCTTAAATTGCTTGAAGTTTAGTGGGAGCTCAATCGTATTTCTTATCTTATATGTGGATAACATATTACTAATTGGGAATGACATTCCAATGCTTGAAGCTGTCAAGGACTCATTGAAAAATAGTTTTGCAATGAAGGACTTGGGAGAAGCAGCTTACATTTTGGGAATCAAGATCTATAGAGATAGATCAAGGAGGATTATTGGATTAAGCAAGAGTACATATATTGACAAGGTGTTGAAAAGGTTCAACATGCATGAGGCTAAGAAAGGGTTCTTGCCTTCATCACATGGCATTCATCTAAGCAAGACTCAGGGTCCATCAAATCCTGATGAGCAAAGACGCATGAATAATATTCCGTATGCTTCGTTCATCGGGTCTATCATGTATGCTATGGTATGTACTCGTCTAGATGTTTCCTATGCTCTAAGCACTACGATCAGACACCAGGCTAATCCAGGCGAGAGCCAGTGGACAACAGTTAAGAGCATCCAAAAGTACCTGAGAAGGACTAAGGATATGTTCCTAGTTTATGGAGGTGAGGATGAGCTCGCTGTAAAGGGTTACACCGATGCTAGTTTCCAAACCGAGAGGGATGACTTTCGTTCGCAATCTGGTTATGTGTTCATTCTGAACGGAGGTGCAGTTAGCTGGACGAGTTCCAAGCAAGAGACGGTAGCTGATTCTACAACAGAGGCCGAGTACCTTGCAGCTTCTGAAGCTTCAAAGGAAGGTGTTTGGATAAGGGATTTCATTACCCTCCTTGGTGTGGTTGCAGACTCGGCAAACCCGTTGGACCTCTATTGTGATAATAGTTGTGCCATCGCATAGGCCAGGGAGCCAAGGCATCACCAGAAATCCAAGCACATAGAAATGCGTTATCATCTCATACGACAATTCGTAGATGATCGTAATATAAATGTATTAAAATTACACACGGATGAAGCTATTAGTAAGTGAAGCTGGTAAGGAAGTTCTTTATATTTTTGTTTTTATTTTGCTGTTGCTGATCTTTGTCATTATGGACAGCTCTACTCTTGGTTCGTTGTTTATGGGGAAACACCCCACAACTATGGTGGTCACTTGTACCCCTACTGTAATTGTGCCTTATAAAATATCATCTGGTATTATGAATTATGTCTTAGCTAATTGTTATGCAGGTGATAGACATCCAGGTGAACACTTGCTATATTTATCACAACTATGTTCATTATTCAAGCTTGCAGGTGTGTCAATGGAGTTCTTCATGAAGAAACTATTCTCCATATCACTTATAGATAAAGCTTTAGATTGGTATAAGCTTCTCGATAACTCACATCTACTTAATTTGGAAGAGCTTATGTCTCTCTTTTATACAAAGTTTTATCCTCTTCATGAAATTCATCGAGACATGAACTACATCTATAACTTTTGGTCTCGTGACAGAGGGAGCATTGTTCAATCTTGGGGGAGACTGAAGTCCCTAATGTTCAAATGCCCCATTCATGAACTCCCCAAAGATATTATACTTACCAATTTTTATGCGAGGCTTTCTCGTCAGGATAAGGAGATGTTGGATGCCTCCTCTAGCGGGGTATTCCAAACAAGAAGCGCTGAAGAGAAGTGGGATTTCATTGAGAGGATCCAGAGGAACACCGAAGAATGGGAAATCGATAAAGGTGAAAACCGATTATTTTAATACCCGCTATAAATTATGAGCATGATTACATTGAGAGCTATGAGAAAACCGATTATTTTAATACCTTTTGTTCTAAGATTGGTCTTGATTCCCAGCTTATGATTGATTTATGTAAGAACTTTGCCTCTCACATTGTCTCTTCTAAAGAGAAGAAGGATCAGTATCATAAACCCTTTAAAGAATTACCTGTTGATATAAATGTTGCTGACCCTGTTCTGCCTGCAGTTTTTATGAAAAGCCCCCTTTTCCTAAAAGGATGACAGAGAACTCTTTTGTTACAGGCATAATAAATAAAGTGGGAGACGAACTGACGAACATGAGGACCTGATCAAGGTCGATCCTGAAGTTGCGGTGGTTAAAGATTTAGTTACTAATGATGTTTCAGATTCCATTATTAATTTTTGTGTTGTTTCAACTAACATTGTCACAGCCAAGAATAAGAGCCCAATTTCAGGTACACCAGTTGTATCTGTCAAAATAGGAGATCACAATTATAACAGGTTATGCGATTTGGGATCAAGTGCTAGCGCTATTCCTTATTCACTCTATTAGGAGATCATGGGTGAGATTTCACCCTGTGAACTTGAAGAGATTGATGTTACTATCTATCTAGAAAATAAAGAAACTATCTCTCCCATTGGAATTGTGAGAGATGTTGAAGTCCTATGCGGAAAGGTAAAATATCCTACCGACTTTCTCGTACTTGGCTCAGTACAAGATAGTTTTGCCCTATTATCTTTGGTAGACATTTCCTCAGCACTTGTGGTGCTATAATAGATTGCAAAAAAGTTAAAGTTTCTATTGAATTCAATGGTGAGCCTTATGAATTTAACTTTTCTAAGTTCTCCAAGAAACCTCGTGGTACTGATTTACCTAGTAATGATAAAATTATTGAAGATATTGCTTCTATTGCTATTCCTCCTAATGATCCTTTGCAGCAATATATGGAAGACCATGAGAATGATATGCATATGCAGGAGAGGAATGAGTTAGACGAAATATTCGCCAGAAAAACTGCTATCCTGAAGCACAACCTTCCGGTTGAGCCTTTAGGAATCCTAGCACAACTGAAAGAAGACCCGGTGTTTGACCTCAAACCACTGCCCGATACGCTCAAGTACACTTATTTAGATGAAAATAAAATATATCATGTTATTATCAATGCTAACCTTTCAGGATTTGAAGAAGAGCGATTATTGGAGACACTTTGCAGACACCGTGGTGCCTTAGGCTATACCCTTGATGACCTTAAGGGGATTAGTCCATCGATTTTCCAACACACTATCAATCACGAGCCCGATGCTAAGCCAGTTGTTGATCATCAACGACGGCTGAACCCAAATATGAAGGACGTGTGCTTACCGGCTTCCCGCCCTTCGTTGGTGAGCCCCAAGTGGAAGGCGTGATGCAGTTTAGCAGTGACTTTCCCTCGGTGAGGATACCAAGGTTTGTCTCCCGTAGGACTCCGGATATGATAAGTAGGTGTCAGTGGCGCGACTGACGTGGACCTGCACACAGACACAGATAACTTTGTTCCCAACGTAGTTCAGAGAGGTTGTCAATCTCTCCGGTCTTGTTGATCACAAAGGGTAAAACACAAGTGATAATGATAGCAAGTAAAAGCAGAAAAATAAAGATAGTTTGGAAACAGTAATAAGGATATGGACCGGCATACGTGATGTTCGCTAGTGATGTCTCTCTCCCAAAAGACGATAAAACTGCTATGCGAGGTAAACAAATTACAGAAAGGCAATTCACAGGATTATGAACGCACCGCAATGCTAACTATGCTACAAAAGAAAGGAAGAGGTTCAAAAGCACGGGCAGTACGCCAAGGTAAGTAGACCGAAATCCATCTGCATCTACTACTAATCATCCACCATCTATCCAGAACATCTCGCTGGTATTAAGTTGCGAGCCCTCCCAAAGTGTAAACCCAAAGCAACAGACAACTGCAATATAAGAACTTTTCGTAAAGTAAACAATCCTTATGACTGCGGTCACAAGCACTGTTGTTTTCCCCCTTGTGGAAACAGCACATCCCCTAGACTCATGTTTCTGTCACTCAAGCGTGTCATCAGGGAGGCATGAACCCACAATCTAGCACAACGCTCCCTCTTGGAGTCACTACCTACTACTTGGCCAAAGCAATAAACAGCAACGGAGAACATGCAAGAATTACTTAGGAACAAAAATATAAAAGATCAAAACCAAATATATTACTCTATCACAATCTGAACATAATCTCATAATCCATCAGATCCGATCAAACTCAACATAGCAATTGCAGAAATATTACAAAGGTGCCTCGATCATGTAGGGCAGCTCACGAGGTCTAAACAATGAAGATCAAAGAGGGGAGGAGAACATCACATAGCTACTGCTCACGGACCCATGGTCCAAGATGAACTACTCACGGGACATCCGGGGAGCATCCATGGTGGAGAGGAGACTCCCGGAGGTCAATCCTCCCTCCGGCAGGGTGCCGGGAAGAGGTCTTCTGGTGCTCCCGATCTTGTAAGCACGGTGTCGGCGGAACAGAGGCGAGTTCGTGGAATAGGGTTCTTGTTCTGGAGTTTTCCCGTGACGGGGGATATATAGGCGAAATGGGGCAGCCAGAGGTGGGCCAGAGGCCCCAAGCGCCCCCCTGGCGCGGCCAGGGGTGGGGCCGCGCCAGGTGGCCACCTGGCCCCCCTTGGCCCCCCTCTGGCCCCTCCCGGTCTTTTCTCGAAGCTTCCGTCACGCTGATTTTTTATCTGAATTTTTCCAAATTTTTCTAGCACTTTTTATATGGGGGAAAACTGAAATCGAAAAACAGCAGAAAACAGGAACTGGCACTGGGGTGCACCGAGTTAGTAGGTTAGTCCAATTATGATAAAAAATGTATGAAAGTGTATCTAGATCATAGCAATATCACACAAAACATGCAGGAACGAGCAGAAATTATAGATACGTTTTGGACGTATCAACATCCCCAAGCTTAATTCCTGCTCGTCCTCGAGTAGGTAAATGATAACAAGCATAATTTCTGTGGTGACATGCTAGCAACCATATGTAACAGCCCAGTTTTTGCACAAATTAAAATTTTTGTTTTCGGTGTGAATTGATTGATTGCCTGATTTGTTTGCGGTGTTTGCATCCCCGATTTATCGATCGGCAATAATTTTCTCCCCCTATTCTCGTATCGGACGGAGACCGACCCTTGCCACCCTGACACTCGACCTTTTCGACACCGGGTTTCACCCGATCACCGTCGCGAAAACCGCACGAGACCAGCCATAGCCAAAAGAACGAAAAACCCCGTTTAATAATTAAACGGGATATTCTTATAGCGCGCCGGAAAGTGTTTTCGGAACGGTTCCAGCGCGAGGTGAATGCCTCCGGCTCGACGCGCTGATCGCGCAGTTCGAAGTTTTACCCGAATCGGAGGTACTGCGGACCCCCGGCAGTCAAAAACGTGAGCACCGTGCGCGCGAGATAAAAACCGGAGATGTTTTTGCAAACTGCCAGCCACCGGGGCTATATAAAGACCACCACACTCCCACCCACCTAGGGTTTCCCTAGGCAGCCACCAGCCCCAGATCTGGCCCCAAATACCCCAATTTTCGCAGAAAAACCTAGCCTTCCAGATCTGGATCCAGCCCAATGGATCTGGACCGTCAGATCGGCTGATCTGACGGCCAAAAACGTGCCACGTCGCCCCCTGGCCTCTCCTCTCTCCTCCTGCCATCTCCAGCCCATGGAGACCCACAGCCGCCCGCAGCCGGACGAAGGCCACCGCCGGCGAGCCCCGGCTCCCCTCCTCCCGCCGGCCTCTCCTTCCTTCTCCTCTCCCTTCCCCTCTCCTCTCCTTCCCCCTCCTCCCTCTCTCTAACTTCTCTCTCTCCCGCAGGAACCGCGCCATGGACATGGCCTCCTCTGGCTAGGAGCTCTCCGCCGCCCTTCGTCTCGGGTTGCGCCCCACTGGCTGGATCCGGCTGGATCCCGAGCCGCGACGGCATGCCGGCCTCCTAGCGCCGCCACCTCGCCCGTCCACCTTCGCTGGAGCCGGCATCGGCCGCCGCCGCCAGCCGCTCGGGAGGTGCCCGAGCTCCAGCGCCCCCCTCTCCATGCGTGGATGGCCAGCTGGGCCGGCCCAGCCCAGGCCACCACAGCCCCCAGCCCAAGCCAGGCCCAGGCGCCAAGGTCAAGCCAGCCACGGCCAGTGGGCCGAGCCCACTGGGTGAGCCAGCCCGTGGCCCTTTTATTTTTTTTCCTGGGATCTCTGTTATTTTTGCTAAGTGCTGATAAAACTGCTGCTATTTCCGTTTCGCGATGCGATTTCCCGTTAAACGGTAGCTCCGATGAACGTGCCCCCAAAAAAAAAGTTGCTCAGAATTGCGTGTACTTTAATTCATCTTTTGTGAGCATTTCCAGTTGATCTCATCTTGATTGTGTAATTATGTGCTAAACAGGGCATCAGGCCGTTAAACTGCTACTTTTTGTTATCATGTGCTGCTGTTATTATTTTGTTGCAACTTCCGTCGACGAGTGTGTCGCGACCGTTTATTGGATTTGAGTGATTCCAATTGCATATTGTTAAACATCATGTCTACTTTCATCCCATGTATTTCTATGTCATGTTGCTGCACTTTTTCATATATATTTACCCCTGTTTATACAGCATGTGTGCGTAACTTGTTTTGGTTGTATCTTTTTAACCGTAACTCCGTTTGGAGTGTTCTTTATATGTAACTTGATTAGTTTTTCGTGTACTTTGTGTTTATGCTATTGCTTGCTGTTGTTAACCAACCTAAAATATGGTTTAGGACAGAACAGTACCAAATGTTTTAATCATCGTGCGGCACTTAGTGTTATGCCATGTTTAGGTTGTGCCTCACTTAAATTGATTAGCATAGATAGTTTACATTGTACTTCACCTCTTGCCATGTTTGTGTGCTATGCCATGCTTGCTTGAGTTGCCATGTTAATAACCGTTGGTTGATCACCTGTAGCTAAGAAACTTGAACCACCGTAAATGTGCGGTATCGTCGTGTGTGACGAGTACTCCACTTAAATTGTTAGTAACCGTTCTCGACGATAGATCCGTATCGCGTTGCCGTGCCTTGTGTTGTTTTCCTGATCTTGTGTTGCTCCGTAGTAATAGTGGTGCACCGTTGATTTCTTTCCAGTGTTTACTTCTTGTGTGCTCCCGCGGATACCTCTCGGAGACGATGCGATCGTGCGATCGACTACACCTTCGGAACCCGAATTATCAACAGGCAAGGACTATACATTACTTATGATCCATTCTATTTGAACCAGCGGTTTGCATGCTAGTATAGATTAGGTTCGATGTTTGATCCTACCACATGTTTACAGCCTCTTTCAAACCGATACAGCCATGTCCCTTCCCAGCAAACCTTGTACTGCTATGTTACTATTGCTCGTTGCTCAGCCCCTTCTTAGTATGCATGCTTAGGATGCTACCATGTTACCCTGTTACTCCTGGGTTTGGGATATCACCTTATTATTATATTATTGTTGATGATATGATTATTATTAATGTTGACTATATTCGACGAAGGATGGAAGGTCTAGGCAATCCCGCCCCGACGCTTTGTTCCATTCGAGTCACTTAGGATCCGAGTTCCGGGTATTGGTTTTAAGACTGAGCGTGCCTAACTGCAGGTGGGATTTTATGGGGTCCCCTTTTTCTTACCTATCTAGCTTCAAACATTTCTAGAGGTGGCCCAAGCTGATTTACCATTTGAAAACCATGCATATATGCTTGTCGGGTAGCTCCTGGCAGGCATCCTTTAAAACAACCCGGACTAGTGAGGACTTAGTTCCCTTGCTGGCCCACTTTGTCCGGCTGAGGACCCGGTTTCCCATGTGTGATTAACCGGCTATCCAAACCCGAGACAGACGGTAGAGACCAGATCGAGAGAGCGGCCGGCTCCTGAGATGGATGTCGACTCACCGGGGGCCACCCGGATTTGTTCGTTGTTAGTTAGAGGGACTTGTCGTTTCGGATCTCTTGGAACTAAATCATAAAATGGTTTCCTGTGATGGGTAGCAACTGAGAGTGATGGACGTGCATGCGGAGCCTCGTAATGGGCAGTTGGTACACCCCTGCAGGGTTAAATATTTTCGAGAAGCCGTGTCCACGGTTATGGACGACTTGAGACCTACTCCTTGTTCATAGACAACAACAACTGAGATAATCTTAAAATAACTTGATCAACGTGTGTGTGTGCCTTGACTGCTTCTTCTTCGTCGGGATGCGAAGAGGAGGACAAGGACAGGATAGGTGTTATGTTTGCATAAGTAGTTGATAGCAAGACTTGTTGGAGGCGATTCCTCATCGAATGCTTGGCTTCTTATCTTACTCTCTAGATCGTTAGCCACTTCATAAATGCTAGTGCGGCAGCAACCTCACCACTTAACCCTTCCTTACCGTAAACTACTAGTTGTCCTAGAATGACGAGTGATGAAGTCCTTGCTGGGTCAGATGACCACTACAGTTGGATGCTGAGTACCTCTGTACTCATGATACTAGCCCCAAACTCTTTTCAGGGTTCCGCTCGACAACTGGTACGGTGATCGACGTTTCACGTGGAGACTCGACGACGACTAGTTAGACGGATCCCGGCGGAGGGCCTGGACCCGTGTGGTTATGGGGATCGATGTTTTCTCTTTGCCAGTAAGCATTTGATTGTAGTCTGTACTCAGACATGTATCTTCCGCTGTTGTATTGTATTTAAGGCAGTTGTATGTCGATTGTATGAGATTTTGTATCCTTGTATCTGTAATGTTGTGATATCATGTTGGAAATCCGGGGCATATGGCTATGTCATATGTCGCGGTGGGACCGATATGTGCTTCGTCCCCGGATCTGGATGGAAACATCTAGATCTGGAACAGTACCGCATATCGGGCCTTACACCATAAAAGAACTTTGAAAAGTAAAGCAATCAAGGTTAGAGATTCAATTCAAGTCATAACATGCAATAGTCTATATTAGCATTGAAACAAGTAACAATAGAACATTAGGTGCAAGAGCTCTCGCTGTCCGTGACTCGAATGTCTCCAAATGGTGTTTGCGTGCAAGAAAGGGGATAGGGAATACGAGAAAAAAGTATTTTTGTTGAGAACTCAATCTACTAAAGTGTCACACTTGGTATTCTTTGGAATCTTATCTTGACTCGTCCCCAGACCACTAGCCAGGTACAAGTCAATTTGATCCAGTCCTTTTCGATATTTTGAGCACTCATGCAATGGATGAGCGTAAGCACGAGAGTTGACACTTAGGATGGCAAAGAGAGAATATGGTGGAGGAGGAAGACAAAAAGGATGAGAAAGGCTCACATCAATGAGGACAATCATAGGCAAGAGATGCCAAATGATAGATATGATGTGAGGAGTAGGGATTGCCATGCAGCGGGTGTACATACGAGCTAGGAAGCTCTCCAAACTATATGTAAAAAGATCATCTCTATGGAGTACAACGATATAAAGGGATTACTAGTGTGGATCTCTCAAAAGGATAGTAGTGTTGCCCCTTTCTCTCTTTTTATTTATTTTTCTCTTTTTTCTATTTTTTTGTATTTTTTGTGGCCTCAATGGCTCTTTCTATTCAACTCTCATTTGTCCTCTTTGGGATCTTTTAATGTGTCCACTTTGGGATATTTTCCTCACTTAAGGGCAACACTCTATTTTACAAGAAGGTAGAGGAAATCTTTCACACTTTACAAGGTACTCAAAATCATAAAGAATATGTAACTAGCATGATGTATGCAATGTATGACGCTGCCAGTGTAGCAGGAACATGTATGACATGAAGATCAAGTCATGAAGATGTGGAAGTTGCATGGCAATGTAACTCGGAAAGGCTATGGAAATGCTTTTATAGGTAGGTATGGTGGTTGTTTTGAGGAAAGATATAAGGAGGCTTATGATGACAGAGCGTATCATGCCAAGGGTTTGGATGTACCGGCGAAGGTGGACACCAACTCTCGGAGTGAGAAGAAGGCAATGCACGGCACGTGAAAGGCTAGCAAAATATGGGAAGGTGGAAGTGTCAACTCTCAATACTTACATTAGTCCGAAGAACTCATGCACTTATTATCGGTAACTCTCAATCTAATGAGGAGGTTCACAAAGAGACAAGTACCCCGAGGAGTGTATGGGGGTTTGGTTATCCTTGCGCATCCTCGACTCATGGTACGTGAGTGTACTCTAATATTCGACCCCTCAAAAGAGTAGTGATCCATCTAGTAGCTAGAGTTCTCAACTAGTTTTGTAGGTTTTATAAATAAACACGGATTTCCCAAAATACGACACCTATCACTAATAGGCAAGAGCTCTTGACACCAAAAGTTCAAACATTACTCATGGCAATACCTCAAAACTATTGCAAGCTACTACTAAAATTGAATAGCAACCTTAAGTACCTACTTCTCAAAACAGGACATAACTCAGTGCAAAAACCAATTCTCTTTAACAAGATAAACATGAAAACTAAAAAGAATTCCAGCAACAAACTAAATAAAAGACAAGGCTCTTTCTAAAGACAAACTAATACTAAGACTAAACATGGCAGTAGCTAGGAAAAGATAAAGAACACACAACAGCAAAAAGATAGGCATGAAGAATCCTATGATGTGTTCTAGATTTTGAAAGTGGAGCGTGTTTCTCTCCCACACAAAGCAAGAAGGGATCTAACTTGTTATGAACAGCAAGCAAAGCTAAAGAAAACTAAAAACAAAACCAAAGAGCGAGACGCTCCAAGCATAGCACATAACACATGAAGTGATAAAAATATAGTGAGACGAAGGACGAACTGATGATTGTTGATGGAGAAGGGGATGCACGGGGGCATCCCCAATCTTAGACTCTTGAGTCTCCTTGAATATTTAATGGGGATCCATGGGGCTATCCCCAAGCTTGAGCGCTTGACACTCCTGGATCTTCTTTCATCATCTTCCATCGCACACTTGAAAACTCCCTTCATACATAACTCATCATAAGCTGATTAGAGAGGTTAGTACCCTTAATAAATAATTTTTCTCCACTGGATATAAAGATATTCTTGAAGATCTACTGTTTCTCAAGAGTGCCAAAAAGTTTTTTCAAATAAAAAGCAAGCTTAAGGTTTGCAAAAGTTAGGAGAGACAAAACATGGCTGAATCTATGAAAAACAATACAGCAGATAGTAAAGAATTTTTTAGGGGAACTTGTGCAACTCAAATAAAAAAACTCAGAACATAGGGAAGTTTCGTAATTGTATAGAGCATACTTTGTAAAAAATTCAGCTCAAAAAGATGAACTGGGATATTTCTGGAATTTTTCTGGTCACGAGGACAGAATCTGTTTTCTGGACAGCATGTCACAACTTTTACTTCCCTTGCCGTAAGAGGCTATAACTTGGCACAAAGTTGAAAAACAAAGATACAATGATGTTTCTACAGAAGTAAGAATCATCAAGACACAACAAAATCAAAAAGAAAAACCTAAATTCGTTGCGGGCTGCCTCCCGAAAGCGCTTCTTTAAAGCCATTAGCTAGGCATAATGCAAAAGAAGAATCAAGTTTTATCAAGAGAATAACTAGCCCGAGTAACGGACTCAAAAGGTAACTTGATTTTCTTTCTAAGGAAGTGTTCCATCCCCTTTTTTAATGGGAATTGGAATTTTATATTCCCCTCTTTCATGTCAATAACCACACCAACGGTGCAAAGAAAAGGATGTCCCAAAATAATTGGACATAAAGGTTCACACTCTATATCCATAACAATAAAATCAACGGGAACATAGTTGTCATTGACAATGATAAGAACATCGTCGATCTTCCCCAAAGGTACTAGCTCCAACATCACATAAAGCATAGCAAGAGAGTTATTTAGTTTAATTTTGATCATAGGATCCCAACCATCATCTAGCTTCCTAGGTATGGAGGCTTCTACTCTAAGCTTCTCCTCCCTAGCTTTGATAAGAGCATTTGTGATATGCTCCGTGAAGGCAAGATTAAGTGTGCTAGTGTGGGGGTCTCTAGACATTTTGTGTAGTAAGCTAATAACTTCTGAGAGGGTACAACTATCAAAATCAATATCACTACTATCAAAGGTGGTAGTAGTGTCATCTAGGCTCACTTGCTTGAAACCCTCTATGTTCATAGGAGTTTCTTTGTCTACGGTTGAGGTATTAGCATCACCATTAACAGGTCCAACGGGACTAGGAGTGCATTGGGCGCTAATAGTTTGAGTGTCCTCAACAATTTGGATAGTGGCAACTGTGTGGTGTGTAGGAAGGCTCTTAATTCTATCCTCTTCCTCCTTTTCTCTAGCCCATCTTTCTTTGAGTTTATCCATCATCCTAATGTTTTCATTGATTTGTAACTGGATAGCATTAATAGGAGTGGCCTTATTCTCCTCAAGGGGGGAGGTTCTAATTTTAAGCATCTCAATATCAAGGGCTAAGCTTTCTACCTTCAAAGAGAGATTATCTATTTTAGATAATTTCTCCTCAACATTTTTGTTGAAGGCTTTTTGGGTAGTGATAAAGTCTCTAAGCATGCTTTCTAATTCAGAAGAGGGGTTCTTGTTGCTAGGGTAAGTGTTGTTGTTCCCATAATTGGATGGAAACGGTCTAGGATTGCTAGCAAAATTTCCCCTATAAGCATTGTTGTTGAAGTTGTTTCTAGCAATAAAGTTCACATCTGCTTATTCTTGAGCAACCAAAGAATTTATAGGAACATCATGAGGATCAATAAAGGGTTGCTTGGTAAGTACAGACATAATTAACTCAACTTTTTCATTGAGGGAGGTAATTTCCTCGACAGAATTTACCTTCCTACCTGTTGGAGCGCGTTCGGTGTGCCATTGGGAATAATTGGTCATCATCTCATCGAGAAGCTTTGTGGCAGCACCAAGTGTAGTTGACATAAAGGTTCCTCCCGCGGCCGAATCTAACAGGTTCCGCGAGGTAAAGTTCTAGCCTGCATAAAAAATCTGGATAACCATCCAAGTAGTCAAACCATGTGTAGGACATTTCTTAACAAGAGATTTCATTCGTTCCCAAGCTTGGGCAACGTGTTCATTATCCAATTGCTTAAAATTCATAATATTACTCCTCAATTGGACAATCTTAGCAGGAGGGTAGTACTTCCCTATAAAAGCATCTTTGCACTTATCCCAAGAATCTATGTTATTTCTAGGCAAAGATTGAAACCAGATTTTAGCATCTCCCCTTAAAGAGAAAGGAAAGAGCTTGAGCTTAACAACATCACCTTCTACTTCTTTATACTTTTGCATATCACATAATTCAACAAAATTATTCAAGTGTAAAGCAGCATCATCTCCAGCACCAGAGAATTGATCTCTCATAACAAGGTTTAGCAAAGCAGGTTTAATTTCATAAGAGGTAGCTGAAGTGGCAGGTGTGGCAATGGGAGTGCAGATAAAGTCTTGGTTGTTGTGACTAGTGAAGTCACACAACTTGGTGTTTTCAGTGGGACCCGTTTTAGCAGCAAGCGTGGCGGATTTTTTTTGTAATTTTTGATAAAAGACACAAAGATAAAAACTGAGAGATAAACTAACAAGACTAAAAAAACAAAGGTAAAGGGTAGTGTGCAACTCCCCTATCTTAGCACTCGGAGTCCCCGGCAACGGCGCCATAAATTCTCTGGCTTAGCGGCTTCCCGCCCTTCGTTGGTGAGCCCCAAGTGGAAGGCATGATGCAGTTTAGCAGTGAGTTTCCCTCGGTGAGGATACCAAGGTTTGTCTCCCGTAGGACTCCGGATATGATAAGTAGGTGTTAGTGGCGCGACTGACGTGGACCTGCACACAGACACAGATAACTTTGTTCCCAACGAAGTTCAAAGAGGTTGTCAATCTCTCCGGTCTTGTTGTTCACAAAGGGTAAAACACAAGTGATAATGGTAGCAAGTAAAAGCAGAAAAGTAAAGATAGCTTGGAAACAGTAATAAGGATATGGAACGGGATACGTGATGTTCGCTAGTGATGTCTCTCTCCCAAAAGACGATAAAACTGCTATGCGAGGTAAACAAATTACAGAAAGGCAATTGACAGGATTATGAACGCACCGCAATGCTAACTATGCTACAAAATAACGGAAGAGGTTCAAAAGCACGGGCAGTACGCCAAGGTAAGTAGACCGAAATCCATCTGCATCTACTACTAATCATCCACCTTGAGATATCTATCTAGAACATCTCACTGGTATTAAGTTGCGAGCCCCACCCAAAGTGTAAACCCAAAGCAACAGACAACTGCAATAAAAGAACTTTACGTAAAGTAAACAATCCTTGTGACCGCGGTCACAAGCACCGTTGTTTTCCCCCTTGTGGCAACAGCACATCCCCTAGACTCATGTTTCTGTCACTCAAGCGTGTCATCAGGGAGGCATGAAACCACAATCTAGCACAACGCTCCCTCTTGGAGTCACTACCTACTACTTGGCCAAAGCAATAAACAGCAACGGAGAACATGCAAGAATTACTTAGGAACAAAAAATATACAAGATCAAAACCAAATATATTACTCTATCACAATCTGAACATAATCTCATAATCCATCAGATCCGATCAAACTCAACATAGCAATTGCAGAAATATTACAAAGGTGCCTCGATCATGTAGGGCAGCTCACGAGGTCTAAACAATGAAGATCAAAGAGGGCAGGAGAACATCACATAGCTACTGGTAAAGGACCCATGGTCCAAGAAGAACTAGTCACGGGACATCCAGGGAGCATCCATGGTGGAGAGGAGACTCCCGGAGGTCAATCCTCCCTCCGGCAGGGTGCCGGGAAGAGGGTCTTCTAGTGCTCCCGATCTTGGAATCGCGGCGGCGGCGGAACAGAGGCGAGTTCGCGGAATAGGGTTCTTGTTCTAGAGTTTTCCCGTGACGGGGGATATATAGGCGAAAGGGGGCAGCCAGAGGTGGGCCAGGGGCCCGCTGGCCCCCCCTTGGCCCCCCTTTGGCCCCTCCCGGGATTTTCTCGAAGTTTCCGTCACACTGATTTTTTATCTGAATTTTCCCGAATTTTTCTGGCACTTTTTATATGGGGGAAAACTTAAATAGAAAAACAGCAGAAAACAGGAACTGGCACTGGGGTGCACTGAGTTAGTAGGTTAGTCAAATTATGATCAAAAATGTATGAAAGTGTATCTAGATCATAGCAATATCACACAAAACATGCATGGAACGAGCAGAAATTATAGATACATTTTGGACGTATCAACGTGGTTAGGACAGAGATTATCAAGCTTCTAGCCGCATGTATCATCTATCCTATAGCTGATAGTAGGTGGGTAAGTCCAGTTCATTGTGTTCCTAAGAAAGGGGGTATGACTGTTGTTCCTAATGATAAAAATTAACTGATACCTCAAAGAGTTGTTATTGGATATAGAATGTGTATTGATTACAGGAAGTTGAACAAAGCAACTAGGAAGGACCATTACCCGCTGCCCTTTATTGATCAGATGCTTGAGAGGTTGTCCAAAAACACCCACTTTTGCTATCTTGACGGGTATTCTGGCTTCTCTCAAATTCATGTTAACACTGCCGATCAAGAGAAGACCACTTTCACGTCCCTACGGTACTTATGCTTATAGGCGTATGCCTTTTGGTTTATGCAATGCACCTGGTACTTTTCAAAGGTGTATGTCTGCTATTTTTCATGGTTTTTTTGAGGAGATTATGGAAGTCTTCATGGACGATTTCTTCGTCTATGGAACTTCCTTTGACCAGTGTCTCCACAATCTTAATAAAGTTTTGCAGAGATGCGAGGACACAAATTTAGTTCTAAATTGGGAAAAGTGCCACTTCATGGTTAACGAAGGGATCGTTCTTGGTCACAAGATTTCCGAGAGGGGAATTGAAGTGGACAAGGCAAAGATTGAAGCTATTGAAAGGATGCCCTATCCAAGGGACATTAAAGGTATTCGTAGCTTTCTCGGTCAAGCTGGTTTCTATAGAAGAATTATTAAAGACTTTTCTAAGACCTCGAGAGCCCTCACTAATCTTCTCCACAAGGATGTTCCTTTTGTATTTGATGAAGATTGTAAGGAGGCCTTCGAAGTTCTTAAGAAAGCTTTGATAACCGCTCCTATAGTACAACCACCTGACTGGAATTTGCCCTTTGAAATTATGTGTGATGCTAGTGATTTTGCTGTTGGAGCTGCCTTAGGACAAAGGGTTGATAAGAAATTGAATGTTGTACATTATGCTAGCAAAACCCTTGATAGTGCTCAAAATAATTATGCTACTACTGAGAAGGAATTCTTAGTAGTAGTGTTTACTTGTGATAAGTTTAGACCTTATATTGTTGATTCCAAGATTATTATTCATACTGACCATTCTGCTCTTAAGTGCCTTATGGCGAAGAAGGATGCCAAACCAAGACTCGTCCGATGGGTACTCCTTCTTCAAGAATTTGATTTGCAGATTGCTGATAGAAAAGGAGCAGACAATCCGGTGGCGGACAATCTTTCAAGGATGGAAGATATACCGCACGACCCCATCCCAATCAACGACAGTTTTCCAGACGAACAACTTGCTGTTGTAAAAGTACAATCTCTCTCTGATCCTTGGTTTGCATATTATGCTAATTTTATCGTTGCAAAGTATTTGCCTCCAGGTCTTCCATTTGAGCAAAGGAAGAAGTTCTTCCACGATTTGAGGCATTACTTTTGGGATGACCCCCATCTTTTCAAAGAATGTCCGGACGGGATCGTGAGAAGACGCATACCGGAACACGAACAGAAGGACATTCTCAGACAATGTCACGATAGTCCCTATGGAGGACATCATGCTGGTGAGAGGACCGCATATAAGGTTCTCCAATTAGGTTTTTATTGGCTACTCTCTTTAAAGATCCAAGAAATTATGTTTTATCTTGTGATAAGTGTCAGAGAGTTGGTAATATTAGTAGGAGGAATGAGATGCCTATGAATTACTCTCTAGTGATTGAGGCTTTTGATTGTTGGGGTTTTGATTTTATGGATCCTTTTCCTCACTCACACAAGTACACTCACATTTTAGTAGCTATGGATTATGTAACCAAGTGGGTTGAAGCAATCCCCACTGAGAGTGCTGACCACAAGACATCTTTGAAAATGCTCAAAGATGTAATTTTCCCTAGGTTTGGTGTACCTAGGTATCTTATGACTGATGGAGGATCACACTTCACGCATGGAGCTTTTAGAAAAGCTTTAGCCAAGTACGATGTCAATCATAGAATTGCTTCACCGTACCATCCTCAAACTAGTGGGCAAGTTGAGCTCACCAATAGAGAGATCAAGTTGATCTTGCAAAAGACAGTTAATAGTTCTAGGAAGGACTGGTCAAAGAAGTTAGGAGATGCTTTGTGGGTGTACAGAACTGCTTACAAAAACCCCATGGGCTTGTCCCACCTATAAGATGGTCTATGGCAAAGTTTGCCACTTGCCATTAGATTTAGAACACAAAGCTTTCTGGGCTATTAGAGAGCTTAATGCTGACCCAAAGTTAGCCGGTGAAAAGCGTCTCATGAACTTGACTTCTCTAGTTGAGTGGAGAAGTGAAGCTTACGAGAGTGTTAAAATGTTTAAGGAAAAGTTAAAGAAGTGGCATGATAGAAGCATTCTGAAACGTGAATTTAATGTTGGTGATAAAGTTTTGTTGTTTAGATCTCGTTTCAGGTTTTCTCCAGGTAAATTACTTTCCATATGGGAAGGTCCATTTCATATCTAAGAAGTCTACCGCTCTGGTGCAATCAAGATTAACAATTTTGATGGCACCAAATGTCGGGACCCGGGGTTAGCGTATGTAATTCCGGTCATAATGCAATCAGATGGAGAGCCGAGAGCCGTACCCACTTGTCTAAGCAGACAAGGCCAAGCACAAATCACTCTCGGTAAGCCTCCAACGTGAGGGGCATCCCATTCAGGCCGGATGATCAACTGAGATGGGTCCTCAACGTCCGCTCACAAGTCTAATGCTTATGGGTGGTGAATCCCATACTCGTAGACAAGTCGCCTCAACCATGTTATCGATTTAATCATAACCCTTACATAGACTTACTCCAGCCCGATCACTTAGTCGGGATCTCGGCCGGGCTCAATCATACAACAAAGTGTGCCACGTGATGGAGTCACGAGCAATCGCATCGCGATGCCCCAAGCTGTGCACATCTAAGGGCCACTATGTGTATAAAAGACCACCGGCAAGAACACAACTAAGCTATCAAACCCCACACTAAGATATGCACGTTATAAACATACACGAAGCACACATGTCCAGTGTAGACAGCAGGTAATCACAACATGAACTCTCCAAACTCATAGTCTTTATAACTTCTGCTAAACAGAGCAGACATAGTAATTGTATTACAAACAGAGATCACATGTTCGTGATCCAACATTACATCAAACATCAACGGAAGAAAATTATGTCTTAGTAAAGACAAGTTTAACAAATGGCTTAAGAAGCCTGAAAGAAAAATACAACGACCCTCCAAAGGGCACAGGCTGCTGCCTGGAACTATACGACATTGGTCCACGTCGAGCTCGAAGTAGAGGCCACCATCAGGGTCAGTGGTCTCGTCTCTAAAACATAGGATAAGCAAACGTGAGTACAAAGTCGTACTCAACAAGACTTACATAGGAACTATACTACTCATGCACATGTATCAAGGCAAAGGGAGGTGGGGTTTCACTTGCAGAAAATGCCAGCTTTGACTTAGCTAATCCTGAACTACGACTACCAGAGAGAGGTAATAGCGTACACGAGTCCAAGTAACAGTCTCCAACCAGTACTTCACTATGGTGCCTTCCTCGACTTCCCCACGAGGAAGCACGCCATAGCACTCACGCTTATCTTGGTGTGTTTTAGAAGTATCCAGTTCAAGTTATCTATGATCAAGTAAAGGTCTCCAAGTAGTCCATAACCGCGGACACGGCTATTCGAATAGTTCATTAACCCTGCAGGGGTGTACTGCTACACACACGCCTCATCAGTTACCGCCTGGGGATGGACCCTTCAAGTGAGTACCGACGAGGATGCTGCCACGACACTTCACTCACGGCACCATCTCTAGTCCTAGGGAGTCGCCTATTTGAGTTGGGACCACGATCGGAATCCGGCCGATTGTTCCGATGCGGACTCAAATGTTGTGTGACCGCCATCAAGCTCAACTCGATCATGATCACTTGATTCAACGTGCCCACAACCTACGCCAACCACTTACCTTGGTTCCACCTGCTTGAGATCGTTAAAGGGCGAACTACTTGCGACTCCTAGACAGGTCTGGGGTGAGGTATTAGGCCGAGAGGGGTCAGTGAGCCCAATGTGTGGTCGTACTCTTTGTCTTGGATAACAACACAAGAACTCGGGCTTAAGGCAGTGTTCAACGAGACAACCCACTGTGTACTCCTACACAGCCTCTCATCGTTCACCTTTGTTTAGGGTAGATTCACCAACATGTTACCACCATCATTCACATGATCACTACCATCCCGACTCACATCAAAGTAGCCTCAGGTAACAACTCTAAGCATGCAATAAGCTGTAACAGTTGCAGGGGCCACATGATATCAACCAACTCCTACATCTGCTAGGATTGTGGTTTGCTTACTACTGTGACAAAATGATAGGTCATGCAAAGGAATGGGTTCAATTAGCGGTAGAACGTATCATGGTGACATCCTAAACATGCATTTGCGAGAATGAGAGGGAACTGGGATTTTATAGAGATGATCAAAGAGGGGGCTGCTTGCCTTGCTGACGATCACGAGGTATCACTCTTCTGACGTGAGGTTGAACTCGTCTCCGAGATCAACTCTACCGAGAAGATGCAATCACCGAAGCACTGGAAGTAAAGCACAATCAAGATAATACAATGCACATTCAATATGCAAAACATAGCATGGCAATGTGCTGATGTGACCTATGTTTGAATTGTCACGTGTTAATTGAAGTTGATTTTAAAAGGAAATTCAAATTCAAACTCCAAGTGTTATTCAAATTTAGTCAACTTGCATTTGCTAAAGTTTTTTCATTTGAAACCAAATGGTCATATGTGTGAAATGCTTCTGATGTACAAGTGAAGTGTGGTGCATTTCAAAGTTTGAAGTTGGAATAGCAATTGAATTGAATTTGAAATAATTTCAATTAAATCAAATAGCAAAAGCTACTGATCCATTTTTAAGATCAACTCCAACATAGCTGAAAGTTGGAAATTTGGATAGAGGATTTTCTCCTGATCATTTTTCATATATTATATGTTGAATTTGGAGTTAAAATGAATTTTCTATGATTTTTCAAAGTTTCAGCCATTTTCTCGAATTTACTGAATTAAATAAATGATTTAAGATTTACTGCGTCAGCACTGCATCATGCTGGCGTCAGGGGTTTGACTGGTCAAACTGTCAAAAGGGGCCCACCAGTCAGTGTCAGTGGGTTAAGCCAGGGGGTTATTTAACTTAATCTAATCTAATTAGAGGCTTGGCCCCACATGTCACTGGGCCTGGGGGGTTTAAGCTGGTCATTAGGGCTAATGGCCGGCGGTTAGACGCCGGTGGCCTGGGCCACGGCGGCGCTCTGCCGGGGTGTGGTTTCGGCCACGGGGGAAGAGGCTGGGGGCACGGGAAGGTTGCTCACGTCGTCGCGCGTCTCCTGGAGCAAGCCGGGGACCTCGAGGAGGCCCTGGGCCACGGCTACGACGACGAGAGGCGACGGCCGGCTACTGACTCCGGCGAACTCGCGCTGCAGAACACGGGGGAGAGAGATAGGAGGGGGAAAACGAGCGGGAGCTCACGAGGAGGATGATGACGTGCTCGGGAAAGCCGGAGAGGGACTGGACGCGGCGAATTCGTCGACGACGTCCACGGTGGCCGGCGGCGGACTGGAGAAGAGGGCGTCGTCGCTGAGGCCTCCGGGCTCGATTCCGCGTGTGGGGAGACGAAGACGTCGGCGGTGAAGGCTCTGGACAAGCTGGCTTTGCGAGCAGAGGCCGTTGGCCACGCGGGCGCACGTCGGCGGCGAGACGAACTCCTCGGGCTTGCGCGGAATAGACGAGAGGGAGAGGGAGACGAACGTGGAGAGGGGGAAGAAGGGACTAGGGTCTGCAGGGCGTCGTCCAGCACGAAGGAGAGAGGGGGGGGGGGGAGAGCAGGAGGTGGCGAGGAGGGGGAGGGCATGCCCGCCACGCATTGGACGGCGCGGCTGCCTCTCCTCCTGTCAAGAGGAGGAAGACGACAGGGAGCTGGGTGGGCCGGGCCGAGGAAAAAGGTAAGTGGGCTCTGCCATGTGCGAAAGGTAAGGCTTTCTCTGTTCTTTTCTTATTTTTATTTTCTGTTATTTGTGTGGCCCTTTAATATAAAATAGCTAGGGCATTTATAAAAATCCCCAAACATTTTTATAAAACCTAGGTGACTATATAGAAGCCAACCCCAAGTTTTGGGAATTTTTGAAATTCAATTTATTTGAATTTCAATTGAAATAAGCAATTTATTTAATTTCCAAGCCACTATTTGAATTATTGAAAAATCTATCAGCATGGGATTAATCCCAAATCACTTTTAAAATGATTCCACTCATTTTTAGGATTTTTCAATACATTCAAAAGAATTTTGGAAAAAGATTTATTTCTGGCCTTTTTATTTAATTCATTCAGGGCTTTTCTTTTCCCCAATTCCTTTTCTTTTGCAATTTTTTTCAAGATGCAAAAATGCAAGCTTGGAAAAGAACAAACCTAAATTTGGGGTTCTGACACCAAACCTCAAGTTGTGAATGGGCAAAGGCTCAAGCATTACATGGCAAGAGACCCTGTCAATGTTGATGTAAATTTAATACACATAACAACTCATGAAGAATATGTTGAAACCCGATTTCAGACACCACCAGAAGAAAAATAAGAAAAGGTATGTATTACGGTAAGGAAATATCACGAACCGTCATAAAAGTTCCATATTACAAGTTTTTAAAAAAATTAGAAAATTCAGAGCCTAAGTCGAGCCGGAAAGGAGCTCCAGGGGGCCCAGGCGTCCCCCTGGCACGACCTACCTCCTGGCCACGCCGGGTGGCCGCCTGGGCACCTCGGAGTCCTTCTCTGACTCCACTTTGGCTTGTTACCTTCCTTTTGTTGCAGAAAGTGACGTGGTAATACTACAGGCATAACCCTAGACAAGGGAAACCAAGGGGTACCCTTAAGCCCTTGGTTCTCCAAACACACCCAGCAAAATAAGATCAGTTAAAAACATGGAGCATTAATAATCTCTGAGTAACAAGTTACTCGGAGATCAGAAGCCACTTCCGAGTACGCAGCTACTCGGAAGTCCAGCAAGATCCGAGTATATCGACACTCGGAAGAGATCAACGAGTCTTCCCTTACTCGGAGAACCGGAACGCAACGGACAGGAAGCATTCAAGGCTGTGGGCGTTTCTCCTCTTTTATTAGTATTAATGGGCAGACTGTTTTTGTATTTAAGTACACATTCAATCTTGTAATTAAGACCCATTTAAGCCGAGGCATCAAGGAGGCAGGGGCGCACTCTATATAAGCCCCCCTCCCCTCCGGCGTGGGCACACGCAACATTTTCCATTCTCTGTACTTCTAAAGAAAAGAACACCCCAGTCAGCCTGGGACATGACTAAGGTTTTTATCTCTACGAAGAGGCCTAACCTGTATAATCCCCTTGCGTCAACCCTCTCTACGTACAGTTTCATTTAACTCCTTTCATACCCCTATATCTATTGTCAGGATTATATCCATGATAGTTGGCGCCCACCGTGGGGCTGAGTTGATCAGCAATCGTAGAGATGGCGTTTCCTTCATCCTCTTTGTCGGTTCACGGCCCCGAGTTCATCGTCGGAGAGGTTTTCCATTTCGGATCGTTGGCTTTCATAGCTGATGATTCTGCCTGGTTGGTGGATTCTCCGCTCCAGGCACAATTGCTGCCTTCAAGAGGCAGCGTCCACTTCCGAGCTGACGAGTCGGGGGCCCTGCGCCTCCAACTTTCGGCCCATCTCCAAGCACCCGCGCCGCTATCTGTCCGCCACATGAAGAAGCGCTCGGGCCGCCCGCGCGCTCATCATCGTGGAAAATCGGTCAAGATTCAGCAGGTGGCAGTCATTGACTCGGTGGAGTCAGCCCAGAAGGCCCTGGATGAACTGATCGCAAGAGAAGGCTCCATAGCATCTATCTTGCCTCTGTTCGACTCGGTCGAAGAAGAAGGCATGGCGGCATCTGACCCCGAGTCAGGTGTCGAGCAAGAGGGTAGCAGCGACACCCCAGTCGCGGTTGCATAAGTGTGCATGGCCGAGACTCCGCCCTCTCAGCCATCGCCAGCTCGGGACAATCACGCCCGAGATGAAGCTAACATCCCATCCAGTGCTGGCGCTCCGGATCCCACCCGGCGTGTATCCGCTTTCCGAAGGTTAGAGCTCGGAGAGACAAGTCGACAACCTCACCCTCTTACTCGGGAGGAGCGGGAAGAAGCAGAAGTGGCGGAGCGGCTGCTAAACACTCCCATTGACACAAGCACTCTAGAAGGGCGAGGCCTGGAGGCAGCCAGATTAACTAATTTGGCTGAGCGAGAGCGCCTGGACGAGCTAGAAAACACTTTGGAGCGTCAAGCTCGGGAGGTAGCTCGGCTCAGGCAAAGAAGAACAAGTCGGAAACTGCGGGGCCCAGGCCGAGAGCCTTTCCGAGCTATGGGTACCCCAGTAGAAAATCTCATAGCAGCAACTCGGATTGCAAATTCTCTGCAGCCCAGTGGATTGGCGGCAGAGGAAATCCAACACCTGGCGTTTTTTGTTACAAACCGCAGTCGATCAAAATGCTGCTGTCAGTCAATCATAGCAGCGAATTCATTCCCAAGTCATCCCCGCAAGGACGTCTCTGTTAGTGCACACGCCCTATGGAGAAGCGCGGAGGATCAAGAAAAATTCTCCTCGGCGCAGAGATGAACCCCAAGGAGATCACCACCAAGAGCAGTATCAGCATGAAGATCGCAGTAGGACAGAAGCTCGCGGGACGGGTCGGCCCGCACCACGGAGAGAGGAGTTCCCTCGGTACCAGGACGACCGTTATTTTGATGTCGAAGACGACGCCCGAAGCCATCTAGTACAGACCCGGGTCAACCGCGCGAGATCACATCGCCAGGATCAGGCTCGGCCCTCACTGGCTAAAAGGCCGGTTTTCTTCAGTGACAGGATTCAGTCTACCCCTATTCCGCCCCACTTCAGGATAGCTCAAGGGGTGGATAAGTACCGAGGTGATGCTATGCCCCAGACATGCATGGTTAGATGATTACAGAATAGCCGTGCAAATCGAGGAGGTGGGGATGAGATAGCCATGATGCACCTACCGTTAATGCTAGAAGGCTCAGCTCGGGCATGGCTGAATCAACTCCCCCTAGTAGCATCTGGGTTTGGGAAGACCTTGAGAAAGTGTTCATCAAGAATTTTGAAGGGACCTACAAGAGACCTGGAGGCCTAATCGATCTACAATTATGTGTCCAGAGCAACACCGAGTCTACTCGGGACTACATCCAGAGACCTGGAGGCCTAATCGATCTACAACTCGGTGGAAGGCGTCTCCGAGTTCCAGACCATTCACGCCTTCAAACAAGGGGTCAAGTACAGGGAGTTAAGTCTCAAGTTGGCAAGATCACCTCACGTCACCTCACTCAGGAAACTGATGGAGATAGCGAACAAGTACGCCAACGTTGAAGAGGAGATTCGGCAGAAGAACCAGCAGCATATAGGAGGCGGCAACTCGGCACCGAACCCGAAGCAGAAGAACGCAGGCAACAACAAGCGAAAAGTAGAAGACGCCCCAACGGACGCAGAGCTAGTGGCTGCAGCAAACGCTTCGGGCCTTCATGGCAAGGGTCAGGCACGACAGGAGTGGCAACCGCGACAGAAAAAGGCGTCCAATGATGATGAAGTTCTGGATCAACCTTGTCCTCTCCACACCACCCGAGATGCCGAGGGAAAATTGGTTATTCCAAAGCATACAGCTCGTCAATGTCGCCTGATCAAGAGAGCGGCCCAGAATGCAAGGACAGCTCCTCAGCAAGATAAGGACACTGGAAAAAGTAAAGTGCCCAGCCCAGATCTGGACAGCGAAGGTTTCCCAAGAGAAGACGGAGTGTTGGTCATCTTCACAGGACGGGAGTCGAAGAGGGTAGAAAAGATAAGGTTCAGAGAGGTCAACTCGACGACTCCGGCAGTTCCGAGTTATATGAAGTGGGCCGACGTCCCAATCACTTTCGATCAGTCGGATCACCCTCCTCACATCCCCCACCCGGGAAGGCACGCTCTGATTGTTTATCCTTTGGTGGAAACGGGGAATGGGAACTTCAGGATCAGAAACGTCTTGATGGATGGTGGCAGTGGAATTAACATCCTATATGCAAGCACTCTGAAGAGCATGAACATTCCAATGTCCAAGCTCCACAAAAGCTATCTGGAATTTCATGGGATAATCCCGGGGAAAAAGGCGTACTCACTCGGAATGATCTCCCTCAATGTGGTCTTTGGTACTCCGAGTAACTTCCGGAAAGAAAAGATCACCTTTGAAGTAGTGGACTTCCTGAGTGCATACCATGCCTTACTCGTAAGGCCAGCCTATGCAAAATTCATGGCCATCCCCTGTTACGTCTATCTGAAACTAAAGATGCCTGGCCCGCACGGCGTGATCACTGTCTCGGGAGACTACAAGCAAGCCGAAGAACTGCTTCAGAAGGGGTCCCTGATAGCTGATCAGCAAATGGCTGAGGTCAAGCTGGCCGAGTACAAAAAAGCCGTTGACTCGTCCGAGTTACTGCAGCCAAAGAAGACATCTTCATTCGAGTCAGCCGGAGAGACCAAGAGGGTACAGATACATCCCACAGATAAAGACAAATACACCAACATTGCAACCGATCTGGATCCCCAATAGGAACTCGAGCTCGTCAACTTCCTCCATGAGAATTGGGACATCTTCGCAGGGAAGCCTTCCGATATGCCTGGAGTCCCAAGGGAGTTGGCCGAGCACAAGTTACACGTGGATCCAAAAGCATGACCGGTGAAAGAGTCCCTCCGACGGTTTTCCTCTGAGAAAAGGAAGGCCATCGGACAGGAGATAGCTAGACTATTAGCAGCCGGATTCATTAGGGAAATCTTCCACTCCGAGTGGTTAGCAAATCCTGTAATGGTTCCGAAGAAAGATAAATCTTGGAGAACTTGTGTTGATTTCCGTCATATCAATAAAGTTTGTCGAAAAGACCATTTCCCTCTTCCTCGCATTGACAAGATTGTGGACTCCACATCAGGTTGCGAGAGATTATGTTTCCTCGATGCATACTCGGGTTACCATCAAATCCTACTATACGAACGAGATGATCTTAAAACAACATTCATAAACCCATTCAGATGTTTTTGTTATATCACGATGCCATTCGGACTCAGAAACGCAGGCGCCACGTACCAACGCATGATGCAGAATTGCCTGATCTGGCAAATCGGCAGAAATGTGGAGGTCTACGTGGATGACATCGTGATCAAGTTGGTTAAAGGAAGTAGTTTGCTAGCCGACTTAGCTGAAACTTTTCAGAGCCTCCGAGCCTACAGCATCAGGCTCAATCCTGAAAAATGCGTTTTTGGTGTGCCACCAGGGAAGCTACTCGGATTCATGGTCTCTGAGCGAGGGATAGAAGCCAACCCAGAAAAAAATTGCGGCAATTCAAAACATGAAGCCTCCCAAGCAGCTCCAAGACGTCCAAAAATTGACAGGTTGTCTCGCAGCACTTAGTAGGTTCATCTCCAGACTGGGGGAGAAAGCCCTACCTCTCTACCAGTTGATGAAAAAATCACCAAATTTCGTCTGGACGGAGGAAGCTCAAATGGCGTTTGAAGAACTCAAAAAGCAATTGTCAACTCGGCCAGTCCTGGCAGCACCTCAAGAAAAAGAGCCGCTCTTGTTATATATTTGAGCCACAAGCCGAGTTGTCAGCGTAGCTATAGTGGTGGAAAGGGAAGAAGAAGGAAAGTCACAAAAGGTACAAAGACCGGTGTACTTCATCTCCGAAGTACTCACACCATCCAAGCAGTGATATCCCCACTACCAGAAGCTGGCAATGGGAATTTACTTGGCATCACAGAAACTCGCACATTACTTCCAGGATCATTCCATCACAATGGTCTCTGAAGCTCCCCTGGCAGAAATTATGAACAACGGATACTCAACAGGCAGAATAGAAAAATGGAGTTTGGACCTACTACCTTTTGATCTCAATTACCAAGCCAAATAAGCAATCAAGTCGCAAGCACTGGTGGATTTCTTGGACGAGTGGATTGAGGTCCAACATCCCCCATAGCCAACACCAGAACATTGGACGATGTTCTTTGATGGGTCCAAGATGGGTCCAACATTGGACGATGTTCTTTGACAAGGGAAACCAAGGGGTACCCTTAAGCCCTTGGTTCTCCAAACACACCCAGCAAAATAAGATCAGTTAAAAACATGGAGCATTAATAATCTCTGAGTAACAAGTTACTCGGAGATCAGAAGCCACTTCCGAGTACGCAGCTACTCGGAAGTCCAGCAAGATCCGAGTATATCGACACTCGGAAGAGATCAACGAGTCTTCCCTTACTCGGAGAACCGGAACGCAACGGACAGGAAGCATTCAAGGCTGTGGGCGTTTCTCCTCTTTTATTAGTATTAATGGGCAGACTGTTTTTGTATTTAAGTACACATTCAATCTTGTAATTAAGACCCATTTAAGCCGAGGCATCAAGGAGGCAGGGGCGCACTCTATATAAGCCCCCCTCCCCTCCGGCGTGGGCACACGCAACATTTTCCATTCTCTGTACTTCTAAAGAAAAGAACACCCCAGTCAGCCTGGGACATGACTAAGGTTTTTATCTCTACGAAGAGGCCTAACCTGTATAATCCCCTTGCGTCAACCCTCTCTACGTACAGTTTCATTTAACTCCTTTCATACCCCTATATCTATTGTCAGGATTATATCCATGATAGTTGGCGCCCACCGTGGGGCTGAGTTGATCAGCAATCGTAGAGATGGCGTTTCCTTCATCCTCTTTGTCGGTTCACGGCCCCGAGTTCATCGTCGGAGAGGTTTTCCATTTCGGATCGTTGGCTTTCATAGCTGATGATTCTTCCTGGTTGGTGGATTCTCCGCTCCAGGCACAATTGCTGCCTTCAAGAGGCAGCGTCCACTTCCGAGCTGACGAGTCGGGGGCCCTGCGCCTCCAACTTTCGGCCCATCTCCAAGCACCCGCGCCGCTATCTGTCCGCCACATGAAGAAGCGCTCGGGCCGCCCGCGCGCTCATCATCGTGGAAAATCGGTCAAGATTCAGCAGGTGGCAGTCATTGACTCGGTGGAGTCAGCCCAGAAGGCCCTGGATGAACTGATCGCAAGAGAAGGCTCCATAGCATCTATCCTGCCTCTGTTCGACTCGGTCGAAGAAGAAGGCATGGCGGCATCTGACCCCGAGTCAGGTGTCGAGCAAGAGGGTAGCAGCGACACCCCAGTCGCGGTTGCATAAGTGTGCATGGCCGAGACTCCGCCCTCTCAGCCATCGCCAGCTCGGGACAATCACGCCCGAGATGAAGCTAACATCCCATCCAGTGCTGGCGCTCCGGATCCCACCCGGCGTGTATCCGCTTTCCGAAGGTTAGAGCTCGGAGAGACAAGTCGACAACCTCACCCTCTTACTCGGGAGGAGCGGGAAGAAGCAGAAGTGGCGGAGCGGCTGCTAAACACTCCCATTGACACAAGCACTCTAGAAGGGCGAGGCCTGGAGGCAGCCAGATTAACTAATTTGGCTGAGCGAGAGCGCCTGGACGAGCTAGAAAACACTTTGGAGCGTCAAGCTCGGGAGGTAGCTCGGCTCAGGCAAAGCAGAACAAGTCGGCAACTGCGGGGCCCAGGCCGAGAGCCTTTCCGAGCTATGGGTACCCCAGTAGAAAATCTCATAGCAGCAACTCGGATTGCAAATTCTCTGCAGCCCAGTGGATTGGCGGCAGAGGAAATCCAACACCTGGCGTTTTTTGTTACAAACCGCAGTCGATCAAAATGCTGCTGTCAGTCAATCATAGCAGCGAATTCATTCCCAAGTCATCCCCGCAAGGACGTCTCTGTTAGTGCACACGCCCTATGGAGAAGCGCGGAGGATCAAGAAAAATTCTCCTCGGCGCAGAGATGAACCCCAAGGAGATCACCACCAAGAGCAGTATCAGCATGAAGATCGCAGTAGGACAGAAGCTCGCGGGACGGGTCGGCCCGCACCACGGAGAGAGGAGTTCCCTCGGTACCAGGACGACCGTTATTTTGATGTCGAAGACGACACCCGAAGCCATCTAGTACAGACCCGGGTCGACCGCGCGAGATCACATCGCCAGGATCAGGCTCGGCCCTCACTGGCTATAGGGCCGGTTTGCTTCAGTGACAGGATTCAGTCTACCCCTATTCCGCCCCACTTCAGGATAGCTCAAGGGGTGGATAAGTACCGAGGTGATGCTATACCCCAGACATGCATGGTTAGATGATTACAGAATAGCCGTGCAAATCGAGGAGGTGGGGATGAGATAGCCATGATGCACCTACCGTTAATGCTAGAAGGCTCAGCTCGGGCATGGCTGAATCAACTCCCCCTAGTAGCATCTGGGTTTGGGAAGACCTTGAGAAAGTGTTCATCAAGAATTTTGAAGGGACCTACAAGAGACCTGGAGGCCTAATCGATCTACAATTATGTGTCCAGAGCAACACCGAGTCTACTCGGGACTACATCCAGAGACCTGGAGGCCTAATCGATCTACAACTCGGTGGAAGGCGTCTCCGAGTTCCAGACCATTCACGCCTTCAAACAAGGGGTCAAGTACAGGGAGTTAAGTCTCAAGTTGGCAAGATCACCTCACGTCACCTCACTCAGGAAACTGATGGAGATAGCGAACAAGTACGCCAACGTTGAAGAGGAGATTCGGCAGAAGAACCAGCAGCATATAGGAGGCGGCAACTCGGCACCGAACCCGAAGCAGAAGAACGCAGGCAACAACAAGCGAAAAGTAGAAGACGCCCCAACGGACGCAGAGCTAGTGGCTGCAGCAAACGCTTCGGGCCTTCATGGCAAGGGTCAGGCACGACAGGAGTGGCAACCGCGACAGAAAAAGGCGTCCAATGATGATGAAGTTCTGGATCAACCTTGTCCTCTCCACACCACCCGAGATGCCGAGGGAAAATTGGTTATTCCAAAGCATACAGCTCGTCAATGTCGCCTGATCAAGAGAGCGGCCCAGAATGCAAGGACAGCTCCTCAGCAAGATAAGGACACCGGAAAAAGTAAAGTGCCCAGCCCAGATCTGGACAGCGAAGGTTTCCCAAGAGAAGACGGAGTGTTGGTCATCTTCACAGGACGGGAGTCGAAGAGGGTAGAAAAGATAAGGTTCAGAGAGGTCAACTCGACGACTCCGGCAGTTCCGAGTTATATGAAGTGGGCCGACGTCCCAATCACTTTCGATCAGTCGGATCACCCTCCTCACATCCCCCACCCGGGAAGGCACGCTCTGATTGTTTATCCTTTGGTGGAAACGGGGAATGGGAACTTCAGGATCAGAAACGTCTTGATGGATGGTGGCAGTGGAATTAACATCCTATATGCAAGCACTCTGAAGAGCATGAACATTCCAATGTCCAAGCTCCGCAAAAGCTATCTGGAATTTCATGGGATAATCCCGGGGAAAAAGGCGTACTCACTCGGAATGATCTCCCTCAATGTGGTCTTTGGTACTCCGAGTAACTTCCGGAAAGAAAAGATCACCTTTGAAGTAGTGGACTTCCTGAGTGCATACCATGCCTTACTCGTAAGGCCAGCCTATGCAAAATTCATGGCCATCCCCTGTTACGTCTATCTGAAACTAAAGATGCCTGGCCCGCACGGCGTGATCACTGTCTCGGGAGACTACAAGCAAGCCGAAGAACTGCTTCAGAAGGGGTCCCTGATAGCTGATCAGCAAATGGCTGAGGTCAAGCTGGCCGAGTACAAAAAAGCCGTTGACTCGTCCGAGTTACTGCAGCCAAAGAAGACATCTTCATTCGAGTCAGCCGGAGAGACCAAGAGGGTACAGATACATCCCACAGATAAAGACAAATACACCAACATTGCAACCGATCTGGATCCCCAATAGGAACTCGAGCTCGTCAACTTCCTCCATGAGAATTGGGACATCTTCGCAGGGAAGCCTTCCGATATGCCTGGAGTCCCAAGGGAGTTGGCCGAGCACAAGTTACACGTGGATCCAAAAGCATGACCGGTGAAAGAGTCCCTCCGACGGTTTTCCTCTGAGAAAAGGAAGGCCATCGGACAGGAGATAGCTAGACTATTAGCAGCCGGATTCATTAGGGAAATCTTCCACTCCGAGTGGTTAGCAAATCCTGTAATGGTTCCGAAGAAAGATAAATCTTGGAGAACTTGTGTTGATTTCCGTCATATCAATAAAGTTTGTCGAAAAGACCATTTCCCTCTTCCTCGCATTGACAAGATTGTGGACTCCACATCAGGTTGCGAGAGATTATGTTTCCTCGATGCATACTCGGGTTACCATCAAATCCTACTATACGAACGAGATGATCTTAAAACAACATTCATAAACCCATTCAGATGTTTTTGTTATATCACGATGCCATTCGGACTCAGAAACGCAGGCGCCACGTACCAACGCATGATGCAGAATTGCCTGATCTGGCAAATCGGCAGAAATGTGGAGGTCTACGTGGATGACATCGTGATCAAGTTGGTTAAAGGAAGTAGTTTGCTAGCCGACTTAGCTGAAACTTTTCAGAGCCTCCGAGCCTACAGCATCAGGCTCAATCCTGAAAAATGCGTTTTTGGTGTGCCACCAGGGAAGCTACTCGGATTCATGGTCTCTGAGCGAGGGATAGAAGCCAACCCAGAAAAAAATTGCGGCAATTCAAAACATGAAGCCTCCCAAGCAGCTCCAAGACGTCCAAAAATTGACAGGTTGTCTCGCAGCACTTAGTAGGTTCATCTCCAGACTGGGGGAGAAAGCCCTACCTCTCTACCAGTTGATGAAAAAATCACCAAATTTCGTCTGGACGGAGGAAGCTCAAATGGCGTTTGAAGAACTCAAAAAGCAATTGTCAACTCGGCCAGTCCTGGCAGCACCTCAAGAAAAAGAGCCGCTCTTGTTATATATTTGAGCCACAAGCCGAGTTGTCAGCGTAGCTATAGTGGTGGAAAGGGAAGAAGAAGGAAAGTCACAAAAGGTACAAAGACCGGTGTACTTCATCTCCGAAGTACTCACACCATCCAAGCAGTGATATCCCCACTACCAGAAGCTGGCAATGGGAATTTACTTGGCATCACAGAAACTCGCACATTACTTCCAGGATCATTCCATCACAATGGTCTCTGAAGCTCCCCTGGCAGAAATTATGAACAACGGATACTCAACAGGCAGAATAGAAAAATGGAGTTTGGACCTACTACCTTTTGATCTCAATTACCAAGCCAAATAAGCAATCAAGTCGCAAGCACTGGTGGATTTCTTGGACGAGTGGATTGAGGTCCAACATCCCCCATAGCCAACACCAGAACATTGGACGATGTTCTTTGATGGGTCCAAGATGCTGCATGGAGCAGGGAAGAGGTGGTACTGGTTTCACTAAAGAAGGACGAGATGAGATACGTCCTCCAAATCCATTTCCCAGCAACAAAT
Source organism: Bromus sterilis (assembly GCA_950022295.1). Lineage (NCBI taxonomy): Eukaryota > Viridiplantae > Streptophyta > Magnoliopsida > Poales > Poaceae > Bromus > Bromus sterilis. The sequence goes on along the minus strand of OX465599.1, from coordinate 289,477,710 downwards.
AACGAAGCCGAGTATGAAGCTCTTCTGTATGGTATGCGAATGGCCATTTCCCTCGGAATCAGGAGACTTATGATATTCGGATATTCAGACCTAGTAATAAACCAAGTAATGAAAGAGTGGGACATCCGAAGCCCAGCAATGACAACCTACTGTGTAGCAGTGAGAAAAATTGAGAAAAAATTTGATGGGCTGGAACTCCATCACATTCCAAGGGTTAAAAATCAGGCAACAGGTGACCTAGCCAAATTGGGTTGTACCAGGGGTCAGATCCCGCCAGGGATTTATTTGGAGCACTTGCACTCTCCAACAGTCAAGGAAGATCCTTTCCTGGAGGCCGATCCAGACATGCTGCCCGACAGGAACATTCCCAACAAAGAAGATATACCTGCAGTTGTTGACATGGTCTTCGATGTGGAGGTCATTCCCCCCTAGTGGACACTTCCAATCCTTGCTTATCTGCAAAAAAAAAGAGTTGCCTGATGATGAGATAGAAGCCAAGCAGATCGTCCGCAAATCCAAGTCTTACTCGGTGATCAACGGGGAGCTATACAGAAACAGCATCACTCATGTCCCCCAGCGATGCATCCTACATGACATCCATGCGGGAGATTGCGGCCACCATGCCATAAGTCGGACGTATGTGACAAAAGCTTTCCGAGCTGGTTTCTTCTGGCCTTAAGCCCTCAGTGATGCTCGGTACATCGTGGACCACTGTGAAGGCTGTCAGTTTTATGCCAACCAGCCCTGCAAACCTGCCTCCGAACTGAAGACAATCCCACTAGCCTGGCCATTTGCAGTATGGGGACTAGATATGATCGGACCACTCCGAACGGGCAAGCACGGTTTCACCCACATTTTGGTCGCAGTAGACAAGTTTACAAAATGGATAGAAGCAAAACCTATCAAGGACCTAGACTCCGCCACAGCAGTCAGCTTCATGCAAGGCATCATACATCGGTTTGGTGTTCCACATGACATCATCACTGATAATGGGTCGAATTTCAACTCGGCCGAATTCAATAAATTCTGTTGGACCAATGGCATTCAGGTCAACTTCTCCTCAGTCGCACACCCAAAGTCCAACGGCCAAGTTGAACGAGCCAACAGATTAATACTCAAAGGAATCAAGCCTCGGCTACTTCGGGAACTAAAGGAAGCTGCAAGTGCCTGGGTTGATGAACTCCCTTCGGTCTTGTGGGGATTACGTACAACTTCCAATCGCTCAACTCGGTCAACCCCTTTCTTCCTCGTCTATGGTTCAGAAGCAGTTCTTCCAAGCGACCTCAAGCACAATGCCCCCCGTGTAAGCCCGTACACAGAAGCCGAAGCCGAAGAAGCACGACAAGATTGCGTTGATCTCTTGTAAGAAGAGCGAAACCTAGCTCTCACCCGATCGGGTTCTATCAGCAAGACCTTCGCCGATACCACGACCGATATTTCCGAGCTCGCTCCTTCCAAGAGGGCAACATGGTACTTCGCATTAAGCAAACTTCGACCACAAACTAGCTCCCCCATGGGAAGGCCCATATGTCATCTCTAGAGTACTGCACAATGGGGCCTATCACCTGTACGATTTAACTAATAAGATAGAAGAGCCTCATGCATGGAATGCCCAGTTATTGCGCCGTTTCTATGCATGAGCATGCTTGTAAGATCTGAATAAATATTATTTCGTACACATAGTGTGCCTTGCTCAATCTATTTTTCATAACTCCCAATCAGCTTTTTCACCCGAGCTGCGCGCAGCCCGGACGAGAACTTAGAAAACTCATTATAAGTGCTCACCAACGCCCAACAGGTTTGGGGAAGCACAACATCATCTGCATTGAGGATCTTTTCTATAAGATCATCAATAGCAAAAATTTCTAAGTACTTTCAAGTCTCAGGAGACTTGGGGGCTGTTTAAAGTTATAAAATCAGGTTTTCTTCCGAGCTGTGCGCAGCTCGGACGAAAACTCCCAATCAGGTTTTTCATCCGAGCTGCGCACAGCTCGGACGAGAACTTAGAAAACTTATTATAAGTGCTCACCAAGGCTTGGGAAGCACAACATCATCTGCATTGAGGATCTTGTCTACAAGATCATCAATAGCAAATTTCTCTAAGTACTTTCAAGTCTCAGGAGACTTGGGGGCTGCTTAAAGTTACAAAATCAGGTTTTCTTCCGTGCTCTGCGCAGCTCGGACGAAAACTCCCAATCAGGTTTTTCATCCGAGCTGCGCGCAGCTCGGACGAGAACTTAGAAAACTTATTATAAGTGCTCACCAAGGCTTGGGAAAGCGCAACATCATCTGAATTGAGGATCTTGTCTACAAGATCATCAATAGCAAATTTTTCTAAGTACTTTCAAGTCTCAGGAGACTTGGGGGCTGCTTAAAGTTATAAAATCAGGTTTTCTTCCGAGCTGTGCGCATCTCGGACGAAAACTCCCAATCAGGTTTTCATCCGAGCTGCGCGCAGCTCGGACGAGAACTTAGAAAACTTATTATAAGTGCTCACCAAGGCTTGGGAAAGCGCAACATCATCTGCATTGAGGATCTTGTCTACAAGATCACCAATAGAAAAAATGTCTAACTACTTTCAAGTCTCAGGAGACTTGGGGGCTGCTTAAAGTTATAAAATCAGGTTTTCTTCCGAGCTGTGCGCAGCTCGGACGAAAACTCCCAATCACGTTTTTTCATCCGAACTGCGTGCAGCTCGGATGAGAACTTAGAAAACTTATTAGAAGTGCTCACCAAGGCTTGGGGAAGCACAACATCATCTGCATTGAGGATCTTGTCTACAGGATCATCAATAGAAAAAATTTCTAAGCATTTTCAAGTCTCAGGAGACTTGGGGGCTGCTTAAAGCGATAAAATCAGGTTTTCTTCCGAGCTGTGCACAGCTTGGATGAAAACTTAGAAAATTCATACAAGAAGAAAAGCAAGCATCAACAGATAAATTCGTTTCCCGCTATGAAACAGAACACGAGTTCATCAATCAAACAAAGGAGTGCCCCGCCACACAACCACAAAGTGCAACTTATTACAGATCCACTTGGCATCCCGAGGCGAATTTCAAACATGTGTTTTTCACTATACTCCACTCATTCCTCGCCCGCCTCGTCGGACTCACTGGTTACACCAGTTGACTCAACAAAGAAGTCCAGATCGGGCATCAAGGCAATTCGGCTGGTAGTTTCAACATAACGTGTAAGGAAGGAGGTGCAGCTCTGACCTTCTTTCTGATCTCCACCGCCAACCCGCTCGAGATTATGGACCCGCTCCGGAAAATGCGCTTTGGTCAAGGCCAGCGCGTAATTCGCACCGCTCCGTGCCGCTGAGCATTTACAGCGGCCCAGTTGATGAGGGGCCTCTCGGAGGACGGGCACAACAGTGTCCAATTTCACCCTGCTTCCCTCATCAGGTGATAGCTTTCTCTTCAAAGCCAGGGTAGCACCCATAACTTCTTTGGCAAATTTCTTCGCTTTAGCGCATCTCATGGTCAGTAGAACCCGAGCCAGAGCAAATTCTGTTGTCACTGGCGTGTAATTATCCCTCTTCATCATTTTCGCAAACTCGGCCATGCGCGCTTCCTCGGCCTCCGGGTCCGTCTCATATGCTGCATCAAAGGAGAAGATGAGTACACAATAGAAGACTTGGGAACATTTCCCCATCATAACTCGGATCGCAAAAACCAGACAAGGTTTCACTGAAAGCGGCAAACCGCCCAGCGCAATACTCTTCAGCTGTCTTCACCGCCTTCCGAGTTGTTTCCAACTCCGCTTGATGTTTTTTCTCATCCTCGACACGCAGCTCGGATAACTTCTCCAAATCCGACTCCAGTTTTGCGATACATGCTTCGTTCTCCTTCACCGGCTGTTTATAATAATGCAAACTTGTCTCCAAAGCCTTCTGAGCCTTGGCCCGTTTTTCAACTTGGTCTATCTCCTTCTTCATGTTCGCAACGAAATCATCGTTCTCTTTAACCTTGGCGTCAAAAGCTTTCTTCGCCGCTTCTGCAAACAGAAGTCAAAAAGGATACATAGGACGATGACATACACCAATACAGGAATGCAAGGGTCCTTACCATTGTCTTCAGCATGCTGCTTCTTAAGTTTGTTGTGCTCTTAAAGCAGCACCTCGTACACACTCTTGGCAGCAGTGTTCTCCTCCTGCAACTTCATGAAGGCCGATCCAAGCTTGCATGCCTCCTATGAAGACAAAAGGAATACCATGCTGAAATAAAACACCTCCTATCAAAGAACTCCGAATAACTTCGCAAAGTTACTCGGAGCCTTGGGGGCTACACCCAGTGGGTGCACTAAGAAGTGCTCCCACCGGAAGTTCACTGAAATAAAAACCTCCTATCAAAAGACTCTGAATAACTTCGCAAAGTTACTCGGAGCCTTGGGGGCTACACACAGTGGGTGCACTAAGAAGTGCTCCCACTGGAAGTTCACTGAAATTAAAACCTCCTATCAAAATGTTGGATATGTGCCCTAGAGACAAATTAATAAAGATATTTGTCACATATCCGTTTTGTTCATAATACAATTTATACTGTGCTATAACTGTATTACTTGGAAATACTAATACAGGTGTAGTATAAAACATGGTCCGTAGTTTAACTCGGGTAAACTATCTCATTGGGAAATTGATTGATCAAGCTTTCCTAATCATGGCGACACTTAAGTCCATTGACAATGAGGTCATATCGTTAAGGGGAATGATGTGATGAACGTACACCCACCTAACGTATTGCAATGTGATCGAGTCACATAGTTCAGCGTTGCTATGACTTTGTAACATATGGCTTAGTCCTTAGACCGTAATGATCATACGTAATTGTCATCTATGAGGAGACTTTGATTTGTATCCCACCGCCTGACTGAAATATGCTGGCTATAACGGTGCACTTTGGGTATTCCGAAATAGATGGTTGATGAGTATTTTAATAGATCAGAGCGGGATTTGTCAGTCCTTGTGACAGGACAGGTACTCTGGGCCCACTCGGTGATATTGCATCAATAGCTTGCAAGCAAGTGACTAGGTCACAAGAGATGCAATGATCATGGACGAGTAAACTTGTTTGTTGTGAACGAGATGTGAACACGGTATGTAGGATACCGACGATCAAACCTCGGACAAACAAAGTACCGCAGCACAAAGGGATTACGTCGTATCGTTAACGGTTTCCAAAAGCGACCGAAGTTCATTCGATGGAAGCGCAGGGGCTGTCAAGGATTGTAACCAGGTCCAACTGACTAGTCATTGGTCAATGAGAAGAGTCTCGACCATGTCTGTTGTTTCCCGGACCGTTAGGGTGTTACACTTAAGGGCAATCGATGCATAGGACAGTTACGGGATCAATCGGTGAAATAGGAGAAATCACCGGAATAGTTCCGGAGGAGGACGGAATGGTTTCCGGACATTTTGAATAGTTCAAAATAAAGTTTAATTGTTTTAATAATGTTTTATTATTTAATTATCTGAATTAAATATTTAAAACATATTAAATAAATTAAAAAATGGGAAAAAGGCTATATGGGCCCATGGGGCCCATTAGGGGAGGAGGGGGTTTCCCCCTTTGGGCTTGGCGCCAAGGGTGGGGCCCACCTCCCCCCTTGGCCGGCGCACTCCCCCCCCCTTGGGAGTTTAGTCCCACATGGGGGAGGGGAGGAGGATAGCACCCCCCCCCTTGGCCTATATAAGGAGGGGTAGCCCCCCTTTTTCCAACACACCAATATCTCCTTCTTCCTCATTCTCCTTCCCGGAAGTGGACTCCCCTTGTTTGGAGTCTGCACCAGGATTGGAGTTCTCCACCATAAGGCAGGCCGTCGCTCTGCCGGAGTCGGGATCCGTAGCCGTCTTTCTTCCGCTGCTCGCCTGGTCCGGGGCCCGGGAGGAACATCGATTGTACCGTACGTGTATAATCTCTTCGAGGCACTACACCTATGGTGCTACTTCGTTGCTGGAGATTTACCGGGAGTCATCCTCGCCGGTGGTGGTCTTCTACACGACAGGGAGGTCGTAGTTCCGAGTCTACGCCAACCACGTTCGTAAGAACGTTTCCCTCTTTCGGTCTTCAAAGGTATGAACACCGATTCCCTCCGTTACTTTACATCGCCATAGCATAGAACTTGGGTTCGGGTACCGTAGGTATGAAAAATTTGTGTTTTCTGGCCCGTATCCCAATAGTGGTATCATGAGCTAGCTATGCGTAGATGTATTGTACGGGTAGAACACATCTAGGATGTGGGCATCGAATCTTCATTCGTTACCCTCCCACGTGTACTCATTTAGCATTGCGGCAATGTTTGATGAAGCGGCCCCCGACCGACCTTACGTGTTTATGCGAGACTGGTTCCAGGCTTGACATATGGCTTGTACCATATAAAGTGGCTGGGGGGTGTCTGTCTCTCTGCATTAACGATGCGAAGATGTTTGCAACGGAGGGCCCCGACAGAGGTGTAATAGAGACGGATGGGAGACGGTGTTGTGGCATGTTTTTCGCAGGATAGAAACGGTTCTCTCTCTCGAAACCCCTAGCAGCCACGTAAAACTTGCACAAGCTAAAGTAGAAAGGCGTTTAAACTTTGCTTTGCATGAAGGGGGATCATAGCTTGTATGATTTAAAGTTTTACATCCTGTTTTGCTAATATACTTGATATAACGACGGTAGTATTATAGGATGATCTCTCACTAAAAACGAACACAGTGTCCTTACCCTAGTGAGCACCACCTGGAAAGTTCTACATTATGGAGGCATCACGTGTCACACGGGTGTCAAACATTTTTTCGTTCACAAGAGGTGGGTGTAGCAAGCCTGGCATATGTATATGATATGGCCTTGCATGACACAGCAACAAATCACATAGGGTGTGATGGCGAGCCTGGCATATGTATATGATATGGCCTCGGGACACAAGACACCGAAAGGTCGAGCATGAGTCACATAGATGATGTGATTGGCATGATGGCCTACCTTGAACACATACTGATGGCCGTGACGATTGGGGGAGGTATGGTGTTCTAGGATCGTGTAATCACTTAGCAAAATTGAGAGATGTTTTCCTAAGTGGGAGTTTTAGAGTTAATTGAAATTGAACTCCACATTATGAACAAAAGTCTAAATATGTATCTTTGTGAATCAACCTTGTAGATGACAGCACCACGCCCCTCGTTCAACATAGGATCATTCCTAGAGAAAGATAAACTGAAAACAAATGGGTCAAACTTCACCTCCTGGTTCCGCACCCTGAGGATTCTCCTCGTTCCCCTCAAAATGTCCTATGTACTTGAGACTGCATTAGGAGATGCACCAGCAATTACCGCTACTCCGGCTGAGAAGAAAGTCTATCTCATCAAGTCGGATGATTCCTCCCTTGTCAAGAAGGGTATGCTCCATGCCATGGAGGCTGAACTGCAGAAACAGTTCGAGAGCTTTAGTGCTTATGAGATAATCACTGACCTCAAGACCGTCTTTGCACCTCAAGCCAAGGTTGAGAGAAATGAAGTTTGTGAAGCTTTCTTCTCTGCAAAGATGGAAGAGCACACCAGCATGACTGAGCACGTAGTCAAAATGTCTGACTACGTTCAATGCCTAAATGATCTAGAATTTAAGATTCCAGATGAAGTGGCGATTGATAGGGTGTTGCGGTCGCTACCCCCTAGCTATAAGAGTTTTGTGTTGAAGTACAACATGCAAGGAATGGTTCAGACCCTTTCTGAAATGTTCACAATACTCAAAATTGCTGAGATGGAAATCAAGAAGGAGCACAGCTGCACGAAGTACCTACAAGATAAGAAGGCCGGCAAGGTTGCCGGAAGAGACATGGATATATGTGATATACATGTTATTGATGTTTTCCTGACAAGTGCTCGGAGCAACGTCTGGATATTTGATACCGGATCAGTTGCTCACATCTGTAACTCCCAGGAAGGGATGCAGAATAAACGAATCTTGCGAAAGTATGAAGTGACGATGCGCGTTGGGAACGGTGCCAAGGTTGAAGTAATGTCAATTGGCACGCTTCGTCTTAGTCTCCCTTCGGGATTGATTCTTGTCTTGAATAATTGCTATTATGTACCCGCGTTGAGTATGAACATTGTGAGTGGTTCTTGCTTGATGCGAGACCAGTATTCTTTAAAATCCGAAACAACTTGTTGTTCGATTTATAAGAATAATGTCTTCTATGTTCATGCACCGGTGCGTAATGGTTTATTCTTAATGGATCTCAAATATCATGACTCCCACATCAATAACGTAGAGGCCAAAAGATTAAAGCCTAGTAACGAATAACACATGAAGATGTGGCATTGTCGACTTGGTCATATTGGTATAAAGCGCATGGAGGAACTCCATAAATATGGACTTCTGGAGTCATTGGATTTTGGATCCCTTGACACATGTGAACCATGCCTAATGGGCAAAATGACAAGGACTCCATTCAATGGGACAATGGAGCGTGCGGTGGACTTATTAGGGATCATACATACTGATGTATGCGGACCAATGAATGTCACCGCACGCAATGGTTTTCGTTACTTCGTGTCCTTCACGGATGACTTAAGTAGATACGGGTATATCTATTTAATGAAACACAAGTCTGAAACCTTTGAAAAGTTCAAGGAATTTCAGAGTGAGGTCGAGAATCAACTCAGGAAGAAAATCAAGCACCTTCGATCTGATCGAGGAGGCGAGTATTTAAGTCACGAGTTTGGCACTCATCTGAAGACTTGTGGTATTGTACCACAACTTACGCCAGCTGGAACACCTCAGCGAAACGGTGTGTCCGAGCGACGTAATCGAACACTATTGGATAGTGTACGGTCAATGATGTCTCATACCGACTTACCTACATCATTCTGGGGGTATGCATTAGAAACTTCCGCTTACGTTCTTAATAGGGTACCATCCAAATCCGTAGAGACAACGCCAATTGAGAAATGGTGTGGAAAGAAGCCAAAGTTGTCTCACCTAAAGATTTGGGGTTGTGAGGCTTATGTTAGGAAACTTCAGCCTGACAAACTCGAATGTAAGGCGGAGAAATGCATCTTTGTAGGATATCCAAAGGAAACTGTTGGATACACCTTCTACAACCAATCTGAGGGCAAAACGTTTGTCGCTAAGACTAGACACTTTCTTGAGAAGGAGTTTCTCTCGAAAGAAATGAGTGGGAGGAAAATAGACCTCGATGAAGTGACTGACCAATCACTCTAAATGGAAGAACCGGCAACAGAAATTGTTCTGGAACCTTCTTCCACAGTGGGAGCTGAAGAGAATGGCCAGGAAGACATTCATAACGATCATGACATACATGATGATCATGATGAGAATGAAGAGGAACCTATTTTGCCCCGTAGGTCATCAAGAGTCCTTCAACCTACCGAGTTTTACGGACAGCTTGTGAATGCAATCTCGGATGATGAGTCGGATGAACCTACGAGTTACAAAGAAGCAATGGAGGGACCCGAGTCCGAGAAATGGCTAGAAGCCATGAAATCCGAAATAGACTCCATGTACACCAACAAAGTTTGGACTTTGGTGGATATTCCCGAGGACCGCAAGGCCGTCGAGAATAAATGGATTTTCAAGAAAAAGACTGACGCAGACGGAAACGTATCTGTCTACAAAGCTCGACTTGTCGCAAAGGGGTTCCGACAAATTCAAGGAGTTGACTACGAGGAGACATTCTCTCCTGTAGCGATGATCAAGTCTACTCGGATCCTACTAGCAATAGCTGCTTATCATGATTACGAGATATGACAGATGGATGTGAAAACTGCGTTCCTTAATGGCAACATTGAGGAAGAGTTGTATATGATGCAACTAGAGGGGTTTATCGATCCAAGGAATGCTGGTAAGGTGTGAAAGCTTCAACGGTCCATCTATGGGTTGAAGCAAGCATCTCGGAGCTGGAATCTTCGATTTGATGAGGTCATTAAAGCTTTTGGATTTGTCCAAAACGTCGAAGAGTTCTGCGTCTATAAGAAACTGAGTGGGAGCTCTGTAGCATTCCTTCTGTTATATGTAGATGGCATATTACTGATAGGGAATGATAAGAAAATCTTAGAAGAAGTAAAGGAATATCTGAATGGACAATTTTCCATGAAGGACCTAGGTGAAGCTGCGTACATATTGGGGATTCAGATCTATAGAGATAGACCTAATCGACGGTTGGCCTTGAGTCAGAACACTTATATTGACAAGATATTGAAAAGGTTCAGTATGGATAACTCCAAGAGAGGCCTCTTGCCAGTTATAAAAGGTGTCAAATTAAGCTTGACTCAATGCCCAACCACAGCAAAAGAGAAGGAGGAGATGTCCTCAAAGCCCTATGCCTCAGCCATAGGTTCTCTCATGTATGCTATGTTATGTACCAGACCGGATTTAGCGCTGGCCATTAGTATGACTAATCCCTACCAGAGTAACCCGGGAATGGCTCACTGGACAGCAGTAAAGAACATCCTTAAGTACTTGAGAAGAACCAAGGATCTCTTTCTCGTTTATGGAGGAGTTGATGAGGAGCTCACCGTAAAGGGTTACGTTGATGCAAGCCTCGGCTCAGATCTAGATGACTCGAAATCCCAGATGGGATATTTTTTCATGTTGAACGGTGGCGCTATTAGCTGGAGGAGCGGCAAACAGTCAGTCGTCGCCCAATCTACAATGGAGTCGGAGTATATTGCCGCTTGCGAAGCGTCAAATGAGGCGATGTGGCTGAAAAAGTTCGTGATCGAGCTTGGCGTTTTTCCCAGCTGCACTGACCCCGTGGGAATCTTCTGCGATAAAACGGGTGCCATTGCTAACGCGAAGGAGCCAAGAACTCACTCTACAGCCAAGCACATCCTCCGAAAGTTCCATGTGACGCGAGACTACGTCAGGGATGGACACACTAGGATTCACAAGATACAAAAGGATCTGAACGCAGCAGACCCGATGACTAAACCTCTTCCACAGGGCAAGTTTGAAGAACACCGAGAGACCATTGGTGTTAGATACATACCTGATGTAAACTAGTGTAATTTGTACTCTAGTGCAAGTGGGAGACTGTTGGATATGTGCCCTAGAGACAAATTAATAAAGATATTTGTCACATATCCGTTTTGTTCATAATACGTTTTATACTGTTCTATAACTGTATTACTTGGAAATACTAATACTGGTGTAGTATAAAACATGGTCCGTAGTTTAACTCGGGTAAACTATCTCATTGGGCAATTGATTGATCAAGCTTTCCTGATCATGGCGACACTTAAGTCCATTGACAATGAGGTCATATCGTCAAGGGGAATGATTTGATGGACGTACACCCACCTAAAGTATTGTAATGTGATCGAGTCACATAGTTCAGCGTTGCTATGACTTTGTAACATATGGCTTAGTCCTTAGACCATAATGATCATACGTAATTGTCATCTATGAGGAGACTTTGATTTGTATCCCACCGCCTGACTGAAATATGCTGGCTATAACGGTGCACTTTGGGTATTCCGAAATAGATGGTTGATGAGTATGTTAATAGATCAGAGCGGGATTTGTCAGTCCTTGTGACAGGACAGGTACTCTGGGCCCACTCGGTGATATTGCATCAATAGCTTGCAAGCAAGTGACAAGGTCACAAGAGATGCAATGATCATGGACGAGTAAACTTGTTTGTTGTGAACGAGATGTGAACATGGTATGTAGGATACCGACGATCAAACCTCGGACAAACAAAGTACCGCAGCACAAAGGGATTACGTCGTATCGTTAACGGTTTCCAAAAGCGATCGAAGTTCATTCGATGGAAGCGCAGGGGCGGTCAAGGATTGTAACCAGGTCCAACTGACTAGTCATTGGTCAATGAGAAGAGTCTCGACCATGTCTGCTGTTTCCCGGACCGTTAGGGTGTTACACTTAAGGGCAATCGATGCATAGGACAGTTACGGGATCAATCGGTGAAATAGGAGAAATCACCGGAATAGTTCCGGAGGAGGACGGAATGGTTTCCGGATATTTCGAATAGTACAAAATAAAGTTTAATTGTTTTAATAATGTTTTATTATTTAATTATCTGAATTAAATATTTAAAACATATTAAATAAATTAAAAAATGGGAAAAGGCTATATGGGCCCATGGGGCCCATTAGGGGAGGAGGGGGTTTCCCCCGTTGGGCTTGGAGCCAAGGGTGGGGCCCACCTCCCCCCTTGGCCGGCGCACCCCCCCCCCCTTGGGAGTTTTGTCCCACATGGGGGAGGGGAGGAGGATAGCACCCCCCTTGGCCTATATAAGGAGGGGTAGCCCCCCTTTTTCCAACACACCAATATCTCCTTCTTCCTCCTTCTCCTTCCCGGAAGTGGACTCCCCTTGTTTGGAGTCTGCACCAGGATTGGAGTTCTCCACCATAAGGCAGGCCGTCGCTCTGCCGGAGTCGGGATCCGTAGCCTTCTTTCTTCCGCTGCTCGCCTGGTTTGGGGCCCGGGAGGAACATCGATTGTACCGTACGTGTATAATCTCTTCGAGGCACTACACCTGTGGTGCTACTTCGTTGCTGGAGGTTCACCGGGAGTCATCCTCGTCGGTGGTGGTCTTCTACACGACACGGAGGTCGTAGTTCCGAGTCTACGCCAACCACGTTCGCAAGAACGTTCCCTCTTTCGGTCTTCAAAGGTATGAACACCGATTCCCTCCGATACTTTACATCGCCATAGCATAGATCTTGGGTTCGGGTACCGTAGGTATGAAAAATTTGTGTTTTCTGCCCCGTATCCCAACACAAAAGACTCCGAATAACTTCGCAAAGTTACTCGGAGCCTTGGGGGCTACACCCAGTGGGTGCACTAAGAAGTGCTCCCACTGGAAGTTGACTGAAATAAAAACCTCCTGCCAAAAGACTCCAAATAACTTCGCAAAGTTACTCAGAGCCTTGGGGGCTACACCCAGTGGGTGTACTAAGAAGTGCTCCCACTGGAAGTTGACTGAAATAAAAACCTCCTGTCAAAAGATGTCGGGACCCGGGGTTAGCATATGCAAGTACAGCTAAGACATAGTCATATGGAGAGCCGAGAACCGTACCCACTTGTCTAAGCAGACAAGGCCAAGCACAGAACGTTCTCGGAAAGCACCGTACGTGAGGGGCATGCCATCCAGGCCGGATGATCAACTGAGATGGGTCCTCATCGTCCGCACACAAGTCTAAAGATATGGGTGGTGAACTCCCATATTCAAAGACCAGTCGCCTCAACCATACTATCGACTATCTCAAAACTCTTACATAGACTCACTCCAGCCCGATCACTTAGTCGGGGTCTAGGGCGGGCTCGATCATACCACAAAGTGTGCACGAGACGGAGTCTCGAACAATCGCATCGTGATGCCCCAAGCTGCACACATCTAAGGGCCACTTGGTGTATGAAAGACCGCCAGCCAGAACACAACTAAGGTCTCGAAAACCCATACAAAGACATGCATGTTATAAACATACACGCAGCACACATGCCTTGTATGAACAGCAGGTATCATTGCAATTCTCTACAAAGTATACATTTTGATTTATAACTCTTATAGAGTGCACACAGAGATCACAAACATGTGATCCAACATTACAACACAGGAGGAAGCAAATTATGTCTGAGTACAGACAAGTTTAACAAACGGCTTAAGAAGCCTAATTTAAACACAAGCCCTCCACGAGGGAACCAGTCGTCTGACTGGGACTAAACTAGTTGGTCTTCAGTCGTCCAGCTCGATGAAGAAGCCACCATCGGGGTCGGTGGTATCATCTAAAACATAGATTAAGCAAACGTGAGTACAAAGTCGTACTCAGCAAGACTTACATAGGAGCTATACTACTCATGCACATGTATCAAGGTCAAGGGAGGTGGGGTTTCACTTGCAGAAATGACAGCTTTGACTTGGCTAGTCCTGAACTACGAGTACCAGACTTTGAGGTAAGAAGCGTACACGAGTCCACTACTTTCTCCAACCAATACACCACTATGGTGCCTTCCTCGACTTCCCCACGAAGAAGCACGCCATATCACTCACACTTATCTTGGTGTGTTTTAGAAGTATCCGATTCAAGTTATCTAATAATCAAGCTAAGCTTTCCAAGCAGTCCATAACCGCGGACGCGGCTATTCGAATAGTTTTGTTAACCTTGCAAGGGTGTACCGCTACACACACATGATCATCATTTACCGCCTTTGATCTCGACACCATTTAAGGGGTGCCAGCGAGGATGCTCACCACAACTGTTACCTCATAGCCGATCTAGTCCGAGAAAGCCGCCTACTTGGGTTGGCTACCACCATCGTGAACCCGGCCGGTTTACCGAAGTGGACCCAAGCGATGTGTGCGTGGTGCATAAGCCGGTCTCGGGTGAGCCGTTCTCTCACTTAGCATCCAGGCCACAAGCCTACCAGAACTCTGAACTATTGCGACATCTGGACATCAAAAGGGATGAGTTAATAGGTTGAGAGGGGTCAGTGAGCCCAATGTGTGGTTGTACTCTTCATCTTGGATCACCACACAAGAACTCGGACTTAGGGCGGTGTTCAACGAGACAACCCACCGTGTACTCCTACACAGCCTCTCATCGTTCACCTTATATTAGGGTCGATTCACCAACACTTTTCTACCATCATCATCATGATCACTACCATCCCGACTCACATCACAGTAACATCATGGTATCATACTAAGCATGCAATAAGCGATAACATTTGCAGGGGCCATATGATATCAACCAACTCCTACATTTGCTAGGATTGTGGTTTGCTTACTACTGTGACAAAATGATAGGTCATGCAAAGGAATGGGTTCATCTATGCGGTAGAAACGAATCATGGTGATCATCCTAAACAATGCATAAGCGAGACATGAGAGGGAAGTGGGATTTTATCGACATGATCAATGGGGGTTTGCTTGCCTTGCTGACGAGGTTCGGGTTCGGGGTCTTCAACGAAGGGGGTGACTTCGGGTTCCGGCTCCACTTCTATCAGCAACATGACAATCATAGGATCAACATAATGTAGAATGCACAATAACATGAATAATATTGAAACTTGATGTATATGCTTTGATGTGTGAGGCAATTCCATTTAAATGGAGTATATTGCAAATTGAATTGCAAATTCAAACTCCACATTTGAATTCAACTTAGCCAAGTTGCATGTGACATGGTTTCATCATTTTGAATCTTTTGGAAATGTGTATGATATGCCTCTGAAGTGTGGTTGAATTGTATTATAATTCCATGGTCCAAGTTGCAAAAGCATTTGATTTGAATTTGAATTAATTTCAAATAAACCAAATGACATATGCTACTGGTCCCATTTTAAAATCAACTCAAACATAGTTGAAAGTGGAATATTTGGAAAGATAATTTTCTCCTGATCATTTTTCATATATTATTTGTCCAATTTGGAGTTAATATGAATTTTCTATGAATTTCCAAAGTTTGGGGTATTTTCTGGAATTTCTGGAATTCTTTAATTCAATTTGATTTTTGGAAATTAATTTAATAGATTTATTGCGTCAGGCTGACGTCAAGCTGGCGTCAGGGGGGGGGCTGACATGTGGGTCCAGGGTGTCAGTGGCTGGGTTTAATTAACCGGTTGGTTAATCCAATCCAGTGGCTTAATTAAGCCACTGGGCCCACTGGTCAATGACCTAGGGTCACTTAACCCAGGTGGGGTTAAGTCCCTAACACGGCCACGTCGACGGGGCTGCCGGCGGCTAAACGCCGGCGACCTTCCAGCACGGCGGCGTCCTGCGTTCTCCCTCTCCTGGACTCCATTCTTTGCGCCGAGACCACAGGGATGTAGCCCTTGTGCTCGCACGTCACCTGGTGCACGCGGTTGACCTCGGGGGTGACCAAATCGACGACGGCGACGACCTTCCGCGGCGGCCGTGGCACGGGCTCGGGGTGAAACTCGCAGCAGAGCACCATTGAAGCCAATGTTGGGCGCGTTTGAAGCAGAAGACCACGGCGGAGGTGAAGGACAAGACGGCGAGGACGATTGTTTAGCAGAAGCTCGCCGACGACGACCGTGGCGGCTCGGTACTCCGGCGACCATGGAAAACGGTGACAGAGGAAACAATCGAGGGGGAGAGGTTAGGGGTTTCGGTCGTGAGTTCACCAGGAACTCAACAGAGGTGGTGGCGATGGGTGGGGTGGCTCGACGGCGAGGGAATCAACGGCGACCTCTTTCGGCTCCGGCGGCGGCTCGAGCTCGAATTCGCTGGCTAGGAGGGCTCCGGGCTCGCCTTCTTCTGCAGGTCGATGAAGACGACGACGAGGAAGACGATGGACAAGCTCCGGGGGCTTCTCAGCGTCGATGGCTACGCGGGGGCTCGACGGCGCTCCGGCGTTCTTCTCGGACGTCGATGAATCGGGCGAGAGAGGAGGGGAGGGAGCTCGTGGAGGGGGGAAATGGATGAGGACGGCTCCAGGACACGTCCAGACGAGGAGATGTGGCACGGGGAAGCAGCAGGTGGCCAGGCGTCGCCGGCATGCTCGCCACGGCAGCAGCAGCCTGGCTGGCGCGAGGAAGAAGACGGGCTTGCCCCTGGGCTGGGCTGCCTCGGTAAGTTGGGCCCGTTTGAAGTAAGCCCCCTTTTTCTTTTCTTTCTGTTTTCTTTTCTGCTATCTGTTTTTCTGTGCTAAAATAAATAGCTAGGCATTTTATTAAATGCTGAAATTTTTTATATGGCTTCATAATAATATAGACTAGCCACTCATAAAGTTTCAACATTTTTAAAATTCAAATAATTTGAATTTTAAATCAAATAGGGGTATTTCTTTAAATCCAAGGCACTGTTTGGATATTTGAAAAATCTATGAGCATGGGGTGGGTCCCAGATCACTTGATATGTGATCACACTCATTTATAAGACTTTTCAAAAATATAACATGATTTTTTGGAAAAGATTTTTATCTGGCCTTTTGAATTAATTCATCTGGGGGGGGGGGGTTCTTCTCCCATTTTGATTTTGAAATTGAATTTCCTTTGATTTCTTTCATGAATGCAAAGTGAAATTGATCCTAGCACATTACCTAACAGAGGGTTCTGACAAAAGACTCCGAATAACTTCGCAAAGTTACTCAAAGCCTTGGGGGCTACACCCAGTGGGTGCACTAAGAAGTGCCCACAGAATAACATAAAAACGTCCAAAGGCCATTCCGACACCCAGTGGGTAGGAAAACTTACGTAAGTACTTACGTGCATGTTGGACTTCACCAACTCGGCCTCGGACGCTAGCTCACGCAGCCGCAGCTCAAATTGATTCGCCGTAACCAAAGACTCCTCCAAGCCACCAACAATAGCACTCTCCACTGGGGCTCCAACTGGAATGGTTACCGAGACAGTAGGTCCACCCCCTCGAGTAGCCGCCGACGCGACAGGGATCTCCTTAATAGCCTCCCCAGCCGGAGCATCAGGTGCGGCAGCTCAGGAACCAGACCCAAAGGACACCGTCCCCTCAGGAACAATCACCTCAGGAGGAGTGACCCCAGAGGCGGCGGGCTCGGTAGCAATCCGAGTTGGATCAGCAATAGAGTCAACATCCATTTCTGCGGTAGATACAACCAACAATTAGAAGCGAAAAGACGACAGTGATAAAAGCCTCAACCAAAACAGCGAAGAAATCTCACCAATGGCCGCAGTGTCTTCTGGAATAGTGTCCATTCCAGGAAAGTCAGTCACCTCGCAAGTACTAACATCCTCCAAAGCTTCGACCCCGGGATCCTCGATCCCAGGTAGCGTCTTAGAACCACTCGGATGAACACTGCAAAATAAAACAGCTGAGGACGGGACTTGGAAACCAATAGAGCGTTAAATCATATTAAAACCAACAACATTACTCGTGGATGGTTTTCAAGCTACGCCTCGGAGGAGCAACCTTGGCCGGACCAGATCCAGCCCCCTTGGCCTTCTCAACAGCAGCCCCCCCCGGGGGTTTAGCCTCTCGGCCCCCAAGCGTGACAAGCTTCTTCTTCTTCATAGGCGCAACCTTCCCAGAACAGAGGCTCAAGGGCGGAAGTTTCCCTCTACCCTCTTCGCCACTCGGAGTATGAGCCTTTTACGGGTCGGAGTAATCCCTTCCCACGCCGACTCGCTGTCCTGGTTGTTCTTGGAATGTTGCTCGGACGCCGCCTGAACCCGAGCCACCTCGGACTCCAGCTCCTCCCCTGCCTCAACTGCAACCCCCGCACCAGCAGTGCTATCTTCATCCTCCTCGGCAGGATGCTGCGGATCCAGAGGAATAGGAGAACGAAAATGGGTAAAATCCTAGCCAAAATAAGGAAGTCCGAGTCAGAGCCAACAAGTGAAACACATTCAAGATACATATGACACAAGTCGGCATACCAAGGTAGGAGGATTCTCGATGCTGAGAGGTCTCACTCGTCCAGACGTCTGAAGACCATGGGTCACGCTGGTTATTATTTTCATTTGAAGCTCAAATTCGTCCAGAGGCATCTCGTTATTGCTATAGCGGGTGTCGTCCTGCTACCCGGAATATGTCCACATTTCCCCGAGCCCTGGCCTGGAGAGGTTGAATCTTCCGAACCACAAATGTGGCTATCAGATCCATGGCGTCTAAACCTTTTTTCTTCAGCCTGATGACTTCACGCATCAAGGGGAGCACCTGCTCCTTATTAGCATTGGTGAGTTAGGGGTTCCAGCCCTGGGAGGAAGTTAGCCTAACGTCCGAGTAAGGAGGCAAGGTACGCACCCCCGGCCCCTCGGCCACCTTGAAGTAAAACCAACTGTTCTGCCAGTTCTTGACAGAATCGGGCACACTAGAGGGAAAATACTGCACCCCTTGTTTCTTAGCCAAGAACAGGCCACCGCATAGGTGATTGAACTCCACGCCACCACCCTCCCCAGACTTCTTCGCCTTTTGAGGCTTAATGGCGTATATTCTACGGAAAAGGTGCCAGTGAGGCTCTATGCCTAAGAATACCTCACAAAGGGTGAAGAAGCTAGAGAGAAGAGTAACAGCGTTGGGGACAATGTGATGAAGCTGAGCACCCGTAAAAGCCAAAAAATACAAGAAGAAGGGGTGTGGAGGAAGAGAAAATCCGCGGTCCACATGCGAAAGGAAAAGGACTCTCTCACTGCCCCGTCGAGCAGACTCGTCTTCTCCAGCCGCGGGAAGGCGACAACCCTCACGGGGAACCAGACCGGCGTCCTGGTACCCCAGCAGCATGTCCTCCGTCACGATCGACGGAAGGCATTCCCCCGCAGACATGGTCTCGACGGTGGGGGAAGGGCAGCGCGAATGACGGCCTCCCAGGATGGAGCACGGGCGGCCGGCGGAGGTGTCTCGGCGGCGAGATCAAGCGGGCAAGGAAGAGATGAAGCGAGAGTGAGAAGTGAGAGCGGTTGCACTGGGGGAAATGATCAGATCTGCCCCAAACCGAAAGGTAGGGGCGGTTTTATAGCCCGAAGGGGCAACCGCCGCGCGTCAGATCCGCACCCCATTATGGGCTTGCCGGTTGCCCTCCCCATAAAACCGCTCCACTTCCCCATAATCCCTCCCACTTCCCCACGGGCAGTTAATTATTACCCTATAAGACCGCCATGGAAATCGAGGAGACAGGCCCAAACAGTACGCCCACTTGCCTTGGCAAGAAGATTCTCTGACAAGGCAAGATCCGCTGTAAAAGACCGAATCTGATTTTGATCCGAAGCTCGAAACCACCCCAACTACTCGAAAGATACAAAGCATAACACACACCGACCAAACTCTCCGATTACGCCATCACTCGGAAGAAATTACTAAGCTCCCGCAGCGACCGAGTAAGCTGTCACTCGGAAGTACCACGAAAAGAACCACTTGAGGGTTCTCCGCGAAACGAAAAATATCGCACCCGATTACTCAGGCAAAAATCCAAGTAACTAACTCGCTGGTGGCCCGTCTCTGACGTAGAATGCCAGGCCACCAGTAAGACCTGGCGCAGGGGGTAGAGAATCAATGTCCCACGTGGCATGGCCTAGGACTCGTCACGATGTCCTAGGGTATTGGAATTTACAAATTTGGTTCATATGGCCTTTTTACTCCGAGACACGCCTTCCGAGGCCTCAGTCCACCTCTTCCGAGAGACGTTTGAGTGTCGCCAATCCGCTAACCTGCCCAGCTCATAATCGAGGGAAAAGTTCGAACATCAATAAAGCCCTTCCGGGCCTCTTACTGAGTTTAATCTTCGCATGCCTCAGAAAATCTGACAAATATCAGTCACCTCAATTACGAGCACCCGAAAGCTCTTGGGGGCTACTGTCGTGGTAATACTAAAGGCATACCCCTAGGCAAGGGAAACCAAGGGGTACCCTTAAGCCCTTGGTTCTCCAAACACACCCAGCAAAATAAGATCAGTTAAAAGCATGGAGCATTAATAATCTCCGAGTAACAAGTTACTCGGAGATCATAAGCCACTTCCGAGTACGCAGCTACTCGGAAGTCAAGCAAGATCCTAGTAGATCGACACTCGAAAGAGATCAGCGAGTCTTCCCTTACTCGGAGAACGGGAACGCAACGGACATTAAGCATTCAAGGCTGCGGGCGTTTCTCCTCCTTTATTAATAGTAATGGGCATACCATTTTTGTATTTAAGTACGCATTCAATCTTGTAATTAAGACCCATTTAAGCCGAGGCATCAAGGAGGCAGGGGCGCACTCTATATAAGCCCCCCTCCCCTCCGGCGTGGGCACGCGCAACATTTTCCATTCTCAGTACTTCTGAAGAAAAGAACACCCCAATCAGGCTGGGACAGGACTAAAGTTTTTATCTCTTCGGAGAGGCCTAACCTGTATAATCCCATTGCGTCAACCCTCTCTACCTACAGTTTCATTTAACTCCTTTCATACCCCTATATCTATTGTCAGGATTATATCCACGACAAAAAGTTTTGCTATATATTTGCCCGGATAGACCCGGCACCGTATCTCACGATTTCGTGTGTTTTCTTTTCGAGTTGTTTCTGCCAGGAAATATTTTAGCTAGACCTAGGTGCCATGGCTTCCCCATATTCCCCGAAGGACAAGTTCGTCGTCAACGTCATCAACCCTTACCTTTCTCTGGTGAAGAACCATCCTCAAACCGTCCGGTTGGAGGATGGTGTTCTTCACCAAGAAGATCTAAAGGAATCTGCCAAGGAGGGAAGAATCGAGTACAAGCTAGAAGAAGTGGAGCAAGAAGTCTTCAAGTATAAGAAGATGGTTGAGCGGGGTGTTGAAGCCAACTTCGACCTCATCAACGAGATGAAGACGTTCTACAAGAAGGAGATGAGGGGAATGTGGTCAAGCATCACCGCAGAACAAGAAAGAATTGATGAGCTCCAAGGGCAGATTTATGATCTGCACAACCAGAACTGTGAGTATGAACTAAATTTTATGCGCATGGGTTTAGGTGTTGGAAGCAGGATCTTGGAGACTGAAGCCTCTCATGAGACGGGAGAACCTCTTCCGTGGAAGCGCTTTGTCCAGGACTACATCATCAACAACAACAACAACAACAGGAATGAGGAGTAAATCTCCTCGGGTAATGGCATCCCCTCAGCTTGTTCCAAGCTTGGGGGAGTGCCCGATATCTTTATCTTTATCTTAGTCTTTTAGAGTCAAGTAGAGTCGTATCATGTCTAGGGAAGTTATTATATGTAATAGGTGTTTGCATTGAGGTCTATCACTCCTTCTGTGGAGAGTTTGTATCCGTGAGTGTGAGGTCGTCTATGATGGAATATTAATGAGAAGTCTATTGATCCCTTCGCTGCACTCGGTATTCTCTTCACGCAATGGACCTTATATGATGATTATTATGGGGAGTATTGACCTTATATCAGGTATGTCTTTGAAAACTTTCTTTAAATTTTTGCAAACATAGCTTTGGTCATGACAACATGCATGTTTTCTCAAGTAGCGCATAGCCAAAATCTTTATGTTATTATGCTTGAAGTATTTTGTTGACAAGGAATACAACTTGATGTGTTATGCTTGCCTTAATGTTAATGCTTTAAATGTTTTGCATCTAAGTTAGCATGAATTGTCTGTTCTCTCAAAGCCTGTGCTAGCCAAACTCTTTGCCTAGCAGATTTCTGCTTGTGCATCCATACCTTGAAGCCAATATCCTCCATATGAGTCAACCACACCTTCCTATTGGTGGTATTCCCTACCACTCCTGAAAGTATAGAATTTATGTGTTATCATTAAATGTTCAAAATCTTATGTTTTGTGTCTCTTGTTTAGCTCATGAGGAAGTAGTAGGTAATTCATGATCTTCTTAAGTTGGACAAGTTTTACCCCGGGATTGCATGTCTAATCTGCAAACCCATAATATGAGGAGGAACTGGCATGAGTGCACCCAGATCGAAAGATAATATAACAAACAAACCTTCCTTCACGCTTGGTCTATCTATTAGATAATAAGGGGATGTGATCGTCCCCACTTGGGAGCCATTCCTCGAAACTTGTCCATCTTGAGAAGTAATTGATCTATCTATTAGAATTAGTTGACAAACTATGCACCTCCCAAAATTTATTTTCATTCTGTTTGATTTAAGGATACCACATGAATTTTCCCTACTTGCCTTTAACAAGGCCTATCTTTTACTTTGACGTTGAGTCAGTTTTCCTACTTCCTTCCTTTCCCAAAGAGAACATACACTTGATGCTGATGAGGATTCATTCATATATTGCTGCATTAAGTTTTTCCATGCCACATCATTGTTGACACTATCTTTTGATAAGTAAGTTGTTTGAAAAATCTTATGCCAAGCAAGCATCTTCCTTTGTGTTCACATTTGCACTTGATGACTAATAAGATGTTCTTTCAAAGCCTCTAAATTGTTTCATATAAATAGAAAGAGCAAAAGTAAAAGTTATTAGTTGTCCTTTGACTAAGGATATATTTGCCATAATTTGATGAGTTTCCTTAGCCCTACTTTTGATTATAATATTTATTACTCTCTCATAAGGACCTTATGAGTTGAGGTTGTTGTTGAGGATGCTTGAGTTTGATGAAGGAATCTTGATGCTTCTTGTCTGTATTCTATTTATCGACACTTCACTCTCTAGACTTGTGGACAGGTTTACCGAGCTCAGTATTCTCTTGGAGACAAGAGAGGTCTAAGCTTGGGGGTGTTGATACGTCCAAAATGCATCACTATTTAATATAGTAATTCTTTCTTATTCATTGATATATTTCATGTTATGATGCTATTCTTATGCTGTTTTGGCTTGTTTTACACAGTTTGCAACTTTCCGATGCCGAAGCAGTAGAAGCAGGATTCAGCGGTAAAAAGTGGACGCTGAGTTGCTGAAGAAGAAGACCTCCAAATTACCTTAAAATCGACGGAGGCTATTTTCCAAAAGGATGACGAAGACACGCAAAAGAGGGGCCAGAGGGGGGCCACAGGGTGCCCAGGCGGCCACCTGGCGCGGCCCCAACCCTGGCCGCGCGGGGAGGGCGCCTGTACCCCTGGGGCCACTCCTGGCTCCCCCTTTGTCCTATATATCACTCGTTATCTGAAAACCCTAAAATAGGAGGAGTTTCGCGAGTTCCGCCGCCGCTCCGTGGCGGAAACCAACCGAGGATAAAAGATATCTCCATCGGGCAGATTCCGCCGGGGAGAACACCTCCTAGAAGGGGAGATCATCGTCATCGTCATCAGCATCGTCACGGGCATCATCGAGATCATCATCAACATCATCCCCAACATCAGCACCATCCTCACCTTCATCCAATCTCACCTCACAAGTTCAATTTGTGTTGTAATCCGTACTATCTATCCTCTCTACTCTACCCGTGTTGACTACTGCCGTGTGATGAATGCTATTGAGTTTTGTTGGAGAAATATCATTGTGTCCAGATTGTTTATCATCTACTTATCCCCACTGATCATGATCTCTTTTATGTCTTGTGAGTAGTTACATTAGTTTTTGAGGACATGGGAGAAGTCTAGTTGCTAGTAGTCGTATGATGTTGAAGTAATCTGTGTTGTTTGATATTTAAGTTGTGTTGTTATTTTGCTAGTGGTTTTGTGTGACTCGAACACTCAACACTTCTCCTTATAAAGGACCTAGGGGAATGCATTGTGTAAAAAGAATGCTTACGATGGGTTGCCGGAGTGAAAGAAACCTAAACCCCAGTTCGCACGCTTTTGCACAAGGGAACAATGGATCATCGATCGTATTGCTATGGTTAGGCTTTTGCCTTAATTACTATCTTGTATTTGTGGATTCTTGCAAGATTTTTAATCATAAGGAGTGCACTTATCTTAGTCTAGAGGGTGTACTAGCATAGATCCACCCACTCAACACTTATCAATACAACACATAGTACCGATGCGGAATATGGCGAAAGCACATGACTATTTCTCCCGTGTGTCCTCAAGAATGCTTTAGCCTTATAAGTTCAGTTGCTAGGCCTATCCTTTGCTCAAAAGGATCGGGCCACTTTTTACTCCTCACTGCCTTTCACTTTGTTCGCTTTTACCTTTTTGTTGCTTATACCAAAAACCCCTAAAAAGTTATCTTTCAGTTCCTACAACTATTTCTTTACCAAAGTCACTTACCAATACCTTCTGCTCCTCGTTGGGTTCAACACTCTTATTTATCGAAAACGCTACAAACGATCCCCTACAGTTGAGGGTCATCAGCTACACAGTGCGGTGCGGGGAACCCCATGCGCATGGGGGTCAGAGACCCCGTGCGCACGGGCTACTCAGTATGTTCCTGAGTACCCCGTGCGCACGGGGGTCAGAGACCACGTGCACACGGGGTGGTCAGGAACTTTGTGATCACACCACTGAGAAGCCCTACTTGGCACATATAAAAATCACACCTTCCGGAGAGATTTGTGGGAGGCTTGGTGACATGAAAAAAGTGTTCCCACACATGCTCTATCCTCGTTGACCCCTCTTAATAGTGCGGTGTTCCTATGACTCAAACGAATCCGAAAATAATCCTTCCAGTCACGGGAAAATCATGCCTTTTATATTTTTGTAGCGGGGCCAATCATCCTCCAAAATTAGTAACCCTCCACGAGATAAATGACCTGAGATAAATCTTTAGCACCCGTCATTAGTCCCACGAACCACATTGTCATAATACCAAAACACCATTTAGGAGAAAATGCACTTTCAATCTCCCCCTTTGTGGTGAATTGATGACAATATGGTTAGAGCAAGGCAATAAGATATAAAAAATAGAGATGCCATGAAAAACTATTTAGCATAGAAGGCTCCCCCTTGATGTATGCATATAATAGTGTTTGCGTTTGAATGAAATACACATACAACAAAAGGTCTCCCCCTATGTAAATAGCCAAGTGCAATGATATGAGAGATGCACATGAACTAAGATAACCATTGCACAAGAACCTCATGTGATGTTTAGAAAATAACAATGACATGCATAGATCTCATGAAGGAGATGAGAATGCGAGCTAAACAAATTGTGCAAGACTATAAATGGTAATGACATGATATAAAAAACATGCAACATGGCATATGGAATATCATGACATAGATAGAAAATAGCATAATGCACATAGTCTCACACATAATAGGATAACGTGGCTCACATCCATATAAGTAATGGAAAGGAAATACTGAAAGTACCACAAGCCAACATAAACAAACGAACAAGGTCTCACTATGGCTTGCAACCTAACCAACACACGATCCCTAAATAGAACTTCTCCCCCTTTGGCATCAAGACGCCGAAAAGGGAAAAGGTGATGCTAACATCACTAGACGACCAGCGCCTTGCTCGAAGCATCATCATCATCATCATCGTCATCAAAGCGCCGGTTGGCCATGGGGAAGTAGTCCGTCGTCTGACTGTCTCTGTCCTGTGGACCTGGAGGAGCGGGAGTGGCTGACTCCTGGGCCTTGAGTGCCTTGAGGGCACGCTACTCTACCTTGATTGTGGTTACTGTCCTTGATTTGCTTCTTCTAAATAGACTGACACATATTGAACATGTTACTAATGGTGTTGAACAGGGTCTTCTTCTCGCGGCGCGTGAAGGTAGCAGGAGCATCAACACCAGCAGGAGGAGCCCTCGAGCGAGGGATCCCAGCAGAAGAGGAGCAGCCCAGAGTGTAGGTAGCATGGTCCTCTGGCCTCGAGTTGCGCCCCACCTTGGGTACGACATAAGGAGCAGGAGTAGGCGGCTTCCAGTTCAGATCTCTCTTGAGCACACTGACTGGGTATTGAGAAGTAGGAATAAACCGCACAAGGCACACAGACTCAATCAGTGCCTGAATGAAACGATCATAGATCAAAGACTTCCGCAGACGAACACACTCACGAATCTCAAAGAACATGGTTTCCAGAACATCCACCTTCCTGCGCTCCTTCTCCATCAGAAAGATATCAAGCATAGAGGAACGCAGGTTATGGGAGTCACTCGCCTTCGGTGTAAGAATGTACCGAAGGATATGACGCAGTGTATCATAGGTGGGGAGCAAATACTTGAAGGAACCTGTGAGAAACGACTTCTCTTGATTGTAAGCAAACGCAATCTCATCCTTGTCCCTCCCAGTCTCAGAAATCCTGTCAAAATCCGGATGAGGCTCAGTGAAGAACTAGTACTGAGGAATAATCTCGGCAAACTTGGCAAAGGGAGCATAGCACACAACCGTTCTAGACATCCACCGCATAGTACGAGCATCATCATTATGAAAATAAGCCGTGGCATAGAACTTCATGAAGAGGTCCTCATTATACTTGTGCGTGAACTGACAGAAAGGAATTATCCCCAGCCGACTAAGAGCATCATACACCACGGGATAGAGATGAGCATTGTCCCCGCAGATGCTCCACATTTATCTGCTTGTGGGGAGAAAACTTCTTCGCCTTTCCCATCATCAACTCATGAAATATCTGATGTTGGTACAGGTTGCAGAATCATGGGTCCATGCCGAGCTTAGTGGCAGCCACATAAGGGTCCTGCTGACGAAAAGCCCAATACTCAAGCCGAGTCCACTCATTGACGGGAATGTTGGTCACATTCTGACCACCTGGAATCGGACGCTCACAGGGACTCAAGCTCTCCTCGTCTTATTCATCATCATAATCCATGTAACCAGTCTCTGGAGATGGCTCGTGCTCAGGCTGATATGCACCCTCAGAATCAGACTCCTCATAGCTGGAACTGTCCTCAACAATGGGGTCCTTGGTGGAGGCATTATACGTCTCAAACGTATCTACTTTTCCAAACACTTTTGTTATTGTTTTGGCTTCATTCTTGCATGATTTGAACGAAACTAACCCGGACTGACGCTGTTTTCAGCAGAGCTACCAGTGCTGTTTTATTTTGTGCAGGTTTCTGGATATTTAGGTACGATGGAAAAATCCCAAAAAAATATATAAAAAATCAGCGTTCCAGAAGCTTCCGCAAGTCCAAAGGGGGGCCACAGGGCAGCCATGGGGCAGCCAGGAGGGTGCCTGGCGTGGCCCAGCCCCTGGCCGCGCCACCTACCCTCCTGGCCTGGTCCCACGTCCCCCGGTGCCCTACTTTGGCCCTATTTATTCTCCCGATGCAGAAACCCCAGAACAGAAGTCGCTATTCAAATCTACGTCGCGGAGCCGCCGCATGCCAGAACCCCAACTAGGGTAAGTGCTAGGGCTTGCTTGACCCTTTGCATCATGTGAAGAAAATCAAAAGAAATTAAAAAATGGTGAAAAGAAAAGCCCTGAGAAATTAATTCAAATGGCCAGATAAAAATATTTTTCCAAAATCATTTGAACATTTGGAAAATTCCTATAAATGATGGTGATCATTTCAAAAGTGGTTTGGGTTCATTCCCATGCCCAAGGAATTTTGTAAAATTCAAAAGGTGCCTTGGAAATTAAATTAACCCCTAATTGAATTGAAATTTAAATTGATTGAATTTCAAAAATTCCCAAAAGTCATAAGTGGCTTGCTACTGGCCACCTAAGTTTTATAAAAATATTTGGGCATTTTTACAAAATGCTATGGTATTTTTACCAGAGCAAAACAAATAACAGAAATAAAGAAAAGAATAAGAAAAGAAAGAGAAAACCCCCTGGCCTTTGGCCCAACTAGTTTTTCCCCCAGCCCTCATAGCTCTTCCTCTAGCCCAGCCCACCACGGGTACCGTCGTCTTCTTCCCGGCGCCAGAGCAGGCAGCTCTCTGCCGTGGCGAGCATGCCCGCGGCGCCAGGGCCACCTAGGCCTCTTCCCTTCTCTCCAGGGCGCCACGAGACGCCCATAGCAGCCCCGCACCCTTTCCCCCACCTTCTGCTCGCTCTCCCTCTCTCTTCTGCAGCTTCCCGCACGCGTCCATAGAGCGCCGCCGCGCGCCGTACCAGCCAACGACGACGAGCTGCTGCACCGCCTTGTCCATCGTCTCCGCGGCGTTCATCTTCGTCGTCCCGAGCACTCAATCGATCCGAATCCGCAGTGACAACGACGCCAGCTT
The DNA here is from genome assembly GCA_950022295.1 of Bromus sterilis. NCBI lineage: Eukaryota > Viridiplantae > Streptophyta > Magnoliopsida > Poales > Poaceae > Bromus > Bromus sterilis. The sequence continues at coordinate 289,449,293 of OX465599.1, read as the reverse complement.
CGCGAGAAGCTCCGGCCACCCGTGAAGCTCCGACGATAAATACTCTGCCGCTTCTCCTCCTCCGGCTTCCCCGACTCCTCCAATGTCCTCTGGGTGAGCTGCACTGCGATTTGCCCTACGGCCTGCTCCTCCCCGCGCCCTCTGCTACCGTCGCCGCCTTCTGTTGCTCCGGTCGGCGCGCCCTTTTGACCTAGTTGAGCTCTAGTGCACCCCGCGATGCCCCGATAGTCTGAACGGGCGCGCACAGTCAAGGGCTACGCCCGAGTACCCTTCTAACCCCCTCCCGTGCCCAATTTCGCTGCTCCGGCGAAGCTCCGGCGAGCCAGAGCTCACCGGCCCCGTTAAACCCTAACCCCTGGCTAATGACCCACTAAGCCCCTAAACCCTGGTCACTGACAGTGGGCCCCATCCCTTAACTAACCAATGTTAGTTTATAACTAACAGGGAATTAACACCCCCTCTCACTGACCTCAGGGCCCCACTGACCAGAGCCCTGTGACATCAGCCCCACGTCACCCTGACGCAATAAGAAGAAAAGGGATTAAAATAATTAAAGAAAATCCAGAAATTGCAGAAAAATAGCTAAACTTTGGAAATTCATAGAAAATTCATATTAATTCCAAATTGGACAAATATATATGAAAAATGATCAACTGAAAATTCTCTATCCAAATAATAAACTTTCAACCATGTTTGAGTTGATCTTAAATTGGGACCAGTAGCTTTTGATATTTGTCTTAATTGGAATTAATTCAAATTTAATTCAAATGCTATTCCAATTTGAACCATTGCAATGCAAACATAAACATTTGTACATCAGAGGCATATCATACACATGTCAAGATGGTTTATAAATAACAAACAATAGCAAATGCAACTTGGCAAATTTGAACAACATTTGGAGTTTGAATTTGAATTAACTTTTCAAATCAACTTCAATGAACATGTGACAAATTTAACCTAGGTCACATCAATACCATGCCATGCTACATTATGCATCTTGCTTGTACATTGCAATGTAATGTTTACATTGTTGTTGTTCCGGTGTTTGCTTTGTTTGCTCGATAGAAGTGGAACCGGAACCGGAGGCCACCCCCTTCATTGAAGACACCGTACCGAACCTCGTCAACAAGGCAAGCAAACCCCATTGATCATGTCTATAAAATCCTACTTCCCTCTCAGTCTCGCTTATGCATGTTTAGGAGATCACCGAGACTTGTTCTTTCACATAGTTGAACCCATTCCGATGCATGACCTATCATTTTGTCACCGTATTAAGCAAACCACAATCCTAACAGATATAGGAGTTGAATGATGAGCATGTGGCCCCTACAACTGTTACTGCTTATTGCTGCTTAGTCTTACAATGAGGTTACACTGTTTGTGAGTCGGGATGGGTATTCATAATGGTGCTGATGATAACGTGTTGGTGAATCCACCCTAAACAAAGGTGAACGATGAGAGGCTGTGTCGGAGTACACAGTGGGTTGTCTTGTTGAACACTGCCCTAGGCCCCGAGTTCCTGTTTTGTGATCCAAGACAAAGAGTATGACCACATGTAGGGTTTATGGGAGCCCCGTTTGGCCTCTGTACGTACCTGATCCGGTCCAGGAGTCACACTAGATTCGGGGGATTTCCATTTGGCATATGCATAGATAGGTGGGTGGACCTGTGAGGCAGCGAAACCATTTTTCAAAGGTGGTGTCTCGGTCCCTTGCATTATCTGAGTCCGTTTCATAGAACCGGCCGGACTCTCGAGCGGTGACAAAATCAGGTAGTCGACTCCTGGATTAGAGAAGGTGATGTGAGGGTAGTGCCTTGGTTTCATCGACGTCCGACACCCGCTTGAAGGGTGACAAGAACGAGGCGATAAGTGATGACACGCGTGTGAATATGTACACTCCTACATGGTTAATAAACTATTTGAATAGCCGTGTCCGCGGTTATGGACTACTTGGAGACCTCTACTTGATTATTAGACAACTTGAATGGATACTTATAAAACTCGCAAGATAAGCGTGAGTGCTATGGTGGGCTTCCTCGTGGGGAAGTCGAGGATGTATCCATAGTGGTGTATTGGTTGGAAACTTGGTAGTGGACTCGTGTACGCTTCTTACCTCAAGTCTAGTACTCGTAGTTGAGGACTAGCCAAGTCAAAGCTGGCACTTCTGCATGTTGAACCCCACCTCCTTTACCTTGAAACTTGAGCATGAGTAGTATAGTTCAGATGTAAGTCTTGCTGAGTACGACTTTGTACTCACGTTTTCTTATTCTATGTTTTAGATGAGATCCCAGAACCCTATGGAATCACCTTCCTGAAGCTCGACATTGACTAAGCTAGAATAGTTCCAGACAGCAGTTTGGTCCCTCGTGGAAGGGCATGTTTGTTGAACAAGGCTTCTCTAAGCCATTTGTTAAACTTGTCTGTACTCAGACCTAATTTTCTTCCGTTTTATGATGTAATGTTGATCACAAACATGTGATCTTTGTATGCTCTATGTGTAAGTCAATAAAGAAGTACGCTGTAGAGTTCATGCAATGTGTACATGCTGTTTACACTAGACATGTATGTTGTGTGTATGGTTATAGCATGCATGTCTTAGTGTGGGGTTCGATAGCTTAGTTGAGTTCTTTCCGGCGGTCTTTTATACACCAAGTGGCCCTTAGATGTGCACAGCTTGGGGCATCACGATGCGATTGCTCGTTACTCTGTCACGTGGCACAATTTTTTGTATGATTGAGCCTGCCCGAGATCCCGACTAAGTGAACGGCTGGAGTCTGTTTATGTAAGTGTTATAATTCAGTCGATAATATGGTTGAGGCGACTTGTCTATGAGTATGGGATTTCACCAACCATAATGATTTAGACTTGTGAGCGGGCGATGAGGACCCATCTCTGTTAATCATCCGGTCTGGATGGGATGCCCCTCACGTTCGATGCTTTCCGAGAGTGTTCTGTGCTTGGCCTTGTCTGCTTAGACAAGTGGGTACGACTCTCGGCTCTCCGTATGATTGAGTTGTGACTGGAATTACACATGCAAATTCCGGGTCCCGACAGACTTGGTATCAGAGCAGGACTGTCTGTAGGATTATCAAACCCTTGGTCGAAGTCGAGTCTAGCCTTCTATAGTTATATAGTTACTCTGGATATATAAAGGGAACAACGTAAGGCTTCTTTTTCTCCTTACCCTCATCGATCAGAGTTCTGAGTCACCCTTATCTTTTCTACGGGATGATAGGACTAGGCTCATCTATGTCTTACTGGAACATCTCGTTGAGTGCTTCCTTGTAGCCGTAGGATTGTTGTGGTCGTCCAGAGTCTCCGTATTTTGAGTTCCTTGAAGAAGTTCTTTACAATCTCTTCAAGGTTGTTTCATTTTCCATCCCGGTGTAGCCGTTATGCTGCCCGATTTATTCCGTGTTTCTCGGAAATCATTGCCTTTGCATTATAGTCTTCTCCTCCTTAAATCATGTCCTCTTATATTTGAATCCATCGTACAACCTGTTCTGATTATTCATTTTTATCACACACGATGTCAGGTAGAACTCGTAGTGATGTTCATCGCAATCGAGACCGTGATCGGAATCGAAATTATGATGCACCTCCACCACCGCCTTCTGCGGCGGAAATCATGATAGAAGCTGAGAAGAATCGACGCGATCAAACACGCCTTCTGGAGCTCATCGAGCAGAATACCTCACGTCATTGCAATGTGGTTGTGAGCATTCAGGACTTCATCCTCCTCAAACCACCGGTATTCCGATGTTCTTCTGAGCCCCTTGAAGCCGATGATTGGCTCCGTTCCATCGAGCGTAAGCTTGACACGGCACATGTTGCTCCTAATGATCGAGTTATATTTGCGGCATACTTTCTGGAAGATGCTGCTGCTGAATGGTGGGAGAACTATGTTGCGATGCAGCCTGATGGTCACATAGTGAATTGGCAGGAGTTCCGTGATGCCTTTCGAGGGTACCACCTTCTAGATGAGTTAATGGAGTGCAAGAAGGAAGAGTTCTACAATCTGACTGAAGGAGAGATGTCCATTCATGAGTATGTGACGGAGTTCAACCGTCTTGCTCGTTATACCCAAGATGAGATCATCAACGATCCCAGAAAGCATGCAAGGTTCCTTAAGGGACTTAGCCCTATCCTTCGCCATGATGTCAACATCCTTGAATTTTCTACCTTTGAGAATTTAGTCAAAAGATCCTTTAGAACTGAGCATGGCAATGAAGTGTTCGAAGAGTCTCGCAAGCATGCTCTTGAGCTTTCTCCTTCTTCTAGTTCAGCCCCTCAGAAACGCAGAATATGGATTCCAACTGGTGCCATACCTCAAAAACTTCTCCAGAGGCCACCGTATAATATATTCCATCCACCTCAACACATTGTCCCTCCCAGGAATGATGGTGTGCAATCAAGTAATCCTGCTCCCAGCAATTCAGGCAGGATGTGTTTCACGTGTGGTCTGACAGGCCATTACTTCCAACAATTCCCTACAGTGTTGGTGGCACCCCGTCGACCTAGTCATAAGCCTCCAAAGAAATCAACCACCAAAACCTTACCAGCAAAGCCTTCAGCCACTAGTAGTCGTTATGTGAACCAAATCTCAATTGAGGAAATTGACAAATGATAGGGCATGCAAAGGAATGGGTTCATCTATGCAGTAGAAACTTAGCATGGTAATCATCCTATACAATGCATAAGAGAGACATGAGAGGGAAGTGGGATTTTATCGACATGATCAATGGGGGTTTGCTTGCCTTGCTAACGAGGTTCGGGTTCGGGGTCTTCAACGAAGGGGGAAGCCTCCTGTTCCGGTTCCACCTCTACTCGACAAACAACAAAAAAGGTAGCAAAGTAAATACAATGCACAATCACATGGTTGAAGGTTGAAACTTTATGTATATGCTTTGATGTGTGAATCAATTCCATTTAAATGGAGTATATTGCAAATTGAATTGCAAATTCAAATTCCAATTTGAATTCAAATTTAGCCAAGTTACAAATGACATTGTTTGATCAAGTTAACCCATTTTGAAATGTGTATGATAAGCCTCTGATGTGTAATTGAAATGTAGCATGTTGCTATTGTTCAAGTTGCAAAAGTATTTGAAATGAATTTGATTTAATTCCATTTAAATCAAATAGCAAATGCTACTGATCACATTTTAAAATCAACTCAAACATGGGTGAAAGTTGGATATTTGGATAGCTTATTTTTTCCTGATCATTTTTCATATATTATTTGTTAAATTTGGAGTTCATATGAATTTTCTATGAATTTCCAAAGTTTCAGCCTTTTTCTGGAATTTCTGTAATTTCTTGATTTCTTTTTATTCTGGAAATTCATTTACTGCGTCATGCTTGCGCAAGGGTGACGTCAGGGGGGGCTGACGTGTGGGGTCCAGTGTGAAGGGTTCGTAGCAAGGAAAACAAAAAAAATTCCTACGCATAAACAACCAACAAGCCAAGATCTAATCTAGGAGATGTAAGCAACGAGTAGGATGTCATAGAAGAACTCACCCTCGAAGACTTAAAACGTTACGAGATCAAATCTCGTGGATGATGTAGTGGTTCACTTGCTGATCGCAAGATCGCGATGATGTACGCTGAGCGTCTCCGTGCTCGGTCACACGTATAGCTTGATGACGACCTCCGTTCCCTCGATCCAGCGGGGCAGCGGAAGTAGAGGATCCCCGGAAATCCAGCAGCACAACAACGTGATGCGGTGAAGAATCCCACGGTCAGAGCTTCGCCAAGCGGAAGACCATGGTATGGAGCAGTGGGTGGAGAGGAAGGGAGGTGAGGCAAGTATATGGGAGGGGAAGCCCTCACCCTCCTTTTATAGGGGAGGAGTGGGCAGCCCAAGGGGGGGGTGCGGCCAACTCATGGTGCCCCCACCTCTTCCCCTCTTGATGTGAGTGGAAGCCACACTCACACCCACTCATGCTCCCTTAATTGTCCACTTGGAAAATCCAAAGGTTTTCTTTAATAAATAAATAAAACATTTCTATTTCTTTATTTAATATTTGTTAATCCTATTAACAAACATTTGCACATTGCACCTCGAATCATTTGTTAATTCTATTAACAACCATCCGACAAAAACCCCTTGAACTATTTCAATTTTACTCGAAACAATTTCGGTGCTGTCCAAAACATTCTTCAATATTCCTTATCCTCTCAAAATGCATCATCAAACCTTAAGTGTGTCACCCTACGGTTCGCGAATAATACAGACATGATATAGACACCTCTCCGATCAATAATCAACAGCGGGATCTGGAGATCCGTGATGACTCCTATATATTCAATGATGAATCTTGTGATCGTGTGAACCATCAACATCGTAACTAATTCCCTTTGTCTCGCGATATTTTACTTGTCCGAGATCCGATCATCGGTATCGACCATACCTTGTTCGATCTCGTTTCAGACAAGTACTCTTTTACTCGTTCTGTGATATGACATTGTTGTGACCTAGTCACGTGCTTGCAAGCGGTGTCAATGTGATATCACCGAGAGGGCCCAGAGTATATCTATCCGTCATTTTGGATGGACAAATCCCATTCTTGATCCATGAGCCTCAACTAATACTTTCCGAATACCTAACACCCCCTTTATAGTCACCCTGTTACGGTGTGACGTTTGATGTCATTAAAGTATTCTTTCGGTATTAGTGATTGACATGATCTCATGGTCTAAGGAACAAGATTACTTCGAATGCAAGATATAACAATATAAACTAAATGACTTGATCGTATTGTTATACTTAGTTTGGGTATATATTCATCACATGATTCTCCTAATGATATGATCCCGTTATTAAAAACATCCAATGTTCATGAGCAGGAAACCTTGATCATCTGTTAATCGACGAGCTAGTTAAAAGAGAGGCTTTACTAGGAACCATTGTTTGTTTATTAAACACACATGTATCAACGTTTCCTAGCATGAGAAATAAACGTTTATCATAAACAAGGAATAATATAATAAACACTTTATTATTGCCTCTCGGGCATATACCCTTCATAGTGGTCAGCCACAGTGGGGTTAATCCCTCTCTGTTTAAAAATAACAGAGGGGTTAATCCCTCTCTGTAAGTGACCCAGGGTGTTGGATTAGTGCGGGGTTTAAGGGTTAACCCACCGGCGGCTTGACGCCGGTGGCCTGGCCACGGCGGCGCACACGGGGAGGGTGCTACCGTCGACGGCTCGAAGCGCTGAGACCACCTGGGGGCAGCCCAGGCACGCGCGGGCCACCTACGGCATGCAGGCGACCACGGGGAGGCCCGAGGAGACGGCGGCGAGCTTCACGGCGGCGGTCCGAGGCACGGTTGAGAACGGGATCAGGCTAGGGGGCTCTTCATGGCGCTGGGCTAGTCGGGATCGAACCAGAAGAGTTCGGCGAAGACAATGGACATGGTTTCGGGTTCAAAAACTTCACGGATGCTCGTCGACATGAACCGCGGCGGCGCTGTGCTCCGGTGTCCATGGCAGCTAGGGCTAGAAGAAAAGCGGGGCGCCAAGAGGTTGGGGGAAAAACTCAGGAGCTCACTGCGAGGACGACGAGACGGTCAGTGGGCTCGGGGATGCTCTGTTGGCGGCGAATCGAAGACGTCGATCTCCGGTGGCCGGCGGTGATCCGATGAAGCTTGCGTCTTCTCGGAATCAAATCAGGTCGCCAGCTTCTGCAGGGTGACGAAGTCGTCGATGAGGAGCACGGGGGGACACGCTGGTTCGAGCTCTAGGACACGGTGGCCGCGTCTGCCATGGCGGTGTGCTCCGGCGGTCTCTCGGTCTACGGCGAAATCGAGCGAGGGAGGAAGAAAAGATGGCGCTGGAGAGGGGGAAAGAGAAGCGGTCGTCCACGGGGTCTCTCTGGCGCGATAAGGATGCCTAGGAGGCCTCCAGGCATGCAGGCTGCTGCCGCCGGCGTCGGCATGCGCTCGAGCGAGCTGCTTGCCGCGCCGGGGGAAGACGACAAGGGGCTAGCAGGCTTGGGCTACGGTACAGGTAAGTTGGGCCTGGGGCCCAAGGTAAGTGGGCTACTTTGCCTTTTCCTTTTTCTTTCTGTTTTTCTTCTGTATTTTTGTTTTGGCTAGAAAAAATAAATACCTTTTTATATGGCCTCATAATAATATTGACTAGCCATTTATAAAGTTTGGCACTTTTTAAAATTCAAATAATTTGAATATTAACACAAAAGGGGTTTTTGATTAATTCCAAGGCACTGTTTGAATATTTGAAAAATCCATGAGCATGGGGTGGCTCCCACATCACTTTATATGTGATCACACTCATTTATAAGACTTTTCAAAAATCTAACATGAATTTTTGGAGAAGATTTTTATCTCTCCTTTTGAATTAATTCATCTGGGGGGTTCCTTCTCCCACTTTGCTTTTGAATTTGATTTCAATGATTTCTTTTGAAATTTTTATCATGATGCAAGAGGACTTTGATCCTAGCACATTACCTAACAGAGGGTTCTGACAACTCGCCCTCACTAAACAAAATCTCATCCCGAGATTCAGAAGTCTGTGGGAGGAAGGTGGGGTACTCGGTACTGAGACGGTCTTCTCTTTCCCACGTAGCTTGTGGCACCCCGGATCAAAGCGACCGATTTACCTTACATTGCCAGCCCAGAGATCATGTCTTCTGGCAATGTTCAACATATTGGTATAGAAACGACCGCTTCATTTATGATACATGCGGATACAACAGTTCGAGGATACAAACTACTTTGAGGCATGGCGGCACAGGGTGTGCGGCAACTCAATGTACATTATTTATGTCACGTCTCGGGCCTCGCTTTGACGAAGAACACTACGGCAGCGGAACGACGTGGTGATGGAGCTCCATTCCACCGGGACACTGCTGGGACACGGCCTAGTTTGCGAAGTACGGCACAATCAACTCTTCCGGTGCAGCTTCTCCTGCATCTGGCATGACACGCCAGGTCAGTACATTGAATGTACTTGCAAGCACACAATAATCAAGACATAAAGAGCACATATGAATAGGGCATGATTATAAACATGTTAAGTATGAGTGCATGGAAAGTTAAACTTTAGTGCATAGTCCACAACTTACGATCACCACGTGACCACGAGTCTTACCTTCGAGTCCTCCCGACTCGATACCGGGTCACCTCATGACCACTTACCAAACGGTTCAACCATTTCAACATTTTAAGATTATTATTGCCAAATTCTTGTTGACCTCGTGTGACCTAGTACGAACTGTGTCCCATGACCGAGGACACGGCTATTCGAATAGATTTTGACTCTGCAGAGTTTGTGCACTTTCACCACACATGGAGTTCCTCCTCCGCTCAAAACCCCCGGAACCTGTCCCACAGGATCCTTGGAACCAGCCGCGTGAGTAGTGAGCTAGACATCCCCAATGAGACCGGTATACCTCGTGTCCCCCTTACCGCATCACCGACATACTTACACAAGTCATGTCCTGGGTAGCCCGGTGTCATCCCGACACTGACCATCGCATGGCTCCAACCATCGCGTGGCCCAAACTTGTCCCAAACGGGGACGGGTACCCATAACAATACTAGCTGTCAAGGCTACCGCCGTTTACCCGGCCAAGGCAACTGCCGCACGTAGCCCTCCCACTTTGGTGAATACGCGTAAGGAATGCCCACCGGTAGACCGCATGAAGGCCTGCCCGCATAGGAAAATGTGGCTGCACGAAAAAGAGCTCGGTTCGGTGGCACTTGGTCAACGTTCAGATTAGGTAACATTTTTGTCTTAATATGAGCATGCAATACGGTAACATGGCATGAATCAAAGGTAAGATAACTAACATGGCATGACATGATCTATATGAACATAATATGCACACCTTCTTCATAACTTATCTACCATGACCAAGATGTGAATCTTCTAGTGACATGGAAATGATCAGAGAACATGGCATGAATCAATATTTCACTTGGCATGGCAGTAACAATTTAATTAGCAAATTAAAGCAAGCATAAAAACCAAGTTAAGGCTTCAAATGAACAGAATCCAACTCAAGCTCCTCATGACCAGAATATTGTGGCTTGCCTTGGTCAAGTGGAGTGTCCTGGAACTCCTGGTCTCTTGCAAGCTACTGGTCAACTTCTGCAATAAAATAAAAGTGGCAAAGCAATTTAGGTCCAATGCATCATTTCTCTGTCAAGTGGACCTACACGGGGAGTCAAGCCCTCAAACTTTTCCAACTTAAAGAGGAGATGAAGACAAAAAATTTCGAAAAAAGAATCAACTCATTTGGCCTTGTGGTTTAGGAGTTATTCATGGCCAAAGTTTGGTCAAAATCCATTTTTAAATAACTAAAAATGAATTTAATTGATTCTCCAGGGGGTGGCCACGTCGAAGGCGTATTCTAGGGAATACGCCTCCACTCGTACCGCTTCGGGCTGGCCTATGAAGCTGCCAGTGGGCCAGCCCTGGCAGGTTTAGAGGGGGAGGGGCAGAACAGCGCAGGGCGGGCTCCGGCGACGGCGTTCACCGGCGGCGAGGCCTCCCCGGCGACAGAGGAGTGCATGGCTGGAAGGGGCTGGGTGAGGAGGCTCTGCCCGTACCCGTAGCTTGGAGAATGGTGGTCGGACGGCGAGGGGGTCTTCTTCTCCAGTGGACGGCGGCGGAGGGAGGTCGTCGGGGTCAAGCTACACTGCAAGATGGACCACGGCGAGCGGCGGCTTAGCTATGCCAGAGAGAAAGAAAGCTAAGGAAAGAGGGGGTTGTTCCCTGGGAGCACCAGAGGAAGGGGGCGACGGTGGAGCTCCTTCCGGCGAGCTCCGGCGAGGATCTCGTGCCAGGGCCTCCCCGGCGGGCTTCTTCTTTGCTTGCGCGCAATTCGAGTGAGGTGGGGGTGGTAGGTGTGGTCTGAGACGAGTCGGGGGCTCTAATTTCTAGAGCTCACCGGGGTTCACGTGCGGGCATCGTCGGACCGAGCAGCAATGGCGCCAGGCGAACTGCCAAGGAGATAAGGGGCTTCGGCGAGGTTTGTGGAGGCGGTGGTGTGGCTGCAGCGGGGGCAGGCTTGTCCGGAAGCTCTGCGTTGCTGGGGCGACGGGACTAGTCGTCGGCGGCAGCTCGGCGGCTCTGGATTGCCGGGACAGATGGCTAGCAGCGGCGCGAGGGGCAAAGAGGTGCTGCGCAGGCTTGCAGGGGTGGAGCACGATGTCAGAACCCCAACTAGGGTAAGTGCTAGGTTTGTTTGTGCCCTTTGCATCATGCAAAAATTTCAAATAAAATTCAAAAATGGGGAAGCAGAAAGCCCTGAGAAATTAATTCAAATGGCCAGATAAAAATTTATTTCCAAAAATCATTTGAATATTTGGAAAATTCCTATAAATGATGGTGATCATTTTAAAAGTGGTTTGGGTATTTTTCCATGCCCATGGAATATTCAAAAATTCAAAAGGTACCCTGGAAATTAAATAATACCCCAATTTGAATTGAAATTCAAATTGTTTGAATTTCAAAATTTCCCAAAACTTGTGAGTGGCTAGTGTTATGCCATGTAAGGTCACATAAAAGTTTTGAGGATTTTATAAAATGCTTTGCTATTTATTTCAAAGCCAAACAAAGGACAGAAAATGCAAAACAGTGAAGAAAAATAAAAGGGGAAGAACCCCAGGCTTTCGGCCCAACTAATCCCCCCCAGCCCACCAGGCGGCCTAGCCCACCTCCACCTGCTTGTCTCCTTCCTCACCGACGGGCAAGCAGCTCGGTGGCGGCCTGGGAGCGCGCCGACTGCCACCGCGACGCCGGCCGCCTTCTAGGCCTCCCCCTCGCACCCCAGAGCGCCACGCAATGCCACACATACCCCCGCACCCGTCCCCCTTGCTCCTGGTCACCCCCCTCCTCTCTGCTACACCTTTTCCACACGCACCCGAGGACGCCGGAGCACGCCGTCGTGCGCTGCCGCCCGAGGCCACTCCAACGTGTCCAGGAGCCGCACCATCTTCGTCCTCGTCGAGCGGCACTTCGAATCGAGCCATGCGAGCTCTCCAGACGACGGCCGCCCCAAGATCTTGCCGCCGGCCGCCTTCGACTCCGACGAGGAATTCGTCACCACCGTAGCCCCTTCGACTCCGGCGCCTTCACCAACGCGTTGCTGGTGAGCTCGCGGTCATTTTGCATCTATCCGCGCTTTGCCCCACTGGTTGTAGCCAATTCTCCCCCGGAGTCAGTAGCCGGCCGCCGCACACGTCGATGCCGCCGTCGCCATGAAGCTTCCCGATGACCGCTGCGTGCTCCACTGGATGCGGACGACGACGGAGCACCTCCCAGTGCCTTCCCCTCCTACTCCCGTGGCCAAATCCCTACTCCGGCGAGCCCTCCGCCGTTTCTGTGGCTGCCGCCGGTTAGCCGCCGGCCGATTAGTGCTAATCACGTGCTAATCCCCCCCCCCCCCCGAGTGCATGACAGGTGGGCCAGGACCCCCCTCTAATTAACCAGGGGTAAATTAAACCGGGGTTAAACCCCACTGTGGCTGACAAGCAGGCCTCACCAGTCAGAAGCCCCCCCCCACGTCACCCTGACCTCAGCATGACGCAATAAAGGTTTTCCAGAGATTTAAAATATTCCAGAAATTACAGAAAATTGAATAAACTTTGGAAAATCATAACTAATTCATATGAACTCCAAATTGGACAAATAATATATGAAAAAGGATCAGCATAAAATTCTCTATCCAAATATGCAACTTTCAACCATGTTTGAGTTGGTTTTGAAATGGGACCAGTAGCTTTTGCTATTTGGCTTAATTGGAATTAATTCAAATTTATTCCAAATGCAATTCTAATTTGAACCAAGGCAATGCACATTTTATCAGTTGTACTTCAGAAGCATATCCCACACATGATGACATGGTATAAAATGATTAAACATTAGCAAATGCAAGTTGACCTAATTTGAATGACATTTGGAGTTTGGATTTGAATTAATTTTCAAATCAACTTCAATTAAAATGTGACAATTTGAACCTAGGTCACATCAATACCATTCACATCATGTGACAACTTAAGCATGTGATTGTGCATTCTATTACAATGTTGGCCCCCTTTGTTGATGTTTGTGCCGGTAACAGTGCCTCCGAGACGGTGATCACCCCCAAAGGAGAAGACCACCGTTAAGAACCGTGTATCGTCAGCAAGGCAAGCAAACCCCTTTGATCATGTCTATAAAATCCCAATTCCCTCTCAGTCTCGCTTATGCATGTTTAGGAGATCATCTTCTATCGATTCTACCGCATAGTTGAACCCATATCCGATGCATGACCTATCATCTTGTCACAGTAGTAAGAAAACCACAATCCTAGCTGACATAGGAGTTGATTGATATCATGAAGCCCATGCAACTGTTATAGCTTATTGCATGCTTAGTGTTACATGAGGTTGCTTTTGATGTGAGTCGGGATGATGGTGAACATGGTGTTGATGAAAGTGAAACTGTGTCGGTGAATCCACCCTAATACAAGGTGAACGATGAGAGGCTGTGTAGGAGTACACAGTGGGTTGTCTCGTTGAACACCGCCTTGAGCACCGAGTTCTTGTATGGTAATCCAAGACAAAGAGTACAACCACACATTGGGCTCACTGACCCCTCTCGGCCTAGTACCTTGATCCGTGTTGACGTCTAGGAGTCACATTAGTTCGGGCTTTCCATTTGACATGTGCATAGAAAAAGAACGAAGGAAATGGTTGCATCATATAGATATGTGGGTGCACCTGTGAGGCAGGAAAACCATCTGCCAGAGGTGGCGTCTCGGTCACCTACATTGTTTGAGTCCGTTTCGTTGATCCGGCCGGGCTCTCGAGTGGAGGAAAACTCAGATAGTCGACTCCTGGAATAGACCGGTTGTGAGCGAAGTGTCGTGGTGAACATCCTCGCTGTCACCTCTAGAACGGTGGCGAGCAAAAGGCGGTAACCGATGGTCATGTGTGTGTAGTTTACACCCTTGCAAGGTTAACAAAACTATTCGAATAGCCGCTTCTGCGGTTAAGGACTACTTGGAACCTGTACCTGATTATTAGACAACTTGAATGGATACTTATAAAACTCGGAAGATAAGCGTGAGTGCTATGGTGTGCTTTCTCGTGGGGAAGTCGAGGAAGTAACCGTAGTGGTGTATTGGTTGGAGACTTGGTAGTGGACTCGTGTACGCTTCTTACCTCAAGTCTGGTACTCGTAGCACAGGACTAGACAAGTCAAAGCTGGCACTTCTGCATGTGAAACCCCACCTCCCTTTACCTTGATACTTGAGCATAAGTAGTGTAGTTCTGATGTAAGTCTTGCTGAGTACGACTTTGTACTCACGTTTGCTTTTTCTATGTTTTAGATGTAATTTGCTTCCAGACCCCGATGGAGTCACCTTCGTGAAGCTCGACGTTGACCTTGGTAGCATAGTCCCAGACAGCAGTCTGGTCCCTCGTGGAAGGGCATGTTTGTTGTACAAGGCTTCTCTAAGACATTTTTTAAACTTGTCTATACTCAGACCTAATTTGCTTCCGTTCTATGATGTAATGTGATCGCAGACATGTGATCATTGTATGGTCTATGTGTATATCAATAAAGAGTACTTTGTAGAGTTATGTGATGATACCTGTTGTTCATACTAGGCATGTGTGCTGCGTGTATGTTTATAACATGCATGTCTTAGTATGGGTTTTCGAGACCTTAGTTGTGATCTGGCTGGCGGTCTTTTATACACCAAGTGGCCCTTAGATGTGCGCAGCTTGGGGCATCGCGATGCGATTGCTCGTGACTCTGTCACGTGCACACTTTGTTGTATGATCGAGCCCTCCCTAGACCCCGACTAAGTGATCGGGCTGGAGTAAGTTTATGTAAGAGTTAGGATCCAATCGATAACATGGTTGAGGCGACATGTCTATGAGTATGGGATTCACCACCCATAAGCATTTAGACTTGTGAGCGGACGTTGAGGACCCATCTTAGTTGATCATTCGGCCTGAATGGGATGCCCCTCACATTTGATGCTTACCAAGAACGTTCTGTGCTTGGCCTTGTCTGCTTAGACAAGTGGATACGGTTCTCGGCTCTCCATGTGATTGTATCGTGACTGAAATTACATACGCTAACCCCGGGTGCCGACAGACTTGGTATCAGAGCAGGACTGTTTGTAGGATTATCAAACCCTTGGTCGTAGTCGAGTCTAGCATTCTATAGTTATATAGTTACTTTGGGTATAAGGGAACAACGTAAGGCTTCTTTTTCTCCTTATCCTCATCGATCTGGGTTCTGGGTCACCCTTATCTTTTCTACGGGATGATAGGACTAGGCTCATCTATGTCTTACTAGAACATCTCATTGTTTGCTTCCTTGTAGCCATAGGAAAGATGTGTTCAGTCTTCTAGAGTGGTTGTGCTTCCTATTTTGAGACTTCCTATGTAAGTGCTGTCAAATGTTGTGAGGATTTCCATTTCTCTCGCAATTACAGCCGTTATGCTGTCCGAGTCATTCCAGATTTCTTCATAATCTGATGCATTTTCAAAATCCATCCCTCCATTTCGGTTGTCCTTTTTGAAGAACTCCTAGGTGGCATGCCTGATAGTTCTCTAGAGTTTGTTGTAGGTTTTGTTCTAGAGACCTATGGTGATTCATTTCCAGCTCCTCCTCCCACTTTAGATGTCTTCTAGCCAGAACAACCACACTAACCATCGTGTTGGGGTACTTTGCTACTCTGACATATCTGTTGTAGCCCTAGTAAACCTTGGTCATCCTCTAGGAAGCTATCCAGAGATCCAACTCCTTAAACCTAGTCACCCGACAGGTGTGTAGAATTTATAGTTGATCGTATACCAGGCACAACCCCAATTTCTAGACGCCCATATAGAATGGCCCCACATGACTTAGCTGAGCTAAAAATCCAACTTGAAGTGTTGTTGGCAAAAGGCTTCATCCGCCCTAGCTCATCGCCATGGGATTGCCCCGTTCTGTTCGTAACGAAGAAAGAGGGAACAGAAAGGATGTGCGTAGACTATCGCCCGCTAAATCTAGCGACGATAAAGAACAAGTACCCACTGCCCAGGATCAATGATCTTTATGATCAACTTACTGGATCCTCTGTCTTCTCCAAAATGGATTTGAGATTAGGCTATCATCAAATCAAAATCCGAAACGAGGACATTCCCAAAACGGCTTTTACTACTCGTTATGGTCTTTATGAGTACACCGTCATGTCCTTCGGTTTAACCAATGCCCCCGCCACATTCTCGCGCTTGATGAATTCGATCTTCATGGAGTACTTAGATAAATTTGTTGTAGTTTATCTTGATGACATTCTCATCTACTCGAAGAACGAAGAAGATCACGCAGAACATCTTAGGCTGGTATTGTGTAACTTAGAGAGCATCGCCTTTATGCTAAATTGTCACAACCCCAATTTAGGAAAGTGCTAGGCTTTGACTTTCCTTTGCATCATGTGAAAAATTCAAAACAAATTCAAAAATGGGGAAGCATAAAGCCCTGAGAAATTAATTCAAATGGCCAGATAAAAATATTTTTCCAAAAATCATTTGAGTATTTGGAAAATTCCTATAAATGATGCTGATCATTTTAAAAGTGGTTTGGGTATTTTCCCATGCCCATGGAATATTCAAAAATTCAAAAGGTGCCCTGGAAATTAAATTTTACCCTATTTGAATTGAAATTCAAAATATATTGAATTTCAAAAATGCTCAAATTTTATATTTGACTAGCTACTGGTCAACTAGAATTTTTAAAAATGTTTGGGCATTTTACTAAAATGCCTAGCTAATTATTTTAGCATGGCCAATATATTACAGAAAAGAAAACAGAAGAGAAATTAGAAAAAGGAAAAGATCCCACTCACCTGGGCCCAGTGGCCATTTCGGCCCAGCCCAAAAGGGCACCCCCGTCTTCTTCCCAGGACAGCCAGGCAGGCAGGTCGCCGGCGGGCACCGCATGGCCGCCAGGGAGCTGCCTGGTTGCTACCGCCCCTTTAGCGGCGCCGTGGACGCCCCGTGCTCCTCCTCCCTCACTTCCCCCTCCCCTGGACCCTTCCCCTCTCACCCCGGCGAGCTCCCCGTGAAGAACCGAGCACCCCGCAGAGCACGCCGCCGCCCCGACGTGGCCAACGGCAGCCATCCGCCGAACGAGCTTGTCCAGCCGCACCGCAGCAGTCGTCTTCGTCTTCAAGCACAAGCAATCGAGCCCGGAAGCCCCGAGCGCGACACCAGCTTCAAGGATCCATCGCCAACCGCCGCGAGCTTCGTCGACGAATTCCCCGACGTCCGTCTTCCCCAGCCTCCCTAACCAACACTGGCGTGCTCCTGGTGAGCTCCTCTGCGTTTTCCCCCTTTCCCCAGCCTCTCTCGTGCCCGTTTTCTTCTTGTCGCCGTCGACAGTAGTCCGGCCGCCGCGTCCGACGACGTAGCCGTAGCCCGAGACCACGCCTTTGACCCCCGCCTGCTCCCTTCGCTGCGCAACGCCGCGGGCTGCACGCCCGTGCCCTCAGTACTTCTCCCCGTGGCCTCTATCGCCGTCTCCACCTGAGCCCGAGCCCGGCCGCCGCGCTCCTCGTCGCCGGCATGGCTCCAGACCTCCCCGCGTTCCCCCGATGGCGCTGCTGGACGCGCGCGAGCCCCAGCTTCATCCCCGTACCACCCACGCCTCTTCCCGTGGCCAAAAACCCCGTCCGGCGAGAGCGCCGCCGTGCCAGTGCCGCCGGCGTTAAGCCGCCGGCCACTTAACCCTAACCCCCGAACTAAAACCCCACTAATCCTAACCCCTGGGCCACTGACAGTGGGCCCAGGCCACTAACTAACCACTGTTAGTTTTAAACTAACAGGGAATTAAACCCTCTCCCACTTACAAGCCGGTCCCAGCAGTCAGCCCCCCCCCCTGATGTCACCATGACATCATGCTGACGCAGTAAAGCTTTAAATTGATTAAATCATTTACAAAAATTCCAGAAAATACCCCAAACTTTGGAAATTCATAGAAAATTCATATTAACTCCAAATTGGACAAATAATATATGAAAAATGATCAGGAGAAAATAAGCTATCCAAAAATGCAACTTTCAACTATGTTTGAGTTGATTTTAAATTGGGACCAGTAGCATATGTCATTTGAATTATTTGGAATTAATTCAAATTCAATCCAAATGATTTTGCAACTTGGACGATGGAATTATGCTATATTTCAACCACACTTCAGAGGCATATCATACACATTTACAAAAGATTCAAAATGATCAAACAATGTCACATGTAACTTGGTTAAGTTTGAATTCAAATTGGAGTTTGAATTTGCAATTCAATTTGCAATATACTCCTTTTGAATGGAATGCTCAACACATCATTACCTTGAACATCACCATTAGAATCTTATTCATGTGATTGTGCATTGTACGTTATGTTGATCCTATGATTGTCATGTTGCTGATAGAAGTGGAGCCGGAACTCGAGATTACCCCCTTCGTTGAAGACCCCGTGACTGAACCTCGTCAGCAAGGCAAGCAAACCCCCATTGATCATGTCGATAAAATCCCACTTCCCTCTCATGTCTCGCTTATGCATTGTTTAGGATGATCACCATGATAACGTTTCTACCGCATAGTTGAAACCATATCCTTTGCATGACCTATCATCTTGTCACAGTAGTAAGAAAACCACAATCCTAGCAGATGTAGGAGTTGGTTGATATCATGTGACCCCTGCAACTGTTACTGCTTATTGCATGCTTAGTGGTACAATGAGGTTGCTTATGATGTGATTCGGGATGATGATAAACATGGTGTTGATGAAAGTGAAATGTGTTGGTGAATCTACCCTAATACAAGGTGAACGATGAGAGGCTGTGTAGGAGTACACGGTGGGTTGTGTCATTGAACACTGCCTTAAGTCCGAGTTCTTGTGTGGTGATCCAACATGAAGAGTACAACCACACATTGGGCTCACTGACCCCTCTAAGCTTACTAACTCATCCCCTTCGATGTCCAGATGTCGCAGTAGTTCGGATTTCTGTGGGTATTGTGGCCTGGTAGCGAAGTGAGAGAACGGCTCATCCGAGACCGGCTTTCGCACCACGCACACATCGTCTGGGTCCACTTCGGTAAACCGGCCGGGTTCACGATAGTGGAAGACAACCCAGATAGGCGGCTTTCATGGACTAGATCAGCGATGAGGTAACAGTTGTGGTGGCATCCTCGCTGTCATCTCTTGAACGGTGACACGCAAAAGGCGATAACTGATGACACGTGTGTGTAGCGGTACACCCCTGCAGGGTTAACAAAACTATTCGAATAGCCGCGTCCGCGGTTATGGACTGCTTGGTAAGCTTAGCTTGATTATTAGACAACTTGAACTGGATACTTCTAAAACACACCAAGATAAGTGTGAGTGCTATGGCGTGCTTTCTCGTGGGGAAGTCGAGGAAGGCACCATAGTGGTGTAATTGGTAGGAGAAAGTAGTGGACTCGTGTACGCTTCTTACCTCAAAGTCTGGTATTCGTAGTTCAGGATTAGCCAAGTTAAAGCTGGCACTTCTGCAAGTGAACCCCACCTACCTTTACCTTGATACATGTGCATGAGTAGCATAGCTCCTATGTATGTCTTGCTAAGTACGACTTTGTACTCACGTTTGCTTAATCTATGTTTTAGATGAACCCACCGACCCCGATGGTGGCTTCTACCCGAAGCTCGAAGATTGAAGACTCAGACCAAGACCAAGCTAGTGTAGTCCCAGTCAGACGACTGGTTCCCTCGTGGAGGGCTTGTTTTTTAGATAAGGCTTCTTTAAGCCATTTGTTAAACTTGTCTGTACTCGGGCCTACTCTGCTTCCGCTTGTTTGTTGTAATGTTGGATCACATGCTTGTGATCTCTGTGTGCACTCTGTAAGAGTTATTAATAAAGATATATACTTTGTAGAGAATTGCAATGATACCTGTTGTTCATACAAGGCATGTGTGCTGCGTGTATGTCTATAACATGCATCTCTTAGTATGGGTTTTCAAGACCTTAGTTGTGATCTGGCTGGCGGTATTTTATACACCAAGTGGCCCTTAGATGTGCGCAGCTTGGGGCATCGCGATGCGATTGTTCGTGACTCCGTCACGTGCACACTTTGATGTATGATTGAGCCCGCCCTAGACCCCGACTAAGTGATCGGGCTGGAGTAAGTCTATGTAAGGGTTATAATACAATTGATAGTATGGTTGAGGCGACTTGTCTATGAGTATGGGAGTTCACCACCCACATCAATTAGACTTGTGTGCGGACGATGAGGACCCATTTCAGTTGATCATCCGGCCTGGATGGGATGCCCCTCACGTTCGATGCTTTCCGAGAACGTTCTGTGCTTGGCCTTGTCTGCTCAGACAAGTGGGTACGGTTCTCGGCTCTCCATATGATTGTGTTGTAGCGAGGCTTGCATACGCTAACCCCGGGTCCCGACAGACTTGGTATCAGAGTAGGACTGACTGTAGGATTATCAGCCTTGGCCGAAGTCGAGTCTAGCTTGCTATAGTTATATAGTTACTCTGGGTATATAAGGGAACAACGTAAGGCTTCTTTTTTCTCCTTACCCCCTTCGTTCTGAGTTCTGAGTCACCCTCATCTTATTCTACGGGAAGATAGGACTAGGCTCTCCTCTGTCTGGTTAGAACATCTCGTTGTTTGCTTCCTTGTAGCCATAGGAAAGTTGTGTCCGGTTTTCCTAGCATTGTTGTAATGTTGATTTCTTACATCGTATTATGTAAGTGATGTATCTACATTGAAAGAAAATTGTTTTCTTGCAATTACAGCCGTTATGCTGTCCGAATCATTCCAAGTTTCTTCAAAATCTGATGCGTTTGCAAAATCTTTCCCTCTATTTCGGATGTCCTTCCAGAACTTTTCTAGGTGGCATGCCCGACAGTTCCATAGTGTTTGATGTAGGTTTTCTTCTAGAAACCTATAGTGATTCAATTGCAGTTCTTCCTCCCACTTTAGATGTCTTCTAGCCAGAAGAACCACACTAACCATCGTGTTGGGGTACTTTGCTACTCTGACATATCTGTTGTAGGCCCTAGTAAACCTTGGTCATCCTCTAGGAAGCTATCCAGAGATCCAAACCATTAAACCTAGCCACCGACAGATGTGTAGAATTCATAGTGGATCTTGTGCCAGGAACCGCACCAATTTCCAAACGCCCATTTAAAATGGCCCCACGTGAGTTAGCTGAGCTTAAAATCCAACTTGATGCTTCGTTGGCAAAAGGCTTCATCCGCCCTAGCTCATCGCCAAGTGGTTACCCCGTTCTGTTCGTGACGAAGAAAGATGGAACAGAAAGGATGTGCGTAGACTATCGCCCACTAAATCTAGCGACGATAAAGAACAAGTACCCACTGCCCAGGATCAATGATCTTTGTGATCAACTTGCTGGATCCTCTGTCTTCTCCGAGATGGATTTGAGATTAGGTTATCATCAAATCAAGATCCGAAGCGAGGACATTCCCAAGACGGCTTTCACTACTCGTTATGGTCTTTACGAGTTCACCGTCATGTCCTTCGGTCTAACCAATGCTCCCGCCACTTTCTCACGCATGATGAACTCGATCTTCATAGAGTATTTGGACCAGTTCGTCGTGATTTACCTCGATGACATTCTCATCTACTCGAAGAACGAAGAAGAACATGCCGAACACCTAAGGCTGGTATTGATGAAACTTAGAGAGCATCACCTGTATGCTAAATTCTCCAAGTGTGAATTCTGGCTACCAGAAGTGACCTACTTAGGCCACGTGATTTCTGAAAAAGGCATTGCTGTGAATCCAGAGAGAGTTCAGGCCGTCCTTGACTAGACTCCACTTGAATCGGTTAAGCAAGTTAGGAGTTTTCTTGGCCTAGCCAGCTATTACCATCGCTTCGTCGAGGACTTTTCTAAAGTTGCAAAGCCTCTAACTGAACTCCTCAAGAAAGATAAGAAATTCTTATGGACTCCCAAGTGCGAGGAAAGCTTTCAAGAGCTAAAAAGAAGATTGACTTCTGCACCTGTACTTGCACCTCCAGACACCAAAAAGGATTTCGAGATCTATTGTGACGCATCACGTCAAGGGTTAGGATGCATACTTCTGCAAGATCGACATGTGGTAGCTTATGCTTCACGCCAGTTGCGGCCACATGAAGAGAACTATCCTACCCATGACCTTGAACTCGATGCCATAGTTCATGCCCTAACAACTTGGCGACATTACCTCCTTGGTAATCGTTGTGAGATTTATTCCGACCACCAAAGCCTCAAATATATTTTCACCCAGCCAGATCTTAATCTCAGGCAAAGACGCAGGATTGAGTTGATAAAAGATTACGACGTAGGAATTTCTTACACCCCAGGAAAAGCCAATGTCATGGCTGATGCACTAAGTCGTAAGTCGTATTGTAACAACCTTATGTTACAACAGTATCAACCACTTCTTCATGAGGACTTTCGCAAGCTCAATCTTGAGATTGTTCCTCATGGCTATCTTTCTACCTCGGTGGCGAAACCAACTCTTGAGGATCAAATAATAGTTGCCCAAAGACGTGCACGAGGTGTTCGCCGAATCAAGGAGAACATTGCTAGCGGAGTTGCTAAATGTTTCTCCACAGATAGCAAGGGAATGGTATTCTTTGAAAATCGTTTGGTAGTACCTAAGAATAGGGAGCTAAGGCAACTCATCCTCAAGGAAGCCCATGACACACCCCTCTCAATTCATCCCGGTAGCACAAAAATGTACCGAGATCTACGCCAGAGATTTTGGTGGACCAGGATGAAGAGAGACATTGCTCAATTTGTTGCCGAATGTGATGTTTGTCGTCGCATTAAGGCAAAACATCAAAGACCTGCTGTTACACTTCAACCTTTGTCTATTCCCGAGTGGAAATGGGACAAAGTCAGTATGGACTTCATCACCGGCTTTCCAAAAACCCAGAAAGGAAACAATGCCATCTTCGTCGTCATAGATAGGCTTTCCAAAGTTGCTCACTTCCTTCCGGTTCGCGAGTCTATAACTGCTAGCCAGTTAGCGGACTTGTACATCTCTAGAATTGTATCCCTGCATGGTGTTCCTTTGGAAATCAATTCTGATCGCGGTAGCCTTTTCACCTCTAGATTTTGGGGAAGCTTTCAGAATGCTATGGGAACTCATCTCTCCATTAGTACAGCTTTCCATCCTCAGTCTAGCGGTCAAGTCGAAAGGGTTAACCAAATTCTTGAAGACATGCTCAGAGCTTGTGTTATCTCATTCGGAAAGGATTGGGAGAAGTTTCTGCCATTCGCCGAATTTGCTTATAACAATAGTTTTCAATATAGTCTGAACATGGCTCCTTTTGAACTCCTATATGGACGACGATGTCGAACACCACTAAACTGGTCAGAAACCGGTGAAAGACAATTCTTTGGACCGGATATGATCAAGGAAGCAGAAGAGCAAGTTCGCACTGTTCGTGATCAATTGAAAGCAGCCCAGTCTCGTCAGAAAAGCTACTATGATCGTCATCATAGGTAATAGAGCTACAATCTGGATGAGAAGGCTTACCTTCGGGTTACTCCTCTGAAGGGAACCCAACGATTCGGTATCAAAGGAAAGTTGGCCCCACGTTACATCGGACCTTTCCGCATTCTGGCTAAACGTGGAGAAGTTGCCTACCAAATTGAACTACCCCCGCACCTTTCCCGAGTACATGATGTATTCCATGTGTCACAACTCAGGCGTTGCTTCAAGGACCCCATCCGCGAAGTCGACCATGAAACGCTTGATCTCCAAGATGACCTTTCTTATCGAGGGTACCCTGTTCGTATTCTTGATTCCGCGGAGCGTGTCACGCGTTGTCAGACGATCAAGTTCCTCAAAGTGCAATGGTCGCATCACTCCGAGAAAGAAGCAACCTGGGAAAGAGAAGACCGCCTCCGTGCCGAGTACCCCACCTTCCTCCCGACGACTTCTGAATCTCGGGACGAGATTCTTTTGAGTGGGGGCGAGTTGTCACAACCCAAATTTAGGCAAGTGCTAGGGTTTGAGTTTCCTTTGCAACATGTGAAAAATTCAAAACAAATTCAAAAATGGGGAAGCAGAAATCCCTGAGAAATTAATTCAAATGGCCAGATAAAAATCTTTTTCCAAAAATCATTTGAGTATTTGGAAAATTCCTATAAATGATGCTGATCATTTTAAAAGTGGTTTGGGTATTTTCCCATGCCCATGGAATATTCAAAAATTCAAAAGGTGCCCTGGAAATTAAATTTGACCCTATTTGAATTGAAATTCAAAATATATTGAATTTCAAAAATGCTCAAATTTTATATTTGACTAGCTACTGGTCAACTAGGATTTTTAAAAATGTTTGGGCATTTTACTAAAATGCCTAGCTAATTATTTTAGCATGGCCAATATATTACAGAAAAGAAAACAGAAGAGAAATTAGAAAAAGGAAAAGATCCCACTCACCTGGGCCCAGTGGCCATTTCGGCCCAGCCCAAAAGGGCACCCCCGTCTTCTTCCCAGGACAGCCAGGCAGGCAGGTCGCCGGCGGGCACCGCATGGCCGCCAGGCAGCTGCCTGGTTGCTAACGCCCCTTTAGCGGCGCCGTGGACGCCCCGTGCTCCTCCTCCCTCACTTCCCCCTCCCCTGGACCCTTCCCCTCTCACCCCGGCGAGCTCCCCGTGAAGAACCGAGCACCCCGCAGAGCACGCCGCCGCCCCGACGTGGCCAACGGCAGCCATCCGCCGAACGAGCTTGTCCAGCCGCACCGCAGCAGTCGTCTTCGTCTTCAAGCACAAGCAATCGAGCCCGGAAGCCCCGAGCGCGACACCAGCTTCAAGGATCCATCGCCAAACGCCGCGAGCTCCGTCGACGAATTCCCCGACGTCGGTCTTCCCCAGCCTCCCTAACCAACACCGGCGTGCTCCTGGTGAGCTCCTCTGCGTTTTCCCCCTTTCCCCAGCCTCTCCCGTGCCCGTTTTCTTCTTGTCACCGTCCACAGTAGTCCGGCCGCCGCGCCCGACGACGTAGCCGTGGCCCGAGACCACGCCTTTGACCCCCGCCTGCTCCCTTCGCTGCGCAACGCCGCGGGCTGCACGCCCGTGCCCTCAGTACTTCTCTCTGTGGCCTCTATCGTTGTCTCCACCTGAGCCCGAGCCCAGCCGCCGCGCTCCTCGTCGCCGGCATGGCTCTAGACCTCCCCGCGTTCCCCCGATGGCGCTGCTGGACGCGCGCGAGCCCCAGCTTCATCCCCGTACCACCCACGCCTCTTCCCGTGGCCAAAAACCCCGTCCGGCGAGAGCGCCGCCGTGCCAGTGCCGCCGGTGTTAAGCCGCCGGCCACTTAACCCTAACCCCCGAACTAAAACCCCACTAATCCTAACCCCTGGGCCACTGACAGTGGGCCCAGGCCACTAACTAACCACTATTAGTTTTAAACTAACAGGGAATTAAACCCTCTCCCACTTACAAGCCGGTCCCAGCAGTCACCCCCCCCTGATGTCACCATGACTTCATGCTGACGCAGTAAAGCTTTAAATTGATTAAATCATTTACAGAAATTCCAGAAAATACCCCAAACTTTGGAAATTCATAGAAAATTCATATTAACTCCAAATTGGACAAATAATATATGAAAAATGATCAGGAGAAAATAAGCTATCCAAAAATGCAACTTTCAACTATGTTTGAGTTGATTTTAAAATGGGACCAGTAGCATATGTCATTTGAATTATTTGGAATTAATTCAAATTCAATCCAAATGATTTTGCAACTTGGACCATGGAATTATGCTATATTTCAACCACACTTCAGAGGCATATCATACACATTTCCAAAAGATTCAAAATGATCAAACAATGTCACATGTAACTTGGTTAAGTTTGAATTCAAATTGGAGTTTGAATTTGCAATTCAATTTGCAATATACTCCTTTTAAATGGAATGCTCAACACATCAGTACCTTGAACATCACCATTACAATCTTATTCATGTGATTGTGCATTGTACATTATGTTGATCCTATGATTGTCATGTTGCTGATAGAAGTGGAGCCGAAACTCGAGATTACCCCCTTCGTTGAAGACCCCGTGACTGAACCTCGTCAGCAAGGCAAGCAAACCCCCATTGATCATGTCGATAAAATCCCACTTCCCTCTCATGTCTCGCTTATGCATTGTTTAGGATGATCACCATGATAACGTTTCTACCGCAGAGTTGAAACCATATCCTTTGCATGACCTATCATCTTGTCAAAGTAGTAAGCAAACCACAATCCTAGCAGATGTAGGAGTTGGTTGATATCATGTGACCCCTGCAACTGTTACTGCTTATTGCATTCTTAGTGGTACAATGAGGTTACTTATGATGTGAGTCGGGATGATGATAAACATGGTGTTGATGAAAGTGAAATGTGTTGGTGAATCTACCCTAATACAAGGTGAACGATGAGAGGCTGTGTAGGAGTACACGGTGGGTTGTGTCGTTGAACACTGCCTTAAGTCCGAGTTCTTGTGTGGTGCCAAGATGAAGAGTACAACCACACATTGGGCTCACTGACCCCTCTCAGCTTACTAACTCATCCCCTTTGATGTCCAGATGTCGCAGTAGTTCGGATTTCTGTAGGTATTGTGGCCTGGTAGCCAAGTGAGAGAACGGCTCATCCGAGACCGGCTTTCGCACCACGCACACATCGTCTGGGTCCACTTCGGTAAACCGGTCGGGTTCACGATAGTGGAAGACAACCCAGATAGGCGGCTTTCATGGACTAGATCGGCTATGAGGTAACAGTTGTGGTGGCATCCTCGCTGTCATCTCTTGAACGGTGACTCGCAAAAGGCGGTAACTGATGACACGTGTGTGTAGCGGTACACCCCTGCAGGGTTAACAAAACTATTCGAATAGCCTCGTTCGCGGTTATGGACTGCTTGGAAAGCTTAGCTTGATTATTAGACAACTTGAACTGGATACTTCTAAAACACACCAAGATAAGTGTGAGTGCTATGGCGTGCTTTCTCGTGGGGAAGTCGAGGAAGGCACCATAGTGGTGTAATTGGTTGGAGAAAGTAGTGGACTCGTGTACGCTTCTTACCTCAAAGTCTGGTATTCGTAGTTCAGGATTAGGCAAGTCAAAGATGGCACTTCTGCAAGTGAACCCCACCTCCCTTTACCTTGATACATGTGCATGAGTAGTATAGCTCCTATGTAAGTCTTGCTGAGTATGACTTTGTACTCACGTTTTCTTAATCTATGTTTTAGATGAACCCACCGACCCCGATGGTGGCTTCTACCCGAAGCTCGAAGATTGAAGACTCAGACCAAGACCAAGCTAGTGTAGTCCCAGTCAGACGACTGGTTCCCTCGTGGAGGGCTTGTTTTTAGATATGGCTTCTCTAAGCCATTTGTTAAACTTGTCTGTACTCGGGCCTACTCTGCTTCCGCTTGTTTGTTGTAATGTTGGATCACATGCTTGTGATCTCTGTGTGCACACTGTAAGAGTTATTAATAAAGATATATACTTTGTAGAGAATTGCAATGATACCTGTTGTTCATACAAGGCATGTGTGCTGCGTGTATGTCTATAACATGCATGTCTTAGTATGGGTTTTCGAGACCTTAGTTATGATCTGGCTGGCGGTCTTTTATACACCATGTGGCCCTTAGATGTGCGCAGCTTGGGGCATCGCGATGCGATTGTTCGTGACTCCGTCACGTGCACACTTTGATGTATGATTGAGCCCGCCCTAGACCCCGACTAAGTGATCGGGCTGGAGTAAGTCTATGTAAGGGTTATAATACAATTGATAGTATGGTTGAGGCGACTTGTCTATGAGTATGGGAGTTCACCACCCATATCAATTAGACTTGTGTGCGGACGATGAGGACCCATTTCAGTTGATCATCCGGCCTGGATGGGATGCCCCTCACGTTCGATGCTTTCCGAGAACGTTCTGTGCTTGGCCTTGTCTGCTCAGACAAGTGGGTACGGTTCTCGGCTCTCCATATGATTGTGTTGTAGCGAGGCTTGCATACGCTAACCCCGAGTCCCGACATAAATTCTCCAAGTGTGAATTTTGGCTACCAGAAGTGACCTACTTAGGCCACGTGATTTCTGCAAAAGGCATTGCTGTCAATCCCGAGAGAGTTCAGGCCGTCCTTGACTGGACTCCACCTGAATCGGTTAAGCAAGTTAGGAGTTTTCTTGGCTTAGCAAGCTATTATCGTCGCTTTGTCAAGAACTTTTCTAAAGTTGCAAAGCCTCTTACTGAACTCCTCAAGAAAGATAAGAAATTCCAATGGACCCCCAAGTGCGAAAGCTGTCAAGAGCTAAAAAGAAGGTTGACTTCTGCACCCGTACTTGCACCTCCAGACACCAAAAGGGATTTCGAGATCTATTGTGATGCTTCACGCCAAGGGTTAGGATGCATACTTATGCAAGATAGACATGTGGTAGCTTAAGCTTCACGCCAGTTGCGGCCACATGAAGAGAACTATCCTACCCATGATCTTGAACTCGCTGCCGTAGTTCATGCCCTGAAGACTTGGCGACATTACCTCCTTGGTAATCGTTGTGAGATCTATTCCGACCACCAAAGCCTCAAATATATTTTCACCCAGCCAGATCTTAATCTCAGGCAAAGACGCTGGATAGAGTTGATAAAATATTATGACTTAGGAATTTCTTACACCCCAGGCAACGCCAATGTCATGGCTGATGCACTAAGTCGTAAGTCGTACTGTAACAACCTTATGTTACAGCAGTATCACCCACTTCTTCATGAGGAATTTCGAAAGCTCAATCTCGAGATTGTTCCTCGTGGATCTCTTTTCAATTTGGTGGCGAAACCAACCCTTGAGGATCAAATCATAGTTGCCCAAAGACGTGCACGAGGTGTACGCCGGATCAAGGAGAACATTGCTAGCGGAGTTGCTAAATGTTTCTCCACAGATAGTAAAGGAACGGTATTCTTTGAAAATCGTTTGGTAGTACCTAAGAATAGGGATCTACGACAACTCATCCTCAAAGAAGCCCATGACACACCCCTCTCGATTCATCCCGGTAGCACAAAAATGTACCGAGATCTACGCCAGAAATTTTGGTGGACTAGGATGAAGAGGGACATTGCTCGATTTGTTGCCGAATGTGATGTTTGTCGTCGCATTAAGGCCGAACACCAAAGACCTGCTGGTACACTTCAACCTTTGCCTATTCCAAAGTGGAAATGGGACAAAGTCGGTATGGACTTCATCACCGGCTTTCCAAAAACCCAGAAAGGAAATGATGCCATCTTCGTGGTCATTGATAGACTTTCCAAAGTTGCTCACTTCCTTCCCGTTCGCGATTCTATAACTGCTAGCCAGTTAGCGGACTTGTACGTCTCTAGAATTGTGTCTTTTCACGGTGTTCCTTTGGTGCTCAATTCTGATCGTGGTAGCCTTTTCACCTCTAGATTCTGGGGAAGCTTTCAAAATGCTATGGGAACTCATCTATCCTTTAGTACAGCTTTCCATCCTCAGTCTAGCGGTCAAGTTGAAAGGGTTAATCAAATTTTGGAAAACATGCTCAGAGCTTGTGTTATCTCTTTCGGAAAGAATTGGGAGAAATCTCTTCCGTTCTCTGAATTTACTTATAACAATAGCTATCAATCTAGTCTGAACATGGCTCCTTTTGAACTCCTCTATGGATGACGATGTCGAACACCCCTTAACTGGTCAGAAACCGGTGAAAGACAACTCTTTGGACCAGATATGATCAAGGAAGCAGAAGAGCAAGTTCGCATTGTTCATGATCGATTGAAAGCCGCTTAGTCTCGTCAAAAGAGCTACTATGATCGTCATCATAGAAAGGAGAGCTACAATATTGATGAGAAGGCTTACCTCCGGGTTACTCCTCTAAAGGGAACCCAACGATTCGGTATCAAAGGCAAGTTGGCCCCATGTTACATCGGACCTTTCCGCATTCTTGCTAAACATGGAGAAGTTGCCTACCAACTTGAACTACCCCCTCACCTTTCCCGAGTACATGATGTATTCCATGTGTCACAACTCAGGCATTGCTTCAAGGACCCCATCCGCGAAGTCGACCATGAAACGCTTGATCTCCAAGATGACCTTTCTTATCGAGAGTACCCTGTTCGTATTCTTGATTCAGCAGAGCGTGTCACTCGTCGTCAGAAGATCAAGTTCCTCAAAGTGCAATGGTCACATCACTCCGAGAAAGAAGCAACCTGGGAAAGAGAAGACCGCCTCCGTGCCAAGTACCCCACGTTCCTCCCGACGACTTCTGAATCTCGGGACGAGATTCTTTTGAGTGGGGGCGAGTTGTCAGAACCCCAACTAGGGTAAGTGCTAGGTTTGATTTTGCCCTTTGCATCATGCAAAAATTTCAAATAAAATTCAAAAATGGGGAAGCAGAAAGCCTTGAGAAATTAATTCAAATGGCCAGATAAAAATTTATTTCCAAAAATCATTTGAATATTTGGAAAATTCCTATAAATGATGGTGATCATTTTAAAAGTGGTTTGGGTATTTTTCCATGCCCATGGAATATTCAAAAATTCAAAAGGTACCCTGGAAATTAAATAATACCCCAATTTGAATTGAAATTCAAATTGTTTGAATTTCAAAATTTCCCAAAACTTGTGAGTGGCTAGTGTTATGCCATGTAAGGTCACATAAAAGTTTTGAGGATTTTATAAAATGCTTTGCTATTTATTTCAAAGCCAAACAAAGGACAGAAAATGCAAAACAGAGAAGAAAAATAAAAGGGGAAGAACCCCAGGCTTTCGGCCCAACTAATCCCCCCCAGCCCACCAGGCGGCCCAGCCCACCTCCACCTGCTTGTCTCCTTCCTCACCGACGGGCAAGCAGCTCGGTGGCGGCCTGGGAGCGTGCCGACTGCCACCGCGACGCCGGCCGCCTTCTAGGCCTCCCCCTCGCACCCCAGAGCACCACGCAATGCCACACACACCCCCGCACCCCTCCCCATTGCTCCTGGTCACCCCAACCTCTCTGCGACGCCTTTTCCACACGCACCCGAGGACACCGGAGCACGCCGTCGAGCGCTGCCGTGCCCCGAGCCACCCCGAGGCCACTCCAACGTGTCCAGGAGCCGCACCATCTTCGTCCTCGTCGAGCGGCACTTCGAATCGAGTCGTGCGAGCTCTCTAGACGACGACCGCCCCAAGATCTTGCCGCCGGCCGCCGCCATTTTGCATCTATCACCGTAGCCCCTTCGACTCCGGCGCCTTCACCAACGCGTTGCTTGTGAGCTCGCGGTCATTTTGCATCTATCCGCGCTTTTCCCCACTGCTCGTAGCCAATTCTCCCCCGGAGTCAGTAGCCGGCCGCCGCACACGTCGACGCCGCCGTCGCCATGAAGCTTCCCGATGACCGCTACGTGCTCCACTGGATGCGGACGACGACGGAGCACCTCCCAGTGCCTTCCCCTCCTTCTCCCGTGGCCAAATCCCTACTCCGGCGAGCCCTCCGCCATGTCTGTGGCTGCCGCCGGTTAGCCGTCGGCCGATTAGTGCTAATCACGTGCTAATCCCCCCCCCCCCCGAGTCCATGACCGGTGGGCTAGGACCCCCCTCTAATTAACCAGGGGTTAATTAAACCGGGGTTAAACCCCACTGTGGCTGACAAGCAGGCCCCACCAATCAGAAGCCCCCCCCCCCACGTCACCCTGACCTCAGCATGACGCAATAAAGGTTTTCCAGAGATTTAAAATATTCCAGAAATAACAGAAAATTGAATAAACTTTGGAATATAATAACTAATTCATATGAACTCCAAATTGGAAAAATAATATATGAAAAATGATCAGCATAAAATTCTCTATCCAAATATGCAACTTTCAACCATGTTTGTCAGAACCCCAACTAGGTTAAGTGCTAGGTTTGTTTGTGCCCTTTGCATCATGCAAAAATTCAAAAGAAATTCAAAAATGGGGAAGCAGAAAGCCCTGAGAAATTATTTAAAATGGCCAGATAAAAATCTTTTTCCAAAAATCATTTGAATGTTTGAAAAGTTCCTATAAATGATGCTGATCATTTTAAAAGTTGTTTGGGTATTTTCCCATACTCATGGAATTTTCTAATATTCAAATAGTGCTCTGGAAATTAAATAAACCCCTATCTGAATTAAAATTGAAATGTTTTGAATTTTAATAATGTCCAAATTTTATAAGTGGCTAGCTCTATGTTTAATGAGGCCATATAATTTTTTTTGGCATTTAGTAAAATGCCTAGCTATTTTAAATAGCTAGGTCAATCTATTTACAGAAAATATAAAAAGAAAAAGAAAGCAGAGACCTTACCTAATGCCCACAGGCGAGGCCCACCTTACCTCGGCCTGGCCCAGCCCAACCGGCCACCTTGTCTTCTTCCTCCCCTCGCTCCCAAGCTGCTCGGTGGCGAGCCGTGGGTGCGCCGACGCCACCGAGGCCTCTCTGGAGCCCCCTCTTCTCTCCCAAGGCGCCACGCAGATGCCCAGACCCTCCTCTCCCTTTCCCCTCAACTCACGGTTCCCCTCTCACGCTAGCTCGCCGGATTTTTGCGCCGACAGAGAACCCGCCGGAGCACGCCGGAGCATCCGCGCGGCCATCGTCTTCCTCTAGCTTCTCCAAGGTGTCCACGAGACTCGCAGTGCTCGTCTTCGTCACCGTGCCAAAGATTGGGAGCCGGGACCCCCTGGAGCAAGCGAATCGCACAGTCTTCCTCGCCTCCGGCCGCCGTGCGCCATCGTCAATTTTGTCTCCGACAAGCCACCTCCGTCCTCGCCGTCAACTGCATTGAGTTCCTGGTGAGCCGTAGGTCCAAACCCCTCTTCTTCCACCTCCTATCTCTGCCTCTATCGGGATCTGCCATGGAAGCCGAGAGCCACCGCCGCCATCGCCGCCGACGTGCTAGCTCCCGTACCCTGCTGTCCATACCGGCATGCCTATCGCGTTCCTGAGGCCCTAGGGAACTCGTAGCACCAGTCCACGCACAAGGAGGAGGAGCACAACGCCGACTGCATCACCGCTGTGCCACGGCCGCCGCAAAAGGTCGACGCCGACGAGGTTCCGGCCGCCCCCTAACCCCCCTGGTGGCATAGCTCGAAGCGGACGAGCACGGGCTTCACTCTGTTGCCTTCCGCGTGCCCAGCCGTGGCCGATTTGGCCACTCCGGCAACACTTCATCGTGCCCAGTGGCACCGCCGGCTAACCGCCGGCGGGCCGAGTTAATTAGCAACTAAATCACCAGCTTAACCCCCCCCCCCCCGAGTCCTTGACATGTGGGCCAGCCCCCCCCCCCTTAACCCCTCTGTTAAGCTAACTAAACCGGGTTTAACCCCCTCTGTCACTGACCAGCCGACCCCACCTGTCAGGCCCCCTGGTGACATCAGCATTGCATCATGCTGACGCAATAAAGAAATTCCAGAGAATTAAATTAATCCAGAAAATTCCAGAAAAACATTTAAACTTTGGAAATTCATAGAAAATTCATACTAACTCCAAATTAAACATATAATATATGAAAAATTATCAGAAAAATCCAAGGATTATGAATATGGGCTCTGTTTTCATGTTTGACCATTTTATAATGGGTGAACAGTGCAAAACATCCATATGGCTTTATTTCAAATTCAAATTTGAAGCTCATTTGCAAATGACTTTGCATTTGACTTCTTTTAAATGGAATTGTACCCACTTTGTGATCAAGAACATCACCTTTTCAATATTGATCATGTGTATGAGCATTGCAAATAAATTTATACCATTGTTTGATTGTTTGCTCGATAGACGTGCAACCGGAACCGGAGGCCACCCCCTTCGTTGAAGACACCGTTGTCGAACCTCGTCAGCAAGGCAAGCAAACCCCATTGATCATGTCTATAAAATCCCAATTCCCTCTCAGTCTCGCTTATGCATGTTTAGGAGATCACTTTGTATCGATTCTACCGCATAGTTGAACCCATATCCGATGTATGGCCTATCATCTTGTCACTGTATTAGGCAAACCACAATCCTAGCTGACATAGGAGTTGTATGATATCATGAAACCCCTGCAACTGTTACAGCTTATGCATGTTTAGGAGATCATCTTGTATCGATTATACCGCATAGTTGAACCCATATCCGATGCATGACCTATCATCTTGTCACAGTAGTAAGAAAACCAAAATCCTAGCTGACATAGGAGTTGATTGATATCATGAAGCCCCTGCAACTGTTATAGCTTATTGCATGCTTAGTGTTACATGAGGTTTCTTTTGATGTGAGTCGGGATGATGGTGAACATGGTGTTGATGAAAGTGAAACTGTGTCGGTGAATCCACCCTAATACAAGGTGAACGATGAGAGGCTGTGTAGGAGTACACAATGGGTTGTCTCGTTGAACACTGCCTTAGGCATCGAGTTCTTGTATGGTAATCCAAGACAAAGAGTACAACCACACATTGTGCTCACTGACCCCTCTCGGCCTAGTACCTTGATCCGTGTCGACGTCCAGGAGTCACATTAGTTCGGTCTTTCCATTTGACATGTGCATAGAAAGAGAACGAAGGGAATGGTTGCATCATATAGATATGTGGGTGCACTTGTGAGGCAGGAAAAACATCTGCTAAAGGTGGCGTCTCGGTCACCTACATTGTCTGAGTCCGTTTCGTTGATCCGGCCAGACTCTCGAGCGGTAGCAACTCAGATAGTCGACTCCTGGAATAGACCGGTTGTGAGCGAAGTGTCGTGGTGAACATCCTCGCTGTCACCTCTTGAACGGTGGCGAGACCTGGCGGTAACCGATGGTCATGTGTGTGTAGTTTACACCCTTGCAAGGTTAACAAAACTATTCGAATAGCCGCGTCTGCGGTTAAGGACTACTTGGAGCCTGTACCTGATTATTAGACAACTCGAATGGATACTCATAAAACTCGCAAGATAAGCGTGAGTGCTATGGTGTGCCTCCTCGTGGGGGAGTCGAGGAAGTAACCATAGTGGTGTATTGATTGGAGATGTAGTGGACTCGTGTACGCTTCTTACCTCAAGTCTGGTATTCGTAGTTCAGGATTAGCCAAGTCAAAGCTGGCATTTCTGCAAGTGAAACCCCACCCCCTTTACCTTGATACTTGAGCATGAGTAGTTTAGTTCTGATGTAAGTCTTGCTGAGTACGACTTTGTACTCATGTTTGCTTATTCTATGTTTTAGATAAGAACCGGACCCCGATGGAGTCACCTTCATGAAGCTCGACGTTGACTAAGTTAGCATAGTCCCAGACAGCAGTCTGGTCCCTCGTGGAAGGGCATGTTTGTTTACAAGGCTTCTCTAAGCCATTTGTTAAACTTGTCTGTACTCAGACCTAATTTTCTTCCGTTGTATGATGTAATGTTGATCACAGACACGTGATCTTTGTATGCTCTATATGTATATCTATAAAGAGTACTTTGTAGAGTTATGTGATGATACCTGCTGTTCATACTAGGCATGTGTGCTGCGTGTATGTTTATAACATACATGTCTTAGTATGGGTTTTCGAGACCTTAGTTGTGATCT
Source organism: Bromus sterilis (assembly GCA_950022295.1). Taxonomy (NCBI): domain Eukaryota; kingdom Viridiplantae; phylum Streptophyta; class Magnoliopsida; order Poales; family Poaceae; genus Bromus; species Bromus sterilis. The sequence goes on along the minus strand of OX465599.1, from coordinate 289,413,764 downwards.
GGTTGGCGGTCTTTTATACACCAAGTGGCCCTTAGATGTGCGCAGCTTGGGGCATCGCGATGCGATTGTTCGTGACTATGGCACGTGCACACTTTGTTGTATGATCGAGCCCGCCCTAGACCCCGACTAAGTGATCGGGCTATGGTAAGTTTATGTAAGAGTTAGGATCCAATCGATAACATGGTTGAGGCGACTTGTCTATGAGTATGGGATTCACCACCCATAAGCATTTAGACTTGTGAGCGGATGTTAAGGACCCATCTCAGTTGATCATCCGGCCTGAATGGGATGCCCCCTCACGTTCGATGCTTACCGAGAATGTTCTGTGCTTGGCCTTGTCTTCTTAGACAAGTGGGTACGGTTCTCGGCTCTCCATGTGATTGTATCGTGACTGGAATTACATACGCTAACCCCGGGTCCCGACAATGTTTGAGTTGGTTTTTAAATGGGACCAGTAGCTTTTGCTATTTGGCTTAATTGGAATTAATTCAAATTTATTCCAAATGCAATTCTAATTTGAACCAAGGCAATGCACATATGATCACTTGTACTTCAGAAGCATATCCCACACATGATGACATGGTATAAAATGATCAAACATTAGCAAATGCAAGTTGACCTAATTTGAATGACATTTGGAGTTTGAATTTGAATTAATTTTCAAATCAAATTCAATTAAAATGTGACAATTTGAACCTAGGTCACATCAATACCATTCACATCATGTGACAACTTAAGCATGTGCTTGTGCATTCTATTACAATGTTTGCCCCCTTTGTTGATGTTTGTGCCGGTAACAGTGCCTCCGAGACGGTGATCACCCCCGAAGGAGAAGACCACCGTTAAGAACCGTGTATCGTCAGCAAGGCAAGAAAACCCCATTGATCATGTCTATAAAATCCCAATTCCCTCTCAGTCTCGCTTATGCATGTTTAGGAGATCATCTTGAATCGATTCTACCGCATAGTTGAACCCATATCCGATGCATGACCTATCATCTTGTCACAGTAGTAAGCAAACCACAATCCTAGCTGACATAGGAGTTGATTGATATCATGAAGCCCCTGCAACTGTTATAGCTTATTGCATGCTTAGTGTTACATGAGGTTGCTTTTGATGTGAGTCGGGATGATGGTGAACATGGTGTTGATGAAAGTGAAACTGTGTCGGTGAATCCAGCCTAATACAAGGCGAACGATGAGAGGCTGTGTAGGAGTACACAGTGGGTTGTCTCGTTGAACACCGCCTTAAGCACCGAGTTCTTGTATGGTAATCCAAGACAAAGAGTACAACCACACATTGGGCTCACTGACCCCTCTCGGCCTAGTACCTTGATCCGTGTCGACGTCCAGCAGTCACATTAGTTCGGGCTTTCCATTTTACATGTGCATAGAAAAAGAACGAAGGAAATGGTTGCATCATATAGATATGTGGGTGCACCTGTGAGGCAGGAAAACCATCTGCCAGAGGTGGCGTCTCGGTCACCTACATTGTTTGAGTCCGTTTCGTTGATCCGGTCGGGCTCTTGAGCGGAGGCAAACTCAGATAGTCGACTCCTGGAATAGACCGGTTGTGAGCGAAGTGTCGTGGTGAACATCCTCGCTGTCACCTCTTGAACGGTGGCGAGCAAAAGGCGGTAACCGATGGTCATGTGTGTGTAGTTTACACCCTTGCAAGGTTAACAAAACTATTCGAATAGCCGCGTCCGCGGTTAAGGACTACTTGGAACCTGTACCTGATTATTAGACAACTTGAATGGATACTTATAAAACTCCCAAGATAAGCGTGAGTGCTATGGTGTGCTTTCTTGTGGGGAAGTCGAGGAAGTAACCGTAGTGGTGTATTGGTTGGAGACTTGGTAGTGGACTCGTGTACGCTTCTTACCTCAAGTCTGGTACTCGTAGCACAGGACTAGCCAAGTCAAAGCTGGCACTTCTGCATGTGAAACCCCACCTCCCTTTACCTTGATACTTGAGCATAAGTAGTGTAGTTCTGATGTAAGTCTTGCTGAGTAAGACTTTGTACTCACGTTTTCTTATTCTATGTTTTAGATGAAAATCCAGACCCCGATGGAGTCACCTTCGTGAAGCTCGACGTTGACCTTGGTAGCATAGTCCCAGACAGCAGTCTGGTCCATCGTGGAAGGGCATGTTTGTTGTACAAGGCTTCTCTAAGCCATTTGTTAAACTTGTCTGTACTCGCACCTAATTTGCTTCCGTTGTATGATGTAATGTGATCGCAGACATGTGATCATTGTATGATCTATGTGTATATCAATAAAGAGTACTTTGTAGAGTTATGTGATGATACCTGCTGTTCATACTAGGCATGTGTGCTGCGTGTATGTTTATAACATGCATGTCTTAGTATGGGTTTTCGAGACCTTAGTTGTGATCTGGCTGGCGGTCTTTTATACACCAAGTGGCCCTTAGATGTGCGCAGCTTGGGGCATCGCTATGCGATTGCTCGTGACTCTGTCACGTGCACACTTTGCTGTATGATCGAGCCCGCCCTAGACCCCGACTAAGTGATCGGGCTGGAGTAAGTTTATGTAAGAGTTAGGATCCAATAGATAACATGGTTGAGGCGACATGTCTATGAGTATGGGATTCACCACCCATAAGCATTTAGACTTGTGAGAGGACGTTGAGGACCCATCTCAGTTGATTATTCGGCCTGAATGGGATGCCCCTCACGTTCGATGCTTACCGAGAACGTTCTGTGCTTGGCCTTGTCTTCTTAGAAAAGTGGGTACGGTTCTCGGCTCTCGATGTGATTGTATCGTGACTGGAATTACATACGCTAATCCCGGGTCCCGACACACGATGCGCGGAAGCAGCCACGGCTAGGGCGGCGAGCGTGCTGTTACAGTGGCGGCCCGTGGGTCTGCGGCGGACGAACAGTGCGGCGACGGCGAGCTTCCGGCGGGCTGCGTGGCACTGGGCTGGGTGACGTGTCGAGCGGAGGCTCTGCCGAGCTCGTGGACAAGGAGACGCGGCTCAGGGCGCTCAGTGTGCGAGGTGCCCCTGGCGACCAGGCCACGGTCACTGCCACTGGCATGGCCAGTGCGCGCGTATGGCCGACAGTGAGCATGCTCACCCCGTGCAATCGTGCACTGGGGGCTGCCACTGCTGTGCAAACGTGTCTGGGAGGTGCAGTGAACGTCCAGGAGTTGATCTGGGCGCCTGGGTGCAGTTGGTTTGGTCAGATGTGGATGTGAGGTTCAATTTACTGTTTCTGCATCAAACTTTGGGAGGTTCTGTAGAGCAAATGGATGGGAGTCTGGTGCTGAATTTTTGTGTGCAAGCTACACTTAGGAAGGACTAGCAGTGTTCAAAATTTCAGGACCAACAGATAAGTCTACAGGGTACTTGCTATACAAAGTGCTATACGGACCATAATTGCAAAATAATTTCTATAGGAGAACTTTTGCACTGAACTTGCTCATCTCATTGCATGGGATCATGTGCCATGACTCCATTGTTTAGCACAAGAAGTTTCAATGCAAATGGATAGGCAGAAGTGAGGTTAGCTTCATCCAGGAGGGGGAAACAGGGAAATTTCCTTTAGAGTAAAGGAATTTTTGGCTTAATAAAATTTGGGCAAGCTCATGAATGATCATGACTTGATCATGGCTATGGGGAAGGAGGGTCTAGGGGTCACTTGGTCCAAAAATAAAATTTGGACCCTAGTGAGCAAGGCCAAAAGAGTTTGCAACTCTGGCAAATAAAATCCAAATCCAGAAAATCAGAAAAATCAAATGCAAATAAAAAGGGCCAAAAATCAGGGTGTCACATAGCTTCTCTCTCAAAGTGGTGTGACCATTGCACTTTCAGAAACTTAATCTTCTGATGACGAGTGACACGCTCTGCGGAATCAAGAATACGAACGGGGTATTCTCGATAAGAAAGGTCATCTTGGAGATCAAGCGTTTCATGGTCGACTTCGCGGATGGGATCCTTGAAGCAACGCCTGAGTTGGGACACATGGAATACATCATGTACTCGGGAAAGGTGCGGGGGTAGTTCAAGTTGGTAGGCAACTTCTCGACGTTTAGCAAGAATGCGGAAAGGTCCGATGTAACGTGGGGCCAACTTGCCTTTGATACCGAAACGTTGGGTTCCCTTCAGATGAGTAACCCGAAGGTAAGCCTTCTCATCCAGATTGTAGCTCTCTTGCCTATGATGACAATCATAGTAGCTTTTCTGACGAGACTGGGCTGCTTTCAATTGATCACGAACAATGCGAACTTGCTCTTCTGCTTCCTTGATCATGTCCGGTCCATATAGGAGTTTCTGACCAGTTTCTAACCAGTTTAGGGGTGTTCGACATCGTCGTCCATATAGGAGTTCAAAAGGAGCCATGTTCAGACTAGATTGGAAGCTATTGTTATAAGCAAATTCGGCGAAAGGAAGAGACTTCTCCCAATTCTTTCCGAATGAGATAACTCAAGCTCTGAGCATGTCTTCAAGAATTTGGTTAACTCTTTCGACTTGACCGCTGGACTGAGGATGAAAAGCTGTACTAAAGGAGAGATGAGTTCCCATAGCATTCTGAAAGCTTCCCCAAAATCTAGAGGTGAAAAGGCTACCGCGATCAGAATTGATTTCCAAAGGAGCACCGTGAAGGGATACAATTCTAGAGATGTACAAGTCCGCTAACTGTCTAGCAGTTATCGACTCGCGAACTGGAAGGAAGTGAGCAACTTTGGAAAGCCTATCTATGACAACGAAGATGGCATTGTTTCCTTTATGGGTTCTTGGAAAGCCGGTGATGAAGTACATACCGACTTTGTCCCATTTCCACTCTGGAATAGGCAAAGGTTGAAGTGTACCAGCAGGTCTTTGATGTTCTGCCTTAATGCAACGACAAACATCACATTCGGCAACAAATTGAGCAATGTCTCTCTTCATCCTAGTCCACCAAAATCTCTGGCGTAGATCTCGGTACATTTTTGTGCTACCGGGATGAATCGAGAGGGGTGTGTCATGGGCTTCCTTGAGGATGAGTTGCCTTAGTTCCCTATTCTTAGGTACTACCAAACAATTTTCAAAGAATACCGTTCCCTTGCTATCTGTGGAGAAACATCTAGAAACTCTGCTAGCAATGTTCTCCTTGATCCGGCGAACACCTCGTGCACGCCTTTGGGCAACTATGATTTGATCCTCAAGAGTTGGTTTCTCCACCAAGGTAGAAAGATAGCCATGAGGAACAATCTCAAGATTGAGTTTTCAAAATTCCTCATGAAGAAGTGGTTGATACTGTTGTAACATGAGGTTGTTACAATATGACTTACGACTTAGTGCATCAGCCATGACATTGGCTTTGCCTGGGGTGTAAGAAATTCCTACGTCGTAATCTTTTATCAACTCAATCCAGCGTCTTTGCCTGAGATTAAGATCTGGCTGGGTGAAAATGTATTTGAGGCTTTGGTGGTCGGAATAGATCTCACAACGATTACCAAGGAGGTAATGTCACCAAGTGGTTAGGGCATGAACTACGGCAGCGAGTTCAAGGTCATGGGTAGGATAGTTCTGTTCATGTGGCCGCAACTGGCGTGAAGCATAAGCTACCACATGTCTATCTTGCAGAAGTATGCATCCTAACCCTTGCCGTGATGCGTCACAATAGATCTCGAAATCCTTTTTGGTGTCTGGAGGTGCAAGTACGGGTGCAAAAGTCAATCTTCTTTTTATCTCTTGAAAGCTTTCCTCACACTTGGGAGTCCATAGGAATTTCTTATCTTTCTTGAGGAGTTCAGTTAGAGGCTTTGCAACTTTAGAAAAGTTCTCGACGAAGCGACGGCAATAGCTGGCTAGGCCAAGAAAAATCCTAACTTGCTTAACCGATTCAGGTGGAGTCCAGTCAAGGACGGCCTGAACTCTCTCGGGATTCACAACAATGCCTTTTGCAGAAATCACGTGGCCTAAGTAGGTCACTTCTGGTAGCCAAAATTCACACTTGGAGAATTTAGCATACAGGCGATGCTCTCCAAGTTTCATCAATACCAGCCTTAGGTGTTCGGCATGTTCTTCTTCGTTCTTCGAGTAGATGAGAATGTCATCGAGATAAACTACAACAAATTTATCTAAGTACTCCATGAAGATCGAATTCATCATGCGTGAGAAAGTGGCGGGGGCATTGGTTAAACCAAAGGACATGACGGTGTACTCGTAAAGACCATAACGAGTAGTAAAAGCCGTTTTAGGAATGTCCTCGTTTCGGATTTTGATTTGATGATAACCTAATCTCAAATCCATCTTGGAGAAGACAGAGGATCCTGCAAGTTGATCATAAAGATCATTGATCTTGGGCAATGGGTACTTGTTCTTTATCGTCGCTAAATTTAGCGGGCGATAGTCTACGCACATCCTTTTTGTTCCATCTTTCTTCGTTACGAACAGAACGGGGCAACCCCATGGCGATGAGCTAGGGAGGATGAAGCCTTTTTCCAACAAAGCTTCCAGTTGGGTTTTAAGCTCAGCTAACTCACGTGGGGCCATTTTGTATGGGCGTCTAGAAATTGGTGCGGTTCCTGGCACAAGATCCACTATAAACTCTACACATGCATCTGTCAGGTGGCATGCCCGGCAGCTCTTCAGGAAAGACATCCGGGAAATCACGAACCACCGGAATATCTTCAAGTTCGGGAAGGGGAAGCACATTCAAAGAATGCACTTGGGTTCTTGTTCTGGGTGAGGTATAGTTGACGGTTTTGCCTGAAGGGTGGGTGAGTTTCACTGATTTGCCTTTGCAATCAAGGTAGGCATTCTGTCTTGATAGGCAATCCATACCAAGGATGACATCAATGTCTGTAGACTTGAGGGCTATGAGGGAAGCAAGGAATACTAAACCCTCAATTGCAATTTGATTACCATGGCTTACTCTATTACTTTTCCATCTTGACCCTGGAGTTTGAATAATCATTGGGGTGGACAATTCAACAAAGGATAACTCATGACGAAGTGCATAACTTTCCGACATGAATGAATGAGATGCTCCTGGGTCGAAAAGAACGGAAGTAGGAACATAATTGACTGGGAGCGTACCAAGAATGACGTCAGTGGTGTCGTCAGTCTCTTCGGCGACAATCTGGTTCACACGTCCACGAGTGGAGGGAGGAGCGGGTTTGGTGGTGTAGACCTTCTGGGGTGGCTTGCCACGACCATTTTTGTTGCCTCTGGCACGGGGTGGAGTATTCTAATTCTGGAACTGGTTCTGGGGACACTCACGGGAGTAGTGGCCTGCCTGACCACACTTGTAACAGGCTCCAAAGACAGTGCGTGGAGCTGGGTTGTTTGGTGGAGCTGGGTGGAACTGAGCTGGTGGATGAGGCGCCACATAGGATGGCCTCGGTGGGTTGTTCTGGCGGAACATACTGTTGGGGATCCAGATCTTGCACTTCTGAGAGCCGGAACTGGATGATCCATCATCTCTAGGGTGTTTGCGGAAGTCATTGGGAGTGTTCATGTCCTCTGCCTTGATGGCCTTGTTGACAAGGACCTGGAATGTTGCAAAGTCATGTAGGTTGAGCTCAGGACGGAGTCTAGAATTGAGTCCACGACAGAACCTCTCTTGCTTCTTTGCGTCGGTGGAGACTTCTTCAGTAGCATAACGAGCCAGTCGGTTGAACTCACGGCTAAACTCATCAACATTCCTTCTTCCTTGGGTGAGGTTGCAGAACTCCTCACGCTTGCGGTCCATAAGACCCTTAGGAATGTGGTGCTCACGGAAGGAAGTGCAGAATTCATCCCAAGATGCGGGCGGTCCAACGGGACGCATGTTCAGGAAGTTCTCCCACCAAGAGCTAGCTGTACCCTCGAGGTGGTAAGTGGCATAGCTGACCTTGTCGCGATCTACAACATGGCTTGCCTGGAGCTTCGTCTCGATGCTTCGAAGCCAGTCATCGGCGTCAAGGGGCTCGATGGAGTAACTGAAAACCGGGGGATGAAGCCGGATGAAGTCGTTCAGAGACACCAACTCGTTGCGCTGCTGAGTGGTGTTGCGGGCAATAACCTCCAGCAAATGGTGAGAGTCTCGGCGGTTCCTCTCAACCTCCATCAGAACCTGAGCCATCGTGGGTGGGGGTGGAAGGTTGCCTTCCTCCTGTTCATTCCCACGACCCTGGTTACGACCAAGCTGGCCACGGGTTCCTTGAGACATCCTGAAGGTGAAAACCAAAGTCGAACAGAGTTGATTTGAAGAGTCTAATCAAGGTATTGAAGTACTGGAAGGATTACAGAGCGAAGGAAGTAATCATCTTGACAACATGGTGATAAAAGCATACAAGCCATATATTCACAAGATGTCATACAAACCATACATCGTTTTAGTACAAGCACCAAGCTAATACAAACGTGATGAAGATGATACATCCTTCAGAGGCACTCTGACTTCCTATAAATTATTTATCTAAGCCTCTGGAACTTAGAACACCTTGCGTACAATATACTAAGATACTACTACATCCTCACTAAAGTAAGACCACAGGCGGTCTCACTCATCTCCATCTCCATGGTAGTCCTCGTAAAATTTACCCGCGTATCCTGGTAGCTGAAGGTGACCATCGGAAAACACGGAGGCCTGTGGACCCTGATATCCATTTGGGCAAGGATGGGGCCTAGGTTCAGCGTAGGGTGGAAGTGGAGGACCACGCGGTGGAAAAATGCCTGCAATCTCGGGCCAAGCAACTCGAGAAGGCATCTGCGTCCTCACAAGGTAGATAGCATCATACTCGACTGATCCAACACTCACGAAGGGTGCCAAGAGTGTCAGTGCTCGATGCAGACGAACACGGGTGGCGTGAAGCTCAAAACGGAGAGCGCGGGCATCACGATCTCGATCACAAGCAAACCTAGCAGTCATCTGAAGTACTGGATCCTCTGCAGAGTGGTCTGAGTAGAGTCCGGTGTAATATCCCTCTTCTCCTGGAAGTGCAGCAGGGATATAGCGGAACGATGTCTCTCTCAGCATAGTGTGCTCCTCTCTCAGCAGGGTAATACATGAGTATGCAGCATCCTGCACAGCCATGTTCTCAGTAATGCCAATGCCATGTCCAAAGTGGATAGGCTGAGTGACTCCATTGTAGTGCGGGTAGATCCTAACAATGCAGTGGAACTGGGTCTGGTTGAAGTCGTGGAACTGCTCCTCGACGGTGTACTCAGGATACCATTGATATCCCACAAAGGACATCATCTCGATCAACGTGGTGGGATGGCCACGCACACCGAGGCACCTGGTCAAACGAACAATCTGCCGAGGGGAAGATCTGCCAGCTGAAACAGAAAGAAGGAGTTTGCAAATGCATCAGATTATGAGATAAACCTGGAATGACTCGGACAGCATAACGGTTGTAATTGCAAGAAAAGACAATTTCTTACAACATGGAGACAGCACTTACATACGACGTAAGAAATCAGGAAGCCCAACCACTCTAAAAAACCGATCACAACTTTCCTACGGCTACAAGGAAGCAAACAATGAGATGTTCTAATCAGACAGAGGAGATCCTAGTCATATCTTCCCATAGAACAAGATGAGGGTGACTGAGAACTCAGAACGAAGGGGGTAAGGAGAAAAAAAAGAAGCCTTACGTTGTTCCCTTATATACCCAGAGCAACTATATAACTATAGCAAGCTAGACTCGACTTCGGCCAAGGCTGCTAGTCCTACAGTCAGTCCTGCTCTGATACCAAGTCTATCGGGACCCGGGGTTAGCGTATGCAAGTCCAGCTACGACATAGTCATATGGAGAGCCGAGAACCGTACCCACTTGTCTAAGCAGACAAGGCCAATCACAGAACGTTCTTGGAAAGCATCGTACGTGAGGGGCATCCCATCCAGGCCGGATGATCAACTTAGATGGGTCCTCATCATCCGCACACTAGTCTAATGATATGGGTGATGAACTCCCATATTCAAAGACAAGTCGCCTCAACCATACTATCGACTATCTCATAACTCTTACATAGACTTACTCCAGCCCGATCACTTAGTCGGGGTCTAGGGCGGGCTCGATCATACCACAAAGTGTGCACGAGACAGAGTCTCGAGCAATCGCATCACGATGCCCCAAGCTGCGCACATCTAAGGGCCACTTGGTGTATGAAAGACCTCCATCCAGATCACAACTAAGGTCTCGAAAACCCATACAAAGACATGCATGTTATAAACATACACGCAGCACCCATGCCTTGTATGAACAGTAGGTATCATTGCAATTCTCTACAAAGTATACATTTTATTGATAACTCTCACAGAGTGCACACAAAGATCACAAGCATGTGATCCAACATTACAACAACAAGCGGAAGAAAAGTATGTCTGAGTACAAACAAGTTTAACAAATGGCTTAAGAAGCCTTATTTAAACACAAGCCCTCCACGAGGGAACCAGTCGTCTGACTGGGACTAGACTAGCTTGATCTTCAGTCGTCGAGCTCGATGAAGAAGCCACCTTCGGGGTCAGTGGGTTCATCTAAAACATAGAATAAGCAAACGTGAGTACAAATTCGTACTCAGCAAGACTTACGTAGGAGCTATACTACTCATGCACATGTATCAAGGTAAAGGAAGGTGGGGTTTCACTTGCAGAAGTGCCAGCTTTGACTTGGCTAGTCCTGAACTACGAGTACCAGACTTGAGGTAAGAAGAGTACACGAGTCCACTACTTTCTCCAACCAATTACACCACTATGGTGCCTTCCTCGACTTCCCCATTAGAAAGCACGCCGTAGCACTCACACTTATCTTGGTGTGTTTTAGAAGTATCCGGTTCAAGTTATCTAATAATCAAGCTAAGATTTCCAAGAAGTCCATAACCGCGGACACGGCTATTCGAATAGTTTTGTTAACCCTGCAGGGGTGTACCGCTACACACACATGATCATCTGTTACCTCCTTTGTACTCGACACCATTCAAGGGGTGTCAGCGAGGATGCTCACCACAACTGTTACCTCATAGCCGATCTAGTCCGAGAAAGCCGCCTACCTGGGTTGGCTACCACTATCGTGAACCCGGCCGGTTTACCGAAGTGGACCCAGGTGATGTGTGCGTGGTGCGTAAGCCGGTCTCGGGTGAGCCGTTCTCTCACTTAGCAGCCAGGCCACAGACCTACCAGAACTCCGAACTATTGCGACATCTGGACATCGAAAGGGATGAGTTAATAAGTTGAGATGGGTCAGTGAGCCCAATGTGTGGTTGTACTCTTCATCTTGGATCACCACACAAGAACTCGGACTTAGGGCGGTGTTCAACGAGACAACCCACCGTGTACTCCTACACAGCCTCTCATCGTTCACCTTGTATTAGGGTAGATTCACCAACACTTTTCCACCATCATCATCATGATCACTACCATCCCGACTCACATAACAATAACATCATGGTATCACTCTAAGGATGCAATAAGCAGTAACAATTGCAGGGGCCACATGATATCAATCAACTCCTACATTTGCTAGGATTGTGGTTTGCTTACTACTGTGACAAATGATAGGTCATGCAAAGGAATGGGTTCATCTATGCGGTAGAAACGTAGCATGGTAATCATCCTATACAATGCATAAGCGAGACATGAGAGGGAAGTGGGATTTTATCGACATGATCAATGGGGGTTTGCTTGCCTTGCTGACGAGGTTCGGGTTCGGGGTCTTCAACGAAGGGGGCAGCCTCCTGTTCCGGTTCCACCTCTACTCGACAAACAACAAACAAGGTAGCAAAGTAAATACAATGCACAATCACATGGTTGAAGGTTGAAACTTGATGTATATTCTTTGATGTGTGAATCAATTCCATTTAAATGGAGTATATTGCAAATTGAATTGCAAATTCAAACTCCAATTTGTGTTCAAATTTATCCAAGTTAAAAATGACATTGTTTGATCAAGTTAACCCATTTTGAAATGTGTATGATAAGACTCTGATGTGTAATTGAAATGTAGCATGTTGCTATGGTTCAAGTTGCAAAAGTATTTGAAATGAATTTGATTTAATTCCATTTAAATCAAATAGAAAATGCTACTGATCACATTTTAAATTCAACTCAAACATGGTTGAAAGTTGGATATTTGGATAGCTTATTTTCTCCATGGTGTCTGCAATCTCCAGAGTGTATTTCGTTGAGGATGGCTCTACCTTATTTTTGTGAGACACATCTCTGAAAAACATCTGCAACACTCCTCCGATGTAACTCACCATTGATGAGTACAAAGGATTGGCTTCTCCTGATGATTTGTTTGGCCAACGTCTCATCTTGAGGAAGGATTCGTCGAGTCTTGTAATCCAAGTAAGGTACGAACCATGAGGGTGTAACATGAATTGCAACAACCAAAGACGGCTCTGGATCTGGCTCTGCTATGTCTTGCTCCGTTGGTGGTTGTACAGACAATTTTGTTAGAACATCCAGGAATATGTTTGGAGGGACCGGCTTTCAGTGAGAGCCGAGTCGGGACAGAGCATCTGCTGCTTCGTTTTCCCTACGGTCCACATGATCCACTTGGTATCCAACGAAAAATCCGGCTTGTCTTTGCACTTCTCGTCGATAAGCTGCCATTATGGGATTCTTGGAATCCCATTTTCCTGACACTTGTTGAGAAACAAGATCAGAGTCGCCATAGAATTGGATCCAACTTATGTTCATTTCACGATCCAGTCGAAGCCCATGAAGTAAGGCTTCGTATTCTGCTGCATTGTTGGTGCAGGTGAACTGCAGCTGCAGAACATAACAGAATTTTCCCCCTTTAGGTGAGGTAAGGACCACGCCGGCTCCTGACCCTTGGAGATGCCGGCTTCCATCGATGTGCATCGTCCAATATTTGGTGACTAGCTTCTCCGGAAATGTTTGGATTTCTGTCCAGTCATTGATGAAGTCGGATAACGCCTGGGATTTGATGGCCGTTCGAGGCTTGTATTTGATGTGATAAGCCCCCAACTCGATGGCCCACTTTGCAATCCTTCTCGGTTTAGGATGATATCTGCAAGTGGTGCTGAGCTGGCTACAGTTATGAGGTGCTCCTGAAAGTAGTGTTTAAGTTTCCGACTCGCCATGAATACACCAAGAACCAATTTCTGCCAGTGAGGATAACGTTGCTTCAATAAAGTCAAAACCTCACTAACGTAATAAACTGGTCTTTGCAGGGGGTGCTCTTTGCCGGCTCCCATACGCTCAACAACAGCCACGGCGATGACTGCTCGATTGTTGGCTGAGATATAAAGTAACATAGGTTCCTTTGGCTTGGGAGCCGCCAGGATTGGAGCCTGGGATAGTTTCTTCTTCAATGACTCTAGGGCCTGATCGGCTTCATCATCCCAGACAAATGTTTCTGATTTCCTCAGAAGTCGATACAGGGGGATTGCCTTTTCACCGAGCTGGCTTATAAACCGACTCAGAGCGGCTACACATCCTGTGAGTCGTTGGACTCCCTTTACTGAGGCCGTCTTCTGAAGAGTCATGATAGCGTTGATTTTCTCTGGGTTTGCCTCGATACCTCTCTCTGATATTATGTATCCAAGGAGCTTACCTGCAGGTACCCCAAAGGTGCATTTGGCCGGGTTTAGCTTCATCTGGTACTTGCGCAGATTTATGAAGGTTTCCCGTAAGTCACCGATGAGTGAGTCGGAAATTGGGATTTGATCACTATATCATTCACATAAGCATGCATGTTGCGCCCAATCTTCTCTTTGAGGCAACTCTGCACTGTTCGCTGATATGTGGCTCCCGCATTCTTAAGGCCAAAAGGCATGGAAGTGTAAAAGTAGATCCCGAAGGGAGTGATGAAAGCCGTTTTTTCTTGATCCTCAAGGGCCATCTTGATCTGGTGATAACCAGAGTAGGCGTCAAGGAAAAATAGGAGCTCACATCCCGCAGTCGAGTCTATGATCTGGTCAATACGAGGCAGCGCGAAGGGATCCTTCGGGCAGGCCTTGTTTAAGTCTGTGTAGTTGATGCACATGCGCTAGGTCCCATTATTTTTCAAAACGAGGATTGGGTTTGCGAGCATTCTGGATAGATGACTTCCATGATGAACCCGGCGGCAAGGAGCCGGGCTATCTCTTCCCCAATAGAGTTTCTCCTTTCGTCGTTGAAACGGCGAAGGAATTGCTTGACCGGCTTCAGTATTGGATCTATGTTTAGGTGGTGCTCAGCGAGTTCCCTCAGGACACCTGGCATATCAGAGGGTTTCCATGCGAAGATGTCCCGATTCTCACGGAGGAACTCGATGAGCACGCTTTCCTATTTATCGGATAAATCTGTCCCCATGATGAACTGTTGAGAAGAATCACCAGGGACAAAGTCAACCTTCTTTGTATCCTGAGCCGGTTGGAACTTGGGGTTGTTGTCGGGAGTCGGTTTCTTCATGCTTGTGGGCTCTGCCGGGTCTACCTTTTCTTGGTATACTGACAAGTCCTCTTTGGCGCGTTGATATGTCCCAAACATATCTATAATTTCTGCTTGCTCCATGCATGTTTTGTGTGACTTTGCCATGTTTTTCTTGAACTTTCATACACTTTTGAACCTATTTGGACTAACCTATTAACTCAGTGCACCGAGTTGCCAGTTTCTGTTTTCTGCTGTTTTTGTATTTCAGGTTTTTCGGCCATTAAAAGTGCTCCAAAAATTCCGGGAAAATGTATAAAAAATCAGCACAACAGAAGCTTCCAGAATCATCAAGTGATGGAAGGGGGGCCACCACCAGGCAGCCAGGAGGGCAGGTGGCGCGGCCCCACCCTGGGTCGCGCCAGGGACCCTCCTGACTGCCTCGTGGGTCCCCTCGATGCCCCCTGACGAGTGGGTGACCCCACGACTCCTACTAATGGGCCTACCCAGTGTCATTGAAGGCCCACGGAGCTACTGCCGGATTCACCTTGGCCCGCTAGATGGCACCGACATTGGGAGTCCTCGACTGACAAGGAAGGTGCAGGGACTTGTCGTACAAGCTAGGGTTAGATTACCTGTAATTGTAGATTGATTCCCCGAGACCTGGTCTACTATATAAAGGCCAGGAGGGGCAACGCAGAGGAGGGAGACATCGCCTGTAACCCTAGCCTAGAGCGCATCTGCCTTGGCATCCCCTGTGACTTCTCCACAATCAATATATGGAGCAGGAAGTGTATCCTCCTGTTTGCCGACGAGCTTATCGTCCAACCTGTGTCCTCTCCAACTAGCCCAGGGTCCCTAACCATGGGATTTGCCGGGGCCGATCCCCGACAATTGGCGCCGTCTGTGGGAACTACACAGGTTGGAATTACGATCTCGGCGGTCCCATCTTCAGCAAATCGCAACTCAAGGGCAAGAGCCGGACCAGACCCACTCGAAGGATTCAATGTCACGGCAAACATCTTCGTTGTCCCAGCAGTCTTGATCGAGTCGCAACCGTATCAGACCCAGTACAGTGGAGGCAACCAAACACGGCGTCAGCGACGAAGGAACCGACGATCCAGAAGACCCGCAAGGGACCCCTACGCTGGAGTCCCACTCGAGGAGGCGCAACGCGCAGCAGGAGACCCGCAGGTCTTTCGACGGCCCACCACCACCCGGGCACCCGCCGAGCATCACGACGATGGCTACGAGCCTGACACCAGCAACCAAGAATATCGCCGCCAAAGGAGGAATCGACGACCCTGCAAGCGAGGACAAACCCTGCAAGACGCACGACGCAGTCGAGGAGCCAAGGGCCGTCCGACGCACCGCCACGCGGGCACTCAACGACAGCCAAGACAGCGACTCGGAGACACTGGTCGGAGAATACTACGACCCAGAGCGAAGGCCGGACGAATTGGCCAACCTCATCAAGCACAAGGACACAATTCGAGGAATCGAAACAGACCCCCGATTCTACGAACACCCGGAGCATGTCTTCACAATCTCAAGGAGGAAGAGACACGGCGGGTCAAGCAAACTGACGGTCAGAGAACAGCTTGCAGGACCCTGCACAATTCACAACTTTGAAGACGAATGGGGGCGCATGAGATCCAACAACGCCCTGGGAGAATGCCGCTTGTTCAACGAGCTAGCCGATGACCTCAGGAACGAAAAACGCAAAGGAGTCAAGCGCGCTCGAGAGCTCGAGCAATCGCCGCCACCAAGCCCCGAAGGACGCCGCAACCCGCCGCATGGGCAGGTGCTCATGATACAGGAAAGCAGGGTGCCACAAGCGAGGCGTGACGCCTACACCCTGCAGGCTACAGCAACCGAGAACATGAAACCAGTGGAAACCTACCGACTGCACGACGCGGAGACCATCATCACGTTCTCGCAGGGTGACCACCCGCCAGACATACCAAGAACAGGACACGCGCCTCTCGTACTCGACGCACAAATCGGAGGATATGACATGGATAGGGTTTTCATGGACGGAGGCAGCAGCATGAACATCATCTTCGCAAGCACCCTGCATAAAATGCTGACCCCTCGATCGGTATGGAAGAAGTCAGGAACCGTACTAAACGGCGTAGTACCAGGAGAAGCAGCAACATCACTCGGATCAATCGAGCTTGAGTTTGTCTTCGGCAACCGACGCAATTTCGCCAAGCACGTCCTCGAGTTCGAGGTGCTCGACTGGCCATCTCAATACCACGCCATATTGGGACGACCAGCGTTTGCGCAGTTCATGGCAGTACCACACTACGCCTATCTCAAGCTCAAGATGCTAGGATCAACAGGAGTCCTCACGATCAACGGAAGCTTCATCAAGTCAGACCAATGCGACCGCGATTTTCACAAAATCTCCCACACACTAGGAGCGGACCAAGAACTGAGAGAAATAGTCATGGTCGTCGACAAGAAAATCTTCCCATTGGCAAGCCGCAGCGAGTCAAAGGAATATGGTCCTATCTTCAGCATCGACAGCGACACGGTCATGCACCAAGTACACCCGACGGACTGTAATTCCAGTCACGATACAATCACATGGAGAGCCGAGAACCGTACCCACTTGTCTAAGCAGACAAGGCCAAGCACAGAACGTTCCCGGTAAGCATCGAACGTGAGGGGCATCCCATTCAGGCCGGATGATCAACTGAGATGGGTCCTCATCGTCCGCTCACAAGTCTAAATGCTTATGGGTGGTGAATCCCATTCTCATAGACAAGTCGCCCCAACCATGTTATCGATTGGATCCTAACTCTTACATAGACTTACTCCAGCCCGATCACTTAGTCGGGGTCTAGGGCGGGCTCGATCATACAACAAAGTGTGCTCGTGACTGAGTCACGAACAATCGCATCGCGATGCCCCAAGCTGCGCACATCTAAGGGCCACTTGGTGTATAAAAGACCGCCAGCCAGATCACAACTAAGGTCTCGAAAACCCATACTAAGACATGCATGTTATAAACATACACGTAGCACACATGCCTAGTATGAACAGCAGGTATCATCACACAACTCTACAAAGTACTCTTTATAGATATACATATAGAGCATACAAAGATCACGTGTCTGTGATCAACATTACATCATACAACGGAAGCAAATTAGGTCTGAGTATAGACAAGTTTAACAAATGGCTTAGAGAAGCCTTGTAAACAAACATGCCCTTCCACGAGGGACCAGACTGCTATCTGGGACTATGCTAACTTAGTCAACGTCGAGCTTCATGAAGGTGACTCCATCGGGGTCCGGTTCTTATCTAAAACATAGAATAAGCAAACGTGAGTACAAAGTCGTACTCAGCAAGCCTTACCTCAGAACTAAACTACTCATGCTCAAGTATCAAGGTAAAGGGGGTGGGGTTTCACTTGCAGAAATGCCAGCTTTGACTTGGCTAATCCTGAACTACGAATACCAGACTTGAGGTAAGAAGCATACACGAGTCCACTACATCTCCAATCAATACACCACTATGGTTACTTCCTCGACTCCCCCACGAGGAGGCAAACCATAGAACTCACGCTTATCTTGCGATTTTTATGAGTATCCATTCGAGTTGTCTAATAATCAGGTACAGGTTCCAAGTAGTCCTTAACCGCGAACGCGGCTATTCGAATAGTTTTGTTAACCTTGCAAGGGTGTAAACTACACACACATGACCATCGGTTACCGCCAGGTCTCGCCACCGTTCAAGAGGTGAGAGCGAGGATGTTCACCACGACACTTCGCTCACAACCAGTCTATTCCAGGAGTCGACTATCTGAGTTTGTCTCCGCTCGAGAGCCCGGCCGGATCAACGAAACGGACTCAAACAATGTAGGTGACCGAGACGCCACCTCTGGCAGATGGTTTTCCTGCCTCACAGGTGCACCCACATATCTATATGATGCAACCATTTCCTTCGTTCTTTTTCTATGCACGTGTCAAATGGAAAGCTCGAACTAATGTGACTCCTGGACGTCGACATGGATCAAGGTACTAGGCCGAGAGGGGTCAGTGAGCCCAATGTGTGGTTGTACTCTTTGTCTTGGATTACCATACAAGAACTCGATGCCTAAGGCAGTGTTCAACGAGACAACCCACTGTGTACTCCTACACAACCTCTCATCGTTCACCTTGTATTAGGGTGGATTCACCGACACAGTTTCACTTTCATCAACACCATGATCACCATCATCCCGACTCACATCAAAAGCAACCTCATGTAACACTAAGCATGCAATAAGCTGTAACAGTTGCAGGGGTTTCATGATATCATACAACTCCTATGTCAGCTAGGATTGTGGTTTGCTTAATACTGTGACAAGATGATAGGCCATGCATCGGATATGGGTTCAATTATGCGGTAGAATCGATACAAAGTGATCTCCTAAACATGCATAAGCGAGACTGAGAGGGAATTGGGATTTTATAGACATGATCAATGGGGGTTTGCTTGCCTTGCTGACGAGGTTCGACAACGGTGTCTTCAACGAAGGGGGTGGCCTCCGGTTCCGGTTGCACGTCTATCGAGCAAACAATCAAACAATGGTATAAATTTATTTGCAATGCATCAAACACATGATCAATATTGAAATGGTGATGTTCTTGGTCACAAAGTGGTTACAATTCCATTTAAAAGAAGTCAAATGCAAAGTGACTTGCAAATGTGCTTCAAATTTGAATTTGAATTAAAGCCATAAGAATGATTTGCACTGTTCACCCAATTTTAATTGGTCAAACATGAAAACAGAGCCCATATTCATAATCCTTGGATTTTTCTGATATTTTTAGACATATTATTTGCTATATTTGGAGTTCATATGAATTAGTTATGGATTTCCCAAGTTTAAATGATTTTCTGGAATATTTTAAATCATTTCTATTTTTCTAGAATTCGATTTAATGCGCAGCATGTCGTGGGGGTGACGTCACGGGGGGCTGACCAGTGGGTCCACCCTGTCAGCCTCAGTGGTTAATCCCCCGGTTTGATTTAATTAAACAGGAGCTTAATTAGGGACAGGGCCCACCTGTCATTGGGCTAGAGGGGGTCATTAGGCACTAATTAAACCGGCCCGCCGGCGGTTAGCCGCCGGTGACCTGCAGACGCGGCGGAGGGCTCGCCGGAGTGGTGTTTTGGCCACGGGAGGGCACGGGGGAACCACGGGGAGGTGCGCCGTGCTCGCCCGCGTCGAGCTAAGCCACCAGGGGGTCTCCAGGGGCTCGGGGTTGACAGCGGCTTCAAAAGGCGCGGCGGCCGGAGCTCTGGAGAACGGCGACGGCGACTTGGTGCACGGGAAGCAGTAGGAGGAGGGAGAATCGACGCAGAGGCTCACCCTGGAGCTCACGGAGGCAACGACGAAGGCTGGGGCGCGCGGAGACGACGCAATTTGACGGCGGTCTTCTCCGGCTCCGGCGGGGTCTCGAAGAAGCTGGCGTGGGTTCCGGGCGTCCTCGGGCTCGATTAGTTGGGGGGTCCGGTGGAGACGGCATCGCTGGTTCGTCTGGACATCACGGCGAGCAACATGGAGGCCAGTGGCCGCGACTGGCACGACGGCGTGCTCCGGCTGGCTTCGGGGCGGCTCTGGAGTTGCGAAGAGGAGAGGGGGAGGAGGTCCAGAGAGAGGGGAAGAAGATTGGAGGCGACCAGGGCGTCTTCGTGGCGGGTTCAGGGGGAAGGGGAAGGCCTAGACGGCTCCAGGGCGGCGAGGTGGCGCCGTGCCCGCGCTCTGTCTCCATCGAGCTGCTTGGCTCGGCGGGGAGGTAGACGACAAGCGCCCCGGGCTGGGATGGGCCAGGCCAGTGGAGTTGGGCCGAAAGCCAGGAGTTCTCCTTTTCTAATTCTTCTCTGTTTTATTTTTCTGCCCTTTTGTTTTGCCCTGGTAAAAATACCAAAGCATTTTATAAAAATTCCCAATTACTTTTATAAATACTAGGTGACCAGTAGCTAGTCACACATGGAATTTGGGCATTTTTGAAATTCAATATATTTTGAATTTCAATTCAAATAGGGTTATTGTAATTTCCAAAGCCACTGTTTGAATATTAGAAAAATCCATGTGCATGGGATTGATCCCAAACCACTTTTAAAATGATCAGCATCATTTATAGGAATTTTTCAAACATTCAAATGATTTTTGAAAAAATATTTTTATCTGGCCATTTCAAATAATTTCTCAGGGCTTTCTACTTCCCCATTTTTGAATTTCTTTTGAAAAATTTTCATGATGCAAAGGCACAAACAAACCCTAGCACTTACCCTAGTTGGGGTTCTGACAACTCGCCCCCACTCAAAAGAATCTCGTCCCGAGATTCAGAAATCGTCGGGAGGAAGGTGGGGTACTCGGCACGGAGGCGGTCTTCTCTTTCCCAGGTTGCTTCTTTCTCGGAGTGATGTGACCATTGAACTTTAAGGAACTTGATCTTCTGACGGCGAGTGACACGCTCTGCTGAATCAAGAATACGAACAGGGTACTCTCGATAAGAAAGGTCATCTTGGAGATCAAGCGTTTCATGGTCGACTTCGCGGATGGGGTCCTTGAAGCAACGCCTGAGTTGTGACACATGGAATACATCATGTACTCGGGAAAGGTGAGGGGGTAGTTCAAGTTGGTAAGCAACTTCTCCACGTTTAGCAAGAATGCGGAAAGGTCCGATGTAATGTGGGGCCAACTTGCCTTTGATACCGAATCTTTGGGTTCCCTTCAGAGGAGTAACCCGAAGGTAAACCTTCTCATCAATATTGTAGCTCTCCTCTCTATGATGACGATCATAGTAGCTCTTTTGACGAGACTGAGCGGCTTTCAAAAGATCACGAACAATGCGAACTTGCTCTTCTGCTTCCTTGATCATATCCGGTCCAAAGAGTTGTCTTTCACCGGTCTCTGACCAGTTTAGGGGTGTTCGACATCGTCGTCCATATAGGAGTTCAAAGGGAGCCATGTTCAGACTAGATTGAAAACTGTTGTTATAAGCAAATTCGGCGAAAGGAAGAGATTTCTCCCAATTCTTTCCGAATGAGATAACACAAGCTCTGAGCATGTCTTCCAAGATTTGATTAACCCTTTCAACCTGACCGCTAGACTGAGGATGGAAATCCGTACTAAAGGATAGATGAGTTCCCATAGCATTCTGAAAGCTTCCCCAGAATCTAGAGGTGAAAAGGCTACCACGATCAGAATTGATCACCAAAGGAACACCATGAAGAGACAAAATTCTAGAGATATACAAGTCCGCTAACTGTCTAGCAGTTATAAACTCGCGAACGGGAAGGAAGTGAGCAACTTTGGAAAGTCTATCTATGACAACGAAGATGGCATCATTTCCTTTTTGGGTTTTTGGAAAGCCGGTGATGAAGTCCATACCGACCTTGTCCCACTTCCACTCGGGAATGGACAATGGTTGAAGAGTACCAGCAGGTCTTTTGTGTTCTGCCTTAATGCAACGACAAACATCACATTCGGCAACAAATTGTGCTATGTCTCTCTTCATCCGGGTCCACCAAAATCTCTGGCGTAGATCTCGGTACATTTTTGTGCTACCGGGATGAATGGAGAGGGGAGTGTCATGAGCTTCCTTAAGGATCAGTTGCTTTAGGTCTTCATTTTCAGGAACTACTAAACGATTTTCAAAGAATATCGTTCCATGATCATTTGTAGAGAAACATTTAGCAACTCCGCTAACAATGTTCTGCTTGATCTCTTGAATACTACTATCTTGTTTCTGGGTGGCTATGATTTGATCCTCAAGGGTTGGTTTCGCCACCAAGTTGAAAAGATATCCACGAGGAACAATCTCGAGATTGAGCTTTCGAAATTCCTCATGAAGAAGTGGTTGATACTGTTGTAACATGAGGTTGTTACAATACGACTTACGACTTAGTGCATCAGCCATGACATTGGCCTTGCCTGGGGTGTAAGAAATTCCTAAGTCATAATCTTTTATCAACTCTATCCAGCGTCTTTGCCTGAGATTAAGATCTGGCTGGGTGAATATATATTTGAGGCTTTGGTGGTCGGAATAAATCTCGCAACGATTACCAAGGAGGTAATGTCGCCAAGTCTTCAGGGCATGAACTACGGCAGCGAGTTCAAGATCATGGGTAGGATAGTTCTCTTCATGTGGCCGCAACTGGCGTGAAGCATAAGCTACCACATGTCGATCTTGCATAAGTATGCATCCTAACCCTTGCCGTGAAGCATCACAATAGATCTCGAAATCCCTTTTGGTGTCTGGAGGGGAAAGTACGGGTGTGCAGAAGTCAGTCTTCTTTTTAGCTCTTGAAAGCTTTCTTCGCACTTGGGAGTCCATTGGAATTTCTTATCTTTCTTGAGGAGTTCAGTAAGAGGCTTTGCAACTTTAGAAAAGTTCTCGACGAAGCGGCGGCAATAGCTGGCTAGGCCAAGAAAACTCCTAACTTGCTTAACCGATTCAGGTGGAGTCCAGTCAAGGATGGCCTGAACTCTCTCGGGATTGACTGCAACACCTTTCGCAGAAATCACGTGGCCTAAGTAGGTCACTTCTGGTAGCCAAAATTCACACTTGGAGAACTTGGCATAAAGGCGGTGCTCTCTAAGTTTCATCAATACCAGCCTTAGGTGTTGGGCATGATCTTCTTCGTTCTTCGAGTAGATGAGAATATCATCGAGATAAATCACAACAAATTTATCTAGGTACTCCATGAAGATCGAATTCATCAAGCGTGAGAATGTGGCGGGGGCATTGGTTAAACCGAAGGACATGACGGTATACTCGTAAAGACCATAACGAGTAGTAAAAGCCGTTTTTGGAATGTCCTCGTTTCAGATCTTGATTTGATGATAGCCTAATCTCAAATCCATCTTAGAGAAGACAGAGGATCCTGCAAGTTGATCATAAAGATCATTGATCCTGGGCAGTGGGTACTTGTTCTTTATCGTCGCTAGATTTAGCGGGCGATAGTCTACGCACATCCTTTCTGTTCCATCTTTCTTTGTTACGAACAGAACGGGGCATCCCCATGGCGAAGAGCTAGGGCGGATGAAGCCTTTTGCCAACGAAGCATCAAGTTGGGTTTTTAGCTCAGCTAACTCATGTGGGGCCATTCTATATGGACGTCTGGAGATTGGGGCTGTGCCTGGTATAAGATCCACTATGAATTCTACACACCTGTCGGGTGGCATTCCCGGCAGCGCTTCAGGAAAGACATCCGGGAAGTCACGAACCACCGGAACATCTTCAAGGTCTGGAAGTGGAAGCACATTCAAAGTATGCATCTGGATTTTAGAGCTGGGTGATGTGAAGTCAATGGTCTGGCCTGAAGGATGGGTGAGTTTGACTGATTTGGCTTTACAATCAAGGAAAGCATTCTGCCTTGATAACCAATCCATTCCTAGGATGACATCAATGTCCGAAGACTTGAGGGCTATAAGAGAAGCAAGGAATACTAGACCATCAATTGAAATTTGATTGCCATGGCTTACTCTATTAGTCTGCCACTTTGAACCAGGAGTTTGAATGATCATTGGAGAAAACATTTCTTCAAAGGGGAACTCATGACGAAGTGCATAACTCTCCGACATGAACGAATGAGAAGCTCCTGGATCGAAAAGAACGGAGGCGGGGACATGATTGACTGGGAGTGTGCCAAGAATGACATCAGAAGCAGCAGTGGTTTCCTCAACTGAGATTTGGTTCACACAACCACTACTAGTGGATGAAGGCTTTGCTGGAAAGGCGTTGGTGGATGATTTCTTTGGAGGTTTGGGTCGAGAATGACGTGGTGCCATCAAGACCTGAGGGCATTGACGATAGTAATGGCCTGGAAGACCACACTTAAAGCATACCCTGTCTGAATTGTTGGGAGTGGGATTGCTTAGTTGCACACCATCATTCCGGGGTGGAATAATGTGTTGGGGTGGATGGCATATATTTTGTGGTGGCCTCTGAAGAAGGTTTTCAGGTATGGCTCTGGTTGGAATCCAAATTCAGCGTTTCTGAGGGGCTGAACTTGAAGAAGGAGCAAGCTCAAGAGCATGCTTACGGGACTCCTCGAAAATTTCATTGCCATGCTCAGCTCTGAAGGATCTGTTGACTAAATCCTCAAAGGTGGCAAATTCGATGAGGTTGAGATCATGACGAAGGATGGGGCTAAGTCCCTTATGGAACCTTGCCTGCTTTCTGGCATCGGTGGTGATCTCATCTTGGGCATACCGGGCAAGACGGTTGAACTCTCTCACATACTCATGAATGGACATCTTTCCTTGAGTGAGATTGCAGAACTCTTCCTTCTTGCGCTCCATCAACTCATCCAGAATGTGGTACCCTCGAAAGGCAACACAGAACTCCTGCCAAGTCACTAGGTGACCATCTGGCTGCATAGCAACATAGTTCTCCCACCATTGAAGAGCAGCACCTTCCAAGAAGTATACCGCAAAAATAACTCGATCATCGGGAGCAACATGTGCAGTATCAAGCTTACGCTCGATGGAACGGAGCCAATCATCAGCTTCAAGGGGCTCAGAAGAACATCGGAATACTGGTGGCTTGAGGAGGATGAAATCCTGGATGCTCACAACCACATTGCAATGACGTGAGGTATTCTGCTCTATGAGCTCCAGAAGACGTGTTTGATCACGTTGATTCTTCTCAGCTTCCATCATAATTTCCGCCGCAGAAGGCGATGGTAGAGGTTCATCATCATTTCGATTCCGAACACGGTCTCGATTCCGACGAACAGCACTACGAGTTCCACCTGACATCCTGTGTGATAAAAAGTCAACAATCAGAACAGGTTGAATGATGCATTCAAGGATAACAAGACATGATGAAGGTGGAAAGATTATAATGCGAAGGCAATGATTCATAGAAACTTGGAACAAATCCGTCAGCATAACGGCTACACCGGGATGGAAAATGAAACAACCTCGAAGAAATTGGACAGAACTTCTTCAAGGAACTCAACAGATCGATGAGTCTGGACGACCACAACTATCCTACGGCTACAAGGAGGCAAACAACGAGATGTTCTAGTAAAGACATAGATGAGCCTAGTCCTATCATCCCGTAGAAAGGATAAGGTGACCCAGAACTCAGATTGATGAGGATAAGGAGAAAAAGAAGCCTTACGTTATTCCCTTATACCCAGAGTAACTATATAACTATAGAATGCTAGACTCGACTTCGACCAAGGGTTTGATAAGCCTACAGACAGTCCTGCTCTGATACCAAGTCTGTCGGGACCCGGGGTTAGCGTATGTAATTCCAGTCACGATACAATCACATGGAGAGCCGAGAACCGTACCCACTTGTCTAAGAAGACAAGGCCAAGCACAGAACGTTCCCGGTAAGCATCGAACATGAGGGGCATCCCATTCAGGCCGAATGATCAACTGAGATGGGTCCTCATCATCCGCTCACAAGTCTAAATGCTTATGGGTGGTGAATCCCATAATCGTAGACAAGTCGCCCCAACCATGTGATCGATTGGATCCTAACTCTTACATAGACTTACTCCAGCCCGATCACTTAGTCGGGGTCTAGGGCGGGCTCGATCATACAACAAAGTGTGCTCGTGACTGAGTCACGAACAATCGCATCGCGATGCCCCAAGCTGCGCACATCTAAAGGCCACTTGGTGTATAAAAGACCGCCAGCCAGATCACAACTAAGGTCTCGAAAACCCGTACTAAGACATGCATGTTATGAACATACACGCAGCACACATGCCTAGTATGAACAGCAGGTATCATCACACAACTCTACAAAGTACTGTTTATAGATATACATATAGAGCATTCAAAGATCACGTGTCTGTGATCAACATTACATCATACAACGGAAGCAAATTAGGTCTGAGTACAGACAAGTTTAACAAATGGCTTAGAGAAGCCTTGTAAACAAACATGCCCTTCCACGAGGGACCAGACTACTGTCTGGGACTATGCTAACTTAGTCAACGTCGAGCTTCATGAAGGTGACTCCATCGGGGTCCGGTTCTTATCTAAAACATAGAATAATCAAACGTGAGTACAAAGTCGTACTCAGCAAGACTTACCTCAGAACTAAACTACTCATGCTCAAGTATCAAGGTAAAGGGGGTGGGGTTTCACTTGCAGAAATGCCAGCTTTGACTTGGCTAATCCTGAACTACGAATACCAAACTTGAGGTAAGAAGCGTACACGAGTCCACTACATCTCCAATCAATACACCACTATGGTTACTTCCTCGACTCCCCCACGAGGAGGCACACCATAGCACTCACGCTTATCTTGCGAGTTTTATGAGTATCCATTCGAGTTGTCTAATAATCAGGTACAGGTTCCAAGTAGTCCTTAACCGCGGACGCGGCTATTCGAATAGTTTTGTTAACCTTGCAAGGGTGTAAACTACACACACATGACCATCGGTTACCGCCAGGTCTCGCCACCGTTCAAGAGGTGACAGCGAGGATGTTCACCACGACACTTCGCTCACAACCGGTCTATTCCAGGAGTCGACTATCTGAGTTTGCCTCCGCTCGAGAGCCCGGCCGGATCAACGAAACGGACTCAAACAATGTAGGTGACCGAGACGCCACCTCTGGCAGATGGTTTTCCTGCCTCACAGTTGCACCCACATATCTATCTGATGCAACCATTTCCTTCGTTCCTTTTCTATGCACGTGTCAAATGGAAAGCTCGAACTAATGTGACTCCTGGACGTCGACACGGATCAAGGTACTAGGCCGAGAGGGGTCAGTGAGCCCAATGTGTGGTTGTACTCTTTGTCTTGGATTACCATACAAGAACTCGATGCCTAAGGCAGTGTTCAACGAGACAACCCACTGTGTACTCCTACACAGCCTCTCATCGTTCACCTTGTATTAGGGTGGATTCACCGACACAGTTTCACTTTCATCAACACCATGTTCACCATCATCCCGACTCACATCAAAAGCAACCTCATGTAACACTAAGCATGCAATAAGCTGTAACAGTTGCAGGGGTTTCATGATATCATACAACTCCTATGTCAGCTAGGATTGTGGTTTGCTTAATACTGTGACAAGATGATAGGCCATGCATCGGATATGGGTTCAACTATGCGGTAGAATCGATACAAAGTGATCTCCTAAACATGCATAAGCGAGACTGAGAGGGAATTGGGATTTTATAGACATGATCAATGGGGGTTTGCTTGCCTTGCTGACGAGGTTCGACAACGGTGTCTTCAACGAAGGGGGTGGCCTCCGGTTCCGGTTGCACGTCTATCGAGCAAACAATCAAACAATGGTATAAATTTATTTGCAATGCATCAAACACATGATCAATATTGAAATGGTGATGTTCTTGGTCACAAAGTTGTTACAATTCCATTTAAAAGAAGTCAAATGCAAAGTCACTTGCAAATGTGCTTCAAATTTGAATTTGAATTAAAGCCATAAGAATGTTTTGCACTGTTCACCCAATTTTAATTGGTCAAACATGAAAACAGAGCCCATATTCATAATCCTTGGATTTTTCTGATATTTTTAGACATATTATTTGCTATATTTGGAGTTCATATGAATTAGTTATGAATTTCCCAAGTTTAAATGATTTTCTGGAATATTTTAAATCATTTCTATTTTTCTGGAATTCAATTTAATGCGTCAGCATGTCGTGGGGGTGACGTCAGGGGGGGCTGACCAGTGGGTCCACCCTGTCAGCCTCAGTGGTTAATCCCCCGGTTTGATTTAATTAAACAGGAGCTTAATTAGGGACAGGGCCCACCTGTCATTGGGCTAGAGGGGATCATTAGGCACTAATTAAACCGGACCGCCGGCGGTTAGCCGACGGTGACCTGCAGACGCGGCGGAGGGCTCGTCGGAGTGGTGTTTTGGCCACGGGAGGGCACGGGGGAACCACGGGGAGGTGCGCCGTGCTCGCCCGCGTCGAGCTAAGCCACCAGGGCGTCTCCAGGGGCTCGGGGTTGACGGCGGCTTCAAAAGGCGCGGCGGCCGGAGCTCTGGAGAACGGCGACGGCGACTTGGTGCACGGGAAGGAGTAGGAGCAGGGAGAATCGACACAGAGGCTCACCCTGGAGCTCACGGAGACAACGGCGAAGGCTGGGGCGCGCGGAGACGACGCAATTTGACGGCGGTCTTCTCCGGCTCCGGCGGGGTCTCGAAGAAGATGGCGTGGGTTCCGGGCGTCCTCGGGCTCGATTAGTTGGGGGGTCCCGTGGAGACGGCAGCGCTGGTTCGTCTGGACATCACGGCGAGCAACATGGAGGCCAGTGGCCGCGACTGGCACGACGGCGTGCTCCGGCTGGCTTCGGGGCGGCTCTGGATTCGCGAAGAGAAGAGGGGGAGGAGGTCCAGAGAGAGGGCAAGAAGATTGGAGGTGACCAGGGCGTCTCCGTGGCGGGTTCAGGGGGAAGGGGAAGGCCTAGACGGCTCCAGGGCGGCGAGGTGGCGCCGTGCCCGCGCTCTGCCTCCACCGAGCTGCTTGGCTCGGCGGGGAGGTAGACGACAAGCGCCCCGGGCTGGGCTGGGCCAGGCCAGTGGAGTTGGGCCGAAAGCCAGGAGTTCTCCTTTTCTAATTCTTCTCTGTTTTATTTTTCTGCCCTTTTGTTTTGCCCTGGTAAAAATACCAAAGCATTTTATAAAAATGCCCAATTTCTTTTATAAATACTAGGTGACCAGTAGCTAGTCACATATGGAATTTGGGCATTTTTGAAATTCAATATATTTTGAATTTCAATTCAAATAGGGTTATTTTAATTTCCAAAGCCACTGTTTGAATATTAGAAAAATCCATGTGCATGGGATTGATCCCAAACCACTTTTAAAATGATCAGCATCATTTATAGGAATTTTTCAAACATTCAAATGATTTTTGAAAAAATATTTTTATCTGGCCATTTCAAATAATTTCTCAGGGCTTTCTGCTTCCCCATTTTTGAATTTCTTTTGAAAAAATTTCATGATGCAAAGGCACAAACAAACCCTAGCACTTACCCTAGTTGGGGTTCTGACACGGACCCAGACAAAACAGTCCGCGTGTACGCCCACCTGCCAGAGGAACAAGTGACTGCTCTAGTGGCTCTCCTTCGAGACGAGTGGAAGATATTCGCCTGGTGCCCAGCCGACATGCCTGGCATACCACGCGAATTCGCAGAACACGCTCTAAACATCAAACCAAACGCGAAACCAGTGAAGCAAGCTCTGAGACGATTCTCGGAGCCCAAGCGTAGGGAAATCGGAGAAGAAGTCAACCGATTGCTCGACGCCCAGTTCATCCGAGAAACCAAGAAGGCCACCTGGATAGCAAACCCAGTGCTCGTGCCCAAGAAAGACACGGACGTACTGCGCATGTGCGTCGACTACGGGCCAATGAACAAGCACTGCCCGAAAGACCACTTTCCCCTGCCAAGGATCGACCAAATAATCGATTCGACTGCGGGATGCAATCTGCTTTCCTTTCTGGACGCATATTCAGGATACAACCAGATCAGGATGAAAGAAGAAGACGAAGAGCACACCTCATTCATCACACATTACGGTGTATTCTGTTACAAGACCATGCCCTTCGGGCTGAAGAACGCAGGTGCCACATACCAGCGGATGATGCAAGCCTGCCTAAAGGAGCAAATCGGGAGGATCGTACAGGTGTACGTAGATGATATCGTCATCAAGACCTACAAAGCAGACACGCTACTCGACGACCTGCGCGAAACCTTCGCAGCACTCAACAAATACAGGATCAAGCTGAATCCAAAGAAGTGCGCTTTCGGCGTACCGGCCGAGAAACTGCTCGGTTACATGGTCTCCGCCCGAGGAATCGAAGCAAACCCCGAGAAGGTCCAAGCCATTGCCAAGATGCGAGAGCCGACTGACATAAAAGGAGTACAACAGCTAACTGGAAGGCTCGCAGCACTAAGCCGTTTCATCAGCCGGCTAGGGGAACACACGCTGCCCTTCTACCAACTGCTAAGGAAAGGAGAAAAATTCGAGTGGACAGGGGAAGCCCGCCAAGCGTTCGCGGACCTCAAAAAGATGCTCTCAACTCAACCAGTTATAGCGGTACCCAGGGACAAAGAGAAGCTCTACCTCTACATAGCAGCGCGCAGCAGCGTAGTAAGCACGACACTCGTCGTCGAACGCACGGAAGAAGGCAAGGTCCAAAGCATACAGAGGCCAATCTATTACCTCAGCATACTACTGAACAAGTCCCAGCAGCGATATCCACACTACCAGAAGTTACTGATGGCCGTCATCATGACTTCACAGAAGGTATCACACTACTTCGACGAGCACCCGATCACCATAGTGAGCAGCGCCCCACTCGCGGACATCCTCAACAACCCAGGAGCGACTGGACGAGTCGCCGAGTGGAACATAGAGCTCAGCTCGCGAGATCTACAGTTCAAGCACCCAACAACAATCAAAGCCCAAGTACTCCCAGACTTCCTGGTCGAGTGGGCAGAGGTCCAAACACCAGGACCCCCGGATCTGTCGAACTCATGGTCAATGTTCTTTGACGGATCGAAAAGACAACAAGGAGCAGGAGCAGGAGTCATCCTACTCTCCCCAAAGGAACGAAGCTTAAGTACGTCCTCCAGATAAATTTCAGCCACGCATCCAACAACGAAGCAGAGTACGAGGCACTCCTCCACGGCATGCGCATGGCCAAAACATGCGGAGCCACCCGCCTCATCATCTACGGGGACTCCAATCTCGTCGTCCAGCAGGCGATGAGAAATTGCGACGCCCTAGCCGACAACATGGCAGCTTATCAGAAACTCTACAACGAACTCGAAGGGAGTTTCGACGGCTGCGAGCTCAACTACATCACCAGGGCCAACAACACAGAGGCGGACGAGCTCGCAAACATCGGATCGACTCGAGGACCAATACCACCCGGAGTTTTCCTGGAAAGCATCAGCCAAAGGTCCATCAAAACACCGGCGGCGGCACCCAAGACAGCCGAGGACGAAGGGGACGCAACAGACCCAGCGCAGGTGGCATCAGCAAGCCCGTCAGAAGGCACCAGCACCAGCACACCCGACGGCACAGCAGCAGACGAGCTCGACGGACCAGCCTGGGCAAAACCATTCCTTCGGTTCATAATCGAGGGAACACTACCGCAAGACGTGGCTGAAGCACGACGCATCAGCAGACGCTCCAAAGCGTTCACGGTGATCAACAGACAGTTGTACAAGCGCAGCATTGCGCAAATACTACAAAAGAGCATCGACGAGGAAGACGGCAAAGCCCTACTCCTCGAAATCCACGAGGGCACATGCGGGCACCACGCAATCAGTCGAGTACTCGTGTCCAAGGCATTTCGAGCGGGATTCTACTGGCCCA
The DNA here is from genome assembly GCA_950022295.1 of Bromus sterilis. Classification (NCBI taxonomy): domain Eukaryota; kingdom Viridiplantae; phylum Streptophyta; class Magnoliopsida; order Poales; family Poaceae; genus Bromus; species Bromus sterilis. The sequence goes on along the minus strand of OX465599.1, from coordinate 289,382,104 downwards.
CCGCTATGAAAAACGAAGAGGACATAGTGCGGCGCTGCGTCTCCTGCCAGAAATTCGCTAACAGACCGCACGCCCCGGCCTCAGAGCTCAAGACCATACCATTATCCTGGCCATTCGGCACCTGGGGACTCGACATGGTCGACCCACTCAAGAAATCATCAAAAGGAGGAAGGACACATCTACTGGTCGCAGTCGACAAGTTCACCAAGTGGATCGAAGCAGTGCCAATCACTAGTTCCACCGCCCTCACGGCCGTGAACTTCATCAAGTCAATTATCTTCAGATTCGGAGTGCCACACAACATCATCACAGACAATGGCACAAATTTCACAACTGCCGAATTCCAGAACTTCTGCGAAGAACTATGCATTAAAATAAACTACGCGTCAGTCGCGCACCCGCAATCCAACGGCCAGGTGGAGAAAGCAAACGGACTCGTATGCACAGGACTCAAGAAACGGCTCCTCGCACCACTCGAGTAGGCCGCCGGAAACTGGGTAGAAGAGCTCCCCGCAGTACTTTGGAGCCTACGGACCACGCCAAATACTGCGACCCAGTTTACACCGTTCTTTATGGTTTACGGGGCCGAAGAAGTACTACCACATGACCTCAAGTTCGGAGCCCCCCGGGTCACGGGGTACGAAGAAGAGGAAGCAGAAGAAGCACTCCAAGACGACAAAGACATAGTCGACGAGGCAAGAGACGTGGCCCTGTCAAAGTCAGAAGGATACCAGGACAAGCTGCGCACTTACCAAAGCAGTCGCCTTCGAAGTAGAACCTTCAACAAAGGGGACCTAGTACTACGACTGATACAAGAGAAGGTCCACAAATTAGCCCCCCAATGGGAAGGCCCATTCATAGTATCAGAAGTCATTGGAGGCGGCGCCTACAGGCTGAAGAACCCAAAGACGGACGAAGATGTGGGCAATACATGGAATGTCGCAAACCTGCGACTGTTCTACCCTTAGCATCAATCAGTTGGACATGACCGGCAACTCATGTAAATCACTCGACCGCAATAAAGCATATGTTGCCCAAACATTACCAGCTTTCAAAGCACTCGGGGGCTTAAGAAAAAAAACCCCGAGCCCTGCTATCGCCTACGCGATCTTACAGCACTCGGGGGCTTAAGAATAATCCCCCCGAGCCCTGCTATCGCCTACGCGATCTTACATCAAAAAGCACTCGGGGGCTTAAGAAGAATCCCCCCGAGCCCTGCTATCGCCTACGCGATCTTACAGCACTCGGGGGCTTAAGAAGAATCCCCCCGAGCCCTGCTATCGCCTACGCGATCTTACATCAAAAAGCACTCGGGGGCTTAAGAAAAATCCCCCCGAGCGCTGCTATCGCCTACACGATCTTACATCAAAAAGCACTCGGGGGCTTAAGAAAAATCCCCCCGAGCCCTGCTATCGCCTACGCGATCTTACAACACTCGGGGGCCTAAGAAAAATCCCCCCGAGCCCTGCTATCGCCTACGCGATCTTACATCAAAAAGCACTCGGGGGCTTAAGAAAAATCCCCCCGAGCCCTGCTATCGCCTACGCGATCTTACAGCACTTGGGGGCTTAAGAAAAATCCCCTCGAGCCCTGCTATCGCCTACGCGATCTTACATCAAAAAGCACTCGGGGGCTTAAGAAAAATCCCCCCGAGCCCTGCTATCGCCTACGCGATCTTATAGCACTCGGGGGCTTAAGAAAAATCCCCCCGAGCCCTGCTATCGCCTACGCGATCTTACAGCACTCGGGGGCTTAAGAAAAATCCTCCCGAGCCCTGCTATCGCCTACGTGAACTTACGTCAAAAAGCACTCGGGGGCTTAAGAAAAATCCCCCCGAGCACGCCATCGCTCACGCGATTCAACACTTGAAAATTGGAATCACCGTAGCAACAAACAGGAGTACCCCAAAGCTTTCACAAACGGCAACATCTACAACTTCGCCACAGCAAAATAAGAGGATTACTCCAGAAGATCATCACCGAAAGTTCATATCAGCCTACGTCCGACTCCCCGACTCGAACGTAGCCTCGGGGGCTACTCCCATCGGGAGCGCTAACGCGCACCCGATAGAATTTACGTCCAAAGGCAGTACGCCAGGAGGAGCCGAGCACATTTCATGCAGTTAAAGAAAGAAAAGACACAGCAGAAGGAGTCGACGACCCGGCATAGTCGAGTGCATAACGTTGGAAAGACTGGAGGCAGAACACTTTACTCAAACAGCCTGAAACACAACTTGGACACAAAGACTCAGTTACATTTGGATAGAAGGCAGCTCCTACTACAAGAGGGAGTTACCCAACGAATTATGACTTCTACATGTGTGCCCATGAAGTAACGGGAGGAAAAGGGACTCGTGGAGGATGTCAATGACATCACAAAAGGTGAAGCTCGACTTATTTCTCGATGCTCCACCAACTTCTTCTCCAGCTCCACGAGCTTCTTCAACCCCTCTGCAGCAGCAGCACCACCAGCTTCTTCTCCAGCTGCAGCCACACAGCCGACGAAGAAAAGCCGTCATCAGCCCTACGAAGCCTCTTGGCTCACTCGCTTGGTCGAAGGATTGACGTCGACGTCCTCGCCAGAGCTGACCACCAAGTCATCACCACCAGAGGAGCTCCTGGAAGACGGAGTCGAAGAAGAAGAAGGCGTAGCACCCCCTGACCTTGTGGAAACGTCGCTGCTTGACTCCTAAGCTTGCGGGTCCATGCTGTTGCCGCTCGGATCAAAAGCACGGACAGCAACAGTGCTCTCACCATCAAATCGACAGCAAAGAACATCGCCTTCACGCAGACCCAAACGGCGAGAAAACGAAACTCCAAAAAGATCCAAGAAAGACCAAGCGGGAACGGTCAAACTCCAAATCGACATAGGAGGGAGCTCGATCGCTCCCCTGAAGATGCAGAAGCAAGCCATCCAAACCAAGATCGACCACAATGGCAGAAAAAGAAGGAGGAAGAAGAACGCGAGTAGCACTAAGGCCACGAACGCGCAATAAGAAGTCATGCCGCCAAAAGCCCTCTGCAGAAGAAGAAGAAGAAGGTCGTAGCGGAGTGCCATGTCGACCGCCGCGTCCAGAACGAGGAGTACGTCCACCTCTACTACGACGGACGCGACCACGGCCGGAGCCTCGCTTTGGAGCCATGAAAAGTTAGTAAAAGGGAAGTAGAAGAGGAGACAGATGGAGGAAAGCAAACCAGGACGAAGCCAATTTATAGTGCAAGGAAGCCCCGACGCGGCAAGGCCAAGTGGTGCCCGCACTTAATCCAGGAATTAAAACTACGTCGACGCTTCAAAATCCGAGGCCAAAGATGCTCACCCACGGGGCGCGCTGTTCATACTACCATCAAATCACGCGCGTTGGAAACGCGCGCCTCAGGAACTTAACCGGCGCTACTCGTACGCCACTGAGCTCATCATTATGACCGGTCAAGATGAAAAGACGGTTCACTGCCAAGCATCTATGACAATAACCACACAGCGACGTGGTTATCCTGACAGAAAAAAAGCAGAAGACCAACCAACGTCTCATCACAAGTAAAGCTTATCAGGAGTGCCACCGAAACCCAGAAATTTTATCAGATCTTTTTCCATCAAAGAAAAAACTTCTCACTCCCATCGAGAGGAGCCCATCTCGAGCGCCCCCAGGTGCTCACTCATCTGAAGCTCAGCAAGGTGCTCGAGTGATCACTCGCATGCACTAGAGTTACAGATGCTCCCTCACCTATGGACCCACAAGGTGCTCGAGTGACCACTCGCACTCTTAAGAGTTTCGGGTGCTCCCTCACCTCTGAAAGAAACTCAAACAGCTTCCGAGTAATTACTCACAGAAGGATTCCTCGCCTGAGCACTCGAAACAAGCTCCGCGAGTGAGATGAGTGAACAACTCACTTGATGATTTGTTCCAAGTGGGTGAAATGCTATAAGGCTCCGCGCCTCAAAAACACACCTATTCCTGGAACCACGACACACTGTGCCCAGATGCCACGCAAGACCAGCGTGTAGGTAAGACCCCGCTGCGAAGTTCGGCCTGGCTGGGACTTGCCGAAGAGCGATTTCACTCCCAACCTTTCCATGCGCTGCACATGAAGTATAAAGTCGGGCGGACGCGCCTTAGGCTATGCAACCAACTGGCGGCAAATGAACACCGTAAGACCTGAAGCGGCCGGACTTTTGCTATGCTCTAGTATTCCAAGCTCATGTCGAGGGACATGGGTTTGATTGGGCGATCGCGGTATTTGCCACTAGCGCAATTCACTAAAGATCGATCCATCGACTCCTTGGGCCCTTTCTGCTTAGCATCCCTCGAAACAGGTTTTGTCATGGCCACCATGCTGCCAGCGACCGCGGGTGCACCGCGCATATAAGCCACGGACGTATGAAGACGAACTCGAGTCCCTGCGCGACTCTTCGAGTCACCCAGGCACTCGGGGGCTACTGACGAGGGGGTGACCCCACGACTCCTACTAATGGGCCTACCCAGTGTCATTGAAGGCCCACGGAGCTACCGCCGGATTCACCTTGGCCCGCTAGATGGCACCGACATTGGGAGTCCTCGACTGACAAGGAAGGTGCAGGGACTTGCCGTACAAGCTAGGGTTAGATTACCTGTAATTGTAGATTGATTCCCCGAGACCTGGTCTACTATATAAAGGCCAGGAGGGGCAACGCAGAGGAGGGAGACATCGCCTGTAACCCTAGCCTAGAGCGCATCTGCCTTGGCATACCCTGTAACTTCTCCACAATCAATATATCGAGCAGGAAGTGTATCCTCCTGTTTGCCGACGAGCTTATCGTCCAACCTGTGTCCTCTCCAACTAGCCCAGGGTCCCTAACCATGGGATTTGCCGGGGCCGATCCCCGACACCCCCCTTCGCCTATATTTACCCCTCGGGGTGGAAACCCGTAATATCGATCTCTTTCTCGCGAACTCCCCTCTGTACCGCCGCCGACGCCGTTTCAAGATTGGGGCTGTTTGGAAAATCTGCCCCGGCACCCTGCAGGAAGGAGGACCCCCCTTCGGGAGACCATCCATAGCCATGGACGCCTCCCGGATATGCCGTGAGTAGTCCCCCTTGGACCATGGGTCTGTGACCAGTAGCTATGTGATAAATCTCTCCCCCTTTTGTGCTTCCACTTTCGAGTTCTCGTGAGCTGCCTCACATGATCGAGGCATCTATGTAATTTTTCTTGTTGCTATACTGAGTTTGTTGGGATCTGATGGATTATGAGACTATGTTCAGATTGTGATGAGTAATATATTTTGTTCTTCTCTTTTATATTTTTTTCTTGAGTAAATTCTTGCATGTTCTCCATTGCGGTATTTGGTTTGGCAAGTATTTTATTTGCAACTCCAAGAGAGAGTGTTATGCTCGATTGTGGGTTCAGCCCCTTGATGTCTAGCTTGAGTGACAGAAACATGAGACTAGGGGATGTGCTGTTTCCACCATGGATAAAACAACGGTGATTGTACCTGCGGGTACAAGGATTGTTTACTTTACGCTAACTTCTTTTAATGCAGTTGTCTGTTGATTTGAGTTTACACTTTTGGTGGGATTCGCAACTTAATACCAGCGAGATGTTCTGGATAGATATCTCAAGGTGGATGATTCGTAGTAGATGCAGATGGATTTCGGTCTACTTACCTTGGCGTACTGCCCATTGCTTTTGAGCCATTCCTTTCTTTGCAGCATAGTTAGCATTGCGGTGCCTTCATAATCCTGTCAATTGCCCAACTGTGATTTTTTTACCTCTCTAGCACTTTTATCGTCTTTTGGGAGAGAGACATCACTAGTGAAAATCACGGGACCCCGGTCCATCTTCACATTATTGTTCACACCCTTAATTTACTTTCAACTTTTACTTTCCTTTGCACCTTTTATCTCTTGTGTTGATCCTTTGTAAACGACAAGGCCGGAGGAATTGACAACTCCTCTGTACTCGTTGGGAGCAAAGTTATTTGTTGTTGTGTGCAGGTCCACGATAACACCCTAGTCAGGAAGCAATTTCTGGCGACGTTGCCACCTACTTGTATCTCCTGAGTCCTACTGGTTCGATAACCTTGGTATCTTCACCGAGGGAAACTTGCTGCTGCACTGCATCTCAAACCTTCCAGTTGGGGTAACCAACAAGGGGCGAGAAGCCATCAAGAAAATTTCTGGCGCCGTTGCCGGGGACTCAAGTCTACGAGATAGGGGAGTTGCACACTATCTTTTACCTTTTCTTTTTAGTCTTGTTAGTTTACCTTTCAGTTTTTACATTTGTGTCCCTAATAAAAAATACCAAAAACACATGTTACCTTGTCAGTAGTTACCACTATGGCTGGTCCTTTTGCCTTTGGTGAGGCAGAAGTGCTTACCTTTACTCAAAGAGGTGGTGAAAGTTTGAAAGATGCTTGGTATAGAATTAATGATTCTCAAAAAAGAGCCACCAAGAAGCAATCCACTACTATCCTGCTTAGAAATTTTTATGTTGGGATTACTTCTTGGAATAGGTTTCTTTTAGACACTGCTATCAATGGGAACTTCATAGAGGCCCCAGTTTGGGAAGCCCTTAATGTTATTAAAAATCTTGTTGGAAGTCTCCCCATTGTTAGTATTAAGGAGGACATTACTTTAGATCACATTATGAGAAAACTTGAAAAAATAGAGCTAGAGATGCCAAGTATCGCTAGGGTGAATGAGTTGGATCGTAAGATTCAAGGGAATTTGAATAGGCTAGATAATTCCATGCAGAAAATTGTCAAAACTTTGGAGACTATCAAATCCCTTGATGAAAAGTCTTCTAGGATAGAAAAGATTTAGGAAGTTATTGAACCTTTAGGAACTACCTTTTCCTCAATCAAAACCAAAAAAGGATGAAACTCCAGCAAAGAACGAACCTAAGTCTGTTTACGTACCCAAGGTTCCCCGAGCTAAAGCTAGCACACCCAGTGCCAAGAGAGTTGAAACGGTGACAACTTTGGAGGAGACACCTATCTTTAACTTTAAAGAAACTCCAATTGATTTCCCTCCTTTTGATTTTATTCCAAGAAGCATTTTCATTCCTCCTTTATTTGAGAAACCCATTAAGACTAGTTGTACTATTGAAGAGCTTTTTGATGATCATGATGATGGTTCAATAGATGCAACTTGATCTTCTGCTTTTAAGCCTAGCTAATGGCTCTAAAGAAGCGCTTTCGGGAGGCAGCCCGCAACGAATTTAGGTTTTTCTTTTTGCTTTTTTTCTGTTCTTAGTGGTCTTGACGATTGTTACTACTGTAGCAACATCATTGTATCTTTACTTTTCAAGCTTTGTGCCAAGTTTAGCCTCAGATTGCAAGAAAGGTCAAAAGTTGGTGCTTGCTGTCCAGAAACAGATTCTGTCTGCTTGACGGAAAAAAATTCAATAAACCACCAGATCATCTTTTTGATCTGAATTGTGTTGATAGCATGATCCATACAATTAACTTTCAGGCGTCTGTTCAAAGTTTTTTGATTTGAGTTGCAGTAGTACCTCGAAAAAATTCTCCTTTCTCTGTTGTTCTGTTTTTCTCAGCTTCTGCCCCGGTTTTTCTTTTCGCAGTTTTGCAATCCTTAAGCTTGCTTTTTCTTTGCAAACTTTTTTGGGCAGGCAAGAGAAACAGTAGCTCTTCCTGGAAATCTTTATTTGTAGTAGAGGAAAATTATTTTATTAGGGTACTAACCTCTCTAATCAGCCTACAATGAGTTATGTATGAAGGGAGTTTTCAAGGCGCGATGGAAGATGATGAAAGAAGATTCAGGAGTGTCAAACGCTCAAGCTTGGGGATGCCCATGTGCACCCCCAATAAATATTCAAGGGGACTCAAGCATCTAAGCTTGGGGATGCCCCCGATGCATCCTCTTCTTCATCAACAATCATCAGGTTGTCCCTCGTTGCACTATATTTTTATCACTTCATGTGTTATGTGCTTTGCTTGGAGCGTCTCGCTCTTTACTTTTCTAGGTTTGTTTTGCTTTCTTTGCTGCAGTAACAAGTTAGACCCCAACTTACTCTTTTGTGTGGGAGAGATTCACGCTCCACTTGAACTAGAACTCCTCATAGGATTTGGATGCTTATTCTTTTAGCTGTGAGCTGTTCTTTTTCTTTTCTTAGCTACTGTTATGTTTAGTTGTAGTGCTTTAGTTTTTCTAGACCTTTTCTTTTGTCTTAGGTTGAACTTTCTATGGGTTGCATGTTTTATCTTGTTAGAGAGTTTGCCTGTTGCACTAAGTTTTGGGTCTTCACTGAAAGTAGGTAGTTAAAGTTGATGTTCTCTTTGTAGTAGTAACTTGCAATAGTTTTGAGGTATGGACTAGAGTAATGTTTGAACTTATGGTGTCAAGAGCTCTTGCCTATTAGTGATAGATGTCGTATTTTGGGCAATCCGTGTGTTTTTCGAAAACCAAAAAAAACCTGTTGAGAACTCTAGCTACTAGATGGATCACTAACCTCTGGAGGGTTCGAATATTAGAGTACACTCACGTACCATGAGTCGAGGATGCGCAAGGATAACCAAACCCCCATACACTCCTCCTCGGGGTACCTGTCTCTTTGTGAACCTCCTGATTAGATTGAGAGTTACCGATAATAAGTGCATGAGTTCTTCGGACTAATGTGAGTATTCGAAAGTTGACACTTCCACCCACCTATACTTTTTCTAGCCTCTTCGGTACCGTGCATTTCCCTTTCTCACCTCGAGAGTTGGCGCATACTTCGCCGGTGCATCCAAACCCTTGGCATGATACGCTCTGTCATCATAAGCCTCCTTATATCTTTCCTCAAAACAGCCACCATACCTACCTACAAGGCATTTCCATAGCCTTTCCGAGATACATTTCCATGCAACATCCACCTTCTCATGACTTGATCTTCATGTCATACATGCTACTTTCTTGATCGATGAGCCGCATGCTAGTTGGGCCTTTCCCTAATCATTGCTACATGACGCGCTAGTATCATTGCATATCCTGCTACCCTGGCAGAGGCATACATTTGCATCATGATAGTTACATTTTCTTTATGTGAGTACCTTTGTAAAGTGTGAAAGATCTCCTATATTCTTGTAAAATATAGAGTATTGCCCCTAAAGTGAGGAAAAGATCCCAAAGTGGAAAAAATCAAAAGATCCCAAATAGGACAAATGAGAGTTAAATAGAAAGAGCCATTGAGGCCACCAAAAAATAAAATAAAAGAGAAAAAGAGAAAAGAAAATAAAAAATAAAAAGAGAGAAGGGAGCATACTACTATTCCTTTTGAGAGATCCACACTAGTACTTCATCTTCTATCCCTTGTACTCCATAGAGATCATCATCATGCATATAGCTATGTGGGGACCCTTCACACTATAGAACTAGGCTTGTATATTCCAATGATGAGCCTCCTCAAACGAGCTCTAGGTCTTCTTGAGCAAGCAAGTTAGATGCACCCCCACTAGTTCCCTTGGAGAGCTTTTAGCTCACATGTGCATCCGTTGTATGGCAATCCCTACTCCTCACATCATATCTATCATACGGCCTTCTCTCGCCTATGATTGTCCTCATTGATGTGAGCCTTGCACACCTTTTTGTCTTCCTCCTCCACCTTCTTTCTGTTTCTCCTTTTAGGTGTCAACTTTCTTGATCACGCTCATCCATTGCATGAGTGCTCAAAATATCGAAAGGGAGTGGATCGGTTTGACTTGTACCTGGCTAGTGGTCTGGGGACGAGTCCAGATAAGAATCCAAAGAAGACCAAGTGTGAAACTTTAGTAGATAGTTGTTCTCAACAACCTTTTTTCTCTTTCTTCCCAGTCCCTTGCTTGCACGCAAACACCATTTGGAGACATTCGAGTCACGGACAGCGAGATCTCTTGCACCTTTTGTTCTTTTGTTACTTGTGTCAATGCTAATATAGACTCTTGCTTGTTAAGACTTGAATTGAATTGCATGCTTTGATTGCTTTACTTAAATGTCCTTATTTGGTTGTGTGGCATGTCAACACAGAAATTATGCTTGTTATCATTTACCTACTCGAGGACGAGAAGGAATTAAGCTTGGGGATGTTGATACGTCCCAAACGTATCTATAATTTCTGCTTGCTCCATGCATCTTTTGTGTGACTTTTCCATGTTTTGCTTGAAATTTCATACACTTTTGAACCTATTTGGACTAACCTATTAACTCAGTGCACACAGTTGCCAGTGTCTGTTTTCTGCTGTTTTTGTATTTCAGGTTTTCCGGCCATTAAAAGTGCTCCAAAAATTCCGGGAAAAATATAAAAAAAATCAGCGCAACAGAAGCTTCCGGAATCACCAAGAGAGGGAAGGGGGCCACCACCAGGCATCTAGGAGGGCAGGTGGCGCGGCCCCACCCTGGGCCGCGCCAGGAACCCTACTGACTGCCTCGTGGGTCCCCTCGATGCCCCCTTCGCCTATATTTACCCCTCGGGGTGGAAACCCCTAATATCGATCTCTTTCTCGCGAACTCCCCTCTATACCGCCGCCGCCGGCGTTTCAAGATCGGGGCTTCCTGGAGAAGCTGCCTCGGCACCATGCCGGAAGGCGGAACCACCTCCGGGAGACCATCCATAGCCATGGACCCCTCCCGGATATGCCGTGAGTAGTCCCCCTTGGACCATGGGTCCGTGACCAGTAGCTCTGTGATAAATATCTCCCCCTTTTGTGCTTCCACTTTCGAGTCCTCGTGAGCTTCCTCACATGATCGAGGAATGTATGTAATTTTTGTTGTTGCTATACTGAGTTTGTTGGGATCTGATGGATTATGAGACTATGTTCAGATTCTGATGAGTAATATATTTGGTTCTTCTCTTTTATATTTTGTTCTTGAGTAAATTCTTGCATGTTCTCCGTTGCGGTAATTGCTTTGGCCAAGTATTTTATTTGCAACTCCAAGAGAGAGCGTTATGCTCGATTGTGGGTTCAGCCCCTTGATGTCTAGCTTGAGTGACAGAAACATGAGACTAGGGGATGTGCTGTTGCCACCAGGGAGAAAACAATGGTGCTTGTACCTGCGGGTGCAAGGATTGTTTACTTTACGCAAAGTTCTTTTAATGCAGTTGTCTGTTGCTTTGAGTTTACACTTTGGGTGGGATTCGCAACTTAATACCAACGAGATGTTCTCGATAGATATCTCAAGGTGGATGATTCGTAGTAGATGCAGATGGATTTTGGTCTACTTACCTTGGTGTACTGCCCATTGCTTTTGAGCCCTTCCTTTCTTTGCAGCATAGTTAGCATTGTGGTGCCTTCATAATCCTGTCAATTGCCCAACTATGATTTGTTTACCTCGCTAGCACTTTTATCTTCTTTTGGGAGAGAGACATCACAAGTGAAAATCACGGGACCCCGGTCCATCTTCACATTATTTTTCACACCCTCAATTTACTTTCAGCTTTTACTTTCCTTTGGACCTTTTATCTCTTGCGTTGATCCTTTGTAAATGACAAGGCCGGAGGAATTGACAACTCCTCTGTACTCGTTGGGAGCAAAGTTATTTGTTGCTGTGTGCAGGTCCACGACAACACCCTAGTCAGGAAGCAATTTATGGCGATGTTGCCACCTACATGTATCTCCTGAGTCCTACTGGTTCAATAACCTTGGTATCTTCACCGAGGGAAACTTGCTGCTGCCCTGCATCTCAAACCTTCCACTTGGGGTAACCAACGAGGGGCGAGAAGCCATCTCGCGTGTCGACTCGGCAAATTTGACATGTTGTTCGTCACACTCCACTGCCCTGGACCGACTTCCATCGACTGTGATTGGGCCATTAGGATCCGGCATCTTTAGTTTTAAGTAGACATAACATGGCCAAGCCATGAATTTGGCGTAAGCCGGTCTGCCTAAAATGGCCTGATATGGGCTCTCGAGTTTTACCACTTCAAAGGGTATGAGCTCGGAGCGGAAATTTTTGGCGTTTCCAAAAGCCGTCTCCAGGTAGATCTTGCCTATCGGACGTGCTGACTTGCCCGGGACTATTCCGTGGAAAACGGTGTTGGAGGGTTGCAGCTGTTTTTGGGTCAGCCCCATCCTGCGGAAAGTTTAGTAGTAAAGGATTTTGATGCTGCTTCCTCCGTCCATGAGCACTTTGTCAAGTGTATACCCTCCAATTTGTGGAGAGACTACTAGATCCAGGTCCCCCAGGTTATCCACCACCAGGGGGCTGATCATCCCTAGTCCAAGTGATTGGCTGTTCTGACCAATTAAGCCACCTGGGCCCAGCCGGCTCTGTAGTCACAGCCATAGCGGCTCTCCGTTGTAGCTTCCTATCCCTCCTGCAACTGCTGGTGGTGAAAACGTGATATGCTGCACGGTCATGGACTTGTTTTGGGTTTACTTGGAATCCAGCAAGCCCTGACTGATTTTGCTGGGCCCCTCCTCCGGGTCCTTGGTGTTGAGGCATTGCACCGGCTCCTTGGTAGCCAGGATTTTGGTTGTTACCGTTCTGGCCGGTTCCCCCACCTGACCCGGGAGGTCCTTCGTTCCCACACTGTGCGAATTCTTTCATGAAATTGTAATCTTCCCAGGTGTGAGATACGTCCAAAATGCATCACTATTTTATATAGTAATTCTTTCTTATTCATTGATATATTTCATGTTATTATGCTATTATTATGTTGTTTTGGCTTATTTTACATAGTTTGCAACTTTCCGGTGCCGAAGCAGCAGACGCAGGATTCGGCGGTAAAAAGTGGACGTTGAGTTGCTGAAGAAGAATACCTCCAAATTACCTGAAAATCGACGGAGGCTATTTTCTAGAAGTATCACGAAGACATGCAAAAGAGCTACCAGAGGAGGGCCATAGGGTGCCAAGGCGGCCACCTGGCGCGGCCCCACCCCTGGCCGCGCCGGGAGGGCTCCTGGACCCCCGGGGCCACTACCGACTCCCCCCTCTGGCCTATATAGTCTTCGTCATCCAAAAACTCTAAAAAAGAGAGAGTTTCCGGAGTTCCGCCGCCGCTCCGTGGCGGAAACCTACAGAGAAGAAAATCCATTTCTGGCGGGTAGATTCCGCCGGGGAGATCACCTCCCGGAAGGGGAGATCATCACCATCGTCATCACCATCATCACGGGCATCATCGAGATCATCATCAACATCATCCCCATCATCAGCACCATCACCACATCCATCGTATCTCATCTCACAATTGCAACTCATGTTGTAATCCGTACTATCTATCCTCTCTACTCTATCGGTGTTGATTACTACTTTGTGGTGAATGCTATTGAGTTTTGTTGGAGAAATATTATTGTGTTCAGATTGTTTATCATCTATTTATCCCCACTGATCATGATCTCTTTTATGTCTTGTGAGTAGTTACTTTAGTTCTTGAGGACATGGGAGAAGTCTAGTTGCTAGTAGTCATATGTGTTGGATATATGCTCTAGAGGCAAATAATATATGATTATTCCAATATATCTAAGCAAGTTCCTAACCAGTTTCATACCGTGCTAGAACTGTGTCAGTGAAACAATGATGCAGGTGTGGTATAGAAACCCCCAGAGTTCCTAGTTAGCCTCTACATCGATAACTAGTTCATGGTCAACATGATGGTCGTGGTTTCGCGATCATGGACAATTAAGTCTCTTGACTATGAGGTCACCTCACTGGTTAAGTGACGTGATGAACATTACCCAAAGTAAGCATTACAGCATGATCAAATCTTTTGAAGGTTCAGTGTTGTAATTACAGAACGTGGTAGACCGTTCCTTTGACCGTGAGTACGTGCATAATTGCTATCTTCCCGGATGCTTTGACCTACATCCCACCACCTGACTGAAATATGCGGGTCATAACTGTTTTATCTTGGGTATTCCGTGGAGATATGTTGAGGAGTATTGTTTAAAAGAGCGGGATTTGTCAATCCATATGATGGATAGATACTCGGGCCCTACTCGGTGAGATTCGATCCATAAAGCTGCGCAGCGTGTGACTAGGTCACGGGGATGAATATCACGGGAACGAGTGAATAAGGATTTGTTTAGAACGTGGTTGAACCAGACATAGGATGTCATTGATCGAATCTCGGAACAATCCAGTATCGCTGACAAAGGGAATGTTATACGGCGTAAGGTCCAATCGGTGTTGATATCCGGAATGCACAGGGGTCATTATGGGCAACCAGGTCCCACTGATGATCATTGACCGTAGCGTCATCTCTGTCATGACTGGAGTGTTCTCGGACCGTAGGGTAACACACTTAAGGGCTCGATGAAATCGGAGACCTTTTCGGAACTATCGGAGTTACCGGAGAATAAGAGAGAACTCCGAAATCATTTCGGAGGGGAGACGGAAAAAGTTCCGTGGTTCTGAATTGTTCGGAAAGTTATTTAGATATGTTTTATTTTTTAATTAATGAATTAAATATTAAAATATAATTTAAATAATTAATGGAATAATATATTTTTTGGTTTTTATTTTTCTTTAAGAAAGAAGAAAGAAAAAAAAGAAAAAAAGAAAAAAAAGGGGGTAGTGGCGCCATGGGCCTTGGCCCACTTGGGCCACTTGGCCATGTGGGTGGCCGGCGGCCACTAGCATGCATGCATGCGTGCCCTAGCCACCATGCACGCATAGGGCATGTGGGATTAGTCCGACATTGCCTGCGGAGGCTACCGCGTAACGCCCTTTGCCCCTATATATAGATGTGGTGGGTAGCCTTTTTCAAGACAGAAAAATTCCAGAAAAATTCCTGATAAATTTTGTAGATCTCTCTCTCCCTATTTCTCCCTCCTATGAGCGGACTCCCCTTGTTTGGAGTCTGCACTGGGTTGGGGATGTCTCCACTATACGCACGCCGTCGTGCTGCTGAAACTCTGGTTCCGGAGGTTTGCTTCCGCCACCTCCGCTAGATCGGAGAACGGAGGTCGTCATCGAGTCTTGTATGTGTGCGAGTACTACGAGGTGCTACACGTGTGGCACTACACCCATCCGGGTGCTCAACACAGCCAGGGGGCTGTGAACCTTGATCGGCTACATCAAACACGTTTGCGGGAACGTTTCCCAAGCAACGGACTACACCCCGAGGTATGTTATTTCTGCACTCCTTTCCGTTACAGTAATACGGCTAGCTAGATCTTGGCTTATGGGAACGCTAGTTAGAAAATTTTGTGTTTTCTGCTGCGAACCCCAACAGTGGTATCATGAGCTAGGTCTATGCTTAGTATTACTGTACGAATAGAACACATCGGGGATGTGGGCGTTGATTGTATGATTGTTACCCTCCCACGTGTACTTGTTCACATCTGTGGCATTGTTTGATGAAGCGGCCCCCGGCCGACCTTACGCGTACGCTTACGCGAGACTGGTTCCACCCTTGACATACGGCTTGTACCGTATAAAGTGGCTGGGGGGGTGTCTGTCTCTCTACTTTAGCGGATGTGGCATTTGCAACGGAGGGCCCTGTGCGGGTTGTAATAGAGACAATCGTATGGTTGACGTTGTGGTTGACTCGTAGGTTAAAACCTGTTTAACTATCAAAGCCCTAGCAGCCACGTAAAACTTGCAATATACAACTAGACCGTCTAAACCTTGTATTGCTAAGTGGGGCATATCATTCGTTTGTTTGTGATGTAGCGATAAATTTGCTATGTGTTACTAGTAAGTAGTAATCGTCATCATAAAACAAACTAAAATGGAGACACTGTAGACTTAGTGTTGCCATAGCTCAGACATCTTAAAACTTGCTAGTATAAGATACACGACGGTAGCATGTGATAAGATGATCCCATAAGAAAGCCAAACACAAGTATTCTACCGAAGTGTGCACCGCCTGGAAGGTTCTCCCATATGGCTTGATACTCCGTACATACCGGAGTTGTCCTACATATTCAATGGAGTTCGCATGAGGTTGGGTTCGGCAAGCCTGGCATATGAAGATATGGCCTTGCTGAGCAGCATATAACATGGAGGTTAATTTCGCGAGCCTAGCATATGCAGATATGGCCTCGGAATACTAGAGATCGAAAGATCGAGCATGAGTCACAGTACATATAAGATAATGTGATCGCACAAGTTGTTGTCTACCTTTGAAACTGACCCGTCGGCCGTGTGATATTCGAGGTCGGGCAGTGAATCTGGATCATGTAATCACTAAAACTTCCTAGGGATGAATTGTTTTAGTGCGAGCTCATTTATAATATGATTATATGAACTCATTGTTGTGAACTAGTCTTAATTGTGTTCCTTGCAATTATGTTTGTAGAAAATGGATAATACCCAGTACCTTGAAATAGTTTCCTTCTTACATGGTTCAAAACTTAAAGAAAATGGGTCAAACTTCATTAGTTGGTACTTACGCCTTAGAGCCGTGCTCAAGAGAATCAACCTTTTCATTCTTAACCAAAGAGCATGTGGGAAACCCTCCAGCAAACGACATGGATGCACAAGCGGTGATTGATTATCAGTATCGTCGAAGGACATATGCCATAGCTAAGGGTATCATAGAAACTAGCATTCCGCAACCTTTGCGTGAGGAGTATGCTGATTTGGATACATGTGATATGATCGATGAGCTGAAGTCATCAAACTTGCATCGGTTTAGAGTTGCCAGATTTGAGTTAGAAAGTGAGTTTCTCTCTACAAAGATGGAAGAAGGCTCTTGCCTGAAGGCACACTTGGCCAAGATGCATGAGATACATTTGAGCCTCGTAGATTACTTTGACTATGGAACCACACATGAGTCTGCGATATATACGGTGTTACACTCGCTTCCACCAAGCTATACAGACCATGTCCATGGTGATATGGGGTGGCCCGATCTTCTCAGTAAGCGAACGGTGAATATGAGGGCGATGATAGATAACTTGTATGTAGCCGATGAACTCTCCTTGCTAGATCCCTGTTGCCAATGCGACAGCTCTCTACCCTTTGGATATTCACAACTTCACACACTTGCGCAACGTAGTCATCGACCACCAGACGGTAATTTGCAATCTACTAATTCCCAGTGGAACAACAGGTCACACAAAACTTGCAGTAGCAACACTTCAGATCGATACGAATTTAAGTATATGATTCAAGATGAAAGCTTGGAGATATTCTCAAGAACTAGGGTTTATCTAAATGTGGTCTGACCTAAAATCACGTAGAGGGTCCTACATTTATAAGCTAGGGTGTCCAAATGGGGATACATGGGCCGCGGCCCTTAATTCTGCACGCAGGCATCGGGCAGGTCGGACGGTCCGACCTGTAGCTCGGACGGTCTGGCCTCAGGACGGACGATCCGGCCTATAAGTCGGACGGTCCGACCTAAGCAGTAAATGCTACTGATGTTTAGCGTCGTAAGTCGGACGGTCCGGCTTGGTACTCGGACGGTCCGGGCCGAGGTCGAACAGTCCGACTTGCAATCCGGTCGTCCGACGTCTTCAGCACTTCCTCCTTTTGCTTCATCTTCTCGCGACTCTTTCCTCGTGCAACTTGCCCTTGTTCCTTCTCTTCCTCTTGTATAACTCCTTGGTACCTGATAACACATATATACGAGGACTTAGGCAGTATAAAATCCTCACGAAGTAAAACATCAGATTCTATGAGGAATAAGTTCACCTGTTGTTCTAGTAGCTTTGCACGAGCTCTTGTAATAGGTCCAATTCTGATTTCATTGGACTTAATCATCATTGGTTCTTCATTAGGTGTTTGAGGTGCAAGGGTAGTAGGGATGTCCTCATCATCTCCCCCCCCCCTTCAAAAGGCGTCGACCTCGACGCTCCAAGGTCATCTCCATCGTAGGGTGACAAATCAGCAACGTTGAAACTGTTGCTAGCACCTCCAAACTCAGCAATGGGAATATCAATCGAGTAGGCATTGTCATTGATCTTGGCGAACACTTTGTAAGGACCAGCACCACGTGGCTTCAACTTGGAATTCTGCATCGCTGGAAACCTGTCCTTGCGCAAATGCACCCAAACCTTATCTCCAGGCTGAAAAAGAACTTCCTTCCGTGACTGGTTCCGTGCAGCAGCAACGTTCTTGCCTTGCTTCTCAATAGGCTCTCGGGTTTTCTCATGAATCTGCTTCACATGATCTGCTCTTTTGGATGCCTCCATATTAATTCTTTCCTGCAATGGAAGAGGCAACAAATCAAATGGTGTAATAGGCTTAAAACCATACACCACCTCAAAAGGACAAAGCTGAGTAGTAGTGTGTACTGCCCTATTATAAGCAAACTCAACATGTGGCAAACAGTCCTCCCATTCACGCAGAGTTTTCTTGATCATAGTGCCCAACAATTGTGACAATGTTCTATTCACCACCTCCGTTTGACCATCAGTTTGAGGATGACATGTAGTGCGGAACATCAACTTTGTTCCTAGATTTCCCCAAAGTGTATTCCAGAAGTAGCTCACAAATTTCACATCCCTGTCAGAAACAATTGTCTTGGGCACTCCATGCAAGCGTACAATCTCCCTGAAAAACAGATTAGCAACATGCGACGCATCGGCGCTCTTGTGGCAAGCAATAAAGTGTGCCATCTTAGAAAATCTATCCACTACCACAAATATACTATCATGACCATGTTTAGTACGTGGCAATCCTAACACAAAATCCATACTAATATCTTCCCAAGGTGTGGTAGGAGCCGATAGTGGAGTATACAAACCATGAGGCTTCAACTTGGACTTTGATGTGTTGCATACAATGCAATGAAGAACAAACCTGTCCACATCATGCCTCATCCTGGGCCAATAAAAATGATCGGCAAGCACGAGTAGCGTCTTCTCACGCCCAAAGTGACCCATGAAGCCTCCAGCATGTGATTCCTGCAACAAAAGCAAACGTACAGACGATTCTGGAACACAAAGTTTGTTAGCACGAAACAGAAATCTATCATGTATGTGGAACTTGTCCCATGTGTTTCGAAGCACACACAAACGATATGGTTCAGCAAAATCAGGATCAGTTGCATATAAATCACACAAGCTCTCTAAACCAGGAATTTTAACATCAAGATGTATCAATAACATGTTCTTCCTAGATAGAGCATCAGCAACCACATTATCTTTCCCTTTCTTATGTTTAATGATGTAGGGAAAAGACTCAATGAACTCAACCCATTTAGCTAAGCGCCTATGCAAGTTAGATTGCGCCTTCAAGTATTTCAAAGCTTCGTGATCAGAATGTATGATAAATTCTTTTGGCCACAAATAATGTTTCCAAACCTCAAGAACTCGAACAAGTGCATACAATTCTTTGTCATAAACAGGGTAGTTCAATCTAGCACCAGAAAGTTTCTCACTGAAATAAGCAATAGGTCTACCTTCTTGCATCAACACACCACCAATGCCTATACCACTAGCATCACATTCAACTTCAAATTGCTTAGCAAAATCAGGTAATGCAAGTAAAGGTGCAGAAGTAAGCAAACGTTTCATCTCATCAAATGCAAGATCTTGGGCAACACCCCAAACAAAAGGTACACCTTTCTTAGTCAATTCATTCAAAGGTGCAGCAATAGTACTAAAGTCTTTCACAAAACGTCTATAAAAACCAGCAAGACCGTGAAAACTTCGTACTTGGCTAACATTCATGGGAGTAGGCCAATTTTGAATTGCCTCAATTTTAGAAGAATCTACTTCTACCCCATGCTTAGAGACAACGTATCCCAGAAATATGACTTTATAATTTGCAAACGTGCACTTCTCAAGATTAGCATATAATTTAGCATCACACAACACTTGCAAAACCTGGCTAATATGATCAGCATGCTCAAATTCAGTGCGGCTGTAAATAAGTATATCATCAAAATACACAACCACAAAACGACCAATAAACTCCCTCAAAATATGGTTCATTAATCTCATGAAAGTACTAGGAGCATTAGTAAGACCAAAAGGCATAACTAACCACTCATATAAACCAAACTTAGTTTTGAAAGCAGTTTTCCATTCATCCCCTTCTTTCATCCTAAGTTCATGGTATCCACTACGCAAATCAATTTTAGAGAAAATAGCAGCACCACTCAATTCATCAAGCATATCCTCTAAACGTGGAATAGGATGGCGATATCGAATAGTGATATTATTTATAGCTCTCCAATCTACGCACATACGCCATGTACCATCTTTCTTAGGAACCAAAATAACAGGCACAGCACAAGGGCTAAGACTGACACGAATATACCCTTTATCCATAAGTTCTTGTACTTGTTGTTGAATCTCCTTCGTCTCTTGGGGATTGGTTCTGTATGGTGCCCGGTTGGGAAGTGTAGAACCCGGTATAAGATCAATTTGGTGCTCAATACCACGTAATGGTGGAAATCCCGCTGGTACCTCCGCCGGAAACACATCATCAAATTCCTGCAAAACATTAGACACACCAGGAGAAAGAGGATGATTATCATTAGAAAGCAAGACCTCGCCTTTGTACATAAGCACTAGTGGCATGGCTGTAGGATCCTCACTAAATTATCTCATGTCTTCTTTGGTGGCTAATATAAGCAAACTAGACTCTCTCGCACTTTTCGTTATAGAATCACGCACAGCTATTACATTGTTCTCTCGTGTGGGTCCTAAATTAACCTCAACTTTCTGACGAGACTCATTCACAATTTGCTGTGGAGACATAGGATGGAGAGTAACTTTCTTGCCCTTGAACTCTAAGTGATATGTATTGGCTCGGCCATTGTGTTGCACATGGCGAACATATAACCACGGCCGACCCAATAGAAGATGGCAAACTGTCATAGGAACCACATCAAAATCAATGGAATCCTGGTATGGGCCTATCTCAAAATTCACGCGCACCATATGATTCACCTTCATCTCACCACTGTCACTCAACCATTGGACATAATATGGATTTGGGTGAGGTAAGTATTTCAGATTCAGCTTGGCACATAACTCCTTGCTTGCGAGGTTGCGGCAGCTACCTCCATCGATGATCACTTTGCAAGCTTTGTTGGGACCAACTAATGCCTTGGTCTGAAATAGATTACAGCGCTGAGAATCAGCATGTGGCTACACAGTGAGAGCACGTTGTGACACAACAATAGTAGGAGCAGGAGACAGAAAAGCATCCATGCCTTCTTCACTGTTGTATCCTTCGTCATCAAACGCGGCTGGGTCTTCATCATCACCGGTTTCATACTCGCCAGTTTCTTCATTAATGAACATGACCTTTCGGTTCGGGCAATCTCTCTTGAAGTGGCCCGAATTACCGCAAGAGTGACAAGTCATCTCGCGATTGTGAGTTGTAGACATGTTGGAGCCTGCACTAGTGGCAGGAGCAGCTGGCTTCTTGGCCATAGAACCATTGGAGGCTGGCTTGGAAACTGAAGAAGAAGCCCGAGTATTGGCACCATAGTTCTCCATAGGTGCGGCAGACGATGTCCTTGGAGAAAATCTGTTAGATGATGTGTATTGGGCCTTCAGTTGTGCCTCTTCTGCAAGGTGTGATTCAACCTCCCTTGCAAGATGCAATTGATCATTCATATTATAGTATTGGTGATGTCGCACAATACTCTTGATGTTAAATTTCAGCCCATGGAGAAAACGTTGCATAGTCATCTCAACCTCTTCGCGAACTCGTGCACGTTGCAGCAACATCTCCATCTCCATATAGTATGCATCAACGGACATAGTACCTTGCTTCAATTGTTGCAATTTATCAAAAACTGTCCGTAAGTAATTAGTGGGAACAAACCGAGCTTTCATGGTCGCCTTCATGTCACGCCATGTACGAATAGGCTGCCCATCAGTTTCTTGTATCTCGGTCAACACACTCTCCCACCAACGCAAGGCATAACCGTCAAACTCGGAAGAAGCAATCTTGATCTTCTTGTCCTCCGAATAATCATGCAAACACCATAATTTTTCCATCTTAAGCACCCATGTGAGGTACTATTCCACATCCGTGGAACCTTAAAATTTGGGGATGTTAAACTTGCGTTTGCTCAAGACATATTCTTCCTGAATGGGTAGACGGCGCGCACCAAAACAAAGCGGAGGTTGGCGAACCGGCCCTTGAGCACGCCCACGGCCTTGATTTCCCCTCAAATCAGCATTGTCGCCATGGACACTACCATAATCTTCCTGAACGTCAGGTTGGCGTTGTACAATAGCTTCTTGTATGATCGTGACAGATTTTGTCATTTGTTGGAGGCTCTGCTGTATAGCAGCAAGTTGTTGTTGCATAGTGGTGACTGCAGCTTCAGTCGCGTCCACTTTCAGTTGGACCGCTTGAGCATTTGAATCAATCGCATCAGCGGATTTAGTCAACAGCCCAGTCAAGTGATCACGGAGACCTTCATATGCCTCCCATGTAACTGGCGCATCCTTGTCCTTTTTCTGCATCACATCAAAACCACTTTGAGACATGATTAGTAGGTTAGTGCACTAAATCAAAATCTTTTGGTGGACACTCACAACTCACTCAAAACTGACAAGAAAAGGTGAATCTTACCGTTCCAAAGTGAATAGTAATGCGTACCCGTTCGGATGGAGGACTAGTGCACGGATGTGATGAAGTGAATACCCGAGTAAAAGAGTGAACACACGAAAAAGCAGGATATATGTGGTGGAGCTATAGGTATGGATCCCTATCGACACCAATTCACAAATCCTAGTGCTGATCGTATGCCAAGAAGTTCTACGGGAACACACGCGGTGGAGAACAACTGGGCAAAAGAAACTATGAAATTGAGCGCACAATATGTGTGGCGGAGTAATGCTCGTGTTGCAATTGCACAAGAGAGAAATTCTAGCAAAATCTCAAAGTGTACGGGCACAAGATTGCTCAATCTACTAGTGCTATGAACGTGGTAGAAAAAGGAACTCAAGGCTGCACAAAATATGTAATCAACTTTGCCTTTTCTGTCTGTTTTTGCTATGCTTTTTGCTCAACTCTTTCCTTTTTTTATTATTTTTCTCTTTTCTCGTTCTCTTTTGTTTTTTTTTGAATTTTCTGACTCAACGTGAAGTAAACAGCAACCCAACTCAACTTTGCACAAACCACTTGATGCACTTCAAAACCTATAGGAGCAGCCCGAAGAGCAAAGATATGCTAGTCTCAATAGGAAAGTGCTACACCAAAGAAAGGCTAACTATGGCTATCAAACGGAGACACAATCTGAGGGATAAAAGACAATGAAAACAAACTAACTCGACACAAACCAATCTAACACGACAAAGACAATCCGAATTGTGAGACACAAAAAAATAGGAAAGCTAAGACTCGATCAAAACCAAGTTACGCAAACTGGACGACGATCAGCAACTAAAACTTGGAAAAGATGCACTCTAGGTTATGGAAAAAACACTAAACCCTAATATTTTTGTATGGGCTTTTCTGGATAGGACGAAACAAAACGATCTACGGGGGATGTGGTGGATGCTTACCGAGGGAACACTGGAAATCTGATACCAAGATGATATGGGGTGGCCCGATCTTCTCAGTAAGCGAACGGTGAATATGAGGGCGATGATAGATAACTTGTATGTAGCCGATGAACTCTCCTCGCTAGATCCCTGTTGCCAATGCGAGAAATCTCTACCCTTTGGATATTCACAACTTCACACACTTGCGCAACGTAGTCGTCGACCACGAGACGGTAATTTGCAATCTACTAATTCCCAGTGGAACAACCGATCACACAAAACTTAAAGTAGCAACACTTCAGATCGATACGAATTGAAGTATATGATTCAAGATGAAAGCTTGGAGCTATTCTCAAGAACTAGGGTTTATCTAAACGTGGTCTGACCTAAAATCACGTAGGGGGTCCTATATTTATAAGCTAGGGTGTCCAAACGGGGATACATGGGCCGCAGCCCTTAATTCTGCACGAAGGCATCGGGCAGGTCGGACGGTCCGGCCTCAGGACGGACGGTCCGGCCTGTAACTCGGACGGTCCGACCTAAGCAGTAAATGCTACTGATGTTTGGCATCGTAAGTTGGACGGTCCAGCTTGGTAATCGGACGGTCCGGGCCGAGGTCGAACGGTCCGACTTGCAATTCGGTCGTCCGACGTCTTCAACACTTCGTCCTTTTGCTTCATCTTCTCGCGACTCTCTCCTCGTGCAACTTGCCCTTGTTCCTTCTCTTCCTCTTGTATAACTCCTTGGTACCTGATAACACATATATACGAGGACTTAGGCAGTATAAAATCCTCACGAAGTAAAACATCAGATTCTATGAGGAATAAGTTCACATGTTGTTCTAGTAGCTTTGCACGAGCTCTTGTAATAGGTCCAATTCTGATTTCATTGGACTTAATTATCATTGGTTCTTCATTAGGTGTTGGCGGTGCAAGGGTATTAGGGATGTCCTCATCACATGGCTATGTCGGCAGAGGTGAAAGCCTCGGGTTCTCTGACTTCATGGATAGACTTCAGTACCTGGAGGTTGAACCCATTGAAGGAGAAGTTGTTGATGGAGAAGGTATATAGTTGATATACTTTATAAATGTTTATTCCCTTATACAACATTTGCAGTAAATGAGTATATGATACTTATTCTGTTTTATGAAAACAGGACATGTCGTTGCATGGACGGGAAGAGGTGAAATCGAGGATTGATGGATATCAAGTCAGTTGATGGCCAGCATGGATTCCGCCGAGACATCTATCATAGGAGATACTTAGAGTATTAGATAAATCTTATGTAATAATTATAGTATGAACACTTAGTTGTGTGTCTTGCATCTCGCGAGACAAAGTTAGTCATGTAATGAGACAAGTCAGTTGTTCCATCTTTATGAATAAAAGTGTGCTTATACTTTGATTACGTCTTGATTTATGATATGATAGAAAGCATTTATAATACTGCTATTATTGTCAAGAAATATTCAATGTTTAATGATAAAGTTGTCTTGATTATAACAAGTCAAAGATTTGATTGCATGAGGTGACTTCATAACTGATGAATTCATTAAATGTATGATCTATTAACTTGTGAGTTCATTATCGAATGAAAGTCATAACTTGATTGCATGAGATGGATTAGATACACGATCTATGAACCTCTGCAATAAATATAACCATGACAAGGTTCTAGCAAGTAGAACTTGTGCCAATCATTATACATAATTGATGTACTAAATGGGCACGTGAGTTATCATTAAAGACTTCATATGATTAATCGAAAGTTGTATTCAATTGAGATCATAAAACTGAGATTCAGGAATCACAGTGAGGAGTGAGAATACAAGGATACATATCACTACGCTACGATCCGAAGTGATAAGTATTGATATTGACATAATGGGAGACTTGTGGAAGTTGTACCACAAACTACGATGGAAGTTGAAAGTGCTAGACTACTTAAACCATTCGTAGTCATACTAAACGGTAGTATGGTCTAAAACGTTCTTTCCCCTAGCACTGTAGTTATTGTCAAATAAGGTTGTTTAATTCATTAAGTTAAAGCACCCACTTCATGAATAGGAAACCATCCTGAATCTAACGAGACATGATAGCTCCATAATTGATGGTGTTATAAGGTTTCTTAAAAGAAAGAATTTCTTTTTAATAAAACTACAAGCAATTGAAATTACATATTCTCCCCGAATAGAAAAATGTGTGTTACTTGATTGGTAATGCGAGAAGAAGTCTCTCGACACGGATCCAATGGGAGATAATGGAAACTTTGACCGGGGTGTTGGACCTTGCCTTCAGAATATCAGAGTATTGCAACGGAAGCATGTTCCGCTATAATGGCACTGTGTAAGGAAGGATATGCCATAGATGATTGATCTTGGTATATGAATTGAAGCCATTGTTGAATTTAGAAGGTTGTCATGAATACGTTCTGTACAGAACAATAATCATGAGTCTTCTTAATAAAACAATAAAGAATAACATTGCTTGAGACACAAAGGAATGATGGTAGCCTAGAACACGAGGAGAAATGAAATAATATTGAGTTACATATAGGATGGCTCACGTCCCGTGAAATAAATCGGTTATTTCATATTCTCGACAAACTGGAGAGTTATTGAGAATAATGTAATGGGCATAAGGCATTATTTGGTTATGACCAAAGTTCAATGGTGATTGACTACGGAAACATAGGAATGCTTTAATCAATAAAATATTTCATTTACACTACGATGGACCATAGCCTAAAATTGCATCTCAGTCAAATTTGGGATTTGAAAGAGAAATGCAATGGGCATGACGAAGGTTACTTTGTTAAAAGGATGGACTATAGTACCTCAAGACAGGAACCCTCAACCTTGATTTGATCAAGTGATTTTGTGATGACCAAAATATTGAGTGGGCCTGCAGTTTCATGAAACTGAGTGGGAGCTTTGAAGACTTCCCGGAAACTTGGAATGCAAAGGGCATTTTCTGAGTGGGAGCTTTGGAAGCATTGTCATTATGTGAGACATAGTGAACAATAAAATGACTTGATGAAAGATGAACCACAAATATATGAGTATATGATGGATATATTTGAGTGGGAGCATGATCATTTTCTCAAACATATATGCATTGATATGTGGGAAGAATGATCTCATATTTATATATATGGATATGCATTGATTGTGTATATAGAGAATCGTCTTATATACATATGTGCATTATGATATATATAGAGCATAAGGCAAATAAAATACAAGATTGCAAGAATCTTCTTTTATGTGAAATACCAACACATTACACGTTGAAATCTATATGAGTAGATTAAGATACGGATAATGAAACGAAGTGAAGATTGGAATAATCTTCTAGACAAGAAACAGGTTCTTGTGGCTAGAAATTATATAATGGATGAAATCCAAATATCACAAGAAATGTCATTATGGAAGAACAGAGATGCACCATGTACTGGACATGTGATCTTATATGTTCTTGACATATGATTCTACCATATAACATGCATTGTGAATCCAACAACAGAATGACTCAAAAGTTCTTGGAAGAAGAACAGATTCCGATGTGCTTTAGGAGTAAAACACAGAATCTGAATAAAGTCCATGATTTCAGTATATGAGGAATACTTAGGACTATAGTCTAAAATATAGAAAGGATAATAGACTTGAATGTAATGCAAGATTACAATTGCAAGCCATATTATGGGTCTATATGGAGACATCACCAAAGACATGAAAGAAATGTGAGCAAAATTCACGGCACCACAAACATAATACTACTTAAGAAAGTAGATGTATGGATAAAAGTTTAGCGTTAGAAGTATTGGAATTCTTGTTGAGTGTATTTCCCAGTATATATGACTATGGATGAGTCTTCTAAAGACTGAACCAAGAGATCATTGGAGGATACTATGAAATAATAGTCTCACTCTCCCGCGAAACTTATATCCAACCATTATATGATAATGAGTGGTATGTCAAAAGAGCTTTTGACCTGTACCAGTTGCAAAGGAAACATACGAATCTGAATTGGTGCAGTTCGTTGACGAACCCTCTTCCATGAGCATGCATGATCAATGAACACTTATGTGATAAGATGATTATGATCGGAAAAATGCGGCTAGATTATTAGCACTCTAGTGCAAGTGGGAGACTGTTGGATATATGCTCTAGAGGCAAATAATATATGATTATTCCAATATATCTAAGAAAGTTCATAAACAGTTTCATAATGCGCTAGAACTGTGTCAGTGAAACCATGATGCAGGTGTGGTATAGAAACCCCCAGAGTTCCTAGTTAGCCTCTACATCGTTAACTAGTTCATGGTCAACATGATGGTCGTGGTTTCGCGATCATGGACAATTAAGTCTCTTGACTATGAGGTCACCTCACTAGTTAAGTGACGTGATGAACATTACCCAAAGTAAGCATTACAGCATGATCAAATCTTTTGAAGGTTCAGTCTTGTAATTACAGAACATGGTAGACCGTTCCTTTGACCGTGAGTTCGTGCATAATTGCTATCTTCCCGGATGCTTTGACCTACATCCCACCACCTGACTGAAATATGCGGGTCATAACGGTTGTATCTTGGGTATTCCGTGGAGATATGTTGAGGAGTATTGTTTAAAAGAGCGGGATTTGTCAATCCATATGATGGATAGATACTCGGGGCCCACTCGGTGAGATTCCATCCATAAAGCTGCGCAGCGTGTGACTAGGTCACGGGGATGAATATCACGGGAACGAGTGAATAAGGATTTGTTCAGAACGAGGTTGAACCAGACATAGGATGTCATTGATCGAATATCGGAACAATCCAGTATCGCTGACAAAGGGAATGCTATACGGCGTAAGGTCCAATCGGTGTTGATATCCGGAATGCACAGGGGTCATTATGGGCATCCAGGTCCCGCTGATGATCATTGACCGTAGCCTCATCTTGTTCATGACTGGAGTGTTCTCGGACCGTAGGGTAACACACTTCAGGGCTCGATGAAATCGGAGACCTTTTCAGAACTATCGGAGTTACCGGAGAATAAGAGAGAACTCCGAAATCGTTTCGGAGGGGAGACGGAAAAAGTTCTGTGGTTCCGAATTGTTCGGAAAGTTATTTAGATATGTTTTATTATTTAATTAATGAATTAAATATTAAAATATAATTTAAATAATTAGTGGAATAAGATTTTTTTGGTTCTTATTTTTCTTTAAGAAAGAAGAAAGAAAAAAAAGAAAAAAAGAAAAAAAGGGGGAGTGGCGCCATGGGCCTTGGCCCACTTGGGCCACTTGGCCATGTGGGTGGCAGGCGGCCACTAGCATTCATGCATGCGTGCCCTAGCCACCACGCACGCATGGGGCATGTGGGATTAGTCCCACATCGCCTGCGGAGGCTACAACGTACCCCCCTTTGCCCCTATATATAGATGTGGTGGGTAGCCCTTTTTTAAGACAGAAAAATTACAGATAAATTCTGTAGATCTCTCTCTCCCTATTTCTCCCTCCTATGAGCGGACTTCCCTTGTTTGGAGTCTGCACTGGGTTGGGGATTTCTCCACTATACGCACGCCGTCGTGCTGCTGAAACTCTCGTTCCCGAGGTCTGCTTCCGCCACCTCCGCTGGATCGGAGAACGGAGGTCGTCATCGAGTCTCGTATGTGTGCGAGTACTACGAGGTGCTACACGTGTGGCACTACACCCATCCGGGTGCTCAACACAGCCAGGGGGCTGTGAACCTTGATCGACTACATCAACCACGTTTGCGGGAACGTTTCCCGCGCAACGGACTACACCCCGAGGTATGTTATTTCTGCACACCTTTCCGTTACAGTAATACGGCTAGGTAGATCTTGGGTTATGGGAACGCTAGTTAGAAAAATTTGTGTTTTCTGCTGCGAACCCCAACAATATGATGATGATTTAATATGTGTTGGTTGATATTTAAGTTGTGTTGTTATTTTCCTAGTGGTGTTGTGTGAGTCGAACACTCAACACTTCGCCTTATCAAGGACCTAGGGGGATACATTGTGTACAAAGAAAGCTTACGGTGGGTTGCCGGAGTGACAGAAACCTAAACCCCAGTTTGCATGCTTTTGCACAAGGGAACAATGGATCACCGATCGTATTGCTATGGTTAGGATTTTGCCTTAATTACTATCTTGTATTTGCGGATGCTTGCAAGATGTTTAATCCTAAGAGTACACTTATCTTAGTCTAGAGGGTGTACTAGCATAGATCCACCCACTCAACACTTATCAACACAGCACATAGTACCGATACGGAATATGCCGAAAGCACATGAATACATCTCCTGTGTGTCATCAAGAACACTTTAGCCTTTATAAGTTCAGTTGCTAGGCCTCTCCTTTGCTCAGAAAGGATTGGGCCACTCGTTACTCTCCAGTACCTTTTACTTTGCTCGTTTTTACTTTCCTGTCGCTTATACCAAGAAAAACCCCTAAACAGTTATCTTTCAGTGCTTGCAGTTATCTCTTTACCAAAGTCACTTGCTATTACCTTCTTCTCTTTGTTGGGTTCGACACTCTTACTTATCAAAAACGCTGCAATCGATCCCTTACGTTGTGGGTCATCAAGAAACGTTTTCTGGCGCCGTTGCCGGGGAGCGTAGCACTATTAGTAAGTGAAGCTGGTAAGGAAGTTTTTATATTTCTGTTTTTAGTTTCTATGGTTAAAGGTTTAGTTACTAATGATGTTTCATATTCTATTATAAATTTTTGTGTTGTTTCAACTAACATTGTCACAGCCAAGAATAAAAGCCCAATTTTAGGTACACCAGTTGTATCTGTTAAAATAGGAGATCACAATTATTACGGGTTATGCGATCTGGGATCAAGTGCTAGCGCGATTCCTTATTCGCTTTATCAAGAGATCATGAGTGAGATTTCACCCTGTGAACTCGAAGAGATTGATGTTACTATTCATCTTGCAAACAAAGCTACTATCTCTCCTATTGGGATTGTGAGAGATGTTGATGTCCTATGTGGAAAGGTAAAGTATCCTACCGACTTTCTCGTACTTGATTCAGTACAAGATAGTTTTTGTCCTATTATTTTTGGTAGACCTTTTCTCAGACCTTGTGGAGCTACTATAGATTGCAAGAAAGGTAAAGTTTCTATTGAATTCAATGGTGAGCCATATGAATTTAACTTTTCTAAGATCTCTAAGCAGCCTCGTGATACTGAATTACCTAGTGATGATAAAATTATTGAAAGTATTGCTTCTATTTCTATTCCCCCTAATGATCCTTGGCAGCAATACATGGAGGACCACGAGAATGATACTCATATGCAGGAAAGAAATGAAATTGATGAAATCTTCTTGAGACAACCTACTATCCTGAAGCACAACCTTTCGGTTGAAACTTTAGGAATTCTATCCAAACCAAAAGAAGACCCGGTGTTTGATCTCAAACCTCTTCCCGATACGCTCAAGTATGCTTATTTAGATGAAAAGAAAGTATATCATGTTATTATCAACTCTAACCTTTCAGGGTATGAAGAAGAGTGATTATTGGAGACACTTCGTAAACACCATGGTGCAATTGGCTATACCCTTGATGACCTTAAGGGAATTAGTCCATCTATCTGTCAACATACTATCAACCTCGACCCCGATCCTAAACCGGTTGTTGACCATCAACGACGGTTGAACCCAAAGATGATGGATGTTGTGAGGACCGAAATCCTCAAGCTTCTGGCCGCAGGTATTATCTACCCTATGGCTGATAGTAAGTGGGTAAGTCCAGATCATTGTGTTCCTAAGAAAGGAGGGACAACTGTAGTCCCTAATGATAAGAATGAACTAATACCTCAGAGAATTATTATTGGATATAGAATGTATATTGATTACAGGAAGTTGAACAAGGAAACCAGGAAGGACCACTACCCTCTGACCTTTATTGGTCAGATGCTTGAGAGGCTGTCGAAAAACACCCACTTTTGCTATCTTGACGGGTATTCAGGCTTCTCTCAAATTCATGTTAACACTGCCGATCAAGAGAAGACCACTTTCACTTGTCCTTATGGTACTTATGCTTATAGGCGTATGCCCTTTGGTTTATGCAATGCCCCTACTACTTTTCAGAGATGTATGTCTGCAATATTTCATGGTTTCTGTGAGGAGATTGTGGAAGTCTTCATGGAAGATTTCTCCGTCTATGGAACTTCCTTTGACCACTTACTCCATAATATTAATAAAGTTTTGCAGAGATGCGAGGATACAAACTTAGTTCTAAACTGGGAAAAGTGCCACTTCATGGTTAAAGAAGGGATCGTGCTTGGCCACAAGATTTCCGAGAGGGGAATTGAAGTGGACAAGGCGAAAATTGAAGCTAGCGAAAGGATGCCCTATCCAAGGGACATTAAAGGTACTCGTAGTTTTCTCGGTCATGCTGGTTTCTATAGAAGATTTATTAAAGACTTTTCTAAGACCTCGAGACCCCTCACTAATATTCTCCAGAAGGATGTTCCTTTTGTATTTGATGAAGATTGTAAGGAGGCTTTCGAAGTTCTTAAGAAAGCTTTAATAACCACTCCGATAGTACAACCGCTTGACTGGAGTTTGCCCTTTGAAATTATGTGTGATGCTAGTGATTTTGCTGTTGGAGCTGTTTTAGGACAAAGGGTTGATAAAAAATTAAATGTTATCTATTATGCTAGTAAAACCCTTGATAGTGCTCAAAAGAATTATGCTACTACTGAGAAGGAATTCTTAGCAGTAGTGTTTTCTTGTGATAAGTTTAGGCAGTATATTGTTGATTCTAAAGTTATTATTCATACTGACCATGCTGCCATTAAGTATCTTATGACGAAGAAGGATGCCAAACCAAGACTCATCAGATGGGTACTCCTTCTTCAAGAATTTGATTTGCAGATTGTTGATAGAAAAGGAACAGACAACCCTGTAGCGGACAATCTTTCAAGGATGGAAGATATACCGCATGATCCAATCCCAGTCAACGACAGCTTTCTAGACGAACAACTCGCCGTTGTTAAAGTACAATCTCTTTCCGATCCTTGGTTTGTAGATTATGCTAATTTTATCATTGCAAAGTATTTTCCTCCAGGTTTAACATTTCAGCAAAGGAAGAAGTTCTTCCATGATTTGAGGCATTACTTTTGGGATGACCCACATCTTTTCAAAGAAGGTCCAGACGGGATCGTGAGAAGATGCATACCGGAACACGAGCAGAAGGACATTCTCAAGCAATGTCACGATAGTCCGTATGGAGGACATCACGCCGGTGAGAGAACCGCACATAAGGTTCTCCAATCAGGTTTTTATTGGCCTACTCTCTTTAAAGATGCTAGAAATTATGTTTTAGCCTGTGATAAATGTCAGAGAGTTGGTAATATTAGTAGAAGGAATGAGATGCCTATGAATTACTCACTAGTGATTGAGCCTTTTGATTGCTGGGGTTTTGATTTTATGGGTCCTTTTCCTTCTTCGCACAAGTACACTCACATATTAGTTGTTGTTGATTATGTAACCAAGTGGGTTGAAGCAATCCCCACTGAGAGTGCTGATCACAAAACATCTTTGAAAATGCTCAAAGATGTAATTTTCCCTAGGTTTGGTGTACCTAGGTATCTCATGACTGATGGAGGATCACACTTCACGCATGGAGCTTTTAGAAAAGCTTTAGCCAAGCACGATGTCAATCATAGAATTGCTTCACCGTACCATCCTCAGACTAGTGGGCAAGTCGAGCTCAGCAATAGAGAGATCAAGTTGATCTTGCAAAAGACAGTTAATAGAAATAGGAAGGACTGGTCAAGTAAGTTAGGAGATGCTTTGTGGCATATAGAACTGCTTACAAAAACCCCATGGGCATGTCCCCCTATAAAATGGTCTATGGCAAGGCTTGCCATTTGCCATTAGTGTTAGAGCACAAAGCTTTCTGGGCTGTTAGAGAGCTTAATGCTGACCCAAAGTTAGCTGGTGAAAAGCGTCTCATGAACTTGACTTCTCTAGATGAGTGGAGAAGTGAAGCTTACGAGAGCGCTAAAATGTTCAAGGAAAAGGTAAAGAAGTGGCATGACAGGAGGATTCTGAAACGTGAATTTAATGTTGGTGATAAAGTTTTATTGTTTAGATCCCGTTTCAGCTTTTCTCCAGGTAAACTACTTTCCAGGTGGGAAGGGCCATTTCATATCGAAGAAGTCTACCGGTCTGGTGCAATTAAGATTAACAATTTTGAAGGCGCCAAACCTCAAGTTGTGAATGGGCAAAGACTCAAGCATTACATGGCGGGGGATCCCGTCAATGTTGATGTAAATATAATACGCAGAACAACTCATGAAGAACACGTTGCAGCCCTGTTTCAGACACCGACAGAAGCAGAATAAGAAAAGGTATGTATTACGGTAAGGAAACATCGCGAACCGCCATAAAGGTTCCATATTATGAGTTTTAGCAAAATAAGGAAAATTCGAAGCCTAAGCGGAGCCGAAGAGGAGCTCCAGGGGGCCCAAGCGCCCCCCTGGCACGGCCTACCTCCTGGCTGCGCAGGGAGGCCGCCTGGGCACCCAGGAGTCCGTCTCCGACCCCACTTTGGCTCGTTACCTTCCTTTTGTTGCAGAAATTTTTGCTATATATTTTCCCGGATCGATCCGGCAGCGTATCTCACGATTTCGTGTGTTTTCTCTTTAATCTGTTTCTGCCAGGGTAAAAAGCTATTGTTAGAGATGTCTTCTTGTGGCTCAAGTGGAGAGGACTTCATGGGACGGCGTTGTAACACCCTCACTGTCAGTGAACTGTAATCACTGTTACTGTTCATCTGTACTGTTCAAAACTTTTGTTGATCACCTTGGAACAGTGCAAAATTTCAAATTCCACTTTGATGTTCTTGAATGCCTGGTGATCATGGACCTTGATCATTTGGGATCAAAACAAGTACAAGCTATTTGAATTAAAATGCAAACAAACCCTAAAATCCCTTTGATGAATATTAAAAAAATAGGGTGAGAATAAATCTTTTCCAAAATCTTGGAACCACTTTTATAAAATCCCAAATAATCACTGGACCAAATCCATATGGGTTTGGTTATTTATTGAGTTATAGAAAATTCCAAACAAATCGAAACAGTAGCTAAAAACCCCCATTTAATCATTTAATATTTAAATCAAATATTAAATGATTTTCTTTTGACCCCAAATCTTTTGTGGCACTAGCCTAGGGTATAAAATAATTATGGGTCACATGCCACATTTTATAAAAATTGCCTAGGTATATAAAAAAAAACCAATACAAAAGAAGATTACAGAAAAGAAAAGGAAAATAAGATCAAACAGCAAACCTAAACTACCCCGGTGGGCAAAGCCCACCCCTCTCCCTTTTCCGCCAACCCACCCGCGCAGCCCAACTGACCCAGCCCAACTAACCCACCCCCCATCCCCTACCTCCTGTTCACGGTGGAGACCGTGGCAGGCATCCACCGGCCGTGCCATGGCCATGGCGCCGTGGAGGCTATCCCGCGGCCCCCTGCGTGGATAAGTCCCCCGCTCCTTGCTGCCCCTCCCCAGGAACCCTAACCCTAGTTCCGCCCCCTTTCTCCCCGCCTCACCTACGTCGGGAAAGAAACCGGCCCGAGCCCGTCGTCACCGCCGCCGTGCTCCGGCGCGGACAACGGCCACCAGATCCCCAGCCACCGTGTCCTATGCGTCTGCAGTGGTCGTCTTCGTCTCTGGACGGAAGGATTTGAGCTCGACGCCACCACAGCGAGCTCCTCGTCATCTTCTTCAAGCTCCAGCCGGCGAGATCGCGCTGCAATTCACGCCGCCACAGCCCTCCAACGAGCAGTCTGCCATCGCCTACGTGATCGCGGTGAGCTGCTGAGTCGAACGCCCCTCTTCCCCCCTCGTTTAGCCGCCCGGGGCGCCGTGCCCGTGAGCCCCCAGCACCGGCCGCCGCGGACCGTGTCGCCGCCGTCGTGCCACGCCTCCTCCGCCCGCGCTAGCTACGTGAATGAGTGCGGCTCGTTCGGCTCGTTCGAACGAGCCCTCCCACGCCTCTTTTGGTCGCCGGGCTCGGGCGCTAGGTCGCCGCCGGTGAACCACCTCGTCGCCGGCGTGGTCGCGACGGGCTGGCCGTGGCCTGGGTGCCACTGACCCGTGGGCCCCGCCTCGCTAATCCCCTGTTAGTGGCTAACCAGCCACTGACAGTGGGCCCACCCCCTTAATTAACTACTGGATTAATTAAAATGGTTTAATTACAACATTAGTTAAGCTAGAGCCTATGAC
The DNA here is from genome assembly GCA_950022295.1 of Bromus sterilis. NCBI lineage: Eukaryota > Viridiplantae > Streptophyta > Magnoliopsida > Poales > Poaceae > Bromus > Bromus sterilis. Next base: position 289,346,544 of record OX465599.1, on the reverse strand, counting down.
AACTGGGTCCCACTTGTAAGTATTTCAATAAAATGAATATATAATAATAACAGTGTATGACATGTGGGCCACCCTTCTGTTTTATTAAATAAAAATGATTTATCAGTATGTGAGACTGACCAGTGGGACCCACTGGTCAGTTTTGACCAGTCAACTCCACTGTTGTGGATAATGTTTATTTATTAAATTAAATAAATCCTAAAAATGTTATAAAATGATTTAAATTTGGAAATTCAATATCTTTTAAACCGTAAGTCAGATTCAAAAACTTTATACATGAAAGTTGATCAGAAAAATATAACGAATAAGAATACGCTATCCGTATACCAACCCCACCCCCCTAGCACACCGATCATCGACATTCCCCCCTTCGGGCTGTCTGCCGATAATTCCCGGTACCGATAAAAAGTACCCGGATGAATTTATTCCGAACACGAAAGTTGTTCGGAATAGATCAACTAGCACGGATACACCCCCCTTATGTTTTTCCGGTACCCACAACACCTCCGGCTTGATCCTTCCCCCTTCTGTCACCCTGTCCGGTAATCACCCGGAGCCGGTATTTCATCCCCGGATGAATTCCCGCTCTGAGCCTGATACATCGCACTGCGTTAGAACACCGTTAATATTTCATCTGTCATGTCATGCATATGTTTGTATATTATTGCTGTGTATTTACTGTTTCCTCCCCCCCTTAATCTTCGGTAGACCCCGCTGCTACCGCCGACTACACCGCTGCCGGGTACGACTACTTCGTCGACGACCCGACCCCTACCGTCGAGCTTCCAGGCAAGCAGAGCCATTCTCTTCCCCAGATATCGCCTACCTTTCCGTACTTTCTTGCACTAGGCATTGTTACTGCTGCTGCTACGTTATAGTCCTATTCAATTGCATAGCCTGATTTTGTCGCCCCTTTATGTACCTTTCTTATCCTATGCTGCCTATTATAATTATGCATATATTCAGCAGTGAACCCTGCGCATTGTCATCTAGGACTAGATAGCGGGCGTGATCACTCAGGGGAGTGAACACGAATACAATATATACAACTGCACAGGTACGGTACCAAGCAGACACCGCCAAAGGCCCCTATCTGGGTTATGCCTAGTCACCTCAAGTGTGAGCTATCAAGGAGTAATCCTTGTACTCCACTCGAGGCTGGCTTTGTTTTGCCGCCATAGGGTCCTGAACAGCGCTTGTCCTTAAGGTAAGAAGTCGGGCGACCCAACGGTGCCCGCGAGAGGTATATCGTCGGGAACGACAGGGAGGGTACGACCGACGTTACTGGCGTGCTTGGCCCCTGCTCGTATCTCGCGAGAGTTACCAAACCACGAAAGGCGAGCTCTACCAAGAGCACACGCGAGACAAGGTAAGGAGACGGTTCACCTTGTTGGTAACCGCAGTGACTTGGTGGGACGACAGGGCAGGCACCGATGTACTGGTGGTCCTGACTGCTGTCGTTGACCGCGGGTCGGTTAAGTCGAGGCAACGATAACGGTTGTCACGCAGGTTAATTAAAATGCTAAATGGTTCGGCGGATGACTTGAGAGGCCCGTTGGTCTGTACGCACTACCTACACGTGGGATTACGGTGTGGGCCCTCCGCGTCGTAGTTTGTCTGAAAGCTCTTCAGACGTCAGCAGTACTGCGGCCTGATAGCCGGGAAGTGGTCTTGTCTTATTTTCTGCAGCAGGTGTGTTTGGATTTTCTTTTGCTTCAGCGGCCAGACTCGCACCGTGCAGGAGCGTGCAAGGGTGACGGACCTAGACCCCTTGGCGCATAGGATATAGTCCGGCGGATGGCCTCTCTGTTGAGCCTAGGATGGGCTGCGTCGTGTCGGATAGCCTCGGTGGGGCGTTCCCTAACAAGGTTCACGCCACCCTGGAGATCCGAGCGTGCAGGCTGAATAGTAGTGCACCCCTGCAGGGAGTTTAATCTATTCGAATAGCCGTGTCCACGGTAACAGGACGCTTTATGCTGAAGCTGGATCTTACCACTAGAAACTATTATTATTAAACTGTATGGCTCCGGGTTTTCTTCCTCGCGGGGATGTCGAGGAGGTGAACTCGGAGGCATTATTATTATTGTTAATCATTACAACTTATATTATACAATGTTGCAGCAACTTCTGCTTCGTTGTTACTTTATTGCTTTATATAAACTGTTGGCCGATTCTTACCTCATGCTGCAAGACATCGTCAGAAGATGCTAGTCTTCGATAGGCCTAGCTTCTTACCCTTATTCTGATTTCTATCTTGCAGTCCACTATATACAGCCTCTTCTTTCCGTTGATACAAAGCATAATGCTTAGTAGCGGACGTAAGACTCGCGGGTATACTAGATACTCACCTTTGCTTTATTTCCCCTTTTTCGCTTTGCCTGATCGGCCGCTGCAGTCGACGTTGGAGCCCAGGAGCAGGAGTACCCCGGAGGCGGATACTACTACGTCGAGACCCCCGCTGACCAGGACCAGGAGTAGTTTCGGAGGCTCCCAGGCAGGAGGCCTTGCCTTTTCGATCTGTATCTCTGATGTTATTTGTGCTAGCCTTCTTAAGGAAAAACTTGACTAACTATGTCTGTACTCAGATATTATGGCTTGTATAACTTATGTATTCGGGTCCGCGCGACCCCCTTTATTGTAACATATTGGTTTATCCTTTTGTGTTTAGTGTTGTGCTGTGATATTCTCACCGTGGCACCCTAATCTCAGCCGTGTACCCTGCGTGTATGATTACTGTACACGGATTTATTTTGGGGGCGTCACAAGTTGGTATCAGAGCCGACCGCCTGTAGGAAGCCACCCCACCACTACCTGGTCGAAGTTGAGTCTAGACTTTGAAAAACTATATTGCTAACTTATTGTTTGGCTTACGGGCCCACATCGATGTCACTACGTGTGATATCTATGGTATTAGGATCCTTTTCTCCTTACCTATGCTCTGGGACTCTGCTCTCTTATCCTTGCTGGTAAGTTTTACAAAATCTGACCTTAGGATCACGTTCTCTTGATTCCACCCGGCGTTTTTGGTGATCCCCCCATTGATTGAGTCGTGTCGCAGGCGTCGTACGCCAGATCCCAAACCGCGGATCCCATTCTCATTCTGGGCAGGCCGCGCGTTCTCTGGCATCAACTCCTGTGGCCACAGTTTTCTTGCGGCGTGATTGACATAGTGGAATCTTTGTCGCGTCGTGTAATCCTTACCGCGGTCTGCGCGCCGCCTAGTGTGTCCTTTTTCCTTAATTTCTACGACGTTACGCTGCCCGATTTTCGATTGATTCTATGTGTGGATGTGTATGTCTTATATGACTACTCCTATATATCCGCGCCTCCTCTTGGTTGTCGCTTTACCTATTACTCGTTTCTGGCATCTCGTTAAAATGTTCATCGCTGAAATACCCCTGTTAAATTCTAGCAGGATGGCTGGTCGTGGTGGTCGTGGTCGTGGTAGTGGTGCCAACGATCCACCTCCGCCGCCGGACTACATGGCAGCGATGATGCAGCAGTTTCAGATGAACCAAGTGTTTATGCAAGGAGTCATAGATCAGCTCCAGAATCAGAATCAGAACCAGAACCAGCACCAGAACCAACCGCCTGTGGTTACTCTGCGGGATTTCATGCGTCTCAATCCCCCTCTCTTCCACCAGCCTGAACAGCCGCTGGATGCTGATGATTGGCTTCGTGACATCACTCGTCAGCTGGAGTTCGCTAATGTGAGCGCTGCTGATTATGTCACCTTCGCATCCTATTTCCTGCGTGGTCCCGCTGCTCAGTGGTGGGACACCTACAAGGGCTCGCTAGCTGAAGGGACTGTTGTCACCTGGAACGACTTCAAGACTGCCTTCCGTGCTCGTTATGTCCCCCAGGCGATTATGAACCGTATGAAGGCCGAGTTCCGCAACCTCGTTCAGGGCAACAAAACTGTCGAGGCTTACCAGAGGGAATTCCTCCGCCTCTCCCGCTATGCTGCAAGTGACCTACCCAATGATGAAAGTAGGCAAGAGAAGTTACGTGATGGACTCAACCCAGATCTCCAGCTTGCACTGGCTTTGCACGTCTTCCCCGACTTCGCCACGATGGTGAATCAGACTATCACTCTGGAGACCGCTCAGCTTAAGTTCGGTGGTTCGCCGAAGCGCCCCCGTGATGCTGGCTCATCTTCGGGCACAGCACAGAAGCAGCGCGTTTGGCTTCCACACAGTGTGTTTCGTCCAACTGCCCCTGCAGCAAGGCCGTCGTATGTTGCACCCCGTCTGACTCCGCCCCCGCCGAGACAGCCGAAGAGTGAGACTGCACCCCTCCGTCCTCAAGATGGCCTGTGTTTCATGTGCCGTCAGCCAGGCCATATTTCCAGAGACTGCCCTCAGCGACAGAATCAACTGGTAGTTCACCCTGCTGGCCGCGGAAATGGCCGTGGCAACAATGGGACCCTCAACTATAATACTGGGTCAAACCCTCATGCTCGTGGCCATGCTTACAACATTGATGTTGAGGCAGCTCAGGAACAACCCGCTACTGTGATGGGTACACTCCTCGTTAACTCATTACCTGCTACTTTTTTATTTGATACAGGAGCATCGCATTCATTTATGTCTGGAGCATTTGCTTCTAAGCATGGAATTTACCACGAAAAGATGCATACCCCCTTAATAGTCCGGACTCCCGGTACCCAGTGTCGTGTCGACATGGTTGCACCTAACCTCACTGTCGAGATTGAAAGATTTGAGTTCATGGTTTATCCACACATTCTGAAAACCTCCACCATCGACCTTATCCTTGGCATGGATTGGCTAAAAACCCACAATGCCGCACTTTATTGTGGCACCAAGGTCATCCAACTTTTTCATCCTTCTGGCGCGATTTTGAGTCACACTGCCATTGTGTCGATGAATGCCGAAGCTCGTATATATGCTCTGAATGCCTTGAATGTCGCACCTCTCGAAGGGATTGAGAAAGTCCCAATCGTTTGTGATTTTACCGACGTATTCCCAGAAGAACTGCCGGGGATACCCCCGATCAGAGAAGTTGAATTCGTCGTCGACTTGAAGCCTGGCACCGTCCCTATTGCCAAGCACCCATATAAGATGCCACCTCACCACCTCCTTGAATTGAAGAAGGAGATTGACACGGCCCTTGAGAAAGGCTTCATCCGTCCAAGTTCCTCTGCTTGGGGGGCACCTTCGCTCTTTGTCAAGAAGAGTGATGGCACGAACCGTTTGGTCCAAGATTACCGACCTATCAACCAAGCCACGATACAGAACAAGTACCCCCTCCCTCGGATCAATGATCTTTATGATCAACTTGCTGGATCCACGGTGTTTTCAAAACTCGACTTAAGGTTGGGTTACCATCAGATCCGAGTCTGTGATGAGGACATCCCGAAGACTGCATTCATTACTCGCTATGGGTCATACGAGTACACTGTCATGTCCTTTGGCTTGACGAATGCACCAGCCACCTTCTCCAGATTGATGAACTTTATATTCATGGAATATCTCGACAAGTTTGTCGTGGTTTATCTGGATGATATATTGATTTACTCCAAGACCGATGCAGAACATGCTGAACATCTTTGCCTTATACTGGAAAAGCTTCGAGAACACAAACTGTATGCTAAGTACTCAAAGTGTGAGTTCTGGATTCCTGAAGTAACCTACCTTGGTCATGTGATTTCCAAGGATGGCGTTGCCGTCAACCCCGAACGTATTCAGGCTATTCTTGACTGGACTCTACCCAGGACTGTCAAGCAAGTCCGAAGTTTCCTCGGCCTTGCCAGCTATTGCCGCCGTTTTGTTGAGAATTTCTCCAAGATTGCCATGCCTCTGACTAACCTGCTTCACAAAGGCGTCAAGTTTGAGTGGACAGATAAATGTCAGGAAAGTTTCCAGGCCCTCAAGGACAAGCTCACTTCTCCCCCAGTGCTTGCTCCGCCTGATACTCAGAAGGACTTTGTGATATATTGCGACGCATCTCGTCAAGGATTAGGCTGTGTCCTAATGCAAGAGCGCAAAGTGATTGCTTATGGCTCTCGTCAGTTGCGTGCTCACGAAGAAAACTATCCAACTCATGATCTCGAATTGGCAGCTGTAATTTATGCATTGAAGCTGTGGCGACATTACCTCGTCGGTAATCGTTGCGAGATCTTCACCGACCACCAAAGCCTGAAGTACCTGTTTACGCAACCCGACCTGAATCTCCGCCAACAGAGATGGCTCGAGACAATAGCCGACTACGACATGGGAATTTCTTACACCCCTAGCAAAGCTAATGTGGTGGCCGATGCCTTAAGCCGCAAAGCCTATTGTAGTGAACTTGAAGTTCAGCTGAAACAACCACGTCTGTATGCAGAACTCCGCAAGCTGAACATCGAAATTGTTCCGCAGGGATATGTGAACTCCCTGGTGGTCCAACCAGACCTCGACACCCGCATCAAGACGGTAAAACATTATGACTCTGACATTTGGAAGATTAAGCATCGTGTCGCGCGCGGAGAGCCCTCATTCTTCACTATTGATGCAAATGATGATAATGCGGTGTACTTCAAGGGTCGTTTAGTGGTTCCGGTAGCCAAGGCCAACCTGAATTACGCCTCTGATGTCATGAAAGAAGCTCATGATACACCTTTGTCGATTCACCCTGGTAGTACCAAGATGTACCAAGACATTCGTCAGCGGTACTGGTGGTCCAACATGAAACAAGACATTGCTCGTTATGTTGATGAGTGTGACGTTTGTCGTCACGTGAAAGCCGAACATCAAAGACCTGCTGGTACTCTGCAATCACTCTCTATTCCTGAATGGAAATGGGACAAGATTGAAATGGACTTCGTCACCAGATTTCCCCGATCACAGAAAGGTCATGATGCCATCTTTGTCGTCATCGACCGATTCTCCAAGGTTGCCCACTTTCTGCCAGTCAAGGAGACGATCTCTGCTAGTCAGTTGGCAGACTTGTATGTTTCCAGAATTGTTTCCCTCCACGGTATTCCGTTGGAGATCAGTTCAGACCGTGGCAGCATTTTCACCTCGAAGTTCTGGGATAGTTTCCAAGAAGCTATGGGCACTCACCTAAGCTTCAGTACTGCTTATCACCCCCAGTCGCAAGGACAAGTCGAACGAGTCAACCAAGTGCTTGAAGACATGCTTCGAGCTTGTGTCATTTCATTCGGTAAGAAATGGGAGGAATCTCTTCCATTTGCCGAATTCTCGTACAACAATAGCTATCAAGCTAGTCTGAAGATGGCACCCTTTGAAGTTCTCTATGGACGTAAGTGTCGAACCCCTCTGAATTGGTCAGAAACTGGGGAACGAACTCTCATTGGTCCGGACATCGTACAACACGCTGAAGATCAGGTTCGCGTTATTCGTGAACACTTGAAAGCTGCTCAGTCTCGCCAGAAGAGCAACTATGATCGCAAGCACAAAGAAATGGTCTATCAACCTGGCGAATATGCATACCTCCGTGTCACCCCGATGCGAGGCACTCATCGCTTCGGGATCAAAGGCAAGTTAGCTCCTCGCTACATTGGCCCGTTCCGTATTCTTTCCCGGAGTGGACCAGTGGCATACCGATTGGAATTGTCGTCGAACCTCTCTCAAGTACACGATGTATTCCACGTGTCGCAACTCCGACGTTGCTTCAAAGACCCTATTCGTGAAGTGGAACATTATATGATTGAGCTGCAACAGGACTTGACTTATCAAGAAAATCCGAGCCGCATTCTCGATCAGTCTGAACGCAAGACCGGCAACAAGACAACCAAGTTTCTTAAGGTTCAGTGGTCAAATCATTCTGAAGATGAAGCCACTTGGGAACGCGAAGATCGTCTTCGTGAAGAATACCCCGATCTTTTTCCCGCTACCACTTAAATTCTCGAGACGAGAATTCTTGTAGTGGGGGAGATTTGTAACACCCTCACTGTCAGTGAACTGTAATCACTGTTACTGTTCATCTGTACTGTTCAAAACTTTTGTTGATCACCTTGGAACAGTGCAAAATTTCAAATTCCACTTTGATGTTCTTGAATGCCTGGTGATCATGGACCTTGATCATTTGGGATCAAAACAAGTACAAGCTATTTGAATTAAAATGCAAACAAACCCTAAAATCCCTTTGATGAATATTAAAGAAATAGGGTGAGAATAAATCTTTTCCAAAATCTTGGAACCACTTTTATAAAATCCCAAATAATCACTGGACCAAATCCATATGGGTTTGGTTATTTATTGAGTTATAGAAAATTCCAAACAAATCGAAACAGTAGCTAAAAACCCTAATTTAATCATTTAATATTTAAAACAAATATTAAATGATTTTCTTTTGACCCCAAATCTTTTGTGGCACTAGCCTAGGGTATAAAATAATTATGGGTCACATGCCACATTTTATAAAAATTGCCTAGGTATATAAAAAAAACCAATACAAAAGAAGATTACAGAAAAGAAAAGGAAAATAAGATCAAACAGCAAACCTAAACTACCCCGGTGGGCAAAGCCCACCCCTCTCCCTTTTCCCCCAACCCACCCGCGCAGCCCAACTGGCCCAGCCCAACTATCCCACCCCCCATCCCCTACCTCCTGTTCACGGTGGAGACCGTGGCAGGCATCCACCGGCCGTGCAATGGCCATGGCGCCGTGGAGGCTATCCCGCGGCCCCCTGCGTGGATAAGTCCCCCGCTCCCTGCTGCCCCTCCCCAGGAACCCTAACCCTAGTTCCGCCCCCTTTCTCCCCGCCTCACCTACGTCGGGAAAGAAACCGGCCAAAGCCCGTCGTCACCGCCGCCGTGCTCCGGCGCGGACAACGGCCACCAGATCCCCAGCCACCGTGTCCTATGCGTCTGCAGTGGTCGTCTTCGTCTCTGGACGGAAGGATTTGAGCCCGACGCCACCACAGCGAGCTCCTCGTCATCTTCTTCAAGCTCCAGCCGGCGAGATCGCGCTGCAATTCACGCCGCCACATCCCTCCAACGAGCAGTCTGCCATCGCCTACGTGATCGCGGTGAGCTGCTGAGTCGAACGCCCCTCTTCCCCCCTCGTTTAGCCGCCCGGGGCGCCGTGCCCATGAGCCCCCTGCACCGGCCGCCGCGGACCGTGTCGCCGCCGTCGTGCCACGCCTCCTCCGCCCGCGCTAGCTACGTGAATGAGTGCGGCTCGTTCGGATCGTTCGAACGAGCCCTCCCACGCCTCTTTTGGTCGCCGGGCTCGGGCGCTAGGTCGCCGCCGGTGAACCACCTCGTCGCCGGCGTGGTCGCGACGGGCTGGCCGTGGCCTGGGTGCCACTGACCCGTGGGCCCCGCCTCGCTAATCCCCTGTTAGTGGCTAAGCAGCCACTGACAGTGGGCCCACCCCCTTAATTAACTATTGGATTAATGAAAATGGTTTAATTACAACATTAGTTAAGCTAGAGCCTATGACAACTGGGTCCCACTTGTAAGTATTTCAATAAAATGAATATATAATAATAACAGTGTATGACATGTGGGCCACCCTTCTGTTTTATTAAATAAAAATGATTTATCAGTATGTGAGACTGACCAGTGGGACCCACTGGTCAGTTTTGACCAGTCAACTCCACTGTTGTGGATAATGTTTATTTATTAAATTAAATAAATCCTAAAAATGTTATAAAATGATTTAAATTTGGAAATTCAATATCTTTTAAACCGTAAGTCAGATTCAAAAACTTTATACATGAAAGTTGATCAGAAAAATATAACGAATAAGAATACGCTATCCGTATACCAACCCCACCCCCCTAGCACACCGATCATCGACATTCCCCCCTTCGGGCTGTCTGCCGATAATTCCCGGTACCGATAAAAAGTACCCGGATGAATTTATTCCGAACACGAAAGTTGTTCGGAATAGATCAACTAGCACGGATACACCCCCCTTATGTTTTTCCGGTACCCACAACACCTCCGGCTTGATCCTTCCCCCTCCGGTCACCCTGTCCGGTAATCACCCGGAGCCGGTATTTCATCCCCGGATGAATTCCCGCTCTGAGCCTGATACATCGCACTGCGTTAGAACACCGTTAATATTTCATCTGTCATGTCATGCATATGTTTGTATATTATTGCTGTGTATTTACTGTTTCCTCCCCCCCTTAATCTTCGGTAGACCCCGCTGCTACCGCCGACTACACCGCTGCCGGGTACGACTACTTCGTCGACGACCCGACCCCTACCGTCGAGCTTCCAGGCAAGCAGAGCCATTCTCTTCCCCAGATATCGCCTACCTTTCCGTACTTTCTTGCACTAGGCATTGTTACTGCTGCTGCTACGTTATACTCCTATTCAATTGCATAGCCTGATTTTGTCGCCCCTTTATGTACCTTTCTTATCCTATGCTGCCTATTATAATTATGCATATATTCAGCAGTGAACCCTGCGCATTGTTAGCTAGGACTAGATAGCGGGCGTGATCACTCAGGGGAGTGAACACGAATACAATATATACAACTGCACAGGTACGGTACCAAGCAGACACCGCCAAAGGCCCCTATCTGGGTTATGCCTAGTCACCTCAAGTGTGAGCTATCAAGGAGTAATCCTTGTACTCCACTCGAGGCTGGCTTTGTCTTGCCGCCATAGGGTCCTGAACAGCGGTTGTCCTTAAGGTAAGAAGTCGGGCGACCCAACGGTGCCCGCGAGAGGTATATCGTCGGGAACGACAGGGAGGGTACGACCGACGTTACTGGCGTGCTTGGCCCCTGCTCGTATCTCGCGAGAGTTACCAAACCACGAAAGGCGAGCTCTACCAAGAGCACACGCGAGACAAGGTAAGGAGACGGTTCACCTTGTTGGTAACCGCAGTGACTTGGTGGGACGACAGGGCAGGCACCGATGTACTGGTGGTCCTGACTGCTGTCGTTGACCGCGGGTCGGTTAAGTCGAGGCAACGATAACGGTTGTCACGCAGGTTAATTAAAATGCTAAATGGTTCAGCGGATGAGTTGAGAGGTCCGCTGGTCTGTACGCACTACCTACACGTGGGATTACGGTGTGGGCCCTCCGCGTCGTAGTTTGTCTGAAAGCTCTTCAGACGTCAGCAGTACTGCGGCCTGATCGCCGGGAAGTGGTCTTGTCTTATTTGCTGCAGCAGGTGTGTTTGGATTTTCTTTTGCTTCACCGGCCAGACTCGCACCGTGCAGGAGCGTGCAAGGGTGAGGGACCTAGACCCCTTGGCGCATAGGATATAGTCCGGCTGATGGCCTCTCTGTTGAGCCTAGGATGGGCTGCGTCGTGTCGGATAGCCTCGGTGGGGCGTTCCCTAACAAGGTTCACACCACCCTGGAGATCCGAGCGTGCAGGCTGAACAGTAGTGCACCCCTGCAGGGAGTTTAATCTATTCGAATAGCCGTGTCCACTGTAACAGGACGCTTTATGCTGAAGCTGGATCTTACCACTAGAAACTATTATTATTAAACTGTATGGTTCCGGGTTTTCTTCCTCGCGGGGATGTCGAGGAGGTGAACTCGGAGGCATTATTATTATTGTTAATCATTACAACTTATATTATACAATGTTGCAGCAACTTCTGCTTCGTTGTTACTTTATTGCTTTATATAAACTGTTGGCCGATTCTTACCTCATGCTGCAAGACATCGTCAGAAGATGCTAGTCTTCGATAGGCCTAGCTTCTTACCCTTATTCTGATTTCTATCTTGCAGTCCACTATATACAGCCTCTTCTTTCCGTTGATACAATGCATAATGCTTAGTAGCGGACGTAAGACTCGCGGGTATACTAGATACTCACCTTTGCTTTATTTCCCCTTTTTCGCTTTGCGTGATCGGCCACTGCAGTCGACGTTGGAGCCCAGGAGCAGGAGTACCCCGGAGGCGGATACTACTACGTCGAGACCCCCGCTGACCAGGACCAGGAGTAGTTTCGGAGGCTCCCAGGCAGGAGGCCTTGCCTTTTCGATCTGTATCTCTGATGTTATTTGTGCTAGCCTTCTTAAGGAAAAACTTGACTAACTATGTCCGTACTCAGATATTATGGCTTGTATAACTTATGTATTCGGGTCCGCGCGAGCCCCTTTATTGTAACATATTGGTTTATCCTTTTGTGTTTAGTGTTGTGCTGTGATATTCTCACCGTGGCACCCTAATCTCAGCCGTGTACCCTGCGTGTATGATTACTGTACACGGATTGATTTTGGGGGCGTCACAGGCGTCTACGTGAAGTTCAGAAAGATCTCAACCAAGGGAAATACATAGATTGGGCCACGGAAGAAGAAATCGCTGCAAGGAGAGTGGATATGGAGCGTTCCGTGAGAAAAGAAGTCAAGATTATCACCGCCCAGCAACCAGGGGGTCCATCAACACAAGGAGGAAGATCAAGAAACCCCATCATGGTGGGGAGTGTCCAACCTTATTATGATCTTTCTCTTAATCTTTCAGGAATGGCCCCTGCACTTGAAGATCAACGTACGATTTCTACCATCTCCGAAGCTTACCGCATCACCAAACAACTGTGTGAAGATTTCCGTGTACTAAAGGTGCAAGTGGAGATTTTGGAGAAGGAAAACCAAACCCTTCGCCGTGTCATTAAAGATTTGAAGAATCAACAAAAACAAGAATGAGGAGTAAATCTCCTCGGGTAATGGCTTCCCCTCAGCTTGTTCCAAGCTTGGGGGAGTGCCGGGTATCTTTATCTTTATCTTTGTCTGGTAGAGTCAAGTAGAGTCGTATCATGTCTAGGGAGTTTATTATATGAAATAGGTGTTTGCATTGAGGTTTATCACTCCGTCTGTGGAGAGATTGTATCCGTGAGTGTGGAGTCGTCTATAATGGAATATTAATGAGAAGTCTATTGGTTTCTTCGCTGCACTCGGTATTCTCTTCATGCAATCGGCCTCATATGACGATTCTGATGGGTAGTATTGACCTTATATCAGGTATGTCTTTGAAAACTTTAATTAATTTTGGCAAACATAGCTTTGGTCTTGACAACATGCATGTTTTCTCAAGTAGCGACATAGCCAAAACCTTTATGTTATTATGCTTGAAGTGTTATGTTGACAAGGAAGACAACTTGATGTGTTATGCTTACCTTAATGTTTATGCCTTATATGTTTTGCATCTAAATTAGCATCAATTGTCTATTCTCTCAAAGCCTTTGCTAGCCAAACTCTTTGCCAAGTAGATTTCTGCTTGTGCATCCATACCCTGAAACCAATACCCTCCATATGAGTCCACCATACCTTCCTATTCGTGGTATTCCCCTACCACTCCTATAAGTATAGAATTTATGTGTTATCCTTAAATGTTCAAAATCTTCTGTTTTGTGCCTCTTGTTTAGCTCATGAGGAAGTAGTAGGTAATTCATGATCTTCTTAAGTTGGACATGTTTTACCCCGGGACTGCATGTCTAATCTGCAAACCCATAATACGAGGAGGAACTGGCATGGGTGCGCCCAGCTCGAAAGATAATATAACAAACAAACCCTCCTTCACGCTTGGTCTATGAGAAATCAGAAACTTTGGCAATGATAAACAAAGGAGATTAAGGGGATGTGATCGTCCCCATTTGGGAGTCGTTCCTCGAAACTTGTCCATCTTAAGAAGTAATTGAGCTATCTATTAGCATTCGTTGACAAACTATGCACTGCCCCGAAATCTATTTTTTTATTTTGTTTGATTTAAGGATAGCACATGAGTTTTCCCTGCTTGCCCTTAACAAGGCCTTTCTTCCACCTTCATATTGAGTCAGTTGTCCCACTTCCTTCTTTTCCCTAAGAGAACAGACATTTGATGTTGATGAGGATTCATCCTTATAAAGCTGCATTAAGTTTTTCCATGCCATATCCTTGTTGACATTATCTTTTGATAAGCAAGTTGTTTGCAAAAGCTTTTGCCAAGCAAGCATCTTCCTTTGTGTTAGCATTTTCACTTCATGACTAATAACATGTTCTTTCAAAAGCTTCAAATTGTTTCATTAAAAAGAAAGAGCAAGAGTGGAAGTTATTAGTTGTCCTTTGACCAAGGATATGTTTGCCATAATTTGATGAGTTTCCTCAGCCCTACTTTTGATTATAATTGTCATTACTTTCTCATAAGGGCCTTATGAGTTGAGGTTACTGTTGAGGATGCTTGAGTTTGATGAAGGAACCTTGATGCTTCTTTTCCGTATTCTATTTATCGACACTTCACTCTCTAAATTTGTGGACAGGTTTACCAAGCTCAGTATTCGCTTGGGGACAAGCGAGGTCTAAGCTTGGGGGTACTTGATACGTCCAAAATGCATCACTATTTTATATAGTAATTCTTTCTTATTCATTGATATATTTCATGTTATGATGCTATTCTTATGTTGTTTTGGCTTATTTTACCCAGTTTGCAACTTTCCGGTGCCGAAGCAGCAGACGCAGGATTCAACGGTAAAAAGTGGACGTTGAGTTGCTGAAGAAGAATACCTCCAAATTACCTTAAAATCGACGGAGGCTATTTTCCAGAAGTATCACGAAGACACGCAAAAGAGCTACCAGAGGAGGGCCACAGGGTGCCCAGGCGGCCACCTGGCGCGGCCCCACCCCTGGCCGCGCAGGGAGGGCGCCTGGACCCCCGGGGCCACTCACGGCTCCCCCCTCTGGCCTATATACTCTTCGTCATCCAAAACCCCTAAAAAAGAGAGAGTTTCTGGAGTTCCGCCGCCGCTCCGTGGCGGAAACCTACAGAGAAGAAAAGCCATCTCTGGCGGGCAGATTCCGCCGGGGAGATCACCTCCCGGAAGGGGAGAACGTCACCATCGTCATCACCATTGTCACGGGCATCATCGAGATCATCATCAACATCATCCCCATCATCAACACCATCTCCACCTCCATCCAATCTCATCTCACAATTGCAACTCATGTTGTAATCCGTACTATCTATCCTCTCTACTCTATCGGTGTTGATTACTACTTTGTGGTGAATGCTATTGAGTTTTGTTGGAGAAATATTATTGTGTTCAGATTGTTTATCATCTATTTATCCCCACTGATCATGATCTCTTTTATGTCTTGTGAGTAGTTACTTTAGTTCTTGAGGACATGGGAGAAGTCTAGTTGCTAGTAGTCATATGATGTTGAAGTAATATGTGTTGGTTGCTATTTAAGTTGTGTTGTTATTTTCCTAGTGGTGTTGTGTGAGTCGAACACTCAACACTTCGCCTTATCAAGGACCTAGGGGGATAGATTGTGTACAAAGAATGCTTACGGTGGGTTGCCGGAGTGACAGAAACCTAAACCCCAGTTTGCACGCTTTTGCACAAGGGAACAATGGATCACCGATCGTACTGCTATGGTTAGGCTTTTGCCTTAATTACTATCTTGTATTTGCGGATGCTTGCAAGATGTTTAATCATAAGAGTACACTTATCTTAGTCTAGAGGGTGTACTAGCATAGATCTACCCACTCAACACTTATCAACACAGCACATAGTACCGATACGGAATATGCCGAAAGCACATGAATACCTCTCCTGTGTGTCCTCAAGAACACTTTAGCATTTATAAGTTCAGTTGCTAGGCCTCTCCTTTGCTCAGAAAGGATTGGGCCACTCGTTACTCTTCAGTACCTTTTACTTTGCTCGTTTTTACTTTCCTGTCGCTTATACCAAGAAAAACCCCTAAAAAGTTATCTTTGAGTGCTTGCAGTTATCTCTTTACCAAAGTCACTTGCTATTACCTTCTTCTCTTCGTTGGGTTCGACACTCTTACTTATCGAAAACGCTGCAATCGATCCCTTACGTTGTGGGTCATCAAGAAACGTTTTCTGACGCCGTTGCCGGGGAGCGTAGCACTATTAGTAAGTGAAGCTGGTAAGGAAGTTTTTATATTTCTGTTTTTAGTTTCTATGGTTAAAGGTTTAGTTACTAATGATGTTTCAGATTCTATTATAAATTTTTGTGTTGTTTCAACTAACATTGTCACAGCCAAGAATAAAAGCCCAATTTCAGGTACACCAGTTGTATCTGTTAAAATAGGAGATCACAATTATTACGGGCTATGCGATCTGGGATCAAGTGCTAGCGCGATTCCTTATTCGCTTTATCAAGAGATCATGAGTGAGATTTCACCCTGTGAACTCGAAGAGATTGATGTTACTATTCATCTTGCAAACAAAGCTACTATCTCTCCTATTGGGATTGTGAGAGATGTTGATGTCCTATGTGGAAAGGTAAAGTATCCTACCGACTTTCTCGTACTTGATTCAGTACAAGATAGTTTTTGTCCTATTATTTTTGGTAGACCTTTTCTCAGACCTTGTGGAGCTACTATAGATTGAAAGAAAGGTAAAGATTCTGTTGAATTCAATGGTGAGCCATATGAATTTAACTTTTCTAAGATCTCTAAGCAGCCTCGTGATACTGAATTACCTAGTGATGATAAAATTATTGAAAGTATTGCTTCTATTTCTATTCCCCCTAATGATCCTTGGCAGCAATACATGGAGGACCACGAGAATGATACTCATATGCAGGAAAGAAATGAAATTGATGAAATCTTCTTGAGACAACCTGCTATCCTGAAGCACAACCTTTCGGTTGAAACTTTAGGAATTCTATCCAAACCAAAAGAAGACCCGGTGTTTAGATGAAAAGAAAGTATATCATGTTATTATCAACTCTAACCTTTCAGGGTATGAAGAAGAGTGATTATTGGAGACACTTCGTAAATACCATGGTGCAATTGGCTATACCCTTGATGACCTTAAGGAGGGCGCCTGGACCCCCGGGGCTACTCCCGGCTCCCACTACTAGGGAATAGCCTTATAGTGGCGCACTGTTTTTGAGTTTAGTGGCGCATTAGGGATGCGCCACTAACTACAAGCCACTAATAAGGGCTTAGAGGTGGCGCATTCTGGATGCGCCACCCCTAAGGCCCTTAGGCGTGGCGCATCTCATAATGCGCCACCTCTAAGCTCTTAGGGGTGGCGCATTCTGGTATGCGCCACGCCTAAGGGCCTTAGGGGTGGCGCATTCGCAGTGCGCCACTAAGTCCTGACAATATGCGCCACTAAATAATTAGAGAAAACAAAAAAAAAGAATTACATAAAAGAATAAAAGCATTACGGATATTTTTATTATATTACAGAAATGCAAAATACAATATAACAATGAGGCCAACAATTATTGATACAAAAGAATTGCAATATAATTTTTATTACAAAGGTTTAGAGGCCAACAAGATTCACAAGATTACATTCCATCACAAAATTACAATGAGTCCAACAATTATTGAAAACCGAAAGCTACTTTCGTCATCACTACTTGTTTGCTCTTCAACCTGCACAAAACAAAGCTTTAGAGGTCACATCCATCATACCAAAGGAGAACAAAGCAATCTAGCATCTATTCTTATCAACAACTTAAAGCAAGTCGATGAATGGTGAAAAGCATGCACATATGCATAAAAATGCATATGCAGTGACCTTTATACACAAAGAGCACCAAGAGTATTTGACACTACCATCTAGTACACAAAGAGTACATCCAAATTACATCCAAATTACACAAAGAGTACATTCAATTAATTGTTTTGACTCGGCTCGCGGAATGGGCGGCATCCTTCTTTCGTCATGAAAGGCCTTGTGTCACGCAGGGCCTTTAGGCGGACTTCTATCTTCCCATTGGATGGTGCAATGTTGGAGTGGAAGATCGACCCCCTCATTTGTACTTCATGACGGATGATAGTCGCCATCTGTGCTTGGATGTGAAAGAACTCCTCCTTCAGATTTGCATCGGCGATTTCCGCCTTCCTTTCAGCCCACGCTCTGAGATGACTTGGCAGCGTAAGGTTGCGTTGTTCCTGTACAATCGCCCTCATGTGATGAACGGCGTAGTACGCATCCCTCACACTGCCAGCCGGCTGCTTGACGCACCGGAACTGCGTTACGTGGTTGAACACGTTCACGCCAGGCTGATTTTTCCTGAACTTGTGCTTCATGATCTTGCCTCCGGCTTTTATGTAGCCGACGAGAGCATCATCCAAAACTCTCATGATATACTTGTAATCTTTTTTGTTCACACTCCCCGAGTCTAAATACACGGCATGCGAGTGTTGCGGTGAAAAGCAGATGAGCACGCAGTCTTGATCCTCACTGCATAATTAAAACAATCCAAAAGGAATGTTGGAAGAGGACAATGGAAAGCTAAGAAAGCATATATGCTACGGAGGCGAGCGAATGACTTACTTGGGAGAGTAGTTCATAAGAAATGAATCTTTGTCGGCGTTCCGTAGCATGAAGTCTGTGATGTACCCCGCCGCGAGAGCCGTGTCCCCGTCGTCCATCAAGATGCTTTCACGCATGTAGAAGGGGTCCAATATCGCGACGCTCAGGGTCTTATCTCTCCTGATACTCATAGAAAGGCTGAGCGAGAACAGACGGATAAGGCTATGGTCCAGCCGCTTGAGATGGTACAAATTGAAGATCTCCGAAAACCGTAGGATTATCATATCCGCGGGGATAGTGTTGATGAAGCCCATGTTGAGTGGCACCTTGGCCATGAAAACCGGGTACGAGGGATTCTCTTCTCGAAGAAGAATCTTCTCTAATGCCATAATACTATGATGCACACTCTGCATATCCGAAGTTGCAAGGTCCAGCATGTCCTTAGGTAGCATCGCCCTACCAGCCACATGGATTTCAAACGAGAGATCCTTGGGTCTTGGTGGCCCGTCCTGAGCCCGGATCGGCATCGAAGGTTGGCTACTAGAAGTGATGCTCTTCTTTCTTTTCCGTCCCTTCTTCTTTTCTGATTTTGAGCAGTCACCGGCCTTTATCTGCTCAGTGGCCGCCTTATGGAGTGTGGACGGGCTGAGAATAGATCTTGTGGCATCTGCTTGAGGCTCGGTGAAGGCGCAAGCTGCTGGAGACATGTCCTGAGAAGCAGCGAAGAGACGCGTGGAGCAAGCAGGCTTCGCCGCAGGATCAGCTGGACCGCGAGCTTCCTTGTCATGCTGACAAGCTCCTTCAGCAGGAGGCATGAATAAGTCATCAGCATCATACAAAGTATTGATGAACTGGTCGGCGCTGATATCATCATCAAGATCATCGTCTTCTTGTTGTGCTCCGATGGGATCATGTGGCGCCGACACGATGACTAGCAGTGTTGTCCTAGGTGTGGTGCCCCTTTCCCCCGTCATTAAACGCATTTGGCTCTTCGGCCATAGGCATATTTGGTTGAAACAGTCACTGAGGACTGCCGGCTCATCCTCATCGTATCCGGGGGGTTGAATGGGAGGTTCAACTCTCTCGTAGACCGAAATCACGAGAGAGATTTGAACCCTATGCATCTCCGGTGCCATCGGCATATTGTGAATGATTCGATTTTGTGGTTGAATGATTTTACCTTTGGCAACATCCTTCAACTCGCCGTCCACGACTTGTAATAGAATGCATGGAGTGTCCTCCTGCGAAAGAGAGATATATATATATGCACGTACGGCATCAGAGAGATTCCACTAAAAAAGGCAAGGAGATGAAGTCCTCGTTTGAGTTGCAGACGCTTATAGTTACCTTGAGGGCGTCGAGGTCGGCTAGTGAAGAGACCCCGCCGATGAAGGCGGGCATGCAAGAGACGGAGGGAGCGCTGCCTCCCGTGGCGTCGGTCCCCCTATTTGTGCTGCCGCCGGGTGCATTATTGTTATGCCCGGGTTGCTCGATCGTGGCCGGAGGAGTTACCATCACGTCCGGCGTCGCCGCCGCGGTGTTGGCGGCCGGAGTCACCAATACGTCGGGAGTCGGTGCGGGAGCCACCACTACGGCCGGAGTCGGGACTGCAGGCGCCGCGGGGCCCGAGTTGCTGCCGACCATGCTGGGGACTGGTATGGGCCCTTGTCCACCACGCGCTTGCCAATTCGCGAGCGACTGCATCATATCTGGAAGGAGAGCGTTCATCGTCTTCGCCACTTCGTCTTGGACAAGCTACGGAAGCATGTTAACCTTCTCCTCCAGTCCACGAACATAAGTGGCATCTTCTTCGGTCCTTCTCGCCTTGCGCCCCCTCGAACCGGACTGCTCCACCGACTTTCCATAATATTCGGAACAATTTAGGTCCGCACCAAAGCCGACCACACGGCCGGCTGACGATGGCTTCGCCGTCACGTCGTCAACCTTCTTGACCTTGTTCAACGCCCTGTTGAAGTCGTTGTCCCACGGGCCGGCCGGCTTAACCGACGACTCCTGCGATGAGGCGATTTTCATTTCCGCTTGCTGCAAAAAGAATGTGAAACGTTCAGAAATTGTGAACTTCACTCGAGAATTCAATCGACAAGGTCGCGTGGTAAACTACTTACCACGGCAGTCGTAAAATCCTGAATCTTAGGATCGATAATTATTTTCGAGGTTGCTTTGTCCTTATAGCTCCGGGCCCTCACAAAGAATTCGGTCTGCGGATCATCTTTGTATTGCTGGAAGGGGTTAGGTATGCCCGCAGCGGCGTACTCGGCATCCTCCTTGTCCCATTTAGGCTTTGAACTTTTGTAACCACCGGCTCCGAGACGATGGTTACCTATGACCTGCGACCGCATGGCCTTGCCCTTTGCACTCGCGGCCTTGGCTTGCTCGGACTCACACCTAGCCTTGAAAAGGTTGTAGGTAGCTTCGTCGATCAACGGCTCTTTCTCCTTGAGCTCCTCCCAGGTTTTGTTCTTTTAAAAAATTGCCCTCTTCACCCGGGTTTTCCAACTGGACAAGGCCTTGCTCATCTTCCTGAGGGCCCATGTGTTTACTTTGTTCTCTCTGAGTTTGGTGTTATCGTACGGCTCCGGAAACTTGTATCGTCCGTGCAGCTTGTTGATAAGAAGCTGACAATAATGAATATTCTCACGACTCCTGAGGTTAATCGTGGTGATCGACACGGTGTTGCGGAGGATCGCCGCGACTTGACGGCCGTACCCTTCCGAAAAACGTTCGGGCTCTTTAGGAATCCCGACGGCAGTCACAACAGTAAACTCTTGCCTGATGACGCCGACCTTGGTCGGTTTCCGATTCCTCTTCTTCGACTGGGTACCATCTGTGTTGGAGCCACCGGTCCCATCATCCTCGCCGATGTTCCTCTCGCCGTCTGTCGTACCGGCCTCCTCCTCCAAGTCATCATCCGATGAGTCGGACTCCGACTCTATCTCCTCCTCATACTCCTCCTCGCCCGGAGGTACTTCCTCTTCTCTCTGCTCCTCGACCTCCTCCTGGGAGTATTCCCAAAATTGCTTCCTTTTTGTACCCGGATGAGAAGAAGGACCGGCGTCGGCTCCGGTCGACATGTTTGCACTAGTACAATATTAAAAAATGCAACTACTTAATTAATTAGCACAATAAATAAATGCAAATACTCACATGTTAAGAAAAATAGCAAAGGTCATGCACGAATTCACGGAAAAATTCGGCATGACCTTTGCTCTTTTTCTTAACATGAGAGTGCCCCATTCTCAACCGAAACGGAAGTTAATCAACATTTTGGGAGAAAGGGGATAATGAGAGTCCCTGCACATAAAAAATGCCTACATGTAGGCACAATCATCACATATATAGTGTAGAACAATGCACTAAAATAGATATTCAAACATCATATATATAGGTAAATGTCATATGATAAACAATGCATTGCAAATTGGCACTTGCTTGGGTTTTTTCATATTCAGTTGAAATATCTTATAACTAAGTCATTCAGTTGAAGACATTCAGGTTCAGTTCCTATGACATTCAGGTTCAGATATCTCCCAGGATCATTGCATTCAGTTCCAGCATGATGGATGGATGGATGGATGGTAAATCACCCTACTCATGTTGCCAAGATATAAATACATACTCATACCCTGGCACTACAGAAAACCACATGGATTATTCTCATCATGAGGCAAAACAAAAATAATCCCAAATGAACCACAAACACCAACGATGACACAATAATAACAGTAGTATGAAATGATGCAACGCGCAACGAATATCATGTGTGCATCTTATTGAGCACACGGAAAACAAGATCTTTGCCGAGTGCATAGAGAAAATTGCTCGGCAAAACTATTACACTCGGTGAAACATCACCTTTATCAAGCACCACGTGGGCGGTACTCGGGCACTAACTTGAAGCTTAGTGGTTATTCAATTCTAATTTTTTTTAAATAAGCCAGAGAAGCACAAAACCTGACAAGGTGGCATGATATGACATCTAGAGGTACGATTAATTTTGAGAGTGTTTTTCAAAAGTTTTCACATAGTTTTCTTACAAACTAGGCCATCATTCAGCAACAAACTAGGTTTCGAGAAGGAATGAATCAGGTTTGCATTTGAAGTGACCGTTGATTCATTCGTTGACTTTAAAACTTTATCAACATTAAACGCACACCATTACATGTTTCATGTTCAAAAAAAATTCAGTTCTCTTTTCCTATATTTAGGCCATGCATTTCTTGTGATTTATGAATTTCCAGATTTCCATTAACAAAATTCTCCTCTCTCTTTTAATTCTGTTAACAACAAATTCAACACTTGCTTGGCTTTTTTCATATGGTAAAAAATTTCAGTAGATCTTTCCAAAATTTCCAAAGTTCAGTGGACAAACATCATGGCAGCTTGTGCTATTATGGGTGTTCATTATGCATCAGCAGTGATCCATAATTCATGTGGTGACCCTATATATGCCTCTGCATCTAGAAATCGTGATGCTCATCTCACTCGCCCTGTTTTCGCTGTTGAAAATACTAGTACTGCTGGATATGAACACCTCAAATCACCAGGAACTAGGCAATATGAAATTTGCTTATTTCCAAATTTCCATACACAAAATGATATATTGCAGGACGTGATCATGAATTTCCATTCACAAAATTTCCAAATTTCCATTCACAAAATTTCCATTCAGAAACAAAATTTCCTTGTTTGCTATGCTAGCCGTGCAGTTGCAGGAGCAGGGGAGAGGGAGGGGGAGAAGGGGAGAGGGAGGGGGAGCAGGCAAGAGGGAGGGGGAGTACCTGGCCGTGCAGTTGCAGGACGGAGGGGAGGGAAGGAGGCGGCGGCCGGAGGTGAGGCAGAGGCACGACGGCGACTGCGGGCTCGGGCTGCGGGCGCGGGCGGCGACGAGGACGGTGGCGGCTCCGGCGTAGGCGGCGAGGACGGTGGCGGCTCCGGCGTCGGCGGCGAGGACGGTGGCGGCTAGGGCTCGGCGTCGGCGGCGAGGACGAATGGGTACTGTGACCAGCAAGGGGGAGGGGGCCGTGGAGGTTAAGGCTTAGGGGTGGCGCATTTAGCCAAAATGCGCCACCAAGAGGTTCCTTATGCGTGGAGCATTCCGCAGAAATGCGCCACGCATAAGGAACCTCTTGGTGGCGCATTCTGGCTAAATGCGCCACCCCTAAGCACATTTAGTGGCGCATTTATGAAAGATGCGCCACCCATAAGAGTTTTTTAATTTTTTTTATTAATTGGACTAGCTATCTATCTGGTTTTTTATCGCTGCTAGTTTTTTTATCGCTACTAAATATTTTTAAGTAGTTAGGCATGATGCTTCAATTGTGTATAAAAGTGGTCAAACTTTATTAAGATTGACTTTGACCAAATCTTATATGCAGAGTAAAAAGAAACGGAGGGAGTACTTCGATTGTGATCATATCGATCCACGTACCATGCCTTAACCGTGTCGTCGCCGAACCAATTCCACAAACACAAGGTGTAGCGGCATTTGGAAACATAAGATTGTGATCATCAATTACAAAGTGCATATTAAATCCATGCATACACAAAGTGATCATGAATTACAAAATATTTTTCTTAAATTTGGAGCTAGCTATCTAGCTATCGTTTCCTCACGATCTTGTTCTTGCCCTTCTTTGTCGTGGTTGAATAATTTTGGCCCGGGATGCCTTCACTTTTCCTCTTGAACGGGAGGAGACCTTTCTTCGGTAGGGTTGTGGTGTATGTATCCTGAGCGGCGTAGTCATCCTCCATCTTCGGGTCGCCGTACTTGTCAAAGTCTTGCTCGTTGGCGACTCCATCCATTTCGATGATGTTTCTTTTGCCTCTCCTCACTATAACGCGGCTCGGCTTTGATGGGTCGGTAATGAAGAAGCATTGGTCCACTTGGCTAGCCAGTACCCATGGCTCATTTTTCGCGGTGACGTTTGCGCCCGTAGACTTGGATTTGGCTTCGGGTATAACCATGGTGGTGAAGTACCGGTCTTCTTTTACGACGCTCTTGGCCCATCTCACACGGAACATCGGCACTTTCTCTCCACAGTAGTCGAGCTCCCATATGTCCTCGATCCTTCCATAGAATCTTTCCTTGACGTCATCGGTGTAGAATATCCCCGTTACCCCTGAGTTCTGGTAATCGCCGTTATTGTCCTTTTCCTCCGTGTAAAATGTGTAGCCGTTGATATCATACGCTTGATAGGTCATCAGGTTGCGTGCGGCACCCTGTGACAAGGTGAATATCATCTTTTCGTCCTCGGAAGCGTTCCTTCGCGGGGGATTAGCACGAAGCTCGTCCCTGAACCAAGTCATGAAACCGGAGTTGTGCTCTTTGATTAGCCGTGGATCTCGGTCCGTTATCTGCAGGCCCTGGTCACTGTACTTCTTCCTGATTAAATCCTTGTGCTTTACTATCCAAGGATCGACCAGCTGGATGTGTTGTAGCGCGACAAGGCTTGCTCTTTCAAAGTCGATGTCTCGACCGTCAAAGTTGACATGCATTGCGCGGCTTCCCTCGAGATGACCACACCCATCGGTCCTACCAAAGTGCTTGTTGACGGCCAGACCAACAGGGTTCTCGGTGTTGAGATAATTCGTGCAAAAAGAGATGCACTCTTCGGTTAGAAAGCCCTTCGCTATGCTTGCATCTGGACGGGACCTGTTACGAACGTATTTTTTGATGTGCCCATTCATCCTTTCGAACGGCATCATGCTGCGCAGAAACGCAGGCCCGAGTTGGACGATATCCTCCACGACGTGGATCAGCAGATGCACCATAATGTCGAAGAACGCGGGCGGGAAATAGATCTCAAGCTCGCATAGTATGAGCACGATCTCCTCCTGTAGCCTTTTGAGTTGCGTAGCGCAAATCGACTTCCGGGAGATGACATCAAAAAAGTTGCAAAGGCCAAACAACGTTTTACGGACGTGCTCTTCCATTATCCCTCGCATCGCAACCGGGAGAATCTGCGTCATCAGCACGAAACAGTCGTGAGATTTCATCCCGCTGAAACGCTGCTTCGCCTCGTCTAGGTATCTTCTTATCTTCCCCGCGTAGCCGTTCGGAAATTTTACTCCTATGAGGCAGTGGATAAACCGCTTGATCTCCTCCTCGCACAGAGTGAAGCAAGCCGGGGGGCAGTGATCAATACCGGTCTTCTTCTTGGTCGTCCTTTTTCGTTTGCGAGAGTTTTGCGTTTCTGTATCCTCTTCCTCCTCCGGCTCATCATCATCGTCACTAGGGGGGTGAAGTTCCCTCCTGATGCCCATAAATTTCAAGTCATTCCTTGCTTTTGGCCCGTCCTTGGTCTTCTCCGGCATGTTGAGCAGCGTGCCAAACAAGCTCTCGCACACGTTCTTTGTGATATGCATTAGATCAAGGCTATGAGGACTGCGGAGTAGACTCCAGTATTGCAAATCCCAGAAAATAGACCTCGCTTTCCATACCCTCATCAACGGCTGAGTCTTCTTTTTTTTCTTTCCCGGCGCGGGGCACTCTTTCCAAGTTTTCAGCAAGTTGTCGATTTCTTTGCCGCTCCTTCGAGCTGGGGGTGCTCGGAGCTCCTCGCTTCCATCGAACAGATGTCCCTGTTTTCTCCACGCGTGTTTCTTGGGAAGCCACCTCCGAGACCCCTGGAACACGGTTTTTGAAGATCCAGGATCTTTTGGTAGCTGGCGGTACGTTGTATTATCCATGCACCTAATGCATGCACAGAATCCTTGGACCACCTGCCCTGAGAAATATCCGTATCCGAGATAGTCGTGCACCGTCGTGATCACCGCGGCTTTCATTGGGAAATATTCTTTTGCCGCAGCGTCCCATGTATTGACTCCGTCTTTCCATAACGTTTCTAGCTCCTCTTTCAACAGCTGCAGATATAGATTGAGGTCCGTACCTGGTTGTTTCGGCCCTTGAACTAGCATACACATTGTTATGTACTTTTTCTTCATGCACTTCCAGGGGGGAAGGTTGTATATGCATACAAACACGGGCCAGGTACTGTGTGTGCTTCTCTGGCCGCCAAACGGATTGACTCCATCGGCGCTCACACCAATCCTGAGGTTCCTTGGTTCTTTCCCAAAATCTAGGTATTCGAGGTCCAACGCAGTCCATTGGCTACCATCTGAAGGGTGCCTCAGCATGTCCTCCTTTTCCGGATCCGGGTTCGGGTCATCCTCTTTTAGCTTCTTTCTATCCGCGTGCCAGGTCATGAGCTTTGCTTCCTCGGGATCTACGAAATACCTCTGCAGACGAGGAGTGATCGAAAAGTACCATACCACTTTTCTAGGAACTTTCTTCCCTCTCTTGTATCGACTAACACCGCACACCGAACATGTGGTTTTATCTTCGTCCTCACCCCGATAGATCATGCAATCATTTATGCAGACGTGGTATTTAACGTGCGGAAGATCGAGAGGGCAAAGGACTTTCTTGGCCTCAGCGATACTAGTTGGGCACGTGTTGCCCTTCGGAAGACGATCGTGCCAGAATGCCATGTTATCATCGAAGCTTTCGTCGGTCCATTTTTGTTTTGCCTTCATCTCCATAGCCCCAAGTGTTACATTCAAGCGGGTATCCTCGTCGTTGCATCCTTCGTACAACTTCGTAATCGCGTCTTTCTCGAGTTGCGCCATCTTGGCTTTCTCTCTAGCTGCACCTCTTGCGTTCAACGCCTCTTTGACAAGCAGCTCTTGAACATGAGGGTCCCGCACCCAGCTTGAATCATCATGTCCGACATCTTGATCTTCATGTCCGGCATCTTGATATACATGATCCGCTTCGGCATCTTCTTCATGATCATGTACAGGATGCTCTTCGTCATCTCGCCCGCCGCTGTTTTCTGGTTGCCCTTCCTCATTTACTGGTGCCCCACCATTGACGTCCTCCTCCTCACCAGCTTCATCACTTATCCATCGTGTGTAGCCATCCATCAAACCATTACGCTTCAGGTGTCTTTTCAATATTCCGGAATCAGGCTCGGTCACGCACTGCAGTTTGCATCTCCGACACGGACATCTTATATCCGACCTATTATTCCTTAGCATGTCGTTTGTCGCACATTGCATCCACCTAGCCACGGTGATATCGCTCAGCATCTCGCGGACCATGGTCGATCACCTGCGTGCACGGAGAGAGCAACACAATTATATATCACAGTCGTCGCCGGAAAAATTCGGCATGACCTTCCCTAATAATGCATGGGAGCATGCGGAGAGTGCGCTAGAAATTTGCCAAAACGGAAATGAATCGACATTTCGGCAAAACATTTGCCACTCAAGATACACATATACATCAAACCACCATAAGCTTCACACATACATCAAACCACCACAAGCTTCACATATACATCAAACCCAAGCTTCACATATACAACAAACCCCAAGCTAATAAAGGCAAGTATATGGGTCATAAATGGAACAAAAGAGTTTGGGAGGAGGTCCACTTACTTCAATATGAAACAAAATAGATGTAATGCCAAGTATCGATGGATAAATGGAAGAAATGAGGTGGGGAGGAGAAAACCGAATAGATCTAGGGTGAGAAGAGTGGATCTAGTTTGAGAATTGTGTGGAGTGAATGAGAGGTGGTAGGTGGGGTGGAGTAGATAAGGGAAGCTCTAGGCATTTAGTGGCGCATATAGCAAGTCAGTGGTGGCGCATCTGTGCAATGCGCCACCCCTAAGCTCTTATGGGTGGCGCATTACCACAATGCGCCACCCCTAAGGACCTTATGGGTGGCGCATATACAGAATGCGCCACCCCTAAGCTATTAGGGGTGGCGCATTTTGTATGTGCGCCACCTATAAGGTCCTTAGGGGTGGCGCATACTGCTAGATGCGCCACGTATAAGATCATCCAGGCCGGCCCACTCTTAGGGGTGGCGCACTGGAATATAATGCGCCACCCATAAGGTCTTATGGGTGGCGCCTTATTTTCCAGTGCGCCACCGATAACAGGTGGTGGCGCGTCGCTTTCCATATGCGCCACTAATAGGCTTTCCATGTATAGCTATTTCCCTAGTAGTGTCCCCCCTCTGGCCTATATACTCTTCGTCATCCAAAACCCCTAAAAAAGAGAGAGTTTCCGGAGTTCCGCCGCCGCTCCGTGGCGGAAACTACAGAGAAGAAAAGCCATCTCTGGCGGGCAGATTCCGCCGGGGAGATCACCTCCCGGAAGGGGAGATCGTCACCATTGTCACGGGCATCATCGAGATCATCATCAACATCATCCCCATCATCAACACCATCTCCACCTCCATCCAATCTCATCTCACAATTGCAACTCATGTTGTAATCCGTACTATCTATCCTCTCTACTCTATCGGTGTTGATTACTACTTTGTGGTGAATGCTATTGAGTTTTGTTGGAGAAATATTATTGTGTTCAGATTGTTTATCATCTATTTATCCCCACTGATCATGATCTCTTTTATGTCTTGTGAGTAGTTACTTTAGTTCTTGAGGACATGGGAGAAGTCTAGTTGCTAGTAGTCATATGATGTTGAAGTAATATGTGTTGGTTGATATTTAAGTTGTGTTGTTATTTTCCTAGTGGTGTTGTGTGAGTCGAACACTCAACACTTCGCCTTATCAAGGACCTAGGGGGATAGATTGTGTACAAAGAATGCTTACGGTGGGTTGCCGGAGTGACAGAAACCTAAACCCCAGTTTGCACGCTTTTGCACAAGGGAACAATGGATCATCGATCGTATTGCTATGGTTAGGCTTTTGCCTTAATTACTATCTTGTATTTGCGGATGCTTGCAAGATGTTTAATCATAAGAGTACACTTATCTTAGTCTAGAGGGTGTACTAGCATAGATCCACCCACTCAACACTTATCAACACAGCACATAGTACCGATACGGAATATGGAGAAAGCACATGACTACCTCTCCCGTGTGTCCTCAAGAACACTTTAGCCTTTATAAGTTCAGTTGCTAGGCCTCTCCTTTGCTCAGAAAGGATTGGGCCACTCGTTACTCTCCAGTACCTTTTACTTTGCTTGTTTTTACTTTCCTGTCGCTTATACCAAGAAAAACCCCTAAAAAGTTATCTTTGAGTGCTTGCAGTTATCTCCTTACCAAAGTCACTTGCTATTACCTTCTGCTCCTCGTTGGGTTCGACACTCTTACTTATCGAAAACGCTGCAATCGATCCCTTACATTGTGGGTCATCAGTGTGGTTGGCTGGGCGACCGGGTTTAATATGGAGAAAAATTCCTTCCGGCTTGTGGTAGTTGTTGCCCCCCTGCTTCGGTCTTTGGGAGCCGACATTTGAGTTGGCTACCAAGTCAGAAGTGGTCTAATCAAGTCGACGCTTGGTTTGTTGACTCTGATTTTGGGATGTTTTGCCGTCATTTTTGTTCTGGACGACTTTATCCTGTTGAGGTTCAGTATCCTTGGTTTTGTCAGACTCGGCATATTTGATAACCGCGTTCATGAGTTCTCCTATATCCTTGACCGTCCATTTGAGTCGGCCAAGCTGAACACCCCAAAAATCGGGTTATCGATTTTTGTCCTGTTAATCCTTCCTAGATTTTTCTCCCGGTCTTTTTCCCTGGAGTCTTGTTTATGACCAGAAGAATCCAGACAATCCTTGACCTTGCAACCCTTTTCTCTGCCCCTTTGCAAGGCAAGATTCCTCCCCATACCGTCGAGCCGGGATATGCAAGGATATTGCCACGTCCGGTGCAATGTTCTTCATATCAGCTTAATTCCATTTGCTGCAGATCGATGGAATTAAATCCGGGAAAATACCTGGACATCTATAAAGGTTGTGTAAACTTGTGGGGATGATCTTGGTTATCCTCTTGACCTCTCCCAAAGATATTGGCTATGATTGAATAAAGGAAATTGTGATTTTCTTTATAAAGCCAATAATCCCCTTTTAGCCCATTTGCAAAGGAGCTACCATTTTGGTTGCCCCATTTGTGCTCAAATGAATTGTGGAGCTCCTAGTATCCAACCCATGGCCATTTCAATCAAAACATGGGGTTCCATAGTTCAAAATATGAGCATAGCTTCCATTTGCAAATTCCAGGCAGAATAGCACTTTCCAAAGGAAGTGTTATTTATCTTTGCCCATTGCCTCCCAAACTTTTTGTGCATTTTCCCCTTCCCATTTCATGGTGTTGTACCAAATTTGAGCAATAATGGCTAAGCCAGTAATGCACACTAAATTCCCAAAGTTTCTGTCCAGTGGGCAACTTTGTGAAGGAAGTGCAAGCTATCCTTGTCCATTTGAGCTGAAATTTTGTGCACATACTTATCCTAGTGAGTGATTAAGCTCTAAAAAATGTCAAGCCAAGGGGACTAGTGTGCTAGCCACACCATAGCACAAACACCTTCAGCCTAGTTGGTGCATTTGTAAAGGAAGTGTTATGTGCTTTGGTCCATTTGAGCTCAAACTTGGCAGAGGTAATCACCTATGGATAAGATTGATCTGACCCAAGTTCCAGACCATTTGACTAGGTGTGCCTCCCCCAGTTCAGCACAAACACCTTGCTGGTCAAGCTAGGTCATGTCACTTTCAGCTACTCCATGCTAAGCAGGTCAGCCCACCTCGGTTCCTGCACCTCCTGAGGAGTCACCTCACCCTCTGGACATGGTCCCTGGTCATAAGCATGTGCGGGACACGTGTTGGCCTGGGTGACCACGCATGTGGCATGTCCAGCTCGTGTCCAGCTAAGTGCGTGTACTGGAGCCTTATCCGCATTGTCCCTGTCCTCGTGTCCAAGCATGTCTTTCGTGATCCTCACTCCAAGCACGCTCGCCGCGTGCTCTTCCGCCTTGTTTTGTTGCTGCTGGGCACTTGTGCCGACACCGATGCTCCACGGGGTGCTCGCCGCGTGGCCACGATCTGGAGACTTTGAGCTCCATCTTCGAGTCCTCCCCTGTTTATAAGAGGAGTCACAGCCGAGCCCCTCTCCAGCACCAGCAGATCACCCGCAGCCACCACCTCGCTCCCCCTCGATCCCCTAGCCACCTCGTCGCCCGGAGCCAAAGCCGCCACGGCCGCCGCCCCGGCGAGCTCGCGCTGGAGCAGCCCCGGCCCCGTGGCGCCCCTGTTTCCCCGCCGCCAGCAGCCCACAGTTCCGCCCCCTCATCGATTCTCCCACCGCCGTCGCCTCGGCTTGGTCAGAGCCGCCAAGCCGCGCCTCCATGTGATCCAGTGCAGCATGGCACCCCGCTATGGCCTCGGCCTTGGCCCCTCTGCCACGCCGGCTAGCCCCTCCCCTGCTCCCGTACGCCGCCCCAGCTACCCAGGTGGGAGCACCCCGCCGCTGCGCTCGGTTTGGCCGCGGGAAAGTCGCCATCCCGGCCCGGCCGATGGGGATGACGAGGCGGCCCACCCCGCGCAGCCCCACAACCGTCGGCGGCCGCGCCTTGGAGCGCCGCGCCCGGCAGGCCACCACGGCGGCCCTGCCCAGGCTCCCGGCAGCGACCGCACGGCCATGGCCTCCTCTGGCCCGTGCGCGTGAGAGGGAGAGAGAGAGAGAGAGAAGCAGAGGAGATCAGAACAGAGGTGGATAGAGAAGGGGACTGACGCGTGGGCCCCGCGCGTCAGTGGATAAACCCTGGCCCGCGCTCGCGCATTTACAGGAATACGTTTTTACAGCAAGAAAGCGTATTCCTCTGCTGCCTCGGGTGGAAGTGCGCCTTCCCACCACTACTAGGGAATAGCCTTTTAGTGGCGTCCTTTTTTTTTGCCTTTAGTGGCACATTTCAAATGCGCCACTAAGGACAAGCCACTAATAAGGCCTTAGTAATGGCGCATTTCAAATGCACCACCCTTAAGAATCTTAGGCGTGGCGCATTTCTGAAATGCGCCACTAATAAGGCCTTAGGGGTGGCGCATTTCTGAAATGCTCCACGCCTAAGATTCTTAGGGGTGGCGCATTTTCAAGATGCGCCACCATTAAAAAAATTTGAATTTTGAATTTGGATCTGGATTTCGATTTTTTTCTCGTTTTTTGTTTGAATGATTTGTCCCGTTCATCTAGCCACTTTGTTTGCTCATTTTTATTCTCTGTCCCGTTCATCTAACTTTTTTTGCTCAGGATGTAGGGCTCCATGGAGGAAGAGACAAGGAGGAGGAGCCAAGAAAGGGGAGGAGGAACTATGAGGAGTAGGAGCCATGGAGGAGGGGAGGAGGAAGAAGAAAGGGGAGGAGCAACCTTGGATGAGTAGGAGCCATGGAGGAGGGGAGGAGGAAGAAGAAGACCCGTGGAGGAGGGGGAACCTTGGAGGAGGAGGAGCCATGGAGGAGGGTAGGATGAGGAGGAGCAGCAGCCTTGGATCGATGGAGGTGGGGAGGAGGAGGAGGGCGCCATGGAGAAGGTGGAGAGGAGGAGGAGATGGTGGAGGAGAGGAGGATAAGAATGAAGAGGTAAGGAGGAGAAGGAATCCGGCCGGGTTATATATACTCTTATTAGTGGCGCATATAGCAAAATGCGCCACCCATAAGAACCTTAGGGGTGGCGCACCTAGCAAAATGCGTCACAAATAAGTTTTGATTTTTTTCAATTTTTTTGGCCTCCAGATCTTAAAAGCATCATAACTTTTTTCTGTTAGGTTTTTTAGGATTCTAAAATGTTCAACGGGTTCCACCCGATTGAATTTGGATATAACTTTTCGAGTAGATGATTTTTAATATAAATTTTTTTCATCGGAGGTCGTATGCAAAAGTTATGCCCATTTTACACAATTCTCGAGAGATTTTGCAAAAAAAGTCAAAATTCGTATTTGTAAATTTTCCTAACAACTAGACCACATATCACATGGGAAACTTATTTTCTTTAATTTTTTTGACATTTCTATCATTTTATTTTATTTATTTTGAAACTGAAAAGGCGGTCCACGGGTGGGGGGTGTATTTGTCTGGTCGGAATTTTCCCTCACATTTTTTGCTTAGCAGTGGCGCATATTGCATATGCGCCACCCCTAAGAGCTTATGGGTGGCGCATTCTGAATGCGCGATCAGAATGCGCCACCCTATAGCAGAATGCGCCACCTATAAGGTTCTTAGGAGAGGCGCATTTCTCCAAATGCATCCAGGGTTGGCCCACTCTTAGGGGTGGCGCATTTTTTACAAGTGCGCCACCCCTTAAAACTTAGTGGCGCATTACATATAAAATGCGCCACTAATAAGGTTTCCATGTATAACTATTTCCCTAGTAGTGGAGCCTTCACACTATAAAACTTGGCTTGTATATTCCAATGATGAGCCTCCTCAAAAGAGCTCTAGGTCTTCTTGAGCAAGCGAGTTGGATGCATCCCCACTAGTTCCCTTGGAGAGCTTTTAGCTCACATGTGCATCCGTTGCATGACAATCCCTACTCCTCACATCATATCTATCATATGGCCTACTCTCGCCTATGATTGTCCTCATTGATGTGAGCCTTTCACACCTTTTTGTCTTCCTCCTCCACCTTCTTTATGTTTCTCCTTTTAGGTGTCAACTTTCTTGCTCAAGCTCATCCATTGCATGATTGCTCAAAATATTGAAAGGAGTGGGTCAAATTGACTTGTACCTGACTAGTGGTCTGGGGACGAGTCAAGATAAGAATCCAAAGGAGACTAAGTGTGAAACTTTAGTAGATACACTACAAGAAATATGCTAATACACGACGATTTTACGATCTTCGTCATTATATTGTCATGGTATTTAATTTACGACGATCTTACGACGAAAAAATGAGAGTAAAAAACGAGGCGTCAAAAATTGAAAGCAACGACGTTTTGATCGAAATCGTCGTAACTTTTATGACGATCCTACATCATCACTGGTATCGTGGTCTATCCACGTCAGATCCTACGTGGCGAATCCTACGTGGAAAAATCATGACGAAATCAATATCATTGTAAATTAAATTCAGCCCAATCTATTTTCTGGTTTATATGGGCTAAGCCCAACAATTTGGCTTGTCTATTTTTTTTTCAATGAATGCTGGTTAGCTCTATGGTCCAAGCCCAAAGATTTGGCCTGACTATTTTTTTGCCTGTCAATTCTATTTTGCTATATGGGCCAAGCCTTTTAAAATCAATAACTTGTTGTGCCTCAAAATTTTTACTGCCCAATTATTGGCCCTAGCAAATTTTAAATTCCAATTTTTTGGGGCCTCAACCATGTCATTTTACTTTTTGACCCACTCATCACAACTGTTTACGTATCATTTTTATTCAATAGACAATAATTCCATTCAAACAAAGGCAATGAATGCCAAAAATATACAACCAAACTTTACATTACAATAATACATAGTATCCAGTTTTCTAATATTAGAAAATAAGGAGCTCCAGTGAGCTACTCATTGTATGGTGCTTGTTTTAGCTTCTTCATCCCGGAGCTTGTTACAGCATCGAGCACTTTCATGAACTTATGACATCTACATGTAATAAACACTACCGTTAGAACAAAAATTTCATGCTACAACAGCAAGCATATAATGCAATAATTTTATGCTACAGCAGCAAGCAAATAATGCAATAGTTTCATGGTACAACAGCAAGCAAACGATTCAATAATTTCACCACTACTACTATCATCCATAATTTGACAACATCTAATACTAGCCATCTCGAGGGAGAGAAGGGAATCGATGGGCTAGTACCAGTTCATGTTGGCCTCGACAATGATCTGAATGGGGTGGGTGTCAATGAGGAGAGTTGGTGAGGGCTCAATGATGTAGAACTGAGCCTTGCAGAAACGCTTGGCCTAGTAGTGCCCTGCCAGGAACCTGTGGTTCTTCATCAACGTCACCGCAGGGTAGTCGTTCCAGCAAGATGTCGTTCACTTACGCCCAAACGAAACACCACAACCGCTGCCAGCCGTGGTTTGTTGGACAGTCAGACGCCACCGTTCAGATCTGCAACCTCTCACGCCAATGGCACAGACTTAGAGCACATCACCTAATAAACAAACATCCTACACTGGCCTAAACAGACCAACATTGACTCACGATTGATGTTTGTGTGATTCTCTACAGACTTGATTCTAATTCCATTTTCAATAGTTAAAATCTTCACAGAAAAAAGTTATTACATGTTTAATTTTAGAATATATTATCAAGCAAGAAAAATAACAAAGAAATATAAAGGTTGCAGGATTCCACTATGAAATGACTGATGGTGAATTGGTGATATACCAAATCAATTAGGTTGTCTTGACTAACCCAGATTTTCCTATCTAGTAATTCTACATCACACCATGCATCCTAGAAATATATGTGCTGCATTCTTGTATGCATAACTTCTAAAAACACAAATCGTGGATGATTATTACCACTTGTGACTCCATCAAGTTCTTAAGCAGCATTGTATTCAAAACACGCTTAGATGTCAAAATTGTAGAGTGGTTTTCAATCTCAGTTTTAGTTTTTTCGGTCTCAGTTTTTTAATGTAAATACCTACAAAAGTTGATATACATGGAGCAATTTTCATACCTGCAAATTCAGTCTCAGTTTCAACTTTCATACCTGCAAACATTTGAAAACAGTCCCTTGGGTCAGTTGTGCAGTAGATAAATAAGCCAATATATATACACTCGGGCTGGGAACTACTCCAACCAATATATGTCTATCAGTTGTGCAGTAGGTAATGCGGTTTACATAAAAAAAAATTTAGGAGAGCAGGAAATATATTACCCTTTTACATTTGTTTCTTCTTAGATACGTGGACAAAGTCTTAAGTTTTGTATTTTACGCGTACATCCACACCCAAACCTGTGCAAGGGGCTAGTTTCTCTTGGCTTCCTAGAGCAGCATGACAAAGTTAGTCAGCAATCTATCAGTATTTATTGTGGCCAAATCATTCGAATATAAAATTCTATATCTACAAGTATGCACTACTACTAACAAGCTAGCTAAAAAAGAAACTATAGTAACCGGCACTTGCAATATACACTACTATCAACAGCTTGATCTTAAACAGAACAGATATTGCTGTTGTAAACAGTGAATCACCAAGATAAACAATCCCTAAAGAGAAGAGAATAAATGTTCAGATCAGGTTAGTACTTAAACCATGAAGAAACGATGGGAACAAGGTACGCAATGGACGCCTCAGTAATGAACGCGGCATAGAAACAAGTACTCCTAACTGCATTCACTTACGACCTGAAGAAGAAAAACATAGCAAACGTTCTTACAAGCAGCAAGCGGCCAGCATTTCACTTACGACCTAAAGAAGAATAACCCTGAAATTAAAAACCACTATAGATCAACTCTGAAATGGTTGAAACTTGGCATGGTATCATCATTTCACACATATATCATCTGCTAAACATTCAAGAGGGTTACGGAAAAAATTGGATGCACTTCGTGTATAAGGTAGACCATCTCTTTCAGAAGTATAAGGTTTTTTGAGAAAACTCATGTGTTACAAATACATTTCATTTTTAACGCTTATTTCTTATTCAATATTTTTTTGTATTCAATAGAAATTAATCATAGTCATCTCCACAAATTTCAAACTTTTTCTACTTCATGCACTAGTTTCATGCATTTAGTGATTTATTTTGATTTAATAACCCTGAAATTGAAAACCACTACATGATCAACTCAGATATGGTTTAAACTTTGCATGATATCATCATTTCACACATATATCATGTGCTAAGCATTTGAGAGGGTTACGGAAAAAAACTGGATGCACTTCGTGTACAAACTAGACAATCTCTTTCGGAAGTATAAGGGTTTCGGAGGAAAACTCATGTGTTACAAAGACATTTCATTTTTTAACATTTATTTCTTCTTCAATCTTTTGTGTGTTCAATATAAATCAATCATAGCCACCTACCCAAATTTTAAACCTTTTTGACTTCATTTAATAGTTTTCATGCATTTAGTGATTTATTTTGATCTAATAACCCTGAAATTGAAAACAACCACATGATCAACTCAGAAATGATTGAAACTTGGCATGATATCATCATTTCACAAATATATCATATGCTAAACAGTTGAGAGGGTTACGGAAAAAACTGGATCCACTTCGTGTACAAACTAGACCATCTCTTTCGGAAGTACAAGAGTTTCGGAGGAAAACTCATGTGTTACAAAGACATTTTATGTTTTTCACATTTATTTCTACTTCAATATTTTTTGTATTCAATATAAATCAATCATAGTCCTCTCACCAAATGTCTAACCTTTTTTACTTAATTTACTAGTATTCATGCATTTAGTGATTTATTTTGATCTACATAACTCTGAAACTGAAAACCATGAGAGATCAACTCATAAATGGTTGAAACTTGGCATCGTATCATCATTTCACACATATATTATGAGTTAAACATTTGAGAGGGTTATAGAAAAAAAATGGATGCACTTCGTTTACAAACTACACCATCTTTTTCGGAAATATAAGGGTTTCGAAGGAAAATTCATATGTTATAAAGACATTTCATTTCTTAACATTTATTCTTTCTTCTATATAAACATGATGCAATGCTAAACTAGCTATCTTAACACATACCAAGCATGTGGTTGTCACATTATTTGAAATTTTATTTATGTTAATATTATTTGAATATTAATTAATTAACTTTGTTCTTTTTAGTATTTTCATTAAATACTTTATGCTATAAAGGTATTTTTATTTATTCAAATAATAATTAATTCCACAAGCAATAATGCATTTAGTTTTCCTTAATTAATGTTAAGTTTTAATGGTGATCATTATTGGCTATTTTCAATGAAAAATATACATAATATTGTACATACAACTAACCAAATTGTCGGATGTAAAATATTTTTCTTACACCTCTCATAAAAAACATTTTTTTGCTATTTAATTGGATATAACACATTTTTCTGAAGATTATTCATATTTAAATCATTTTCGTATGAATTATGGTTTAACAATATTAAATTTCAAAGTTTATTGAATTTACTAGAATTTTGGATAAATCGAAAATTCAATGAAATTGGGTCTATGCTATAGAGAGAGGGTGTAGTTTAGGGAAAGACTATAGTGGCCTTTTGCCCACTATAGGTAGGGCTAGATTTTTTTTCTTTTGGTTTTGTTTGTTTCTTCATATTATTTTCTATTTTTAGTTGAAAATGAAACTTTAAATTTAAATATAAATCTCATCAATAAATTTGAATATTATATAATTATAATCCTAATTTGATTGGATTTTTATTGAACTTTTTTAGGCTAATACTATTATTACTATTAACTTAATAGCGATTAATTATCTGTTCCATCTTAATATGTTTGAAATAAATACCTTCTGCTATATGGGTATTTTTATTTATTTATATCATAATTAATTATTGAAGCAATAAATAATTTCGATTTTTTTAATTAATGCTAAGTTTTAGTGGTGATCATTATTGGCTATCTTATTGAAGAACCTACCAAATAATTGTTGCAAATTGTACTAACCAAATTTTCAAAAATATTACACCGCATTTTATGTATAATTGACCAAATAGTTGCATGTTACATGTTTTTCATACACCTCTCATAAAAAATACAAAATTTCACCGATTTAGTTAGAACAGGGTTAAATTTAAACTACACATGCTAGATAGTTTGCTTTTTATTGGTTCTAAAAATCATTTATAGGAAAACAAGTAGGTATTTCATCATATATCCACCAGAAGTTTGTCAAGAGTAACACCTAGCAACGAACGCTAAATAGGTGGATGAGGTGGGATCGAATGGACCCCACGAATGACATGTAGGCATAGTTAGAACGGGTTACAACGTTATTATAATCGTCGTAAATGTTATGACGATCTAAATCTGTCGTAATCGACTAAAAATAACTTCGTAAACTGTGTGGATCAATTTACGACGATTTCATCTTATGCTATTATGACGTGTTTGACTCACATCGTCGTAACTTTATATGGATTTGAACCCCCTCAGACGGTTTGTGACCATCTTGTTTAAAATCGTCATAGATTTACGACGAATTCATCCATGACCACGTAGAGAACGTCATGTATGAGATTATTTCTTGTAGTGATAGTGGTTCTCAACAATTATTTTTTTATCTCGTATTCCCTATCCCTTTTCTTGCACGCAAACACGATCTGGAGACATTCGAGTCACGGACAGCGAG
This sequence comes from Bromus sterilis, assembly GCA_950022295.1. Lineage (NCBI taxonomy): Eukaryota > Viridiplantae > Streptophyta > Magnoliopsida > Poales > Poaceae > Bromus > Bromus sterilis. Next base: position 289,307,287 of record OX465599.1, on the reverse strand, counting down.
AGCTCTTGCAACTTTTGTTCTTGTGTTACTTGTGTCAATGCTAATATAGACTCTTGCTTGTTAAGACTTGAATTGAATTGCATGATTTGATTGCTTTACTTAAAAAGTCTTTATATGGTTGTGTGGCATGTCACCAAAGAAATTATGCTTGTTATCATTTACCTACTCGAGGACGAGCAGGAATTAAGCTTGGGGATGTTGATACACTACTGGAGAAAGGTTTATATCCTCCAAATGATTAGTGACGGGCAAAATTGTGCCCGTCACTAGTAAGTACTACCAATGATGGGCAAGAATAAGCCTGTCACTGGTGTGAAACACTAGTGATGGGCGCATAAAAATGTCTTGCCACGGAATTGTTTGTGCAGTTTGTCATAAAGGATGAATTATTTAGTGACGAACATTATAAATACCTATCACCGGTAACCACATCCTAAACTTTAATTATCTTGAAGAAAATAAGTGCATGCGCGTACGGATTTAGAACTGCAGCGCGAAAAAAGCCCGGGACCGAAATTTCTTCGTTGCCGCCTCCAAAGCCAAATCGGCACCAATACTTGTACTTCTATCTAAATAGAAAAAAAAACATAACCTCATCTAGTTCCTCACCACTCTGCGGCATCCGCCGCCCGTCCAACAGCGGCGAATTTTGCTGGCGTGCACATTACCCATTTTAACTCGTCGATCTGTGGCCCAATGTTGGCTGCCACCACCTTAACCCTAGCCGCCTCCATCCTGTCAGTTCCATCTTATCTCCGATCCCAAAATCCAGGTCCCACGCATTCGATCCCAATCACATCATGGTCAGATCCGCCAACCTTTGACATTCATGGCGGCGTGGCCGCGGGTGCTGGTTAGGTGGAGCCGCGCGTACAGCCAGGAACCACACCAGTGCAGATGGCTTGCTCGCCGGCGCGCGAGATCCAGCGCGCGATAGGGCGCCAGCCCTCCTTCCCCGCGTCCTCCTACACGAGAGAATCCGTCCAAATTCTTCCACTCCCCATCACCGTACGTGGAATCCTAGCGGCAAGTTGCCGGGCGTCTACATAGCGGGACGACGTCAAGGCAAGCACTCATGCTTTGCCCTGATTCGAACCCAAAACTCACTGCAAATGATAGTTCTTTCTCGAGGAGCACAAGGAAGTAGCCCGGGCGCGTCCATCCGTCAATCAACATGACCGCCGCTCCACCCCATCGTGTTCTGCTCCGGCACCCCTGGCGGTCGGCGGAGATTCACGATGCTGCTGCTGCCTATAGGAAGACACGAGTACTACGAGGTGCACCTTCACGTTCTCGTGAATGGGTACTTGGCTACTTGTTGTGCAGCTGCTGCTTAGATGAAGAACCATCTACTAGCTAGGTAATCTCGCCAGTCTGTCCGCCTTGTTTCTTTTGTATGCATGCTTGCTCAATACATACGGGTCTCCCTCTTGTCAAACGATAGGAGTAGGTGCTTTGAGAAGTGAAGAAATTTTGCTAGGCAAATTTTGATTTTCTCCTGACATGTGACAACATACGGGAGAACGCATGTTTTTCCTCTACTCTGCAGAAGTTGGCTAGTTATATTCAGTACTTATTGTACGTGATGCCATGATTTGGTACTAGATTAGCTCACACTCCACACGTATGCTTCTCATCATCTTCCCTCTACTTGTCATTTTCACCAACAACCAATTTCATTAATCATAGTACAAGGCTGGACTGAAATCATGTTGTTGTGGTTGTATTCATATTAGTTTTCGAGTTATATTTCAGACCCCATCACTTGTATGCGACCAACATAAAATCTCGAGATTGTTTCCTCTCCTCCTAGTATTTTAGTACGCAGCAAAAGTAAAAATCCTTCTTTTGTCCTCTTCATCTCTAGTGTTACACTAAATTACTTGTAACTTTTCTATAGAAGAGATTATAAAGTGGTCCATGTGCGGTGGCATGTAGTACTAATGCTCTGGGATATTATTACTTTATCTTGCAACTCTTCCTGGAATTTTGAAATGTATGGTTGTATATCAGATTTTATTTTCTAGCTCGTATAACCTGCACCTCAAATTAAGATCACATTTTTATCTTGACGATGTAAGTAGTTCTTTGCTCTAAGCTCCAAGAACAATAATATTTTTCCATCAACAATACTAGTTGTTTATATTATTTTTAATCTTTGTTGTGTTTGTTTTGAGGCTATAGAATTTCTGAGTGTGGTTTCTACATAAGAAATGTGCAGTCGATGGTTTGTGGCTTGTGACTTATGAGGCTTCAGTTTTGACCAGGCTTATGAAATGAGCTTTGCCGAATTAACTTGTAGTTCATATGCTCACTTACTGAACAATCAGACTGAATAAGTTGATCAAGCTCTTAGGCCATTTATATAAACCTTGAATCAATTTGCAAGTGTCTTCATATCTCTTATGCTCCCTAAGTTGATTATACAATGGCATTTCTTGCAAAGCTTGGTCTTTGTTTTTGGTACATGGTTGTGCTTTGGTAATCTTGTTCATATATGTACGTACCAAATTAGCATATGAGTTTTCTCTTATAGTATCAAGAATTTCTGTTATCATACATGGCAGCAGCCAAGTATTCTATTACTGAAAAATGTTCTATTTTTTGCCCCATGCAGATCAATGTTAAAGAGCTGAAGTTGGGTGGTGCCATGTCTGTGCTATGATATGAACTGACCTACTGGTTTGCTACCTAAATCTATTTTTATTTTATTTTAAAATGGTATACTAGTGACGGACAAACTACCAAACTAGCAAATCGTCCGTCGGTGCTAATGAGGTAGAAGCATTGTCGAGAAAACTAAATAGTGACGGGCACGAAAAAATGCCTGCCACTAGTGAACAGATACTAGTGACGGGCGCCCGCCCGTCACTAGTAACCTATTACCAGTGACACGTTACCAGTGATGGACGCCTTGCCCGTTACTAGTGGGCCTTTTGGGCCCATCACTAGTAGGCTATTCTGCAGTAGTGATACGTCCCAAATGTATCTATCATTTCCGCTTGCTCCATGCATGTTTTGTGTGACTTTGCCATGTTTTTCTTTTTATACACTTTTTATCATGTTTGGACTAACCTATTAACTCAGTTGACCCAGTTGCCAGTTCCTATTTTTCTGTTGTTTTTGTATTCCAGGTTTTCTGGCCATTAAAAGTGCCCAATAAATCCCGGAAAAATTATATAAAAAATCAGCGTCACGGAAGCTTCCGGAATAATCAAGATATGGCAGGAGAGCCACCACCGGGGGCCCAGGAAGGTCCCTGGCGCGGCCCCACCCTAGGTCGCGCCAGAAGGCCTCCTTGCTTCCTGGTGGCCCCCCTCGGTGCCCTCCTTCGCCTATATTTACCCCCCGTGACGGAAACCCGTAATATCGATCTGCTATTCCCGTTCTCCTCTCTGTTTTGCCGCCACCTCCGTTTCAAGATCGGGGTTGCCAAGAGAAGCTGCCCCGGCACCCTGGCGGAAGGAGGAATCCCCTCTGGGAGACCATCCATCGCCATGGACGCCTCCCGGATGTGCCGTGAGTAGTCCCCCTTGGAACATGGGTCCGTGACCAGTAGCTATGTGATTGACTCCTCCCCTCTTTGTGCTTCCACTTTCGAGACCTCGTGAGCTTCCTCACATGACCGAGGCACTTTTGTAGTTTTCTATGTTGCTATGCTGAGTATGCTGGGATCTAATGGATTATGAGATTATGTTCATATTGTGATGAGTAATATATTTGGTTCTCTTTTATATTTGTGTTCTTTAGTAAATTCTTGAATGTTCTCCATTGTCGTATTTTACTTTGGCCAAGTGATTTGTTGCAACTCCAAGAGGGAGCGTTATGCTTGATTGTAGGTTCAGCCCCTTGATGTCTAGCTTGAGTGACAGAAACATGAGACTAGGGGATGTGTTGTTTCCACCAGGGACAAAACAACGGTGCTTGTACTTGCGGGTTCAAGGATTATTTACTTTACGCATGGTTCTTTTAATGCAGTTGTGTGTTGCTTTGAGTTTACACTTTGGGTGGGATTCGCAACTTAATACCAGCAAGATGTCTCAAGGTGGATGATTCGTAGTAGATGTAGATGGATTTCGGTCTACTTACCTTGGCGTACTGCCCATTGCTTTTGAGCCTCTTACTTTCTTTTGTAGCATAGTTAGCATTGCGGTGCGTTTATAATCATGTCAATTGCCCAGCTGTGATTTGTTTACCTCGCTAGCACTTTTATCGTCATTTGGGAGAGAGACATTGATGGCTTCTCGCCCCTCGTTGGTTACCCCAAGTGGAAGGTTGAGATGCAGCGTAGCGGTAATTTCCCTCAGTAAAGATACCAAGGTTTGTCTCCAGTAGGACTCAACGATAAGTACGATAGGTGGCAACGGCGCCAGAAATTACTCTAATGCGTGGAGTTGTCGTGGACCTGCACAAAACAAATAACTTTGCTCCCAACGAGTTCAGAGGAGTTGTCAATTCCTCCGGCCTTGTCGTTTACAAAGGATCAAACGCAAGAGATAAAAAAGGTACTAGTAAAAGTAAAAATAGAAAGATAAATGGTGGGTGTGAACAATGCTATGAAGATGGACCGGAGTCCCGTGATTTTCACTAGTGATGTCTGTCTCCCAAAAGACGATAAAAATGCTAGCGAGGTAAACAAATCACAGTTGGGCAATTGACAGGATTATGAAGGCACCGCAATGCTAACTATGCTGCAAAGAAAGGAAGGGCTCAAATTAAATGGGCAGTACGCCAAGGTAAGTAGACCGAAATCCATCTGCATCTACTACGAATCATCCACCTTGAGATATCTATCCAGAACATCTCGCTGGTATTAAGTTGCGAATCCCACCCAACGTGTAAACTCAAAGCAACAGACAACTGCATTAAAAGAACTTTGCGTAAAGTAAACAATTCTTGCACCAATAGGCACAATCACCGTTGTTTTATCCCTGGTAGCAACAGCACATCCCCTAGTCTCATGTTTCTGTCACTCAAGCTAGACATCAGGGGGCTGAACCCACAATCGAGCATAACGCTCTCTCTTGGAGTTGCAAGCAAATAACTTGGCCAAAGCAAATACTGCAACGGAGAACATGCAAGAATTTACTCAAGAACAAAATATAAAAGGGCAAACCAAATATATTACTCATCACAATCTGAACATAGTCTCATAATCCATCAGATCCCAACAAACTCAGCATAGCAACAACAGAAAATTACATAAGTGCCTCGATCATGTGAGGCAGCTCACGAGGTCTCGAAATTGGAAGCATAAAAGAGAGAGAGGACATCACATAGCTACTGATCACGGACCCGTGGTCCAAGGGGGACTACTCACGGTACATACGGGAGGCGTCCATGGCTATGGATGGTCTCCCGGAGGGGTGATCTCCTTCCGGCAGGGTGCCGGGGCAGCTTCTCCAGGCAGCCCCGATCTGAAAACGGCGGTGGCGGCGGAACAGAGAGGTTTCCGCGTAAAAGAGTTCCTATTTAGGGGTTTCTACCCCGAGGGGGTTATATAGGCGAAGGGGGGGCGTCGAGGGGCCACCCAGGGCAGCCAGGAGGGTGCCTGGCGCGCCCTAGGGTTGGGGCCGCGTCAGGGACCCTTCTGGCTCCCTGGTGGTGGTCCCGGCTCTCTCCCTTGGTTATTCCGGAAGCTTCCTGCCCGCTGATTTTTAATATAATTTTTGCAGAATTTTTTGGGCACTTTAATCAGCCGGAAAACCTGAAAAACAAAAACAGCAGAAAACCAGAAGCTGGCAACTGGGTGCACTGAGTTAGTAGGTTAGTCCAAATTGGTTTAAAAGTGTAATAAAGTTCAACCAAAACATGGCAAAGTCACACAAAACATGCATGGAGCAAGCAGAATTTATAGATACGTTTGAGATGTATCAACATCCCCAAGCTTAATTCCTGCTCGTCCTCGAGTAGGTAAATGATAACAAGCATAATTTCTGTGGTGACATGCCACACAACCAAATAAGGACTGTTTAAGTAAAGCTATCAAAGCATGCAACTTAATTCAAGTCGTAACAAGCAAGAGTATATATTGGCATTAACACAAGCAAAAAAAGAACAAAAGGTGCAAGAGCTCTTGCTGTCCGTGACTCGAATGTCTCCAGATGGTGTTTGCGTGCAAGCAAGGGACTGGGAAGAAAGAGAAAAAAAAGGTTGTTGAGAACAACTATCTACTAAAGTTTCACACTTAGTCTCCTTTGGATTCTTATCTAGAGTCGTCCCCAGACCACTAGCCAGGTACAAGTCAAACTGATCCACTCCCTTTCGATATTTTGAGCACTCATGCAATGGATGAGCGTGAGCAAGAAAGTTGACACCTAAAAGGCGAAACAGAAAAAGGGTGGAGGAGGAAGACAAAAAGGTGCGTGAAAGGCTCACATCAATGAGGACAATCATAGGCGAGAGAAGGCCATATGATAGATATGATGTGAGGAGTAGGGATTGCCATACAACGGATGCACATGTGAGCTAAAAGCTCTCCAATGGAACTAGTGGGGGTGCATCTAACTTTCTTGCTCAAGAAGACCTAGAGCTCGTTTGAGGAGGCTCATCATTGGAATATACAAGCCAAGTTCTATAGTGTAAAAGTTCCCCACATAGCTATTTGCATGATGATAATCTCTATGGAGTACAAGGGATAGAAGATGAAGTACTAGTGTGGATCTCTCAAAAGGAATAGTAGTATGCCCCCTTCTCTCTTTTTATTTTTCTTTTTCCCTTTTTTCTCTTTTTTTTAGTGGCCTCAATGGCTCTTTCTATTTAACTCTCATTTGTCCTCTTTGGGATCTTTTGATTTAGTCCTCTTTGGGATCTTTTCCTCACTTTAGGGTAAATACTCTATATTTTACAAGAATATAGGAGATCTTTCACACTTTACAAAGGTACTCACAAAAAGAAAATGTAACTAATCATGATGCAAATGTATGCCTCTGCCAGGATAGCAGGATATGCAATGATACTAGCACGTCATGTAGCAATGATTAGGCAAGGCCCAACTAGCATGCGGCTTGTCGATCAAGCAAGTAGCATGTATGACATGAAGATCAAGTCATGAGAGGATGGATGTTGCATGGCAATGTATCTCGGAAAGGCTATGGAAATGCCTTGTAGGTAGGTATGGTGGCTGTTTTGAGGAAAGATATAATGAGGCTTATGATGACAGAGCGTATCATGCCAAGGTTTTGGATGCACCGGCGAAGTATGCGCCAACTCTCGAGGTCAGAAAGGGCAATGCACGGTACCGAAGATGCTAGAAAAAGTATGGGTAGGTGGAAGTGTTAACTTTCGAATACTCAGATTAGTCTGAGGAACTCATGCACTTATTATCGGTAACTCTCAATCTAATAGGAGGTTCACAAAGAGACAGGTACCCCGAGGAGGAGTGTATGGGGGTTTGGTTATCCTTGCGCATCCTCGACTCATGGTACGTGAGTGTACTCTAATATTCGAACCCTCCAAAGGTTAGTGATCCATCTAGTAGCTAGAGTTCTCAACAGGGGTTTTTGGTTTTTGAAAAACACACGGATTGCCCAAAATACGACATCTATCACTAATAGGCAAGAGCTCTTGACACCAAAAGTTCAAACATTACTCTAGTCAATACCTCAAAACTATTGCAAGTTACTACTTCAAAGAGAAAAGCAACTTTAACTACCTACTTTCTAGTCAAGACACAGAACTCAGTGCAACAGGCAAACTCTCTAACAAGATAAAACATGCAACCTATAGAAAGTTCAACCTGAAAAGAAAAGCTCTAGAAAAACTAAAGCACTACAATTAAACAGACCAGCAGCTAAGAAAAGGAAAAGAACAACTCACAGCTAAACGAAATAAGCATGCAAATCCTATGAGGAGTTCTAGTTCAAGTGGAGCGTGTTTCTCTCCCACACAAAAGAGTAAGTTGGGGTCTAACTTGTTACTACTGCAAAGAAAGCAAAACAAACCTAGAAAAGTAAAGAGCGAGACGCTCCAAGCAAAGCACATAACGCATGAAGTGATAAAAATATAGTGCAACGAAAGACAGACCGATGATTGTTGATGAATAAGGGGATGCCTCGGGGGCATCCCCAAGCTTAGGCGCTTGAGTATCCTTGAATATTTATTGGGGTGCACTTGGGCATCCCCAAGCTTAAGCGCTTGACACTCCTGGATCTTTTGTCATCACCTTCCATCGCGCACTTGAAAACTCCCTTCATACATAACTCATTGTAGGCTGATTAGAGAGGTTAGTACCCTAATAAAATAATTTTCCTCTACTTCAAATAAAGATTTCCAGGAAGATCTACTGTTTCTCTTGCCTTCCCAAAAAAATTTGCAAAGAAAAAGCAAGCTTAAGGATTGCAAAACTACGAAAAGAAAAACTGGGGCAGAAGCTGAGAAAAACAGAACAGCAGAGAAAGGGAAATTTTTTCGAGGTACTTCTGCAACTCAAATAAAAAAACTCAGAACGTACGGAAGTTTCGTAATTGTATAGAACACGCTGTGTAAAAATTTCAGCTCAAAAAGATGAACTGGGATTTTTCTGGAATTTTTCTGGTCACAAGGACAGAATCTTTTTTCTGGACAGCATGTCACAACTTTTACTTCCCTTGCCGTAAGAGGCTAAACTTGGCACAAAGCTTGAAAAATAAAGATACAATGATTTTGCTACAATAGTAACAATCATCAAGACCACTAAGAACAGAACAAAAACAAAAAGAAAAACCTAAATTCGTTGCGGGCTGCCTCCCGAAAGCGCTTCTTTAGAGCCATTAGCTAGGCTTAAAGCAGAAGATCAAGTTCTCCAAAGTCATCGGAAGGTTCACCAAGGATTTCAAAGGGGTTTTCAATAAGCTCATCCTTGTTCTTCCGAGGGAAGAGATACGTACCTTTCGCCTTACCACGCAAACGTATCTGTCCTTTACCTATATCAATGAAGCCTTTCATGGCTCGGAGGAAGTCCCTTCCAAGCACTATATTTCCTTTATTGGACTTCATGATGGAAAAGTCAATCTCCACACTCCTTTTAAGAAACATGACTTGAACATTTTTCAGTCTTCCCTGTATCTCAGAAATATCACCATTAGAATGTTCATGGAAAGACGGAAATTTGTCCATGCTTGCAAGGTACGAAGAATCATAGATAAAGCTTGGCATTATAGAAACTGTAGATCCAATGTCACAAAATGCAAGGAAGTTTTGATTAGAGATAACAACCCTAATAAAAGGCTCCCAGTCATTTTCTATTTCCAAAATCTCCTCTCTAGGAGGATTTAGGCTCTCTACCTTTTTTAGGACTAGAGCATCAAGTCTCTTTTGAATAGTAGCAATTCTATCTATAACAGTATCAAAACCATCATAAACAAAATAGCCAGATAAACCATGTATAATTTCAAGTGCTCTAGCTTCATCACACTCTAAAAAGTCTCCTTCGGCTATAAGATCAAGAGGGTGCTTACACCACTTAAAGAGGCCAAAGTAAAAATTTCTAAGCACAATTCTTGTAGGGAACCAAGGCATATTTGCCTCATGTGCTTCAGAAATTCTGTCCCATGCCTTCTTCATATTCTCCCCGCTCTTTTGGTGGAAATCCAAGACCTCGGATTCCCCCATAGTACCAGCTCTTAACATACTTCACCACACAAGAAAGGTAACAGGTATTTTTGGTATTTTTGATTAGGGACACAAAAGTAAAAACTGAAAGGTAAACTAACAAGACTAAAAAGCAAAGGTAAAAGATAGCGTGTAACTCCCCTATTTTTGATACATGAGTCCGACAACGGCGCCAGAAATTGGCGGTTATCAGGACTCGCGTATTTGTACTTCCCTTGAGTCCTCGGCAACGGCGCTAGAAATTAGCTTGATGGCTTCTTGCCCCTCGTTGGTTACCCCAAGTGGAAGGTTGAGATGCAGCGTAGTGGTAATTTCCCTCAGTAAAGATACCAAGGTTTGTCTCTAGTAGGACTCAACGATAAGTACGATAGGTGGCAACGGAGCCAGAAATTACTCTGATGCGTGGAGTTGTCGTGGACCTGCACAAAACAAATAACTTTGCTCCCAACGAGTTCAGAGGAGTTCTCAATTCCTCCGGCCTTGTCGTTTACAAAGGATCAAACGCAAGAGATAAAAAAGGTACTAGTAAAAGTAAAAATAGAAAGATAAATGGTGGGTGTGAACAATGGTATGAAGATGGACCGGAGTCCCGTGATTTTCACTAGTGATGTCTCTCTCCCAAAAGATGATAAAAATTCTAGCGAGGTAAACAAATCACAGTTGGGAAATTGACAGGATTATGAAGGCACCGCAATGCTAAATATGCTGCAAAGAAAGGAAGGTCTCAAAAGCAATGGGAAGTACGCCAAGGTAAGTAGACCGAAATCCATTTGCATCTACTACGAATCATCCACCTTGAGATATCTACCCAGAACATCTCGCTGGTATTAAGTTGCGAATCCCACCCAAAGTGTAAACTCAAAGCAACAGACAACTGCATTAAAAGAACTTTGCGTAAGGTAAACAATTCTTGCACCAATAGGCACAATCACCGTTTTTTTATCCCTGGTGGCAACAGCACATCCCCTAGTCTCATGTTTCTGTCACTCAAGCTAGACATGAGGGGGCTGAACCCACAATCGAGCATAACGCTCTCTCTTGGAGTTGCAATCAAATAACTTGGCCAAAGAAAATACTGCAACGGAGAACATGCAAGAATTTACTCAAGAACAAAATATAAAAGGGAAAACCAAATATATTACTCATCACAATCTGAACATAGTCTCATAATCCATCAGATCCCAACAAACTCAGCATAGCAACAGCAGAAAATTACATAGGTGCCTCGATCATGTGAGGCAGCTCACGAGGTCTCGAAAGTGGAAGCATAAAAGAGAGAGAGGACATCACATAGCTACTGATCACAGACCCATGGTCCAAGGGGGACTACTCACGGTACATATGGGAGGCGTCCATGGCTATGGATGGTCTCCCGGAGGGGTGATCTCCTTCCGGCAGGGTGCCGGCGCAGCTTCTCCAGGCAGCCCCGATCTGAAAACGGCGGCGGCGGCGGAACAGAGAGCTTTCCGCGAAAAAAAGTTCCTATTTAGGGGTTTCTACCCCGAGGGGGTTATATAGGCGAAGGGGGGCATCGAAGGGCCACCCAGGGCAGCCAGGAGGGTTCCTGGCACGCCCTAGGGTTGGGGCCGCGCCAGGGACCCTTCTGGCTCCCTGGTGGTGGTCCCGGCTCTCTCCCTTGGTTATTCCGGAAGCTTCCTGCCCGCTGATTTTTAATATAATTTTTGCGGAATTTTTTGGGCACTTTAATCAGCCGGAAAACCTGAAAAACAAAAACAGCAGAAAACCAGAAGCTGGCAACTGGGTGCACTGAGTTAGTAGGTTAGTCCAAATTGGTTTAAAAGTGTAATAAAGTTCAACCAAAACATGGCAAAGTCACACAAAACATGCATGGAGCAAGCAGAAATTATAGATACGTTTGGGACGTATCAGACATCACTATTGAACATCACGGGACCCCGGTCCATATTCACATCATTGCTTACACTTTCAATTTACTTTTAGTTCTTACTTTCAGTTGCCACTATTATTATCTCTTGCGTTGATCCTTTGTAAACAGCAAGTCCGGAGGAATTGACAACTCCTCTGTACTCATTAGGGGCAAAGTTATTTGCTGTGTGTGCAGGTCCAGGCGAAGTTATTAACCTCGGCGCCACTGTTCACTTTACCACCTTCTTGTATCTCTGCGAGTCCTACGGGAAACAAAACCTATCCTCTACATAGGGGAAATTTTGCTGCTATGCTACATCTCACCTTCCCCTTGGGGTAACCAACGAGGAGCGAGAGAAGTATCTTCCTTGCTAGCATCACTCTCCCGTCTCATCATCATAGAGCTAGCGAACCTAGCTTTGGAAAATAATTACACTTGTTCATGTGGCGTCGAGCTTGCGATATGAAAGAAGGAAGAATATGTAGTAGTATTTGGGAGCGGTGAGGGGGGAGGGGTTTAACATCAAACGCCATGTCTCACGGTGAGCTAGCACTAGTCCCGGTGAGGAGTGCTGGTGTGCGCGTGCTCCAGCCACACTGCCGTCTAGCCAAACCTGTTCGCACGCCACACCTGTCTCGTCTAATCACCGTACTGTGCATCTGGGAAGTCACGAGGCTAGCTGCTAGTAGCTAGACGTGGAGTAGTAGTATTTTGCGGTGAAGTCTGCAACAACTGAGAACAAATCATGCGAACAATGCAAAAGATTTATTACAGGTTCCCCGCTACATAGTTCATCGCCGCGATACACTGGAGTTCTTCCTCGACTAAAACTAGAAAAACTTCAAACTTCAAACTTAAACTAGAGAGGACTGGCACTTGGAGGCGATTATCGACGATGGCTCACGAAGACAGCGGTTGCATGATGCGGGGAAGGACAAGCTCGCCACCTTGTAGAGGGTGAAAGCGAGCCTGTACTCATGCAGCGCCTTGTTGAAGCGGTCGGCGACGGCGCCCTCCGAAACGGCCAAGAGCTCTTCCTTCGCGGCGTCCATCTCGATCTGAGCTTGTACAACATCTTGGATGACGGATAGATGTGTTCTTCGAGGTAGCATGTCACCCATCCCTCGTCGTCAGCTTCAATATAGCGCGGCATCTTCACACAACGCGACGGCTCCATGGCAGGCGGAGGGATCGAGCTGCTGCTTAGCGGCTTCCCGCCCTTCGTTGGTGAGCCCCAAGTGGAAGGCGTGATGGAGTTTAGCAGTGAGTTTCCCTCGGTGAGGATACCAAGGTTTGTCTCCCGTAGGACTCCGGATATGATAAGTAGGTGTCAGCGGCGCGACTGACGTGGACCTGCACACAGACACAGATAACTTTGTTCCCAACGAAGTTCAGAGAGGTTGTCAATCTCTCCGGTCTTGTTGTTCACAAAGGGTAAAACACAAGTGATAATGATAGAAGGTAAAAGAAGGAAAGTAAAGATAGCTTGGAAACAATGATAAGGATATGGACCGGGATACGTGATGTTCGCTATTGATGTCTCTCTCCCAAAAGACGATAAAACTGCTATGCGAGGTAAACAAATTACAGAAAGGCAATTCACAGGATTATGAACGCACCGCAATGCTAACTATGCTACAAAAGAAAGGAAGAGGTTCAAAAGCACGGGCAGTACGCCAAAATAAGTAGACCGAAATCCATCTTCATCTACTACTAATCATCCACCTTGAGATATCTATCCAGAACATCTCGCTGGTATTAAGTTGCGAGCCCCATCCAAAGTGTAAACCCAAAGCAACAGACAACTCCAATAAAAGAACTTTGCGTAAAGTAAACAATCCTTGTGACCGCGGTCACAAGCACCGTTGTTTTCCCCCTTGTGGCAACAGCACATCCCCTAGACTCATGTTTCTGTCACTCAAGCGTGTCATCAGGGAGGCATGAACCCACAATCTAGCACAACGCTCCCTCTTGGAGGCACTACCTACTACTTGGCCAAAGCAATAAACAGCAACGGAGAACATGCAAGAATTACTTAGGAAAAAAATATAAAAGATCAAAACCAAATATATTACTCTATCACAATCTGAACATAATCTCATAATCCATCAGATCCGATCAAACTCAACATAGCAATTGCAAAAATATTACAAAGGTGCCTCGATCATGTAGGGCAGCTCACGAGGTCTAAACAATGAAGATCAAAGAGGGGTGGAGAACATCACATAGCTACTGATCACGGACCCATGGTCCAAGAAGAACTGCCCGTGGGCTCCTGGGCTCTTCTCGTGGAGTACGTGGAAACCTCCCGGGCTCTTCTCGAAGCTTCCTGTACGCTGAGTTTTCCTGTATTTTTCCCGGAATTTTTCTGGCACTTTTTATATGGGGGAAAAATGAAATAGAAAAACAGCAGAAAACAGGAACTGGCACTGGGGTGCACTGAGCTAATAGGTTAGTCCAAATATGATCAAAAATGTATGAAAGTGTATCTAGATCATAGCAATATCACACAAAACATGCATGGAACGAGCAGAAATTATAGATACGTTTTGGACATATCAACATCCCCAAGCTTAATTCCTGCTCGTCCTCGAGTAGGTAAATGATAACAAGGATAATTTCTGTGGTGACATGCTAGCAACCATAAAAGAACTTTGAAAAGTAAAGCAATCAAGGTTAGAGATTCAATTCAAGTCATAACATGCAAGAGTCTATATTAGCATTGAAACAAGTAACAAAAGAACAAAAGGTGCAAGAGCTCTCGCTGTCCGTGACTCAAATGTCTCCAAATGGTGTTTGCGTGCAAGAAAGGGGATAGGGAATACGAGAAAAAGTATTTTTGTGTTGAGAACTCAATCTACTAAAGTTTCACACTTGGTCCTCTTTGGAATCTTATCTTGACTCGTCCCCAGACCACTAGTCAGGTACAAGTCAATTTGATCCACTCCTTTTCGATATTTTGAGCACTCATGCAATGGATGAGCGTAAGCACGAGAGTTGGCACTTAGGATGGCAAAGAGATAAATATGGTGGAGGAGGAAGACAAAAAGGATGAGAAAGGCTCACATCAATGAGGACAATCATAGGCAAGAGATGCCAAATGATAGATATGATGTGAGGAGTAGGGATTGCCATGCAACGGATGCACATACGAGCTAAGAAGCTCTCCAAAGGAACTAGTGGGGGTGCATCTAACTTGCTCGCTCATGAAGACCTAGAGCTCGTTTGAGGAGGCTCATCCTTGGAATATGCAAGCCAAGTTCTATAGTGTGAAGGTCTCCACATAGCTATATGCATAATGATCATCTCTATGGAGTACAAGGATATAAAGGGAGCACTAGTGTGGATCTCTCAAAAGGATCGTAGTGTTGCCCCTTTCTCTCTTTTTATTTCTTTTTCTATTTTTTCTATTTTTTTCTATTTTTATGGCCTCAATGGCTCTTTCTATTTAACTCTCATTTGTCCTCTTTGGGATCTTTTAATGTGTCCTCTTCGGGATCTTTTCCTCACTTTAAGGGAAACACTCTATTTTACAAGAAGGTAGAAGAAATCTTTCACACTTTACAAGGTACTCAAAATCATAAAGAAGATGTAACTATCATGATGTATGCAATGTATGCCGCTGCCAGTGTAGCAGGAACATGTATGACATGAAGATCAAGTCATGAAGAGGTGGATGTTGCATGGCAATGTAACTCGGAAAGGCTATGGAAATGCCTTGATAGGTAGGTATGGTGGATGTTTTGAGGAAAGATATAAGGAGGCTTATGATGACAGAGCGTATCATGCCAAGGGTTCGGATGTACCGGCGAAGTTGGACACCAATCTCGGAGTGAGAAGAAGGTAATGCACGACACGTGAAAGGCTAGAAAAATATGGGAAGGTGGAAGTGTCAACTCTCAATACTTACATTAGTCCGAAGAACTCATGCACTTGTTATCGGTAACTCTCAATCTAATAAGGAGGTTCACAAAGAGACAAGTACCCCGAGGAGGAGTGTATGGGGGTTTGGTTATCCTTGCGCATCCTCGACTCATGGTACGTGAGTGTACTCTAATATTCGACTCCTCAGAAGAGTAGTGATCCATCTAGTAGCTAGAGTTCTCAACTAGTTTGGGTTTTGAAAATAAACACGGATTGCCCAAAATATGACACCTATCACTAATAGGCAAGAGCTCTTGACACGAAAAGTCCAAACATTACTCATAAAAATATCTCAAAACTATTGCAAGCTACTACTAAAATTAAATAGCAACCTTAATCACCTACTTTCAAGACAAAAAACAACTCAGTGCAACAACCAACTCTCTTTAACAAGATAAACATGAAAACTAAAAATAGTTCCAGCAACAAAGTAAACAAAAGCCAAGGCTCTTGCTAAAGACAAACTAAGACTAAAACTAAACATGGAAGTAGCTATGAAAAGGTAAAGAACACACAACAGCAAAAAGATCGGCATGAAGAATCCTATGATGTGTTCTAGATTTTGAAAGTGGAGTGTGTTTCTCTCCCACACAAAGTAAGAAAGGATCTAACTTGTTATGAACAGCAAGAAAAGCTAAAGAAACTTAAAAAAAATCTAAGAGCGAGACGCTCCAAGCATAGCACATAATACATGAAGTGATAAAAATATAGTGAGGCGAAGGACGAACCGATGATTGTTGATGGAGAAGGGGATGCACGGGGGCATCCCCAAGCTTAGACACTTGAGTCTCCTTGAATATTTGTTGGGGATGCATGGGGGCATCCCCAAGCTTGAGCGCTTGACACTCCTGGATCTTCTTTCATCATCTTCCATCGCACACTTTAAAACTCCCTTCATACATAACTCACCATAAGTTGATTAGAGAGGTTAGTACCCTTAATAAATAATTTTTCTCCACTGGATATAAAGATATTCTTGAAGAGCTACTGTTTCTCAAGAGTGCCAAAAAAAATTTTCAAAGAAAAAGAAAGCTTAAGGTTTTCAAAAGTTAGGAGAGACAAAACATGGCAGAATCTGTGGAAAATAGAACAGCAGAAAGTAAGGGATTTTTTAGGGGCACTTTCGCAACTCAAATCAGAAAACTCAGAACATACGGAAGTTATTTAATTGTATAGAGGATATTGTGTAAAAAATTCAGCTCAAAACGATGCACTGGGATTTTTCTGGAATTTTTCTGGTCACGAGGAAAGAATCTGTTTTCTGGACAGCATGTCACAACTTTTACTTCCCTTGCCGTAAGAGGCTATAACTTGGCACAAAGTCGAAAAATAAAGATACAATGATGTTGCTACAGTAGTAACAATCATCAAGACACAACAAAAGCAAAAATAAAAACCTAAATTAGTTGCGGGCTGCCTCCCGAAAGCGCTTCTTTAAAGCCATTAGCTAGGCTTAAAGATTACGAAAGATGCTCACAAGAGAATAAGTATTGAAGCAAAAGAGAGCATCAAGAAGCAAATGTGAAACACATTTAAGCCTAACCCACTTCCTATGCATAGGCATCTTGTAAGAAAATAAATCAAAGAAGCAAAAAGTGACATGCATAGGAAGGTAGAACAAGAACAACTTCAAAATTTTCAACATGAAGGGAGGTGTTTTTGTAACATGGAAGTTTCTACAACCAAATTTTCCTCTCTCAAAGTAATTTTCAGTAGCATCATGAACAACATCAAGAATATAACTATCACATAAATCATGTTTTCCATGACCTGCAAGCACACGTGTATTGTTTTCAACACGGTTTTTAGGATGATAAGATAGATGCAACCCATCACATTGAGCCTTGATAAGAGCATAGTTCTCCGTAATATGAATTGGAGATTTCAAAAGGATAATAGGACAATCAAGTGTGGGTGCAATAAAAACAATTTCATGCTTAACATGAGGAACTATAGCAAGTTCATCTCCGTAAGCATCATCCATAGTGGCATCACGGCCATAAGCATAGAAGGCGTCAACTTAATCAAAAAGGGATATTTCAAAAGAATCCATAGGATCATAACACTCATATAAGGTAAGAGTCAAAGAGTTACTCTCATTAGAAGGTAGACATGGATGGTTCCATTCTTCCTCCTCTTGTTCGTCACTCTCCTCCTCTTTTTCATCCAAGGAGCTTTCAGGTTCAGTAATTTCTTCTTCCATAGAGTCCTGCAAAACATTAGTCTCTTCCTTTGGAGGAGAGATTCTCTCGAGATGATCAGTAATATAATAATTTCCATCATAATTTTCCAAACAATAGTTAAGTATAGCAAGACTCTTAGATTTGTAAGGGGCGTCATCAATATTTTCAAGAAAATAAGTAATTTCATAGGCACCCTTAAAAGCAACAAATTCTTCTATTTGTTCTGCATCATAAAAATCATAATTTCCCTTAGCATAAGAAGCTAAGGTTTCATCCTCATTGTACTCACATTGGAAAGCAAGGTGTTTGTGCCTCATAAAGCAACAAGATTCATCCCTGCAGAAAGATATATTATATATTGAACACAAGTTTTTAGCATACTCATGCGATTGATGTATGAGTCTCCATAAGTGTATCCCTTTTTGAGACAAGCGGTATTCCTTGTAATATTCTTGTTGATCCTCGGTGAATCCTCCATGCCAATAAGATCTAGTTTCAAAGAAGTTAGACACTGATTGGCAAGTAAGGAACTAGACATACTATATATATATATTTTGATTTTTGATAAAGGACACAAAGATAAAAATTGAAAGGTAAACTAACATGACTAAAAAACAAAGGTAAAGGGTAGTGTACAACTCCCCTATCTTAGCACTCGGAGTCCCCAGCAACGGAGCCAAAAATTATCTTCCTTAGCGGCTTCCCGCCCTTCGTTGGTGAGGCCCAAGTGGAAGGCGTGATGCAGTTTAGCAGTGAGTTTCCCTCGGTGAGGATACCAAGGTTTGTCTCCCGTAGGACTCCGGATATGATAATTAGGTGTCAGCGGCGCGACTGACGTGGACCTGCACACAGACACAGATAACTTTGTTCCCAACGAAGTTCAGAGAGGTTGTCAATCTCTCCGGTCTTGTTGTTCACAAAGGGTAAAACACAAGTGATAATGATAGAAGGTAAAAGCAGGAAAGTAAAGATAGCTTTGGAATCAATGATAAGGATATGGACCGGGATACGTGCTGTTCGCTAGTGATGTCTCTCTCCCAAAAGACGATAAAACTGCTATGCGAGGTAAATAAATTACAGAAAGGTAATTGATAGGATTATGAATGCACCGCAATGCTAACTATGCTACAAAAGAAAGGAAGAGGTTCAAAAGCATGTGCAGTACGCCAAAATAAGTAGACCGAAATCCATCTGCATCTACTACTAATAATCCACCTTGAGATATCTATCCAGAACATCTCGCTGGTATTAAGTTGCGAGCCCCACCCAAAGTGTAAACCCAAAGCAACAGACATCTGCAATAAAAGTACTTTGCGTAAAGTAAACAATCCTTGTGACCGCGGTCACAAGCACCGTTGTTTTCCCCCTTGTGGCAACAACACATCCCCTAGACTCATGTTTCTGTCACTCAAGCGTGTCATCAAGGAGACATGAACCGACAATCTAGCACAACGCTCCCTCTTGGAGTCACTACCTACTACTTAGCCAAAGCAATAAACAGCAACAGAGAACAATGCAAGAATTACTTAGGAACAAAAATATAAAAGATCAAAACAAAATATATTACTCTATCACAATCTGAACATAATCTCATAATCCATCAGATCCGATCAAACTCAACATAGCAATTGCAGAAATATTACAAAGGTGCCTCGATCATGTAGGGCAGCTCACGAGGTCTAAACAATGAAGATCAAAGAGGGGAGGAGAACATCACATAGCTACTGATCACGGACCCATGGTCCAAGAAGAACTACTCACGGGACATCCGGGGAGCATCCATGGTGGAGAGGAGACTCCCGGAGGTCAATCCTCCCTCCGGCAGGGTGCCGGGAAGAGGTCTTCTGGTGCTCCCGATCTTGGAAGTGCGGCGGCGGCGGAACAGAGGCGAGTTCGCGGAATAGGGTTCTTGTTCTGGAGTTTTCCCGTGACGGGGGATATATAGGCGAAAGGGGGCAGCTAGAGGTGGGCCAGGGGCCCCAGGCGCCCCCCTGGCGCGGCCAGGGGTGGGGCCGCGCCAGGTGGCCGCCTGCCCCCCCCTCGCCCCCCCACTGGCCGCTCCCGGGCTTTTCTCGAAGCTTCTGTCACGCTGATTTTTTATCTGAATTTTCCCGAATTTGTCTGGCACTTTTTATATGGGGGAAAACTGAAATAGAAAAACAGCAGAAAACAGGAACTGGCACTGGGGTGCACTGAGTTAGTAGGTTAGTCCAAATATGATAAAAAAATTATGAAAGTGTATCTAGATCATAGCAATATCACACAAAACATGCATGGAACGAGCAGAAATTATAGATACGTTTTGGACGTATCAGCTGCCGTCACCTCCGCCGCATCCTCCACCTCCAGAAGGCTGGACGGCTCATCGACAGGCGGAGGGATTTGGCTGTCGTCGACTTTGTCCGCTATTTCTCCGCCCCGTCCTCCACCTCCCACAGGGCTTGGCGGCATGTCGACGGGCTGAGGGACGACTTGGCTGTAGTCGTCCGCTATACCTCCGCCGCATCCTCCACGTCCCACGAGGCTCGATGGCTCATCAACGGGCGGAGGAATCGAGCTACCTTTCTCCGCTTTGCCCCCGCCGCATCCTCCACCAACCGCAAGGAGCGATGGCTCGATGAAGGGCGGAGGGGTCGAAATGACATCGTCGGTCTTGCCTCCACCGCATCCTCCACCTCCCCCTTCTCCTGACGTGGATGTAGGCTTTAGAGGACTAGGAAATACGGAAGGAATCTATGGCCGGAGGACGAACGGGAGATATGGTGAAGGTGCAGGACGGGGTTAGTAGTGGGGCGTGTACGGGGTGGATGATATTTTCCTGGACAGGAACCGTAAAAGGCCACACCCAATGTTCATATATATAGGGCGGGCGGGCTGCGGGATAGTGTTCACTAGCACACGTATCCAAATTTCTCACCGTTTTCTTTGCGGTACAGATGGAAAAGCATACACTACAGGAATATAATTGTTTGCGTTATAAGAGCTGGTGGGTATAAACCCTAAAGGACTTTGAAATCGAAAACCAATTCAAACGATGAATTATCAGTATGAGACTTTGCATGTTGTCATCGTTTCACCAGACTGGAATGTTGTGTAAATTTGAGATTATCGTGATAAAAAATAGGGGTACTTCGTGTACAAAATGGGTCATTCCTATCGAAATATCAGGGTTTCTTTGTGAGACAACCACATTAGAAAGACAACATGTTATTCTAAAATCCTTTAAACCCCCAGTTTTTTATGTGTTAAGCAATGGGAACTCACATTGGGTTCCCAAAATTTCAAACATCTTTGACTTCATTTGACATATATGATGTACCAGCTGAATCATTTTCGAGCAAAACAACCCTGCAAATGAAAATCAATTCAAATGGTCTCTAAATCTGATGAAACATTGTGTGTTGTCATCATTTCACCAACAATGTATGTGGTTAATTTTAAAGGTTGTTATGATAAAAACCAATGGTAATCCGTGTACGAAGTTGTACCATTCACTTCGAAGCATCGATGTTTCTACCGGAAACACATGATTACAAGTACTACATATAACTTGTAAGTGATTTGAACCCCAAACTTTTTATGTGTTCAACACCAAGCATTCACACTAACATCCGAAAATTTCAAGCATTTTGGACCTCGTTTGATAAATATTACGGATTTAGTGCTTTATTTTTGAGCAAAATGCCCATGAAATTGAAAGTCGATTAAAATGACCTCTAAATGGGATGGGATTTGGGATGCCGTCACCGTTTCACGAACATGGTCTGTGGTAAAAAAATGAGAGGATTATGACAAAAACTGTTGGCACTTAGTGTACAAACTGCATTAGTTGAATGTTGGCCAAACACTGAAAAACCACGTTGACCGTCTCAAAAACCATCCAAAAAAATCTCGTAATCATAGCGCACAACAGTGGCCGTTGGATGTAACATTAGCGTCGAATGGTGGTCGTTGTATCTCAGCGCGATCCGCGAGGAGCTGGTTCTACAACCTGATTGGCTGGCTTTTATCAAAGTACATGCACACAGTTTACAATGAAGAAGCGTTTGGGATGCGAGAACGCAAGTGGCACGCCTCCTAACGAAGGCTTCTGTCCAAAGCTATCCAAATTTCTCACCGTTTGCTTTGCAGTACAGATGGAAAAGCATACACATACAGGAATATAATCGTTTGTGTTGTAAGAGCTGGTGGGTATAAACCCTAATGGACTTTGAAATCGAAAACCAATTCAAATGATGACTAATCAGTATGAGACTTATCATGCTGTCATCGTTTCACCAGACCGGAATGTTGTGTAAATTTGAGATTATCTTGATAAAAAATAGGGATACTTCGTGTACAAAATGGGCCATTCCTATCGAAATATCACGGTTTATATGTGAGACAACCACATTAGAAAGACAACATGTTATTCTAAAATCCTTTAAACCCTCGGATTTTTATATGTTAAGCCATGGGCACTCACACTGGGTTCCCAAAATTTCAAAAATCTGTGACTTCATTTGACATATATGCTGTACCAGGTGAATCATTTTCGAGAAAAATGACCATGCAAATGAATTTTTTTTCAAATGGTCTCTAAATTGGATGAAACTTTGTGTGTTGTCATCATTTCACCAACAATGTATGTGGTTAAATTTGAAGGTGGTTATGATAAAAACCAATGGTACTTCGTGTACGAAGTTGTACCATTCACTTCGAAGCATCGGTGTTTCTACCAGAAACACCTGCATTACATGTACAACATATTATTTGTAAGTGATTTGAACCCCAAACTTTTTATGTGTTCGACACCAAGCATTCACACTAACATCCTAAAAGTTCAAGCATTTTGGACCTCGTTTGGTAAATATTACGCATTTAGTGCTTTATTTTTGGGCAAAATGGCCATGAAATTGAAAGTCGATCAAAATCACCTCTAAACGGGATGGTATTTGGCATGCCATCACCACTTCACAAACATGGTATGTGGTAAAAATTTGAGAGGATTACGACAAAAACTGGTGGCACTTAGTGTACAAACTGCATTAGTTGAATGCTGGTCAAACACTGATAACCCCCGTTGATCGTCTAAAAAACTATCCGGAAAAAATATCGTAACCATAGAGCACAACAGTGGCCGTTGGATGTAACATTACCGTCGAATGATGGTCGTTGGATCTCATCGCGATCCGCGAGGATATGGTTCCGCAACCTGATTGGCTGGCTTTTATCAAAGTACACGCACACAGTTTACAATGAAGAAGCGTTTGGGATGGGAGAACGCAAGTGGCTTCCGTCCGAAGCTATACTCAATCCATGTCGATCTAGCCAGATTTCCCCACCTCTGGTGATTCAAGCACACAATCCATTCCTCAACCAATCAGTCAGCTTAGGTCTATAGGATGGGGACGTCGACTAACTATCAGAGGGCTCGTAGGGCCGGCTTTGCCGGCGCCCCGGTGCCTGCCGGAGGCGGAGGTTCCGACGATACTGACCTGAGCGCGGCCTTGCACGCGTTTTGAGAAAGGTATCGTTTGGTGACTGATTCCTTCATTAGCTCAGCCGCCCCGATCATCACTGATTCCCCAGCTATTTCCATCTTGCTGGCCCGTCATGTCCGATTGGCGACCCCTTTTTACTACAGGACTCCGACCGACTCTGTCTAGTCCATCCCGACCGCATCCGTCCAATGCGCAGCTACGGAAGCGGCCAGGGCGACAGAAGCCGCTAAGAGGGCGGTGTTCGATGCCATCTTGGCGAGGGTAGCCGCCAGAAGAAAGACGGAAGCCTCCAACAGGGCGGCGGTATACGTCGATGCCGCGAAGGCCTCTCTGCACCAGCTCATTGATTTTCAGGAGGCCAATAGGGCAGTGGCATACGCCGACGCCGTGGCGGCCTCTCTGGACCAGCAGCTCATCGATGTTCAGCGGTCCAACAGGGCGGTGGCATACACCGATACCGCGGCGGCCTCTCTGGACCAGCAGCTCAGCGACGTTCAGTGGGCCAACAGGGTGGCTGCATACGCCGATTCCTCGGAGGCCTCTCTGGACCAGCAGCTCATCGACGGTCAGGAGGCCAACAGGGCGGCGGCATACGCCGATGCCTCGGAATCCTCTCTAGACCAACTGGACTAGTAGCATTTGTTTAATTAGGCGTCGGTCTTTTGTTATTCCAGTAGATCTTGAGTAAGATCTATGTTAAGTCCAGTACCTTGTTTAACTATTGAGCTGGTTCGATTTAGCAAGTGTGAGCTTTGCTGATGACTCAGTTGTTTTCTCAAATTAACATCTTCTCTTAATATATTCAATGCCATGGATGATGTTAGATATAATCAGGATGATTCGCACCAAATTTTGTAGGTTCCCATACGGATATATTTCTAGTTTCGTTTGCGACACCACTTCTCCCGCCTACTCCCCACCTACGCAAAAATTTCGCCAAACGCGGGAATATCTAAGCCGTCCCTCCTTCCTTCCACCACCAAAGGCTGCATTCCCCCCTTCTTGTTCAAACCCTCCCTTGCTCCTCTGAGCGTTGCGGCCTATACGGCGCAGGCAACTCCAGCGAAGTGGTACACGATGCAGCCTCGCCCACGTTCCGCACACCGGGCGCGGCGGCCTACACGGTGCAACCCCCCCCCCCCCGTTCCGTATACCTCGCGAGACGTCCTAGACTGTGTACGCCGGCCACCCCCCCTCCCTTCTAGTCGCGCCGCTCGCCCTGTTTCGGTAAGATCCCGACCGCCCTCCTCATGCGCATGCTCTTACTCCTCCATCGATCCTATATGGCCCGACCACCAAATCATGGAGGATACACTTGTTGTGGATGCCACCCTCACCGCACTCGCGCCATCGCGTGCTTTCCTTGAATCCAGGTCCGGCAGTCATCTCCTATGACGGTGTGGAGGACAGCCACGACGAGGATACCTCGCTTCCTTCCTTCCAATGGGAAGGATCCCATTGCCCTCTCCATCGGTGACGAGTAGTTCGTTATTAGCTTCCTAGATACATATGTTTAGTTAGATATGCCACAAAGTTAAATTATATTCAGATCACCCTTTCCACATGCGTTGCTCATGCCTTGCATCTATTTTTTTTCTCCTTCGATTGCATCTGAAAATTATTATTTTGTTTGGATTACATCTACAACTTCAAGTAATTGAAACCATACTCTATATAATATTATCATGCAATGTGATACCAAGTTAATCAGCGATCATTAACACATGAAAACCTATTCATTTCCTATATTTGTTAGGCATGTTGTAGTTACTTAGATGGACTTTCCATGTCTTGAATATGTTGGATTGTATGGTGTATTATGTATGCACGAACCTGTTATCATTGATTGCATGCCAATTCTTACATTACCTAATCATTATGTAATTTATGCAATTTCAGGGTAGTAATGGGTGACTCTGAGATTTACAACCGAGGTGGTCTACATGGCTTATATCCCATTAGTGTACAAATGAAGGAGAAATTCCACAACTCGTGTTCTCATATTTACATTTTGCTTGTAGCTCGCTTTGTCAAAGGACTAGATCCACTGTTCGACCCATTTTGCATCTGGGGAAACGAGGTGACCATGACTATCAATCAAGTCACGAAACTTAGAAAAATTGTAAGGATAAAGAAACTAGCCACGAAAGACAACAAACTCTTTGTCTACACAATAAAGAAGGCTTCCTATAGGAATGTACTAATTTATGTTCCAACCATATTTTCCCCTATGCACACAATTTCCATACTGAAAACTATATTTATGCATATCTTTGTATTCAGTATTTTCCGAAGCAGTTCACCGATGATTATCTATCAAACCACCTATATGGTCAAGAGGCAAGAAAGGTTTTTGAACAACACCCGCGCTATAATATTAAAGCCTTCCTGAAGAGGGAAAACGATGGGTGGGAAATCATCCACATGCGCTGGACTAAAGTTGCAAAGGACTTTAACATTATCGAATGCTCAATTTTTGCATTACACTTTGACAATTTCCCAGATGAGATTCATCTGTCTATCTATCGACTTTGATGTTGGACTTTGCAAATGTTGTTTCTGTATTGCGGTCTGGTGTACTATCTGATGGTTGTTACCATAGATTGTGTGTTTATGTAATGCGTCCTACTGTACTAGCTGTTGGATGTACTGTGATTTCAGTAATTATAAAAATCCTGGTGACCATTACAAGCATATGAAAGATATTGTGTTATATATATATAGGGTGGGTCTATTCTAACAACACCCCTTAAGACCTTATTCTAACAACACTTGGGCTTATTCTGCCAACACCGAAAAATCGGATCTCGTACCGACCCGCAGTGCACGAACAATAAAAAAAGGCACCCACGAAGCACACTGCTACTTTATCCCCACGCACCACACCCAGCACGCACACCCACCACTCGTCGTCGCCCCGGCTACCCTAGCCCCGGCCGCCACCGGCCACCACGAGCCGCCGGCCGCCCGGGCTTCACCTCGTGCCGTCGGCCGCCCCAAGTCCGACCTTCCACCGCCGGCCGCCTCCGACACCACCTCGCGCCCGCCACGTCAATCGAGCCATACCGGTTCTGGCGGGATCAGCCTCGCCCGGATCTGGCCCGCTGCTGTGCCGACCGGATCCTCCCCCGCGGCTTCGCGCCATCGAGCCAGCCGGCTCCGCGCGCCTCCGTCCCCAACCGTCCGATGGATCAGCGCGCCTCCGTCTCCCAGATCCCGGAGGCCAGTGTGCGGCGGTGTAACAGCCAAGTTTTTGCAAAAATTAAAAAAATTGTTTTCGGTGTGAATTGTCTGATTGTCTGATTTGTTTGCGGTGTTTGCATCCCCGATATATCGATCGGCGATTATTTTTCCCCCTCTTATCTCGTATCGGACGGAAACCGACCCTTGCCACCTCGACACTCGACCTTTGCGACACCGGGTTTCACCCGATCACCGTCGCGAAAACCGCACGAGACCAGCCGCAGCCAACGGAACGAAAAACCCCGTTTAATATTTAAACGGGTTATTTTTATAGCGCGCCGGAAAGTGTTTTCAGAACGGTTCCAACGCGAGGTGAATGCCTCCGGCTCGATGCGTTGATCGCGCAGTTCGAAGTTTTACCCGAATCAGAGGTACTGCGGACCCCCGGCGGTCAGAAACGTGAGCATCGCGCGCGCGAGAGAAAAACCGAGGATGTTTTTGTAAACTGCCAGCCACCGGGGCTATATAAAGACCACCACACTCCCACCCATTTCTAGGGTTTCCTTAGCCAAAATTTGCAACCACCCCCTCCACTTTGCCCAGTTTTACCCCAAAATCCCCATTTTTTGCAGCAGTTCCAGCCCAGCAGATCGGGACCGTCAGATCGCCCGATCTGACGGCCGAGATCGCCTCCAGCCTTCTCTCTCCTCACCTCCTCTCCCCTGCCGTGGACGCGCCGCCCGAGCCCGTGGAACCGCCGGCCAGCCGGCCACCTCTCCTTCCCACCGGCGCCTCTCCTCCCCCTTCCCTCTCCTGTTCCTTCCCTCTCCCTCTCATCTCCCCTAACCTCTCCCTCTCCCTTCTCTCTGCAGCCGCGCCGCCCGGAGACCAAGACGTCGGCAACCCCTCCACCGGATCCGCACCCCGCGCGCCCCCCTGCGCCGCGTCTCCGCTCTGCCCGTGCCCGCCGGTGGCCGGCAACAGCCACGGCGCCGCCCCTTCTCGTCCATGGAGAGGACAAAGCCCCCAGCGGCCAGGCCAGGCCACCCGGAGCCCAGCAGCCCGACCAGCCAGGCGCCAGGCCTCCTCCCAGGCCAGTGGGCCTCGGCCCAGGGTGAGGAGCCCAAGCCACCCCCCTGTTTTTTTTGTAGTGTCCAGGACCTCAAATTTTTGTTAAGTGTTGGGAAAAACTGCTGCTGTTTCCGTTTCGCGTTGTGATTTCCCGTTGAACCGTAGCTCCGATGAACGTGCCCCCAAAACGAAAGTTGCTCAGTTTTGCGTTCTTTAGTGTTCGTATGTAGAAAGTTTTTCCGTTTGAGGTCGTCTTGATTGCAACTTCGGTCGACGAGTGTGTCGCGATCGTTTATCGAAATTGAGTGATTCCAATTGCATATTGTTAAGAATGATGTCTACTTTCATCCCATGTATTGCATTGCCATGATATGCTTGCTGGTCATATAGTTATTTATCTCCAAAGTGCTATGCTGCTGTTTTTGATAGCCACCTCTGTTTTTCTGTAAGTCTGTTACTTTGCGATGTCATGTTGCTTGCTTAATATCTTTTGATCTATGATGCCTATTTGAATAATTCTTTTTGCCATGCCTTCCATGTCATGTCTACTTTAATTGCAAGTCATTTGTGAGCATGTTTGCATTGATTATCCTGTTTTTACATTGCTCTAAAGTGTGCTTCGTGATGTTGCCAATTTGTGCCCGTAACTTGTTTTGCTTATATCTTTTTAACCGTAACTCCGTTTGGAGTGTGCCTTATATGTAACTTGATTAGTTTTTTGTGTACTTTGTGTTTATGCTATTGTTTGCTGTTGTTAACCAACCTAAAATATGGTTTAGGGCAGAACAGTACCAAATGTTTTAATCATCATGCGACACTTAGTGTTATGCCATGTTTAGGTAGTGCCTCACTTAAATTGACTAGCATAGATAGTTTACTTTGTGCTTCACCTTTTGCCATGTTTGTGTGTTATGCCATGCTTGCTTGAGCTGCCATGTTAACAACCGTTGGTTGATCACCTGTAGCTAAGCAACTTGAACCACCGTAAACGTGCGGTATTCGTCGTGTGTGACGAGTACTCCACTTAACCTGTTAGTAACCGCTCTCGACGGTAGGTGCGATGTCTCGTGTTGCCTTCTTCTTGATGCTTGCTCGTGTTTGCCTCGTAGTAATAGAGTGATTGTTCGTTGATTGCTTTCCAGTGTTTACCGTCTTGTGTGCTTCCGCGGGTACCTCTCGGAGACGATGCGAGCTTGCGATCAACTAGACCTTCGGAATCCTACTTATCAACGGGCAAGGACTATACATTACTTATGATCCATTCTATTTCAACCAGCGGTTTGAATGTTAGTCTAGGTTAGGTTCGATGTTTGATCCTACCACATGTTTATAGCCTCTTCCAAACCGATACAGCCATGTCCCTTCCCAGCAAACCTTGTACTGCTATGTTACTATTGCTCGTTGCTCAGCCCCTACTTAATATGCATGCTTAGGATGCTACGATGTTACCCTGTTACTCCTGGGTTTGGGATATCACATTATTATATTGTTGTTGATGATATGATTATTATAATGTTGACTATATTCGACGAAGGATGGAAGGTCTAGGCTATCTCGCCCCGACGCTTTGTTCCATTGGAGTCACCTAGGATCCGAGTTCCGGGTATTGGTTTTAAGACTGAGCGTGCCTAACCTCGTGTGGGATTTTATGGGGTCCCCATTTCTTACCTACCTAGCTTCAAACATTTCTTGAGGTGGCCCAAGCTGATTTACCATTTGAAACCGTGTGTGTGCTGGTCAGCTGCCAGTAGTTTTCAAACAACTCGGGCCAGCGGAGACTTAGTTCCTCTGTTGGTCCACACTTGGTGAGCTAGGGAAGTCCCCTGTTATATAGGCGAGACTAACCCTGACCTTACCCTTACGGAAGAGTCCGATCTGAGAGCGTGGCCAGCTTTTGGATTGGGTGTCGACTCCCCGGGGGCCACCCGGATTTGTTCGTTGTTAGTTAGAGGGACCTGTCGTTTCGGATCTCTTGGAACTAAATCATAAAATGGTTGCCTATCATGGGTAGCAACTGAGAGAGATGGGCGAGCATTCGACGCCTCGTAATGGGCAGTTGATACACCCCTGCAGGGTTAAATCTTTTCGAGAAGCCGTGTCCACGGTTATGGACGACTTGAGACCTACTCCTTGTTCATAGACAACAACAATTGAGATAATCTTAATATAACTTGATCAACGTGTGTGTGTGTGCCTTGAGTGCTTCTTCTTCGTCGGGATGCGAAGAGGAGGACAAGGATAGGATAGGTGTTATGATTGCGTTAGTAGTCGATAGCAAGACTTGTTGGAGGCGATTCCTCATCGAATGCTTGGCTTCTTACCTTACTCTCTAGATCGTGAGCCACTTCATAAATGCTAGTGCGGCAGGAACTTCACCACTTACCCCTTCCTCACCGTAAACTACTAGTTGTCCTAGAATGACGAGTGATGAAGTCCTTGCTGGGTCAGATGACCACTACCGTTGGATGCTGAGTACCTCTGTACTCATGATACTACCCCCAAACTCTTTTCGGGTTTTTTGATCGACAACAGGTATGGTGATCGACGTTTCACGTGGAGACTCGACGACGACTAGTTAGGCGGATCCCGGCGGAGGGCCTGGACCCGTGTGGTTATGGGATCGATGCTTTTCTCTTTGCCAGTAGGCTTTTGATTGTAGTCTGTACTCAGACATGTATCTTCCGCTGTTGTATTGTATTTGAGGCAGTTGTATGCCGATTGTATCAGATGTTGTATCCTTGTATCTGTAATGTTGTGATATCATGTTGGAAATCCGGGGCATATGGCTTTGTCATATGTCGCGGTGGGACCGATATGTGCTTCGTCCCTGGATCTGGGTGGAAACACCTAGATCTGGAACAGTACCGCATATCGGGCCTTACAACTTGGTATCAGAGCCTTACCGACCGTAGGATCCCTTCTCTGGGCGAAGTCGAGTCTAGACAAAAACTATTTTGTAATTACTAAGTTAGTTATCGGAGAGTAGGAATCTTTTTACATCTTACCATTGCTCTGGTCAGGACAAGTGTCGTAAGTGTTTTACTCTCGACTTATCCCCCTTCAAAACTTTAGGATCTCGAGTGTGTGGAGTTTCGGAACCGTTACAATGCCTTGCTTGCAGCGTATTGTCTCGATTCCGAGCTCAGGTGGGAATTCTTGTAGTATCTTTAGCTTCTCCGATTTTGGGTATCATCTAGGTCATGCATTGCCATCCATCCTTTTGCCCGGTGTTTTCACGACTTGCGTCGAAAGCACTATCCCTTTGACCAGGTTTTAGCTGTCATTCTTCCTTTTGACACCTGATGGTTTCGTTTTCCGACATTGTTGTCTATCTTCGGAAATTTATCTCGACAGAAGTTCGACGTCGACATGGAGCAGAGTCCCTTGTTGGTGGTGTTGAAGATCGTCGTCTCTCTTTTCTCTCCCCCTCTCCCCCGGATCGTCCTGGATCTCGGGACGAGATCCCTTGTTGGTGGTGTTGTATTGTAACAGCCCAGTTTTTGCAAAAATTAAAAAAATTGTTTTCGGTGTGAATTGTCTGATTGTCTGATTTGTTTGCGGTGTTTGCATCCCCGATTTATCGATCGGCGATTATTTTCCCCCCTCTTATCTCGTATCGGACGGAGACCTAACCTTGCCACCTCGACACTCGACCTTTGCGACACCGGGTTTCACCCGATCACCATCGCGAAAACCGCACGAGACCAGCCGCAGCCAACGGAACGAAAAACCCCGTTCAATAATTAAACGGGTTATTTTTATAGCGCGCCGGAAACTGTTTTCGGAACGGTTCCAACGCGAGGTGAATGCCTCCGGCTCGACGCGTTGATCGCATAGTTTGAAGTTTTACCCGAATCGGAGGTACTGCGGACCCTCGACGGTCAGAAACGTGAGCATCGCGCGCGCGAGAGAAAAACCGAGGATGTTTTTGCAAACTGCCAGCCACCGGGGCTATATAAAGACCACCACACTCCCACCCATTTCTAGGGTTTGCCTAGCCAAAAGTTGCAGCCACCCCCCTCCACTTTGCCCAGTTTTACCCCAAAATCCCCATTTTTCGCAGCAGTTCCAGCCCAGCAGATCTGGACCGTCAGATCGCCCGATCTGACGGCCGAGATCGCCTCCAGCCTTCTCTCTCCTCACCTCCTCTCCCCTTCCGTGGACGTGCCGCCCGAGCCCGTGGAACCGCCGGCCAGGCGGCCACCTCTCCTTCCCGCCGGCGCCTCTCCTCCCCCTTCCCTCTCCTCTTCCTTCCCTCTCCCTCTCATCTCCCCTAACCTCTCCCTCTCCCTTCTCTCTGCGTGCAGCAACCCGGCCGCCCGCCATGGCTATCCCGAGGGCCACGGCCGAGCTCTGGCGCCGCGCCGCCCGGAGACCAAGACGCCGGCGACCCCTCCACCGGATCCGCCCCCCGCGCGCCCCCTGTGCCGCCTCTCCGCTCTGCCCGTGCCCGCCGGTGGCCGGCAACAGCCATGGCGCCGCCCCTGCTCGTCCATGGAGAGGACGAAGCCCCCAGCGGCCAGGCCAGGCCACCCGGAGTCCAGCAGCCCGACCAGCCAGGCGCCAGGCCTCCTCCCAGGCCAGTGAGCCTCGGCCTAGGGTGAGGAGCCCAAGCCACCCCCCTGTTTTTTTTGTAGTGTCCAGGACCTCAAATTTTTGTTAAGTGTTGGGAAAAACTGCTGCTGTTTCCGTTTCGCGTTGTGATTTCCCGTTGAACCGTAGCTCCGATGAACGTGCCCCCAAAACGAAAGTTGCTCAGTTTTGCGTTCTTTAGTGTTCGTATGTAGAAAGTTTTTCCGTTTGAGGTCGTCTTGATTGTCTAATTGTGTGCTAAAGTGGGCATCAGGCCGTTAAACTGCTACTTTTTCCTGTTAAGTGCTGCTGTTTATATTTTGTTGCAACTTTGCATGATGATTGTGACTCATCCATGAGGCCTATTGCATTGATTCTTTCTCCTATGTGTTAAGCATCATGTGTACTTCATTTCCATGCTTTAACTTGTCATATTTGGGTGCTCTAGCTATATTAAATCTTGCTCCAAAGTGGTGATCCTGATGCTAATGTGCTGCTGTTGCTGAAACTGTTATTTTGTTGCAACTTCGATCGACGAGTGTGTCGCGACCGTTTATCGATATTGAGTGATTCCAATTGCATATTGTTAAGAATGATGTCTACTTTCATCCCATGTATTGCATTGCCATGATATGCTTGCTGGTCATATAGTTATTTAGCTCCAAAGTTGCTATGCTGCTGTTTTTGACAGCCACCTCTGTTTTTCTCTAAGTCTGTTACTTTGCGATGCCATGTTGCTTGCTTAATATCTTTTGATCTATGATGCCTATTTTCATGATTCTTTTTGGCATGCCTTCCATGTCATGTCCACTTTAATTGCAAGTCATTTGTGAGTATGTTGTCGGGACCCGGGGTTAGCGTATGCAAGTACAGTTAAGACATAGTCATATGGAGAGCCGAGAACCGCACCCACTTGTCTAAGCAGACAAGGCCAAGCACTGAACATTCTCGGAGAGCATCGTACGTGAGGGGCATCCCATCCAGGCCGGATGATCAACTGTAATGGGTCCGGTCCTCATCGTACGCACACAAGTCTACTGATATGGGTGGTGAACTCCCATATTCAAAGACAAGTCGCCTCAACCATACTATCGACTATCTCTATACTCTTACATAGACTTACTCCAGCCCGATCACTTAGTCGGGGTCTAGGGCGGGCTCGATCATACCACAAAGTGTGCCCGAGACCGAGTCTCGAACAATCGCATCGTGATGCCCCAAGCTGCGCACATCTAAGGGCCACTTGGTGTATGAAAGACCGCCAGCCAGAACACAACTAAGGTCTCGAAAACCCATACAAAGACATGCATGTTATAAACATACACGCAGCACACATGCCTTGTATGAACAGCAGGTACCATTGCAATTCTCTACAAAGTGTACATTTTATTTATAACTCTTATAGAGTACACACAGAGATCACATACATGTGATCTAACATTACAACGCAGAACGGAAGCAAATTATGTCTGAGTACAGACAAGTTTAACAAATGGCTTAAGAAGCCTTATTCAAACACAAAGCCCTCCACGAGGGAACCAGTCTGCTGACTGGCACTAGACTAGCTTAACTTCAGTCGTCCAGCTCGATGAAGAAGCCACCTTCGGGGTCAGTGGCGTCATCTA
Source organism: Bromus sterilis (assembly GCA_950022295.1). Taxonomy (NCBI): domain Eukaryota; kingdom Viridiplantae; phylum Streptophyta; class Magnoliopsida; order Poales; family Poaceae; genus Bromus; species Bromus sterilis. The sequence continues at coordinate 289,273,767 of OX465599.1, read as the reverse complement.
AAACATAGATTAAGCAAACGTGAGTACAAAGTCGTACTCAGCAAGACTTACATAGGAGCTATACTACTCATGCACATGTATCAAGGTAAAGGGAGGTGGGGTTCACTTGCAGAAGTGTCAGCTTTGACTTGGTTAGTCCTGAACTACGAGTACCAGACTTGGGGTAAGAAGCGTACACGAGTCCACTACTTTCACCAACCAAGACACCACTATGGTGCCTTCCTCGACTTCCCCACGAGGAAGCACGCCATAGCACTCACACTTATCTTGGTGTGTTTTAGAAGTATCCGGTTCAAGTTATCTAATAATCAAGCTAAGCTTTCCAAGTAGTCCATAACCGCGGACGCGGCTATTCGAATAGTTTGGTAACCTTGCAAGGGTGTACCGCTACACACACATGATCATCATTTACCGCCTTTGATCTCGACACCATTCAAGGGGTGCCGGCGAGGATGCTCACCACAACTGTTATCTCATAGCCTATCTAGTCCAAGAAAGCCGCCTACTTGGGTTGGCTACCACTATCGTGAACCCGGCCGGTTTACCGAAGTGGACCCAAGCGATGTGTGCGTGGTGCATAAGCCGGTCTCGGATGAGCCGTTCTCTCACTTAGCATCCAGGCCACAAGCCTACCAGAACTCCGAACTACTGCGACATCTGGACATCGAAAGGGATGAGTTCATAGGTTGAGAGGGGTCAGTGAGCCCAATGTGTGGTTGTACTCTTCATCTTGGATCACCACACAAGAACTCGGACTTAGGGCGGTGTTCAACGAGACAACCCACCGTGTACTCCTACACAGCCTCTCATCGTTCACCTTGTATTAGGGTCGATTCACCAACACTTTTCTACCATCATCAACGTGATCATTCCCATCCCGACTCACATCACAGTAACAACATGGTATCATACTAAGCATGCAATAAGCGATAACATTTGCAGGGGCCACATGATATCATTCAACTCCTACAGTTGCTAGGATTGTGGTTTGCTTACTACTGTGACAAAAGATAGGTCATGCAAAGGAATGGGTTCATCTATGCGGTAGAATCGTAACATGGTGATCATCCTATACAATGCATAAGCGAGACATGAGAGGGAAGTGGGATTTTATCGACATGATCAATGGGGTTTTGCTTGCCTTGCTGACGAGATTCGGGCTCTGGATCTTCAGCGAAGGGGGTGACCTCTTGCTCCGGTTCCACCTCTACTCGACAAACAAAGCACGAAGTAGCAATCAATATGAATGCAATGCTCAAGCACATGATATAATGTTAAAGCTTGGAGTATAAGTTTTGATGTGTGAGGCAATTCCATTTAAGTGGAAAATATTGCATTTTTAAATGCAAATTCAAATTCCACATTTGAATTCAACCTTAACCAAGTTATATATGATATAGTTTGATCAATTTGAATTAATTTCAAATGTGTAAGATATGCCTCTGAAGTGTGGTTGAAGTATAGCTTAAATCCATGGTCCAAGTTGCAAACTCAATTGATTTGAATTTGAAATAAATTCAAATAAACCAAATGACATATGCTACTGGTCCCATTTTAAATTCAACTCAAACAGAGTTGAAAGTTGCATATTTGGAAAGATAATTTTCTCCTGATCATTTTTCATATCTTATTTGTCCAATTTGGAGTTAATATGAATTTTCTTTGAATTACCAAAGTTTGGGGTATTTTCTGGATTTTCTGGAATTCTTTTTAAACAATTTTGATTTATTGCGTCAGCAGGGGAGTTTGACCAGTCAAACTGACAAAGGGGTCCCACCTGTCATCCACAGAGGGGATTAACCCGCTGCTTAAAATTAACCCGAGGGGTTAATTAGTGGCTGGCCCCACCTGTCAGCCACTGGGTTAAGCTTAACAGGGTCATTAGGGGGGCTAATGGTGGGCTCGCCGTGCAGTCGCCGGAATCCTGCCGGAGTCTCGCCGGAGTTGGTTCTAGGGCACGGGGAGGGGCCTGGAGGGCATGGACCTGCTCCTTGAGGTCGTCCGCATCGAGTGGTGGCATCAGGGGGCCACGGGGATCACCGGAGAGTCATCGGCGACGAGCGGCGGCGGAAGTCAGGCACGGGACTCGTCGGGTTCTTCAAATTGCGCACGGATTTGGAAACCGAGAGCATGGAAACAAAGCTGGGGTGTGTGCGGAGCTAGTGGAGCCATCCAGGGGTCAAACGGGGGCTCTGGTGAATGACTTCGACGACGAGCGGCGGCGCTTGGTCTCGGACCTCGTCGGAATCACGATTCGGGCACGGATTCAAGCGGCAAGATGAGGGAAAAAGCGCGTCTACTCACCCTGGTTGCAGAGACGGACTCGAGGAAGCCGGAGGAGCTATGGCTGCGGCGGAATCGACGACGAGCTCTTGCGGGTTCAGCGGCGGCTCGGTGAAGAGGACGACGTGCTCGGGGCTCCTGGCTTCGATTGTTTGCACACGGCGATGAAGACGACGACGGCGCGCGTCCTGGACAAGGTGGCAGCGGCTTAGGAGGAAGGTGGCCACGGGTTTCCACGGCGGTGCGCTCCGGTGAGCTCTCGGACGTCGATGAACTCGCGAAGAGGAAAGGGGGAGGAGGTTTCCAGGGGGGAAATGGAGAGGATGAGCTCGGAGGGTTCTCCACGTCGCTAGAAGGCGGCCGGGGAGGCAGGTGGAGGGCTGCGGGGCGTCGCGGTGGCGTCGGTGGCGTCGGTGGCTTTCCACCGAGCACCTTGGGGGCGCGGGGAGGAAGACGACAGGGGAGGGTCCAGGTGGGCTGGGCCGGCTGGAGAGGTGGGCCTCGCCCCTGGGCGACAGGTAAGCTGTTCCTTTTATTTTCTGTTTAATCTTTCCTTTCTTTTTCTGTAATTTGTTTTGGCTCTGATAAAAATACCAAACCATTTTATTAAATGCTGAAAACTTTTATGTGGCCTCATAATAATATAGACTAGCCACTCATAAACTTTCAACATTTTTAAAATTCAAATGATTTGATTTTTAAATCAAAAAGGGGTATTTCTTTAATTCCAAGGTACTGTTTGAATATTTGAAAAATCTATGAGCATGGGGTGGGTCCCACATCACTTGATATGTGATCACACTCATTTATAAGACTTTTCAAAACTCTAACATGAATTTTTGGAAAATATTTTTATCTGGCCTTTTGAATTAATTCATCTGGGGGGTGTTCCTTCTCCCATTTGGATTTTGAAATTGATTTTCAAGGTTTCTTTTGAAACTTTTGCATGATGCAAAGGTACTAGCTAACCCTAGCACATACCTAACAGAGGGATCTGACAACTCGCCCCCACTCAAAAGAATCTCGTCCCGAGATTCAGAAGTCTGCGGGAGGAAAGTGGGGTACTCGGCACTGAGACGGTCTTCTCTCTCCCACGTGGCTTCTCTTTCAGAGTGGTGTGACCATTGCACTTTCAGAAACCTAATCTTCTGACGACGAGTGACACGCTCTGCTGAATCAAGAATACGAACGGGGTATTCTCGATAAGAAAGGTCATCTTGGAGATCAAGCGTTTCATGGTCGACTTCGCGGATGGGGTCCTTGAAGCAACGCCTGAGTTAGGACACATGGAATACATCATGTACTCGGGAGAGGTGCGGAGGTAGTTCAAGTTGGTAGGCAACTTCTCCACGTTTAGCAATAACGCGGAAAGGTCCGATGTAACGTGGGGCCAACTTGCCTTTGATACCGAAACGTTGGGTTCCCTTCAGAGGAGTAACCCGAAGGTAAGCCTTCTCATCCAGATTGTAGCTTTCTTGTCTATGATGACGATCATAGTAGCTTTTCTGACGAGACTGGGCTGATTTCAATTGATCACGAACAATGCGAACTTGCTCTTCTGCTTCCTTAATCATATCCGGCCCAAAGAATTGTCTTTCACCGGTTTCAGACCAGTTTAGTGGTGTTCGACATCGTCGTCCATAAAGGAGTTCAAAAGTAGCCATGTTCAGACTAGCTTGAAAACTATTGTTATAAGCAAATTCGGCATATGGAAGAGAATTCTCCCAATTCTTTCCGAATGAGATAACACAAGCTCTGAGCATGTCTTCAAGAATTTGGTTAACCCTTTCGACTTGACCGCTAGACTGAGGATGGAAAGCCGTACTAAAGGAGAGATGAGTTCCCAAAGCACGTTGGAAGCTTCCCCAAAATCTAGAGGTGAAAAGGCTACCGCGATCAGAATTGATTTCTAAAGGAACACCGTGAAGTGATACAATCCTGGAGATGTACAAGTCCGCTAACTGACTAGCAGTTATAGACTCGCGAACCGGAAGGAAGTGAGCAACTTTGGAAAGCCTATCTATGACAACGAAGATGGCATTGTTTCCTTTCTGGGTTCTTGGAAATCCAGTGATGAAGTCCATACCGACTTTGTCCCATTTCCACTCGGGAATGGACAAAGGTTGAAGTGTACCAGCAGGTCTTTGATGTTCTGCCTTAATGCGACGACAAGTATCACATTCGACAACAAATTGAGCAATGTCTCACTTCATCCTAGTCCACCAAAATCTCTGGCGTAGATCTCGGTACATTTTCGTGCTACCGGGATGAATTGAGAGGGGTGTGTCATGGGCTTCTTTGAGGATGAGTTGCCTTAGTTCCTTATTCTTAGGTACTACTAAACGATTTTCAAAGAATATCGTTCCCTTGTTATCTGTGGAGAAACATTTAGCAATTCCGCTAGAAATGTTCTCCTTGATCCGGCGAACACCTCGTGCACGCCTTTGGGCAACTATGATTTGATCCTCAAGATTTGGTTTCGCCACCAAGGTAGAAAGATAGCCATGAGGAACAATTTCAAGGTTGAGCTTGCGAAAGTCCTCATGAAGAAGTGGTTCATACTGCTGTAACATGAGGTTGTTACAGTACGACTTACGACTTAGTGCATCAGCCATGACATTGGCTTTGCCTGGGGTGTAAGAAATTGCTACGTCGTAATCTTTTATCAACTCAATCCAGCGTCTTTGCCTGAGATTAAGATCTGGCTGGGTGAAAATATATTTGAGGCTTTGGTGGTCGGAATAAATCTCACAACGATTACCAAGGAGGTAATGTCGCCAAGTTGTTAGAGCATGAACTATGGCAGCGAGTTCAAGGTCATGGGTAGGATAGTTCTCTTCATGTGGCCGCAACTGGCGTGAAGCATAAGCTACCACATGTCGATCTTGCAGAAGTATGCATCCTAACCCTTGCCGTGATGCATCACAATAGATCTCGAAATCTCTTTTGGTGTCTGGAGGTGCAAGCACGGGTGCAGAAGTTAATCTTCTTTTTAGCTCTTGAAAGCTTTCCTCGCACTTGGGAGTCCATAAGAATTTCTTATCTTTCTTGAGGAGTTCAGTTAGAGGCTTTGCAACTTTAGAAAAGTTCTCGACGAAGCGACGACAATAGCTGGCTAGGCCAAGAAAACTCCTAACTTGCTTAACCGATTCATGTGGAGTCCAGTCAAGGACGGCCTGAACTCTCTCGGGATTCACAGCAATGCCTTTTGCAGAAATCACGTGGCCTAAGTAGGTCACTTCTGGTAGCCATAATTCACACTTGGAGAATTTAGCGTACAGGCGATGCTCTCTAAGCTTCATCAATACCAGCCTTAAGTGTTCGGCATGATCTCCTTCGTTCTTCGAGTAGATGAGAATATCATCAAGATAAACTACAACAAATTTATCTAGGTACTCCATGAAGATCGAATTCATCAAGCGTGAGAATGTGGCGGGGGCATTGGTTAAACCAAAGGACATGACGGTGTACTCGTAAAGACCATAACGAGTAGTAAAAGCCGTTTTGGGAATGTCCTCGTTTCGGATTCTGATCTGATGATAACCTAATCTCAAATCCATCTTAGAGAAGACAGCGGATCCTGCAAGTTGATCATAAAGATCATTGATCCTGGGCAGTGGGTATTTGTTCTTTATCGTCGCTAAGTTTAGCGGGCGATAGTCTACGCACATTCTTTCAGTTCCATCTTTCTTCTTTACGAACAGAACGGGGCAACCCCATGGCGATGAGCTAGGGCGGATGAAGCCTTTTGCCAACGAAGCATCAAGTTGGGTTTTTAGCTCAGCTAACTCATGTGGGGCCATTTTATATGGGCGTTTGGAAATTGGTGCGGTTCCTGGAACAAGATCCACTATAAATTCTACACACCTGTCGGGTGGCATGCCCGGCAGCTCTTCAGGAAAGACATCCGGGATGTCACGAACCACCGGAATATCTTCAAGTTCGGGAAGGGGAAGTACATTCAAGGAATTCACTTGGGTTCTTGTTCTGGGTGAGGTATAGCTAATGGTTTTGCCTGAAGGGTGGGTGAGATTCACGGATTTGCCTTTGCAATCCAGGTAGGCATTCTGTCTTGATAGCCAATCCATGCCAAGGATGACATCAATGTCTGAAGACTTGAGGGCTATGAGTGAAGCAAGGAATATTAAACCCTCAATTGCAATTTGATTACCATGGCTCACTCTATTAGTTTGCCATCTTGACCCTGGAGTTTGAATAACCATCGGGGTGGACAATTCAACAAAGGGTAACTCATGACGAAGTGCATAACTTTCCGACATGAATGAATGAGATGCTCCTGGGTCGAAAAGAACGGAAGTAGGAACAAAATTGACTGGGAGCGTACCAAGAATGACGTCAGTGGTGTCGTCAGTCTCTTCGGCGGCAATCTGGTTCAGACGTCCACGAGTGGCGGGAGGAGCGGGTTTGGCGGTGAAGACCTTCTGGGGTGGCTTGCCACGACCATTGTTGTTGTTGTTGCCTCCGGCACGTGGTGGAGCATTCTGGTGCTGGATCTGGTTTTGGGGGCACTCGCGAGAATAGTGGCCTGCCTGACCACACTTGTAGCAAGCTCCGAAAACAGTGCGTGGAGCTGGGTGGTTTGGTGGAGCTGGGTGGAACTGGGTGGGTGGACGAGGCGCCGCATAGGATGGCCTCGGTGGGTTGTTCTGGCGGAACATGCTATTTGGGATCCAGATCTTGCGTTTCTGGGAACCAGAGCTGGATGAACCTTCCTCTCTAGGGTGTTTGCGAAAGTCATTGGGGGTGTTCATGTCCTCTGCCTTGATGGCCTTGTTGACAAGGACCTGGAAGGTGGCAAAGTCATGGAGGTTGAGCTCACGACGAAGTCCGGTGTTGAGGCCACGACGGAACCTCTCTTGTTTCTTGGAGTCGGTGGAGACTTCTTCAGTTGCATAACGAGCAAGTCGGTTGAACTCACGACTGAACTCGTCAACGGTCCTTCTGCCTTGAGTGAGGTTACAAAACTCCTCACGCTTACGGTCCATGAGACCTTTGGGAATGTGGTGCTCGCGGAAAGAGGTACAGAACTCCTCCCAAGATGCAGGTGGTCCAACTGGGCGCATATTCAGAAAATTCTCCCACCAAGAGCTTGCGGCACCTTCGAGGTGAGAGGTGGCATAGCTGACCTTGTCGCCATCTGCAACACGGCCGGCTTGGAGCTTCCTCTCGATGCTGCGAAGCCAGTCATCGGCGTCAAGGGGCTCGGTGGAGTAACGGAAAACCGGGGGATGAAGCCGGATGAAGTCGTTCAGAGACACCAGCTCATTGCGCTGCTGAGTGGTGTTGCGTGCGATGACTTCCAGTAGGTGGTGAGAGTCACGGCGATTCCTCTCGACCTCCATCAGAACTTGGGCCATCGTGGGTGGGGGTGGAAGGTTGTCTTCCTCCTGATTGTTCCCACGACCTTGGTTACGACCAATCTGGCCACGTGTTCCTTGAGACATCCTGAGGTGAAAAACCAAAGTCAAACAGAGTTGAGTTGAAGAGTCTAATCAAGGTATTGAAGTACTGGAAGGATTACAGAGCAAAGGAAGTAATCATCTTGACAACATGGTGATAAAGCATACAAGCCATATATTCACAAGCTGTCATACAAGCCATACATCGTTTTAGTACAAGCACTAAGCTAATACAAACGTGATGAAGATGATACATCCTTCAGAGGCACTCTGACTTCCTATACATTATTTATCTAAGCCTCTGGAACTTAGACACCTTGCTTACAATATACTAGGATACTACTACATCCTCACTAAGTAAGACCACAGGCGGTCTCACTCATCTCCATCTCCATAGTAATCTTCATAAAAATTACCCGCGTATCCCGGTAGCTGGAGGTGACCATCGGAAAACACGGAGGCTTGTGGACCCTGATATCCATTTGGGCAAGGATGGGGCCTAGGTCCAGTGTAGGGTGGAAGAAAAGGACCACGGGGTGGAAAAATTCCTCCAATCTCGGGCCAAGCAACTCGAGAAGGCATCTGGGTCCTCACTGGATAGATCGCATCGTACTCCACTGATCCCACGCTCACAAAGGGTGCCAAGAGCGTCAGTGCTCGGTACAGACGAACACGAGTAGCGTGGAGCTCAAAACGGAGAGCACGTGCATCACGGTCTCTGTCACTAGCAAACCTAGCAGTCACCTGGAGTGCTGGATCATCTGCAGAGTGGTCTGAGTAGAGTCCGGTGTAATATCCCTCCTCTCTTGGAAGTGCAGCTGGGATATAGCGGAAAGAAGTCTCTCTCAGCAAAGTGTGCTCCTCTCTCAGCAGTGTGATACATGAGTATGCAGCATCCTGCACAGCCATGTTCTCGGTAACGCCGATGCCATGTCCAAAGTGGATAGGCTGGGTGACTCCAACGTGGTGTGGGTAGATCCGGACAATGCAGTGAAACTGCGTCTGGTTGAAGTCATGGAACTGCTCCTCGATGGTGTACTCAGGGTACCATCGATATCCCACGTAGGACATCATCTCGATCAACGTGGCGGGATGGCCACGCACACCGAGGCACCTGGTCAAACGAACAATCTGCCGAGGGGGAAGATTTGCCATCTGAAACAGAAAGGAATTTGCAAATGCATCAGATTATGAGATAAACCTGGAATGACTCGGACAGCATAACGGCTGTAATTGTAAGAAATGACAATTTCTTTCAATCATGAAAACAGCACTTACATAATACGATGTAAGAAATCAGCATTATAACAATGCTAGGAAAACCTGACACAACTTTCCTACAGCTATAATGAAGCAATCAACGAGATGTGCTAATCAGACAGAGAAGAGCCTAGTCCTATCTTCCCGTAGAACAAGATGAGGGTGACTCAGAACTTAGAACGAAGGGGTAAGGAGAAAAAAGAAGCCTTACGTTGTTCCCTTATATACCCAGAGTAACTATATAACTATAGCAAGCTAGACTCAACTTCGGCCAAGGCTACTAGTCCTACAGTCAGTCCTGCTCTGATACTAAGTCTGTCGGGACCCGGGGTTAGCGTATGCAAGTACAGTTAAGACATAGTCATATGGAGAGCCGAGAACCGCACCCACTTGTCTAAGCAGACAAGGCCAAGCACTGAACATTCTCGGAGAGCATCGTACGTGAGGGGCATCCCATCCAGGCCGGATGATCAACTGTAATGGGTCCTCATCGTACGCACACAAGTCAAATGATATGGGTGGTGAACTCCCATATTCAAAGACAAGTCGCCTCAACCATACTACCGACTATCTCAAAACTCTTACATAGACTTACTCCAGCCCGATCACTTAGTCGGGGTCTAGGGCGGTCTCGATCATACCACAAAGTGTGCACGAGACGGAGTCTCGAGAAATCGCATCGCGATGCCCCAAGCTGCGCACATCTAATGGCCACTTGGTGTATGAAAGACCGCCAGCCAGAATGCGACTAAGGTATCGAAAACCCATACAAAGACATGCATGTTATAAACATACACGCAGCACACATGCCTTGTATGAACAGCAGGTACCATTGCAATTCTCTACAAAGTGTACATTTTATTTATAACTCTTATAGAGTACACACAGAGATCACATACATGTGATCTAACATTACAACGCAGAACGGAAGCAAATTATGTCTGAGTACAGACAAGTTTAACAAATGGCTTAAGAAGCCTTATTCAAACACAAAGCCCTCCACGAGGGAACCAGTCTGCTGACTGGGACTAGACTAGCTTAACTTCAGTCGTCCAGCTCGATGAAGAAGCCACCTTCGGGGTCAGTGGCGTCATCTAAAACATAGATTAAGCAAACGTGAGTACAAAGTCGTACTCAGCAAGACTTACATAGGAGCTATACTACTCATGCACATGTATCAAGGTAAAGGGAGGTGGGGTTCACTTGCAGAAGTGTCATCTTTGACTTGGCTAGTCCTGAACTACGAGTACCAGACTTGGGGTAAGAAGCGTACACGAGTCCACTACTTTCACCAACCAATACACCACTATGGTGCCTTCCTCGACTTCCCCACGAGGAAGCACGCCATAGCACTCACACTTATCTTGGTGTGTTTTAGAAGTATCCGGTTCAAGTTATCTAATAATCAAGCTAAGCTTTCCAAGTAGTCCATAACCGCGGACGCGGCTATTCGAATAGTTTTGTTAACCTTGCAAGGGTGTACCGCTACACACACATGATCATCATTTACCGCCTTTGATCTCGACACCATTCAAGGGGTGCCAGCGAGGATGCTCACCACAACTGTTATCTCATAGCCTATCTAGTCCAAGAAAGCCGCCTACTTGGGTTGGCTACCACTATCGTGAACCCGGCCGGTTTACCGAAGTGGACCCAAGCGATGTGTGCGTGGTGCATAAGCCGGTCTCGGATGAGCCGTTCTCTCACTTAGCATCCAGGCCACAAGCCTACCAGAACTCCGAACTACTGCGACATCTGGACATCGAAAGGGATGAGTTCATAGGTTGAGAGGGGTCAGTGAGCCCAATGTGTGGTTGTACTCTTCATCTTGGATCACCACACAAGAACTCGGACTTAGGGCGGTGTTCAACGAGACAACCCACCGTGTACTCCTACACAGCCTCTCATCGTTCACCTTGTATTAGGGTCGATTCACCAACACTTTTCTACCATCATCAACGTGATCATTCCCATCCCGACTCACATCACAGTAACAACATGGTATCATACTAAGCATGCAATAAGCGATAACATTTGCAGGGGCCACATGATATCATTCAACTCCTACAGTTGCTAGGATTGTGGTTTGCTTACTACTGTGACAAAAGATAGGTCATGCAAAGGAATGGGTTCATCTATGCGGTAGAATCGTAACATGGTGATCATCCTATACAATGCATAAGCGAGACATGAGAGGGAAGTGGGATTTTATCGACATGATCAATGGGGTTTTGCTTGCCTTGCTGACGAGATTCGGGCTCTGGATCTTCAGCGAAGGGGGTGACCTCTTGCTCCGGTTCCACCTCTACTCGACAAACAAAGCACGAAGTAGCAATCAATATGAATGCAATGCTCAAGCACATGATATAATGTTAAAGCTTGGAGTATAAGTTTTGATGTGTGAGGCAATTCCATTTAAGTGGAAAATATTGCATTTTTAAATGCAAATTCAAATTCCACATTTGAATTCAACCTTAACCAAGTTATATATGATATAGTTTGATCAATTTGAATTAATTTCAAATGTGTAAGATATGCCTCTGAAGTGTGGTTGAAGTATAGCTTAAATCCATGGTCCAAGTTGCAAACTCAATTGATTTGAATTTGAAATAAATTCAAATAAACCAAATGACATATGCTACTGGTCCCATTTTAAATTCAACTCAAACAGAGTTGAAAGTTGCATATTTGGAAAGATAATTTTCTCCTGATCATTTTTCATATCTTATTTGTCCAATTTGGAGTTAATATGAATTTTCTATGAATTTCCAAAGTTTGGGGTATTTTCTGGATTTTCTGGAATTCTTTTTAAACAATTTTGATTTATTGCGTCAGCAGGGGAGTTTGACCAGTCAAACTGACAAAGGGGTCCCACCTGTCATCCACAGAGGGGATTAACCCGCTGCTTAAAATTAACCCGAGGGGTTAATTAGTGGCTGGCCCCACCTGTCAGCCACTGGGTTAAGCTTAACAGGGTCATTAGGGGGGCTAATGGTGGGCTCGCCGTGCAGTCGCCGGAATCCTGCCGGAGTCTCGCCGGAGTTGGTTCTAGGGCACGGGGAGGGGCCTGGAGGGCATGGACCTGCTCCTTGAGGTCGTCCGCATCGAGTGGTGGCATCAGGGGGCCACGGGGATCACCGGAGAGTCATCGGCGACGAGCGGCGGCGGAAGTCAGGCACGGGACTCGTCGGGTTCTTCAAATTGCGCACGGATTTGGAAACCGAGAGCATGGAAACGAAGCTGGGGTGTGTGCGGAGCTAGTGGAGCCATCCAGGGGTCAAACGGGGGCTCTGGTGAATGACTTCGACGACGAGCGGCGGCGCTTGGTCTCGGACCTCGTCGGAATCACGATTCGGGCACGGATTCAAGCGGCAAGATGAGGGAAAAAGCGCGTCTACTCACCCTGGTTGCAGAGACGGACTCGAGGAAGCCGGAGGAGCTATGGCTGCGGTGGAATCGACGACGAGCTCTTGCGGGTTCAGCGGCGGCTCGGTGAAGAGGACGACGTGCTAGGGGCTCCTGGCTTCGATTGTTTGCACACGGCGATGAAGACGACGACGGCGCGCGTCCTGGACAAGGTGGCAGCGGCTTAGGAGGAAGGTGGCCACGGGTTTCCACGGCGGTGCGCTCCGGTGAGCTCTCGGACGTCGATGAACTCGCGAAGAGGAGAGGGGGAGGAGGTTTCCAGGGGGGAAATGGAGAGGATGAGCTCGGAGGGTTCTCCACGTCGCTAGAAGGCGGCCGGGGAGGCAGGTGGAGGGCTGCGGGGCGTCGCGGTGGCGTCGGTGGCGTCGGTGGCTTTCCACCGAGCACCTTGGGGGCGCGGGGAGGAAGACGACAGGGGAGGGTCCAGGTGGGCTAGGCCGGCTGGAGAGGTGGGCCTCGCCCCTGGGCGACAGGTAAGCTGTTCCTTTTATTTTCTGTTTAATCTTTCCTTTCTTTTTCTGTAATTTGTTTTGGCTCTGATAAAAATACCAAACCATTTTATTAAATGCTGAAAACTTTTATGTGGCCTCATAATAATATAGACTAGCCACTCATAAACTTTCAACATTTTTAAAATTCAAATGATTTGAATTTTAAATCAAAAAGGGGTATTTCTTTAATTCCAAGGTACTGTTTGAATATTTGAAAAATCTATGAGCATGGGGTGGGTCCCACATCACTTGATATGTGATCAAACTCATTTATAAGACTTTTCAAAACTCTAACATGAATTTTTGGAAAATATTTTTATCTGGCCTTTTGAATTAATTCATCTGGGGGGTGTTCCTTCTCCCATTTGGATTTTGAAATTGATTTTCAAGGTTTCTTTTGAAACTTTTGCATGATGCAAAGGTACTAGCTAACCCTAGCACATACCTAACAGAGGGATCTGACACATGTTTGCATTGATTATCCTGTTTTTACATTGCTCTAAAGTGTGCTTCGTGATTTTGCCAGTTTGTGCCCGTAACTTGTTTTGCTTATATCTTTTTAACCGTAACTCCGTTTGGAGTGTGCCTTATATGTAACTTGATTAGTTTTTCGTGTACTTTGTGTTTATGCTATTGTTTGCTGTTGTTAACCAACCTAAAATATGGTTTAGGGCAGAACAGTACCAAATGTTTTAATCATCGTGCGGCCCTTAGTGTTATGCCATGTTTAGGTTGCGCCTCACTTAAATTGACTAGCATAGATAGTTTACTTTGTGCTTCACCTTTTGCCATGTTTGTGTGCTATGCCATGCTTGCTTGAGATGCCATGTTAACAACCGTTGGTTGATCACCTGTAGCTAAGCAACTTGAACCACCGTAAACGTGCGGTATTCGTCGTGTGTGACGAGTACTCCACTTAACCTGTTAGTAACCGCTCTTGACGGTAGGTGCGATGTCTCGCGTTGCCTTCTTGTTGATGCTTGCTCGTGTTTGCCCCGTATTAATAGAGTGCTTGCTCGTTGATTTCTTTTCAGTGTTTACCGTCTTGTGTGCTTCCGCGGGTACCTCTCGGAGACGATGCGAGCTTGCGATCAACTACACCTTCGGAATCCGACTTATCAACGGGCAAGGACTATACATTACTTATGATCCATTCTATTTCAACCAGCGGTTTGCATGTTAGTCTAGGTTAGGTTCGATGTTTGATCCTACCACATGTTTACAGCCTCTTTCAAACCGATACAACCATGTCCCTTCCCAGCAAACCTTGTACTGCTATGTTACTATTGCTCGTTGCTCAGCCCCTACTTAATATGCATGCTTAGGATGCTACGATGTTACCCTGTTACTCCTTGGTTTGGGATATCAAATTATTATATTTTTGTTGATGATATGATTATTATAATGTTGACTATATTCGATGAAGGATGGAAGGTCTAGGCTATCCCGCCCCGACGCTTTGTTCCATTCGAGTCACCTAGGATCCGAGTTCCGGGTATTGGTTTTAAGACTGAGCGTGCCTAACCGTGTGTGGGATTTCATTGGGTCCCCTTTTCTTACCTACCTAGCTTCACACATTTCTAGAGGTGGCCCAAGCTGATTTACCATTTGAAACCGTGTGTGTGCTGGTCAGCTGCCAGTAGTTTTCAAACAACTCGGGCCAGCGGAGACTTAGTTCCTCTGTTGGTCCACACTTGGTGAGCTAGGGAAGTCCCCTGTTATATAGGCGAGACTAAACCTGACCTTAGCCTTACGGAAGAGTCCGATCCGAGAGCGTGGCTAGCTTTTGGATTGGGTGTTGACTCCCCGGGGGCCACCCGGATTTGTTCGTTGTTAGTTAGAGGGACCTGTCGTTTCGGATCTCTTGGAACTAAATCATAAAATGGTTGCCTATCATGGGTAGCAACTGAGAGAGATGGGCGAGCATGCGATGCCTCGTAATGGGCAGTTGGTACACCCCTGCAGGGTTAAATCTTTTCGAGAAGCCGTGTCCATGGTTATGGACGACTTGAGACCTACTCCTTGTTCATAGACAACAAAAATTGAGATAATCTTAATATAACTTGATCAACGTGTGTGTGTGCCTTGACTGCTTCTTCTTCGTCGGGATGCGAAGAGGAGGACAAGGATAGGATAGGTGTTATGATTGCGTTAGTAGTTGACAGCAAGACTTGTTGGAGGCGATTCCTCATCGAATGCTTGGCTTCTTACCTTACTCTCTAGATCGTGAACCACTTCATAAATGCTAGTGCTGCAGCAACTTCACCACTTACCCCTTCCTTACCGTAAACTACTAGTTGTCCTAGAATGACGAGTGATGAAGTCCTTGCTGGGTCAGATGACCACTACCGTTGGATGCTGAGTACCTCTGTACTCATGATACTACCCCCAAACTCTTTTCAGGGTTCTTGATCGACAACAGGTATGATGATCGACGTTTCACGTGGAGACTCGACGACGACTAGTTAGGCGGATCCCGGCGGAGGGCCTGGACCCGTGTGGTTATGGGATCGATGCTTTTCTCTTTGCCAGTAAGCTTTTGATTGTAGTCTGTACTCAGACATGTATCTTCCGCTGTTGTATTGTATTTGAGGCAGTTGTATGCCGATTGTATCAGATGTTGTATCCTTGTATCTGTAATGTTGTGATATCATGTTGGAAATCCGGGGCATATGGCTTTGTCATATGTCGCGGTGGGACCGATATGTGCTTCATCCCTGGATCTGGGTGGAAACACCTAGATCTGGAACAGTACCGCATATCGGGCCTTACAGGCGGCGCCTCCTTCCTCCTGCCACCACCTCCTTTCTCGTACCGGGGATTCGATGCAGGAGTGGCGTGACCTCTCCCCCACGTTCCTCCCTGCGACACCAGGATGGGCGCAGCCGCCGGGGTCCGATCTAGCCGATACAAGGAGAGGTGAGCCACCCTGCTCCCTATCCTTTCTTTCTTCTTCCCTCTGACC
Organism: Bromus sterilis; assembly: GCA_950022295.1. Lineage (NCBI taxonomy): Eukaryota > Viridiplantae > Streptophyta > Magnoliopsida > Poales > Poaceae > Bromus > Bromus sterilis. Next base: position 289,257,922 of record OX465599.1, on the reverse strand, counting down.
TCTCCCTCTCAACTCGCTCGTGCCGCAGGTGCTGCCATGGCCGATGCCTTGCTCCCATCTTCTAACCAAGGTGCGGGTACCCAGGACCTCCCCAACAACTTCTTCTAGATCAGGTCGTGGCGCGGGCTCCTGGCCTCCTCTCCTCGCAGCCACCACTTGGCTCCTCTCGGAATACTTAGGCGATACATGGTCTCTTCTGGTGTTCTACTCCCGTGCAGATGAGCACACACTCCATTGCAGTGCAGCACAACTTCCCGTGGAGGCAGAAAACTTATATTTTCTGCAGTTCGTTTTGTACTTAATGCAACAGTGAATTTTTTTTACAATGCACAACCCCTGTGCAGTTCGCCGTGTGCAGCCTATCCGCCCATAGGCAGCGGTTTAGTACATGAAAAAGATTAGTTGAATTTTAGTTCAAAACTTTTTCTATTGTTCAATGTTGTTCCATTTTTTCAAGTTTGTGTGTGTTGTTTTGTGGGTGTAAGTTTGTGCGGTCCACTTCTCTTATATTTATGATCGAAAGCACATGGCATTGATGTAAAAAATGCAGCTCACTTCATCGACACCGTTAGAAAAAAACCGTCCTCTCTAATATAATTACGGTGCGACTAATCATCAAATGAAGTTCACTGGATGCGCGCAATTTGTTGAATATATAATGTTGTAAAAACACAAATTTATGCAGTTCACTTCGGTTTGTATAACGGTTTACTTTCCATAAAAAAACTGCGACATTCTGATTAAAAATATGTGGTTGACAAAAAAACATGCAGTTCTTTATGTTCGACATTGCAAATGTGGTTGCACGGAGGATGCAGTTCTCTTCACCGAATTTGGATCACGAAAAACACATGCATTTCTATTTACCTATAATGCAGTGCGGTTGCACGTCGGATGCAATCACAAGCAGTTCGCTTCGTCAATTTCGGATCCGCGAAAAAATACATGCATATCTTTTTATCGATAATGCAATGCGCTCGCCTTTCGGATGCAAACCAATGCAGTTCACTTGCCGATTTTTTGTTCCGCGAAAAAATTGAGTCCGCGTTTTAGTAAAATCGACGCTACTTTTAAACCATAAGAAGTTAGAGAGAAAGTTATACATGAAAATCGAGCGCCTCGAAGATACCTATCCAACCGTGTAACAATTGAATCTACCGGATGAACGAATCAAAAAATTACCCAAATACGCCTGCTGTCCACAAGAGGGCAGCGCCACCATTTTCGAAATTCCTTCAAAACGGTGAAGAATCTCGAAAAGTATTCAACATGTCGAAGATTCTCCTGCTCCATACGAATCCAAAGGTGTATCATACGCATTGTATCGACAAACGGCTAAAAAGTTTGACTCTCTACGAGATCCGAAAACCAAAAACAGAGGTGCTGCGTTTTTTTCAATATCAAATTACTCTCAAACTGTGAGGAATTAGACAAAGTGTTATATATATGGATGGAGCACCTGATCGATATCTTTCCAACGGTATATCGTTTGCATCATTCCGATGAACGGTTTAAGAGAAATCGCGAAAATACGCCCACTTCAAAAGTATGTTGCCGCACCATACGGAAGATGCTCCATTTCAATACGAATCCAACTGTGTATCATACGCTCAATTCCGATGGACGTTTAAAAAGTTGAAACGAAAACGGTACGTGCGGTTCTGTTTTACCCAAGCTACAGTGCTCCGAAAACAGCAGTGCTGTTCTCTTTGCGATACGATGCAGTTTGGAATGTTGTCTGAATAGTTATTCTGACATCGATGTCAGAATAGACCGGCTGTATATATAAAGAGAACCGCACTGCTGAATTTGGAGCACTGCAGTTCGGGTAAAACAGAACCGCATGCACCATTTTCGCGATAACTATTTGACCGTTGGTCGGAATTGAGCGTATGATACACCGTTGGATTCGCATGGAAAAAGAGCATCTTCCGTATGTTGAACACTTCCTCCGATTATTCACGGATTTAGAGCAGTTTCGAAAATGGTGCGGCGACCCATTTTTGCAGCGGGCGTATTTTCGCGATTTCTCTTAAACCGTTCATCGGAATGATGCAAATGATACACCGTTGGAAAGATATCGATCAGGCGCTCCATCCATATGTGGAACACTTTTTCTAATTCTCTACGGCTTTGAGAGAAATCTAGCCGCAAAAAAACGCAGCAACTCTGTTTTTTGTTTTCGGATCTTGTAGAGAGTAGAACTTTTTAGCCGCTTGTCCGATCGATGCGTACGATATACCGTTGGATTCGTCTGGAGTAGTATATTAATCTATATGTTGAACATTTTTCCATATTCCACACGGTTTTGAAGTAATTTAAAAAACGGTGTTTGCTGCCCTCTTTTGGGCAGCGGGGGTTTTCGCGTAAATTCGTTTGATTCGTTCGTCCGATTGAAGCAATTGATACACCATTGGATAGCTATCGTTGAGGCTCTCCATTTGTATGTAAAACACATCCTCTAATTCCTTACGTTTAAAAGTTGTGTCGATTTTAGTAAATCGCGGAACTCGGTTCTTCGCGGACCCGAAATCGACGAAGTGAACTGCATTCGCCGGAAACCGCACCGCATCCGACAGTCAAGCGCAATGCATTATCGCCAAACAGAACGCACATGTTATTCGCTGATCCAAAATTAATGAAGCGAACTGCATCCGTTAGGCACCGGTTGCATTTATCGACGGAAAGAACTGCACTTGTGTTTTTAACTTGTAACATAATTTTTTATCATCGAGTGTGCACCACAAGGACGAGGCAAGTAAACTGCATTTCTTCTTATCACATCGCAGCACAACGGACTATGAGTTAACCGCAACCAGTGAAATTCATTAGACGAAAAGCCGCACCACTTCAGATAGAAAACTGCACTACATCAAACTGACAAGAAAATTGCACGATTTTATTTTATCTTTTTTCAAAAGAAAATTATAAACAGCAGAAAACGAAGGCTGTGAACTACAACAGTACCAAAAAGAGAACCGCATCATTATCGAAAATGAAGCACATTTTTTGCTTTTTTCCTTTGGTTTCACTCAAGCGAACTACAATAGCAGTTTTTAACTTGCACATGAGTGCAGTGCACTCAGGAGGTGCGTCACCGCGCTCTCATGAGGCTGTCGCGGACCGTGGCTGGGTAGTCGTGGAACTTCCTGTAGATCGAACGGTGGGTGGTGGAGGGGCCCGGGCACCGCGGCAGGTGGCTGTGTAGGGGAGGGCCGGGGGGCACGGGCGTCTGGGTCGTCGTTGTTGGAGAAAGATGTCGGATCAAGGGGAGCAACACCCACCGAGGTTGGTGGTCCGCTGTGTAGGATGCGACCCAGGCAATATCTGGACCAGTTCATCCGCCGGGCGGCACGCGGTGTAGGAGGGGAGCACGACCAGATCGGCGGGGGGAGCAAGCCACTGCAAGGAGGCCGGCGAGTGCGGCCGGATCTGGTGGGAGCATGGTGGGTGGCTGGCGGCGGCCGTCGCAACCACCCACGGATCCCTCGTCGTGCTCCAGTAGCTGCTGGCTACGTAGGGGGTCGCAGGGGGCGGTTGGTGGCAGGGGGAGGTGGGTCGTGGGGAAGAAGAAGATGGGAGTAGGGGATCTGGCGCGGGTGAGGAAGAAGAAGGTGGGAGGGGTGGGGGATCTGGTGCGGGGTGGGGTTGGGCGTTTCGGGGACGTGCGATTAGTGTGGGCTCGGTGCGGGAAGAAGGTGGGTAGGATTTTTGTCTTTGCTGTAGATCAATAGGGTGTTGGCAGTATATATATATATATATAATTATCTCGGGTGAAGAATAAATTATTCTGTACCCTGGGTGATGAATAGCTTTACTATATATATATATATATATTAAATTGACATTGTGCTCCCACTCAAATATATCCGACATATATCTGTTAGTAAGCTTTTATTCAGTTTCTATTCTAATTATGTCAGACATAATAATATTGCTCCCAAAGCTCCCACTCAGAAAATGCTCTCTGCATTCCAAGTTTTCAGGAAGTCTCCAAAGCTCCCACTCAGTTTCATGAAATTGCAGTCCATCTAAATATCTTGATTACTTCAAAATCACTTGATCAAATCAAGGTTTGAGAGTTTCTACCTTGAGGTACTATGGTCCATCTTATCGAAACATTCTTTCGTTTATGCCAATATCTACTTCTCTTCAAATTCCTCAACTTGAATGTGATGCAATTTCAAGCTATGGTACCTTCATAGTGTTCGTGAATGAAAATACCCATATTGATTTAGCATTACTACGCTTCCATAGTCAATCATTATTGAATTTAGCCATAACATCTTTTATGTGCCAAATCATGCCTTTATGTGTTGCATCATTCTTAATAAATTCCTGGTTATTCGGAATGTGAAATAACTACTTTATTTCATAGGATGTGAGCCATCCCATATGCAACTCAATATGATTCATTTCTCCTCGTTTCCTAGGTAAGCATCAATCCCCCGTAATTTATGAGCAGTGTCCCTTTTGTTTCCCTTAATAAGACGCATGATTATTGTTCTGTACAGAACGTATTCATTAAAATCTTCTTATTTTTAAACTAGGGCTTTAACTTATATACCATGATCATCATCAAGAGCATATTTCCTCTTTTCATGGAGTCATTTCAGCCGAACGTTTTCCGTTGCGTTACTCTGTTATCTGGAGGCAGGGTCAATCACCCTGGTCAAAGAATTCACTTTTCTCCCATTGGTTTATTCCTTGAGAACCATCTTCTCATTCACCAATTCAAGCAATACAAGTTTTGCTTTTTGGGAAGGTGTGTTTTATAATTGCTCACAACTCTAATACAAAGAAAGTTATATCATATAAAACTTCTAGAAACTTTCTAACACCATCATCATATGGAGTCATCAGCTTCATTAAATTCAGAATGGTTTCCTTATTTCATGAAGTGGGTGTTTTAACTTAATAAATTATAACAACTTCGTTCATTCAATAGCATTAGCGTAAGGGGGATGTATTTAGACCACACTACATTTTAGCATGACTACGAATGGTTTTAGGTGCTTGAGCGCTTTAAACTTCCATCGTAATTTGTGGCATTATTTCCACAAGTCTCCCATTTATGTCAACTATAATACTAATCACTTTGATCACATCATGGTGATTTGTATTCTTATATCCAACTTCACTGTGATTCCGTAATCTCAGATTTATGATCTTAATTGAATGCTTGTTCAATCAATCATGCGAAGAATCTTCAATGATTATTCATGCGCTTGGTTAATACATCATTTATGTACAATGTTTGGCGCAAGTTCTACTTCGCTAGAACTCCGTCATTAGTCATCTTGGTTGAGAATAAATTCATGAGTTAATAGATCGAGTATCTAATGACTTCATCATTTATGAATTCATCTCATGCATATAGTATAGTTATGACTTTTGACCTTATTGTTATTCATAATAACTTAATCATTAAACATTGAATATCACTTGGCAATTATGGTGTTTTATAAATGCTTCTATCATATTATAAACTCAATTGCAATCATAGTATAAGCACACTTTATTCATCAAACTGGAACAACTGACTTGTCTCAAAACATGAATAACTTTGTCTCGCGGGATGCAAGACATAGTACTTAAGTGTTCATACTTAATCGATTACAAAAGATTTATCTAATACTCTAAGTATAATTCTATGATAGATGTCTTGGTGAAATCTTGGTTGCCATCAATCCTGGATCGCACCTCTTCCCGTCCATGCAACGACAGTCCCTGTTTTCATAAAACAGAACAAGTATCATATACTTATTAAACTGCAAATGTTGTATAAGGGAACAAACATTTATAACGAGTATATCTAATATATACCTTCTACATCAACAATTTCTCCTTCAATGGCTTCAACCTCTAAATCTCGGAGGTTGACGATGAACTCAAAGAACTGAAGGCGTTCACCTTTTCCGACATAGTCATGGACAAAGTCTGTGTAACTCGGTGGAAGCGAGTGTAGCACCGTGTTTGTAGCAGACTCCTCTATGGTCCAATAGTTAAAGTCCTCCACGAGTTTCAGATGTATCCCATGCATCTTGGCTACGTGAGTTTTCAGACAAGTGTTCTCTTCCATCTTTGTAGTAAGAAACTCATTTTCTAACTCAAATCTGGCCACTCTGAACTGATGTATAAATAATGACTTCATCATGTCGATTGTGTCAAACGTGTCCATATCCGCATATTGTTCACGTAAATCTTGCGGGAAGCTAGTTTCTATGTCCCTCTCTCTCTCTTTTTTCTTTTTCCTTTATTCCCCTAATGGGCTTCTTTCCCAAAGCTGGCCCATTGCACTTTTTAATTATAAATAAAATGTTATTAATTATTAATTCACTTAATTAATAAATAATAGATATTATTTCATCTCCCGATGATCAGAAACTCCTTCCAGCTCACTCCAAACAACCTTCGGACCAACACGGAACTTTTCTGGTACGTCTTTCTCTGTTCTCCGGTAGCTCTGATAGTTCCGAATAGGTCTCCGATATTCATCGAGCCCTTAAGTGTGTTACCCTACGGACCGAGAACACTCCAGTCATGACCGAGACAAAGGCTACGGCCAATGATCAATAGCGGGACCTGGATGCCTATAATGACCCCTGTGTATTCCGGAAGTAACCGATTGGACCGTTCACATGGTATACCATTCCCTTTGTCATGCGATACTAGATTAGTCCAAGATTTGATCAACTGCATCTAATGCACTAGTTCTATCTTGTTACCGACAAATCTTTATTCACTCGTTCCGTGATACTCATCCTTGTGACCTATTCACACGCTGCGCAACTTCATGGATACAATCTCACCGAGTTGGCCATGAAGTATCTTTCCATTATATGGATTGACAAATCCCGCTCTTGAATCAACACTCCTCAACATATCCCATCGGATAGCCCAAGATACACCTTTATGGTCACCATGTTTCAGTGTGACGGTTAATGCACTCAAATCATCCTCAGAAGATAGCAATTATGCGTGATCTCACGGTCAAAGGAACAGGCTACTACGTTCTGTAATTACAACACTGAACTTTTACGATTTGATCATGTTGCAACGCTTGCATTGGGTAATGTTCATCACGTCATTCATTCAATGAGGTGACCTTACCGTCAATTGAATTAATTGTCCATGATCGTGAAACCACAATCATCAGTTGACGATAAACTAGTCATCATGAGAGGCTGACTAGGAACTCTGGTTGTTTCTATACCACACATGTATCATTGTTTCACTGATACAGTTCCAGCACAGTATGAAACTGGTCATGAACTTATTTAGATATATTGGAATAATCATATATTATTTGCCTCTAGAGCATATATCCAACAAGTGCGTACAATCCTTTGCGGCCTCTCAAGTCATCCACTTGAACCGTTAAGCATTTTATTATTATCTGTCGAGACAACCATTATCGTTGCCCCTTATTGAATGAGTCGCGGACAACGACAGCAGTCAGGACCACTAGTAACATCGGTGCCTGCCCTGTCGTCCCACCAACTCGTGCGGTTACCTTGTCTCGTGTTTTCTCCGAAGAGCTCGACTTTCGTACAACAGGATATCTGTCGGCCACGAATAGTACCAGGCCCGCCGCACACCGGTGGAATACACCTGACCTGTCGCTCCGCTAAGATACCCTGCACGGGCACCGTTGGGTCACCCGACTCCTTACCTGTAAGGACACCAGTTGATTCGAGTGCCTACCATCAAGTGAAACCATGAGGAATCACCCTCGATGGTACACTTGAAGAGGTTCAACAGAGACATCAGCGGAATGAACTAAAGAGGAATATTCTCGTATCACCCCGGTGGTGCCGAGACACCAGCGGAATGAACTAAAGAGGAATACCCTCGTATCATCCCAGTGATGCTACCTACTGAGCCGACGAGAGCGAAATACGAGTCCGTCCACTCATAAGTCAAACTCGAAGCGACTCGGCAGAGTCTCGCCGTTGTAGGTTCCCTAGGGCGTCTGCATTGATCCGTACCTGCTGCAGTTATAATATTTTGTAATCCGCGTTCACTCACCAGAGTGATCACGGCCCGCTATTCTAAACCTAGCTAACAATGCACATGGTTTACTGCTGAATATTATATATATATTTATAAGGCAGCATAGGATATAGGAAGGTACATCAAGGGGCGACAAAAATAGGCTATGCAATTGAATATGATTATAACGTAGAAGCATGTAAGGCCCGATATGCGGTACTGTTCCAGATCTAGATGTTTCCATCCAGATCCAGGGACGAAGCACATACCGGTCCCACCGCGACATATGACGAAGTCATATGCCCCGGATTTCCAACATGATATCACAACATTAAAAATACAAGGATACTACATCTCATACAATCGGCATACAATTGCCTTAATACAATACAACATCGGAAGATATATGTCTGAGTACAGACTACAATCAAAAGCCTACTGGCAAAGAGAAAAACATCGATCCCCATAACCACACGGGTCCAGGCCCTCCGCCGGGATCCACCCAACTAGTCGTCGTCGAGTCTCCACGTGAAACGTCGATCACCATACGTGTTTTCGATCAAGAACCCTGAAAAGAGTTTGGGGGTAGTATCATGAGTACAGAAGTACTCAGCATCCAACTATAGTGGTCATCTGACCCAACAAGGACTTCATCACTCGTCATTCTAGGACAACTAGTAGTTTACGGTAAGGATGGGGTAAGTGGTGAGGTTGCTGCCGCACTAGCATTTATGAAGTGGCTAACGATCTAGAGAGTAAGATAAGGAGCCAAGAATTCGACGAGGAATAGCCTCCAACAAGTCTGCTATCCACCTACTACGCAAACATAACACCTATCCTATCCTTGTCCTCCTCTCCGCATCCCGACGAAGAAGAAGCAGTCAAGGCACACACACGTTGATCAAGTTATATTAAAATTATCTCAGTTGTTGTTTTTTATGAACAAGGAGTAGGTCTCAAGTCGTCCATAACCGTGGACACGGCTTCTCGAAAAGATTTAACCCTGCAGGGGTGTACCAACTGCCCATTACAAGGCTCCACACGCACGCCCATCACTCTCAGTTGCTACCCATTATAGGCAACCATTTTATGATTTAGTTCCGAGAGATCCGAAATGACAGGTCCCTCTAACTAACAACGAACAAAACCGGGTGGCCCCCGGGGAGTCGACACCAAATCCAAAAGCCGGCCACGCTCTCGGATCGGACTCTTCCGTATGACGCAGGTCGGATTGCCGGTTAATCACACATGGGAAACCGGGTCCTAGCTGATCGGGTGGACCAACAGAGAAACCATGTCTCCACTGGCCCAAGTTGTTTTTAAAGATATCTGCTAGGAGCGACCCGACAAGATATATATGCATGTTTTCAAATGGTAAATCAGCTTGGGCCACCTCTAGAAATGTTTGAAGCTAGATAGGTAAGAAAAGGGGACCCCATAAAATCCCACACACGGTTAGGCACGCTCAGTCTTAAAACCAATACCCGGAACTCGGATCCTAGGTGACTCGAATGGAACAAAGCGTCGGGGCGGGATAGCCTAGACCTTCCATCCTTCGTCGAATATAGCCAACATTATAATAATCATATCATCAACAACAATAATATAATAATTTGATAGCCCAAACCAAGGAGTAACAGGGTAACATCGTAGCATCCTAAGCATGCATACTAAGCAGGGGCTGAGCAACGAGCAATAGCAACATAACAGTACAAGGTTTGCTGGGAGGGGACCTGGCTATATCGGTTTAAAAGAGGCTATAAACATGTGGTAGGATCAAACATCGAACCTAGCCTAGACTAGCATGCAAACCGCTAGTTGAAATAGAATGGATCATAAGTAATGTATAGTCCTTGCCTGTTGATAAGTCGGGTTCCGAAGGTGTAGTTGATCGCACGCTCGCAACGTCTCCGAGAGGTACCCACGAAAGCACACATGACGGAAACACTGGAAAGCATTCAACGAGCAAGCATCTATTACTACGAAGCAAACACGAGAAAGCATCAACAAGAGGGCAACACGAGACATCGCACCTACCGTCGAGAGCGGTTACTAACAGGTTAAGTTGGCCATTCGTCTCACATGACGATACCGCACGTTTACGGTGGTTCAAGTTGTTTAGCTACAGGTGATCAACCAACGGTTATTAACATGGCAACTAAAGCAAGCATGGCATATCACACAAACATGTCAAGAGGTGAAGCACAAAGTAAACTATCTATGCTAGTCAATTTAAGTGAGGCACAACCTAAACATGGCATACACTAAGTGTCGCACGATGATTAAAACAGTTGGTACTGTTCTGTACTAAACCATATTTTAGGTTGGTTAACAACAGCAAACAATAGCAAAAACACAAAGTACACGAAAAACTAATCAAGTTACATATAAAGAACACACCAAACGGAGTTACGGTTAAAAAGATATAAGCAAAACAAGTTACGGGCACAACCTGCCAACATCACGAAGCACACTTTAGAGCAATGCATAAACAGGATAATCAATGCAAACATGCTGACAAATGATATGAAACTACAGTAGACATGACAGGGAAGGCATGGCAAAAAGAATCATGCAAAAAGGCATCATAGATCAAAAGATATTAAGCATGCAACATGGCATCGTGACGTTACAGACTTAGAGAAAAACAGAGGTGGCTATCAAAAACAGCAGCATAGAAAATTTGGAGCTAAATATCTATATGACCAGTAATGCTAACATAAAGATGCAATACATGTAATGAAAGTAGACATGATGCTTAACAATATGCAATTGGAATCACTCAATTCCGATAAACGGTCGCAACACACTCGTCGACCGAAGTTGCAACAAAACATAAACAGCAGCACTCTAACAACAGGGTAGCTACTTTGGAGCAAGATGCAATCATGATGCAGCAAGAAATTATGGAACTGAAGTAGAAACAATGCTTAACACAACGCAAAAGGAATCACTCAATTCCAACGTACGGTTGCGAAGCAACCGTCGCCCGAAGTTTCAATCAAGCAACAGTTTTCAGACAGTTTAACAGCAACAGTTGCAATTAACGATCTGATGCCCTGTTTAGCACACAATTATACAATCAAGATGACCTCAAATGAAAATGCTCACAAAAGATGAATTGAAGTACACACAATTCTAAGCAACTTTCATTTTGGGGGCACGTTCATCGGAGCTACATATCAACGGGAAATCGCATTACAAAACGGGATCAGCAGCAATTTTCAGGGACTTAGAAAAAATTTCAGCAGGGTTATACTAAAAAAAATAAAGGGGCTCACCCCACTGGGCTCGGCCCAAGTGGCTTGGGAGGTGGCTGGAGCGCTGGCAGGCCATCCTGGCTGGGCTGTGGCGGCCTCGGCCGTGCTGGGCTCCAGGTGGGTCGCGCCTGGCTGGACCCGCGGCCTGTGGGGAGACGGCTGGAGCCGCTCGGGCTCGTCCCGACGAGGTAGCCGGGGCTGCTGGCGGCGCCGGCGAGGCGGGCGGCGCAGGGGCCTGGCACGAGGAGGCGGGGCAGGTCGGGGTTGAGCGGATCCATTCGTGGGAGCTCGCCGGCGGGGTGCAGGGTGGCCACGGCGCGAGGTCCTTGGAGCTCCATGGCCATGGCAGCGGATCGGTTCCTGTTGGGAGAGAGATGCGAGGTGAGAGGAGAGGAGGGAAGAGAGGGAAGAGAGGGAGAGAGGAGTGGAGTCGGCTGGGAGGAGAGATGGGGCGCTGGCGGCTGCTGCGTCCTGGCCGGCTGGCCGAAGCGGGCGCGACGGCGGCTCAGGCTGCCCGCGGGGTAGAGCGAGGAAGAGAGGTCCAGGGGGGCGACGTGGCCCACCCGTAGCCCTCCGATCTCCCGATCGGACGGCCGGGAGCATCTGGAGCTAGGGTTGGACGAAAATGGGGATAATTTTGGGGCAAAGTGGAGGGGGGTTGAGCTGGCTCGATCTGGGCCGTCGGATCGCCAGATCTAACGGTCCAGATCGCCTGGGGGCTAGGGTTGCGAAAAATGGGGGCTTTTGGACGAAAATTTGGACCAGATCTGGGGGTGTGGCTGCAATTTTTGGCTAGGGAAACCCTAGAAAGGGGTGGGAGTGTGGTGGTCTTTATATAGCCCAGGTGGTTGGCAGTTTGCAAAAACATCCCCGGTTTTTCTCTCGTGCGCGCGGTGCTCTTTCTGACCGCCGGGAGTCCGCAGGACCTCCGATTCGGGTAAAACTTCGAACAGTGCGATCAGCGCGTCGAGCCGGCGGCGTTCACCTCGCGTTGGAACCGTTCCGAGAACACTTTCCGGCGCGCTATAAAAATAACCCATTTAATTATTAAACGGGGTTTTCGTTCCGTTGGCTGCGACTGGTCTCGTGCGGTTTTCACGACGGTGATCGGGTGAAACCCGGTGTCGCAAAGGTCGAGTGTCAGGGTGGCAAGGGTCGGTCTCCGTCCGGTATGAGATAAGAGGGGGAAAAAATAATCGCCGATCGATAAATCGGGGATGCAAACACCGCAAACAAATCAGACAATCAAACAATTCACACCGAAAACAAAATTTTTATTTTTTGTGAAAACTGGGCTGTTACACAGCAGCAACAGTAACAATGCCTAGTGCAAGAAATGTACGGAAAGATAGGCGATATATGGGGAAGAGAATGGCTCTGCTTGCCTGGAAGCTCGACGGTAGGGGTACGGTCGTCGACAAAGTAGTCGTACTCAGCAGCGGTGTAGTCCGCGTCAGCAGCGGGGTCTACCGATGAATAAAAGGGGGGGGGGAACAGTAAATATAAAGAAGACATAGAAATCAAATGCATGACATGGCAGATGAAATGTTATCGGTGCTCTAACGTAGTACGAAGCAATATGCTCGGAGCGCGAATTCACCCGGGGATGAACAGCCAGCTCCGGGTGATTACCGGACAGTTTGTCCGAAGGGGGAAGGGATCATGCCGGAGGTGTCGTGGACATCCGACAAACGTATGGGTGGGGTATCCGAGTTAGTTGAACTATTCTGAACAACTTTCATGTTCAGAACATTTTCATCCGGGAAGTTTTAACGGTACCGGGTAGTTCCGAACAGTGCAAATCGGGGGGGGATGTCCCGTGTTCGGTATGTTAGAGGGGTGTGGTGGGGGTATGGGTAGCGTATTCTTATTCTTTGTATTTTTCTGAGCGACTTTGATGTATAAAGTTTTTGAATCTGACTTACGGTTTTAAAGATATTTAAATTCAAAGTTTAAATCATTTTAAATCAATTTCCGGATTTTATTTTATTAATAAATCTAACGTTATCCACAAGTAGGGTACTGGTCAAACTGACAGATGGGACCCACCTTAAGGTTGACTGGTCAGCTGACCAGTGGGACCCCATTGTCATTGAGACAGATACAACCATCTGTTCTTTAATTTAACTAAAAAGCCTAGGGTCCACATGTCATACACTGTATTTATTTTCTATTTCATTTTAATTTTGATCAAGCCAGTGGGGCCTACCTGTCATAGACAGAGGCCACCAATATTTGTTTTAATTTTAATTAAAGGCCTAGGGCCCATATGTCATTGCTAGGGGGAGGGGTTATTTCACCAGTTTATTTTAACCAAGGGGGGGTTAGTACTAACAGGGGATTAAGGGGGGGGTCGTTTGCCCACGCCACACGGGCGCGCCGGCGACGAAGTGCTCGGGGACGAGCCGCTCCGGCGAGGGGAGCCACGGCGAGGAGGGGGCAGCCGCGCGCTCTGAGGTGAGCACCGGCAGTGCGCCACGGTTAGGTCAGGCGGCGGCGGAGCCACGACCATGGCCATGGCAAGTGGTGTTGCATCCGCAACCATGAAGGCACGGGTGCGCGACGGGGGGGGGGAGTGTGGCCACGGGCGTAGCCCGGGCGTGGCAAGGGAGAGGCCACAGTTGCCAGGGCGTGGCGAGCAGAGAGCAGCCCCGTGCGGGCGCGCACGGGAGCCGTCCATGGTGGCCATGACCATGGCGTTAACAGTAGAAGGGGCTACGACGTCGATTCATGAGGAAAAGGGGGGGGATGAAGGAGGCTCACTCCGGGGAGGACGGTGGTGAGCTCGGATTCGATAGGTAGTGGCCGGAGGCGACGAATTCGGTTGGTGAAGGCGTCGGTTGTGGCGTCAGGGGAAACTCGATTCCGACGGCTCGGGGTCTGCGGCGACGAGCGACGGCTTGAGGAGACGAGGACGAGCGCTGGGAGGGCCCTGGACAAGATGGTCCGTCGCGGTGTGGCTTCTAGCCGCGTCAACGACGACATGGTGTCCGCGGCGGGGAGCTCGCGCCCGAAGGGAAACGACGCGAGGGGAGATGGGGAGATGGCGTCTAGGTTTAGGGTTCATGTCGGGGGGGTGGCCTCGGGCTTTAACCCCGTTGGCTGGTCGCCGATGGGTGCCACGGCGACGACGACGGTCGTGGCACCGCGGGATTGCCAACACGCCCTGCCTCCTCATGTAGCGAGGAAGGATAAGGCCCCAGATGGGTTGGGCTGGTGGGGGGGTTGGGGTAGATGGGCTTGGCCCAGAGGGAGGGGTTGCACTGGGCATAGCTTAGGTCTTTTTCTTGTTTTTATTCTTTTCTTTCTGTTTTTTTATTTTGTTTAGGTAGCATTAGATTTTATAAAATTATGAAACTTTTTCCATTAATTCTATTACCCTACAATACATTACTACAAAACATTTGAGCTTTTTATAAATCATTTGTATTTTCCACAATTATTTAATGATTAAATTGGGCCACTTGGTTACTATTTTCATTTGTTTGCACTATCTAAGTGGCTTCATAAATTACCATTCCCATGTTGGAATGATCCACTAAATTTTGGCATTTAAAAAAATGGTTGAAAAGTTTTTGGTTGAACTTTTATTAGCCACATTGTTTTGGAATTATTAATCGGGTTGAATTTGAACAAGACTTGGTCAAGGGTGATCATCACATGCCTAATCATGAATTGGCGTTAATCAAAAGTAATTACTATAGTGTGATACCCGGGGCATTACAACGCTCTTCTTCAAGAGAATGAGATAGCTCCCCTATCTCATCCACATAGTCGCGACTATGACCTTGCAACTCGGTGATAGTCTCATCAAGTTGCTCAATGTGAGCATGGGCTTCACCTAGTTGTTCCAAGAGAGCCACAAAGTGTCCCTTGGCTACACCTTTGAGTTTGGACATGAATAGTTTGAATTCATTTTCTTCTTGTGCCTTGGGCTCCGAATTTTCCTCCACACAATTCAGCAATGAAGGGTTAGTGGGAGTAAACGGTTTAGAGTGAGGAGTTACCGAGGTAGTCTTGGCCATAAGGCACTTGTGGATGATGTGAGGGTTCTCGTTGGGGGAGTTGAAGAGAGAAGTTGATGAGGGGGATTCAATGGTGATAGGAATGGTGGCGGTTGCCACAATCTCACCACTTTCTTCATCATCCTCATCATCGGAATAGTATTCTTCTTGAGCCACCAACACACGTTGTGGCTTCTTCTTCACAAAGTTCTTGTTCAATTGTGGCTTGTTCTTGTCCTTACGGATAATCTTTCCACCGTGGCCTTCTCTCTTCTCATATGGACAATCCACAACAAAATGACTCACATTGCCACAATTGAAGCAAGTCCTTATTCTTTGGCCCTTTGGCTTGAAGCTACTTGTGTTGGACTTGAAGTTCTTCTTGTTGCCCCAAAATTGTCTTGAGGCTAGAGCCATGTGCTCATTGTAAGCATACTTGGTGTCCTCCGGACCAACATCCTCTTCATCTTCATCTTCCTCAACTTGAACTTCCTTGGCCTTCAAGGCGAGAGATGGCATCTTGGTGCCACTTTGGCGAGCTAACTTTAACTCGGCCGTGGAGTCCAAGATTTCCATGGCAAAAAATTCATACAAGATTTGGTTTGAACTCAACTCGCGAAAGTCGGGCCTTTGACGAATGACCTTGGTGATATGCTTCTTGTGTAGGAGCATAGCCGTGATGAACTTTCTATTATCCATCCATCATCGGTGTCCATGATCCATGGTCCGTCATGAAGTTGGCGAGAGCCACCAACCTTTGATGTACATCCTCGGAAGACTCCCCTTCATTCCTGACAAAGTGATCGGCTTGATCTTGAATCTTTTCAAACTTCGAGCACCGTATGCTAGAGCTTCCGATGAGAGTCTTCTCAAGAAGATCCCACATCTCTTTGTCCATTTCACACTTTAGGACAAGATTGTACTGCCCTTCCTTCAACCCATTTCCTATCACAAGCATAGCATGACTGTTGATGATGTTGTCCCGATATTCTTTTGGGGTCATGTTGTGGCTGTCACGAGCATTGAATCCCTCCTCAATGATGTGCCACAGTTCCACTGAGGACCCCTTCAAATGTCTCTTCATGCGATGAGCCCAAACCGGATAAGCATCTTTGTTAAGAATGGGAATAGTGCCTGCATGTGCAAAATGAGGCTCGGGAAGAGGTAGTGAGTTATAGGTAACATGAGGAGCCACCGCGGAATGAATACCCGATCCATTCCCTGAACGAGGAATGGATCGGCTATCATTCCTACCATCATCACTAGGTTGGGAGATGAAATCTCCTCCACCCAACGTTGGAATGTTGGGGATGATGGTGGGGTTGCTCTCCGAGGGCATCCTCGACATGATACTACCAAGCATGTCGGTAACTTTATTCATGTGCGCCTTAATGGCGGACATTCCTTCATTGTACTCATGTCGAGAGATAGATGACGAGTCATCCTTCGCAAACGTATTCGTGTAGCCCTCGGTACTTGGAACTCTTTCCAAGAGGGGAGGGTTCAAAGTAGCTCCTGGAACCTCATACTCTTTCGGTTTATCATCTTGCGACATCCTCTTAAGGCGGTAAAGCCCTTAATAAGAGACGATGCTCTGATACCAATTGAAAGGATCGAAATGTGGACTAGAGGGGGGGTGAATAGGCGACTAACACTTTTTAAACTTTTCTTCACAATTTAGGCTCAACAATGAATATAGGTTGTCTAGATATGCAACTATGTGAGCAACCTATATGCCAACAACTATGATACAACAAGCAAGCAATAAATAAGCAAGGAAAGTAACTTGCACAAAGTAAAGGTAAAAGGGAACACGGGAGACAAGGATATGTTTCCGAAGTTCGTTCTCTTTTGATAAGTACGTCTCCGTGTGGAGAGGGTGAGGGGAACAATGCTCACACGAAGCCAACGAGGGCCACCCTATTTCTCCTCACGCTCTTACCAATGTAAGATGCCATGATTCACTACGAGGCGGCCTTGAAGGTGCCAACCAAACCTTTACAAACAAGGTTGGGGCAAACTCCACAACTTAATTGGAGGCTCCCAACAAAACCACGAAGCTTCACCACAATGGAATGTGGCTTCGAGGTGACCTCTTCCGTCTAGGGCACCAACGCACCCAAGAGTAACAAGATCCACACGGGATTAGTGGGGGGAATCAAATATCCTTTGGTGGAAGTGTAGATCGGGGCCTCCTCTTCCAAACCCTAGAGAATCAACAAGTTTTGATGGCTAGGGAGGGAGATTGGGCAAGAATGGAGCTTGGGAGTCAATGGAGGTGAGAGCAATAAATGAGGTAAGTCTCAATGGGGAAGAAGACCCCCTTTTATAGGTAGACATAAATGCAGCCGTTGGACCTCCACCAACCACGGTACTACCGTGGGGCAGTACTACTGCAAGGGGGCGCGGTACTACCCTCCCTGGTAGTACCGAGGCCAGTACCGTGCCCCACTTCCGCCCTATCCAGAGAGGATACGGTATTGAGTGCGGCACTAGCCACGGCACTACCGTGGTGCGGTACTACCGCAACTCCAACGGTACTACCGTGCCGCGGTAGTACTATGACACAGTACCGCGCCCCACTACCTCTCAATCCATAGAAGATACGGTAGTGGGTGCGGTAATAGCCACGGTACTACCGGGCAGAGGTACTACCGCACGGGGCGCGGTACTACCGCTCCGCGGTAGTACTGAGACCAGCACTATGCCCCACTACCGCCTATCCAGAGAGGATACGGTAGTGGGTGCGGTACTAGCCGCGGTACTACCGTGACCCCAAGCGGTACTACCGCTCTGGCAGAGGTCTGACCTCCAAAGCCACCATGCCCAACTTCTCCATGACACAAAGAAAAATATGTGGGTGCAGTGAGTGTGTATGTGTGATGATTCCACCCACCATTCCAAAGCGGATCCCCTCTTCATAGTACGGTTTTCCTACGACTCAATCAATCAAAAAGATATCGAAAGAAAACCCCGTCTTCACGCTCCAACACCAGAGGGGAACCAGACCGTCTTGTGCCATGACCACCATTATCTGAAACGCTTATTAACACACGGTTAGAATGCAAATGCATTGTCATCAATCACTAAAACCAATCAAGGGGAAACATGCCCTATCAACTTACTTATCAAAAGATAATGTCAACAATGATGTGGCATGGCAAAACTTAATGGAACATTATATGGATGAATCCTCATCAGCATCAAGTGTCTGTTCTCTTTTGGGAAAAGAAGGAAGTAGGGAAACTAACTCAACATAAAAGTAAAAGAAAGGCCTTGTTAAAGGCAAGCAGGGAAAACTCATGTGCTATCCTTAAATCAAACAGAATGAAAATAAATTTTGGGAGGTGCATAGTTTGCCAACGAATGCTAATAGATAGCTCAATTACTTCTCAAGATGGACAAGTTTCGAGGAACAGCTCCCAAGTGGGGACGATCACATCCCCTTAATCTCCTTTGTTTATCACTGCCAAAGTTTCTGATTTCTCATAGACCAAGCGTGAAGGAGGGTTTGTTTGTTGTATTATCTTTCGAGCTGGGCACACTCATGCCAGTTCCTCCTCGTATTATGGGTTTGCAGATTAGACATGCAATCCTGGGGTAAAACTTGTCCAACTTAAGAAGATCATGAATTACCTACTACTTCCTCATGAGCTAAACAAGAGGCACAAGACAAAAGATTTTGAACATTTAAGGATAACACATAAATTCTATACTTTTCAGGATTGGTAGGGAGATACCACGAATAGGAAGATATGGTGGACTCAAATGGAAGATTGGTTTCAGGGTATGGATGCACAAGCAGAAAACTGATAGGCAAAGAGTTTGTCTAGCAAAGGCTTTGAGAGAATAGACAATTGATGCTAATTTAGATGCAAAACATATAAAGCATAAACATTAAGGTAACATAACACATCAAGTTGTCTTCCTTGTCAACATAACACTTCAAGCATAATAACATAAAGGTTTTGGCTATGTCGCTACTTGAGAAAAACATGCATGTTGTCAAGACAAAAGCTATGTTTGCCAAAATTAAATAAAGTTCTCAAATCCATACCTGATATAAGGTTAATACTCCCCATAATAATCATCATATAAGGTCAATTGCATGAAGAGAATACCGAGTGCAGCGAAGAAACCAATAGACTTCTCATTAATATTCCATCATAGATGACTCCACACTCACGGATACAAACTCTCCACAGAAGGAGTGATAGACCTCAATGCAAAGACCTATTTCATATAATAACTTCTCTAGATATGATACGACTCTACTTGAATCTAAAAGACTAAGATAAAGATAAAAATACCGGGAACTCCCCCAAGCTTGGAACAAGCTGAGGGGGTGCCATTACCCAAGGAGATTTACTCCTCATTCTTGTTGTTGTTGTTGTTGTTGATGTAGTCATGGACGAAGCGCTTCCATGGTAGAGGTTCTCCGGTCCAATGAGAGGCTTCAGTCTCCAAGATACTGCTTCCAACACCTAAACCCATGTGCATAAACTTTAGTTCATACTCACAGTTCTGGTTGTGCAGATCATAGATCTCCCCTTGGAGATCATCAATTCTTTCTTCTGTCGCGGTGATGCTTGACCATATCCCCCTCATCTCCTTCTTGTAGAACGTCTTCAGCTCGTTGATGAGGTCGAAGTTGGCTTCAACACCCCGCTCAACCATCTGCTTGTACTTGAAGACTTCTTGCCCCATCTCTTCTAGCCTGGCCTCGATGCTCCTCTCCTTGACAGGTTCCTTTAGATCTTCATGGTGAAGGACACCATCCTCTAACTGGACGGTTCAAGGATGGTTCTTCACCTAAGCGAGGTAAGGGCTGATGACGTTGACGATGAACTTGTCCTTGGGAGAACTTGGGGAAGTCATGGCACCTAGGTCTAACTAGAAGATTTCCTGGCAGAAACAACTCGAAAAGAAAACACAAGAAATCGCGAGATACGGTGCCGGGAGTATCCGGGCAAATATATAGCAAAAATTTCTACAACAAAAGGAAGGTGATGAGCCAAAGTGGAGTCGGAGATGGGCTCCGGGGTGCCTAGGCGGCCTCCCGGCGCGGCCATGAGGTAGGCCACGCCAGGGGGCGCCTGGGCCCCCTGGAGCTCCTCTCCGGCTCCAATTAGGCTCTGAATTTTCTATATTTTTCAAAAACGCGTAATCTGGAACTTTTATGGCGGTTCGCGATGTTTCCTTACCGTAATACATACCTTTTCTTATTCTGCTTCTGCTGGTGTCTGAAATGGGGTTGCAACATATTATTCATGAGTTGTTGTGTGTATTATATTTACATCAACATTGACGGGATCTCCCGCCACGTAATGCTTGAGTTTTTGCCCATTCACAACTTGAGGTTTTGTAACAGCCCACATGTAATTCCCAAATCAGCATGTAATCTCCCTTTATCTTTGACTTCCAATTTGACATGGTGATGGGTTGTTGCAAATTCTTGTAATGAATCCAAATGGCAAGGAGCTTGGAGCCCAGTTGATTTTTGTTTTGAATTTCTTTTGGATGGCTAAAGAGATGTGATGTGGGGTTTTTCATTGCTCCATTTGTGTTCCCCCTAAGTCCAAATTTTGCATAGGCAAATTCTTTGGATTTTTCTCCATGCCCATGTTTTTACTTTGATTTTTACCTCTCTGGAAAAATCAAATAAAAATCAAAAGCCTTTGGGATCTAATTCTTTTGCCAATGATTTTATTTGCTCTAAATTGGGTCAAACCAACTTTATAAAATCAGAAAAATTCCCCTCATAATAAAACATCTTTTTATATGTTCTATTGTTGGAAATATGCCCCAGAGGCAATAATAAAATGTTATTATATATATATTTCCACGTTCGTAATTAATGTTTATATTTCTGTGCTATAAATGCAATGACCCTGACTGTGAGATTCAGAAGAAAACTCATTAGCATGTGTGGAAATGTAAACACCAAGAGTTCTTGGTTTAGCCTCTAAGACCAGCTCATGTGCTAACTGATGGTTACGTTTTCTTAATCATGGAAATTGTTCTTGTAACAAGGATGTCAGTAGCAGTGAGAACATATTATTAGCAGAACAATGATGTTGAACCGACCCTAGTATTGAATGATATACTTAGAGATCACATCGTAACAACATTATAAGTCATATCATGAAATGTTATCATATACGTAATTCCTTAGACCATGAGAGTGTCGAGTTGCTTCACACAGGAACATGTACTTTGGTTCTTAGATGAATCTTCCCGTTACTTGGAAGTAGTAAAATAAGTTCTGGGTACATCGGATAGTGTGTCTAGTAACTGCGATAGTTCAAGATTGGGATTTGCTCCTTCTCGATGAAGAAGATATTCACTTCGGTCCCACTCGGTATGACGGTATCCATTATAGTCTGGCCAGACGCATTGTGATTTAGTCACGGGGATACCGAAATACAATAAACGAGAAAAAGGGACAAACGAGCAGAGAGGATAACGAGTGGCTTGTGTTCAAGAAGTTGTTACACATGGGTGCCAAACTTCTGTCCTCTAACTTTGTCATATATCACGAAGCAAAGGGAATGGTACATGACTAAACATAATGGTCCACTCGAAGTTTCTTCGTGTATGTGCGGGAGTCAACATGGGAGTCCATGGCTCCGCTGTTGATTATTGGCTATTGACAAAAGGCTGTTGACCTATGTCCGGAAGATGTTCTGAGTCATGTCAGCATTATACCGAACCTATTGGGTCACACACTTAATGAGTAGTAGTCTGTTAGAATACTGGAATGGTAGAAGGTTTAGTGGAAGCAAAACGGAATAGTTCATACGGGCACCGGAAGTAGTTCCGGGTATTTATGGAATTGTTCATAAGGGCGCCAGAAGAAGTTCTGGGTATTTAAAGATATGTCCGGATCACTTTGGAATAGTCCCAGGTGGTTCTGGAACATATGATAATGGTACTGGGGAAGTCCTGGATCAATCGGAATAGTTTCCGGTTAATCGGTGGACGTCCCGAAAACGACCGACGAACCGACGCAGGGCATCGGGCAGGCTAGACCGGAACCCGGATCGTCTCGGAACCTATCCAAATAGTTTCGGAACATCCGAAAACGGCCCCGGAAGGTCTTGGAAGTGTTCCAGAAGGTTCCGGAATGTCCCGAAACCATCCCGGAAGGTCCCGGAATGGCGGGGAATGGTCCCGGTGGGTCCTAGAAGGTTCTGGAAGCTTCCGGAAGGTTCCACAAGGTTCTGGATAGTACCATATGCGCCCCATCACCCTTCGCCTTGTGGGGAAAGGCAACCCAAGGGGGCTGGCCGAAATTTGGGTGGTGGGGGCGCCACATGTGGGAGGAGTCCTCCTTGGACTCAGACTCCCCGGTGGGAAGGTCTCCCTTTGGGAGGAGGAGTCCCAGGGGGACTCCACCACCCCTTATTTCTGCCAAGGGCCCTCCTGGCCACCTATATAATGAGGCGAGGGGGTGGGGCGCAACACACTTGATCCCCAAGGCCTATGCGCCACCCTCCCTCCCTCTAAACCCCATTGCTCCACAATTAGACCCCGGTTTAGACGCTGTTCAAGATCGGAATCCGTTAGGGTTTTCTCCCTCTAGTTTTCTCGGTGGCGTTCTTCTATGGATGGCGGAGTGCTACTGGATTGCTGCTACGGGATGTGTGGATACCGGTAGAGGGATCATAACTTTGATCCTTCTTCGAGGAACTTCTTCTTCTTCTTCTTCCTCGGAGATCTGTTCGAGGGAATTGCTTGAGGGATTCGTTCGTGGGATAGATCGTGGGACGGATCGTGAGACGCATCACGAGATCTACTTCCACCCGCTTCATCAACTCTTCTTCCGCTGCAACCGTTGGTGAGCAATGGCCTAAACCTTGTATGCCTTCTTTCTTGGATGATCTTGGGATCTTGATTCGTAGGCACAATTTTTTTTTGTTTTCTATACGTTTCCCAACAGCGGTATCATGAGCAATCCTTGATTAGATGCATGTTTAGGTCTAGATCATATGTGTGATATGAGGCATTGATTTTCTTGTTGCTTCCCTGTCATGTGATTTTTTCTATGCTTGATGGCAAGTTGAGGTTTTGCTACAAGGATTGAGTTTTCCATCGATCCCTCGATGCTTCTTTCAGTATGCTGGTTGCCTTGATCATGGTCTACATCAAACTCCTTGGGTCTCATCTTAATCTTGCAATAGAAGATTTAACATGGAGGGGCTTGTGGATTTTATGAACTCAAATCCACATGGGGGTCACGCGTTGAACGAAGTTTGGCTTGTGGCATTAGTTGCTGCACGCACCCTGAACGTTAAACTAGCAACAATGAAGTATCGTGTTTGGTTTGTATATGGAACAACGTTTGCATGTAACCTGCTAATCAACCATGATAAAAGTTGCAACAACCCGTGTAGATGGCGATCTAACTCGTTTTTGCAGAATGTGCATGTGATGTGGTATAGCCTTCAAGATTTGCAATGTGTTTGTATGAGATGCTATATGTTATGTAATATTTATTCGCGACCTGCATGTCGTGGTACGGCATGATGACTGGAGTCATATGATTGTCACTTAATTATGGCATGCGTGCCAGAACTGTTTATTAGCTCGAGGCAAAGCAATAGATAGATGCAAGGTGATGATCTACGATGCGGAGGTGGACCCCGACGCACATGACGGAAGCCGTGGTGATGTTCCCAGCGCCAAGGACAAAGTTGATGGACACGGTGACTTCAACCACGACGACGTGAAGACAATGAAGACTTCACGAAGCAAAGGGCTATACTATATCACATAATTTTATGAACTGCATGTGATGTTTATCCCTTTGATGCACCCTTGTTTGATGCGCAGTAGTCGTATTTTATTAGGGTGATCTCTCGCAAAACAATATCAAGTTGATAGTGTTCTTCCAACTGTAGCACCGTCTATACTATGTTTCACATCGGAGCAGGTCATGTCACATGGGTGCACACGGTGTGACGCATAAAAGGCGGGTGTGTTAAGAACACACTGCAATTACACTTGGTTGTCTTGACGGTTTGGATAAAATTTTGCTACGGGAACACGCCCATCGAAAGATGAACAAGAATCACCTTTGGCGTGATCGGCAAGTTGGCCTACCGGTCCAGTCTAAGTCATCAGTGATGTCACATCAATGGCGGACGATTGGGTTGGATCTTGAATCACTCCAGCATCAATTACGAGAGATATTGATCTGAGTGGGAGCGCACTTAATAATTAAATTTATTATTCACAAGTGCAACTTAATTATGAAAAAAGTCTTAGTATTTGCATTATCGTTGTAGAATAATGGCTCGCGTTACCACCTTCCCAATTGATTTTGATTAACTGTATTATTTCGTAAAAACTTTACGATTGGTACCGTATTGTGAGGACTATCCTCAATAGTGTCGAGACGGAGCTTGTCCTATCGCAACTTTTTGATGCTCTCGTGCTGATGCTATGGATTATGTGACTTACGTACATAATCCAAAATGCTAGAATTTCACCACAGCTAAGTGCATTGTCTTCACCACCATGAAACCCGAACTTCGAAACGTTTGGGATAGTTATGTTAAATTCATGGAATTGGAAATTGTTTTCAGTAGTAAGAAAATTGATGTAGCATATAAGATATCTAGTACAATGTATGATTGCAAGCATTAGTGAAAAGATCATTGTGCTCTAAACAAAACCGATAAGTGTGGGATCCAGAAGAACACCGATCAAATGATGATAAGAATTAAGGGAAAGGAAGTTCCCAAGAGTGTTAGTAAGACTCACACGCCGGAAAGTCCATGGCATGCGTCATACGTCCAAAACATATCTATAATTTCTGCTTGCTCCATGCATGTTTTGTGTGATATTGTTATGATCTAGATACACTTTCATACACTTTTGATCATATTTGGACTAACCTATTAACTCAGTGCACCCCAGTGCCAGTTCCTGTTTTTTGCTGTTTTTCTATTTCAGTTTTCCCCAATATAAAAAGTGCCAGAAAAATTCTGGGAAAAATACAGGAAGAATCAGCGTACAGGAAGCTTCGCGAAGAGCCCGAGTGGGGCCAGAGGGGAGCCAGGAGGGCCCAGGCGGCCACCCGGCGCGGCCCCACCCCTGGCCGCGCCAAGGGGGCGCCTGGGGCCCCTGGTCCACCTCTGGCTGCCCCCTTCGCCTATTTATTCTCCGTCACGGGGAAACTCCGAAGACAGAACCCTATTTTGCAATCTCGCTTCTGTTCCGCCGCCGCCGCGTTTTCGAGATCGGGAGCACCAGAAGACCTCTTATCGGCACCCTGCCGGAGGGAGGGCCGACCTCCGGGAGTCTCCTCTCCACCATGGATGCTCCCCGGATGTCTCGTGAGTAATTTTCCTTGGACCATGGGTCCGTGATCAGTAGCTATGTGATGTTCTCCTCCCCTCTTTGTTCTTCATGGTCTAGACCTCGTGAGCTTCCCTACATGATCGAGGCACTTTTGTAATATTTCTGCTATTGCTATGCTGAGTTTGATGGGATCTGATGGATTATGAGATTATGTTCAGATTGTGATAGAGTAATATATTTGGTTTTTATCTCTTATATTTTTGTTCCTAAGTAATTCTTGCATGTTCTCCGTTGCTGTTTATTGCTTTGTCCAAGTAGTAGGTAGTGACTCCAAGAGGGAATGTTATGCTCGATTGTGGGTTCATGCCCCCCCGATGACACGCTTGAGTGACAGAAACATGAGTCTAGGGGATGTGCTGTTGCCACAAGGGGGAAAACAACGGTGCTTGTAACCGCGGTTACAAGGATTGTTTACTTTACGCAAAGTTCTTTTTAATGCAGTTGTCTGTTGCTTTGGGTTTACACTTTGGGTGGGGCTCGCAACTTAATACCAATGAGATGTTCTGGATAGATATCTCAAGGTGGATGATTAGTAGTAGATGTGGTTGGATTACGGTCTACTTATTTTGGCGTAGTGCCCGTGCTTTTGAGCCTCTTCCTTTCTTTTGTAGCATAGTTAGCATTGCGGTGCGTTCATAATCCTGTCAATTGCCCTTCTGTAATTTGTTTACCTCGCATAGCAGTTTTATCGTCTTTTGGGAGAGAGACATCACTAGTGAACATCACGTATCCCGGTCCATATCCTTATTACTGTTTCCATGCTGTATTTACTTTCCTGCTTTTACTATCAATTGCTATCATTATCCCTTGTGTTTTACCCTTTGTGAACAACAAGACCGGAGAGATTGACAACCTCTCTGAACTTCGTTGGGAACAAAGTTATCTGTGTCTGTGTGCAGGTCCACGTCAGTTGCGTACTTATCATCTCTGGAGTCCTACAGGAGACAAACCTTGGTATCTTCACCGAGGGAAACTTGCTGCTGCGCTACATCTCAACCTTCTACTTGGGGTAACCAACGAAGGGCGAGAAGCCAGCAAGTGAATTTCTGGCGCCGTTGCCGGGGACTCCGAGTGCTAAGATAGGGGAGTGGCACACTACCCTTTACCTTTGTTTTTTAGTCTTGTTAGTTTACCTTTCAGTTTTTATCTTTGTGTCTTTTATCAAAAATTACAGAAAAATCTGCCACACTTGCTGCTACTATGGGTTCCACTGAAAACACGAAGTTGTGTGACTTCACTAGTCACAACAACCAAGACTTTATCTGCACTCCCATTGCCACACCTGCCACTTCAGCTACCTCTTATGAAATTAAACCTGCTTTGCTAAACCTTGTTATGAGAGATCAATTCTCTGGTGCTGGAGATGATGCTGCTTTACACTTGAATAATTTTGTTGAATTATGTGATATGCAAAAGTATAAAGAAGTAGAAGGTGATGTTATTAAGCTCAAGCTCTTTCCTTTCTCTTTAAGGGGAGACGCTAAAATCTGGTTTCAATCTTTGCCTAGGAATAGCATAGGTTCTTGGGATAAGTGCAAAGATGCTTTTATAGGGAAGTACTACCCACCTGCTAAAATTATCCAATTGAGGAGTAACATTATGAATTTTAAGCAATTGGATAATGAACACGTTGCCCAAGCTTGGGAACGAATGAAATCTCTTGTTAAGAAATGCACTACACATGGTTTGACTACTTGGATGGTTATCCAGACTTTTTATGCAGGCTTGAACTTTACCTCGCGGAACCTGTTAGATTCGGCCGCGGGAGGAACCTTTATGTCAACTACACTTGGTGCTGCCACGAAGCTTCTCGATGAGATAATGACCAATTATTCCCAATGGCACACCGAACGCGCTCCAACAGGTAGGAAGGTAAATTCTGTCGAGGAAATTACCTCTCTCGATGAAAAAGTTGACTTAATTATGTCTCTACTTACCAAGCAACCCTCTATTGATCCTCATGATGTCCCTTTAAATTATTTGGTTGCCCAAGAACAAGTAGATGTGAACTTTATTGCTAGAAACAACTTCAACAACAATGCTTATAGGTGTAATTTTGCTAGCAATCCTAGACCGTTTCCATCCAACTATGGGAACAACAACACCTACCCTAGCAACAAGAACCCCTCTTCTGAATTAGAAAGCATGCTTAGAGACTTTATCACTACCCAAAAAGCCTTCAACAAAAATGTAGAGGAGAAATTAGCTAAAATAGATAATCTCTCTTTGAAGGTAGAAAGCTTAGCCCTTGATATTGAGATGCTTAAAATTAGAACCTCTCCCCTTGAGGAGAATAAGGCCACTCCTATTAATGCTATCCAATTACAAATTAATGAAAATATTAGGATGATGGCTAAACTTATAGAAAGATGGGATAGAGAAAAAGACGAAGAGGATAGAATTAAGAGCCTTCCTACACACCACACAATTTCCACTATCCAAATTGTTGAGGAAACCCAAACTATTAGCACCCAATGCACTCCTAGTCCCGTTGGACCTATTAATGGTGATGCTAATACCTCAACCGAAGATAAAGAAACTCCTATGAACATAGAGGTTTTCAAACAAGTGAGCCTAGATGACACTACTACCACCTTTGATAGTAGTGATATTGATTTTGATAGTTGTACCCTCTTAGAAGTTATTAGCTTGTTACACAAAATGTCTAGAGACCCCCACACTAGCACACTTAATCTTGCCTTCACGGAGCATATCACAAATGCTCTCATCAAAGCTAGGGAGGAGAATCTTAGAGTAGAAGCCTCCATACCTAGGAAGCTAGATGATCACTACTGCAAAATAGCCTACCAATGACGGACCCAAAAGGCTCACTAGTGAAGGGCAAGGTGCCCGTCACTGGTAACTCGTCACTGGTACTAGGCTACCAGTGACGGGCAGGCGCCCATCACTAGTATCTGTTCACCAGTGACGGGCATTTATTTTTGGCCGTCACTGGTTAGTTTTTACGATGGTGCTTCCACAACATTAGCGCTGACGGATAATTTGCTAGTTTGGTAATTTGTCCGTCATTAGTATACCTTTTTGAAATAAAAAAATATTTTACAAAAAAAAATATTTTTAAAACATGATCACAAACACTCATAATAGTATAAAGTGGAATTAACATCGATAACACAATATGAAAAAAAATTTGCTGTCATTTCAAGGCATCCAACACCTCAAATCCCAACACTTCTGAAACATCAACTTCATAAAATTCACATATACATATTAGTGTACAATATCCCCACGACACTAAACATATCCGGCCATGGTATAAACTGGAGCTGCCCACTTTAGAACAGTTCAAACAATCATAATGTTGACTAAACTAGAATTTGAATATAAAAGTTGTGTTCTTCATGACAAGTCTGTAACCAAAATGATTTTGTTGTCAATCAGGGATGTCATGTTGAAGGTTGAGGTCACCGTCGCACGCCGCCGGCTTGGGCTTGAAGTTGCTCACCGCCTCTTCATTGTTGTAGATAAGCGCCACCTTGTCTTAGGCCGTGACCATCCATTGAATGACACATCACAGAGCAAAAAATCATCCGCAAACAACAGATAAAAGCATACATGGCAAACAGAATGAGCATCTAATATTGAACAATCCAAGCAACCAATTTTTCCACCTTAGGAAAGAGGGCCTCTAAAAGTGTTGCTGCTATAGTTGGGTTGGGTATGAATACTGACAAAAATAAGAAACCTGGTGACTGAACCAGGCCATGGTTTTAACAACATCAACAGAGGGGTTGACCTTCGTTTACGGAAAATATTGTACACACATACATAGCATCAAGAATAGATGGCACAGTATGGGGATTAGGAAACAAAAAGTAGATTTTTTTCTTTTGACGACAGGAATGTTAGAGGCTTACAGCAAGTAAGTACATAGATCAAAATATGCTAATTCTTTAAACAATAAAATTTGATAACTTATCGAATGACTAGATGGATATAGGGACTCAGCACATAACCGTGGCATATTTTTACACATGTTCAAACCTACAATAAGCCTACGAAAATATCATTAACTCCACCATTGGTCTAAATAGTATATCATTAACTCCACCATTGGTCTAAATAGTCTTTTATGAATTACTGAAAAGTTCTTGATTATATCTAGATAGTTTGAATTTTAAACAACAATATAAAAGAAGCGCCTACCAAAATTTGGGCATGTATGTCAGTTTTGCAGCGTTGGGAGTCTGTTGCTTCATACCGGGTATATTACCATACTGAACACTTCCATTAGCCATGGCATCTACATGAAAAGTACAAATAAAATAAGAATGACACGGTCTTATAACAAACACAGAAGGATTATACTCGAACACATATCAACCGGGAAAAAAGATATTACATTCTGAGTATTAAGCTTGAAGGACAACAACCAAAATGAATAAATTAGGCAGGAGATCAAAACTGAAACCTCAGTGCCGTGCCTATGCCTATTGGGACATGAGTTCGAATAACTAAATTAATTTCACTAAATCTAGCCATATTAGGAGAATAAATGGAGACATACTCATAAATTTCGTTGAGAGGGAGCGATACTGAAGAGCTCCGGTAGTGAAGACCATGTTGTCGACCGTCGTGGTGGGAGGAGTCATAGATCATATCAACAAGAAAGCCAAAAGTCAACGTATCCTGACGCCAAGGACCAACCGAGATATTGTACGATTGCTCGGGGTGCTGTGAATCGATGACTGCTCACGGGGTGCTGTGAATCGATGACTGCTCACCATGGTGCAAACACAAAAGTGTATTCCTAAGAAGAAGCAGGCACAGTGTTAAATGCAAGAACGCAAACACATGCACATACGGCGGAATCTAAATAACTTCGTTAGAAAAAAAATGCTCACACCCTGCTTTACAAAAAGAAAAGACAGTTAGTTGGGTATACCAGCTCTTTACAAAACAGACATGTACGTAGGAGAGCCATACAAGCAAAGACAGAATAAAAAACTGAGATAATACTCAAAATGCCCTGTAGCGAAACACAACTAATAACCACGGAACGACACTCAGGTTAGCACACGAACAAAACATTCATTAGGAGCTATAAAATTATAGCTTCGTCGTACACACTTTGACCAGCGATCAGTTTTACTTGGATACAATCTAGACCATATCAGGTCAATGTCATGCTTGGTGGTTCTTTACCATTTCTATTTTTTATTTCTTCAGCTTACTGAAGTTCTTTCTAGAATAAGTATGAATCCTACCATGAGTGATCAAGCAATCTGCTAGATCTTGTTGCCAACTCGAGAGATGTGGCTGCTGCTGAGAGGTACTAGCCATCAAATAGAAAAACAGTCCAGAAGCATAGCGGCCTAAGAAACAAAACAAAACATGGTTTGGGTTCAGAAACGTGTGTTAGCAATGGGAACTAATAATCCCTTACCTTCTTTGTTTTCTCCCTGACCCAAAAAACTGCAGTAAAACTCTGACTTTGGTCCTATGAATGCTTGCAAAATAAAGCACATCATTACCTCTCAGATAACAATCACTCACAGCAAATCTGGTAATTAACTGAACCCTTGGTAATGGGAATTTAGAACAGAGACCATTAGAATTGGAGATGCACACCTCCTCCTACGCAGTCAAACACCCAACCAAAATTCAATCTGAATTGATACAATGCTATCGTGAAGCGGATCATGCACTACCATGTAGAACAAGGCACTTGACCCTAAAAATGTGCCAATTGAGCCAATCGACTACGAGAGTTGCTAAACCCTAATCGGACATAGTAGTTGCACAAAGGCCACGAGCTCAGAACAATTGGAGGTGAGGAACACAGAAAGTGAGGGAGCGGGTACCTCCATGGTGACATCGTCGAGAAGAGAGTTCTACCCCAGCCAGCACTTGCTCCTAGCGCCGTCGCCCAAGTCCCCAGCCGACGGCTTGCGCGAGGCCCCGGTCGTCCGCCGTCTATGAAGCCGAGAAACGTGTTGCCGGCTGTGAAGGAGAGAAGCTCGCCGCTCGGTGCCCCTAGCGCCGTTGCCCAAGGCCCCAGCCGCCGGCTTGCACGAGACCCGCATCGTCCGCCGTTCCGTGTGCGCCATCCTCCAGGCCAGCCGCCGCCGTCGTCTTAGATTTAGAAATTAGGACTTGCTGGGGCGGGGCATAACTGGGTGGGGGTGGGGGGCACCTCGCTCGTCGTCTCGTGTACTAGTATTTGGTGGGGTCAAGTGCTAGCGTTATTTGGTGGCTGGCCCATGGCCCAAGTGCCCAACACTGAAGAGCTCTGCCAGTGTTCGATTCCGTTGAAAAAAAAAAGACAATAGATTAGTTTATAACCAGCGACGGTTATATAAACCAGCCCATCACTAGTAAAAATAAAACCAACGACGGGAAATTTTTCGGACCGTCACTGGTAATTACTAATGACGGGCGATAATATTTAACCGTCACTAGTATGTTCTATAGCCACCTGCCGAGATTTATCAACGACGGGCATAATATTGCCCCTCACTTCTAACTATTACCAGTGACGTGCATATTTTTGTCCGTCACTAATGTGTTGGTGGCTATAAGAAATTTTGTAGTAGTGGATGGTTGGGACCCTATGATCAAAATTAAATTAAATAACTTCTCTTTCTATGCTTTATGTGATGTTGGAGCTAGTACCTCTGTTATGCCCAAAAGAATATTTGATATGTTTGAATTGAAGCCCTTTGAGCCTTGTTCTTTTGGTGTTCGTCTTGTTGATTCCTACGTAAAGAAACCTTTGGGGAAGATCGACGATGTTCTTATCATTGTCAATGACAACTATGTTCCCGTTGATTATATTGTTATGGATATAGAGTGTGAACCTTTGTGTCCAATTATTTTGAGACATCCTTTTCTTCGCACCGTTGGTGCAGTTATTGACATGAAAGAGGGGAATATAAAATTCCAATTCCAATTCAAAAAGGGGATGGAACAGTTCCCTAGAAAGAAAATCAACTTACCTTTTGAGTCCGTTACATGGGCTAGTTATTCTCTTTCTCTTGATAAAACTTGATTCTTCTTTTTGCATCATGCCTAGCTAAAAGGCATAAAAGAAAGCGCTTTCGGGAGGCAGCCCGCAACGAATTTAGGTCTTTCTTTTTGCTTTTGTTGTGTCTTGATGATTGTTACTACTGTAGCAACATCATTGTATCTTTATTTTTCAGCTTTGTGCCAAGTTATAGCCTCTTACGGCAACGGAAGTAAAAGTTGTGACATGCTGTCCAGAAAACAGATTCTGTCCTCGTGACCAGAAAAATACCAGAAAAATACCAGTTCATCTTTTTGAGCTGAACTTTTTGCACAGTATGCTCTATACAATTAAGAAACTTCCGTATGTTCTGTGTTTTTTTATTTGAGTTGCAGAAGTGCCCCTAAAAAATTCTTTACTATGTGCTTTTCTGTTTTTCACAGATTCTGCCACGTTTTGTCTCTCCTAACTTTTGCAAACCTTAAGCTTGTTTTTATTTGCAAAAACTTTTTGGAACTCTTGAGAAATAGTAGCTCTTCAATAATATCTTTATATCCAGTTGGGAAAAATTATTTATTAAGGGTACTAACCTCTCTAATCAGCTTATGATGAGTTATGTATGAAGGGAGTTTTCAAGTGTGCGATGGAAGATGATGAAAGAAGATCCAGGAGTGTCAAGCGCTCAAGCTTGGGGATGCCCCCATGCATCCCCAATAAATATTCAAGGAGACTCAAGCGTCTAAGCTTGGGGATGCCCCCGTGCATCCCCTTCTCCATCAACAATCATCAGTTCGTCCTTCGTCTCACTATATTTTTATCACTTCATGCGTTATGTGCTATGCTTGGAGCGTCTCGCTCATAGGTTTTGTTTTTAGTTTTCTTTAGCTTTGCTTGCTGTTCTTAACAAGTTACATCCCATCTTACTTTGTGTGGGAGAGAAACACGCTCCACTTTCAAAATCTACAACACATCATAGGATTTTTCCTGCTTATCTTTTTGCTGTTGTGTGTTCTTTATCTTTTCATAGCTGCTGCCATGTTTAGTTTTAGTCTTAGTTTGTCTTTAGCAAGAGCCTTGGCTTTTGTTTAGTTTGTTGCTGGAACTCTTTTTAGTTTTCATGTTTATCTTGTTAAGGAGAGTTGGTTGTTGCACTGAATTGTGTCTTGTCTTGAAAGTAGGTAATTGAGGTTGCTATTTAATTCTAGTAGTAACTTGCAATAGTTTTGAGGTATTGGTGTCAGTAATGTTTGAACTTTTGGTGTCAAGAGCTCTAGCCTATTAGTGATAGGTGTCGTATTTTGGGCAATCCGTGTGTATTTTCAAAACCTACAAAACTAGTTGAGAACTCTAGCTACTAGATGGATCACTAATCTTTGGAGGGATCGAATATCAGAGAGCACTCACGTACCATGAGTCGAGGATGCGCAAGGATAACCAAACCCCCATACACTCCTCCTCGGGGTACTTGTCTCTTTGTGAACCTCCTTATTAGATTGAGAGTTACCGATAATAAGTGCATGAGTTCTTCGGACTAATGTAAGTATTGAAAGTTGACACTTCCACCTTCCCATATTTTGCTAGCCTCTCCCGTGCCGTGTATTGCCTTCTTCTCACTCCGATAGTTGGTGTCCACCTTCGCCGGTACATCCAAACCCTTGGCATGATACGCTCTGTCATCATAAGCCTCCTTATATCTTTCCTCAAAACCTACCTATCAAGCCATTTCCATAGCCTTTCCGAGTTATATTGCCATTCAACATCCACCTCTTCATGACTTGATGTTCATGTCACACATGTTCCTGCTACACCGGAAACAACATACATTGCATACATCATGATAGTTACATCTTCTTTATGATTTTGAGTACCTTGTAAAGTGTGAAAGATCTCCTTTATCTTCTTGTAAAATAGAGTGGTGCCCTTAAGTGAGGAAAAGATCCCAAAGTGGACACAATAAAAGATCCCAAAGAGGACAAATGAGAGTTGAATAGAAAGAGCCATTGAGGCCACAAAAAAATACAAAAAAATAGAAAAAAGAGAAAAAGAAATAAAAACATAAAAAGGGGCTACACTACTATCCTTTTGAGATATCCACACTAGTACTCCCCTTTATATCCTTGTACTCCATAGAGATGATCTTCATGCATATAGCTATGTGGGGACCTTCACACTATAGAACTTGGCTTGCATATTCCAAGGATGAGCCTCCTCAAACGAGCTCTAGGTCTTCATGAGCGAGAAAGTTAGATGCACCCCCACTAGTTCATTTGGAGAGCTTCCCTCTCGTATGTGCATCCATTGCATGGCAATCCCTACTCCTCACATCATATCTATCATTTGGCATCTCTTGCCTATGATTGTCCTCATTGATGTGAGCCTTTCTCATCCTTTTTGCCTTCCTCCTCCGTACTTCTCTCTTTGCCATCCTAAGTGTCAACTCTCGTGCTTGCGCTCATCCATTGCATGAGTGCTCGAAATATCGAAAAGGAGTGGATCAAATTGACTTGTACCTGGCTAGTGGTCTGGGGATGAGTCAAGATAAGATTCCAAAGGAGACCAAGTGTGAAACTTTAGTAGATTGAGTTCTCAACATAAAAATACTTTTTTCTCGTATTCCCTATCCCCCTTCTTGCACGCAAACACCATTTGGAGACATTCGAGTCACGGACAGCGACAACTCTTGCACCTAATGTTCTTTTGTCACTTGTTTCAATGCTAATATAGACTCTTGCATGTTATGACTTGATTTGAATCTCTAACCTTGATTGCTTTACTTTTCAAAGTTCTTTTATGGTTTCTAGCATGTCACCACAGAAATTATGCTGTTATCATTTACCTACTCGAGGACGAGCAGGAATTAAGCTTGGGGATGTTGATACGTCCAAAACGTATTTATAATTTCTGCTTGCTCCATGCATGTTTTGTGTGATATTGCTATGACCTAGATACACTTTCATACACTTTTGATCATATTAGGACTAACCTATTATCTCAGTGCACCCCAGTGCTAGTTCCTGTTTTCTGCTATTTTTCTATTTCAGTTTTCCCCCATATAAAAAGTGCCAGAAAAATTCCGGGAAAAATACAGGAAAAATCAGCGTACGGGAAGCTTCGCGAAGAGCCCGAGTGGGGCCAGAGGGGAGCCAGGGGTGCCCAGGAGGCCACCCGGCGCGGCCCCACCCCTGGCCGCGCCAGGGGGGCACCTGGGGCCCCTGGTCCACATTTGGTTTCCCCCTTCGCCTATTTATTCTCCGTCACGGGGAAACTCCGAAGACAGAACCCTATTTTGCAATCTCACCTCTGTTCCGCCGCCGCCGCGCTTCCGAGATCGGGAGCACTAGAAGACCTCTTCCCGGCACCCTGCCGGAGGGAGGGCCGACCTCCAAGAGTCTCCTCTCCACCATGGATGCTCCTCGGATGTCTCGTGAGTAGTTTTCCTTGGACCATGGGTCCGTGATCAGTAGCTATGTGATGTTCTCCTCCCCTGTTTGTTCTTCATGGTTTAGACCTCGTGAGCTGCCCTACATGATCGAGGCACTTTTGTAATATTTCTGCTATTGCTATGCTGAGTTTGATCGGATCTGATGGATTATGAGATTATGTTCAGATTGTGATAGAGTAATATATTTGGTTTTTATCTCTTATATTTTTGTTCCTAAGTAATTCTTGCATGTTCTCCGTTGTTGTTTATTGCTTTGGACAAGTAGTAGGTAGTGACTCCAAGAGGGAACGTTATGCTCGATTGTGGGTTCATGCCCCCCCGATGACACGCTTGAGTGACAGAAACATGAGTCTAGGGGATGTGTTGTTGCCACAAGGGGGAAAACAACGGTGCTTGTAACCGCGGTTACAAGGATTGTTTAATTTACGCAAAGTTCTTTTTAATGGAGTTGTCTGTTGCTTTGGGTTTACAATTTGGGTGGGGCTCGCAACTTAATACCAGCGAGATGTTCTGGATACATATCTCAAGGTGGATGATTAGTAGTAGATGCAGTTGGATTATGGTCTACTTATTTTCGCGTACTGCCCGTGCTTTTGAGCCTCTTCCTTTCTTTTGTAGCATAGTTAGCATTGCGGTGCGTTCATAATCCTGTCAATTGCCCTTCTTTAATTTGTTTACCTCGCATAGCAGTTTTATCGTCTTTTGGGAGAGAGACATCACTAGTGAACATCACGTATCCCGGTCCATATCCTTATTACTGTTTCCATGCTTTATTTACTTTCCTGCTTTTACTTTCAATTGCTATCATTATCCCTTGTGTTTTACCCTTTGTGAACAACAAGACCGGAGAGATTGACAACCTCTCTGAACTTCGTTGGGGACAAAGTTATCTGTGTCTGTGTGCAGGTCCACGTCAGTTGCGCCGCTGACACCTACTTATCATCTCTGGAGTCCTACTAGAGACAAACCTTGGTATCTTCACCGAGGGAAACTTGCTGCTGCGCTACATCTCAACCTTCCACTTGGGGTAACCAACGAAGGGCTAGAAGCCATCAATGCGCCACCCTTGATCATATCTGATCTTCTGAGAGTAGGAGTGACATTGGAAATAAGACTATGATACGTATAATGGCAAAACGATGGAAGACTGGAATACCCAGCTGAGAAATGAAAGTCATGCAAAGTTATATTTGAATTCATTGTTAGTCAAAAGATGTAATTCTTGGGAATCATGATTAAGCGATTAATCTCAATTCTTGTATATTGTGAAGATGTTGATCACTAGAATATCACTTCGATTGCATATCGTTGAAAATCTATGCAAGAAATACTATGGCCTTTATGACTAGCTAATGATGAGTTTTGACACACACGAGAACACGGTAAAAGGTTTACTATACTGTGGGATGACTCTATGATTATCTTAATAATTCATTTTAGAGTTGAGTAAATTGTTACTTCACTTTAGCCTTGTTGCAAAACATCATTTTTGAATCATGTTTATTGCAAGAGAGTTGTTCAAAGCTATGAATAACATAAAGGCCATACTTCTATTGTGAATAGGTTGTATGTTATGAATTTCTATAATAGTGCTAAACATCCATAACACTGACGCTAAACGTCGCAAGACTAACAGAAATACCACAAGTGTGTGGCACTGCTGTTTGTCACAAGTGACATAACATGCATGAAGAATTTCCATAAGTGGTGGACTTTTGAGTCATATGATTACGAATCACTTGACGCTTGCATACATTGTCTAAAAGTAATGTGACTAAAACACCGTTGATAGGACGTACATGAACGGGCAACTAAACCATTGGAAATCATACATGATGATGTGTGTAGTCCAATAAGTGTAGTTGTGTGCAGTGGATTTTCTATTTTCACTCATGAATTGAAGTTGATATGTGGATATCTGCTCAATGGAGACATACTTCTGAAATCTTTGAAATGTTCAAGGAATTTTAGAGTGAAATAGAAATTCATTGTAACAAGAAAATAATGCTTCTGCAAATTAGATTGTAGAAAGTAATATTTGCGTTACAAGTTTAGCGAACGTCTGATACGTTGTGAAGAAGTATCATAACTTGTGCCTCCCGAAACACCACTATGAGTAAAGTGTTTGAGAGACATAATCAAGCCATGCATGACATGGTAAAATCAAACATGACGTTTCTCAATTTGCCATTATATTTATTAAAGTTATGCGTTAGTGACTACAACTTTTACACTGAAAAGAGCACCATCAAATCTGTTGAAATGACATCATATTAGATATGGTATGGAAGTGTTAAAACCGTATTGTCTTTTCTTAAAATTTGGGTATATGAGACATGTGTTTGACATGCTCAAAACACCAAATCAGATAAGTGCTACTTTGTTAAGGTTATTCCAAAAGGTTTGGTATTCATCTATCACTACACCAAAGCAAAAAATGTTTGTTGTTTAGAATGATGTGTTTTGGAAGAAAATAGTTTCTTGCAAAAGAGTGAGTGGGAGGACAGTGCAACTTGCCAAGATTATTGAATCTTCAAATAAGTGCGCAGCTAAACCACACAGGTTAGACAAAAAAAACGTACAAACATTGATGATATGTAAACGAGATATTATTGTTCGACAATGATAAACCTGTAATATACAAAGAAGCATTGATGGGCCCTGACTCCGGGATTTGGCTAAATGCCAAATAATCCGAGATAGTATCCAGGGAAGTGAGTCATGTTTTGAACTTGGTAGACCCTCCGATAGAGTAAGAGTCTGAAGAATATATAAATGGATCTATAACTGATTTAGATGAAATTATTTTATCTATAAATCTCAACTCATTGGAAAGATGTTTTCTAGCAAGTTCAAAGGTTGACCACGGCGAAATAGTGTCGACCGTAGAGATGCTTTAGTCAGTTCGGGTTATACTAGCAATTGCTACATATCTCATTTATAGGATATGGTAGAATGAACGTCAAAACAAAGTTACTACACGGAAATATAACAAAGGACGTATACGTGATACGACCGGAATGTTTTGTCGATTCAAAGAATGCTAAAATAGATGCAAGTCTTGGATATCCAGTGATGGACTGAAGCTAGCATAATGGAGTTGGAATTTTCGTTGTGATGAAATTGCCAAAAGTGTTTGTTTTCATCAGGAATAACGAAGATGCTTGAATATTCAAGAAAGTAAGTGGGAGCTGAATGATATTTCTAAAATCTTATGTAGATGACATATTGATGATTAGAAATTATATAAATTTCTTGACACGAATAAGGACTTCATTGGAAATAGTTTTTCAGATGAAGAACTTGGGCTAATATAGCATTTGTATTGAGCACAGTGATCTATGCAGATAGTAAGTGCTTGATCATGCTAAAGCCAACTTTACATGTTGACATGATACTAAAGTAGTTTAGTATGAAAACGCCAGGAAGGATGTTCTTGCCGAGGTCACGGTGAAAAGTTGTTTGCGGAAATCGGTGTTCATGAACATAGATAAGCAAAACACGTGAATTGAATTCCACTCACCTATGTGTTTGAATTAATCTTGTACACCATAATATGTAAAAACAACCAGATATGTCCAGTGCTCCAAAAGGTTGTGAGCAAGATACCAAAGTGATCAAGATGTTGATCATTGGACAAACAGTGAAAAGTTAAACTTATGAATGATAAGATATTCTTCTCGGAAAAATGGAGAGAACGAAGAGCTCGTTGTAATGAGTTACACCAGCTGAATTTTTGATGTAAATAGTTAGACCAATTCAGTCTTCATACTTACTCCGACCGATTTTCGATTTTAATTGGGATTATGTGTTTAACATGTAAGGGTGGCACTGTATGAAGGAACTGTGTTAAGTTAGATACTGTGGTGAATTCTATAACAAAGGCTAAGTACACTGTTGCTTAAATAAGTAACAAGGGAGGGTAATTTGAATCAGAAGTTCATTCATGAACGGGGTATGGTTTTCTTAGATACTTGAAGCTCATGGAACATTGATGAATGATGTCATGAATTATTCTGAGGAACCAAGGTCCTACCAAATGATTCAAACATATACAAATCTAAACTAACAAAATTAGTGAATTTTATGATAGCGTGAAAATGCGAAGATATGCAAGATACAAACCGGCCTGAGACGTCAGATCCGAATGTGAAGTCTATACCACAAATGAAGCATGCATTGCACCGGTATGCCATAGGTGTAAAGTGCTCAAGCACTGACAATATTATTGACTCTAGTGCAAGTGGGAGACTGTTGGAAATATGCCCTAGAGGCAATAATAAAATGTTATTATATATATATTTCCACGTTCGTAATTAATGTTTATATTTCTGTGCTATAATTGCAATGACCCTGACTGTGAGATTCAGAAGAAAACTCATTTGCATGTGTGGAATTGTAAACACCAAGAGTTCCTGGTTTAGCCTCTAAGACCATCTCATGTGCTAACTGATGATTACGTTTTCTTAATCATGGACATTGTTCTTGTAACAAGGATGTCAGTAGCAATGAGAACATATTGTTAGCAGAACAATGATGTTGAACCGACCCTAGTATTGAATGATATACTTAGAGATCACATCGTAACAACGTTATAAGTCATATCATGAAATATTATCATATACGTAATTCCTTAGACCGGCCATGAGAGTGTCGAGTTGATTCACACAGGAAGATGTACTTTGGTTCTTAGATGAATCTTCCCGTTACTGGGAAGTAGTAAAATAAGTTCTGGGTACATCGGATAGTGTGTCTAGTAACTAAGATAGTTCAAGATTGGGATTTGCTCCTTCACGATAAAGAAGATATTCACTTCGGGCCCACTCGGTATGACGGTATCCATTATAGTCTGGCCAGACGCATTGTGATTTAGTCACGGGGATACCGGAATACAATAAATGAGAAAAAGGGACAAACGAGCAAAGAGGATAACGAGTGGCTTGTGTTCAAGAAGTTGTTACACATGGGTGCCAAACTTCTCTCCTGTAACTTTGTCATATATCGCGAAGCAAAGGGAATGGTACATGACTAAACATAATGGTTCACTCGAAGTTTCTTCGTGTATGTGAGGGAGTCAACATGGGTGTCCATGGCTCCGCTGTTGATTATTGGCTATTGACAAAAGGCTGTTGACCTATGTCCGGAAGATGTTCTGAGTCATGCCCGCATTATACCGAACCTATTGGGTCATACACTTAATGAGTAGTAGTCTGTTAGAATACTGGAATGGTAGAAGGTTTAGTGGAAGCAAAACGGAATAGTTCATACGGGCACCGGAAGTAGTTCCGGGTATTTATGGAATTGTTCATAAGGGCACCAGAAGAAGTTTTGGGTATTTAAAGATATGTCCGGATCACTCTGGAATAGTCCCAGGTTGTTCTAGAACATATGATAATGGTACTTGGGAAGTCCTGGATCAACCGAAATAGTTTCCGGTTAATCGGTGGACGTCCCGAAAACGACCGACGAACCGACGCAGGGCATCTGGCAGGCTAGACCGTAACCTGGATCATCCCGGAACCTATCCAGATAGTTCCGAAACGTCCGAAAACGGTCCCGAAAGGTCTTGGAAGTGTTCCAGAAGGTTCCCGAATGTCCCGAACCCATCCCGGAATGGTCGGGAATGGTCCTGGAAGGTCCTGGAAGGTTCTAGAAGCTTCCGGAATGTTCCACAAGGTTCTGGACAGTACCATATGCGCCCCATCACCCTTAGCCTTGGGGGGCAAGGCACCCCAAGATCTACTTCCACCCGCTTCATCAAATCTTCTTCCGCTGCAACCGTTGGTGAGCAATGGCCTAAACCTTGTATGCCATCTTTCTTGGATGATCTTGGGATCTTGATTCGTAGGCACCATTTTTTTAGTTTTCTACTACGTTTCCCAACATTTATTTCTCTCTGGTTGCTCTAGAAAATTCTTGGGGCCTGTCTATTTATTTTAATGGCAAGGGCCCCTTTTCTTTTCTTCTTTTCTTCGTCCAGTGGGGACAACCCACTTGGGCCGGCCGAACCCAGCCCAACAAGCAGCCCCGCTACATTTTTAACCTAACCCCTCTCTCTCTCTCTCAGCCCCCGGGCCCGCCTGCCAGCGTCTTCTTCCTCCTCCTTTCCCCCACCTTTTTATCCCGGCGTCAGAAAGCAGAGACGGAGAGGAGCCGGCGTGGAGCCCCCTCACCAGCCTCCCCTCCTCGCCCCTTTATAGGCAGCACTCCCCCTCGGGAACCCTAGCCAATTCCTCCTCCTTTTCTTCTCCGCCGCCGCCGCCATGGGAGGAATTGGAGCCCCCTGTTCCGCCGGTAAGAACTCAAATTGGTCGCCGCTTCATCCCGTCGATGGCCATGCGATCTCCTGCGCGCTCCGGTGACCCTCTCCGTTCCGTTTTCCTCCGCGCAGGTCGGTGTTAGGCGTCACACAGCGCCCGAGCCATCTTTCTCCCCACCGGCACGTTGTCTTCCCCGTCGACGACTACGGCAACTCCGTCCGCCTCGTCGTGCCCGGACCCGTCTCCAGCACCCCCACGGTGAGCGGACCCTATCCTACCCCTCCTTTTAGCGTAGCCCCATCACGCGTGGCCTGTCGCCGTGGTCTCCATGTCGGAACCGTGCGCACCAGGGTCGCCACGCCCGCGGCGGGCCGTGCCGTGCGTGGGCACGCTCCGTGCGTAGACAGAGCGTGTGCAGTGCCGCCTGGGCACCGCCGTCGTAGCCGCGTAGTCCTTCCCGCGCCACGGTCACCTGCACCTGCAGAGGGGGTGTGCGTCGCCGTGAGCATCCGTCGAACGAGGCGTCGCCTCCTTGGAGTCATAGCTTGTGTTCTGGGGCGAAACGGAACCGGGGCAAGATCCAACTAGCTTGTGGTGGTCGTCGGTGAGCTGCCGCCGGTGGTCGTCTGAACTCGGTTCGGTTCGACAGAAAGGTGCCCTTTTTCTTCAGATTTCCCGCCCTGTGTAGGCTAGATCCTCTGCGACCTCCGCTCCGTCGTGAGCTCCGTTGTAGCCCAGTTGGTGTGCAACGTGTGTGCTGGTCGATCGATCCCAGGATCGAGCTCCAGATCGGGAGCAAGGAGCTCCTTTTCTCTGTTTTTGCCACGCGCACCTGAAGATCAGATTCAGAGGTGGTGTCGACAGGTTTCAGGCGCGCGTGCTTGCAGGCCTGAGACATCTGCTGGGCTCAGCCCAGTGGGGAGCCGCGCGCGTGGGGAGTAGGCCGGGCTTGCGAGTGAGCTGGGCCGGGGGGGCGCCGAAGCCAGCCCAGCAGAGGCCCTGGCTCCCCTTTTTATTTTTTTATTTTTTCCTGG
This sequence comes from Bromus sterilis, assembly GCA_950022295.1. NCBI lineage: Eukaryota > Viridiplantae > Streptophyta > Magnoliopsida > Poales > Poaceae > Bromus > Bromus sterilis. The sequence goes on along the minus strand of OX465599.1, from coordinate 289,214,592 downwards.
AGGAGTGGGCTGGGCCAGAGGAGGACAAGGAGACGTTGGGCCTGGCGCCTGAGGCCAGCCTGTGGGGCTTATCCTGTTTTTCTTTTTGATTTCTTTTCAAATATTTTTCAAATTCAAATTGGAAACTTTTCTGCCCCAAACCTTATAATCTAATATATGAATTTGGGGTAGTTTTGGCCACTGGTCACAAGGGTGATGCCATTTTGCATGTTGCCCCTCTAAAATTGGAGTGATGGTAACTTTGCAATAAAGCCCTTCTTTTCTTTTTATTTGGCAAAGTTCTTTGAAAATTCAAAGTGTGGCATACCATATATGGTTTTGGGGTAGCAAAATCCAGGGAATTGAATGGTGATGTCCATTTTGTGTTTTGTACAACTCAAATGGACATGGTGTAATAACTTGATGATACGTCCAAAACGTATCTATAATTTCTTCTTGCTCCATGCATGTTTGCGTGATATGGCTATGATCTAGATACACTTTCATACATTTTTATCATATTTGGACTAACCTATTAACTCAGTGCACCCCAGTGCCAGTTCCTGTTTTCTGCTGTTTTTCTATTTCAGTTTTCCCCCATATAAAAAGTACCAGAAAAATTCAGGAAAATTCAGATAAAAAATCAGCGTGATGGAAGCTTCGCGAAGAGCCCGAGAGGGGCCAGAGGGGATCCAGGGGGGCCCAGGCGGCCACCCGGCGCGGCCCCACCCCTGGCCGCGCTAGGGGGGCGCCTGGGGCCCCTGGTCCACCTCTGGCTACCCCCCTTCGCCTATTTATCCCCCGTCACGGGAAAACTCCAGAACGAGAACCCTATTCCGCGAACTCGCCTCTGTTCCGCCGCCGTCGCGCTTCCGAAGATCGGGAGCACCAGAAGACCTCTTCCAGGCACCCTGCCGGAGGGAGGATTGACCGCCGGGAGTCTCCTCTCCACCATGGATGCTCCCCGGATGTCTCGTGCGTAGTTTTCCTTGGACCATGGGTCCGTGATCAGTAGATATGTGATGTTCTCCTCCCCTCTTTGATCTTCATTGTTTAGACCCCGTGAGATGCCCTCCATGATCGAGGCACTTTTGTAATATTTCTGCAATTGCTATGTTGAGTTTGATCGGATCTGATGGATTATGAGATTATGTTCAGATTGTGATAGAGTAATATATTTGGTTTCTATCTTTTGTATTTTTGTTCCTAAGTAATTCTTGCATGTTCTCCGTTGCTGCTTATTGCTTTGGCCAAGTAGTAGGTAGTGACTCCAAGAGGGAACGTTGTGCTCGATTGTGGGTTCATGTGACCCGATGACACGCTTGAGTGACAGAAACATGAGTCTAGGGGATGTGCTGCTGCCACAAGGGGGAAAACAACGGTGCTTGTAACCGCGGTTGCAAGGATTGTGTACTTTACGCAAAGTACTTTTAATGCAGTTGTCTGTTGCTTTGGGTTTACACTTTGGGTGTGGCTCGCAACTTAATACAAGCGAGATGTTCTGGATAGATATCTCAAGGTGGATGATTAGTAGTAGATTCAGTTGGATTTCGGTCTACTTATTTTGGCGTACTTCCTGTGCTTTTGAACCTCTTCCTTTCTTTTGTAGCATAGTTAGCATTGCGGTGCGTTCGTAATCCTGTCAATTTCCTTTCTCTAATTTGTTTACTTCGCATAGCAGTTTTATCGTCTTTTGGGAGAGAGACATCACTAGTGAACATCACGTATCCCGGTCCATATCCTTATCACTGTTTCCACGCTATTTTTAATTTACTGCTTTTACTTGCTATCATTATCCCTTGCGTTTTTACCCTTTGTGAACAACAAGGCCGGAGAGATTGACAACCTCTCTGAACTTCGTTGGGAACAAAGTTATCTGTGTCTGTGTGCGGGTCCACGTCAGTTGCGCCACTGACACCTACTTATCATCTTTGGAGTCCTACTGGAGACAAACCTTGGTATCTTCACCGAGGGAAACTCGCTGTTGTACTGCATCACCCCTTCCACTTGGGGCCTACCAACGAAGGGCGAGAAGCCATCAAGCGAATTTCTGGCGCAGTTGCCGGGGAATCCGAGTGCTAAGATAGGGGAGTTGCACACTACCCTTTACCTTTGCTTTTTAGTCTTGTTAGTTTACCTTTCAGTTTTTATCTTTGTGTCCTTTATGAAAAACCACAAAAATAGTTGCTACCTTTTGCCTTTCTCTTGCTTTGCCTATTTATACTATCCTCACCATGGGTGATGAACCACCAAAATATGGTAGGATGGACATGTTTCACTTGGATCGTCTTCGATCAATTTGTGCTCGCGCTAAAAACCCAACCGACTTGGTTGAGGGAAAATCATTGGATGAGCATGCTCATTATACGCGGCACCGCCTATCTCAGAAAGGGAAACACTTATGGGATCAAATACATGTTTCTTATTGCCATGCTAAACTTTTGTACCACATTTATGATTTTACTTGATGTTCTAATATAGATCATAAACACCTCCCTTTCCAATGTGAGTTTAATGAAAATGAGATCTTATCTTCTTATGCTAAAGGTGTTTACGATTAATTTGATGTTGAAAAGATTGAAGAGTTTGTTGCTTTTAAAGGTGCCTATGAGATTGCTTTTCTTTGATTGAAAAGTATCACGATACTATTTTCGAGTCTGAAAACTTTGCATTTCTTGCTTATTGCTTCGAGAATTATACTTCCAATTCTTATATTGAGAATTTCAAAAATAAAATTTTTGCCGCCCAAGAAGAGGCCAATGATTGCTTTGAGGAGGAATCCCATGATTCCGAGGACTCACTTGAAATATCCCTTTCTGAAAATTTTGATACTTGCTTTGTTGATGGCCAAGATGCCACTATGGATGATGCTGAAAAAATGATATCTATAGTTCCTTATGTTAAGCATGAAATTGTTGCTATTGCACCCACTTTTGATTGTCCTATTATCCTTTTGAAATCTCCAACTCCGGAGAACTTTGCTCTTATCAAGGCTCAATGTGATGGGTTGCATTTCTCTTATAATCCTAAAGACCGTGTTGAAAACTATACACGCGTGTTTATAGGTCATGAACAACATGATTTATGTGATAGTTATATTCTTGATGTTGTTCATGATACTACTGAAAATTATTTTGAGAGAGGGAAGTTTGGTTGTAGAAACTTCCATGTTACTAAAACTCCTCTCTTTATGTTGAAAGTTTTGAAGTTGTTCTTGTTCCACCTTCCTATGCATGTCACTTTGTGCTTATTTGATTTATTTTCTTACAAGATGCCTATGCATAGGAAGTGGGTTAGGCTTAAATGTGTTTCATATTTGCTTCTTGATGCTCTCTTTTGCTTCAAATCCTTATTTTTATGAGAGCAACTTTTATGATCTTCATGCCTAGCTTAAAGGCATAAAAGAAACGCTTTCGGGAGGCAGCCCGCAACGAATTTAGGATTTTATTTTTGCTTTTGTTGTGTCTTGATGTTTTTTACTACTGTAGCAACATCATTGTATCTTTATTTTTCAACTTTGTGCCAAGTTATAGCCTCTTATGGCAACGGAAGTAAAAGTTGTGACCTGCTTTCCAGAAAACAGATTCTGTCCTCGTGACCAGAAAAATTCCAGAAAATTCCCAGTTCATCTTTTTGTGCTGAAATTTTTACACGGTATGCTCTATACAATTACGAAACTTCCGTATGTTCTGAGTTTTTTGATTTGAGTTGCAGAAGTGCCCCTAAAGAAATTCTTTACTATCAGCTGTTCTGCTTTTCACAGATTCTGCCACGTTTTGTCTCTCCTAACTTTTGCGAACCTTAAGCTTGCTTTTTCTTTGCACAAACTTTTTGGCACTCTTGAGAAACAGTATCTCTTCAAGAATATATTTATATCCAGTGGAGAATTTTTTTATTTATTAAGGGTACTAACCTCTCTAATCAGCTTATGATGAGTTATGTATGAAGGGAGTTTTCAAGTGTGCGATGGAAGATGATGAAAGAAGATCCAGGAGTGTCAAGCGCTCAGGCTTGGGGATGCCCCCATGCATCCCCAATAAATATTCAAGGAGACTCAAGCGTATAATCTTGGGGATGCCCCCGTGCATCCCATTCCCATCAACAAATCATCAGTTCGTCCTTCGTCTCACTATATTTTTATCACTTCATGCGTTATGTGCTATGCTTGGAGCGTCTCGCTCTTAGGTTTTGTTTTTAGTTTTCTTTAGCTTTGCTTGCTGTTCATAACAAGTTAGATCCCGTCTTACTTTGTGTGGGAGAGAAACACGCTCCACTTTCAAAATCTAGAACACATCATAGGATTCTTCATGCCTATCTTTTTGCTGTTGTGTGTTCTTTATCTTTTCATAGCTACTGCCATTTTTAGTTTTAGTTTTAGTTTGTCTTTAGCAAGAGCCTTGGATTTTGTTTAGTTTGTTGCTGCAACTCTTTTTAGTTTTCATGTTTATCTTGTTAAAGAGAGTTGTTTGTTGCACTGAGTTGTGTCTTGTTTTGGGAAGTAGGTGATTGAGGTTGCTATTTAATTTTAGTAGTAACTTGCAATAGTTTTGAGGTATTGATGTGAGTAATGTTTGAACTTTTGGTGTCAAGAGCTCTTGCCTATTAGTGATAGGTATCATATTTTGGGAAATCCGTGTTTATTTTCAAAACCTACAAAACCAGTTGAGAACTCTAGCTACTAGATGGTTCACTACTCTTCTGAGGAGTCGAATATCAGAGAACACTCACGTACCATGAGTCGAGGATGCGCAAGGATAACCAAACCCCCATACACTCCTCCTCGGGGCACTTGTCTCTTTGTGAACCTCCTTATTAGGTTGAGAGTTACCTATAATAAGTGCATGAGTTCTTCGGACTAATGTAAGTATTGAGAGTTGACACTTGCACCTTCCCATATTTTGCTAGCCTTTCCTGTGCCGTGCATTGCCTTCTTCTCACTCCGAGAGTTGGTGTCCACCTTCGCCGGTACATCCAAACCCTTGGCATGATACGCTCTGTCATCATATGCCTCCTTATATCTTTCCTCAAAACAGCCACCATACCTACCTATCAAGGCACTTCCATAGCCTTTCCGAGTTACATTGCCATGCAACATCCACCTCTTCATGACTTGATCTTCATGTCATACATGTTCTTGCTACACTGGCAGCGACATACATTGCATACATCATGTAGTTACATCTTCTTTATGCTTTTGAGTACCTTGTAAAGTGTGAAAGATCTCCTTTACCTTCTTGTAAAATAGAGTGGTGCCCTTAAGTGAGGAAAAGATCCCAAAGTGGACACATTAAAAGATCCCAAAGAGGACAAATGAGGGTTGAATAGAAAGAGCCATTGAGGCCACAAAAAAATACAAAAAAATATAGAAAAAAGAGAAAAAGAAATAAAAAGAGAGAAAGGGGAAAAACTACTATCCTTTTTGAGAGATCCACACTAGTACTCCCTTTATATCCTTGTACTCCATAGAGATGATCTTTTTGCATATAGTTCCATTGGAGAGCTTCTTAGCTCGTATGTGCATCCGTTGCATGGCGATCCCTACTCCTCACATCATATCTATCATTTGGCATCTCTTTCCTATGATTGTCCTCATTGATGTGAGCCTTTATTACCCTTTTTGTCTTCCTCCTCCACTATATTCTTTCTTTTCCATCCTAAGTGTCAACTCTCGTGATTACGCTCATCCATTGCATGAGTGCTCAAAATATCGAAAAGGAGTGGATCAAATTGGCTTGTACCTGGCTAGTGGTCTGGGGAGAGTCAAGATAAGATTCCAAAGAGGACCAAGTGTGAAACTTTAGTAGATTGAGTTCTCAACAAAAAAAATACTTTTTCTTGTATTCCCTATCCCCTTCTTGCATGCAAACACCATTTGGAGACATTCGAGTCACGAACATCGAGGGATCTTGCACCTAATGTTCTTTTGTTACTTATTTCAAATGCTAATATAGACTCTTGCCTGTTATGACTTGAATTGAATCTCTAACCTTGATTGTTTTACTTTTCAAAGTTCTTTTATGGTTGCTAGCATGTCACCACAGAAATTATGTTGTTATCATTTACCTACTCGAGGACGAGCAGGAATTAAGCTTGGGGATGTTGATACGTACAAAACGTATCTATAATTTCTGCTTGCTCCATGCATGTTTTGTGTGATATTGCTATGATCTAGATACACTTTCATACATTTTTTATCATATTTGGACTAACCTATTAACTCAGTGCACCCCAGCGCCAGTTCCTGTTTTCTGCTGTTTTTCTATTTCAGTTTTCCCCCATATAAAAAGTACCAGAAAAATTCGGGAAAATTCAGATAAAAAACCAGCATGATGGAAGCTTCGCAAAGAGCCCGAGAGGGGCCAGGGGGGCCCAGGCGACCACCCGGCGCAGCCCCACCCCTGGCCGCGCCAGGGGGGCACCTGGGGCCCCTTGTCGACATCTAGCTGCCCCCCTTCGCCTATTTATCCCCCGTCACGGGAAAACTCCAGAACGAGAACCCTATTCCGCGAACTCTCCTCTGTTCCGCCGCCGCCGCGCTTCCGAAGATCGGGAGCACCAGAAGACCTTCTCCCGGCACCCTGCCGGAGGGAGGATTGACCGCCGGGTGTCTCCTCTCCACCATGGATGCTCCCCGGATGTCTCGTGAGTAGTTTTCCTTGGACCATGGGTCCGTGATCAGTAGCTATGTGATGTTCTCCTCCCCTCTTTGATCTTCATTGTTTAGACCTCGTGAGCTGCCCTACATGATCGAGGCACTTTTGTAATATTTCTGCAATTGCTATGTTGAGTTTGATCGGATCTGATGGATTATGAGATTATGTTCAGATTGTGATAGAGTAATATATTTGGTTTCTATCTTTTATATTTTTGTTCCTAAGTAATTCTTGCATGTTCTCCGTTGCTGTTTATTGCTTTGACCAAGTAGTAGGTAGTGACTCCAAGAGGGAACGTTGTGCTCGATTGTGGGTTCATGCCCCCCGATGACACGCTTGAGTGACAGAAACATGAGTCTAGGGGATGTGCTGTTGGCACAAGGGGGAAAACAATGGTGCTTGTAACCGCGGTTGCAAGGATTTTTTACTTTACGCAAAGTACTTTTTAATGCAGTTGTATGTTGCTTTGGGTTTACACTTTGGGTGGGGCTCGCAACTTAATACCAGCGAGATGTTCTGGATAGATATCTCAAGGTGGATGATTAGTAGTAGATGCAGTTGGATTTCGGTCTACTTATTTTGGCGTACTGCCTGTGCTTTTGTACCTCTTACTTTCTTTTGTAGCATAGTTAGCATTGCGGTTCATTCATAATCCTGTCAATTGCCTTTCTGTAATTTGTTTACCTCGCATAGAAGTTTAATCGTCTTTTGGGAGAGAGACATCACTAGTGAACATCACGTATCCCGGTCAATATCCTTATCACTATTTGCACGCTACATTTACTTTACTGCTTTTACTTGCTATCATTATCCCTTGCGTTTTTACCCTTTGTGAACAACAAGACCGGAGAGATTGACAACCTCTCTGAACTTCGTTGGGAACAAAGTTATCTGTGTCTGTGTGCAGGTTCACGTCAGTTGCGCCACTGACACCTACTTATCATCTCCGGAGTCCTACTGGAGAGAAACCTTGGTATCTTCACCGAGGGAAACTCGCTGCTGTACTGCATCACGCCTTCCACTTGGGGCCTACCAACGAAGGGCGAGAAGCCATCACTTGACCATTTGAATTTTTCCTTGCCCCTTTTTCTTTGCATTCCTTTCAACTTCAGTGCATGTTGACTCTCGTTCATCTATTCATTCAACTTCTATTCCATGTCGTCTTCAATTCCTTTGCAATCTCGAACCAGCCCCTAGCATCTTGTCATATGCAATGTGGCTGGGCCCTTTTCTTCTGTTGTATCTTCCCAGTGTCAAATTCACCGACACTTCTCCGTCTCTGGAATCGTTAGTTTAATTTTACGATGCTTTACTTTGATAACTTTTTTTGTTGTTCATGCCATGCCATGTTGCTATGATATTTACACCAAAATTAAGTCTATGACCGAAGCCATAAAAACGTAAGTAATTGCATATGCAGTTGTTGACGTGTCGTCAACACCTCCATTTAAATTGACTAGATAGGGTCACACCATGTCTTTAACTTGCTCATCTCATCCATGCTTGAGCATTGTTGGTTCCGATGTTTACTTGTGTGCTTTCCTTGCCGGTACCTTACGTGAGCACCTGAGGATGCCAAGGAGACTTACATGGAGATTTCCGACACCGATCTCGAGGACCCTGCTACGTCTGCTCCGTCGACCGATTACCTAGGCAAGGGGAAGATCTATACCATTATCTTATAACTTTCTTCCTACCTGCCTAGCTGTAGTCTAGAACGTTGTTTGATCCCATCCACCTTGCCTATGCCACAATCAAAAACTAAACAACCATGATCCCCACATCACAGAAAAACATTGTATTGCTAAGTTACCGCTGCTCAGCCATTGCTTAGTATGATTGGGAAAACTTGCTGCTTTACCCTATACTATGGTTGGGATATCATGTTAACAAAGAAGTTGGTTGATATTTATTATTATGATGTTAATTTATATTTGACGAATATGGGAGACCGAGCTGTTCCCGCCAGGTGTTTTGTTCCATTTGAGTCACCTAGGTCCTGTGTTCCGGGTATTGTGTTTCTTGACGAGTGTGCCTAAACGTGTGTGGGGTTCTATGGGGCCCCCTTGTCCTACCTACCTAGCTTCATACAATTCTAGTGGTGGCCCGAGCTTATTTACATTTTGCGACGTGTGTGTGTTGGTGGTACCCCAAATGTTTTCAAACCAACCCGGACCAGTGAGGACATGGTTCCCTTGCTGGCCCACCTTGTTTAGCTGAGGACCCGGTCTCATGTGAGATTAACCGGCTATCCAAACCTGCGACAGACGGTAGAGGCCGATTCGAGAGCGCGGCCGGCTTTTGATTTGGGTGTCGAATCACCGGGGGCCACCCGGAGTTGTACATTGTTAGTTAGAGGGACTCTGACGTTCCACAGTTTCAGGCGCTTACCTAGCCAAATGGAAACCGGGCGTACATGCCAAGCCTATGATGGGAAGTTGGTACACCCCTGCAGGGTTAAATCTTTTCTAAAAGCGGTCTCCGCGGTTATGGACGAATTGAGACCTACTCCTTGTTCATAGAACAACATAAATTTGGATCATAATTAAAACTTGTCTACCGTGTGTGTGCCTTGGCTGATTTTCTTCGTCCGGGGGACCGAGAGAAGATCAAGGTTGTGCTATGTTTGCCGTAAGTAGGTGGATAGAAGACTTATGAAACGATGTCACGTGCATTCTTGGATCTTACCTCTACTCTAATAGAACGATAGCCACCATATATGCTAGAGCGGCCGCAACCTTTACATCTATACTGTCTTGTCCGTAGGTAGATGATACGGTGAGGATAGTTCTCTCACTTCTCGTTGGTTACCCCAAGTGGAAGGTGAGATGTAGCGTAGCAACAAATTTCCCTCGGTGAAGATACCAAGGTTATCTAACCAGTAGGACTCCAAGATATACAAGGTGACAACTGCGCCAGAAATTAGCTTCGGGCTAGATAGTTGACGTGGACCTGCACACAGCAACAAATAACTTTGCTCCCAACGAGTACAGGGGATTTGTCAATTCCTCCGGCCTTGCTGTTGACAAAGGATTAACGCAAGAGATAATGATAGTGGAAACTGAAAGTAAATACTAAAAGTAAATAGATGGTGTACACAATGATATGAAGGTGGACCAAGGTCACGTGATTTTCACTAGTGATGTCTCTCTCCCAAAAGAAGATAAAAGTGCTAGAGAGGTAAACAAATCACAGTTGGGAAATTGACAGGATTATGAAGGCACCGCAATGCTAACTATACTGCAAAGAAAGGAAGGGCTCAAAAGCAATGGGCAGTACGCCAAGGTAAGTAGACCGAAATCCATCTGCATCTACTACGAATCATCCACCTTGAGATATCTATCCAGCACATCTCGCTGGTATTAAGTTGCGAATCCCACCCAAAGTGTAAACTCAAAGCAACAGACAACTGCATCAAAAGAACTTTGCGTAAAGTAAACAATCCTTGCACCCGCGGATACAAGCACCGTTGTTGTATCCCTGGTAGCAACATCACATCCCCTAGTCTCATGTTTCTATCACTCAAGCTAGACATCAAGGGGATGAACCAACAATCAAGAATAATGCTCCCTCTTGGAGTTGCAATAAATCACTTGGCCAAAGTAAAATACGGCAACGGAGAACATGCAAGAATTTACTCAAGAACAAAATATAAAAGAGAAGAACCAAATATATTAGTCATCACAATCTGAACATAGTCTCATAATCCATCAGATCCCAACAAACTCAACATAGCAACAACAGAAAATTACAAAGGTGCCTCGATCATGTGAGGCAGCTCACAAGGACTCGAAAGCGGAAGCACAAAGAAGGGAGAGATAGATCACATAGCTACTGGTCACGGACCCATGGTCCAAGGGAAACTACTCATGGTACATATGGGAGGCGTCCATGGCTATGTATCGTCTCCCGGATGGGGTAGCTTTACCCGACAGGGTGCCGGAGCAGCTTCTCCAGGCAGCCCCGATCTTGAAACGGCGGCGGCGGCGGTACAGAGGAGAGATCGCGAAAGAAGGATTGATCTTAGGGTTTTCCGTCACAGGGGGGGTAAATATAGGCGAAGCGGGGCACCAAGAGGGGCCACGAGGCAGTCAGGAGGGTGCCTGGCGCGGCCCAGGATGGGGCCACGCCACCTGCCCTCCTGGCTGCCTGGTGGTGGCCCTCCTTCCCTTCTTTGGTGATTCCGGAAGCTTCCGTTGCGCTGATTTTTTATCTGATTTTCCCGGATTTTTTGGAGTACTTTTAATGGCCGGAAAACCTGAGATACAAAAACAGCAGAAAACAGCAACTGGCAGCTGGGTGCACTGGGTTAATAGATTAGTCCAAATATGCTCAAAAGTGTATGGAAGTTCAAGCAAAACATGGCAAAGTCACACAAAACATGTATGGAGCAAGCAGAAATTATAGATACGTTTTGGACGTATCAACATCTCCAAGCTTAATTCCTGCTCGTCCTCGAGTAGGTAAATGATAACAAGCATAATTTCTGTGGTGACATGCCACACAACCATATAAGGACTTTTAAGTAAAGCAATCAAAGCATGCAATTCAATTCAAGTCTTAACAAGCAAGAGTCTATATTAGCGTTAACACAAGTAGTAAAAGAACAAAAGGTGCAAGAGCTCTCGCTGTCCGTGACTTTAATGTCTCCAGATGGTGTTTGCGTGCAAGCAAGGGATAGGGGAAATACGAGAGAAAAAATAAGGTTGTTGAGAACAACTATCTACTAAAGTTTCACACTTAGTCTCCTTTAGATTCTTATCTTGACTCGACCCCAGACCACTAGTCAGGTACAAGTCAAACTGATCCACTCCCTTTCGATATTTTGAGCACTCATGCAATGGATGAGCGTGAGCAAGAAAGTTGACACCTAAAAGGAGAAACAAAAAGAAGGTGGAGGAGGAAGAAAAAAAGGGTGTGAAAGGCTGACATCAATGAGGACAATCATAGGCGAGAGAAGGCCATATGATAGATATGATGCGAGGAGTAGGGATTTCCATACAGCGGATGCACATGCGAGCTAAAAGCTCTCCAAGGGAACTAGTGGGGGTGCATCCAACTTGCTTGCTCAAGAAGACCTAGAGCTCGTTTGAGGAGGCTCATCATTGGAATATACAAGCCAAGTTCTTTAGTGTGAAGGTCCCCACATAGCTATATGCATGATGATGATCTCTATGGAGTACAAGGGATAGAGAATGAAGTACTAGTGTGGATCTCTCAAAAGGAATAGTAGTGTGCCCCTTCTCTCTTTTTATTTCTTTTTCTATTTTTTGTATTTTTTTGGTGGCCTCAATGGCTCTTTCTATTTAACTCTCATTTGTCCACTTTGGGATCTTTTGATTTTGTCCTCTTTGGGATCTTTTCCTCACTTTAGGGGCAACACTCTATATTTTACAAGAATATAGGAGATATTTCACACTTTACAAAGGTACTCACATAAAGAAGATATAACTATCATGATGCGAATGTATGACATGAAGATCAAGTCATGAGAAGATGGATGTTGCATGGCAAGGTATCCCGGAAAGGCTATGGAAATGCCTTGTAGGTAGGTATGGTGGCTGTTTTGAGGAAAGATATAAGGAGGTTTATGATGACAGAGCGTATCGTGCCAAGGGTTTGGATGCACCGGCGAAGTATGCGCCAACTCTCAAGATGAGAAAGGGCAATGCACGGTACCAAAGAGGCTAGAAAAAGTATAGGTGGGTGGAAGTGTCAACTTTCGAATACTCACATTAGTCCGAAGAACACATGCACTTATTATCGGTAACTCTCAATCTAATCAGGAGGTTCACAGAGAGACAAGTACCCCGAGGAGGTGTGTATGGGGGTTTGGTTATCCTTGCGCATCCTCGACTCATGGTACGTGAGTGTTCTCTAATATTCGAACCCTCCAGAGGTTAGTGATCCATCTAGTAGCTAGAGTTCTCAACATGGGTTTTTGGTTTTCGAAAAACACACAGATTGCCCAAAATACGACATCTATCACTAATAGGCTCGAGCTCTTGACACCAAAAGTTCAAACATTACTCTTGTCAATACCTCAAAACTATTGCAAGTTACTACTACAAAGAGAAAATCAACTTCAACTACCTACTTCTAGTCAAGACACAAAACTCAGTGCAACAAGCAAACTCTCTAACAAGATAAAACATGCAACCTATAGAAAGTTCAACCTAAAACAAAAGAAAAGCTCTAGAAAAACTAAAGCACTACAACTAAACAAAGCAGCAGCTAAGAAAAGAAAAAGAACAACTCACAGCTAAAAGAATAAGCATGCAAATCCTATGAGGAATTCTAGTTCAAGCGGAGCGTGTATCTCTTCCACACAAAACAGTAAGCTGGGGTCTAACTTGTTACTACAGCAAACAAAGCAAAAACAAACCTACAAAAGTAAAGAGCGAGACGCTCCAAGAATAGCACATAACGCATGAAGTGATAAAAATATAGTGTAACGAGAGACGAACTGATAATTTTTGATGAAGAAGGGGATGCTCGGGGGCATCCCCAAGCTTAGACGCTTGAGTGTCCTTGAATATTTATTGGGGGTGCACATGGGCATCCCCAAGCTTGAGCGTTTGGCACTCCAAGATCTTCTTTCATCATCTTCCATCGCACACTTGAAAACTCACTTCATACATAACTCATTGTAGACTGATTAGAGAGGTTAGTACCCTAATAAAATAGTTTTTGCCTCTACTGAAAATAAAGATAATCTTGAATAGATACTGTTTCTCAAGATTTCCAAAAAGTTTTTGCAAGGAAAAAGCAAGCTTAAGGTTTGCAAAAGTAAGGAGAGACAAAACGTGGCAGAATCTCTGAAAAACAGAACAGCAGATATAAAAGAATTTTTTATGGGTACTTATGCAACTTAAATAAAAAAACTCAGAACATACGGAAGTTTCGTGATTGTGTAGAGCACGCTGTGTAAAAAATTCAGCTCAAAAACATGAACTGAGATTTTTCTGTGATTTTTCTAGTCACGAGGATAGAATCTGTTTTCTGGACAGCATGTCACAACTTTTACTTCCCTTGCCGTATGAGGCTATAAAAGGCACAACTTTTACTTCCCTTGCCGTATGATGTTGCTACAGTAGTAAACAATCATCAAGACCACTAAAAACAGAAGAAAAGCAAAAAACCTAAATTCGTTGCGGGCTGCCTCCCGAAAGCGCTTCTTTAAAGCCATTAGCTAGGCTTAAAACAAATAGATCAGGTCTTTTCAAGAAAATAACTAGCCCGTGTGATGGACTCAAAAGGCAACTTAATCTTTTTCCTAGGGAAATGTTCCATCCCTTTCTTGAGAGGGAATTGGAATTTTATAGCCCCTTCTTTCATGTCAATAACATCACCAACTGTGCGAAGAAAAGGACATCCCAAAATAATTGGACAAGAGGGCTCACACTCAATGTCCATATTAGTAAAATCAACGGGAACATAATTGTCATTGACAATGATAAGAACATCGTCGATCTTCCCCAAAAGTTTGTTTACGGAAGAATCATCAAGACGAACACCAAAAGAACAAGGATCAAAAGGTTTTAATTCAAGCATATCATACATTCTTTTGGGCATAACAGAGGTACTTGCTCCAACATCACAAAGAGCATAACAAGAGAAGTTATTCAATTTGATTTTTATCATAGGATCCCAACCATCTTCTAGCTTCATAGGTATGAAGGCTTCTAGTCTAAGCTTCTCCTCCCTAACTTTGATTAGAGCATTGGTGATATGCTCTGTGAAGGCAAGATTAAGTGTGCTAGTGTGGGGGTCTCTAGACATCTTGTGTAGGAAACCAATAACTTCAAATAAAGTGTAGTTGTCAAAGTCTAGATCACTACTATCTATCAAGGAGGTAGTGATATCATTTAAGCTCACTTGTTTGAAAGCCTCTATGTTCATCTATGGTTGAGGTGGTAGCATCACCATTGATAGGTCTAGTGGGACTAGGGGTGTGATGGGTGCTAACAGTTTGGATATCCTCAACTACTTGGATAGTAGCTACTGTGTGGTAGGTAGGAAGACTCTTAATTCTATCCTCTGCCTTGGGAATGAATTCTGGTTTGGCTTCCATTTGGTTTATCAAGGTAGATTGGGTGTGGGACATGTTTGAAACATAGGTCTCAATGATAGTTAGTCTAGTTTGGAGGCTGGAAAAGTCACTATTCAGGCTCTCAAGTTGTTTGCTAATGTTTTGCAGGATAGATGAGTGCTCATCTAATTGTCTGGAAAAAGCCTTATTTGTTCAAACTGTGTGTGCATATAACTTTTGGTGGTTTTTTCTATTTCTATAAGTTTCTCATAGCTAGGTAGGTCTCTTTCCCTGTAATTTTGGCTGTAGGAGTTGCCATTACCGTTCCCATAAGTGGATGGAAACGGTCTAGGATTACTAGCAAAGTTGCCCCTATAAGCATTATTATTGAAGTTGTTTCTAGAGACAAAGTTCACATCTACTTGTTCCTGAGCAACCAAAGAATTTAAAGGAACATCCTGAGGATCAATAGGAGCTTGCTTGGTAAGTAGAGACATGATAAAGTCAACCCTTTCATTTAGAGAGGAGATCTCCTCGACAGAATTTACCTTCTTATCAGTTGGATATCTTTCGGTGTGCCACTGAGAGAAGTTCAGCATCATCTCATCAAGTAGCTTTGTAGCAGCACCAAGTGTGGTTGACATAAAAGTTCCTCCTGCGGCCGAATCTAACAAGTTTCGCGAGGTAAAGTTCAAGCCTTCATAAAAAGTCTGGATAACCATCCAGGTAGTCAGTCCATGTGTAGGGAAGTTCTTGACAAGCTTCTTCATACGTTCCCATGCTTGGGAAAAGTGTTCATTATCCAATTGCCTGAAATTCATAATGTTACTCCTCAATTGAATAATTTTAGCAGGGGGATAGTACTTCCCGATAAAATCATCCTTGCACTTATCCCAAGCATCTATGCTATTCTTAGGCAAGGATTGAAACCAGATTTTAGCTTCATCCCTCACAGAGAAAGGAAAAAGCTTAAGCTTAACAATTTCACCATCTAATTCTTTGTAGTTTTGCATATCACAAAGCTCAATAAAATTATTTAAATGCAAAGCAGCATCATCTCTAGCACCAGAGAATTGTTCTTTCATAACAAGGTTTAGCAAAGCAGGTTTAATCTCATAAGAAGGTGCTGAAGTAGCAGGTGTACCAATAGGAGTGCAGATAAAGTCACTATTGTTGTGACTAGTGAAGTCACACAACTTAGTGTTTTCATTGGAACCCATAGTAGCAGCAGATATTTTTGGTATTTTTGATAAAGGACACAAAAGTAAAAACTAAAAGGTAAACTAACAAGACTAAAAAACAAAGATAAAAGATAGTGTGCAACTCCCCTATCTTGTAGACTGGAGTCTCCGGCAACGGCGCCAGAAATTAGCTTGATACGGTGAGGATAGTTCTCTCACTTCTCGTTGGTTACCCCAAGTGGAAGGTGAGATGTAGCGTAGCAGCAAATTTCCCTCGGTGAAGATACCAAGGTTATCGAACCAGTAGGACTCCAAGAGATACAAGAAGGTGACAACTGCGCCAGAAATTAGCTTCGAGCTAGATAGTTGATGTGGACCTGCACACATCAACAAATAACTTTGCTCCCAACGAGTACAGAGGAGTTGTCAATTCCTCCGGCCTTGCTGTTTACAAAGGATTAACGCAAGAGATAATGATAGTGGCAACTGAAAGTAAATACTTAAAGTAAATAGATGTTGTAAACACAAATATGAAGGTGGACCAAGGTCACGTGATTTTCACTAGTGATGTCTCTCTCCCAAAAGACGATAAAAGTGCTAGCGAGGTAAACAAATCACAGTTGGGAAATTGACATGATTATGAAGGCACCGCAATTCTAACTATACTATAAAGAAAGGAAGGGCTCAAAAGAAATGGGCAGTACGCCAAGGTAAGTAGACCTAAATCCATCTGCATCTAGTACGAATCACCCACCTTGAGATATCTATCCAGAACATCTCGCTGGTATTAAGTTGCGAATCCCACCCAAAGTGTAAACTCAAAGCAACATACAACTGCATTAAAAGAACTTTGCGTAAAGTAAACAATCCTTGCACCCGCGGATACAAGCACCGTTGTTTTATCCCTGGTGGCAACAACACATCCCCTAGTCTCATGTTTCTGTCACTCAAGCTAGACATCATGCTCCATCACTTTATAATGAAACAATTTGAAGATTTGAAAGAACATGTTATTAGTCATGAAGTGCAAATGCTAACACAAAGGAAGATGCTTGCTTAGCAAAAGCTTTCGCAAGCAACTTATGAAAGGATCGGAATGTCGACTAGAGGGGGGTGAATAGACGACTAACACTTTTTAAACTTTTCTTCACAATTTAGGCTCAACAATGAATATAGGTTGTCTAGATATGCAACTATGTGAGCAACCTATATGCCAACAACTATGATACAACAAGCAAGCAATAAATAAGCAAGGAAAGTAACTTGCACAAAGTAAAGGTAAAAGGGAACACGGGAGACAAGGATATGTTTCCGAAGTTCCTTCTCTTTCGAGAAGTACGTCTCCGTTTGGAGAGGGTTTGGAGCACAATGCTCACACGAAGCCAACGAGGGCCACCCTATTTCTCCTCACGCTCTCACCAATGTAAGATGTTGTGATCCACTACGAGGCGGCCTTGAAGGTGGCAACCAAACCTTTACAAACAAGGTTGGGGCAAACTCCACAACTTAATTGGAGGCTCCCAACAAAACCACGAAGCTTCACCACAACTGAATGTGGCTTCGAGGTGACCTCTTCCGTCTAAGGCACCAACGCACCCAAGAGTAACAAGATCCACACGGGATTAGTGGGGGGAATCAAATATCCTTTGGTGGAAGTGTAGATCGGGGCCTCCTCTTCCAAACCCTAGAGAATCAACAAGTTTTGATGGCTAGGGAGGGAGATCGGGCAAGAATGGAGCTTGGGCGTCAATGGAGGTGAGAGCAATAAATGAGGTAAGTCTCAATGGGGAAGAAGACCCTCTTTTATGGGTAGGCATAAATGCAGCTGTTGGACCTCCACCAACCACGGTACAACCGCTCTAGGATACCAAGTCTGTCGGGACCCGGGGTTAGCATATGCAAGTACAGTTAAGACATAGTCATATGGAGAGCCGAGAACCGCACCCACTTGTCTAAGCAGACAAGGCCAAGCACTGAACATTCTCGGAAAGCATCGTACGTGAGGGGCATCCCATCCAGGCCGGATGATCAACTGTGATGGGTCCTCATCGTCCGCACACAAGTCTAATGATATGGGTGGTGAACTCCCATATTCAAAGACAAGTCGCCTCAACCATACTATCGACTATCTCGAAACTCTTACATAGACTTACTCCAGCCCGATCACTTAGTCGGGGTCTAGGGCGGGTTCGATCATACCACAAAGTGTGCACGAGACAGAGTCTCGGACAATCGCATCGCGATGCCTCAAGCTGCGCACATCTAAGGGCCACTTGGTGTATGAAAGACCGCCAGCCAGAACACAACTAAGGTCTCGAAAACCCATACAAAGACATGCATGTTATAAACATACATTCAGCACACATGCCTTGTATGAACAGCAGGTACCATTGCAATTCTCTACAAAGTGTACATTTTATTTATAACTCTTATAGAGTACACACAGAGATCACTTACAAGTGATCCAACATTACATCACATAGCGGAAGCAAATTATGTCTGAGTATAGACAAGTTTAACAAATTGGCTTAAGAAGCCTTATTAAAACATAAAGCCCTCCACGAGGGAACCAGTCTGCTGACTGGGACTAGACTAGCTTAACTTCAGTCGTCCAGCTCGATGAAGAAGCCACCTTCTGGGTCAGTGGCGTCATCTAAAACATAGATTAAGCAAACGTGAGTACAAAGGCGTACTCAGCAAGACTTACATAGGAGCTATACTACTCATGCACATGTATCAAGGTAAAGGGAGGTGGGGTTCACTTGCAGAAGTGCCAGCTTTGACTTGGCTAGTCCTGAACTACTAGTACCAGACTTGGGGTAAGAAGCGTACACGAGTCCAGTACTTTCACCAACCAATTACACCACTATGGTGCCTTCTTCGACTTCCCCACGAGAAAGCATGCCATAGCACTCACACTTATCTTGGTGTGTTTTAGAAGTATCCGGTTCAAGTTATCTAATAATCAAGCTAAGCTTTCCAAGTAGTCCATAACCGCGGACGCGGCTATTTGAATAGTTTTGTTAACCTTGCAAGGGTGTACCGCTACACACACATGATCATCATTTACCGCCTTTGATCTCGACACCATTCAAGCGGTGCCATCGAGGATGCTCACCACAACTGTTACCTCATAGCCAATCTAGTCCAAGAAAGCCGCCTACTTGGGTTGGCTACCACTATCGTGAACCCGGCCGGTTTACCGAAGTGGACCCAAGCGATGTGTGCGTGGTGCATAAGCCGGTCTCGGATGAGCCGTTCTCTCACTTAGCATCCAGGCCACAAGCCTACCAGAACTCCGAACTACTGCGACATCTGGACATCGAAAGGGATGAGTTAATAAGTCGAGAGGGGTCAGTGAGCCCAATGTGTGGTTGTACTCTTCATCTTGGATCACCACACAAGAACTCGGACTTAGGGCGGTGTTCAACGAGACAACCCACCGTGTACTCCTACACAGCCTCTCATCGTTCACCTTGTATTAGGTTCGATTCACCAACACTTTTCTACCATCAACACATGACCACTACCATCCCGACTCACATCACAGTAACAACATGGTATCATACTAAGCATGCAATAAGCGGTAACATTTGCAGGGGCCACATGATATCATTCAACTCCTACATTTGCTAGGATTGTGGTTTGCCTACTACTGTGACAAAAGATAGGTCATGCAAAGGAATGGGTTCATCTAGGCGGTAGAATCGTAACATGGTGATCATCCTATACAATGCATAAGCGAGACATGAGAGGGAAGTGGGATTTTATCGACATGATCAATGGGGTTTTGCTTGCCTTGCTGACGAGGTTCGGGCTCTGGATCTTCAGCGAAGGGGGTGACCTCTTGCTCCGGTTCCACCTCTACTCGACAAACAAAGCACGAAGTAGCAATCAACATGAATGCAATGCTCAAGCACATGATAGAATGTTTAAACTTGAAGTACAAGTTTGATGTGTGAGGCAATTCCATTTAAGTGGAATATATTGCATTTTTAAAATGCAAATTCAAATTCCACATTTGAATTCAACATTAACCAAGTTATATGTGATATAGTTTGATCAATTTGAATTAACTTCAAATGTGTATGATATGCCTCTGATGTGTAGGTGAAAAGTAGCATGTTCCCATGGTTCAAGTTACAAAAATATTTGAATTGAATTTGATTTAATTCCATTTAATTCAAATAGAAAATGCTACTGATCACATTTCAAATTCAACTCAAACAGAGTTGAAAGTTGCATATTTGGAAAGATAATTTTCTCCTGATCATTTTTCATATATTATTTGTCCAATTTGGAGTTAATATGAATTTTCTATGAATTTCCAAAGTTTGGGGTATTTTCTGGAATTTCTGGAATTCTTTTAATCCTTTTTCTTTTCTGGAAAAATCCTTTACTGCATCATTATTGCGTTATGCTGGCGTCAGGGGGGTTTGACCCGAGTCAAACTGACAAGGGGTCCCACCTGTCATCCACAGTGGGGTTAATCCCCTGATTAAAATTAACCCGAGGGGTTAATTAGTGGCTGGCCCCACCCGTCAGCCACTGGGTTAGGCTTAACAGGGTCATTAGGGGGGGCTAATGGTGGCTCGCCGTGAAGTCGCCGGAATCCTGCCGGAGAATCGCCGGAGTTGGTTCTAGGGCGCGGGGAGGGGCCTGGAGGGCATGGACCTGCTCCTTGAGGTCGTCAGCATCGAGTGGTGGCATCAGGGGGCCACGGGGATCACCGGAGCGTCATCGGCGACGAGCGGCGGCGGAAGTCGGGCACTGGACTCGTCGGGTTCTTCAATTTGTGCATGGATTTGGAAACCGAGAGCATGGAAATGAAGCTGGGGTGTGTGCGGAGCTAGTGGAGCTATCCAGGGGTCAAACGGGTGCTCTGGCGAAAGACCTCGACGACGAGCGGCGGCGCTTGCTCTCGGACCTCGTCGGAATCATGCAAACGGGCACGGATTCAAGCGGCAAGATGAGGGGAAAAGCGCGCCTGCTCACCCTGGTTGCAGAGACGGACTCGAGGAAGCCGGAGGAGCTGCGGCTGCGGCGGAATCGACGACGAGCTCTTGCGGGTTCAGCGGCGGCTCGGTGAAGAGGACGACGTGCTCGGGGCTCCTGGCTTCGATTGCTTGCACACGGCGATGAAGACGACGACGGCGCGCGTCCTGGACAAGGTGGCAGCGGCTGAGGGGGAAGGTGGCCACGGGTCTCCACGGTGGTGCTCCGGCGTGCTTCGGGGCGGCGCTGAAATCGCGAAGAGGAGAGGGGGAGGAGGTCCAGGGAGAGGTGGAATGGATGCGGTGGCCTTCTGGGCGTCTCCAGGGCCACGGGAATAGAGGAGGGAGCAGGAGGTGGCCAGGGCTCGTCGGCGGCGTCGGTGGAGTGCTGCATGCATTCCACCGAGCAGCTTCGGGGCGTGGGGAGGAAGACGACAGGCGCGGGTCCAGGTGGGCTGGGCCATCCAGGGGAGTTGGGCCTCGCCTAGTGCGAGAGGTAAGCTTTTCTGATTTCTGTTTAATCTTTCCTTTTTGTTTTTCTGTAATTTGTTCTCTTTAGCTAAAATAAATAGCTAAACATTTTATTAAATGCTGAAAACTTTTACATGGCCTCATAATAATATAGACTAGCCACTCATAAACTTTCAACATTTTTAAAATTCAAAAGATTTGAATTTTAAATCAAATAGGGTTATTTCTTTATTTCCAAGGTACTGTTTGAATATTTGAAAAATCTATGAGCATGGGGTGGGTCCCACATCACTTGATATGTGATCACACTCATTTATAAGACTTTTCAAAACTCTAACATGAATTTTTGGAAAAGATTTTTATCTGGCCTTTTGAATTAAATCATCTGGGGGGGTGTTCCTTCTCCCATTTGGATTTTGAAATTGATTTTCAAGGTTTCTTTTTGAAACTTTTGCATGATGAAAAGGTACTAGCTAACCCTAGCACATACCTAACAGAGGGATCTAACAACTCGCCCCCACTCAAAAGAATCTCGTCCCGAGATTCAGAAGTCTGCGGGAGGAAGGAGGGGTACTCGGCAATGAGACGGTCTTCTCTTTCCCACGTGGCTTCTCTTTCAGAGTGGTGTGACCATTGCACTTTCAGAAACCTAATCTTCTGACGACGAGTGAAACGCTCTGCGAAATCAAGAATACGAACGGGGTATTCTCGATAAGAAAGGTCATCTTGGAGATCAAGCGTTTCATGGTCGACTTCGCGGATGGGGTCCTTGAAGCAACGCCTGAGTTGGGACACATGGAATACATCATGTACTCGGGAGAGGTGCGGAGGTAGTTCAAGTTGGTAGGCAACTTCTCCACGTTTAGCAATAACGCGGAAAGGTCCGATGTAACGTGGGGCCAACTTGCCTTTGATACCGAAACGTTGGGTTCCCTTCAGAGGAGTAACCCGAAGGTAAGCCTTCTCATCCAGATTGTAGCTCTCTTGCCTATGATGACGATCATAGTAGCTTTTCTGACGAGACTGGGCTGATTTCAATTGATCACGAACAATGCGAACTTGCTCTTCTGCTTCCTTGATCATATCCGATCCAAAGAATTGTCTTTCACCGGTTTCAGACCAGTTTAGTGGTGTTCGACATCGTCGTCCATACAGGAGTTCAAAAGGAGCCATGTTCAGACTAGATTGAAAACTATTGTTATAAGCAAATTCGGCATATGGAAGAGAATTCTCCCAATTCTTTCCGAATGAGATAACACAAGCTCTGAGCATGTCTTCAAGAATTTGGTTAACCCTTTCGACTTGACCGCTAGACTGAGGATGGAAAGCTGTACTAAAGGAGAGATGAGTTCCCATAGCACGTTGGAAGCTTCCCCAAAATCTAGAGGTGAAAAGGCTACCGCGATCAGAATTGATTTCCAACGGAACACCGTGAAGTGATACAATTCTGGAGATGTACAAGTCCGCTAACTGACTAGCAGTTATAGACTCGCGAACCGGAAGGAAGTGAGCAACTTTGGAAAGCCTATCTATGACAACGAAGATGGCATTGTTTCCTTTTTGGGTTCTTGGAAAGCCGGTGATGAAGTCCATACCGACTTTGTCCCATTTCCACTCGGGAATGGACAAAGGTTGAAGTGTACCAGCAGGTCTTTGATGTTCTGCCTTAATGCGACGACAAACATCACATTCGGCAAAAAATTGAGCAATGTCTCTCTTCATCCTAGTCCACCAAAATCTCTGGCGTAGATCTCGGTACATTTTTGTGCTACCGGGATGAATTGAGAGGGGTGTGTCATGGGCTTCCTTGAGGATAAGTTGCCTTAGTTCCCTATTCTTAGGTACTACCAAACGATTTTCAAAGAATACCGTTCCCTTGCTATCTGTGGAGAAACATTTAGCAACTCCGCTAGCAATGTTCTCCTTGATCCGGCGAACACCTCGTGCACGCCTTTGGGCAACTATGATTTGATCCTCAAGAGTTGGTTTCGCCACCAAGGTTGAAAGATAGCCATGAGGAACAATTTCAAGGTTGAGCTTGCGAAAGTCCTCATGAAGAAGTGGTTGATACTGCTGTAACATGAGGTTGTTACAGTACGACTCACGACTTAGTGCATCAGCCATGACATTGGCTTTGCCTGGGGTGTAAGAAATTGCTACGTCGTAATCTTTTATCAACTCAATCCAGCGTCTTTGCCTGAGATTAAGATCTGGCTGGGTGAAAATATATTTGAGGCTTTGGTGGTCGGAATAAATCTCACAACGATTACCAAGGAGGTAATGTCGCCAAGTTGTTAGAGCATGAACTACGGCAGCGAGTTCAAGGTCATGGGTAGGATAGTTCTCTTCATGTGGCCGCAACTGGCGTGAAGCATAAGCTACCACATGTCGATCTTGCAGAAGTATGCATCCTAACCCTTGCCGTGATGCATCACAATAGATCTCGAAATCTCTTTTGGTGTCTGGAGGTGCAAGCACGGGTGCAGAAGTTAATCTTCTTTTTAGCTCTTGAAAGCTTTCCTCGCACTTGGGAGTCCATAAGAATTTCTTATCTTTCTTGAGGAGTTCAGTTAGAGGCTTTGCAACTTTAGAAAAGTTCTCGACGAAGCGACGACAATAGCTGGCTAGGCCAAGAAAACTCCTAACTTGCTTAACCGATTCAGGTGGAGTCCAGTCAAGGAAGGCCTGAACTCTCTCGGGATTCACAGCAATGCCTTTTGCAGAAATCACGTGGCCTAAGTAGGTCACTTCTGGTAGCCAGAATTCACACTTGGAGAATTTAGCGTACAGGCGATGCTCTCTAAGCTTCATCAATACCAGCCTTAAGTGTTCGGCATGATCTCCTTCGTTCTTCGAGTAGATGAGAATATCATCAAGATAAACTACAACAAATTTATCTAGGTACTCCATGAAGATCGAATTCATCAAGCGTGAGAATGTGGCGGGGGCATTGGTTAAACCAAAGGACATGACGGTGTACTCGTAAAGACCATAACGAGTAGTAAAAGCCGTTTTGGGAATGTCCTCGTTTCGGATACTGATCTGATGATAACCTAATCTCAAATCCATCTTAGAGAAGACAGCGGATCCTGCAAGTTGATCATAAAGATCATTGATCCTGGGTAGTGGGTATTTGTTCTTTATCGTCGCTAATTTTAGCGGGCGATAGTCTACGCACATCCTTTCTGTTCCATCTTTCTTCTTTACGAACATAACGGGGCAACCCCATGGCGATGAGCTAGGGCGGATGAAGCCTTTTGCCAACGAAGCATCAAGTTGGGTTTTTAGCTTAGCTAACTCATGTGGGGCCATTTTATATGGGCGTTTGGAAATTGGTGCGGTTCCTGGAACAAGATCCACTATAAACTCTACACATCTGTCGGGTGGCATGCCCGGCAGCTCTTCAGGAAAGACATCCGGGAAGTCACGAACCACCGGAATATCTTCAAGTTCGGGAAGGGGAAGTACATTCAAGGAATGCACTTAGGTTCTTGTTCTAGGTGAGGTATAGCTGATGGTTTTGCCTGAAGGGTGGGTGAGTTTCACGGATTTGCCTTTGCAATCCAGATAGGCATTTTGTCTTGATAGCCAATCCATGCCAAGGATGACATCAATGTCTGAAGACTTGAGGGCTATGAGCGAAGCAAGGAATACTAAACCCTCAATTGCAATTTGATTACCATGGCTCACTCTATTAGTTTGCCATCTTGACCCTGGAGTTTGAATAACCATCGGGGTGGACAATTCAACAAAGGGTAACTCATGACGAAGTGCATAACTTTCCGACATGAATGAATGAGATGCTCCTGGGTCGAAAAGAACGGAAGTACGAACAAAATTGACTGGGAGCGTACCAAGAATGACGTCAGTGGTGTCGTCAGTCTCTTCAGCGGCAACCTGGTTCAGACGTCCACGAGTGGCGGAAGGAGCGGGTTTGGCGGTGAAGACCTTCTGGGGTGGCTTGCCACGGCCATTGTTGTTGTTGTTGTTGCCTCCGGCACGTGGTGGAGCATTCTGGTGCTGGATCTGGTTCTGGGGGCACTCGCGAGAGTAGTGGCCTGCCTGACCACACTTGTAGCAAGCTCCGAAAATAGTGCGTGGAGCTGGGTGGTTTGGTGGAGCTGGGTGAAACTGGGTGGGTGGACGAGGCGCCACATAGGATGGCCTCGGTGGGTTGTTCTGGCGGAACATGCTATTGGGGATCCAGATCTTGCGTTTCTGGGAACCAGAACTGGATGAACCGTCATCTCTAGGGTGTTTGCGAAAGTCGTTGGGGGTGTTCATGTCCTCTGCCTTGATGGCCTTGTTGACAAGGACCTGGAAAGTGGCAAAGTCATGAAGGTTGAGCTCGCGACGGAGTGCACTGTTGAGGCCACGACGGAACCTCTCTTGTTTCTTGGAGTCGGTGGAAACTTCTTCAGTTGCATAACGAGCAAGTCGGTTGAACTCACGACAGATGTCACTCGTCGAGAATACCCCGTTCGTATTCTTGATTCCGCAGAGCGTGTCACTCGTCGTCAGAAGATTAGGTTTCTGAAAGTGCAATGGTCACACCACTCTGAAAGAGAAGCCACGTGGGAAAGAGAAGACCGTCTCATTGCCGAGTACCCCTCCTTCCTCCCGCAGACTTCTGAATCTCGGGACGAGATTCTTTTGAGTGGGGGCGAGTTGTCAGATCCCTCTGTTAGGTATGTGCTAGGGTTAGCTAGTACCTTTGCATCATGCAAAAGTTTCAAAAAGAAACCTTGAAAATCAATTTCAAAATCCAAATGGGAGAAGGAACACCCCCCCAGATGATTTAATTCAAAAGGCCAGATAAAAATCTTTTCCAAAAATTCATGTTAGAGTTTTGAAAAGTCTTATAAATGAGTGTGATCACATATCAAGTGATGTGGGACCCACCCCATGCTCATAGATTTTTCAAATATTCAAACAGTACCTTGGAAATAAAGAAATAACCCTATTTGATTTAAAATTCAAATCTTTTGAATTTTAAAAATGTTGAAAGTTCATGAGTGGCTAGTCTATATTATTATGAGGCCATGTAAAAGTTTTCAGCATTTAATAAAATGTTTAGCTATTTATTTTAGCTAAACAGAACAAATTACAGAAAAACAGAAAGGAAAGATTAAACAGAAATCAGAAAAGCTTACCTCTCGCACTAGGCGAGGCCCAACTCCCCTGGACGGCCCAGCCCACCTGGACCCGCGCATGTCGTCTTCCTCCCCACGCCCCGAAGCTGCTCGGTGGAATGCATGCAGCACTCCACCGACGCCGCCGACAAGCCCTGGCCACCTCCTGCTCCCTCCTCTATTCCCGTGGCCCTGGAGACGCCCAGAAGGCCACCGCATCCATTCCACCTCTCCCTGGACCTCCTCCCCCTCTCCTCTTCGCGATTTCAGCGCCGCCCCGAAGCACGCCGGAGCACCACCGTGGAGACCCGTGGCCACCTTCCCCCTCAGCCGCTGCCACCTTGTCCAGGACGCGCGCCGTCGTCGTCTTCATCGCCGTGTGCAAGCAATCGAAGCCAGGAGCCCCGAGCACGTCGTCCTCTTCACCGAGCCGCCGCTGAACCCGCAAGAGCTCGTCGTCGATTCCGCCGCAGCCGCAGCTCCTCCGGCTTCCTCGAGTTCGTCTCTGCAACCAGGGTGAGCAGGCGCGCTTTTCCCCTCATCTTGCCGCTTGAATCCGTGCCCGTTTGCATGATTCCGACGAGGTCCGAGACCAAGCGTCGCCGCTCGTCGTCGAGGTCATTCGCTAGAGCACCCGTTTGACCCCTGGATAGCTCCACTAGCTCCGCACACACCCCAGCTTCATTTCCATGCTCTCGGTTTCCAAATCCATGCACAAATTGAAGAACCCGACGAGTCCAGTGCCCGACTTCCGCCGCCGCTCGTCGCCGATGACGCTCCGGTGATCCCCGTGGCCCCCTGATGCCACCACTCGATGCGGACGACCTCAAGGAGCAGGTCCATGCCCTCCAGGCCCCTCCCCGCGCCCTAGAACCAACTCCGGCGATTCTCCGGCAGGATTCCGGCGACTTCACGGCGAGCCACCATTAGCCCCCCCCTAATGACCCTGTTAAGCCTAACCCAGTGGCTGACGGGTGGGGCCAGCCACTAATTAACCCCTCGGGTTAATTTTAATCAGGGGATTAACCCCACTGTGGATGACAGGTGGGACCCCTTGTCAGTTTGACTCGGGTCAAACCCCCCTGACGCCAGCATAACGCAATAATGACGCAGTAAAGGATTTTTCCAGAAAAGAAAAAGGATTAAAAGAATTCCAGAAATTCCAGAAAATACCCCAAACTTTGGAAATTCATAGAAAATTCATATTAACTCCAAATTGGACAAATAATATATGAAAAATGATCAGGAGAAAATTATCTTTCCAAATATGCAACTTTCAACTCTGTTTGAGTTGAATTTGAAATGTGATCAGTAGCATTTTCTATTTGAATTAAATGGAATTAAATCAAATTCAATTCAAATATTTTTGTAACTTGAACCATGGGAACATGCTACTTTTCACCTACACATCAGAGGCATATCATACACATTTGAAGTTAATTCAAATTGATCAAACTATATCACATATAACTTGGTTAATGTTGAATTCAAATGTGGAATTTGAATTTGCATTTTAAAAATGCAATATATTCCACTTAAATGGAATTGCCTCACACATCAAACTTGTACTTCAAGTTTAAACATTCTATCATGTGATTGAGCATTGCATTCATGTTGATTGCTAATTCGTGCTTTGTTTGTCGAGTAGAGGTGGAACCGGAGCAAGAGGTCACCCCCTTCGCTGAAGATCCAGAGCCCGAACCTCGTCAGCAAGGCAAGCAAAACCCCATTGATCATGTCGATAAAATCCCACTTCCCTCTCATGTCTCGCTTATGCATTGTATAGGATGATCACCATGTTACGATTCTACCGCCTAGATGAACCCATTCCTTTGCATGACCTATCTTTTGTCACAGTAGTAGGCAAACCACAATCCTAGCAAATGTAGGAGTTGAATGATATCATGTGGCCCCTGCAAATGTTACCGCTTATTGCATGCTTAGTATGATACCATGTTGTTACTGTGATGTGAGTCGGGATGGTAGTGGTCATGTGTTGATGGTAGAAAAGTGTTGGTGAATCGAACCTAATACAAGGTGAACGATGAGAGGCTGTGTAGGAGTACACGGTGGGTTGTCTCGTTGAACACCGCCCTAAGTCTGAGTTCTTGTGTGGTGATCCAAGATGAAGAGTACAACCACACATTGGGCTCACTGACCCCTCTCGACTTATTAACTCATCCCTTTCGATGTCCAGATGTCGCAGTAGTTCGGAGTTCTGGTAGGCTTGTGGCCTGGATGCTAAGTGAGAGAACGGCTCATCCGAGACCGGCTTATGCACCACGCACACATCGCTTGGGTCCACTTCGGTAAACCGGCCGGGTTCACGATAGTGGTAGCCAACCCAAGTAGGCGGCTTTCTTGGACTAGATAGGCTATGAGGTAACAGTTGTGGTGAGCATCCTCGCTGGCACCCCTTGAATGGTGTCGAGATCAAAGGCGGTAAATGATGATCATGTGTGTGTAGCGGTACACCCTTGCAAGGTTAACAAAACTATTCGAATAGCCGCGTCCGCGGTTATGGACTACTTGGAAAGCTTAGCTTGATTATTAGATAACTTGAACCGGATACTTCTAAAACACACCAAGATAAGTGTGAGTGCTATGGCATGCTTTCTCGTGGGGAAGTCGAAGAAGGCACCATAGTGGTGTAATTGTTTGGTGAAAGTAGTGGACTCGTGTACGCTTCTTACCCCAAGTCTGGTACTAGTAGTTCAGGACTAGCCAAGTCAAAGCTGGCACTTCTGCATGTGAACCCCACCTCCCTTTACCTTGATACATGTGCATGAGTAGTATAGCTCCTATGTAAGTCTTGCTGAGTACGCCTTTGTACTCACGTTTGCTTAATCTATGTTTTAGATGACGCCACTGACCCAGAAGGTGGCTTCTTCATCGAGCTGGACGACTGAAGTTAAGCTAGTCTAGTCCCAGTCAGCAGACTGGTTCCCTCGTGGAGGGCTTTATGTTTGAATAAGGCTTCTTAAGCCAATTTGTTAAACTTGTCTGTACTCAGACATAATTTGCTTCCGCTATGTGATGTAATGTTGGATCACTTGTAGGTGATCTCTGTGTGTACTCTATAAGAGTTATAAATAAAATGTACACTTTGTAGAGAATTGCAATGGTACCTGCTGTTCATACAAGGCATGTGTGCTGCATGTATGTTTATAACATGCATGTCTTTGTATGGGTTTTCGAGACCTTAGTTGTGTTCTGGCTGGCGGTCTTTCATACACCAAGTGGCCCTTAGATGTGCGCAGCTTGAGGCATCGCGATGCGATTGTCCGAGACTCTGTCTCGTGCACACTTTGTGGTATGATCGAGCCCGCCCTAGACCCCGACTAAGTGATCGGGCTGGAGTAAGTCTATGTAAGAGTTTCGAGATAGTCGATAGTATGGTTGAGGCGACTTGTCTTTGAATATGGGAGTTCACCACCCATATCATTAGACTTGTGTGCGGACGATGAGGACCCATCACAGTTGATCATCCGGCCTGGATGGGATGCCCCTCACGTACGATGCTTTCCGAGAATGTTCAGTGCTTGGCCTTGTCTGCTTAGACAAGTGGGTGCGGTTCTCGGCTCTCCATATGACTATGTCTTAACTGTACTTGCATACGCTAACCCCGGGTCCCGACAGACTTGGTATCAGAAAAGCTTACCTCTCGCACTAGGCGAGGCCCAACTCCCCTGGACGGCCCAGCCCACCTGGACCCGCGCCTGTCGTCTTCCTCCCCACGCCCCGAAGCTGCTCGGTGGAATGCATGCAGCACTCCACCGACGCCGCCGACGAGCCCTGGCCACCTCCTGCTCCCTCCTCTATTCCCGTGGCCCCTGGAGACGCCCAGAAGGCCACCGCATCCATTCCACCTCTCCCTGGACCTCCTCCCCCTCTCCTCTTCGCGATTTCAGCGCCGCCCCGAAGCACGCCGGAGCACCACCGTGGAGACCCGTGGCCACCTTCCCCCTCAGCCGCTGCCACCTTGTCCAGGACGCGCGCCGTCGTCGTCTTCATCGCCGTGTGCAAGCAATCGAAGCCAGGAGCCCCGAGCACGTCGTCCTCTTCACCGAGCCGCCGCTGAACCCGCAAGAGCTCGTCGTCGATTCCGCCGCAGCCGCAGCTCCTCCGGCTTCCTCGAGTCCGTCTCTGCAACCAGGGTGAGCAGGCGCGCTTTTCCCCTCATCTTGCCGCTTGAATCCATGCCCGTTTGCATGATTCCGACGAGGTCCGAGACCAAGCGCCGCCGCTCGTCGTCGAGGTCATTCGCTAGAGCACCTGTTTGACCCCTGGATAGCTCCACTTGCTCCGCACACACCCCAGCTTCATTTCCATGCTCTCGGTTTCCAAATCCATGCACAAATTGAAGAACCCGACGAGTCCAGTGCCCGACTTCCGCCGCCGCTCGTCGCCGATGACGCTCCGGTGATCCCCGTGGCCCTCTGATGCCACCACTCGATGCGGATGACCTCAAGGAGCAGGTCCATGCCCTCCAGGCCCCTCCCCGCGCCCTAGAACCAACTCCGGCGAGTCTCCGGCAGGATTCCGGCGACTCACGGCGAGCCACCATTAGCCCCCCCCTAATGACCCTGTTAAGCCTAACCCAGTGGCTGACGGGTGGGGCCAGCCACTAATTAACCCCTCGGGTTAATTTTAATCAGGGGATTAACCCCACTGTGGATGACAGGTGGGACCCCTTGTCAGTTTGACTCGGGTCAAACCCCCCTGACGCCAGCATAACGCAATAATGACGCAGTAAAGGATTTTTCCAGAAAAGAAAAAGGATTAAAAGAATTCCAGAAATTCCAGAAAATACCCCAAACTTTGGAAATTCATAGAAAATTCATATTAACTCCAAATTGGACAAATAATATATGAAAAATGATCAGGAGAAAATTATCTTTCCAAATATGCAACTTTCAACTCTGTTTGAGTTGAATTTGAAATGTGATCAGTAGCATTTTCTATTTGAATTAAATGGAATTAAATCAAATTCAATTCAAATATTTTTGTAACTTGAACCATGGGAACATGCTACTTTTCACCTACACATCAGAGGCATATCATACACATTTGAAGTTAATTCAAATTGATCAAACTATATCACATATAACTTGGTTAATGTTGAATTCAAATGTGGAATTTGAATTTGCATTTTAAAAATGCAATATATTCCACTTAAATGGAATTGCCTCACACATCAAACTTGTACTTCAAGTTTAAACATTCTATCATGTGCTTGAGCATTGCATTCATGTTGATTGCTACTTCGTGCTTTGTTTGTCGAGTAGAGGTGGAACCGGAGCAAGAGGTCACCCCCTTCGCTGAAGATCCAGAGCCCGAACCTCGTCAGCAAGGCAAGCAAAACCCCATTGATCATGTCGATAAAATCCCACTTCCCTCTCATGTCTCGCTTATGCATTGTATAGGATGATCACCATGTTACGATTCTACCGCCTAGATGAACCCATTCCTTTGCATGACCTATCTTTTGTCACAGTAGTAGGCAAACCACAATCCTAGCAAATGTAGGAGTTGAATGATATCATGTGGCCCCTGCAAATGTTACCGCTTATTGCATGCTTAGTATGATACCATGTTGTTACTGTGATGTGAGTCGGGATGGTAGTGGTCATGTGTTGATGGTAGAAAAGTGTTGGTGAATCGAACCTAATACAAGGTGAACGATGAGAGGCTGTGTAGGAGTACACGGTGGGTTGTCTCGTTGAACACCGCCCTAAGTCCGAGTTCTTGTGTGGTGATCCAAGATGAAGAGTACAACCACACATTGGGCTCACTGACCCCTCTCGACTTATTAACTCATCCCTTTCGATGTCCAGATGTCGCAGTAGTTCGGAGTTCTGGTAGGCTTGTGGCCTGGATGCTAAGTGAGAGAACGGCTCATCCGAGACCGGCTTATGCACCACGCACACATCGCTTGGGTCCACTTCGGTAAACCGGCCGGGTTCACGATAGTGGTAGCCAACCCAAGTAGGCGGCTTTCTTGGACTAGATAGGCTATGAGGTAACAGTTGTGGTGAGCATCCTCGCTGGCACCCCTTGAATGGTGTCGAGATCAAAGGCGGTAAATGATGATCATGTGTGTGTAGCGGTACACCCTTGCAAGGTTAACAAACCTATTCGAATAGCCGCGTCCGCGGTTATGGACTACTTGGAAAGCTTAGCTTGATTATTAGATAACTTGAACCGGATACTTCTAAAACACACCAAGATAAGTGTGAGTGCTATGGCATGCTTTCTCGTGGGGAAGTCGAAGAAGGCACCATAGTGGTGTAATTGGTTGGTGAAAGTAGTGGACTCGTGTACGCTTCTTACCCCAAGTCTGGTACTAGTAGTTCAGGACTAGCCAAGTCAAAGCTGGCACTTCTGCAAGTGAACCCCACCTCCCTTTACCTTGATACATGTGCATGAGTAGTATAGCTCCTATGTAAGTCTTGCTGAGTACGCCTTTGTACTCACGTTTGCTTAATCTATGTTTTAGATGACGCCACTGACCCAGAAGGTGGCTTCTTCATCGAGCTGGACGACTGAAGTTAAGCTAGTCTAGTCCCAGTCAGCAGACTGGTTCCCTCGTGGAGGGCTTTATGTTTGAATAAGGCTTCTTAAGCCAATTTGTTAAACTTGTTTGTACTCAGACATAATTTGCTTCCGCTATGTGATGTAATGTTGGATCACTTGTAGGTGATCTCTGTGTGTACTCTATAAGAGTTATAAATAAAATGTACACTTTGTAGAGAATTGCAATGGTACCTGCTGTTCATACAAGGCATGTGTGCTGCATGTATGTTTATAACATGCATGTCTTTGTATGGGTTTTCGAGACCTTAGTTGTGTTCTGGCTGGCGGTCTTTCATACACCAAGTGGCCCTTAGATGTGCGCAGCTTGAGGCATCGCGATGCGATTGTCCGAGACTCTGTCTCGTGCACACTTTGTGGTATGATCGAGCCCGCCCTAGACCCCGACTAAGTGATCGGGCTGGAGTAAGTCTATGTAAGAGTTTCGAGATAGTCGATAGTATGGTTGAGGCGACTTGTCTTTGAATATGGGAGTTCACCACCCATATCATTAGACTTGTGTGCGGATTATGAGGACCCATCACAGTTGATCATCCGGCCTGGATGGGATGCCCCTCACGTACGATGCTTTCCGAGAATGTTCAGTGCTTGGCCTTGTCTGCTTAGACAAGTGGGTGCGGTTCTCGGCTCTCCATATGACTATGTCTTAACTGTACTTGCATACGCTAACCCCGGGTCCCGACAGACTTGGTATCAGAGCAGGACTGACTGTAGGACTAGTAGCCTTGGCCGAAGTTAAGTCTAGCATTCTATAGTTATATAGTTACTCTGGGTATATATGGGAACAACATAAGGCTTCATTTTTCTCCTTACCCCTTCGTTCTGAGTTCTGAGTCACCCTCATCTTGTTCTACGGGAAGATAGGACTAGGCTCTCCTCTGTCTGATTAGCATATCTCGTTGATTGCTTCCCTATAGCCGTAGGAATGTTGTATCAGAGCAGGACTGACTGTAGGACTAGTAGCCTTGGCCGAAGTTAAGTCTAGCATTCTATAGTTATATAGTTACTCTGGGTATATATGGGAACAACATAAGGCTTCATTTTTCTCCTTACCCCTTCGTTCTGAGTTCTGAGTCACCCTCATCTTGTTCTACGGGAAGATAGGACTAGGCTCTCCTCTGTCTGATTAGCATATCTCGTTGATTGCTTCCCTATAGCCGTAGGAATGTTGTGTCAGGTTTTCCTAGCATTGTTATAATGCTGATTTCTTACATCGTATTATGTAAGTGCTGTTTTTCATGATTGAAAGAAATTGTCATTTCTTACAATTACAGCCGTCATGCTGTCCGAGTCATTCCAGGTTTATCTCATAATCTGATGCATTTGCAAACTCATTTCTGTTTCAGATGGCAGATCTTCCCCCTCGGCAGATTGTTCGTTTGACCAGGTGCCTCGGTGTGCGTGGCCATCCCGCCACGTTGATCGAGATGATGTCCTACGTGGGATATCGATGGTATACCATTTGTAACGCCCCGGTCACACCCACCGGTTCCCGGCGTACGCCTGGCGGGATCTAGACTGTCCCCACAGACCAACACTAGTCTTTCCTGCGCACTTTGTCCTCACTCGTGCGCACCCGGGAAGAAGTTCCCGGTCGGTCACCCATCCTCAAATCGCTCCAAGTCAAGCACGCTTAACTTTGGAGTTCTTTGGATCTGGGCTCCCGGAAAAGAAGGTGCACCTTGTTGATATGAGTAGTCTATCATTCCTATTAAGGCAGGATGTCACATACATACCAAGTCTGTCGGGACCCGGGGTTAGCGTATGCAAGTACAGTTAAGACATAGTCATATGGAGAGCCGAGAACCGCACCCACTTGTCTAAGCAGACAAGGCCAAGCACTGAACATTCTCGGAAAGCATCGTACGTGAGGGGCATCCCATCCAGGCCGGATGATCAACTGTGATGGGTCCTCATCGTCCGCACACAAGTCTAATGATATGGGTGGTGAACTCCCATATTCAAAGACAAGTCGCCTCAACCATACTATCGACTATCTCGAAACTCTTACATAGACTTACTCCAGCCCGATCACTTAGTCGGGGTCTAGGGCGGGCTCGATCATACCACAAAGTGTGCACGAGACAGAGTCTCGGACAATCGCATCGCGATGCCTCAAGCTGCGCACATCTAAGGGCCACTTGGTGTATGAAAGACCGCCAGCCAGAACACAACTAAGGTCTCGAAAACCCATACAAAGACATGCATGTTATAAACATACATGCAGCACACATGCCTTGTATGAACAACAGGTACCATTGCAATTCTCTACAAAGTGTACATTTTATTTATAACTCTTATAGAGTACACACAGAGATCACTTACAAGTGATCCAACATTACATCACATAGCGGAAGCAAATTATGTCTGAGTACAGACAAGTTTAACAAATTGGCTTAAGAAGCCTTATTCAAACATAAAGCCCTCCACGAGGGAACCAGTCTGCTGACTGGGACTAGACTAGCTTAACTTCAGTCGTCCAGCTCGATGAAGAAGCCACCTTCTGGGTCAGTGGCGTCATCTAAAACATAGATTAAGCAAACGTGAGTACAAAGGCGTACTCAGCAAGACTTACATAGGAGCTATACTACTCATGCACATGTATCAAGGTAAAGGGAGGTGGGGTTCACTTGCAGAAGTGCCAGCTTTGACTTGGCTAGTCCTGAACTACTAGTACCAGACTTGGGGTAAGAAGCGTACACGAGTCCACTACTTTCACCAACCAATTACACCACTATGGTGCCTTCTTCGACTTCCCCACGAGAAAGCATGCCATAGCACTCACACTTATCTTGGTGTGTTTTAGAACTATCCGGTTCAAGTTATCTAATAATCAAGCTAAGCTTTCCAAGTAGTCCATAACCGCGGACGCGGCTATTCGAATAGTTTTGTTAACCTTGCAAGGGTGTACCGCTACACACACATGATCATCATTTACCGCCTTTGATCTCGACACCATTCAAGGGGTGCCAGCGAGGATGCTCACCACAACTGTTACCTCATAGCCTATCTAGTCCAAGAAAGCCGCCTACTTGGGTTGGCTACCACTATCGTAAACCCGGCCGGTTTACCGAAGTGGACCCAAGCGATGTGTGCGTGGTGCATAAGCCGGTCTCGGATGAGCCGTTCTCTCACTTAGCATCCAGGCCACAAGCCTACCAGAACTCCGAACTACTGCGACATCTGGACATCGAAAGGGATGAGTTAATAAGTCGAGAGGGGTCAGTGAGCCCAATGTGTGGTTGTACTCTTCATCTTGGATCACCACACAAGAACTCGAACTTAGGGCGGTGTTCAACGAGACAACCCACCGTGTACTCCTACACAGCCTCTCATCGTTCACCTTGTATTAGGTTCGATTCACCAACACTTTTCTACCATCAACACATGACCACTACCATCCCGACTCACATCACAGTAACAACATGGTATCATACTAAGCATGCAATAAGCGGTAACATTTGCAGGGGCCACATGATATCATTCAACTCCTACATTTGCTAGGATTGTGGTTTGCCTACTACTGTGACAAAAGATAGGTCATGCAAAGGAATGGGTTCATCTAGGCGGTAGAATCGTAACATGCTGATCATCCTATACAATGCATAAGCGAGACATGAGAGGGAAGTGGGATTTTATCGACATGATCAATGGGGTTTTGCTTGCCTTGCTGACGAGGTTCGGGCTCTGGATCTTCAGCGAAGGGGGTGACCTCTTGCTCCGGTTCCACCTCTACTCGACAAACAAAGCACGAAGTAGCAATCAACATGAATGCAATGCTCAAGCACATGATAGAATGTTTAAACTTGATGTACAAGTTTGATGTGCGAGGAAATTCCATTTAAGTGGAATATATTGCATTTTTAAAATGCAAATTCAAATTCCACATTTGAATTCAACATTAACCAAGTTATATGTGATATAGTTTGATCAATTTGAACTAACTTCAAATGTGTATGATATGCCTCTGATGTGTAGGTGAAAAGTAGCATGTTCCCATGGTTCAAGTTACAAAAATATTTGAATTGAATTTGATTTAATTCCATTTAATTCAAATAGCAAATGCTACTGATCACATTTCAAATTCAACTCAAACAGAGTTGAAAGTTGCATATTTGGAAAGATAATTTTCTCCTGATCATTTTTCATATATTATTTGTCCAATTTGGAGTTAATATGAATTTTCTATGAATTTCCAAAGTTTGGGGTATTTTCTGGAATTCTTTTAATCCTTTTTCTTTTCTGGAAAAATCCTTTACTGCGTCATTATTGCGTTATGCTGGCGTCAGGGGGGTTTGACCCGTGTCAAACTGACAAGGGGTCCCACCTGTCATCCACAGTGGGGTTAATCCCCTGATTAAAATTAACCCGAGGGGTTAATTAGTGGCTGGCCCCACCCGTCAGCCACTGGGTTAGGCTTAACAGGGTCATTAGGGGGGGCTAATGGTGGCTCGCCGTGAAGTCGCTGGAATCCTGCCGGAGACTCGCCGGAGTTGGTTCTAGGGCGCGGGAAGGGGCCTGGAGGACATGGACCTGCTCCTTGAGGTCGTCCGCATTGAGTGGTGGCATCAGGGGGCCACGGGGATCACCGGAGCGTCATCGGCGACGAGCGGCGGCGGAAGTCGGGCACTAGACTCGTCGGGTTCTTCAATTTGTGCATGGATTTGGAAACCGAGAGCATGGAAATGAAGCTGGGGTGTGTGCGGAGCTAGTGGAGCTATCCAAGGGTCAAACGGGTGCTCTGGCGAATGACCTCGACGACGAGTGGCGGCGCTTGGTCTCGGACCTCGTCGGAATCATGCAAACGGGCACGGATTCAAGCGGCAAGATGAGGGGAAAAGCGCGCCTGCTCACCCTGGTTGCAGAGACGGACTCGAGGAAGCCGGAGGAGCTGCGGCTGCGGCGGAGTCGACGACGATCTCTTGCGGGTTCAGCGGCGGCTCGGTGAAGAGGACGACGTCCTCCGGGCTCCTGGCTTCGATTGCTTGCACACGGCGATGAAGACGATGACGGCGCGCGTCCTGGACAAGGTGGCAGCGGCTGAGGGGGAAGGTGGCCACGGGTCTCCACGGTGGTGCTCCGGCGTGCTTCGGGGCGGCGCTGAAATCGCGAAGAGGAGAGGGGGAGGAGGTCCAGGGAGAGGTGGAATGGATGCGGTGGCCTTCTGGGCCTCTCCAGGGCCACGGGAATAGAGGAGGGAGCAGGAGGTGGCCAGGGCTCGTCGGCGGCGTCGGTGGAGTGCTGCATGCATTCCACCGAGCAGCTTCGGGGCGTGGGGAGGAAGACGACAGGCGCGGGTCCAGGTGGGCTGGGCCGTCCAGGGGAGTTGGGCCTCGCCTAGTGCGAGAGGTAAGCTTTTCTGATTTCTGTTTAATCTTTCCTTTCTGTTTTTCTGTAATTTGTTCTGTTTAGCTAAAATAAATAGCTAAACATTTTATGAAATGCTGAAAACTTTTACATGGCCTCATAATAATATAGACTAGCCACTCATAAACTTTAAACATTTTTAAAATTCAAAAGATTTGAATTTTAAATCAAATAGGGTTATTTCTTTATTTCCAAGGTACTGTTTGAATATTTGAAAAATCTATGAGCATGGGGTGGGTCCCACATCACTTGATATGTGATCACACTCATTTATAAGACTTTTCAAAACTCTAACATGAATTTTTGGAAAAGATTTTTATCTGGACTTTTGAATTAAATCATCTGGGGGGGTGTTCCTTCTCCCATTTGGATTTTGAAATTGATTTTCAAGGTTTCTTTTTGAAACTTTTGCATGATGCAAAGGTACTAGCTAACCCTAGCACATACCTAACAGAGGGATCTGACAACTCGCCCCCACTCAAAAGAATCTCGTCCCGAGATTCAGAAGTCTGCGGGAGGAAGGAGGGGTACTCGGCAATGAGACGGTCTTCTCTTTCCCACGTGGCTTCTCTTTCAGAGTGGTGTGACCATTGCACTTTCAGAAACCTAATCTTCTGACGACGAATGACACGCTCTGCGGAATCAAGAATACGAACGGGGTATTCTCGATAAGAAAGGTCATCTTGGAGATCAAGCGTTTCATGGTCGACTTCGCGGATGGGGTCCTTGAAGCAACGCCTGAGTTGGGACACATGGAATACATCATGTACTCGGGAGAGGTGCGGAGGTAGTTCAAGTTGGTAGGCAACTTCTCCACGTTTAGCAATAACGCGGAAAGGTCCGATGTAACGTGGGGCCAACTTGCCTTTGATACCGAAACGTTGGGTTCCCTTCAGAGGAGTAACCCGAAGGTAAGCCTTCTCATCCAGATTGTAGCTCTCTTGCCTATGATGACGATCATAGTAGCTTTTCTGACGAGACTGGGCTGATTTCAATTGATCACGAACAATGCGAACTTGCTCTTCTGCCCCCTTGATCATATCCGATCCAAAGAATTGTCTTTCACCGGTTTCAGACCAGTTTAGTGGTGTTCGACATCGTCGTCCATACAGGAGTTCAAAAGGAGCCATGTTCAGACTAGATTGAAAACTATTGTTATAAGCAAATTCGGCATATGGAAGAGAATTCTCCCAATTCTTTCCGAATGAGATAACACAAGCTCTGAGCATGTCTTCAAGAATTTGGTTAACCCTTTCGACTTGACCGCTAGACTGAGGATGGAAAGCTGTACTAAAGGAGAGATGAGTTCCCATAGCACGTTGGAAGCTTCCCCAAAATCTAGAGGTGAAAAGGCTACCGCGATCAGAATTGATTTCCAACGGAACACCGTGAAGTGATACAATTCTGGAGATGTACAAGTCCGCTAACTGACTAGCAGTTATAGACTCGCGAACCGGAAGGAAGTGAGCAACTTTGGAAAGCCTATCTATGACAACGAAGATGGCATTGTTTCCTTTTTGGGTTCTTGGAAAGCCGGTGATGAAGTCCATACCGACTTTGTCCCATTTCCACTCGGGAATGGACAAAGGTTGAAGTGTACCAGCAGGTCTTTGATGTTCTGCCTTAATGCGACGACAAACATCACATTCGGCAACAAATTGAGCAATGTCTCTCTTCATCCTAGTCCACCAAAATCTCTGGCGTAGATCTCGGTACATTTTTGTGCTACCGGGATGAATTGAGAGGGGTGTGTCATGGGCTTCCTTGAGGATAAGTTGCCTTAGTTCCCTATTCTTAGGTACTACCAAACGATTTTCAAAGAATACCGTTCCCTTGCTATCTGTGGAGAAACATTTAGCAACTCCGCTAGCAATGTTCTCCTTGATCCGGCGAACACCTCGTGCACGCCTTTGGGCAACTATGATTTGATCCTCAAGAGTTGGTTTCGCCACCAAGGTTGAAAGATAGCCATGAGGAACAATTTCAAGGTTGAGCTTGCGAAAGTCCTCATGAAGAAGTGGTTGATACTGCTGTAACATGAGGTTGTTACAGTACGACTTACGACTTAGTGCATCAGCCATGACATTGGCTTTGCCTGTGGTGTAAGAAATTTCTACGTCGTAATCTTTTATCAACTCAATCCAGCGTCTTTGCCTGAGATTAAGATCTGGCTGGGTGAAAATATATTTGAGGCTTTGGTGGTCGGAATAAATCTCACAACGATTACCAAGGAGGTAATGTCGCCAAGTTGTTAGAGCATGAACTACGGCAGCGAGTTCAAGGTCATGGGTAGGATAGTTCTCTTCATGTGGCCGCAACTGGCGTGAAGCATAAGCTACCACATGTCGATCTTGCAGAAGTATGCATCCTAACCCTTGCCGTGATGCATCACAATAGATCTCGAAATCTCTTTTGGTGTCTGGAGGTGCAAGCACGGGTGCAGAAGTTAATCTTCTTTTTAGCTCTTGAAAGCTTTCCTCGCACTTGGGAGTCCATAAGAATTTCTTATCTTTCTTGAGGAGTTCAGTTAGAGGCTTTGCAACTTTAGAAAAGTTCTCGATGAAGCGACGACAATAGCTGGCTAGGCCAAGAAAACTCCTAACTTGCTTAACCGATTCAGGTGGAGTCCAGTCAAGGACGGCCTGAACTCTCTCGGGATTCACAGGAATGCCTTTTGCAGAAATCACGTGGCCTAAGTAGGTCACTTCTGGTAGCCAGAATTCACACTTGGAGAATTTAGCGTACAGGCGATGCTCTCTAAGCTTCATCAATACCAGCCTTAAGTGTTCGGCATGATCTCCTTCGTTCTTCGAGTAGATGAGAATATCATCAAGATAAACTACAACAAATGTATCTAGGTACTCCATGAAGATCGAATTCATCAAGCGTGAGAATGTGGCGGGGGCATTGGTTAAACCAAAGAACATGACGGTGTACTCGTAAAGACCATAACGAGTAGTAAAAGCCGTTTTGGGAATGTCCTCGTTTTGGATTCTGATCTGATGATAACCTAATCTCAAATCCATCTTAGAGAAGACAGCGGATCCTGCAAGTTGATCATAAAGATCATTGATCCTAGGCAGTGGGTATTTGTTCTTTATCGTCGCTAAGTTTAGCGGGCGATAGTCTACGCACATCCTTTCTGTTCCATCTTTCTTCTTTACGAACAGAACGGGGCAACCCCATGGCGATGAGCTAGGGCGGATGAAGCCTTTTGCCAACGAAGCATCAAGTTGGGTTTTTAGCTCAGCTAACTCATGTGGGGCCATTTTATATGGGCGTTTGGAAATTGGTGCGGTTCCTGGAACAAGATCCACTATAAACTCTACACATCTGTCGGGTGGCATGCCCGACAGCTCGTCAGGAAAGACATCTGGGAAGTCACGAACCACCGGAATATCTTCAAGTTTGGGAAGGGGAAGTACATTCAAGGAATGCACTTGGGTTCTTGTTCTAGGTGAGGTATAGCTGATGGTTTTGCCTGAAGGGTGGGTGAGTTTCACGGATTTGCCAAGTCTGTCGGGACCCGGGGTTAGCGTATGCAAGTACAGTTAAGACATAGTCATATGGAGAGCCGAGAACCGCACCCA
Source organism: Bromus sterilis (assembly GCA_950022295.1). NCBI lineage: Eukaryota > Viridiplantae > Streptophyta > Magnoliopsida > Poales > Poaceae > Bromus > Bromus sterilis. The sequence goes on along the minus strand of OX465599.1, from coordinate 289,172,599 downwards.
CTTGTCTAAGCAGACAAGGCCAAGCACTGAACATTCTCGGAAAGCATCGTACGTGAGGGGCATCCCATCCAGGCCGGATGATCAACTGTGATGGGTCCTCATCGTCCGCACACAAGTCTAATGATATGGGTGGTGAACTCCCATATTCAAAGACAAGTCGCCTCAACCATACTATCGACTATCTCGAAACTCTTACATAGACTTACTCCAGCCCGATCACTTAGTCGGGGTCTAGGGCGGGCTCGATCATACCACAAAGTGTGCACGAGAAAGAGTCTCGGACAATCGCATCGCGATGCCTCAAGCTGCGCACATCTAAGGGCCACTTGGTGTATGAAAGACCGCCAGCCAGAACACAACTAAGGTCTCGAAAACCCATACAAAGACATGCATGTTATAAACATACATGCAGCACACATGCCTTGTATGAACAGCAGGTACCATTGCAATTCTCTACAAAGTGTACATTTTATTTATAACTCTTATAGAGTACACACAGAGATCACCTACAAGTGATCCAACATTACATCACATAGCGGAAGCAAATTATGTCTGAGTACAGACAAGTTTAACAAATTGGCTTAAGAAGCCTTATTCAAACATAAAGCCCTCCACGAGGGAACCAGTCTGTTGACTGGGACTAGACTAGCTTAACTTCAGTCGTCCAGCTCGATGAAGAAGCCACCTTCTGGGTCAGTGGCGTCATCTAATACATAGATTAAGCAAACGTGAGTACAAAGGCGTACTCAGCAAGACTTACATAGGAGCTATACTACTCATGCACATGTATCAAGGTAAAGGGAGGTGGGGTTCACTTGCAGAAGTGCCAGCTTTGACTTGGCTAGTCCTGAACTACTAGTACCAGACTTGGGGTAAGAAGCGTACACGAGTCCACTACTTTCACCAACCAATTACACCACTATGGTGCCTTCTTCGACTTCCCCACGAGAAAGCATGCCATAGCACTCACACTTATCTTGGTGTGTTTTAGAAGTATCCGGTTCAAGTTATCTAATAATCAAGCTAAGCTTTCCAAGTAGTCCATAACCGCGGACGCGGCTATTCGAATAGTTTTGTTAACCTTGCAAGGGTGTACCGCTACACACACATGATCATCATTTACCGCCTTTGATCTCGACACGATTCAAGGGGTGCCAGCGAGGATGCTCACCACAACTGTTACCTCATAGCCTATCTAGTCCAAGAAAGCCGCCTACTTGGGTTGGCTACCACTATCGTGAACCCGGCCGGTTTACCGAAGTGGACCCAAGCGATGTGTGCGTGGTGCATAAGCCGGTCTCGGATGAGCCGTTCTCTCACTTAGCATCCAGGCCACAAGCCTACCAGAACTCCGAACTACTGCGACATCTGGACATCGAAAGGGATGAGTTAATAAGTCGAGAGGGGTCAGTGAGCCCAATGTGTGGTTGTACTCTTCATCTTGGATCACCACACAAGAACTCGGACTTAGGGCGGTGTTCAACGAGACAACCCACCGTGTACTCCTACACAGCCTCTCATCGTTCACCTTGTATTAGGTTCAATTCACCAACACTTTTCTACCATCAACACAAGACCACTACCATCCCGACTCACATCACAGTAACAACATGGTATCATACTAAGCATGCAATAAGCGGTAACATTTGCAGGGGCCACATGATATCATTCAACTCCTACATTTGCTAGGATTGTGGTTTGCCTACTACTGTGACAAAAGATAGGTCATGCAAAGGAATGGGTTCATCTAGGCGGTAGAATCGTAACATGGTGATCATCCTATACAATGCATAAGCGAGACATGAGAGGGAAGTGGGATTTTATCGACATGATCAATGGGGTTTTGCTTGCCTTGCTGACGAGGTTCGGGCTCTGGATCTTCAGCGAAGGGGGTGACCTCTTGCTCCGGTTCCACCTCTACTCGACAAACAAAGCACGAAGTAGCAATCAACATGAATGCAATGCTCAAGCACATGATAGAATGTTTAAACTTGAAGTACAAGTTTGATGTGTGAGGCAATTCCATTTAAGTGGAATATATTGCATTTTTAAAATGCAAATTCAAATTCCACATTTGAATTCAACATTAACCAAGTTATATGTGATATAGTTTGATCAATTTGAATTAACTTCAAATGTGTATGATATGCCTCTGATGTGTAGGTGAAAAGTAGCATGTTCCCATGGTTCAAGTTACAAAAATATTTGAATTGAATTTGATTTAATTCCATTTAATTCAAATAGCAAATGCTACTGATCACATTTCAAATTCAACTCAAACAGAGTTGAAAGTTGCATATTTGGAAAGATAATTTTCTCCTGATCATTTTTCATATATTATTTGTCCAATTTGGAGTTAATATGAATTTTCTATGAATTTCCAAAGTTTGGGGTATTTTCTGGAATTTCTGGAATTCTTTTAATCCTTTTTCTTTTCTGGAAAAATCCTTTACTGCGTCATTATTGCGTTATGCTGGCGTCAGGGGGGTTTGACCCGAGTCAAACTGACAAGGGGTCCCACCTTTCATCCACACTGGGGTTAATCCCCTGATTAAAATTAACCCGAGGGGTTAATTAGTGGCTGGCCCCACCCGTCAGCCACTGGGTTAGGCTTAACAGGGTCATTAGGGGGGGGGGCTAATGGTGGCTCGCCGTGAAGTCGCCGGAATCCTGCCGGAGACTCGCCGGAGTTGGTTCTAGGGCGCGGGGAGGGGCCTGGAGGGCATGGACCTGCTCCTTGAGGTCGTCCGCATCGAGTGGTGGCATCAGGGGGCCACGGGGATCACCGGAGCGTCATCGGCGACGAGCGGCGGCGGAAGTCGGGCACTGGACTCGTCGGGTTCTTCAATTTGTGCATGGATTTGGAAACCGAGAGCATGGAAATGAAGCTGGGGTGTGTGCGCAGCTAGTGGAGCTATCCAGGGGTCAAACGGGTGCTCTGGCGAATGACCTGGACGACGAGCGGCGGCGCTTGGTCTAGGACCTCGTCGGAATCATGCAAACGGGCACGGATTCAAGCGGCAAGATGAGGGGAAAAGCGCGCCTGCTCACCCTGGTTGCAGAGACGGACTCGAGGAAGCCGGAGGAGCTGCGGCTGCGGCGGAATCGACGACGAGCTCTTGCGGGTTCAGCGGCGGCTCGGTGAAGAGGACGACGTGCTCGGGGCTCCTGGCTTCGATTGCTTGCACACGGCGATGAAGACGACGACGGCGCGCGTCCTGGACAAGGTGGCAGCGGCTGAGGGGGAAGGTGGCCACGGGTCTCCACGGTGGTGCTCCGGCGTGCTTCGGGGCGGCGCTGAAATCGCGAAGAGGAGAGGGGGAGGAGGTCCAGGGAGAGGTGGAATGGATGCGGTGGCCTTCTGGGCGTCTCCAGGGGCCACGGGAATAGAGGAGGGAGCAGGAGGTGGCCAGGGCTCGTCGGCGGCGTCGGTGGAGTGCTGCATGCATTCCACCGAGCAGCTTCGGGGCGTGGGGAGGAAGACGACAGGCGCGGGTCCAGGTGGGCTGGGCCGTCCAGGGGAGTTGGGCCTCGCCTAGTGCGAGAGGTAAGCTTTTCTGATTTCTGTTTAATCTTTCCTTTCTGTTTTTCTGTAATTTGTTCTGTTTAGCTAAAATAAATAGCTAAACATTTTATTAAATGCTGAAAACTTTTACATGGCCTCATAATAATATAGACTAGCCACTCATAAACTTTCAATATTTTTAAAATTCAAAAGATTTGAATTTTAAATCAAATAGGGTTATTTCTTTATTTGCAAGGTACTGTTTGAATATTTGAAAAATCTATGAGCATGGGGTGGGTCCCACATCACTTGATATGTGATCACACTCATTTATAAGACTTTTCAAAACTCTAACATGAATTTTTGGAAAAGATTTTTATCTGGCCTTTTGAATTAAATCATCTGGGGGGTGTTCCTTCTCCCATTTGGATTTTGAAATTGATTTTCAAGGTTTCTTTTTGAAACTTTTGCATGATGCAAAGGTACTAGCTAACCCTAGCACATACCTAACAGAGGGATCTGACAACTCGCCCCCACTCAAAAGAATCTCGTCCCGAGATTCAGAAGTCTGCGGGAGGAAGGAGGGGTACTCGGCAATGAGACGGTCTTCTCTTTCCCACGTGGCTTCTCTTTCAGAGTGGTGTGACCATTGCACTTTCAGAAACCTAATCTTCTGACGACGAGTGACACGCTCTGCGGAATCAAGAATACGAACGGGGTATTCTCGATAAGAAAGGTCATCTTGGAGATCAAGCGTTTCATGGTCGACTTCGCGGATGGGGTCCTTGAAGCAACGCCTGAGTTGGGACACATGGAATACATCATGTACTCGGGAGAGGTGCGGAGGTAGTTCATGTTGGTAGGCAACTTCTCCACGTTTAGCAATAACGCGGAAAGGTCCGATGTAACGTGGGGCCAACTTGCCTTTGATACCGAAACGTTGGGTTCCCTTCAGAGGAGTAACCCGAAGGTAAGCCTTCTCATCCAGATTGTAGCTCTCTTGCCTATGATGACGATCATAGTAGCTTTTCTGACGAGACTGGGCTGATTTCAATTGATCATGAACAATGCGAACTTGCTCTTCTGCTTCCTTGATCATATCCGGTCCAAAGAATTGTCTTTCACCGGTTTCAGACCAGTTTAGTGGTGTTCGACATCGTCGTCCATACAGGAGTTCAAAAGGAGCCATGTTCAGACTAGATTGAAAACTATTGTTATAAGCAAATTCGGCATATGGAAGAGAATTCTCCCAATTCTTTCCGAATGAGATAACACAAGCTCTGAGCATGTCTTCAAGAATTTGGTTAACCCTTTCGACTTGACCGCTAGACTGAGGATGGAAAGCTGTACTAAAGGAGAGATGAGTTCCCATAGCACGTTGGAAGCTTCCCCAAAATCTAGAGGTGAAAAGGCTACCGCGATCAGAATTGATTTCCAACGGAACACCGTGAAGTGATACAATTCTGGAGATGTACAAGTCCGCTAACTGACTAGCAGTTATAGACTCGCGAACCGGAAGGAAGTGAGCAACTTTGGAAAGCCTATCTATGACAACGAAGATGGCATTGTTTCCTTTTTGGGTTCTTGGAAAGCCGGTGATGAAGTCCATACCGACTTTGTCCCATTTCCACTCGGGAATGGACAAAGGTTGAAGTGTACCAGCAGGTCTTTGATGTTCTGCCTTAATGCGACGACAAACATCACATTCGGCAACAAATTGAGCAATGTCTCTCTTCATCCTAGTCCACCAAAATCTCTGGCGTAGATCTCGGTACATTTTTGTGCTACCGGGATGAATTGAGAGGGGTGTGTCATGGGCTTCCTTGAGGATAAGTTGCCTTAGTTCCCTATTCTTAGGTACTACCAAACGATTTTCAAAGAATACCGTTCCCTTGCTATCTGTGGAGAAACATTTAGCAACTCCGCTAGCAATGTTCTCCTTGATCCGGCGAACACCTCGTGCACGCCTTTGGGCAACTATGATTTGATCCTCAAGAGTTGGTTTCGCCACCAAGGTTGAAAGATAGCCATGAGGAACAATTTCAAGGTTGAGCTTGCGAAAGTCCTCATGAAGAAGTGGTTGATACTGCTGTAACATGAGGTTGTTACAGTACGACTCACGACTTAGTGCATCAGCCATGACATTGGCTTTGCCTGGGGTGTAAGAAATTGCTACGTCGTAATCTTTTATCAACTCAATCCAGCGTCTTTGCCTGAGATTAAGATCTGGCTGGGTGAAAATATATTTGAGGCTTTGGTGGTCGGAATAAATCTCACAACGATTACCAAGGAGGTAATGTCGCCAAGTTGTTAGAGCATGAACTACGGCAGCGAGTTCAAGGTCATGGGTAGGATAGTTCTCTTCATGTGGCCGCAACTGGCGTGAAGCATAAGCTACCACATGTCGATCTTGCAGAAGTATGCATCCTAACCCTTGCCGTGATGCATCACAATAGATCTCGAAATCTCTTTTGGTGTCTGGAGGTGCAAGCACGGGTGCAGAAGTTAATCTTCTTTTTAGCTCTTGAAAGCTTTCCTCACACTTGGGAGTCCATAAGAATTTCTTATCTTTCTTGAGGAGTTCAGTTAGTAGTCTGTCGGGACCCGGGGTTAGCGTATGCAAGTACAGTTAAGACATAGTCATATGGAGAGCCGAGAACCGCACCCACTTGTCTAAGCAGACAAGGCCAAGCACTGAACATTCTCGGAAAGCATCGTACGTGAGGGGCATCCCATCCAGGCCGGATGATCAACTGTGATGGGTCCTCATAATCCGCACACAAGTCTAATGATATGGGTGGTGAACTCCCATATTCAAAGACAAGTCGCCTCAACCATACTATCGACTATCTCGAAACTCTTACATAGACTTACTCCAGCCCGATCACTTAGTCGGGGTCTAGGGCGGGCTCGATCATACCACAAAGTGTGCACGAGACAGAGTCTCGGACAATCGCATCGCGATGCCTCAAGCTACGCACATCTAAGGGCCACTTGGTGTATGAAAGACCGCCAGCCAGAACACAACTAAGGTCTCGAAAACCCATACAAAGACATGCATGTTATAAACATACATGCAGCACACATGCCTTGTATGAACAGCAGGTACCATTGCAATTCTCTACAAAGTGTACATTTTATTTATAACTCTTATAGAGTACACAAAGAGATCACCTACAAGTGATCCAACATTACATCACATAGCGGAAGCAAATTATGTCTGAGTACAGACAAGTTTAACAAATTGGCTTAAGAAGCCTTATTCAAACATAAAGCCCTCCACGAGGGAACCAGTCTGCTGACTGGGACTAGACTAGCTTAACTTCAGTCGTCCAGCTCGATGAAGAAGCCACCTTCTGGGTCAGTGGCGTCATCTAAAACATAGATTAAGCAAACGTGAGTACAAAGGCATACTCAGCAAGACTTACATAGGAGCTATACTACTCATGCACATGTATCAAGGTAAAGGGAGGTGGGGTTCACTTGCAGAAGTGCCAGCTTTGACTTGGCTAGTCCTGAACTACTAGTACCAGACTTGGGGTAAGAAGCATACACGAGTCCACTACTTTCACCAACCAATTACACCACTATGGTGCCTTCTTCGACTTCCCCACGAGAAAGCATGCCATAGCACTCACACTTATCTTGGTGTGTTTTAGAAGTATCCGGTTCAAGTTATCTAATAATCAAGCTAAGCTTTCCAAGTAGTCCATAACCGCGGACGCGGCTATTCGAATAGTTTTGTTAACCTTGCAAGGGTGTACCGCTACACACACATGATCATCATTTACCGCCTTTGATCTCGACACCATTCAAGGGGTGCCAGCGAGGATGCTCACCACAACTGTTACCTCATAGCCTATCTAGTCCAAGAAAGCCGCCTACTTGGGTTGGCTACCACTATCGTGAACCCGGCCGGTTTACCGAAGTGGACCCAAGCGATGTGTGCGTGGTGCATAAGCCGGTCTCGGATGAGCCGTTCTCTCACTTAGCATCCAGGCCACAAGCCTACCAGAACTCCGAACTACTGCGACATCTGGACATCGAAAGGGATGAGTTAATAAGTCGAGAGGGGTCAGTGAGCCCAATGTGTGGTTGTACTCTTCATCTTGGATCACCACACAAGAACTCGGACTTAGGGCGGTGTTCAACGAGACAACCCACCGTGTACTCCTACACAGCCTCTCATCGTTCACCTTGTATTAGGTTCGATTCACCAACACTTTTCTACCATCAACACATGACCACTACCATCCCGACTCACATCACAGTAACAACATGGTATCATACTAAGCATGCAATAAGCGGTAACATTTGCAGGGGCCACATGATATCATTCAACTCCTACATTTGCTAGGATTGTGGTTTGCCTACTACTGTGACAAAAGATAGGTCATGCAAAGGAATGGGTTCATCTAGGCGGTAGAATCGTAACATGGTGATCATCCTATACAATGCATAAGCGAGACATGAGAGGGAAGTGGGATTTTATCGACATGATCAATGGGGTTTTGCTTGCCTTGCTGACGAGGTTCGGGCTCTGGATCTTCAGCGAAGGGGGTGACCTCTTGCTCCGGTTCCACCTCTACTCGACAAACAAAGCACGAAGTAGCAATCAACATGAATGCAATGCTCAAGCACATGATAGAATGTTTAAACTTGAAGTACAAGTTTGATGTGTGAGGCAATTCCATTTAAGTGGAATATATTGCATTTTTAAAATGCAAATTCAAATTCCACATTTGAATTCAACATTAACCAAGTTATATGTGATATAGTTTGATCAATTTGAATTAACTTCAAATGTGTATGATATGCCTCTGATGTGTAGGTGAAAAGTAGCATGTTCCCATGGTTCAAGTTACAAAAATATTTGAATTGAATTTGATTTAATTCCATTTAATTCAAATAGCAAATGCTACTGATCACATTTCAAATTCAACTCAAACAGAGTTGAAAGTTGCATATTTGGAAAGATAATTTTCTCCTGATCATTTTTCATATATTATTTGTCCAATTTGGAGTTAATATGAATTTTCTATGAATTTCCAAAGTTTGGGGTATTTTCTGGAATTTCTGGAATTCTTTTAATCCTTTTTCTTTTCTGGAAAAATCCTTTACTGCGTCATTATTGCGTTATGCTGGCGTCAGGGGGGTTTGACCCGAGTCAAACTGACAAGGGGTCCCACCTGTCATCCACAGTGGGGTTAATCCCCTGATTAAAATTAACCCGAGGGGTTAATTAGTGGCTGGCCCCACCCGTCAGCCACTGGGTTAGGCTTAACAGGGTCATTAGGGGGGGCTAATGGTGGCTCGCCGTGAAGTCGCCGGAATCCTGCCGGAGACTCGCCGGAGTTGGTTCTAGGGCGCGGGGAGGGGCCTGGAGGGCATGGACCTGCTCCTTGAGGTCGTCCGCATCGAGTGGTGGCATCAGGGGGCCACGGGGATCACCGGAGCGTCATCGGCGACGAGCGGCGGCGGAAGTCGGGCACTGGACTCGTCGGGTTCTTCAATTTGTGCATGGATTTGGAAACCGAGAGCATGGAAATGAAGCTGGGGTGTGTGCGGAGCTAGTGGAGCTATCCAGGGGTCAAACGGGTGCTCTGGCGAATGACCTCGACGACGAGCGGCGGCGCTTGGTCTCGGACCTCGTCGGAATCATGCAAACGGGCACGGATTCAAGCGACAAGATGAGGGGAAAAGCGCGCCTGCTCACCCTGGTTGCAGAGACGGACTCGAGGAAGCCGGAGGAGCTGCGGCTGCGGTGGAATCGACGACGAGCTCTTGCGGGTTCAGCGGCGGCTCGGTGAAGAGTACGACGTGCTCGGGGCTCCTGGCTTCGATTGCTTGCACACGGCGATGAAGACGAAGACGGCGCGCGTCCTGGACAAGGTGGCAGCGGCTGAGGGGGAAGGTGGCCACGGGTCTCCACGGTGGTGCTCCGGCGTGCTTCGGGGCGGCGCTGAAATCGCGAAGAGGAGAGGGGGAGGAGGACCAGGGAGAGGTGGAATGGATGTGGTGGACTTCTGGGCGTCTCCAGGGGCCACGGGAGTAGAGGAGGGAGCAGGAGGTGGCCAGGGCTCGTCGGCGGCGTCGGTGGAGTGCTGCATGCATTCCACCGAGCAGCTTCGGGGCGTGGGGAGGAAGACGACAGGCGCGGGTCCAGGTGGGCTGGGCCGTCCAGGGGAGTTGGGCCTCGCCTAGTGCGAGAGGTAAGCTTTTCTGATTTCTGTTTAATCTTTCCTTTCTGTTTTTCTGTAATTTGTTCTGTTTAGCTAAAATAAATAGCTAAACATTTTATTAAATGCTGAAAACTTTTACATGGCCTCATAATAATATAGACTAGCCACTCATAAACTTTCAACATTTTTAAAATTCAAAAGATTTGAATTTTAAATCAAATAGGGTTATTTCTTTATTTCCAAGGTACTGTTTGAATATTTGAAAAATCTATGAGCATGGGGTGGGTCCCACATCACTTGATATGTGATCACACTCATTTATAAGACTTTTCAAAACTCTAACATGAATTTTTGGAAAAGATTTTTATCTGGCCTTTTGAATTAAATCATATTGGGGGGTGTTCCTTCTCCCATTTGGATTTTGAAATTGATTTTCAAGGTTTCTTTTTGAAACTTTTGCATGATGCAAAGGTACTAGCTAACCCTAGCACATACCTAACAGAGGGATCTGACAACTCGCCCCCACTCAAAAGAATCTCGTCCCGAGATTCAGAAGTCTGCGGGAGGAAGGAGGGGTACTCGGCAATGAGACGGTCTTCTCTTTCCCACGTGGCTTCTCTTTCAGAGTGGTGTGACCAATGCACTTTCAGAAACCTAATCTTCTGACGACGAGTGACACGCTCTGCGGAATCAAGAATACGAACGGGGTATTCTCGATAAGAAAGGTCATCTTGGAGATCAAGCGTTTCATGGTCGACTTCGCGGATGGGGTCCTTGAAGCAACGCCTGAGTTGGGACACATGGAATACATCATGTACTCGGGAGAGGTGCGGAGGTAGTTCAAGTTGGTAGGTAACTTCTCCATGTTTAGCAATAACGCGGAAAGGTCCGATGTAACGTGGGGCCAACTTGCCTTTGATACCGAAATGTTGGGTTCCCTTCAGAGGAGTAACCTGAAGGTAAGCCTTCTCATCCAGATTGTAGCTCTCTTGCCTATGATGACGATCATAGTAGCTTTTCTGACGAGACTGGGCTGATTTCAATTGATCATGAACAATGCAAACTTGCTCTTCTGCTTCCTTGATCATATCCGGTCCAAAGAATTGTCTTTCACCGGTTTCAGACCAGTTTAGTGGTGTTCGACATCGTCGTCCATACAGGAGTTCAAAAGGAGCCATGTTCAGACTAGATTGAAAACTATTGTTATAAGCAAATTCGGCATATGGAAGAGAATTCTCCCAATTCTTTCCGAATGAGATAACACAAGCTCTTAGCATGTCTTCAAGAATTTGGTTAACCCTTTCGACTTGACCGCTAGACTGAGGATGGAAAGCTGTACTAAAGGAGAGATGAGTTCCCATAGCACGTTGGAAGCTTCCCCAAAATCTAGTGGTGAAAAGGCTACCGCGATCAGAATTGATTTCCAACGGAACACCGTGAAGTGATACAATTCTGGAGATGTACAAGTCCGCTAACTGACTAGCAGTTATAGACTCGCGAACCGGAAGGAAGTGAGCAACTTTGGAAAGCCTATCTATGACAACGAAGATGGCATTGTTTCCTTTTTGGGTTCTTGGAAAGCCGGTGATGAAGTCCATACCGACTTTGTCCCATTTCCACTCGGGAATTGACAAAGGTTGAAGTGTACCAGCAGGTCTTTGATGTTCTGCCTTAATGCGACGACAAACATCACATTCGGAAACAAATTGAGCAATGTCTCTCTTCATCCTAGTCCACCAAAATCTCTGGCGTAGATCTCGGTACATTTTTGTGCTACCGGGATGAATTGAGAGGGGTGTGTCATGGGCTTCCTTGAGGATAAGTTGCCTTAGTTCCCTATTCTTAGGTACTACCAAACGATTTTCAAAGAATACTGTTCCCTTGCTATCTGTGGAGAAACATTTAGCAACTCCGCTAGCAATGTTCTCCTTGATCCGGCGAACACCTCGTGCACGCCTTTGGGCAACTATGATTTGATCCTCAAGAGTTGGTTTCGCCACCAAGGTTGAAAGATAGCCATGAGGAACAATTTCAAGGTTGATCTTGCGAAAGTCCTCATGAAGAAGTGGTTGATACTGCTGTAACATGAGGTTGTTACAGTACGACTCACGACTTAGTGCATCAGCCATGACATTGGCTTTGCCTGGGGTGTAAGAAATTGCTACGTCGTAATCTTTTATCAACTCAATCCAGCGTCTTTGCCTGAGATTAAGATCTGGCTGGGTGAAAATATATTTGAGGCTTTGGTGGTCGGAATAAATCTCACAACGATTACCAAGGAGGTAATGTCGCCAAGTTGTTAGAGCATGAACTACGGCAGCGAGTTCAAGGTCATGGGTAGGATAGTTCTCTTCATGTGGCCGCAACTGGCGTGAAGCATAAGCTACCACATGTCGATCTTGCAGAAGTATGCATCCTAACCCTTGCCGTGATGCATCACAATAGATCTCGAAATCTCTTTTGGTGTCTGGAGGTGCAAGCACGGGTGCAGAAGTTAATCTTCTTTTTAGCTCTTGAAAGCTTTCCTCGCACTTGGGAGTCCATAAGAATTTCTTATCTTTCTTGAGGAGTTCAGTTAGAGGCTTTGCAACTTTAGAAAAGTTCTCGACGAAGCGACGACAATAGCTGGCTAGGCCAAGAAAACTCCTAACTTGCTTAACCGATTCAGGTGGAGTCCAGTCAAGGACGGCCTAAACTCTCTCGGGATTCACAGCAATGCCTTTTGCAGAAATCACGTGGCCTAAGTAGGTCACTTCTCGTAGCCAGAATTCACACTTGGAGAATTTAGCGTACAGGCGATGCTCTCTAAGCTTCATCAATACCAGCCTTAAGTGTTCGGCATGATCTCCTTCGTTCTTCGAGTAGATGAGAATATCATCAAGATAAACTACAACAAACTTATCTAGGTACTCCATGAAGATCGAATTCATCAAGCGTGAGAATGTGGCGGGGGCATTGGTTAAACCAAAGGACATGACGGTGTACTCGTAAAGACCATAACGAGTAGTAAAAGCCGTTTTGGGAATGTCCTCATTTCGGATTCTGATCTGATGATAACCTAATCTCAAATCCATCTTAGAGAAGACAGCGGATCCTGCAAGTTGATCATAAAGATCATTGATCCTGGGGAGTGGATATTTGTTCTTTATCGTCGCTAAGTTTAGCGGGCGATAGTCTACGCACATCCTTTCTGTTCCATCTTTCTTCTTTACGAACAGAACGGGGCAACCCCATGGCGATGAGCTAGGGCGGATGAAGCCTTTTGCCAACGAAGCATCAAGTTGGGTTTTAAGCTCAACTAACTCATGTGGGGCCATTTTATATGGGCGTTTGGAAATTGGTGCGGTTCCTGGAACAAGATCCACTATAAACTCTACACATCTGTCGGGTGGCATGCCCGGCAGCTCTTCAGGAAAGACATCCGGGAAGTCACGAACCACCGGAATATCTTCAAGTTCGGGAAGGGGAAGTACATTCAAGGAATGCACTTGGGTTCTTGTTCTAGGTGAGGTATAGCTGATGGTTTTGCCTGAAGGGTGGGTGAGTTTCACGGATTTGCCTTTGCAATCCAGATAGGCATTTTGTCTTGATAGCCAATCCATGCCAAGGATGACATCAATGTCTGAAGAGTTGAGGGCTATGAGCGAAGCAAGGAATACTAAACCCTCAATTGCAATTTGATTACCATGGCTCACTCTATTAGTTTGCCATCTTGACCCTGGAGTTTGAATAACCATCGGGGTGGACAATTCAACAAAGGGTAACTCATGACGAAGTGCATAACTTTCCGACATGAATGAATGAGATGCTCCTGGGTCGAAAAGAACGGAAGTACGAACAAAATTGACTGGGAGCGTACCAAGAATGACGTCAGTGGTGTCGTCAGTCTCTTCAGCGGCAACCTGGTTCAGACGTCCACGAGTGGCGGAAGGAGCGGGTTTGGCGGTGAAGACCTTCTGGGGTGGCTTGCGACGGCCATTGTTGTTGTTGTTGTTGCCTCCGGCACGTGGTGGAGCATTCTGGTGCTGGATCTGGTTCTAGGGGCACTCGCGAGAGTAGTGGCCTGCCTGACCACACTTGTAGCAAGCTCCGAAAATAGTGCGTGGAGCTGGGTGGTTTGGTGGAGCTGGGTGAAACTGGGTGGGTGGACGAGGCGCCACATAGGATGGCCTCGGTGGGTTGTTCTGGCGGAACATGCTATTGGGGATCCAGATCTTGCGTTTTTGGGAACCAGAACTGGATGAACCGTCATCTCTAGGGTGTTTGCGAAAGTCGTTGGGGGTGTTCATGTCCTCTGCCTTGATGGCCTCGTTGACAAGGACCTGGAAAGTGGCAAAGTCATGAAGGTTGAGCTCGCGACGGAGTCCACTGTTGAGGCCATGACGGAACCTCTCTTGTTTCTTGGAGTCGGTGGAAACTTCTTCAGTTGCATAACGAGCAAGTCGGTTGAACTCACGACTGAACTCGTCAACTGTTCTTCTGCCTTGAGTGAGGTTACAGAATTCCTCACGCTTGCGGTCCATGAGACCTTTGGGGATGTGGTGCTCGCGGAAAGAGGTGAAGAACTCCTCCCAAGATGCATGTGGTCCAACTGGGCGCATATTCAGGAAGTTCTCCCACCAAGAGCTTGCTGCACCTTCAAGGTGATAGGTGGCATAGTTGACCTTGTCGCCATTTGCAACATGGCCGGCTTGGAGCTTCCTCTCGATGCTGCGAAGCCAGTCATCGGCGTCAAGGGGCTCGGTGGAGTAACTGAATACCGGGGGATGAAGCCGGATGAAGTCGTTCAGAGACACCAGCTCATTGCGCTGCTGAGTGGTGTTGCGTGCGATGACTTCCAACAGGTGGTGAGAGTCACGGCGGTTCCTCTCGACCTCCATCAGAACTTGGGCCATCGTGGGTGGGGGTGGAAGGTTGTCTTCCTCCTGGTTGTTCCCACGACCTTGGTTACGACCAACCTGGCCACGGGTTCCTTGAGACATCCTAAAGGTGAAAAACCAAAGTCAAACAGAGTTGATTTGAAGAGTCTAATCAAGGTATTGAAGTACTGGAAGGATTACAGAGCAAAGGAAGTAATCATCTTGACAACATGGTGATAAAGCCTACAAGCCATATATTCACCAGCTGTCATACAAACCATACATCGTTTTAGTACAAGCACTAAGCTAATACAACGTGATGAAGATGATACATCCTTCAGAGGCACTCTGACTTCCTATACATTATTTATCTAAGCCTCTAGAACTTAGACACCTTGCTTACAATATACTAGGATACTACTACATCCTCACTAAGTAAGACCACAGGCGGTCTCACTCATCTCCATCTCCATAGTAGTCCTCATAAAAGTTACCCGCGTATCCCGGTAGCTGGAGGTGACCATCGGAAAACACGGAGGCTTGTGGACCCTGATATCCATTTGGGCAAGGATGGGGTCTAGGTCCAATGTAGGGTGGAAGCAAAGGACCACAGGGTGGAAAAACTCCTCCAATCTCGGGCCAAGCAACTCGAGAAGGCATCTGGGTCCTCACTGGATAGATCGCATCATACTCCACTGATCCCACGCTCACAAAGGGTGCCAAGAGCGTCAAGGCTCGGTACAAACGAACACGAGTGGCGTGGAGCTCAAAACGGAGAGCACGTGCATCACGGTCTCTGTCACTAGCAAACCTAGCAGTCATCTGAAGTTCTGGATCCTCTGCGGAGTGATCTGAGTAGAGTCCGGTGTAATATCCCTCATCTCCTGGAAGTGCAGCTGGGATATAGCGGAAAGAAGTCTCTCTCAGCAAAGTGTGCTCCTCTCTCAGCAGTGTGATACATGAGTATGCAGCATCCTGCACAGCCATGTTCTCTGTAACGCCGATGCCATGTCCAAAGTGGATAGGCTGGGTGACTCCAACGTGGTGTGGGTAGATCCGGACAATGCAGTGGAACTGCGTCTGGTTGAAATCGTGGAACTACTCCTCGATGGTGTACTCAGGGTACCATCGATATCCCACGTAGGACATCATCTCGATCAACGTGGCGGGATGGCCACGCACACCGAGGCACCTGGTCAAACGAACAATCTGCCGAGGGGGAAGATCTGCCATCTGAAGCAGAAATGAGTTTGCAAATTTATCAGATTATGAGATAAACCTGGAATGACTCGGACAGCATAACGGCTGTAATTGTAAGAAATGACAATTTCTTTCAATCATGAAAAACAGCACTTACATAATACGATGTAAGAAATCAGCATTATAACAATGCTAGGAAAACCTGACACAACTTTCCTACGGCTACAGGGAAGCAATGAACGAGATATGCTAATCAGACAGAGGAGAGCCTAGTCCAATCTTCCCGTAGAACAAGATGAGGGTGACTTAGAACTCAGAACGAAGGGGTAAGGAGAAAAATGAAGCCTTACGTTGTTCCCATATATACCCAGAGTAACTATATAACTATAGAATGCTAGACTTAACTTCGGCCAAGGCTACTAGTCCTACAGTCAGTCCTGCTCTGATACCAAGTCTGTCGGGACCCGGGGTTAGCGTATGCAAGTACAGTTAAGACATAGTCATATGGAGAGCCGAGAACCGCACCCACTTGTCTAAGCAGACAAGGCCAAGCACTGAACATTCTCGGAAAGCATCGTATGTGAGGGGCATCCCATCCAAGCCGGATGATCAACTGTGATGGGTCCTCATCGTCCGCACACAAGTCTAATGATATGGGTGGTGAACTCCCATATTCAAAGACAAGTCGCCTCAACCATACTATCGACTATCTCGAAACTCTGACATAGACTTACTCTAGCCCGATCACTTAGTCGGGGTCTAGGGCGGGCTCGATCATACCACAAAGTGTGCACGAGACAGAGTCTCGGACAATCGCATCGCGATGCCTCAAGCTGCGCACATCTAAGGGCCACTTGGTGTATGAAAGACCGCCAGCCAGAACACAACTAAGGTCTCGAAAACCCATACAAAGACATGCATGTTATAAAAATACATGCAGCACACATGCCTTGTATGAACAGCAGGTACCATTGCAATTCTCTACAAAGTGTACATTTTATTTATAACTCTTATAGAGTACACACAGAGATCACCTACAAGTGATCCAACATTACATCACATAGCGGAAGCAAATTATGTCTGAGTACAGACAAGTTTAACAAATTGGCTTAAGAAGCCTTATTCAAACATAAAGCCCTCCATGAGGGAACCAGTCTGCTGACTGGGACTAGACTAGCTTAACTTCAGTCGTCCAGCTCGATGAAGAAGCCACCTTCTGGGTCAGTGGCGTCATCTAAAACATAGATTAAGCAAACGTGAGTACAAAGGCGTACTCAGCAAGACTTACATAGGAGCTATACTACTCATGCACATGTATCAAGGTAAAGGGAGGTGGGGTTCACTTGCAGAAGTGCCAGCTTTGACTTGGCTAGTCCTGAACTACTAGTACCAGACTTGGGGTAAGAAGCGTACACGAGTCCACTACTTTCACCAACCAATTACACCACTATGGTGCCTTCTTCGACTTCCCCACGAGAAAGCATGCCATAGCACTCACACTTATCTTGGTGTGTTTTAGAAGTATCCGGTTCAAGTTATCTAATAATCAAGCTAAGCTTTCCAAGTAGTCCATAACCGCGGACGCGGCTATTCGAATAGTTTTGTTAACCTTGCAAGGGTGTACCGCTACACACACATGATCATCATTTACCGCCTTTGATCTCGACACCATTCAAGGGGTGCCAGCGAGGATGCTCACCACAACTGTTACCTCATAGCCTATCTAGTCCAAGAAAGCCGCCTACTTGGGTTGGCTACCACTATCGTGAACCCGGCCGGTTTACCGAAGTGGACCCAAGCGATGTGTGCGTGGTGCATAAGCCAGTCTCGGATGAGCCGTTCTCTCACTTAGCATCCAGGCCACAAGCCTACCAGAACTCCGAACTACTGCGACATCTGGACATCGAAAGGGATGAGTTAATAAGTCGAGAGGGGTCAGTGAGCCCAATGTGTGGTTGTACTCTTCATCTTGGATCACCACACAAGAACTCGGACTTAGGGCGGTGTTCAACGAGACAACCCACCGTGTACTCCTACACAGCCTCTCATCGTTCACCTTGTATTAGGTTCGATTCACCAACACTTTTCTACCATCAACACATGACCACTACCATCCCGACTCACATCACAGTAACAACATGGTATCATACTAAGCATGCAATAAGCGGTAACATTTGCAGGGGCCACATGATATCATTCAACTCCTACATTTGCTAGGATTGTGGTTTGCCTACTACTGTGACAAAAGGTAGGTCATGCAAAGGAATGGGTTCATCTAGGCGGTAGAATCGTAACATGGTGATCATCCTATACAATGCATAAGCGAGACATGAGAGGGAAGTGGGATTTTATCGACATGATCAATGGGGTTTTGCTTGCCTTGCTGACGAGGTTCGGGCTCTGGATCTTCAGCGAAGGGGGTGACCTCTTGCTCCGGTTCCACCTCTACTCGACAAACAAAGCACGAAGTAGCAATCAACATGAATGCAATGCTCAAGCACATGATAGAATGTTTAAACTTGAAGTACAAGTTTGATGTGTGAGGCAATTCCATTTAAGTGGAATATATTGCATTTTTAAAATGCAAATTCAAATTCCACATTTGAATTCAACATTAACCAAGTTATATGTGATATAGTTTGATCAATTTGAATTAACTTCAAATGTGTATGATATGCCTCTGATGTGTAGGTGAAAAGTAGCATGTTCCCATGGTTCAAGTTACAAAAATATTTGAATTGAATTTGATTTAATTCCATTTAATTCAAATAGCGAATGCTACTGATCACATTTCAAATTCAACTCAAACAGAGTTGAAAGTTGCATATTTGGAAAGATAATTTTCTCCTGATCATTTTTCATATATTATTTGTCCAATTTGGAGTTAATATGAATTTTCTATGAATTTCCAAAGTTTGGGGTATTTTCTGGAATTTCTGGAATGCTTTTAATCCTTTTTCTTTTCTGGAAAAATCCTTTACTGCGTCATTATTGCGTTATGCTGGCGTCAGGGGGGTTTGACCCGAGTCAAACTGACAAGGGGTCCCACCTGTCATCCACACTGGGGTTAATCCCCTGATTAAAATTAACCCGAGGGGTTAATTAGTGGCTGGCCCCACCCGTCAGCCACTGGGTTAGGCTTAACAGGGTCATTAGGGGGGGGGCTAATGGTGGCTCGCCGTGAAGTCGCCGGAATCCTGCCGGAGACTCGCCGGAGTTGGTTCTAGGGCGCGGGGAGGGGCCTGGAGGGCATGGACCTGCTCCTTGAGGTCGTCCGCATCGAGTGGTGGCATCAGGGGGCCACGGGGATCACCGGAGCGTCATCGGCGACGAGCGGCGGCGGAAGTCGGGCACTGGACTCGTCGGGTTCTTCAATTTGTGCATGGATTTGGAAACCGAGAGCATGGAAATGAAGCTGGGGTGTGTGCGGAGCTAGTGGAGCTATCCAGGGGTCAAACGGGTGCTCTGGCGAATGACCTCGACGACGAGCGGCGGCGCTTGGTCTCGGACCTCGTCGGAATCATGCAAACGGGCACGGATTCAAGCGGCAAGATGAGGGGAAAAGAGCGCCTGCTCACCCTGGTTGCAGAGACGGACTCGAGGAAGCCGGAGGAGCTGCGGCTGCGGCGGAATCGACGACGAGCTCTTGCAGGTTCAACGGCGGCTCGGTGAAGAGGACGACGTGCTCGGGGCTCCTGGCTTCGATTGGTTGCACACGGCGATGAAGACGACGATGGCGCGCGTCCTGGACAAGGTGGCAGCGGCTGAGGGGGAAGGTGGCCACGGGTCTCCACGGTGGTGCTCCGGCGTGCTTCGGGGCGGCGCTGAAATCGCGAAGAGGAGAGGGGGAGGAGGTCCAGGGAGAGGTGGAATGGATGCGGTGGCCTTCTGGGCGTCTCCAGGGCCACGGGAATAGAGGAGGGAGCAGGAGGTGGCCAGGGCTCGTCGGCGGCGTCGGTGGAGTGCTGCATGCATTCCACCGAGAAGCTTCGTGGCGTGGGGAGGAAGACGACAGACGCGGGTCCAGGTGGGCTGGGCCGTCCAGGGGAGTTGGGCCTCGCCTAATGCGAGAGGTAAGCTTTTCTGATTTTTGTTTAATCTTTCCTTTCTGTTTTTCTGTAATTTGTTCTGTTTAGCTAAAATAAATAGCTAAACATTTTATTAAATGCTGAAAACTTTTACATGGCCTCATAATAATATAGACTAGCCACTCATAAACTTTCAACATTTTTAAAATTCAAAAGATTTGAATTTTAAATCAAATAGGGTTATTTCTTTATTTCCAAGGTACTGTTTGAATATTTGAAAAATCTATGAGCATGGGGTGGGTCCCACATCACTTGATATGTGATCACACTCATTTATAAGACTTTTCAAAACTCTAACATGAATTTTTGGAAAAGATTTTTATCTGGCCTTTTGAATTAAATCATCTGGGGGGGTGTTCCTTCTCCCATTTGGATTTTGAAATTGATTTTCAAGGTTTCTTTTTGAAACTTTTGCATGATGCAAAGGTACTAGCTAACCCTAGCACATACCTAACAGAGGGATCTGACATGTTGGACCTCCACCAACCACGGTACAATCGCTCTAGGAGCGGTACTACCGCTCCCCGGTAGTACCGAGGCCAGTACCGTGCCCCACTTCCTCCCTATCCAGAGAGGATACGGTATTGAGTGCGGCACTAGCCACGGCACTACCGTGGTGCGGTACTACCGCAACTCCAGCGGTACTACCGTGCCGCGGTAGTACTATGACACAGTACCGCGCCACACTACCGCTCAATCCAGAGAAGATACGGTAGTGGGTGCGGTAATAGCCACGGTACTACCGGGGAGCGTTACTACCGCTCCGCGGTAGTACTAAGACCAGCACCGTGCCCCACTACCGCCTATCCAAAGAGGATACAGTAGTGGGTGCGGTACTAGCCGCGGTACTACCGTGGAGAGGTACTACCGCTCTGGCGGACCCAGAACTCCAAAGCCACCATGCCCAACTTCTCCATGACGCAAAGAAAAATATGTGGGTGCATTGAATGTGTATGTGTGATGATTCCACCCACCATTCCACAGCGGATCCCCTCTTCATAGTACGATTTTCCTACGACTCAATCAATCAAAAAGATATCAAAAGAAAACTCCGTCTTCACGCTCCAACACCAGAGGGGAACCAGACCGTCTTGTGCCATGACCACCCTTATCTGAAACGCTTATTAACACACGGTTAGAACGCAAATGCATTGTCATCAATCACTAAAACCAATCAAGGGGAAACATGCCCTATCAATCTTCCCCTTTTTGGTGTATCGATGACAACACAAGATTTGCACAATAAACCTAGGGAATTCAGAAACATGGCATTTGTTTACAAAATATAGACAGGCTCCCCCTAGATGTGTGCATCATTTTAGATATGCCTCTGGAACGCAAGACAGACACATATGGAAGACACCCCCCCTATATTTTATAAACTAGGCCATACTAGGCTAGACATAACAAATATGTGAGCAAAGAGATAACAAGTCATAACACAACATCACATAACCAGACACTAAGAGTACGAACATAGGATAGCATATGTCTCACACCATATATCACGGAAGTCCCACAAGACGGACTAAAACCAAAGCAATTAAACGGAGTTCACAAGCGGAGCAAATGAGACAAATAAAACGCGCTTGTGACTCGCCCAACCCTAAGAAGATGCAAATCGGAATCCTGAAACACTCTCCCCCTTTGGCATCGAGACGCCAAAAAGGCAGAGAGTGACTGATATGGTGAGGATAGTTCTCTCACTTCTCGTTGGTTACCCCAAGTGGAAGGTGAGATGTAGCGTAGCAGAAAATTTCCCTCGGTGAAGATACCAAGGTTATCAAACCAGTAGAACTCCAAGAGATACAAGAAGGTGACAACTGCGCCAGAAATTGGCTTCAGGCTAGATAGTTGACATGGACCTGCACACAGTACCAAATAACTTTGCTCCCAACGAGTACAGAGGAGTTGTCAATTCCTCCGGCCTTGCTGTTTACAAAGGATTAACGCCAGAGATAATGATAGTGGCAACTGAAAGTAAATAGATGGTGTAAACAATGATATGAAGATGGACCAAGGTCACGTGATTTTCACTAGTGATGTCTCTCTCCCAAAAGACGATAAAGGTGCTAGCGAGGTAAACAAATCACAGTTGGGAAATTTATATGATTATGAAGGCACCGCAATGCTAACTATGCTGCAAAGAAAGGAAGGGTTCAAAAGCAATGGGAAGTACGCCAAGGTAAGTAGACCGAAATCCATCTGCATCTACTACGAATCATCCACCTCTAGATATCTATCCAGAACATCTCGCTGGTATTAAGTTGCGAATCCCACCCAAAGTGTAAACTCAAATCAATAGACAACTGCATTAAAAGAACTTTGCGTAAAGTAAACAATCCTTGCACCCGCGGATACAAGCACCGTTGTTTTATCCCTGGTGGCAACAACACATCCCCTAGAATCATGTTTCTGTCACTCAAGCTAGACATCAAGGGGCTGAACCCACAATCAAGCATAACGCTCCCTCTTGGGGTTGCAATAAATCACTTGGCCAAAGTAAAATACGACAACGGAGAACATGCAACAATTTACTCAAGAACAAAATATGAAAGAGAAGAACCAAATATATTACTCATCACAATCTGAACATAGTCTCATAATCCATCAGATCCCAACAAACTCAGCATAGGATTGACCTCCGCGCTTCCAAGATCGGGAGCACCAGAAGACCTCTTCCCGGCACCCTGCCGGAGGGAGGATTGACCTCCGGGAGTCTCCTCTCCACCATGGATGCTCCCCAGATGTCTCGTGAGTAGTTTTCCTTGGACCATGGGTCCGTGATCAGTAGCTATGTGATGTTCTCCTCCCCTCTTTGATCTTCATTGTTTAGACCTCGTGAGCTTCCCTACATGATCGAGGCACCTTTGTAATATTTTTGCTATTGCTATGTTGAGTTTGATAGGATCTGATGGATTATGAGATTATGTTTAGATTGTGATAGAGTAATATATTTGGTTTTTATCTCTTATATTTTTATTCCTAAGTAATTCTTGCATGTTCTCCGTTGCTGTTTATTTCTTTGGCCAAGTAGTAGGTAGTGACTCCAAGAAGGAACATTGTGCTAGATTGTGGGTTCATGCCCCCCCGATGACATGCTTGAGTGACAGAAACATGAGTCTAGGGGATGTGTTGTTGCCACAAGGGGGAAAACAACGGTGCTTGTAACCGCGGTTACAAGGATTGTTTACTTTACGCAGAGTTCTTTTTAATGCAGTTGCCTGTTGCTTTGGGTTTACACTTTGGGTGGGGCTCGCAACTTAATACCAGCGAGATGTTCTGGATAGATATCTCAAGGTGGATGATTAGTAGTAGATGCAGTTGGATTACGGTCTACTTATTTTGGCGTACTGCCCGTGCTTTTGAGCCTCTTCCTTTCTTTTGTAGCATAGTTAGCATTGCGGTGCGTTCATAATCCTGTCAATTCCCTGTGTGTAATTTGTTTACCTCGCATAGAAATTTTATCGTCTTTTGGGAGAGAGACATCAATAGCGAACATCACGTATCCCGGTCCATATCGTTATCACTATTTCCACGCTACATTTACTTTACTGCTTTTATTTTCTATCATTATCCCGTGCGTTTATCCTTTGTAAACAACAAGACCGGAGAGATTGACAACCTCTCTGAACTTCGTTGGGAAAAGTTATCTGTTTCTGTGTGCAGGTCCGCGTCAGTTGCGCCGCTGGCACCTACTTATCCTCTCTGGAGTCCTGCTGGAGACAAACCTTGGTATCTTCACCGAGGGAAAACTGCTGTTGCACTACATCTCAACCTTCCACTTGGGGTAACCAACGAAGTGGCGAGAAGCCATCAAGCAAGTTTTCTGGCGCCGTTGCCGGGGAGTCCAAGTGCTAAGATAGGGGAGTTGCACACTACCCTTTACCTTTGTTTTTTAGTCTTCTTAGTTTATCTTTCAGTTTTTATCTTTGTGTCTTTTATCAAAATTTACAAAAAAATTATTTATCTTGCTGGTTGTTATTATGTCTGGCCCTTCTGCCTTTGTTGAGACAGAGGTTCTCACCTTTAAACAAAAAGGTGGAGAAAGTTTAAAATATGCTTAGTATAGAATTAATGATTCTCAAAGAAGAGCCACCAAGAAGCAATCCACTACTATCCTACTTAGAAATTTTTATGTTGGGATTACTCCTTGGAATAGGTTCATATTAGATACTACTATCAATGGGAATTTTCTAGAAGCCCCGACTTGGGAGTCTCTTAATGTTATTGAAAATCTTGTTGGAAATCTCCCTACTGCTGGCATACAAGAAGATATAACTCTGTCTCACATTATGAAGAAACTTGAAAATATAGAGTTAGAAATACCAAGTATAACTAGTATAAATGAGTTGGATCGCAAGATTCAAGGGAATTTGAATAGGCTTGATAGCTCCATGCTTAAAATTATTAAAACTTTGGAGGTCATCAAATCCCGTGATACGGATCTTTCTAGGATAGATAAGATTGAGGAAATCATTAATATTTTAGGAACTACTTTCTCCTCAATCAAACCAAAAAAGGTTGAGACTTCGGCAAGAAGGGAACCTAAGTTCAATTATGTCCCTAAGGTTCCCCGACCTAAAAATAAACCACCTATTGCCAAAGAAGTTGAAACCGTGAAAACTTTGGAAGAAATACCTCTCTTTGATAATTTTATAAATGAATCTTCCATTGATTTTTCGCCTTTTGGTTTTCTCCCTAGAAGTATCTTCATTAGGCCTTTATTTGAAAGACCTCTTAAGACTAGTTGTACAATTGAAGAGCTTTTTGATGATCTTGATAATGATTCGATTGATACCACTTGATCTTTTGCATCATGCCTAGCTAATGGCTTTAAAGAAGCGCTTTCGGGAGGCAACCCGCAACGAATTTAGGTTTTTCTTTTTGCTTTTGTTGTGTCTTGATGTTTATTACTACTGTAGCAACATCATTGTATCTTTATTTTTCAACTTTGTGCCAAGTTATAGCCTCTTACGGCAAGGGAAGTAAAAGTTGTGACATGCTGTCCAGAAAACAGATTCTGTCCTTGTGACCAGAAAAATTCCAGAAAAATCCCAGTTCATCTTTTTGAGCTGAAATTTCTACACAGTATGATCTATACAATTATGAAACTTCCGTATGTTCTGAGTTTTTTGATTTGAGTTGCAGAAGTGCCCCTAAAAAATTCTTTACTATCTGCTGTTCTGTTTTTCACAAATTCTGCCACGTTTTGTCTCTCCTAACTTTTGCAAACCTTAAGCTTGCTTTTTCTTTGCAAAAACTTTTTGGCACTCTTGAGAAACAATAGCTCTTCAAGAATATCTTTATATCCAGTGGAGAATTTTATTTATTTATTAAGTTTACTAACCTCTCTAATCAGCTTATGATGAGTTATGTATGAAGGGAGTTTTCAAGTGTGTGATGGAAGATGATGAAAGAAGATCCAGGAGTGTCAAGCGCTCAAGCTTGGGGATGCCCCCATGCATCCCCAATAAATATTCAAGGATACTCAAGCGTCTAAGCTTGGGGATGCCCCCGTGCATCCCCTTCTCCATCAACAATCATCAGTTCATCCTTCGTCTCACTATATTTTTATCACTTCATGTGTTATGTGCTATGCTTGGAGCGTCTCGCTCTTAGGTTTTTTTTTAAGTTTTCTTTAGCTTTGCTTGCTGTTCATAACAAGTTAGATCCTGGCTTACTTTGTGTGGGAGAGAAACACGCTCCACTTTCAAAATCTAGAACACATCATAGGATTCTTCATGCCTATCTCTTTGCTGTTGTGTGTTCTTTATCTTTTCATAGCTACTGCCATGTTTAGTTTTAGTTTTAGTTTGTCTTTAGCAAGAGCCTTGGCTTTTGTTTAGTTTGTTGCTGGAACTCTTTTTAGTTTTCATGTTT
Organism: Bromus sterilis; assembly: GCA_950022295.1. Classification (NCBI taxonomy): domain Eukaryota; kingdom Viridiplantae; phylum Streptophyta; class Magnoliopsida; order Poales; family Poaceae; genus Bromus; species Bromus sterilis. The sequence goes on along the minus strand of OX465599.1, from coordinate 289,146,882 downwards.
ATCTTGTTAAAGAGAGTTGGTTGTTGCACCGAGTTGCGTCTTGTTTTGAGAAGTAGGTGATTGAGGTTGCTATTTAATTCTAGTAGTAGCTTGCAATAGTTTTGAGGTATTGCTGTGAGTAATGTTTGAACTTTTGGTGTCCAGAGCTCTAGCCTATTAGTGATAGGTGTCGTATTTTGGGCAATCCGTGTGTATTTTCAAAACCTACAAAACTAGTTGAGAACTCTAGCTACTAGATGGATCACTACTCTTCTGAGGAGTCGAATATCAGAGAACACTCACGTACCATGAGTCGAGGATGCGCAAGGATAACCAAACCCCCGTACACTCCTCCTCGGGGTACTTGTCTCTTTGTGAACCACCTTATTAGATTGAGAGTTACCGATAATAAGTGCATGAGTTCTTCGGACTAATGTAACTATTGAAAGTTGACACTTCCACCTTCCCATATTTTGCTAGCCTTTCCTGTGCCGTGCATTGCCTTCTTCTCACTCCGAGAGTTGGTGTCCACCTTCGCCGGTACATCCAAACCCTTGGCATGATACGCTCTGTCATCATAAGCCTCCTTATATCTTTCCTCAAAACAGCCACCATACCTACCTATCAAGGCATTTCCATAGCATTTCCGAGTTACATTGCCATGCAACTTCCACCTCTTCATGACTTGATCTTCATGTCATACATGTTCTTGCTACATTGGCAGCGACATACATTGCATACATCATGATAGTTACATCTTCTTTATGCTTTTGAGTACCTTGTAAAGTGTGAAAGATCTCCTTTACCTTCTTGTAAATAGAGTGTTGCCCTTAAGTGAGGAAAAGATCCCAAAGTGGACACATTAAAAGATCCCAAAGAGGACAAATGAGAGTTAAATAGAAAGAGCCATTGAGGCCACCAAAAAATACAAAAAAAATACAAAAAGAGAAAAAGAAATAAAAAGAGAGAAAGGGGCAACACTACTATCCTTTTGAGAGATCCACACTAGTACTTCCTCTATATCCTTGTACTCCATAGAGATGTTTATTTTGCATATAGTTCCATTGGAGAGCTTCTTAGCTCGTATGTGCATCCTTTGCATGGCGATCCCTACTCCTCAAATCATATCTATTATTTGGCATCTCTTGCCTATGATTGCCCTCATTGATGTGAGCCTTTCTCATCCTTTTTGTCTTCCTCCTCCACCATATTTCTCTCTTTGCCATACTAAGTGTCAACTCTCATGCTTACGCTCATCCATTGCATGAGTGCTCAAAATATCGAAAAGGAGTGGATCAAATTGACTTGTACCTGGCTAGTGCTCTGGGGACGAGTCAAGATAAGATTCCAAAGAAGACCAAGTGTGAAACTTTAGTAGATTGAGTTCTCAACACAAAAATACTTTTTTCTCGTATTCCCTATCCCCTTCTTGCACGCAAACACCATTTGGAGACATTCGAGTCACGGACAGTGAGAGATCTTGCACCTAATGTTCTTTTGTTACTTGTTTCAATGCTAATATAGACTCTTGCATGTTATGACTTGATTTGAATCTCTAACCTTGATTACTTTACTTTTCAAAGTTCTTTTATGGTTGCTAGCATGTCACCACAGAAATTACGCTGTTATCATTTACTTACTCGAGGACGAGCAGGAATTAAGCTTGGGGATGTTGATACGTCCAAAACCTATCTATAATTTCTGCTTGCTCCATGCATGTTTTGTGTGATATTGCTATGATCTAGATACACTTTCATACACTTTTGATCATATTTGGACTAATCTATTAACTCAGTGCACCCCAGTGCCAGTTCCTGTTTTCTGCTGTTTTTCTATTCCAGTTTTCCCCCATATAAAAAGTGCCAGAAAAATTCCGGGAAAAATACAGGAAAACTCAGCGTACAGGAAGCTTCGAGAAGAGCCCGGGAGGGGCCAGAGGGGAGCCAGGGGGGCCAGGCGGCCACCCGGCGCGGCCCCACCCCTGGGGCCCCTGGTCCACCTCTGGCTGCCCCCTTTCGCCTATTTATCCCCCGTCACGGGAAAACTCCAGAAGCAGAACCCTATTCCGCGAACTCGCCTCTGTTCCGCCGCCTCCGCGCTTCCAAGATCGGGAGCACCAGAAGACCTCTTCCCGGCACCCTGCCGGAGGGAGGATTGACCTCTGGGAGTCTCCTCTCCACCATGGATGCTCCCCGGATGTCTCGTGAGTAGTTTTCCTTGGACCATGGGTCCGTGATCAGTAGCTATGTGATGTTCTCCTCCCCTCTTTGATCTTCATTGTTTAGACCTCGTGAGCTGCCCTACATGATCGAGGCACCTTTGTAATATTTCTGCTATTTCTATGTTGAGTTTGATAGGATCTGATGGATTATGAGATTATGTTCAGATTGTGATAGAGTAATATATTTGGTTTTTATCTCTTATATTTTTTTTTCTTAAGTAATTCTTGCATGTTCTCCGTTGCTGTTTATTGCTTTGGCCATGTAGTAGGTAGTGACTCCAAGAGGGAACGTTGTGCTAGATTGTGGGTTCATGCTCCCCGATGACATGCTTGAGTGACAGAAACATGAGTCTAGGGGATGTGCTGTTGCCACAAGGGGGAAAACAACGATGCTTGTAACCGCGGATACAAGGATTGTTCACTTTACGTAGAGTTCTTTTTAAGGCAGTTGTCTATTGCTTTGGGTTTACACTTTGGGTGGGGCTCGCAACTTAATACCAGCGAGATGTTCTGGATAGATATCTCAAGGTGGATGATTAGTAGTAGATGCAGTTGGATTACGGTCTACATATTTTGGCGTACTGCCCGTGCTTTTGAGCCTCTTCCTTTGTTTTGTAGCATAGTTAGCATTGTGGTGCGTTCATAATCCTGTCAATTGACTTTCTGTAATTTGTTTACCTCGCATAGCAATTTTATCGTCTTTTGGGAGAGAGACATCACTAGCGAACATCACGTATCCCGGTCCATATCCTTATCACTGTTTCCACGCTACATTTACTTTACTGCTTTTATTTGCTATTATTATCCCGTGCGTTTATCCTTTGTAAACAAAAAGACCGGAGAGATTGACAACCTCTCTGAACTTCGTTGGGAACAAAGTTATCTGTGTCTGTGTGCAGGTCCGCGTCAGTTGCGCCGCTGGCACCTACTTATCATCTCTGGAGTCCTGCTGGAGACAAACCTTGGTATCTTCACCGAGGGAAAAATCACTACATCTCAACCTTCCACTCGGGGTAACCAACGAAGGGTCGAGAAGCCATCACAAGTGCAGAGAGCCGGGGCACACTTCTCCCAACTGCACCGATCCACGCTTTGCTCGGCTCCCACCGCCTCCACCCCGCTCTACTCTGAGCACTGCGATGGTGAAGGCACAACCACATGCAGTTCGGGTGAACAATGTGATGATGATAGATGTGCATCAGTCTTCAGAGATCGTTCTTGGTAGGTTGCTTGTGTGTTCAGTTCCCGCGACAGTTCTGTTCGATTCCGGAGCTTCCCATTCATTCATATCTCAGTCTTTTGCGTCGAGAGTTGATCTTCCACGTGACCAGCTTGCGATCAAGCTCTCAGTTGTCACTCCCGGTTCAAGCTTCACTTCTTCCTGTACAGTTCCAGATGTAGAGATCAGTATCCAGGGCGTTATCTTCTCAGCGTCCCTGATTGTCTTGCCTCGTTCCGACATCGATGTCATTTTGGGCATGAATTGGCTTGTGCAGCACAAGGACAATATTGATTGTCCGACCAGATCCATGAAGTTGACACATGATTCAGGCGCAGAAGCCTTTTACACTTGTGGCTCAATGGCAGGAGCAGCACAGTTGTACGCCTTTAACGCAGGAGTCGTGCCTTTGCTCGAAGAAGTCAAAGTTGTATGTGAGTTCCCAGACGTCTTTCCGGAGGAGTTGCTAGGAATTCCCCCAGTTCGAGCTATTGAGTTCGTTATTGAGCTAGAGCCTGGTACCCAGCCAATTTCTCGGCATCCGTACAAGATGTGTTCGAAGGAGTTGATTGAGCTCAAGAAGCAATTGACAGAGTTGGAGGCAGGAGGTTTTATCCGCGCGAGCACTCCCCCTTGGGGTGCACCAGCTTTGTTTGTCCAGAAGAAAGATGGGACTAGCCGCTTGGTCCAGGACTATCGCGGTATCAACAAGAAGACCATCAAGAACAAATACCCTCTACCCCGCATCAATGATCTGTTCGAACAGTTGAATGGGCCAAAGGTTTTTTCCAAGTTAGACTTGAGGATGGGGTATCTCCAAATCCGTGTTCGTGAAGAGGACATTCCCAAGACCGCGTTCAACACACGTTATGGGCTGTATGATACCAAGTCTGTCGGCACCCGGGGTTAGCGTATGCAAGTCCCGCTACGACATAGTCATATGGAGAGCCGAGAACCGTACCCACTTGTCTAAGCAGACAAGGCCAAGCACAGAACGTTCTCGGAAAGCATCGTACGTGAGGGGCATCCCATCCAGGCCGGATGATCAACTGAGATGGGTCCTCATCGTCCGCACACAAGTCAAATGATATGGGTGATGAACTCCCATATTCACAGACAAGTCGCCTCAACCATACTACCGACTATCTCATAACTCTTACATAGACTTACTCCAGCCCGATCACTTAGTCGGGGTCTAGGGCGGGCTCGATCATACAACAAAATGTGCCATGTGATAGAGTCACGAGCAATCGCATCGCGATGCCCCAAGATGCGCACATCTAAGGGCCACTTGGTGTATAAAAGACCGCCAGCCAGATCACGACTAAGGTCTCGAAAACCCATAAAAAGACATACATGTTATAAACATACACGCAGCACACATGCCTTGTATGAACAGCAGGTATCATTGCAATTCTCTACAAAGTATACATCTTTATTAATAACTCTTACAGAGTACACACAGAGATCACAAGCATGTGATCCAAAATTACAACAGACAAGCAAAAGCAAAGTAGGTCTGAGTACAGACAAGTTTAACAAATGGCTTAGAGAAGCCTTATCTAAAAACAAGCCCTCCACGAGGGAACCAGTCGTCTGACTGGTACTACACTAGCTTGGTCTTGGTCTGAGTCTTCATCCTTCGAGCTTCAGGTAGAAGCCACCATCGGGGTCGATGGGTTCATCTAAAACATAGATTAAGCAAACGTGAGTACAAAGTCGTACTCAGCAAGACTTACGTAGGAACTATACTACTCATGCACATGTATCAAGGTAAAGGGAGGTGGGGTTTCACTTGCAGATGTGCCAGCTTTGACTTGGCTAGTGCTGAACTACGAATACCAGACTTGAGGTAATAAGCGTACACGAGTCCACTATCCAAGTCTCCAAACAATACACCACTATGGATAATTCCTCGACTTCCCCACGAGAAAGAACGCCATAGCACTCATGCTTATCTTGCGAGTTTTAGAAGTATCCATTCAAGTTGTCTAATAATCAGATACAGGTTCCAAGTAGTCCTTAACCGCGGACGCGGCTATTCGAATATTTTTGTTAACCTTGCATGGGTGTAAGATACACACACATGACCATCGGTTACCGCCAGGTCTCGCCACCGTTCAAGAGGTGACAGCGAGGATGTTCACCACGACACTTCGCTCACAACCGGTCTATTCCAGGAGTCGACTACCTGAGTTGCTACCGCTCGAGAGTCCGGCCGGATCAACGAAACATACTCAGACAATGTAGGTGACCGAGACGCCACCTTTAGCAGATGGTTTTCCTGCCTCACAGGTGCACCCACATATCTAGGATGATGCAACCATTCCTTCATTCTTATTCTATGCAGATGCCAAATGGAAAGCCCGAACTAATGTGACTCCTGGACGTCGACACGGATCAAGGTACTAGGGCGAGAGGGGTCAGTGAGCCCAATGTGTGGTTGTACTCTTTGTCTTGGATTACCATACAAGAACTCGGTGCTTAAGGCGGTGTTCAACGAGACAACCCACTGTGTACTCCTACACAGCCTCTCATCGTTCACCTTGTATTAGGGTGGATTCACCGACACAGTTTCACTTTCATCAACACCATGTTCACCATCATCCCGACTCACATCAAAAGAAACCTCATGTAACACTAAGCATGCGATAAGCTATAACAGTTGCAGGGGCCTCATGATATCAAACAACTACTATGTCAGCTAGGATTGTGGTTTGCTTACTACTGTGACAAGATGATAGGTCATGCATCGGATATGGGTTCAACTATGCGGTAGAATCGATACAAAGTGATCTCCTAAACATGCATAAGCGAGACTGAGAGGGAATTGGGATTTTATAGACATGATCAATGGGGTTTGCTTGCCTTGCTGACGATGTTCAGTCACGGGGTCTTCAACGAAGGGGGTGGCCTCCGATTCCGGTTGCACGTCTATCCGCAACATGACAATCATAGGATCAACATAATGTACAATGCACAATCACATGAATAAGATTGTAATGGTGAAGTTCAAGGTACTGATGTGTTGAGCATTCCATTTAAAAGGAGTATATTGCATTTGAAATGCAAATTCAAACTCCATTTGATTTATCGATGAATTTCAAATGCATTTGAATGCATGAAAAGTTCATTCGAAAATGTTGATCATGAAGTGATGTGGTATAGTTGAAGTAATGTCTCTGATGTGTGGATGAATCCATTCAAAATAAGTGTGTTGCAAAGTCAATTGCAAAATCATCCCAAATTTGAATTTGAGAAGGATCCATATGCATGTTTGCTACTGTTCACCCATTTTAAAATGGTCAAACATGAAAACAAATTGCATATTCATAATCCTTGTATTTTTCTGATAATTTTAGACATATTATTTGCTATATTTGGAGTTAGGATGAATTAATTATGAATTTCCAAAGTTTGGGTTATTTTCTGGAATTTCTCTGATTTATTAAATCGATTTAAACCCTTTATTGCGTCAGCCTGGCGCAGTGCTGACGTCAGGGGGCAGCTGACGAGTGGGGCCCTGCTGTCAGTGGGGGGGTTAAACCCGTTTTAATTAAAGATTTTGATTTAATTTAGAGGGGGCTGGCCCCACCTGTCATTGACCCATGGGGTCAATTAGGAGGGGGGTTAGCCCCCTAAGTACAGGCCACGTCGGCGTCCACCGGCGTTTAAACGCCGGCAACCACTGAGACGGCGGCGCTCACGGGGACAGTGGTTCCGGCCACGGCTTGCCAAACCGAGGGCACAGAAGTGCTTCTCGTGCCCGCCCGCATCACGTACACCACAAGGGCGTCACCGGGGTGGACGGAGTTGACGCCGGCGTCGACTTGCGCGAGGGCCGTGGATAGCTTCGAGGGGGAATTGGCTACGGGCAGTGGGGCAAAGCGTGGATAGATGCAAAAAGATCGCGAGCTCACCAGCAACGCGTTGGTGAAGGCGCCGGAGTCGAAGGGCCTACGGTGGTGACGAAATTGGCGGAGAGACGCCGCGGTGGCCGGAGCAAAACGATGAGACGTCCATTGTCTACAGGGCGTCCGCGCTCTTGATCTCTGGCATGGCGACGCTGCTCGATGTTGTGGTCCTATGGGACATGGTGGTTCGCCATGAGAAGCTCGTTGACCGCGTCTCGCCATTGCCATGGCCTGCGGTTGCTCTCGGGGCAGCTGGCGGGAGGGAAGAGGAGGGGTGGAAAGGCGCTGGACTGAGGGGGATACGATGCACGGTGCAAAGGTGGTTCTCCAGGACACCGAGGAGAGGACACGGGGGCTCTGGAGGCTTCAAGACGTAGAGGTGGCTCCGGTGCGCGCTCTGGACGCCACCGAGCTGCTTGGGCGCGCGGGAGGAAGACGACAGAACGGGGGGAAGTTGGGCTGGGCCGGCTGGGGAGTGGGCCTTCGCCCCTGGGCGACAGGTAGGTATCTCCCTTCTCTGTTTTTCCCTTTTTCTTTTTATTTTTCTGTAAATAGGTTGACCTAGCTAATAAAATAGCTAGGCATTTTTATAAATGCCCAATTTCATTTATATGGCCTCATAATAAACAAAGCTAGCCACATAAAATATTTGGTCATTATTAAAATTCAAAAAATTTGAATTTTACTTCAAATAGGGTATTTATTTAATTTCCAAGTCTGTCGGGACCCGGGGTTAGCGTATGTAATTCCAGTCACGATACAATCACATGGAGAGCCGAGAACCGTACCCACTTGTCTAAGCAGACAAGGCCAAGCACAGAACGCTCTCGGTAAGCATCGAACGTGAGGGGCATCCCATTCAGGCCGGATGATCAACTGAGATGGGTCCTCAACGTCCGCTCACAAGTCTAATGCTTATGGGTGGTGAATCCCATATTCATAGACAAGTCGCCTCAACCATGTTATCGATTGAATCCTAACTCTTACATATACTTACTCCAGCCCGATCACTTAGTCGGGGTCTAGGGCGGGCTCGATCAAACCACAAAGTGTGCACGTGACGGAGTCACGAGAAATCGCATCGCGCTGCCCCAAGCTGCGCACATCTAAGGGCCACTTGTTGTATAAAAGACCGCCAACCAGATCACAACTAAGGTCTCGAAAACCCATACTAAGACATGCATGTTATAATCATACACGCAGCACACATGCCTAGTATGAACAGCAGGTATCATCACATAACTCTACAAAGTACTCTTTATTGATATACACATAGAGCATACAAAGATCACATGGCTGTGATCACATTACATCATACAACGGAAGCAAATTAGGTCTGAGTACAGACAAGATTAACAAATGGCTTAGAGAAGCCTTGTACAACAAACATGCCCTTCCACAAGGGACCAGACTGCTGTCTGGGACTATGCTAACTTAGTCAACGTCGAGCTTCACGAAGGTGACTCCATCGGGGTCCGGGTTCTCATCTAAAACATAGAATAAGAAAACATGAGTACAAAGTCGTACTCAACAAGACTTACATCAGAACTAAACTACTCATGCTCAAGTATCAAGGTAAAGGAGGTGGGGTTCAACATGCAGAAGTGCCATCTTTGACTTGGCTAGTCTTGTACTGCGATTACCAGACTTGAGGTAAGAAGCGTACATGAGTCCACTACCAAGTCTCCAACCAATACACCACTATGGATACTTCCTCGACTTCCCCACGAGGAAGCACGCCATAGCACTCACGCTTATCTTGCGAGTTTTATAAGTATCCATTCAAGTTGTCTATGATCAAATAAAGGTTTCCAAGTAGTCCATAACCGTGGACACGGCTATTCGAATAGTTCATTAACCCTGCAGGAGTGTACATCTTCACATGCGTGTCATCACTTATCGTCTCGTTCTTGTTACCCTTCAAGCGGATGTCGGACGTGGATGAAACCAAGGCACTACCCTCACATCACCTTCTCTAATCCAGGAGTCAACTACCTGAGTTTGTCACCGCTCGAGAGTCCGCCCGGTTCGACGAAACGGACTCAGATAATGTAAGGGACCGAGACGCCACCTTTGACAGATGGTTTCACTGCCTCACAGGTCCACCCACATATCTATGCATAAATCAAATGGAAAGCCCGAATCTAGTGTGACTCCTGGACCGGATCGGGTACGTAAAGAGGCCAAACGGGGCTCCCATAAACCCTACATGTGGTCATACTCTTTGTCTTGGATCACAAAACAGGAACTCGGGGCCTAGGGCAGTGTTCAACGAGACAACCCACTGTGTACTCCTACACAACCTCTCATCGTTCACCTTTGTTTAGGGTGGATTCACCAACACGTTTATCATCAGCATCACTGTGTTCATTCCATCCCGACTCACAATCATAACATCCTCATTGTATCACTAAGTAGCAATAAGCAGTAACAGTTGCAGGGGCCACATGATCATCATTCAACTCCTAAATCTGCTAGGATTGTGGTTTGCTTAATACGGTGGCAAAATGATAGGTCATGCATCGGAATGGGTTCAACTATGCGAAAGAACGTGTCTCGGTGATCTCCTAAACATGCATAAGCGAGACTGAGAGGGAATTGGGATTTTATAGATATGATCAATGGGGGTTTGCTTGCCTTGCTGACGATACACGGGTCTTAACGGTGGTCTTCTTCTTCGGGGTGATCACCGTCTCGGAACGTCTGTCATCGGAGGCAATCATCAACAAGGGGGGGGGGGACAACTTCGAAAGTAAATGCACAAGCACATGATAAGTTTGTCCATGATGTGAATGGTACTGGTTTGTAGCATATTCATCTTAATTGAAGTATATTGCATTTGAAATGCAAATTCAAACTCCAAATTCAATTTCAAATTAAGTCATATACACATTTGCTTCTGTTCCCCCATTTTAAAATGGTCAAACATAAAAAACAAATTGCATATTCTTAATCCTTGTATTTTTCTGATAATTTTTCATATATTATATGTTTAATTTGGAGTTAGTATGAATTTTCTATGATTTTCCAAGGTTTAACTCATTTTTTGGAATTTTCTGGATTATTTTAATTATCTGGAAAAATCCTTTATTGCGTCATGCTGATGTGGGGGTGACGTCACAGGGGCTCTGGCCTGTGGGCCAGCCCTGTCAGTGGGAGAGGGGCTAATCCCTCTCTGTTTAAACTAAACAGAGGGGTTAGGGGGGCCAGGGGGCCCACCTGTCATAGACTCGGGGAGGGGGGTTAAGCTGGTGATTAGCGCTAACTAACTCAGCCCCGCCGGTGGTTAGCCGCCGGTGGCCTGCAGCCGCGGCGGCGCTCCACTGGAATGGTGAATCCGGCACCGTTTGCCGCTCCGAGACCGCCAGGAGGACGAGCACGAAGGCGCACACCCCCCTGACTAGTCGTGCTACCACGAGAGGGCTCGAGGCCACGGCTACTTCAAGCTCGCGGCGGCCGGAGCTTCGGTGCTCGTCGGGAAGGGGCTGCAGGGCGTGGAAAGAGTTGCAGGAGGAGGGAATCGGAGCAAGGGCTCACCCCGGTGAAGATGGTAGGCTCGGCGTCGTGGGAGAGAGACCGGAGAGCGCTCGATTTGCCGCAGGAGCTCCGGTTGACCGGCGGTGCAAACTTGGAGATCGCGTCACCAGAGTTGCTCTTCTGCTCGAATTGGCCGGGGGAATCGACGAAGTCGTCGCCGGGGAATATGCTGGACACGGTGGTGATGCTTGGGTCGGCCGGTGGCCGCGAAAACCGAAGACGGCGGCGAGGTCAGGCGCTCGGGTGCGGGTGGGATCTCGCCGGAGAGCGACGGGGAGGAAGCAGCGGAGGGGGGAGAAGGTGTGGGCGGCTTCTAGGCGTTGCGTGGCGTGCGCATGGGGGCTGGGAAGGCCTAGACGGCTCTCACGCCGTCGATGTGGCGTCGGCGTGCCCTTGGCCTCCAACGAGCTGCTTTGGGGGAGGGGTAGGAAGACGACAGAATCTCGGGCTGGGCCAGGCCAGTGGAGAGGTGGGCCTCGCCTGTGGGCTTAGGTGTCAAGCCACTAGCCATTCACAAGTTTTGGTGACTTTTGAAAATCAAACAATTTGAATTTAAATTCAAATTGGAATTTAATTTAATTTCCAAGCCCTATTTGGAATATTTGAAAAATCTTGGTGCATGGAGTGGGGCCCACATCACTTTATATGTGATCATGCATATTTATAAGACTTTTCAACAATACCAGAGGAATTTTTGGAAACAATTTTTGTCTGGCCATTTGATTAAATTTCTCAGGGCTTTTCTTTTCCCCATTTTTGAATTTCTTTTGAAATTTTTGCATGATGCAAAGGTGAACTCAAACCTTAGCACTTACCCTAGTTGGGGTTCTGACAACTCGCCCCCACTCAAAAGAATCTCGTCCCGAGATTCAGAAGTCGTCGGGAGGAAGGTGGGGTACTCGGCACGGAGGCGGTCTTCTCTTTCCCATGTTGCTTCTTTCTCGGAGTGATGTGACCATTGCACTTTGAGGAACTTGATCTTCTGACGACGAGTGACACGCTCTGCGGAATCAAGAATACGAACAGGGTACTCTCGATAAGAAAGGTCATCTTGGAGATCAAGCGTTTCATGGTCGGCTTCGCAGATGGGGTCCTTGAAGCAACGCCTGAGTTGTGACACATGGAATACATCATGTACTCGGGAAAGATGAGGGGGTAGTTCAAGTTGGTAGGCAACTTCTCCACGTTTAGCAAGAATGCGGAAAGGTCCAATGTAACGTGGGGCCAACTTGCCTTTGATACCGAATCTTTGGGTTCCCTTTAGAGGAGTCACCCGAAGGTAAGCCTTCTCATCAATATTGTAGCTCTCCTCTCTATGATGACGATCATAGTAGCTCTTTTGACGAGACTGGGCGGCTTTCAAACTATCACGAACAATGCTATCGGTAACCGGGGTTAGCGTATGTAATTCCAGTCACGATACAATCAAATGGAGAGCCGAGAACCGTACCCACTTGCCTAAGCAGACAAGGCCAAACACAGAACGTTCTCGGTAAGCATCGAACGTGAGGGGCATCCCATTCAGGCCGGATGATCAACTGAGATGGGTCCTCAACGTCCGCTCACAAGTCTAAATGCTTATGGGTGGTGAATCCCATACTCATAGACAAGTCGCCTCAACCATGTTATCGATTGGATCCTAACTCTTACATAAACTTACTCCAGCCCGATCACTTAGTCGGGGTCTAGGGCGGGCTCGATCATACAACAAAGTGTGCACGTGACAGAGTCACGAGCAATCGCATCGCGATGCCCCAAGCTGCGCACATCTAAGGGCCACTTGGTGTATAAAAGACCGCCAGCCAGATCACAACTAAGGTCTCGAAAACCCATACTAAGACATGCATGTTATAAACATACACGCAGCACATATACCTAGTATGAACAGGAGGTATCATCACATAACTCTACAAAGTATTTCTTTATTGATATACACATAGAGCATACAAAGATCACATGTCTGTGATCACATTACATCATACAATGGAAGAAAATTTGGTCTGAGTACAGACAAGTTTAACAAATGGCTTAGAGAAGCCTTGTACAACAAACATGCCCTTCCACGAGGGACCAGACTGCTGTCTGGGACTATGCTAACTTAGTCAACGTCGAGCTTCACGAAGGTGACTCCATCGGGGTCCGGTTCTTATCTAAAACATAGAATAAGCAAACGTGAGTACAAAGTCGTACTCAACAAGACTTACACCAGAACTAAACTACTCATGCTCAAGTATCAAGGTAAAGGGAGGTGGGGTTTCATCATGCAGAAGTGCCAGCTTTGACTTGGCTATTCCTGAACTACGAATACCAGACTTGAGGTAAGAAGCGTACACGAGTCCACTATCCAAGTCTCCAACCAATACACCACTATGGTTACTTCCTCGACTTCCCCACGAGGAGGCACACCATAGCACTCACGCTTATCTTGCGAGTTTTATAAGTATCCATTCAAGTTGTCTAATAATCAGGTACAGGTTCCAAGTAGTCCTTAACCGCGGACGCGGCTATTCGAATAGTTTTGATAACCTTGCAAGGGTGTAAGCTACACACACATGACCATCGGTTACCGCCAGGTCTCGCCGCCATTCAAGAGGTGACAGCGAGGATGTTCACCACGATACTTCGCTCACAACCGGTCTATTACAGGAGTCGACTATCTGAGTTGCTACCGCTCGAGAGTCCGGCCGGATCAACGAAACGGACTCAAACAATGTAGGTGACCGAGACGCCACCTTTAGCAGATGGTTTTCCTGCCTCACAGGTGCACCCACATATCTAGGATGATGCAACCATTCCTTCATTCTTTTTCTATGCACATGCCAAATGGAAAGCCCGAACTAATGTGACTCCTGGACGTCGACACGGATCAAGGTACTAGGCCAAGAGGGGTCAGTGAGCCCAATGTGTGGTTGTACTCTTTGTCTTGGATTACCATACAAGAACTCGATGCTTAAGGCGGTGTTCAACGAGACAACCCACTGTATACTCCTACGCAGCCTCTCATCGTTCACCTTGTATTAGGGTGGATTCACCAACACAGTTTCACTTTTATCAACACCATGTTCACTATCATCCCGACTCACATCAAAAGCAACCTCACTGTAACACTAAGCATGCAATAAGCTGTAACAGTTGCAGGGGCCTCATGATATCAAACAACTCCTATGTCAGCTAGGATTGTGGTTTGCTTACTACTGTGACAAGATGATAGGTCATGCATCGGATATGGGTTCAACTATGCGGTAGAATCGATACAAGATGATCTCCTAAACATGCATAAGCGAGACTGAGAGGGAATTGGGATTTTATAGACATGATCAATGGGGTTTGCTTGCCTTGCTGACGAGGTTCGATATCGGGGTCTTCAACGAAGGGGGTGGCCTCCGGTTCCGGTTGTACGTCTATCGAGCAAACAATCAAACAAGGTATAAATTTATTTGCATTGCTCAAACATATGATCAATATTGAAATGGTGATGTTCTTGGTCACAAGGTGGGTACAATTTCATTTAAAAGAAGTGTCAGAACCCTCTGTTAGGTAATGTGCTAGGATCAAATAACCTTGCATCATGTCAAATTTTCAAAGGAAATCAACTTCAAAATCCAAATGGGAGAAGGAACACCCCCCAGATGAATTAATTCAACAAGGCCAGATAAAAATCTTCTCCAAAAATTCATGTTAGAGTTTTGAAAAGTCTTATAAATGAGTGTGATCACATATCAAGTGATGTGGGACCCACCCCATGCTCATAGATTTTTCAAATATTCAAACGGTGCCTTGGATTTAAGGAAATAACCCTATTTGATTTAAAATTCAAATTATTTGAATTTTAAAAATGTTGAAAGTTTATGAGTGGCTAGTATATATTTTTATGAGGCCACATAAAAGTTTTCAGCATTTAATAAAATGTTTAGCTATTTATTTTAGCTAAACAGAACAAATGTCAGAAAAGAAAAATAGAAAAGAAAGCAGAAACCTTACCTGGCGCCTAGGCGGAGCCGGCCCATCCAGCCCAGCCGGCCCAAAAAGGGCACAGGGGTCTTCTTCCCCGATTCCACGCATCCAAGCTGCTCGGTGGAATGCCACCGAGCTAGCCGTGCACGTCGCCGCCTCTCCAGACGCCACCTGCCCCTCCCGTGCCTTCTAGCGACGCCGCGGAGACGCTGGAGACGCCGTGCGTCCTTTCCCCCCCTCCTCGAGCTCCCTCCTCTCCTCTCTCGCCCGTTTCGTCGTCGCCCGAGAAGCACGCCGGAGCACCGTCGAGCCCCCGCGTAGCCATCGACGCCGAGAAGCCTCCGGAGTCTGTCCATCGTCTTCGCCGCAGTCGTCTTCGTCTTCGAGCGGAAGAGGAGGAGCTGAAGCCCCCTGGAACTGCTGAATCGCATCGTCGTCTTCGTCTACGGCCGCCGCACGACTTCATCGATTCCGTCGCCGTTGAGCCACCCCAGCCATCGCCACCACCTCTGCTGAGTTCCTGGTGAGCTCGGGATCAAAACCCCTAACCTCTCCCCCTCGATTGCTTCCTCTGTCGCCGTTTTCCATGGTCGCCGGAGTACCGAGCCGCCACGGTCGTCGTCGGCGAGCTTCTGTTAAGCATTCGTCCTCGCCGTTTTGTCCTTCACCTCCGCCGTGGTCTTCTACTTCGAACACACCCTACGGTGGCTTCAATGGTGCTCTGCTGCGAGTTTCACCCCAAGCCCGTTCCACGGCCGCCGCGGAAGGACGTCGCCGTCGTCGTTTTGGTCACCCCCGAGGTCGCCCGCGTGCACCAGACGACGCGCGAGAGCACGGGCTACGCTCCCGTGGTCTCGGCGCATCGAATGATGCACGGGAACGTGATCCCGAGCAGCGCCGCCGCGACTCCAGTCGCCGGCGTTTAGCCACCGGCGTGTCAACCAGAACCCCCCCCCCCCACTAATCCCCCAGTTAATGACCCCTGGGTCACTGACTAGTGGGCCCAGTGGCTTAATTAAGCCGCTGGATTAATTTAACCCACGGGTTAAATTAACCCAGTCACTGACACCCTGGACCCACATGTCAGCTGACGCAATAAATCATTTTATGAATTTCAAGAAAATCAAAATGAATTAAAAGAATTCCAGAAAATCCAGAAAATACCCCAAACTTTGGAAATTCATAGAAAATTCATATTAACTCCAAATTGGACAAATAATATATGAAAAATGATCAGGAGAAAATTATCTTTCCAAATATGCAACTTTCAACTCTGTTTGAGTTGAATTTGAAATGTGATCAGTAGCATTTGCTATTTGATTTAAATGAAATTAAATCAAATTCAAATCAAATATTTTTGCAACTTGAACCATGGCAACATGCTACATTTCAATCACACATCAGAGGCATATCATACACATTTTCCAAAAGGTTCAAAATGTTCAAACTATGTCACATGCAACTTGGTTAATTTGTATTCAAATGCGGAGTTTGAATTTGCAATTCAAATTGCAATATACTCCATTTAAATGGAATGCTCAACCCATCAGTACCATGAACATCACCCTTTCAATCTTATTCATGTGATTGTGCATTGTACATTATGTTGATCCTATGATTGTCATGTTGCTGATAGAAGTGGAGCCGGAACCCGAGGTCACCCCCTACGTTGAAGACCCCGAACCCGAACCTCGTCAGCAAGGCAAGCAAACCCCCTTTGATCATGTTGATAAAATCCCACTTCCCTCTCATGTCTCGCTTATGCATTGTATAGGATGATCACCATGTTACGATTCTACCGCATAGATGAACCCATTCCTTTGCATGACCTATCATTTTGTCACAGTAGTAAGCAAACCACAATCCTAGCAAATGTAGGAGTGGGTTGATATCATGTGGCCCCTGCAATGTTACTTCTTATTGCACGCTTAGTATGATACCATGTTGTTATTGTGATGTGAGTCGGGATGGGAATGATCATGTTGATGATGGAAGAAAAGTGTTGGTGAATCGACCCTAATACAAGGTGAACGATGAGAGGCTGTGTAGGAGTACACGGTGGGTTGTCTCGTTGAACACCGTCCTAGTACGAGTTCTTGTGTGGTGATCCAAGATGAAGAGTACAACCACACATTGGGCTCACTGACCCCTCTCAACTTACTAACTCATCCCTTTCGATGTCCAGATGTCGCAATAGTTCGGAGTTCTGGTAGGCTTGTGGTCTGGATGCTAAGTGAGAGAACGGCTCATCCGAGACCGGCTTATGCACCACGCACACATCACTTGGGTCCACTTCGGTAAACCGGCCGGGTTCACGATAGTGGTAACCAACCCAAGTAGGCGGCTTTCTCGGACTAGATCGGCTATGAGGTAACAGTTGTGGTGAGCATCCTCGCTGGCACCCCTTGAATGGTGTCGAGATCAAAGGCGGTAAATGATGATCATGTGTGTGTAGCGGTACACCCTTGCAAGGTTAACAAAACTATTCGAATAGCCGCGTCCGCGGTTATGGACTGCTTGGAAAGCTTAGCTTGATTATTAGACAACTTGAACTAGATACTTCTAAAACACACCAAGATAAGTGTGAGTGCTATGGCGTGCTTCCTCGTGGGGAAGTCGAAGAAGGCACCATAGTGGTGTAATTGGTTGGAGAAAGTAGTGGACTCGTGTACGCTTCTTACCTTAAAGTCTGGTACTCGTAGTTCAGGACTAGCCAAGTCAAAGCTGGCATTTCTGCAAGTGAACCCCACCTCCCTTTACCTTGATACATGTGCATGAGTAGTATAGCTCCTATGTAAGTCTTGCTGAGTACGACTTTGTACTCACGTTTGCTTAATCTATGTTTTAGATGATGCCACTGACCCCGAAGGTGGCTTCTTCATCGAGCTGGACGACTGAAGACCAACTAGTCTAGTCCCAGTCAGACGACTGGTTCCCTCGTGGAGGGCTTTGTGTTTAAATAAGGCTTCTTAAGCCATTTGTTAAACTTGTCTGTACTCAGACATAATTTGCTTCCGCTTGTAATGTAATGTTGGATCACATGTATGTGATCTCTGTGTGTACTCTATAAGAGTTATAAATAAAATGTACACTTTGTAGAGAATTGCAATGGTACCTGCTGTTCATACAAGACATGTGTGTTGCGTGTATGTTTATAACATGCATGTCTTTGTATGGGTTTTCGAGACCTTAGTTGTGTTCTGGCTGGCGGTCTTTCATACACCAAGTGGCCCTTAGATGTGCGCAGCTTGGGGCATCGCGATGCGATTGTCTGAGACTCTGTCTCGTGCACACTTTGTGGAATGATCGAGCCCGCCCTATACCCCGACTAAGTGATCGGGCTGGAGTAAGTCTATGTAAGAGTTGTGAGATAGTCGATAGTATGGTTGAGGCGACTTGTCTTTGAATATGGGAGTTCACCACCCATATCATTAGACTTGTGTGCGGACGATGAGGACCCATCTCAGTTGATCATCCGGCCTGGATGGGATGCCCCTCACGTACGATGCTTTCCGAGAATGTTCAGTGCTTGGCCTTGTCTGCTTAGACAAGTGGGTGCGGTTCTCGGCTCTCCATATGACTATGTCTTAACTGTACTTGCATAGGCAAACCCCGGGTCCCGACAGACTTGGTATCAGAGCAGGACCGACTGTAGGACTAGTAGCCTTGGCCGAACTTGAGTCTAGCTTGCTATAGTTATATAGTTACTCTGGGTATATAAGGGAACAACGTAAGGCTTCTTTTTTTCTCCTTACCCCCTTCGTTCTGAGTTCTGAGTCACCTCATCTTGTTCTACGGGAAGATAGGACTAGGCTCTCCTTTGTCTAATTAGCACATCTCGTTGTTTGCTTCCTTATAGCCGTAGGAAAGTTGTGTCAGGTTTTCCTAGCATTGTTGTAATGCTGATTTCTTACATCATATTATGTAAGTGCTGTTTTTCATGATTGAAAGAAATTGTCATTTCTTACAATTACAGCCGTTATGCTGTCCAAGTCATTCCAGGTTTATCTCATAATCTGATGCATTTGCAAACTCCTTTCTGTTTCAGATGGCAGATCTTCCCCCTCGGCAGATTGTTCGTTTGACCAGGTGCCTCGGTGTGCGTGGCCATCCCGCCACGTTGACCGAGATGATGTCCTATGTGGGATATCGATGGTACCCTGAGTACACCATCGAGGAGCAGTTCCACGACTTCAACCAGACGCAGTTCCACTGCATCGTCCGGATCTACCCGCACCACGTTGGAGTCACCCAGCCTATCCACTTTGGACATGGCATTGGCATTACCGAGAACATGGCTGTGCAGGATGCTGCATACTCATGTATGACACTACTGAGAGAGGAGCACACTTTACTGAGAGAGACTTCTTTCCACTATATCCCTGCTGCACTTCCAGGAGAAGAGGGATATTACACCGGACTCTACTCAGATCACTCTGCAGAGGATCCCGCACTTCAGATGACTGCTAGGTTTGCTAGTGACAGAGATCGTGATGCACGCGCTCTCCGTTTCGAGCTCCACGCCACCCGTGTTCATCTGTATCGAGCACTGACCCTCTTGGCACCCTTTGTGAGCGTTGGATCAGTTGAGCATGATGCGATCTACCCAGTGAGGACTCAGATGCCTTCTCGAGTTGCTTGGCCCGAGATTGGAGGCATTTTTCCACCCCGTGGTCCTTTGCTTCCACCCTACGCCGGACCTAGGCCCCATCCTTGCCCAAATGGATATCAGGGTCCACAGGCCTCCGTGTTTTCCGATGGTCACCTTCAGCTACCGGGATACGCGGGTAACTTTTACGAGGACTACTATGGAGATGGAGATGAGTGAGACCGCCTGTGGTCTTACTTAGTGAGGATGTAGTAGTATCTTAGTGTATTGTACGCAAGGGTCTAAGTTCCAGAGGCTTAGATAAATAATGTATAGGAAGTCAGAGTGCCTCTGAAGGATGTATCATCTTCATCACGTTTGTATTAGCTTAGTGCTTGTACTAAAACGATGTATGGTTTGTATGACAGCTTGTGAATATATGGCTTGTAGGCTTTATCACCATGTTCTCAAGATGATTACTTCCTTTTCTCTGTAATCCTTCCAGTACTTCAATACCTTGATTAGACTCTTCAAATCAACTCTGTTTCACTTTGGTTTTCACCTTCAGGATGTCTCACGGAACCTGTGGCCAGGTTGGTCGTAACCAAGGTCGTGGAAATGATCAGGAGGAAGGCAACCTTCCACCCCCACCCACGATGGCTCAGGTTCTGATGGAGGTCGAGAGGAACCGCCGAGACTCTCACCACCTGTTAGAAGTCATCGCACGCAACACCACTCAGCAGCGCAATGAGATGGTGTCCCTGAACGACTTCATCCGGCTTCATCCCCCGGTTTTCAGTTACTCCACCGAGCCCCTTGACGCCGATGACTAGCTTCGCAGCACCGAGAGGAAGCTCCAAGCAGGTCGTGTTGCAATTGGTGACAAGGTCAGCTATGCCACCTATCACCTCGAAGGTGCAGCTAGTTCTTGGTGGGAGAACTTTCTGAATATGCGTCCCGATGGACCACCTGCATCTTGGGAGGAATTCTGCACGTCCTTCTGCGAGCACCACATTCCCAAGGGTCTGATGGACCGCAAACGTGAGGAGTTCTGCAACCTCACTCAAGGCCGAAGGACCGTTGATGAGTTTAGTCGTGAGTTCAACCGACTGGCTCGTTATGCTACCGAAGAAGTCTCCACCGACTCCAAGAAACAAGAGAGATTTCGTCGTGGCCTCAACACTGGACTCCGTCGTGAGCTCAACCTACGTGACTTTGCCTCATTCCAGGTCCTTGTCAACAAGGCCATCAAGCCAGAGGACATGAACACACCCAACGACTTTCGCAAACACCCTAGAGATGACAGCTCATCCAGTTCCGGCTCTCAGAAGCGCAAGATCTGGATCCCAAACAACATGTTCCGCCAGAACAACCCACCGAGGCCATCCTATGTGGCGCCTCGTCCACCAACCCAGTTCCACCCAGCTCCACCAAACAACCCAGCTCCACGAACTGTTTTCGGAGCCTGTTACAAGTGTGGTCAGCCAGGCCACTATTCTCGTGAGTGTCCCCAGAAGCAGCTCCAGCACCAGAATGCTCCACCACGTGCCGGAGGCAACAACAACAACAATGGTCGTGGCAAGCCACCCCAGAAGGTCTACACCGCCAAACCCGCTCCTCCCTCCACTCGTGGACGTGTGAACCAGATTGCCGCCGAAGAGACTGACGACACCACTGACGTCATTCTTGGTACGCTCCCAGTCAATTTTGTTCCTACTTCCGTTCTTTTCGACCCAGGAGCATCTCATTCATTCATGTCGGAAAGTTATGCACTTCGTCATGAGTTACCCTTTGTTGAGTTGTCCACTCCAATGATTATTCAAACTCCAGGGTCAATATGGCAAACTAATAGAGTAAGCCATGGTAATCAGATTGCAATTGAGGGTTTAGTATTCCTTGCTTCACTCATAGCCCTCAAGTCTTCAGACATTGATGTCATCCTTGGCATGGATTGGCTATCAAGACAGAATGCCTACCTGGATTGCAAAGGCAAATCCGTGAAACTCACCCACCATTCAGGCAAAACAGTCAACTATACCTCACCCAGAACAAGAACCCAAGTGCATTCCTTGAATGTACTTCCCCTTCCCGAACTTGAAGATATTCCGGTGGTTCGTGACTTCCCGGATGTCTTTCCTGAAGAGCTGCCGGGCATGCCACCCGACAGATGTGTAGAGTTTATAGTGGATCTTGTTCCAGGAACCGCACCAATTTCCAAACGCCCATATAAAATGTCCCCACATGAGTTAGCTGAGCTAAAAACCCAACTTGATGCTTCGTTGGCAAAAGGCTTCATCCGCCCTAGCTCATCGCCATGGGGTTGCCCCGTTCTGTTCGTAACGAAGAAAGATGGAATAGAAAGGATGTGCGTAGACTATCGCCCGCTAAATTTAGCGACGATAAAGAACAAATACCCACTGCCCAGGATCAATGATCTTTATGATCAACTTGCAGGATCCGTTGTCTTCTCCTAGATGGATTTGAGATTAGGTTATCATCAGATCAGAATCCGAAACGAGGACATTCCCAAAACGGCTTTTACTACTCGTTATGGTCTTTAAGAGTACACCGTCATGTCCTTTGGTTTAACCAATGCCCCCGCCACATTCTCACGCTTGATGAATTCGATCTTCATGGAGTACCTAGATAAATTTGTTGTGGTTTATCTCGATGATATTCTCGTCTACTCGAAGAACGAAGAAGAACATGCCGAACACTTAAGGCTGGTATTGATGAAACTTAGAGAGCATCTCCTATATGCTAAATTCTCCAAGTGTGAATTCTGGCTACAAGAAGTGACCTACTTAGGCCACGTGATTTCTGCAAAACGCATTGCTGTGAATCCCGAGAGAGTTCAGGCCGTCCTTGACTGGACTCCACCTGAATCGGTTAAGCAAGTTAGGAGTTTTCTTGGCCTAGCCAGCTATTGCCGTCGCTTCGTAGAGAACTTTTCTAAAGTTTCAAAGCCTCTAACTGAACTCCTCAAGAAAGATAAGAAATTCCTATGGACTCCCAAGTGCGAGGAAAGATTTCAAGAGCTAAAAAGAAGATTGACTTCTGCACCTGTACTTGCACCTCCAGACACCAAAAGGGATTTCGAGATCTATTGTGATGCATCACGGCAAGGGTTAGGATGCATACTTCTGCAAGATCGACATGTGGTAGCTTATGCTTCACGCCAATTGCGGCCACATGAAGAGAACTATCCTACCCATGACCTTGAACTCGCTGCCGTAGTTCATGCCCTAACGACTTGGCGACATTACCTCCTTGGTAATCGTTGTGAGATTTATTCCGACCACCAAAGCCTCAAATATATTTTCACCCAACCAGATCTTAATCTCAGGCAAAGACGCTGGATTGAGTTGATAAAAGATTACGACGTAGCAATTTCTTACACTCCAGGCAAAGCCAATGTCATGGCTGATGCACTAAGTCGTAAGTCGTATTGTAACAACCTCATGTTACAACAGTATCAACCACTTCTTCATGAGGACTTTCGCAAGCTCAATCTTGAGATTGTTCCTCATGGCTATCTTTCAACCTTGGTGGCGAAACCGACTCTTGAGGATCAGATCATAGTTGCCCAAAGGCGTGCACGAGGTGTTCGCCGAATCAAGGAGAACATTGCTAGCGGAGTTGCTAAATGTTTCTCCACAGATAGCAAAGGAACGGTATTCTTTGAAAATCGTTTGGTAGTACCTAAGAATAAGGAACTAAGGCAACTCATCCTCAAAGAAGCCCATGATACACCCCTCTCAATTCATCCCGGTAGCACAAAAATGTACCGAGATCTACGCCAGAGATTTTGGTGGACTAGGATGAAGAGAGACATTGCTCAATTTGTTGCCGAATGTGATGTTTCTCGTTGCATTAAGGCAGAACATAAAAGACCTGCTGGTACACTTCAACCTTTGTCTATTCCCGAGTGGAAATGGGACAAAGTCGGTATGGACTTCATCACCGGCTTTCCAAGAACCCAGAAAGGAAACAATGCCATCTTCGTTGTCATAGATAGGCTTTCCAAAGTTGCTCACTTCCTTCCGGTTCGCGAGTCTATAACTGCTAGCCAGTTAGCAGACTTGTACATCTCTAGAATTGTATCACTTCATGGTGTTCCTTTGGAAATCAATTCTGATCGTGGTAGCCTTTTCACCTCTAGATTTCGGGGAAGCTTTCAGAATGCTATGGGAACTCATCTCTCCTTTAGTACATCTTTCCATCCTCAGTCTAGAGGTCAAGTCGAAAGGGTTAACCAAATTCTTGAAGACATGCTCAGAGCTTGTGTTATCTCATTCGGACAGAATTGGGAGAAGTCTCTTCCATTTGCCGAGTTTGCTTATAACAATAGTTTTCAATCTAGTCTGAACATGGCTCCTTTTGAACTCCTATATGGACGACGATGTCGAACACCTTTAAACTGGTCAGAAACCGGTGAAAGACAATTCTTTGGACCGGACATGATCAAGGAAGCAGAAGAGCAAGTTCACATTGTTCGTGATCAATTGAAAGCAGCCCAGTCTCGTCAGAAAAGCTACTATGATCGTCATCATAGGCAAGAGAGCTACAATGTGGATGAGAAGGCTTACCTTCGGGTTACTCCTCTGAAGGGAACCCAACGTTTCGGTATCAAAGGCAAATTGGCCCCACGTTACATCGGACCTTTCCGCATTATTGCTAAACGTGGAGAAGTTGCCTACCAACTTGAACTACCTCCGCACCTCTCCCGAGTACATGATGTATTCCATGTGTCCCAACTCAGGCGTTGCTTCAAGGACCCCATCCGCGAAGTCGACCATGAAACGCTTGATCTCCAAGATGACCTTTCTTATCGAGAATACCCCGTTCGTATTCTTGATTCCGCAGAGCGTGTCACTCGTCGTCAGAAGATTAGGTTTCTGAAAGTGCAATGGTCACACCACTCCGAAAGAGAAGCTACGTGGGAAAGAGAAGACCGTCTCAGTGCCGAGTACCCCACCTTCCTCCCGCAGACTTCTGAATCTCGGGACGAAATTCTGTTGAGTGGGGGCGAGTTGTCAGAACCCTCTGTTAGGTAATGTGCTAGGATCAAGTAACCTTGCATCATGTCAAATTTTCAAAGGAAATCAACTTCAAAATCCAAATGGGAGAAGGAACACCCCCCAGATGAATTAATTCAAAAAGGCCAGATAAAAATCTTCTCCAAAAATTCATTGTAGAGTTTTGAAAAGTCTTATAAATGAGTGTGATCACATATCAAGTGATGTGGGACCCACCCCATGCTCATAGATTTTTCAAATATTCAAACAGTGCCTTGGATTTAAGGAAATAACCCTATTTGATTTAAAATTCAAATTATTTGAATTTTAAAAATGTGGAAAGTTTATGAGTGGCTAGTATATATTTTTATGACGCCACATAAAAGTTTTTAGCATTTAATAAAATGTTTAGCTATTTATTTTAGCTAAACAGAACAAATGTCAGAAAAGAAAAATAGAAAAGAAAGAAGAAACCTTACCTGGCGCCTAGGCGGAGCCGGCCCATCCAGCCCAGCCGGCCCAAAAAGGGCACAGGGGTCTTCTTCCCCGATTCCGCGCATCCAAGCTGCTCGGTGGAATGCCACCGAGCTAGCCGTGCACGTCGCCGCCTCTCCAAACGCCACCTGCCCCTCCCGTGCCTTCTAGCGACGCCACGGAGACGCTGGAGACGCCGTGCGTCCTGTCCCCCCCTCCTCGAGCTCCCTCCTCTCCTCTCTCGCCCGTTTCGTCGTCGCCCGAGAAGCACCCCGGAGCACCGTCGAGCCCCCGCGTAGCCATCGACGCCGAGAAGCCTCCGGAGTCTGTCCATCGTCTTCTCCGCAGTCATCTTCATCTTCGAGCGGAAGAGGAGGAGCTGAAGCCCCCTGGAACTGCTGAATCGCATAGTCGTCTTCGTCTAGGGCCGCCGCACGACTTCATCGATTCCGTCGCCGTTGAGCCACCCCAGCCATCGCCACCACCTCTGCTGAGTTCCTGGTGAGCTCGGGATCAAAACCCCTAACCTCTCCCCCTCGATTGCTTCCTCTGTCGCCGTTTGCCATGGTCGCCGGAGTACCGAGCCGCCACGGTCGTCGTCGGCGAGCTTCTGTTAAGCATTCCTCCTTGCCGTTTTGTCCTTCACCTCCGCCGTGGTCTTCTGCTTCGAACGCACCCTACGGTGGCTTCAATGGTGCTCTACTGCGAGTTTCACCCCAAGCCCGTGCCACGGCCGCCGCGGAAGGACGTCGCCGTCGTCGTTTTGGTCACCCCCGAGGTCGCGCGCGTGCTCCAGACGACGCGCGAGAGCACGGGCTACGCTCCCGTGGTCTCGGCGCATCGAATGATGCACGGGAACGTGATCCCGAGCAGCGCCGCTGCGACTCCAGTCGCCGGCGTTTAGCCGCCGGCGTGTCAACCAGAACCCCCCCCCCCCACTAATCACCCAGTTAATGACCCCTGGGTCACTGACCAGTGGGCCCAGTGTCTTAATTAAGCCACTGGATTAATTTAACCCACGGGTTAAATTAACCCAGTCACTGACACCCTGGACCCACATGTCAGCTGACGCAATAAATCATTTTATGAATTTCCAGAAAATCAAAATGAATTAAAAGAATTCTAGAAAATCCATAAAATACCCCAAACTTTGGAAATTCATAGAAAATTCATATTAACTCCAAATTGGACAAATAATATATGAAAAATGATCAGGAGAAAATTATCTTTCCAAATAAGAAACTTTAAACTCTGTTTGAGTTGAATTTGAAATGTGATCAGTAGCATTTGCTATTTGATTTAAATGGAATTAAATCAAATTCAAATCAAATATTTTTGCAACTTGAACCATGGAAACATGCTACATTTCAATCACACATCAGAGGCATATCATACACATTTTCCAAAAGGTTCAAAATGATCAAACTATGTCACATGCAACTTGGTTAATTTGAATTCAAATGCGGAGTTTGAATTTGCAATTCAAATTGCAATATACTCCATTTAAATGGAATGCTCAACACATCAGTACCATGAACATCACCCTTTCAATCTTATTCATGTGATTGTGCATTGTACATTATGTTGATCCTATGATTGTCATGTTGCTGATAGAAGTGGAGCCGGAACCCGAGGTCACCCCCTACGTTGCAGGCCCCGAACCCGAACCTCGTCAGCAAGGCAAGCAAACCCCCTTTGATCATGTCGATAAAATCCCACTTCCCTCTCATGTCTCGCTTATGCATTGTATAGGATGATCACCATGTTACGATTCTACCGCATAGATGAACCCATTCCTTTGCATGACCTATCATTTTGTCACAGTAGTAAGCAAACCACAATCCTAGCAAATGTAGGAGTTGGTTGATATCATGTGGCCCCTGCAATGTTACTGCTTATTGCACTCTTAGTATGATACCATGTTGTTTCTTTGATGTGAGTCGGGATGGGAATGATCATGTTGATGATGGTAGAAAAGTGTTGGTGAATCGACCCTAATACAAGGTGAACGATGAGAGGCTGTGTAGGAGTACACGGTGGGTTGTCTCGTTGAACACCGTCCTAGTACGAGTTCTTGTGTGGTGATCCAAGATGAAGAGTCCAACCACACATTGGGCTCACTGACCCCTCTCAACTTACTAACTCATCCCTTTCGATGTCCAGATGTCGCAATAGTTCGGAGTTCTGGTAGGCTTGTGGTCTGGATGCTAAGTGAGAGAACGGCTCATCCGAGACCGGCTTATGCACCACGCACACATCACTTGGGTCCACTTCGGTAAACCGGCCGGGTTCACGATAGTGGTAACCAACCCAAGTAGGCGGCTTTCTCGGACTAGATCGGCTATGAGGTAACAGTTGTGGTGAGCATCCTCGCTGGCACCCCTTGAATGGTGTCGAGATCAAAGGCGGTAAATGATGATCATGTGTGTGTAGCGGTACACCCTTGCAAGGTTAACAAAACTATTCGAATAGCCGCGTCCGCGGTTATGGACTGCTTGGAAAGCTTAGCTTGATTATTAGACAACTTGAACTGGATACTTCTAAAACACACCAAGATAAGTGTGAGTGCTATGGCGTGCTTCCTCGTGGGGAAGTCGAAGAAGGCACCATAGTGGTGTAATTGGTTGGAGAAAGTAGTGGACTCGTGTACGCTTCTTACCTCAAAGTCTGGTACTCGTAGTTCAGGACTAGCCAAGTCAAAGCTGGCATTTCTGCAAGTGAACCCCACCTCCCTTTACCTTGATACATGTGCATGAGTAGTATAGCTCCTACGTAAGTCTTGCTGAGTACGACTTTGTACTCATGTTTGCTTAATCTATGTTTTAGATGATGCCACTGACCCCGAAGGTGGCTTCTTCATCGAGCTGGACGACTGAAGACCAACTAGTCTAGTCCCAGTCAGACGACTGGTTCCCTCGTGGAGGGCTTTGTGTTTAAATAAGGCTTCTTAAGCCATTTGTTAAACTTGTCTGTACTCAGACATAATTTGCTTCCACTTGTAATGTAATGTTGGATCACATGTATGTGATCTCTTTGTGTACTCTATAAGAGGTATAAATAAAATGTACACTTTGTAGAGAATTGCAATGGTACCTGCTGTTCATACAAGGCTGGTGTGCTGCGTGTATGTTTATAACATGCATGTCTTTGTATGGGTTTTCGAGACCTTAGTTGTGTTCTGGCTGGAGGTCTTTCATACACCAAGTGGCCCTTAGATGTGCGCAGCTTGGGGCATAGCGATGCGATTGTCTGAGACTCTATCTCGTGCACACTTTGTGGTATGATCGAGCCCGCCCTAGACCCCGACTAAGTGATCGGGCTGGAGTAAGTCTATGTAAGAGTTTTGAGATAGTCGATAGTATGGTTGAGGCGACTTGTCTTTGAATATGGGAGTTCACCACCCATATCATTAGACTTGTGTGCGGATGATGAGGACCCATCTCAGTTGATCATCCGGCCTGGATGGGATGCCCCTCACGTACGATGCTTTCCGAGAATGTTCAGTGCTTGGCCTTGTCTGCTTAGACAAGTGGGTGCGGTTCTCGGCTCTCCATATGACTATGTCTTAACTGTACTTGCATACGCAAACCCCGGATCCCAACAAGAAGTCAAATGCAAAGTCATTTGCAAATGTGCTTCAAATTTGAATTGGAAATAAAGCCATATGATTGTTTTGCACTGTTCACCCATTTTAAAATGGTCAAACATGAAAACAGAGCCTATATTCATAATCCTTGGATTTTTGTGATAATTTTTCATATATTATATGTTTAATTTGGAGTTACTATGAATTTTCTATGAATTTCCAAAGTTTAAATGTTTTTCTGGAATTTTCTTATTTCTTTGGATTTATTTTTAATCTGGAAAAAGAATTACTGTGTCATGCTGACATCAGCATGACATGGGGGGGGGGTCTGACTGCTGGGGCCCCCATGTCAGTCTCACAGGGGGTTAACCCCTCTCTGTTTAATTAACAAAGGGGCTTAAGGGCCAGGGGGCCCACCTGTCATTGACCTAGGGTCAATTAACAGGGGGGTTAGCCCTTAACTAAACCGCCCCACCGGCGGTTAACCGGCGGCGGCTACTGGGCACGGCGGCGACACGCCGGGGGGGGGGGGGCCTTCCGGCCATGGTTTGGCACGGGGATTGCACTGGAGTGCTCCTCTTGCACGTCCGCATCACCTCGTGCCCACGGGAAGGGCTGGGGTTGGCCGTAGTCTCGTCGGTGTGGAGGTGCGGCGACAGCCGGAGCTCGGCTCGACGAGCACGGTGACTGGGAGCGCGGAAAAGGCAGGGGTTAGGGGGGTTTCGCTCACCAGAGCACGGGGAGCTTGATGGTCCAGTCGATGGTGGCGGGGAGAGCTCGACGGCGACGAATTCGGCGGCGAGTTCTTCCGGGTCCGGCGAGGTTGCGGTGTCGATTGCGATGGCTCCAGCTCGAGGGTGCTCCCGATCCGTTGCCTGGAGACGAAGACGACGGTGTTGAGGACGAAGGACACGGCCGTAGGGTCTATGACGCGTCGTGGCTGCGGGTTCCCATGGCGGCGTGCTCCGGCGGGTTTCGGTGTGCGCCAAAACGACGACGAGGAGGAAAGGGGTGAGCCAGAGGAGGGGAGGAAGAGTGAGGGGGCCTTCCAGGCGTCGTCTTGGCGAGAAGATAAGCTCGGGGAAGAGGCGTAGACGGCCTGGCCGTCGCGGTGTCCTCGGCGAGGCTCGGCATGCTCGACAGCGAGCAGGTGGAGGAAGACGACAGAGGAATCGGCGGGTGGGCCAGGCTGGTGGGCTCAGGGGGGGGGGATGAGTTGGGCTGAAAGCCATGGCTGTTTCCTTTTTCTAATTCTTTCTTCTTTTCCTTTTCTGTAAATAGGTTTTGCCCTGAAATAAATAGCTAGGCAATTTATAAAATCATGAAAACTTTTATGTGGGCTTATAACATATATAGCTAGCCACTCATAAGTTTTGGTGATTTTTGAAATTCAAACAATTTGAATTTAAATTCAAATTGGAGTTTAATTGAATTTCCAAGCCTTTTTTGGAATATTTGAAAAATCTTGGTGCATGAAGTGGGACCCACTTCACTTTACATGTGATCATGCATATATATAAGACTTTTCAAAAATACCAGAGGAATTTTTGGAACAATAATTTTGTCTGGCCATTTATTTTAATTCTTTAGGGCTTTTCTTTTTCCCCAATTTTGAATTTCATTTGAATTTTTGCATGAAGCAAAGGGCGCAAACAAACCTAGTACTT
The DNA here is from genome assembly GCA_950022295.1 of Bromus sterilis. NCBI lineage: Eukaryota > Viridiplantae > Streptophyta > Magnoliopsida > Poales > Poaceae > Bromus > Bromus sterilis. Next base: position 289,116,725 of record OX465599.1, on the reverse strand, counting down.
ACCCTAGTTGGGGTTCTGACAACTCGCCCCCGCTCAAAAGAATCTCGTCCCGAGATTCAGAAGTCGTCGGGAGGAAGGTGGGGTACTCGGCACGGAGGCGGTCTTCTCTTTCCCACGTTGCTTCTTTCTCGGAGTGATGTGACCATTGCACTTTGAGGAACTTGATCTTCTGACGACGAGTGACACGCTCTGCTGAATCAAGAATACGAACAGGGTACTCTCGATAAGAAAGGTCATCTTGGAGATCAAGCGTTTCATGGTCGACTTCGCGGATGGGGTCCTTGAAGCAACGCCTGAGTTGTGACACATGGAATACATCATGTACTCGGGAAAGGTGAGGGGGTAGTTCAAGTTGGTAGGCAACTTCTCCACGTTTAGCAAGAATGCGGAAAGGTCCGATGTAACGTGGGGCCAACTTGCCTTTGATACCGAATCGTTGGGTTCCCTTCAGAGGAGTAACCCGGAGGTAAGCCTTCTCATCAATATTGTAGCTCTCCTCTCTATGATGACGATCATAGTAGCTCTTTTGACGAGACTGAGCGGCTTTTAAACGATCACGAACAATGCGAACTTGCTCTTCTGCTTCCTTGATCATATCCGGTCCAAAAAGTTGTCTTTCACCGGTTTCTGACCAGTTTAGGGGTGTTCGACATCGTCGTCCATAGAGGAGTTCAAAAGGATCCATGTTCAGACTAGATTGAAAACTGTTGTTATAAGCAAATTCGGCGAAAGTAAGAGATTTCTCCCAATTCTTTCCAAATGAGATAACACAAGCTCTGAGCATGTCTTCCAAGATTTGATTAACCCTTTCAACTTGACCGCTAGACTGAGGATGGAAAGCTGTACTAAAGGATAGATGAGTTCCCATAGCATTCTGAAAGCTTCCCCAGAATCTAGAGGTGAAAAGGCTACCACGGTCAGAATTGATCACCAAAGGAACACCGTGAAGAGACACAATTCTAGAGACGTACAAGTCCGCTAACTGGCTAGCAGTTATAGACTCGCGGACGGGAAGGAAGTGCGCAACTTTGGAAAGCCTATCTATCACAACGAAGATGGCATCATTTCCTTTCTGGGTTTTTGGAAAGCCGGTGATGAAGTCCATACCGAATTTGTCCCATTTCCACTCTGGAATAGGCAAAGGTTGAAGTGTACCAGCAGGTCTTTGGTATTCTTCCTTAATGCGACGACAAACATCACATTCAGCAACAAATCGAGCAATTTCTCTCTTCATCCTAGTCCACCAAAATCTCTGGCGTAGATCTCGGTACATTTTCGTGCTAGCGGGATGAATTGAGAGGGGAGTGTCATGAGCTTCTTTGAGGATGAGTTTCCTTAGATCACTATTCTGAGGTACTACCAAACTATTTTCAAAGAATACCGTTCCTTTGCAATCAGTGGAGAAACATTTAGCAACTCCGCTAGCAATGTTCTCCTTGATCCGGCGAACACCTCGTGCACGCCTTTGGGCAACTATGATCTGATCCTCAAGGGTTGGTTTCGCCACCAAGTTGAAAAGAGATCCACGAGGAACAATCTCGAGGTTGAGCTTTCAAAATTCCTCATGAAGAAGTGGTTGATACTGTTGTAACATGAAGTTGTTACTCTACGACTTACGACTTAGTGCATCAGCCATGACATTGGCTTTGCCTGGGGTGTAAGAAATTCCTAAGTCATAATCTTTTATCAACTCTATCCAGCGTCTTTGCCTGAGATTAAGATCTGGCTGGGTGAAAATGTATTTGAGGCTTTGGTGGTCGGAATAGATCTCACAACGATTACCAAGGAGGTAATGTCACCAAGTCTTCAGGGCATGAACTACGGCAGCGAGTTCAAGATCATGGGTAGGATAGTTCTCTTCATGTGGCCGCAACTGGCGTGAAGCGTAATCTACCACATGTCGATCTTCCATAAGTATGCATCCTAACCCTTGCCGTGAAGCATCACAATAGATTTCGAAATCCCTTTTGGTGTCTGGAGGTGCAAGTACGGGTGCAGAAGTCAATCTTCTTTTTAGCTCTTGAAAGCTTTCCTCGCACTTGGGGGTCCATTGGAATTTCTTATCTTTCATGAGGAGTTCAGTAAGAGGCTTTGCAACTTTAGAAAATTTCTCGACGAAGCGGCGACAATAGCTTGCTAAGCCAAGAAAAATCCTAACTTTCTTAACCGATTCAGGTGGAGTCCAGTCAAGGACGGCCTGAACTCTCTCGGGATTAACTGCAACACCTTTCGCAGAAATCACGTGGCCTAAGTAGGTCACTTCTGGTAGCCAAAATTCACACTTGGAGAACTTGGCATAAAGGCGATGCTCTCTAAGTTTCATCAATACCAACCTAAGATGTTCTGCGTGCTCTTCTTTGTTCTTCGAGTAGATGAGAATGTCATCAAGATAAACCACAACAAATTTATCTAGGTACTCCATGAAGATCGAATTCATCAAGCGCGAGAATGTGGCGGGGGCATTGGTTAAACCAAAGGACATGACGGTATACTCGTAAAGACCATAACGAGTAGTGAAAGCCGTTTTTGGAATGTCCTCGTTTCGGATTTTGATTTGATGATAGCCTAATCTCAAATCCATCTTGGAGAAGACAGAGGATCCTGCAAGTTGATCATAAAGATCATTGATCCTGGGAAGTGGGTACTTGTTCTTTATCGTCGCTAAATTTAGCGGGCGATAGTCTACGCACATCCTTTCTGTTCCATCTTTCTTCGTTACGAACAGAACGGGGCAACCCCATGGCGATGAGCTAGGGCGGATGAAGCCTTTTGCCAACGAAGCATCAAGTTGGGTTTTTAGCTCAGCTAACTCATGTGGGGCCATTCTATATGGGCGTCTCGAGATTGGGGCTGTGCCTGGTATAAGATCTACAATGAATTCCACGAACCTGTCGGGTGGCATTCCCGGCAACTCTTCAGGAAAGACATCCGGGAAGTCACAAACCACCGGAATATCTTCAAGGTCAGGAAGTGGAAGCACATTCAAGGTATGCATCTGGATTCTAGAGCTGGGTGATGTGTAGTCAATGATCTGGCCTGAAGGATGGGTGAGTTTAACTGATTTGGATTTACAATCAAGGAAAGCATTCTGCCTTGATAACCAATCCATTCCTAGGATGACATCAATGTCCGAAGACTTGAGGGCTATAAGTGAAGCAAGGAATACTAAACCCTCAATTGCAATTTGATTGCCATGGCTTACTCTATTAGTTTGCCACTTTGAACCAGGAGTTTGAATGATCATTGGAGAAAACATTTCTTCAAAAGGAAATTCATGAAGAAGTGCATAACTCTCCGACATGAATGAATGAGAAGCTCCTGGATCGAAAAGAACGGAGGCGGGGACATGATTGACTGGGAGCGTACCAAGAATGACGTGAGAAGCATCAGTGGTGTCCTCAACTGAGATTTGGTTCACACAACCACTACTAGTGGATGAAGGCTTTGCTGGGATGGTCTTGGTGGTGGATTTCTTTGGAGGCTTGGGTCGAGAATGACCTGGGGCCATCAAGACCTGAGGGCATTGACGATAGTAATGGCCTGGAAGACCACACTTAAAGCATACCCTGTCTGAATTGTTGGGAGTGGGATTGCCTGGCTGCACACCATCATTCCGGGGTGGAATAATGTGTTGGGGTGGATGGCATACACTGCAGGTTGGTCTCTGCAGAAAGTTTGAGGTATGGCTCTGTTTGGAATCCAAATTCGGCGTTTCTGAGGGGCCGAACTGGAAGAAGAAGCAAGCTCAAGAGCATGCTTGCGAGACTCTTCGAAAATTTCATTGCCATGCTCAGCTCTGAAGGATCTGTTGACTAAATCCTCAAAGGTGGCAAATTCGATGAGGTTGAGATCATGTCGAAGGATGGGGCTAAGTCCCTTACGGAACCTTGCCTTCTTTCTGGCATCGGTGGTGATCTCATCTTGGGCATACCGGTCAAGACGGTTGAACTCTCTCACATACTCATGGATGGACATCTTTCCTTGAGTCAAAATGCAGAACTCTTCCTTCTTGCGCTCCATCAACTCATCCAGAATGTGGTACCCTCGAAAGTCAACACAGAACTCCTGCCAAGTCACTACGTGACCATCTGGCTGCATAGCAACATAGTTCTCCCACCATTGAAGAGCAGCACCTTACAGGAAGTATACCGCGAAAACAACTCGATCATTGGGAGCAACATGTGAAGTATCAAGCTTACGCTCGATGGAACGGAGCCAATCATCAGCTTCAAGGGGCTCAGAAGAACATCGGAATACCGGTGGCTTGAGGAGGATGAAGTCCTGAATGCTCACAACCACATTACGATGACGTGAGGTATTCTCCTCGATGAGCTCCATAAGGCGTGTTTGATCACGTTGATTCTTCTCAGCTTCCATCATGATTTCCGCCGCAGAAGGCGGTGGTGGAGGTGCATCATCATTTCGATTCCGCACACGGTCTCGATTCCGACGAACAGCACTACGAGTTCCACCTGACATCCTGTGTGATAAAAATCAACAATCAGAACAGGTTGAATGATGGATTCAAGGATAACAAGACATGATGAAGGCGGAAAAGATTGTAATGCGAAGGCAATGATCCACAGAAACTTGGAACAAATCCGGCAGCATAACGGCTACACCGGGATGGAAAATGAAATAACCTTGAGGAGATTGGGCAAAACTTCCACAAGGAACTCAAACACGAAGACTCTGGACGACCACAACTGTCCTACAGCTAAAAGGAAACACTCAACAAGATGTTCTAGTAAGACATAGATGAGCCTAGTCCTATCATCCCGTAGAAAAGATAAGGGTGACCCAGAACTTAGATTGATGAGGGTAAGGAGAAAAAGAAGCCTTACGTTGTTCCCTTATACCCAGAGTAACTATATAACTATAGAATGCTAGACTCGACTTCGACCAAGGGTTTGATAAGCCTACAGACAGTCCTGCTCTGATACCAATTCTGTCGGGACCCGGGGTTAGCGTATGTAATTCCAGTCACGATACAATCACATGGAGAGCCGAGAACCGTACCCACTTGTCTAAGCAGACAAGGCCAAACACAGAACGTTCTCGGTAAGCATCGAACGTGAGGGGCATCCCATTCAGGCCGGATGATCAACTGAGATGGGTCCTCAACGTCCGCTCACAAGTCTAAATGCTTATGGGTGGTGAATCCCATACTCATAGACAAGTCGCCTCAACCATGTTATCGATTGGATCCTAACTCTTACATAAACTTACTCCAGCCCGATCACTTAGTCGGGGTCTAGGGCGGGCTCGATCATACAACAAAGTGTGCACGTGACAGAGTCACGAGCAATCGCATCGCGATGCCCCAAGCTGCGCACATCTAAGGGCCACTTGGTGTATAAAAGACCGCCAGCCAGATCACAACAAAGGTCTCGAAAACCCATACTAAGACATGCATGTTATAAACATACACGCAGCACATATACCTAGTATGAACAGCAGGTATCATCACATAACTCTACAAAGTATTTCTTTATTGATATACACATAGAGTATAAAAAGATCACATGTCTGTGATCACATTACATCATACAACGGAAGCAAATTAGGTCTGAGTACAGACAAGTTTAACAAATGGCTTAGAGAAGCCTTGTACAACAAACATGCCCTTCCACGAGGGACCAGACTGCTGTCTGGGACTATGCTAACTTAGTCAACGTCGAGCTTCACGAAGGTGACTCCATCGGGGTCCGGTTATTATCTAAAACATAGAATAAGCAAACGTGAGTACAAAGTTGTACTCAGCAAGACTTACATCAGAACTAAACTAATCATGCTCATGTATCAAGGTAAAGGAAGGTGGGGTTTCATCATGCAGAAGTGCCAGCTTTGACTTGGCTATTCCTGAACTACGAATACCAGACTTGAGGTAAGAAGCATACACGAGTCCACTATCCAAGTCTCCAACCAATACACCACTATGGTTACTTCCTCGACTTCCCCACGAGGAGGCACACCATAGCACTCACGCTTATCTTGCGAGTTTTATAAGTATCCATTCAAGTTGTCTAATAATCAGGTACAGGTTCCAAGTAGTCCTTAACCGCGGACGCGGCTATTCGAATAGTTTTGATAACCTTGCAAGGGTGTAAGCTACACACACATGACCATCGCTTACCGCCAGGTCTCGCCACCGTTCAAGAGGTGACAGCGAGGATGTTCACCACGACACTTCGCTCACAACCGGTCTATTCCAGGAGTCGACTATCTGAGTTGCTACCGCTCGAGAGTCCGGCTGGATCAACGAAACGGACTCAAACAATGTAGGTGACCGAGACGCCACCATTAGCAGATGGTTTTCCTGCCTCACAGGTGCACCCACATATCTAGGATGATGCAACCATTCCTTCATTCTTTTTCTATGCAGATGCCAAATGGAAAGCCCGAACTAATGTGACTCCTAGACGTCGACACGGATCAAGGTACTAGGCCGAGAGGGGTCAGTGAGCCTAATGTGTGGTTGTACTCTTTGTCTTGGATTACCATACAAGAACTCGATGCTTAAGGCGGTGTTCAACGAGAAAACCCACTGTGTACTCCTACACAGCCTCTGATCGTTCACCTTGTATTAGGGTGGATTCAGCAACACAGTTTCACTTTTATCAACACCATGTTCACTATCATCCCGACTCACATCAAAAGCAACCTCACTGTAACACTAAGCATGCAATAAGCTGTAACAGTTGCAGGGGCCTCATGATATCAAACAACTCCTATGTCAGCTAGGATTGTGGTTTGCTTACTACTGTGACAAGATGATAGGTCATGCATCGGATATGGGTTCAACTATGCGGTAGAATCGATACAAGATGATCTCCTAAACATGCATAAGCGAGACTGAGAGGGAATTGGGATTTTATAGAAATGATCAATGGGGTTGCTTGCCTTGCTGACGAGGTTCGATATCGGGGTCTTCAAAGAAGGGGGTGGGCTCCGGTTCCGGTTATACATCTATCGAGCAAACAATCAAACAAGGTATAAATTTATTTGCATTGCTCAAACATATGATCAATATTGAAATGGTGATGTTCTTGGTCACAAGGTGGGTACAATTCTATTTAAAAAAAAGTCAAATGCAAAGTCATTTGCAAATGTGCTTCAAATTTGAATTTGAAATAAAGCCACATGGATGTTTTGCACTGTTCACCCATTTTAAAATGGTCAAACATGAAAACAAAGCCCATATTCATAATCCTTGGATTTTTCTGATAATTTTTCATATATTATATGTTTAATTTGGAGTTACTATGAATTTTCTATGAATTTCCAAAGTTTAAATGTTTTTCTGGAATTTTCTGATTTCTTTGGATTTATTTTTAATCTGGAAAAGAATTACTGCGTCATGCTGACATCAGCATGACGTGGGGGGGTCTGACTGCTGGGGCCCCCATGTCAGTCTCACAGGGGGTTAACCCCTCTCTGTTTAATTAACAGAGGGGCTTAAGGGCCAGGGAGCCCACCTGTCATTGACCTAGGGTCAATTAACAGGGGGGTTAGCCCTTAACTAAACCGCCCCACCGGCGGTTAACCGGCGGCGGCTACTGGGCACGGCGGCGACACGCCGGGGGGGGGGGCCTTCCGGCCATGGTTTGGCACAGGGATTGCTCTGGAGTGCTCCTCGTGCACGTCCGCATCACCTCGTGCCCACGGGAAGGGCTGGGGGTGGCCGTAGTCTCGTCGGCGTGGAGGTGCGGCGACAGCCGGAGCTCGGCTCGACGGGCACGGTGACTGGGAGCGCGGAAAAGGCAGGGGTTAGGGGGGTTTCGCTCACCAGAGCACGGGGAGCTCGATGGTCCAGTCGATGGTGGCGGGGAGAGCTCAACAGCGACGAATTCGGCGGCGAGTTCTTCCGGGTCCAGCGAGGTTGCGGTGTCGATTGCGATGGCACCAGCTCGAGGGTGCTCCAGATCCGTTGCCTGGAGACGAAGACGACGGTGTTGAGGACGAAGGACACGGCCGTAGGGGCTATGACGTGTCGTGGCCGCGGGTTCCCATGGCGGCGTACTCCGGCGGGTTTCGGTGTGCGCCAAAACGACGACGAGGAGGAAGGGGGTGAGCCAGAGGAGGGGAGGAAGAGTGAGGGGGCCTTCCAGGCGTCGTCTTGGCGAGAAGATAAGCTCGGGGAAGAGGCGTAGACGGCCTGGCCGTCGCGGTGTCCTCGGCGGGGCTCGGCATGCTCGACAGCGAGCAGGTGGAGGAAGATGACAGAGGATTCGGCGGCTGGGCCAGGCTGGTGGGCTCGGGGGGGGGATGAGTTGGGCTGAAAGCCATGGCTGTTTCCTTTTTCTAATTCTTTCTTCTTTTCCTTTTCTGTAAATAGGTTTTGCCCTGAAATAAATAGCTAGGCAATTTATAAAATCATGAAAACTTTTATGTGGGCTTATAACATATATAGCTAGCCACTCATAAGTTTTGGTGATTTTTGAAATTCAAACAATTTGAATTTAAATTCAAATTGGAGTTTAATTTAATTTCCAAGCCTTTTTTGGAATATTTGAAAAATCTTGGTGCATGAAGTGGGACCCACTTCACTTTACATGTGATCATGCATATATATAAGACTTTTCAAAAATACCAGAGGAATTTTTGGAACAAAATTTTTGTCTGGCCATTTATTTAAATTCTTTAGGGCTTTTCTTTTTCCCCAATTTTGAATTTCATTTGAATTTTTGCATGAAGCAAAGGGCACAAACAAACCTAGTACTTACCCTAGTTGGGGTTCTGACAAATGCGAACTTGCTCTTCTGCTTCCTTGATCATATCCTGTCCAAAGAGTTGTCTTTCCCTGGTTTCTGACTAGTTTAGGGGTGTTCGACATCGTCGTCCATATAGGAGTTCAAAAGGAGCAATGTTCAGACTAGATTGAAAACTATTGTTATAAGCAAATTCGGCGAATGGAAGAGATTTCTCCCAATTCTTTCCGAATGAGATAACACAAGCTCTGAGAATGTCTTCCAAGATTTGATTAACCCTTTCAACTTGACCGCTAGACTGAGGATGGAAAGCTGTACTAAAGGATAGATGAGTTCCCATAGCATTCTGAAAGCTTCCCCAGAATCTAGAGGTGAAAAGGCTACCACGATCAGAACTGATTACCAAAGGAACACCGTGAAGAGACACGATTCTAGAGACATACAAGTCCGCCAACTGACTAGCAGTTATAGACTCGCGAACAGGAAGAAAGTGAGCAACTTTTGAAAGTCGATCAATGACAACGAAGATGTCATCATTTCCTTTCTGGGTTTTTGGAAAGCCGGTGATGAAATCCATACCGACCTTGTCCCATTTCCACTCGGGAATAGACAATGGCTGAAGAGTACCAGCAGGTCTTTGGTGTTCTTCCTTAATGCGACGATAAACATCACATTCGGCAACAAATTGTGCAATGTCTCTTGTCATCCGGGTCCACAAATATCTCTGGCGTAGATCTCGGTACATTTTTGTGCTACCGGGATGAATTGAGAGGGGAGTGTCATGATCTTCCTTAAGGATCAGCTGCTTTAGGTCTTCATTCTCAGGAACTACTCTGATACCAAGTCTGTCGGGACCCGGGGTTAGCGTATGTAATTCCAGTCATGATACAATCACATGGAGAGCCGAGAACCGTACCCACTTGTCTAAGCAGACAAGGCCAAGCACAGAACGTTCTCGGTAAGCATCGAACGTGAGGGGCGTCCCATTTAGGCTGGATGATCAACTGAGATGGGTCCTCAACGTCCGCTCACAATTCTAAATGCTTATGGGTGGTGAATCCCATACTCATAGACAAGTCACCTCAACCATGTTATCGATTGGATCCTAACTCTTACATAGACTTACTCCAGCCCGATCACTTAGTCGGGGTCTAGGGCGGGCTCGATCATACAACAAAGTGTGCACGTGACAGAGTCACGAGCAATCGCATCGCGATGCCCCAAGCTGCGCGCATCTAAGGGCCACTTGGTGTATAAAAGACCGCCAGCCAGATCACAACTAAGGTCTCGAAAACCCATACTAAGACATGCATGTTATAAACATACACGCAGCACATATACCTAGTATGAACAGCAGGTATCATCACATAACTCTACAAAGTATTTCTTTATTGATATACACATAGAGCATACAAAGATCACATGTCTGTGATCACATTACATCGTACAACGGAAGCAAATTAGGTCTTAGTACAGACAAGATTAACAAATGGCTTAGAGAATCCTTGTACAACAAACATGCCCTTCCATGAGGGACCAGACTGCTGTCTGGGACTATGCTAACTTAGTCAACGTCGAGCTTCACGAAGGTGACTCCATCGGGGTCCGGTTCTTATCTAAAACATAGAATAAGCAAACGTGAGTACAAAGTCGTACTCAGCAAGACTTACATCAGAACTACACTACTAATGCTCAAGTATCAAGGTAAAGGAGGTGGGGTTTAACATGCAGAAGTGCCAGCTTTGACTTGGCTATTCCTGTACTACGAGTACCAGACTTGAGGTAAGAAGCGGACACGAGTCCACTACCAAGTCTCCAACCAATACACCACTATGGATACTTCCTCGACTTCCCCACGAGGAAGCACGCCATAGCACTCGCGCTTATCTTGCGAGTTTTATAAGTATCCAGTTCAAGTTGTCTAATAATCAGGTACAGGTTCCAAGTAGTCCTTAACCGCGGACGCGGCTATTCGAATAGTTTTGTTAACCTTGCAAGGGTGTAAGCTACACACACATGACCATCGGTTACTGCCAGGTCTCGCCACCGTTCAAGAGGTGACAGCGAGGATGTTCACCATGACACTTCGCTCACCACCGGTCTATTCCAGGAGTCGACTATCTGAGTTTGTCACCGTTCGAGAGTCCGGACGGATCAACGAAATGGACCCAGACAATGTAGGCAACCGAGACGCCACCTCTGACAGATGGTTTCACTGTCTCACAGATCCACCCACATATCTAGGATGATGCAACATTTCCACTCACTCTTTTTCTATGCATATGTCAAATGGAAGGCCCGAACTAATGTGACTCCTGGACGTCGACACGGATCAAGGTACTAGGCCGAGAGGGGTCAGTGAGCCCAATGTGTGGTTGTACTCTTTGTCTTGGATTACCATACAAGAACTCGGTGCTTAAGGCGGTGTTCAACGAGACAACCCACTGTGTACTCCTACACAGCCTCTCATCGTTCACCTTGTATTAGGGTGGATTCACCGACACAGTTTCACTTTCATCAACACCATATTCACCATCATCCCGACTCACATCAAAAGCAACCTCATGTAACACTAAGCATGCAATAAGCTATAACAGTTGCAGGGGCTTCATGATATCAATCAACTCCTATGTCAGCTAGGATTGTGGTTTGCTTACTACTGTGACAAGATGATAGGTCATGCATCGGACATGGGTTCAACTATGCGGTAGAATCGATACAAAGTGATCTCCTAAACATGCATAAGTGAGACTGAGAGGGAATTGGTATTTTATAGACATAATCAATGGGGTTTGCTTGCCTTGTTGACGATACACGGTTCTTAACGGTGGTCTTCTTCTTCGGGGGTGATCACCGTCTCGGCAAGGCTGTTACCGGCACAATCATCAACAAAGGGGGCCAACATTGTAATAGAATGCACAAGCACATGATATAGTTGTCCATGATGTGAATGCTACTGATTTGTGGCACATTTGATTTAAATGAAGTGTATTGCATTTGAAATGCAAATTCAAACTCCACATATGAATTTCAATTTAACCAAAATGCATTTGAAAGAAAAAAATGTTTGATCATTTGAAACCATGTGATCATGTGTGTGATATGCTTATGAAGTTCAGGTGATCATGTTTGCATTGTAATGGTTAAAATTTGAATTGTATTTGAAATAAATTTGAATTAACTCTAAATAAGCCAAATAGAAAAAGCTACTGGTCCCATTTTAAAATCAACTCAAACATGGTTGAAAGTTGCATATTTGGATAGAGAATTTTATGCTGATCATTTTTCATATATTATTTGTCCAATTTGGAGTTCATATGAATTTTCTATGATTTATTGAAGTTTGGCTATTTTTTTGGATTTTCTGTAATTAATTTAATTCATTTCTATTTTTCTGGAAAGTCTTTATTGCGTCAGCATGAGGTCAGGGTGATGTCACAGGGGGACTGACAGGTGGGGTCGGGGTGTTAGTGGCAGTGGGTTTAAACCCGGTTTAATTTAATTAAACAGGGTCATTAGGGGGGGGCCAGGGCCCACCAGTCAGTGACCCAAGGGTCAACTAACAGGGGCTTAGCCCCCTAAGCTAATCGGGCCGCCGGCGGTTAGCCGCCGGTGACCAACCCGTGCGGCGGCGCCCGCTGCGGACGGCGGTTCCGGGCACGGCTGGGCACGGGGAAGCTACCAGGGGGTAGCCCGTGCTCGCCCGCTTCGAGCTGTGCCACTGGGGTCTCAAGGGGAGGTCTGGGAGCGCGCCGGCGACGAAGAGCAGCGGCGGCCGTGGACTGGACCATGGAGAAATGCGACTCGGGCACGGATTCGAGCGGGAAGTTGAGGGAAAATGAGCGCAAGCTCACCCTGGGTGCAGAGATGAGCTCGAGGAAGCCGGAGGATGCGAGGCGATGGCGAATCCCGGCAATGGCGCACGGCGGCTGTGGGGAAGAACTCGAAGCTGGCGGCTCTTCCAAGGGTTCCTGGCCTCGATTCGTTGCGCGGCTTGAGGAAGTCGTCTGCTGCGGACCTTCTGGACAGCACGGTTCACCGGGAAGTGCTCGATGGCCACGCGCTGCACGGCGGCGTGCCCCGGCTGGGCTTCGGGCGGCGCTGGATTCACGGGGGAGAGAGATAGGGAGGAAGCCAGAGGAGGGGGAAAGGGTGCGGGGCTTCTGGGCGAGCTGCGTGGCGCGAGGAGGAGGCCTGGGGGGTTATAGACCGCGTGGAAGTCGCGGTGGCGTCCTTGCCGCGCTCCCAGCTCCAGCGAGCTGCTTGGAGCCGCGGGGGAGGAAGACGACAACAGCGCGGCTGGGCTGGGCCGGCTACTGGGCCAGGTGGCCAGGGGGTGGGCTGGGTTTCTTTTATTCTTCTTTTCTATTTTTGTTTTCTGTTTTTCCTTTTCTGTTGTTCGTTTTGCCCCAAATAAAAATAGCAGAGCATTTTTAAAAATCATGAAAACTTTTATGTGAACTTATAACATATATAGCTAGCCACTCATCAGTTTTGATGACTTTTGAAAATCAAACAATTTGAATTTAAATTCAAATTGGAGTTTAATTTAATTTCCAAGCCCTATTTGGAATATTTGAAAAATCTTGGTGCATGTAGTGGGATCCACTTCACTTTATATGTGATCATGCATATTTATAAGACTTTTCAAAAATACCAGAGCAAAATTTGGAAGAAATTTTTGTCTGGCCATTTGATTTAATTTCTCAGGGCTTTTCTTTTCCCCAATTTTGAATTTCTTTTGAAATTTTTGCATGATGCAAAGGTGAACTCAAACCCTAGCACTTACCCTAGTTGGGGTTCTGACAGTATGAGTTCACAGTCATGACTTTCGGCTTCTCATACGCCCCTCCAACATTCATGAGAGCTATGAACTATTTGTTCCAAGAATGGCTTGATGTGTTTGTGATCCTCTACCTCGACGAAATTCTTGTCTATTCCAAGTCAGAGGCTGAACATGAGGAACATCTGCGCCTCGTGCTGCAGAAGCCGAGAGAGCACCGGTACTACGCAAGGTTCTCCAATTGTGAGTTTTGGCTCGACAAGGTAAATTTTCTTGGCCATGTTATTTCTGCTGAGGGAATTGCGGTTGATCCAGAGCGAGTCCGCACTATTCAAGAGTGGGCTCCGCCGAAGAATGTGAAGCAGCTAAGGAGTTTTATCGGCCTCGCCAGCTATTGCAGGAGGTTTGTGCAGAATTTCTCCAAAATAGCAAAGCCAATGACTGAATCGTTGTGCAAGGGCAAACGATACACTTGGTCACCAGCTTGCCAGTCAGACTTCAAGGAGTTGAAAGAGAAGTTGACCACAACTCCAATTCTCACGCCGCCATATGAATCACAAGCTTTTCAGGTGTTTTGTGATGCCTCCTTGCAAGGTCTAGGCGGAGTTTTGATGCAAGGGCAGAAATATTGTGGCTTATACCTCACGGCAGTTGAAGACGAGTGAGAGAAATTATCCCACGCACGACTTGGCGCTTGCAGCAGTTGTGAACGCTTTGATAACTTGGCGACACCTCCTCTTAGGGAGGAAGGTGGATGTGTTCACCGACCACAAGAGTCTGAAGTACTTGTTCACTCCGCCAAACCTGAACTTGAGGAAAAGAATATGCCTTGAAACTATTATTGAGTACACGTTTGATATTCAGTACACGCCTGGGAAGGCGAATGTCATAGCTGATACGCTGAGCCGCAAGGGCGATTGCAATAATATCCAGGTGCAGAAGGTCCACCTTGATCTATGTGAGTCCTTTCACAGGCTCAATCTCGAGCTAGTTCCATCATGCTACCTTGCCAACCTTGTGGTAGAGCCCACTATCCATGAGAAGATCCGTGAAGTTCAGTCTGGCAGCTCAATGATACAAAAGTTCAAACAGGTATTGCCGCCTAAGTTCCAAAGTACGGTTGCTTTTTAGTGCCTAATGACGACACCATGTTCTTCGAGGAGAGAGTTGTTGTTCCCAAGGAGGGAGATCTCAGAGAGGTCATCATGAAGGAAGCCCATGATTCCAAGCAATCTATTCACCTTGGAAGTACAAAGATGTATCAAGATCTCAAGCAAATCTTTTGGTGGACTCGTATGTAGCGGGATGTTGCCCGTTACGTGTCGCAGTGTGATGTGTGAACGAGAGTGAAGGCACAACACCAGAAGCCTGCAGGGTAGCTTCAGCCACTTGACATTCCGGATTGGAAATGGGATCACATAGAGATGGATTTCATCACAGGTTTCCCCTTGTCGCAGAAGAAGAACAATGCCATATTTGTTGTCATTGACAATCTTTCCAAAGTTGCCCACTTCTTTCCAGTGAAGGACTCCATTTCAACAACTCAGTTGGCGGATTTATACACCGCAAGAGTTGTATCTTTGCATGGCATTCCCAAGAAGGTCAGTTCCGATATGTAACGACCCGATTTTCTCAGAATCCAAGTCTCTGTGCATTCTGTGCTAGTCCCTGGATCAATAGCTAGCACACACAGTACATGATGTAATATCAAGAATAAACCAGATGTCATAAATATTACATCGAAGATCCAGTATTACAACAAATCATACCTGCATAGCTCAAGGCTAGCTTACAAATAAAATACAACGGAAAAACAATAAAAGCTTCGTGGCGTCCATCAACTCCACCGGCATAGTTGAGTATAGACATCGTAACCCTACATCGCATCACTTACTCGTCGTATACAATCCTAAAACACCAAAGGTTATAGCCCGACAACGGGTCAGTACATCTATTTGTACGACAAGTCACACGAAAAAGGATATAACAGACCTATTGCTACATGCAAGGTAAGTCAAAGGAAAGGCTTATGGTTTTATTTTGCAGAAAGCTGATTTTTTCCAATCTACCTAGTCAAAATTTTAGTTTAACTTACTAGTTAAGATTGAACTGGGCACACCAGTTCCAATCCACACCCTTTATTAAATATTGCCCACTCAAGCTTATTATGGTGATTAATCTGTCAAGATCCTTCGATAATAGTAATGTCTAGTAGCTCAAGGTTGTCCATAACCGGGGACACGGCTAATAATGATTAGTTTTTACTCTGTAGAGTTTAGTACACTTTTCCCGCTGGACTCAACCCAAAGATTGAGACGAAGTCTTTCAGAAGAGGTCACCTACACCCAACGGCAAGCCGGTACCACTATCACATCTACATCTGCTAGCTTTGCACGGGAGAGGCTTCCTACATCGTACTCAATTAAGCCAGAGCCCATATGGCCAGCGGCTGTACATGGAAGCTCCTAGTCACCAAGTATGTCTGATCTTTTTGAGCCTGGACGGCGCCCACTTACGTTCAGAGGGTAGATACCATGACGTATTGTCGACCACCAAAACCAACCATTAGGGGTACAAGCCGGTCTCGCCTTAGATAAGGCACGAGCCCCCAGGAAGCACTCCCTGCCCGTCCAGATGTGTATTCTAATTAAAGGTTTGCTAGTCAAGTCATTAAATCCTCACATAGCTCAATGTAATCTCAGACCAATCCACGTCTACAAGCATAGAAAATATATAGCAAACACGTGCTAGGGCGACAAAGAATACATGATCAAATCATATGGCTATCCTACCAGGTTTGCAGCATAAATATATATACTAGTCCTACACATGCATAGAGTGATTGAGTACTACATGCATAATGAAAAATATAGGATGAGGTATGGTCAAAGTGCAACTTGCCTTATACATTCGATGAAGATCTTTGCTCTCACGTTCCAGTCATCTCTACTCGCCACACTCCGAGCAATCTATCGTAAAGTAGAGATACCACATAAGCAATCAAGCATAAATGAACCAAAAGATTAACAAATCAAACACAAAGGTTTTAGCAACAAAACAAAAAAAGGCTTGACACGGCACCAGTGTCGATGTGCTCGAAGGTGACAGGTGGAAGGTGAACTCGAGAGTCAACGGATAAAGAATTGTTGATATCAAAGGTTATGAACAAGGCATTATGAATTCAAGGTGAACATGATGTCAACATGAAAGGTGTGTGGGTATTGCTGATAGGATGCTTCATATGAAACGATATGCAAAAACAATCACGTGAAACAGAATACTACAACACGAGTTATATCAGGTTAAAGTTTGAATTAAATTTAAATTCAAACAGATAAAAAAGTATTTGAAGGTGGTGTACAAATGATGTGGACATAAAGTACATGACACGAGTGATGCAACGCAAAAATAATCAATTGAATTAGATCACCGGTATAAAAGATACGAACTCTGGAAGTTTAAATTCAAATTCAAAACTGTGCAAATGTGTGAAAAGTTTACTCTATAAAAAGTACAGATCACTACTAGCGTGTAGGAAAAAGATTCACCTAAAACCGACTTACGGTTTAAGAGATATGGCTAAAACGGTTCTAGGGTAAAATCTGTGAAAAAGGGCTCATACACAAATAAAATAATTTCATCGCGAACAGGCCCTTGTTGCTATCGAACGAACAATGTTTGTTTTGGGAGTTAACCAGTGAACGTTCACTGGATAGGGAATCGGTCCGGGACTGTTTAACCGATGAAAAATCGGAGAAAACCGAAGTTGATCGAACCGTTTTTTTAGAAAACCAAACCCTAATTGTAGATCTGATCTGGGCCACCGGATCGGGATCCGGTGGCTGGGATGCCATGGCTCACCGGCGGCGGAGGCTGGCGGCACGGCGGTTCCGGCAAACTACAGGGGCGGCTGGCAGCAGCGGTCGATGGTCTGGCGAAGTGGTGGTGGCCGGCCGGTGTGGCGGTTATGGCGGCGGGGCGCTCCGGCCAAAGCCGACCGGAGGCGACGGCCTCTGGAGGCGTCCAGTGGCCGGCTGTAAGGCCCCTGATGCGGTACTATCTCTAACTAGTCGCTTTCGCGTCCGGTCGGAGTTAGAAGCGCATCAAACGCCACCGGCGCACGACACTCGCACTCGTGTCGCTGCCGGATTCTCGTCAACAGGTATATAAGCATAACTCTAAAAGAAAGAAATACATATAGATACAATAATAGAGCAGGGCATACAACGCCACTGCCTAATAATATAACATCACCATGAGTACATCTCATCAATACATCAATACAACAAGCGGAAGCATAGTAGGGACCGAGTACGGTCAAGATCCAAATTGCCCTAGAGAGGGCTACACATAAAACCACCCACGGAACGTCTGGGCCCAACTAAAGGATCCTACTGGTCGTGGTACTCGTACTCGTCGTCATCCTCCGGGGGCACCTCCACGAAGTATCGTCCGGTGCTGGGGTCGAGGTAGTAGTCCACTGCAGCGGCCGATCAGGCAAAGCGGTAAAGACAGAAATGTAAACGGGGGTGAGAACATGTCATTACGGAAAACTAACGCTATAGGTAAGGTAAGATATAGACAGTTTGCAGCCGTACTAGCATATATGGTGGCTACTCGTTCTATCAGAATAAGGATGAGACCCAAGAATTTACGTTGACAACGTGTCGTAGGTCGGCTATCCACCTACTTACGCAAACATAACACAACCTCGTTTCTCTCTCGATCCCCCTGGACGAAGAAAGACAACCAAGGCACGCACACGGTTTGTCAAATTTTTATAGCAAGAATATCATTGATGTTATTCTATGAACAGGACGTAGGCTCAAAGTAGTCCATAACCGCGGACACGGCTTTTCGAAAAGATTTACCCTGCAGGGGGGGTACCAACTGTCCATTATAGACGTCGCATGTACGCCCGGTTTCCACTTGGCTAGGTAAGCGCCTGAAACTCCGGAACGTCAGAGTCCCTCTAACTAACAACGCACATACCCGGAACTCGGGTCCTAGGTGACTCAAATGGAACAAAACACCAGACGGGATAGTCCAGCCTTCCACCTTTCGTCGAATATAATTAACATCATTTAACAATAATAATTATCAACCAACTTCTTTTATAGCATGATATCCCAACCATAAATATATAGGGTAAGAAGCAAGTTTTCTATCCATACTAAGCAAAGGCTGAGCAGCGGTAACTTAGCAGTGCAATGGTTTGCTGGGATGTGGGGATCATGGTTGTATGGGTTTAAACATGGCATATCAGGTAGATAGGATCAAGCAATAACGTTCTAGATATACAGCTAGGCATGAGCAGAAAGTTATAAAGTAATGACACAGATCCCCCCCTTGCCTGGTAAGGTAGTCGAAGCAGCACTCACGGTACTCTCGGGCTCGGTGTCGGACAGCTCCACGTAAGTCTCCTCGGCGGTCTCAGGTGCTAACGTAAGGTACCGGCAAGAAAAGGCACACAAGTAAGCAACTGATGTAACCTCAAACAAGGATGGCATGTTCAAGTTTTATTTACATGGTATGACCCTGTCTAGTCAAGTTTAAATGAAGGTGATGACGACAAGTCATCACTTTCATATGCATTTTATTTACATTGCAATGGCTTTGGTCTGAGCCTTAATTTAGGTGTAAATAGCATGATAGCATGACATGATCAACAAAGCATTACAAGAATTTAAATAACATGACAGTAAAACAATGATTCCGGAGACGGAGTAGTGTCGGTGAAATTGACACACAGGAAGGAGCAACAAAGGTTTGAGGCCAGCCACTGTGCATATGACAATATGCCAGGGCTGACTTGAAGAAAGAAGGTGACTTGGAACAGGCTTGAAAGATCAGATGAACAACATTTCAAATGCACCGAAGTTGGAATGTTGCAGGCAGACAGACCTGAAAGCTTCTGAATCAGGTGATCACACCTTGTCTCAAAAGTTGCACAACACATCATGAAAACATCACTACTGCACTCCTTGCAGAAAAGCACCCCAAAAACATATATGACATGTCTCAGTTTGAATTTGCAAGGGCAGTTGCAAATTCAGCTGGAGTTCAGGGGGCTGAGTGCAAATTGCACCTCATGAATTTTGAAAAGGTTCATATGAACAAATCACCATCACCATGCAATTCCCTGCTCAAAATTACCCAAAATTCATGAGGTGCAATTTGCGCCCCTGTTTGAGAAGTTGACCAAAATCAGATTGAATTTGAATTCAAATTCAAATTTGAATTTGGGCAGAAAAGAAAAAAAGATAAAAGAAAAAGGGAAAAAGGAGCTGGCCTGGCCACTTGACCAGGCCCAGCACATCTCCTCCCACGGCCCAGCGAAACCAGCCCACGCACATCCTCTGCTCTGACGCACGCGACACTGAAGAAACAGGGGCGCAGCTTCTCTGAATCCCGTCGACGGCGACAAGTTCAGGCGGTGTTAGCCTCGCGCTCCGGCCAGCTTTCGACGCGCTACCACAAGGAGGCTCGAGCTGGTGCATCCAGCTACAACTGGGCGCAAGATCAACCACGGAGGTGAGGTGATGCGCACGGGAGCATCACGGGAACAGGGCGGCGGAGACAAGCCCGTTCTGACGACGACGACACCGACTGCAGACGCAAACTCCGGCGACCCCTACGTTGGCCCCGCTGCTCCGGCGGCTCAACGGCCAGGTGCTGCGCGTAGCTGGGACCTCAGGGTACCCGTTTTGCGAGGAGCTCGACCTCCTGGACACGAAAAGGTGGCTCCTTCTCCGGCAAGAACTCCACGGCGCAACACTTCTCTGAACCTGACGAAGAAAAAGGTCACGGCGGCGGCGCAACTGCGGCGAGGCTCACGTGTTTCCTGCGGCTCCGGTGACTCCACGAGGTAGCACCACACGCAGAGGGGATACCCAGGCCTCCCTGGAGGGCGACCCAGCCCTGGCGCATCAACGACGGCGACCTGCGGCTTGACTGAAGGACGCGGCGGTGCTGCGCTTCCTCTGACAGAGATCGGCACCCACGCACACGCACGCTCCCGTGCTCCAAGCGAGCAACTTGGAGGCCATACTCGTGCTCTAGACACTGCTATGGCACGCGAGTGCGCGCCCCGGCCACGCCACGGCACGGCGACGGTGACATCACGGCCGCGACCTACGGCTACTCGTCGAGCTACTACGCGGCGCAAGAACGAAGGAAGGAGGGGGGGCGAAGCTCACCCAGAGGTCTTGGAGAAGCCCTCGAGCGCGTCGGCGAAGGAGTTGATGGCGTGCTCGGACTTGGAGAAGAAGATGACCGCGGCGACGTCCACCGCACGGGGGCGTCCTCGGGGTCCTATTCGCGGCCTACGGCGAGAAAAACGGACCCGAACCAACCTCAGAACCCCGCAAGCAAGCGCGCGGTGCACGAAATCGCGGACACGGCGGCCAATTTCGGGAGCTCACCGGCGGAATTGAAGAACTTGGCTGAGCTCATGGCGGCGGCGGAGGGAAAACGAGGAGATGGGTGAGGAGCTAGGGTTTGCAAGGGGCTGGCGCAGGTCATCCTTAAGAGGGGAGCGGGTGGAGTCGCTGCGGAGGGGCTCCACGCCGGCAGCCTCGCGCTTCTGTCCACGGCGGGGAAAAGCGAAGGGAGGAGGGGGATAAAGCAGAGGCTGACGGGGCGGCCCCACCTGCCAGCACGCAGGTGGTCCAAGGGCGAGGCGCGCCTGGCGTCCACTATGGGCTGGATCGAGGGGAAGGCCCACGTGGGCTGGGCTGGACTGGAGGAAGAAAAGGAGGCCTCTGCCCAAGAGAAAAGAAAGAAAGGAACAACAGGAGAAAAAGAAAAATGAGAGGGGGCTAGGGCATTTTAAAAATATTCCAAATAATTTTAAAATGCCCCTAAAATCCAGCTTGTTCACACAAAATTGGTTGCCCAATTTTTACATGCAAAGAAAAATCCCCAAATTAGAAACAGTCCATTTCCTCAATAGAAAAGGTGCATTTGGGATTTTTGGGAATTTTGTGCTAAAGCAAAAATTCCAAGATTTGGGGAAACTCACCCACTGCAATATTTGGGATTTTACAAAATTGGTTTGACCAATTTTGACAACAATGAAAATGTGGCCCTTTTATTTTTCATTCCACATTGAACCAGGGCACTGTCCTTATTGATGTCAAAATTCTCTTGGCCAACTTGTTAACCCATGACATTGCAAAAGTGAGTGAACCAAGAATGATGAAGGTGATAGGTGCCATGAGGTCAGACATAACCAACAACAATTGCAAAACATCCCCAAGATGAAGCCATGATCACCAACCACATGGTTACAACCCCAACACAAGACAAGACCAACACATGAAGCTCACACTCAAAACCACCATGACCATTACAAGTCCAGTCATAGGAAAGCAAAATACATGGTGTTTGGCATTATTACATGTGGGCTGTCACAGCTCTCCCTCACCAACACAGGATCTCGTCCCGAGATCTAAGCATGAAAAAGCTCGGGATACTCAGAACGGAGACGATCTTCTCGCTCCCACGTCGCCTCCTTCTCCGAGTGATGTGCCCACTGCACCTTGATGAACTTTACGGTCTTATTGCGAGTCTTGCGCTTAGACGAGTCAAGAACACGGACTGGACGCTCTGAGTAAGAAAGATCCGCACTGAGTTGGATCTCGCCCAAGTTCACTGCCTGCTCTGGCTGCTTGAAACACTTCTTCAACTGAGACAGGTGGAACACATCATGCACCATAGCCAAACTGTTTGGAAGCTCGAGGCGGAACGAAAGAGGTCCCCGAGTCTCGAGGATGCGGAACGGACCAACAAACCTAGGAGCCAACTTGCCTTTGATCCCAAAGCGGTGAGTGCCTCGAAGTGGAGACACTTTGAGGTATGCGAAGTCACCAACTTTGAAGTCAACACCACGGTGCTTCTTGTCATAATAGGCCTTCTGCCTGGACTGTGCTGCCTTTAGGTGCTCCCGGACAATCTTCACTCTGTCCTCTGCCTCTTGGATCACATCTGGACCGAACAGTTGCCTCTCACCTGTCTCGGACCAGTTCAAAGGTGTCCTGCACTTGCGGCCATACAAGACTTCAAACGGCGCTGCTTGCAGACTTGCCTGATAGCTGTTGTTGTAAGAGAACTCAGCATACGGCAAACACTCTTCCCACTTCATACCAAACGAGATCACACATGCCCTCAACATGTCCTCGAGAATTTGATTCACACGCTCAACCTGACCACTGGTCTGAGGGTGATATGCGGTACTGAAGAGAATCTTCGTACCCAATGCCTCTTGAAAGGCCTTCCAGAAGTTTGATGTGAAGATGCTTCCACGATCAGAACTTATCTGCTTGGGGATGCCGTGCAACGAAACAATTCTTGCGGTGTACAGCTCTGCCAACTGGCTAGCTGAGACAGTCTCCTTGACAGGCAGAAAGTGAGCAACCTTGGACAAGTTATCACTGACAACAAAGATAGCATTGTTGCCCTTCTGAGACCTCGGAAAACCCGTGACAAAGTCCATCTCTATGTGGTCCCACTTCCAATGCGGAATCTCAAGTGGCTGAAATAGTCCTGCAGGCTTCTGATGTTGTGCCTTCACTCTCCTGCACACATCACACTGGGAGACAAATCGGGCAACATCCCGCTTCATACGAGTCCACCAAAAGCTCTGCTTGAGGTCCTCATACATCTTGGTGCTACCAGGGTGGATAGACAGCTTTGAGTCATGGGCTTCTTTCAAGATGACCTCTCTGAGGCCTCCTTCTTTGGGAACAACAACTCTCTCCTCGAACATCACGGTGCCGTCATTATGCACTGAAAAGCAACCGTACTTCGGAACTGAGGCAGCAACACCCTGCTTGACTTTCTGAATCATCAAGCTACCGGACTGAGCTTCACGGATCTTCTCACGGATAGTGGCCTCTACCACAAGGTTGGCTAGATAGCCTGCTGGAACTAGCTCAAGATTGAGCCTTCGAAAGGCCTCACACAAATCAGGGTGTATCTTCTGTACCTGGACACTGTTGCAATCACCCTTGCGGCTCAACGCATCAGCTATGACATTCGCCTTGCCAAGCGTATACTGAATATCCACGGAGTACTCAGTAATAGTCTCGAGCCACCTCCTTTGCCTCAAGTTCAGGTTAGGCTGCGTGAACAAGTACTTTAGGCTTTTGTGATCGTTGAACACATCAACCTTCCTCCCTAGGAGGAGGTGTCGCCAAGTAACCAACGCATGAATCACTGCAGCCAGCTCAAGATCGTGGGTCAGATAATTCCTCTCAGCCTGCTTCAATTGTCTGGAGGTGTAAGCCACAATATTCTTTCCCTGCATCAACACTCCGCCAAGACCATTCAGCGGGGCATCACAGAAAACTTGGAACGGCTGTGACTCGTCTGGCGGTGTAAGGACCGGGGCTGTGGTCAACCTTATCTTCAACTCATCAAAAGCTGCCTGGCAAGCCTGTGACCAAGAGTACTTCTTGCCCTTGCACAACAACTCCGTCATGGGCTTTGCTATCTTGGAGAAGTTCTCGACAAACTTCCTGCAATAGCTGGAAAGTCCGAGAAAGCTCCTCAACTGCTTCACATTTTTCGGCGGAGTCCAATCTGGAATCGTCCGGACTCTGTCTGGGTCAACAGCAATGCCCTCTGAGGAAATGACATGGCCAAGAAAGTTGACCTTATTCATCCAGAATTCACAATTGGAGAACTTGGCATAAAACTGGTGATCTCTCAACTTCTGCAACACCAATCTGAGATGCTCCTCATGCTCAGCCTCTGACTTGGAAAAGACAAGGATGTCGTCGAGGTAGAGGAGTACAAACACATCTAGCCATTCTTGGAACAGATAGTTCATGGCCCTCATGAACGTCGGAGGAGAGTTTGAAAAACCAAACGTCATGACCGTAAACTCGTACAGTCCATAACGAGTGCGGAAGGCTGTCTTGGGAATGTCCTCCTCACGGACACGAATCTGGTGGTACCCCATCTTTAGATCAAGCTTTGAAAACACCTTTGCTCCGTGCAATTGCTCAAATAGGTCATTGATGTTGGGCAAAGGGTATTTGTTTTTGATCGTCTTCTTGTTGATACCACGGTAGTCTTGAACCAACCGGCTAGTACCATCTTTCTTCTTCACAAAAAGACACGGGGCACCCCAAGGGGAAGTGCTCGGACGAATGAGCCCATCCTTCTCAAGCTTCACCAACTGCTCTTTCAACTCAATCAGTTCTTCCGGACACATCTTGTAAGGCTGCCGAGATATCGGCTGTGTACCAGGTTCTAGCTCGATCAAGAACTCAATAGCACGCACGGGTGGAATACCTGGCAACTCCTCTGGAAAGACATCTGGGAACTCTCGAACAACTCTGACCTCCTCGATCAATGGAGCCACTCCAGCGTTCAGAGCGTACAACTGTGCTGGTCCCACTTTCGAGCCACAAGTGTACCAAATCTCTGCGCCTGAATCGTGCGTCAGCAACACGGTCTTGGACGGACAATCAATCTTGGCCTTGTACTTGACAAGCCAATCCATGCCCAAGATGACATCAATGTCGGAACGGGGCAAGACAATCAGGGAGGCCGAAAAGATAGCACCCTGAATACTGATCTCCACCTCTGGAACAAAAACTGAGGAACTGCACCTGGAACCAGGAGTGTGGACTGCAAGTGGCGGATAGAGCAACTCGGACTGGAGGTCACTGGCTGAAGCAAAAGACTGCGAGATGAAGGAATTGGATGCTCCTGAATCGAACAAAACTGACGCTGGAACTGAACATACAAGCAACCTACCAAGCACAATCTCGGACGACTGCTGGGCCTCTGCGACGTTCACGTTGTTCACCCTGACTGCTCGTGGCTGGGCCCGCACCATCGCGTTGCTCGGTGTAGAGCGAGGTGGGGGCGGAGGCAGCCTGGCGTAACGAGGGTCGGTGCACTGCGGAGACTTGTGACCCGGCTTCCACACTTGAAGCACGTGATCTCAGGCCTGGGCTGGCCCTGTGGAGCAGGCGGCCTCGCGTAGGGTGGAGTAGAGCGAGGTCCGTGCTGCACTGGGACGGGAGGGCGGGCAAAAGTGCGGACAACTGCCCCCCTCGGCTGGAACTGCTGACGCTGCGGCTGAGGCTGTGGCTCTGCAACCCAGGACTTGGCCTTCTTGTGGACCATCACCGCTGAACTGTGCTCTCGCTGCTTCCTCTTCTCTGCGGAACGCTCTGCCTCAGCTGACTCCTGTCTGATAGCCTGGTCGACGAACTCTGAGAACAGGCTCGGCGTGGACAAGGTGAGCGCATACTTGATGTCCGGGGCAAGACCACCGCGGAACCTGGCAATGCGCTTGGCCTCTGACGAGACCTCCTCTGGAGCGTACCTGGCGAGCCTGACGAAGGCCAGGTTATACTCCTGCACAGACCTGTCTCCCTGCCTTAGAGCTAAGAACTCCTCGCGCTTCCTCTCGATCAGACCACTGGGAATATGAGCAGCTCTGAAATCCCTGACGAAGTCATCCCACGTGATCTCTGCATCACCCTTGTTGGCCTTGTACGTCGAGAACCAACTGCCTGCGGCACCCTGAAGCTGGAAGGAGGCGAAGGTGACGTAGTCAACGGGTCTGACGGCGTTGGCATTGAAGTGCTTCTTGATCTCAGCGATCCAGTCATCCGCCTCCAGCGGGTCTCGAGCCTCGGAGAACCTGGGTGGGCTGATCGCAAGGAACTACTGCAGTGGGGTGTACTGTGGTCGATCATTCCTCTGAGCACCCTGGTTCTGCAGCATCTGAAGGATCGCAGCTGTGCCCTGAGCCACTGCAGCTACAGCCTCCCCAAGGATAGGGTTCTCTGGTGGCGGCATGTTCGCTCTTGGCATCCTGTATACAGGAACACTTATGAGAACATGATCGAATCATTGAAGTAACCAGAAGTTAAAGCAAAATTGACAACAAAACTTCCTCACGAGGTATGAGAAAGCCGAAGGCTGAAATTCCACCAAGGTTAACCCGGAAGTCGATAACTAGGTGCTACTGGAATTCCCAAACCAAGAACATCCGAATCCAAGATAATAATCTGCTAGCGAGCACACAAAAATATATACGAGCGGTTGGAAACCTGAACAATGAGACATCTGCCCTGAGCGTCCCGCCATCACGGTCGTCCATAGGGGAAAGACACCACATCCATATTACCATAGGATGCCCGCCAATCCTATATGGACGGTTCACCTGGGGTACGCCGTAAGCGAGGTAGAGCAGTCAACCCCAAGTGGCGGCTCAGTGGTCTCAAAGACGCCAACACATCTCGTCGCTAGCAAAAATTATAGAGGAACCGGAGCCTCATGTAAACGAGAACCTAGATTGTTTGAAAGGGGATAAGTTGCAGAGACAAAACATCGTTTCACTTCCTCACGGAAAAGGGGTGGGAGGGTGGGATAAGGAGAAAGCAGAAAGAGGTCCTACTCTCCGAAATTTTTCCTATATAACTACCAAAATAGTTTCTAGACTCAACTTCGGCCAGTAAGGGTCCTACAGTCAGTCCTGCTCTGATACCAAGTTGTAAGGCCCCTGATGCGGTACTATCTCTAACTAGTCGCTTTCGCGTCCGGTCGGAGTAAGAAGCGCATCAAACGCCACCGGCGCACGACACTCGCACTCGTGTCGCTGCCGGATTCTCGTCAACAGGTATATAAGCATAACTCTAAAAGAAAGAAAGAAATATAGATACAATAATAGAGCAGGGCATACAACGCCACTGCCTAATAATATAACATCACCATGAGTACATCTCATCAATACATCAATACAACAAGCGGAAGCATAGTAGGGACCGAGTACGGTCAAGATCCAAATTGCCCTAGAGAGGGCTACACATAAAACCACCCACGGAACGTCTGGGCCCAACTAAAGGATCCTACTGGTCGAGGTACTCGTACTCGTCGTCATCCTCCGGGGGCACCTCCACGAAGTATCGTCCGGTGCTGGGGTCGAGGTAGTAGTCCACTGCAGCGGTCGATCAGGCAAAGCGGTAAAGACAGAAATGTAAACGGGGGTGAGAACATGTCATTACGGAAAACTAACGCTACAAGTAAGGTAAGATATAGACAGTTTGCAGCCGTACTAGCATATATGGTGGCTACTCGTTCTATCAGAATAAGGATGAGACCCAAGAATTTACGTTGACAACGTGTCGTAGGTCGGCTATCCACCTACTTACGCAAACATAACACAACCTCGTTTCTCTCTCGATCCCCCTGGACGAAGAAAGACAACCAAGGCACGCATGTACGCCCGGTTTCCACTTGGCTAGGTAAGCGCCTGAAACTCCGGAACGTCAGAGTCCCTCTAACTAACAACGCACATACCCGGAACTCGGGTCCTAGGTGACTCAAATGGAACAAAACACCAGACGGGATAGTCCAGCCTTCCACCTTTCGTCGAATATAATTAACATCATTTAACAATAATAATTATCAACCAACTTCTTTTATAGCATGATATCCCAACCATAAATATATAGGGTAAGAAGCAAGTTTTCTATCCATACTAAGCAAAGGCTGAGCAGCGGTAACTTAGCAGTGCAATGGTTTGCTGGGATGTGGGGATCATGGTTGTATGGGTTTAAACATGGCATATCAGGTAGATAGGATCAAGCAATAACGTTCTAGATATACAGCTAGGCATGAGCAGAAAGTTATAAAGTAATGACACAGATCCCCCCCTTGCCTGGTAAGGTAGTCGAAGCAGCACTCACGGTACTCTCGGGCTCGGTGTCGGACAGCTCCACGTAAGTCTCCTCGGCGGTCTCAGGTGCTAACGTAAGGTACCGGCAAGAAAAGGCACACAAGTAAGCAACTGATGTAACCTCAAACAAGGATGGCATGTTCAAGTTTTATTTACATGGTATGACCCTGTCTAGTCAAGTTTAAATGAAGGTGATGACGACAAGTCATCACTTTCATATGCATTTTATTTACATTGCAATGGCTTTGGTCTGAGCCTTAATTTAGGTGTAAATAGCATGATAGCATGACATGATCAACAAAGCATTACAAGAATTTAAATAACATGACAGTAAAACAATGATTCCGGAGACGGAGTAGTGTCGGTGAAATTGACACACAGGAAGGAGCAACAAAGGTTTGAGGCCAGCCACTGTGCATATGACAATATGCCAGGGCTGACTTGAAGAAAGAAGGTGACTTGGAACAGGCTTGAAAGATCAGATGAACAACATTTCAAATGCACCGAAGTTGGAATGTTGCAGGCAGACAGACCTGAAAGCTTCTGAATCAGGTGATCACACCTTGTCTCAAAAGTTGCACAACACATCATGAAAACATCACTACTGCACTCCTTGCAGAAAAGCACCCCAAAAACATATATGACATGTCTCAGTTTGAATTTGCAAGGGCAGTTGCAAATTCAGCTGGAGTTCAGGGGGCTGAGTGCAAATTGCACCTCATGAATTTTGAAAAGGTTCAGATGAAAAAATCACCATCACCATGCAATTCCCTGCTCAAAATTACCCAAAATTCATATATGGCATGGGCCATTTGGATTTGGATCAAACTTGGCAAAACAGGAATTTAAACAGGGGGCTTATTGCACTTTTGACCAAGCTTCATTTAATAAAGGGGCCAATTGCAAGAATGAATATCACCACTGAACTCAGTAGCTCAAATTACCCCAAATTCATATATGGGATGCCCCTGTTTGAGAAGTTGACCAAAATCAGATTGAATTTGAATTCAAATTCAAATTTGAATTTGGGCAGAAAAGAAAAAAAGATAAAAGAAAAAGGGAAAAAGGAGCTGGCCTGGCCACTTGACCAGGCCTAGCACATCTCCTCCCACGGCCCAGCGAAACCAGCCCACACACATCCTCTGCTCTGACGCACGCGACACTGAAGAAACAGGGGCGCAGCTTCTCTGAATCCCGTCGACGGCGACAAGTTCAGGCGGTGTTAGCCTCGCGCTCCGGCCAGCTTTCGACGCGCTACCACAAGGAGGCTCGAGCTGGTGCAGCCAGCTGCAACTGGGCGGAAGATCAGCCACGGAGGTGTTGTGATGCGCACGGGAGCATCACGGGAACAGGGCGGCGGAGACAAGCCCGTTCTGACGACGACGACACCGACTGCAGACGCAAACTCCGGCGACCCCTACGTTGGCCCCGCTGCTCCGGCGGCTCAACGGCCAGGTGCTGCGCGTAGCTGGGACCTCAGGGTACCCGTTTTGCGAGGAGCTCGACCTGCTGGACACGAAAAGGTGGCTCCTTCTCCGGCAAGAACTCCACGGCGCAACACTTCTCTGAACCTGACGAAGAAAAAGGTCACGGCGGCGGCGCAACTGCGGCGAGGCTCACGTGTTTCCTGCGGCTCCGGTGAATCCACGAGGTAGCACCACACGCAGAGGGGATACCCAGGCCTCCCTGGAGGGCGACCCAGCCCTGGCGCATCAACGACGGCGACCTGCGGCTTGACTGAAGGACGCGGCGGCGCTGCGCTTCCTCTGACAGAGATCGGCACCCGCGCACACGCACGCTCCCGTGCTCCAAGCGAGCAACTTGGAGGCCATACGCGTGCTCTAGACACTTCTATGGCACGCGAGTGCGCGCCCCGGCCACGCCACGGCACGGCGACGGCGACATCACGGCCGCGGCCTACGGCTACTCGTCGAGCTACTACGCGGCGCAAGAACGAAGGAAGGAGGGGGGGGGCGAAGCTAACCCAGAGGTCTTGGAGAAGCCCTCGAGCGCGTCGGCGAAGGAGTCGATGGCGTGCTCGGACTTGGAGAAGAAGATGACCGCGGCGACGTCCACGGCACGGGGGCGTCCTCGGGATCCTATTCGCGGCCTGCGGCGAGAAAAAAGGAACCGAACCAACCTCAGAACCCCGCAAGCAAGCGCGCGGTGCACGAAATCGCAGACAAGGCGGCCAATTTCGGGAGCTCACCGGCGGAATTGAAGAACTTGGCTGAGCTCATGGCGGCGGCGGAGGGAAAACGAGGAGATGGGTGAGGAGCTAGGGTTTGTAGGGGGCTGGCGCAGGTCATCCTTAAGAGGGGAGCGGGTGGAGTCGCTGCGGAGGGGCTCCACGCCGGCAGCCTCGCGCTTCTGTCCATGGCGGGGAAAAGCAAAGGGAGGAGGGGGATAAAGCAGAGGCTGACGGGGCGGCCCCACCTGCCAGCACGCAGGTGGTCCAAGGGCGAGGCGCGCCTGGCGTCCACTGTGGGCTGGATCGAGGGGAAGGCCCACGTGGGCTGGGCTGGACTGGAGGAAGAAAAGGAGGCCTCTGCCCAAGAGAAAAGAAAGAAAGGAACAACAGGAGAAAAAGAAAAATGAGAGGGGGCTAGGGCATTTTAAAAATATTCCAAATAATTTTAAAATGCCCCTAAAATCCAGCTTGTTCACACAAAATTGGTTGCCCAATTTTTACATGCAAAGAAAAATCCCCAAATTAGAAACAGTCCATTTCCTCAATAGAAAAGGTGCATTTGGGATTTCCGGCGAAGTCGGTGGCGGCGGCTCGGTTTCAGGAGAAGCGGGCCCCGCTGCTAGGTTTTCTTTTTTTTAAGAAAAGAAAAGAAAGTTTTCTGGAAAATCTATTTATATAGGCAGACAAAAGAAAAAGAGGAAAAAAATAATTTAAACCGACTCGGGCCCAAACTACCCGCGGGCGAGAAAGCACTATTGGGCCGGCTGGGTGGCCCAACTGCGATCACGTTTTTTTATATATATAAAACAAAACTTCAAATATTTTTATAAAATAAAATATCTATCAGAAAAATATGAAATAAATTTCTAAATTCATAAAATAATCCAAAGGAAAATATGAAATGAAAATATTGACCAAAATGGTAAATAAAAATAATGACATTTTTCCAATGACTTTATTTAGTTATAAAATATTATAAAAATCAACAAAAACCTCAAATGATTATTTAAATAATTCTCACTCCATTTTTCTGAAGAAGTCATTTTATCTTCTCTCAAGTTGTTATTATTTTTGATTGGAAAATTATTTAAATAACTCCAATAAAAATAAAAATATATTTAAAACATTTCCAATTTTCTTTTATAATGAAGGAGTCATATTACCTTCTCTCATTTTTAATTTATTGGATTTGTTTTAAATATAAAATTCCAAAACACCAATCAACGAATATTAGGGAAAGTCCTTTTATTCCCTCTCATTTTAATATTCATTTAAACACCAAAAGTTTTAAGTCCTAGTGGAAATCAAACATATCAAGCAAACAATCGTTATTATAATTAATTTATTAACATTCCAAAATTAATTTTTTTTGGGATGTTATAGACTAACACCCTTAAAAGGAATCTCGTCCTCGAGATTCGAAAAGGCTAGAAAGAAAAAGGTTTGGGTTTGAGTCTTCATGACAGTCCACCGATCCGCTGATGGTCCAGGGTGCTACCACCCTTAAAAGAAATGCGACATGGTCTTCAAAATCTTAATCCATCGATGTCATCCTTCGTACATTCCTCGTACTCCTTGGAGATCTTGAATCCTTAGCCAAAAGGGGAGTCTTCCGTATACTAAACCTTAATGGCTGACAGTTAGGCGCCCATACTAAGCAACTATCGATTCCCTCATGGTGGTCATCCAGAATACTCTTGCGGGATACCTGCAAGAAATGGTCTTGGTCTATACTCACCGTATAACTTACTATTATTAACGATAATCTTATGCAGGGGTCCACATCGTACCATACTATGGTTTAGGATTAACATCGTCTCCTCTCTACTATAGGTAAGTCACTCAAGATTTACTAACCCGCATAGCAAGAGCGAATAATAAGAGTAGTCGTCATGGGGGCCAATCCATTCCGCACCCAAATCATTACCTTGTATATGGTTTAGCGAATCTCGCAATCTATCACTCGGTCATCCTCACAAGAAATGCAGAAAGTTCCTCTTGATCTTGAACTGGGTTCAGATAAATCCATGATTCTGCAAGCCAAACAAAACATCTATTGTTTCTTCACAACTCTCAGGTTTACGCAAACTGCTACAAAACGTGCACTGCTGGACTACAACTTCCTTCAGATCTCTTCCTTCAACAAGGTTGTGCTTGCTTGTTGTAAGATCCTGGCACAAGGGGTTAACTTTGAACTCAACATTAAGTTACATCCAACTTTATTCCAGTCTTGATATTGACAGCCATTGTAGTAGCTTCTTCAGTGTAGGATGAGGATGAGGGGGAATAGAATGTAGATAGCGAGGTAGAGAGAGAGATAGGGAAAGATACCCATACAAACGTCATACTAGTTTTGTAAATAAGTTTTGATGTGTAGTTTTCGGTAAAACAAGAAATGACAGCTCACAGAAACGATATAACGGTAGAAACTTTGAATCTCCAGGTCTTCAAGTCTTCAATGACGGCAGCTTCAGTTTTGCAATGCCGAAGCAATCTTCATCTCGTTGAGTTACTTGCCACCTTTTTCTTCTTGTGGTTGTGTCTTCTTCAGTCTTGAAGCATACTAAATAGATGGGGGTCAAGGGTAACGTAAACATATTCTACTCGCATAGAAGAAACACAAGCACAACACACAACATCAATCAAAACATAACAGGGTCAAGGACACAAGCAAATCCTAACAAAACAAACATGGCATAAAACATCTAGTTAATCAACAACAAAACATGCATCAGTACACATCTCCAACTAACATTAAAAGGTACCACCGTACACTTAGTGCACACCTACGAATATTCTATTCTCCAATTGCAAAACATAAGCTTCAATATGTCGACGTCTTTTCTCCCATGTTCACATCTTCTTTCTCTTCAATTCTGGACACCTGTTGCTGTAGTGTCCCATGTTCCTGCACCGATAACACTCAATTTGGCTAAGGTCCTTCTTTTTCTTCTTCATGGGTGCTTCCATGAATTTCTGGATAATTTTCTCCATTCCTTCTTTTTGATGCTGAGATACTTGTTGTGTCATGATGAAAATTTGACACTGAGCGGGGTAATGATTATTTCCTTCACACACGAAACATGTGACTTGTGCAGTGGGACATTCTTCACCCGAGTGGATTTCCTCACAATAGGGACATCCATCTTGGTGACCTTCATAGGAGTGTCCTTCTTCACCACAAATCGTGCAGGCACGGATCCTCTTGAGGTTTACCGTCCTTTGCAACGGGGTGACGAGGCACGGATCCAACAAAATCTTTGTAAACTCCTTCCAAGTAATCTTCTTTCTTGGTTCGTTAATCGCCTGGTGCATTGTCCACCAAGTAGCAGCCTCTTCTGCAAAGTACTTGACAACATAGTGGACCATGTCCTCACTTCCAACCTTGTTATTCTCCATGTGCTCCTCCATATTATGAATCCATTGCTCCACCTTCAGTCTGGTCATCGCCTCGGAGAAGGTGAGTCCTACTTCATACTCCATCTATTGATACCAACAAAAAGGGTTGGGCAACTAGGTTACAGACAAGAAACAATCTAAAGATAGCACCAAGCAATTGCACACAGACAAGAATAAGGCAAAACCAACATTTAAACAACAGCACATAACATCAATCAATAAAGTCACAAAAGTCAAACCACACAACCAACACCTAGAGTAAGGTCATATGTGCAAGACATACGATCTCATCATACTACGCGCAATTCGTTTAACTAACTTCAACTAAAATTGGTGGTCTTAATCTAATGCTTCATCCTTCTCAGCTAAGCTGATCTTGAAGATCCTCTCGTAGTGTAAACACTAATCCTTATTAAATCCATAGGATACTCCTCCTAATTCTGGCGGCTGTAACTTCAATTGATCCACAAGGTTGATGATGTACTTCTCTAATACATATCTTCAGGGGCATACGCAACTCGGAGGGGTCTTTTACATATAAACAAGAGAAGGAGTTTAGAAGATGAATAATAGATGAGAGATACTAGTGGAGAGAGTAAGTAACCAAAGAGTGATAGAAATATTTTTGTTCCCATGGCTTTTCCTATCCATTTTCTAGGGTCACGACCTATAGTCAACATGGGCTCTGATACCATCTGTAACGACCCGATTCGCTAAGAATCCAAGTCTTTGTGCATTCTGTGCTAGGCCCTAGATCAATACCTAGCACACACAGTACATGATGTAATATCAAGAATAAACCACATGTCATAAATATTACATCGAAGATCCAGTATTACAACAAATCATACCGTCATAGCTCAAGGCTAGCTTACAAATAAAATACAGCGGAAAAACAATAAAAGCTTCGTGGCGTCCATCAACTCCACCGGCATAGTTGAGTATAGACATCATAACCCTACATCGCATCACTTACTCGTCGTATACAATCCTGCAACACCGAAGGTTACAGCCCGACAACGGGTCAGTACATCTGATTTGTACGGCAAGTCACACGAAAAAGGATATAACAGACCTATTGCTACTTAAGATTGAACTGGGCACACCAGTTCCAAACCACACCCTTTATTAGATCTTGCCCACTCAAGTTTATTATGGTGATTAATCTGTCAAGATCCTCCGATAATAGTAATGTCTAGTAGCTCAAGGTTGTCCATAACCGGGGACACGGCTAATAATGATTAGTTTTTACTCTGTAGAGGTTAGTACACTTTTCCCGCTGGACTCAACCCAAAGATTGAGACGAATTCTTTCAGAAGAGGTCACCTACACCCAACGGCAAGCCGGTACCACTATCACATCTACATCTGCTAGCTTTGCACGGGAGAGGCTTCCTACAACGTACTCAACTAAGCCAGAGCCCATATGGCCAGCGGCTGTACATGGAAGCTCCTAGTCACCAAGTATGTCTGATCTTTTTGAGCCTGGATGGCGCCCACTTACGTTCAGAGGGTAGATACCATGACGTATTGTCGACCACCAAAACCAACCATTAGGGGTACAAGCCGGTCTCGCCTTAGATAAGGCACGAGCCCCCAGGAAGCACTCCCTGCCCGTCCAGAGGTGTATTCTAATTAAAGATTTGCTACTCAAGTCATTCAATCCTCACATAGCTCAATGTAATCTCAAACCAATCCATGTCTACAAGCATAGCAAATATATAGCAAATATGTGCTAGGGCGACAAAGAATACAGGATCAGATCATATGGCTATCCTACCAGGTTTGCAGCATAAGTATATATACTAGTCCTACACATGCATAGAGTGATAGAGTACTACATGCATAATGAAAAATATAGGATGAGGTATGGTCAAAGTGCAACTTGCCTTATACATTCGATGAAGATCTTCGCTCTCACGTTCCAGTCAACTCTACTCGTCACACTCCGAGCAATCTATCGTAAAGTGGAGATACCACATAAGCAATCACGCATAAATGAACCAAAATATTAACAAATCAAACACACAGGTTTTAGAAACAAAACAAAACAAAGAGGCTTGACACAGCACCAGTGTCGATGTGCTCGAAGGTGACAGGTGGAAGGTGAAATACAGAGAGTCAACGGATAAAGAATTGTTGATATCAAAGGTTATGAACAAGGCATTATGAATTCAAGGTGAACATGATGTCAACATGAAAGGTGTGTGGGTATTGCTGATAGGATGCTTCATATTATCCGATATGCAAAAAGAATCATGTGAAACAGAATACTACAACACGCGTTATAGCAGGTTGAAGTTTGAATTAAATTTAAATTCAAACAGATCAAAAAGTATTTGAAGGTGGTGTACAAATCATGTGGACATAAAGTACATGACACGAGTGATCAAACGCAAAAAGAATCAATTGAATTGGATCACCGGTATAAGAGATACGGGCTCTGGAAGTTTGAATTTGAATTTGAATATTTTCAAATTCAAAAGTGTGCAAATGTGTGAAAAGTTTACTCTATGATAAATTACAGATCACTACTAGCGTGTAGGAAAAAGATTCACTTAAACCGACTTACGGTTTAAGAGATATGGCTAAAACGGTTGTAGGATAAAATCTGTGAAAAAGGGCTCATACGCAAATAAAATAAATTTTTCATCGCGAACATGCCCTTGTTGCTATCGAATGAACAAAGTTTGTTTGGGGAGTTAACCAGTGAACGTTCACTAGAGAGGGAATCGGTCCGGGGTTGTTTAACCGATGAAAAAACAGAAGAAAACCGAAGTTGACCGAACCGTTTTTTATAGAAAACCAAACCCTAATTGTAGATCTGATCTGGGCCACCGGATCGTGATCCGGCGGCTAGGATGCCATGGCTCACCGGCGGCAGAGGCTGGCGGCACGGCGGTTAAGGCGAACTGCAGGGGGTGGCTGGCGGCGGCGGTCGGTGTTCCGGCGAAGTGGACGGCGGCGAGCGGCGGTGCTCGCGTCCGTTGAGGTGGCGGCTACGCGCGACAGGCGGCCAGGGGACGACGCACGGGCACGGGCGGCGTCGCGCCGTGGTGGTAGCCGGACGGTGCGGTGGTTATGGCGGCGGGGCGCTCCGGCCAAAGCCGACCGGAGGCGGGATGGCGGCGGCGTCTGGAGGCGTCCAGCCGACGGCGCGGGCGCGCGAGAGGTAGTCTGGCGCGGCGTATACGGGGCGGCGGCGAATTTCCGGCGAAGTCGGCGGCGGCTCGATTTCCGGCGAGACGGGCCCCGCTGCTAGGTTTTCTCTTTTTTAAGAAAAGAAAATAAAGTTTTCTGGAAAATCTATTTATATAGGCAGACAAAAGAAAAAGAGGAAAAAACAAACAATTCAAATCGACTCGGGCCCAAACTGCCCGTGGGCGAGAAAGCACTATTGGGCCGGCTGGGTGGCCCAACTGCGGTCACATTTTTATATATATATAAAACATAACTTCAAATAATTTTATAAAATGAAGTATCTATCAGAAAAATATGAAATAAACTTTCTAAATTCAAGAAATAATCCAAAGAAAAATATGAAATGAAAATATTGACCAAAATGGTAAATAAAAATAATGACATTTTTCCAATGACTTTATTTAGTTATAAAATATTTTAAAAGTCAACAAAAACCTCAAATGATTATTTAAATAATTCTCACTCCATTTTGCTGAAGAAGTCATTTTATCTTCTCTCAAGTTGTTATTATTTTTTATTGGAAAATTATATAAATAACTCCAATAAAAATAAAAATATATTTAAAACAATTCCAATTTTCTTTTATAATGGAGTCATATTACCTTCTCTCATTTTTAATTTATTGGATTTGTTTTAAATATAAAATTCCAAAACACCAATCAACGAATATTAGGGAAAGTCCTTTTATTCCCTCTCATTTTAATATTCATTTAAACACCAAAAGTTTTAAGTCCTAGTGGAAATCAAACATATCAAGCAAACAATCATTATTATAATTAATTTATTAACATTCCAAAATTTAGAAAATTTTGGGATGTTACACGATAGAGGCAGCCTTTTCACCTCTAAGTTCTGGCAGGCCTTTCAAAAGGCAATTGGTACGACAGTGTTGTTCAGTAACGCTTATCACCCTCAGACAAGTGGGCAAGTCGAGCGCGTGAACCAAATCCTCGAGGAAATGCTTCGAGCATGTGTCATATCCTTTGGCATGAAGTGGGTAGAGTGCTTGCCGTATGCTGAGTTCTCTTACAACAACAACTATCAGGCAAGTCTGCAGGAAGCACCGTTTGAAGTCTTGTATGGCCGCAAGTGCAGGACACCTTTGAACTCGTCCGAGACAGGTGAGAGGCAGTTGTTCGGTCCGGATGTGTTCCAGGAGGCAGAGGACAGAGTGAAGATTGTCCGAGAGCACCTAAAGGCAGCACAGTCTAGGCAGAAGGCCTATTATGACAAAAGGCACCGTGGTGTAGGTTAGTGATTGGGCGTACCTGAAAGTGTCTCCATTGAGGGGAACTCACCGCTTTGGATCAAAGGAAAGCTCGCTCCAAGATTTGTCGGACCTTTACGCATCCTTGAGACTAGAGGACCTCTTGCCTTTTGGCTCGAGCTTCCAGAGAGTCTGTCCATGGTGCATGACGTGTTTTATGTGTCCCAGCTAAAGTAGTGCTTCAAGCAGCCAGATCAGGACGTTGACTTGGGCGAGATCCAGCTGAGTGCGGACCTTTCCTACTCAGAGCGTCCAGTCCGTGTTCTTGAGACGTCCGAGCGCAAGACTCGCAACAAGACCGTCAAGTTCATGAAGGTCCAGTGGGCACATCATTCGGAGAAGGAAGCAAGGTGGGAGCGTGAAGATCATCTCCGTTCCGAGTACCCCGAGATTTTTCGTGCTTAGATCTCGGGACGAGATCCAGTGTTGGTAGGGGAGAGCTGTAACAACCCACATGTAATTCCCAAATCATCATTTAATCTCCCTTTATCTTTGAATTCCAATTTGACATGGTGATGGGTTGTTGCAAATTCTTGTAATGAATCCAAATGGCAGGGTGCTTGGAGCCCAATTGATTTTTGTTTTGAATTTCTTTTGGATGGCTAAAGAGAGGTGATGTCGGTTTTTTCATTGCTCCATTTGTGTTCCCCCTAAGTCCAAATTTTGCATAGGCAAATTCTTTGGATTTTTCTCCATGCCCATGTTTTTTTACTTTGATTTTTACCTCTCTGGAAAAATCAAATAAAAATCAAAAGCCTTTGGGATCTAATTCTTTTGCCTCTGATTTTATTTGCTCTAAATTGGGTCAAACCAATTTTATAAAATCAGAAAAATTCCCCTCATAATAAAACATATTTTTATATGTATTATTTCTCTCTGGCTTGCTCTAGAAAAGTCTTGGGGGCCTGCCTATTTATTTTAATGGCAAGGGCCCCTTTTCTTTTCTTCTTTTCTTCGTCCAGTGGGGACAACCCACTTGGGCCGGCCGAACCCAGCCCAACAAGCAGCCCCGCTGCCTTTTTTTCTTCTTAACCCCTCTCTCTCTCAGCCCCCGGGCCCGCCTGCCAGCGTATTCTTCCTCCTCCTTTCCCCCACCTTTTTCTCCCGGCGTCAGAAAGAAGAGACGGAGAGGAGCCGGCGTGGATCCCCCTCGCCAGCCTCCCCTCCTAGCCCCTTTATAGGCAGCGCTCCCCCTAGGGAACCCTAGCCAATTCATCCTCCTCTTCTTCTCCGCCGCCATGGGAGGAATTTGAGCCCCCTGTTCCGCCGGTAAGAACTCAAATTGGCCTCCGCTCCGTCCCGTCGATGGCCATGCGATCGCCTGCGCGCTCCGGTGACCCTCTCCGTCCCGTTTAACTCCGTGCAGGTCGGTGTTAGGCGTCGCATAGCGCCCTAGCCATCTTCCTCCCCGTCGACGACTACGACAACTCCATCCGCCTCGTCGTGCTCGGGCCCGTCTCCAGCACCCCCACGGTGAGCGGATCCTGTCCTACCCCTCCTTCTAGCGTAGCCCCATCCCGCGTGGCCTGCCGCCGTGGTCTCCCTGTCGGAACCGTGCGAACCTGGGTCGCCGCGCCCGCGGCGGGCCGTGCTGTGCGTGGGCATGCTCCGAGCGTAGACAGAGCGTGTGTAGTGCCGCCTAGGCACCACCGTCGTAGCCGCGTAGTCCTTCCCGCGCAACGGTCACCTGCACCTGTAGAGGGGGTGTGTGTCGCCGTGAGCATTCGTCGAACGAGGCGTCGCCTCCTTGGAGTCATAGCTTGCGTTCTGGGGCGAAACGGAACCGGGGTAGATCCAGCTAGCTTGTGGTGGTCGCCGGTGAGCCTCCGGTGGCTCCTAGCCGAGGCCACGGTCGCCGCAACTTGCTGCCGCCAGTGGTCGTCTGAACTCGGTTCAGTTCGGCAGAAAGGTGCCCTTTTCTTCAGATTCCCCGCGCTGTGTAGGCTAGATCCTCTGCGACCTCCGCTCCGTTGTGAGCTCCGTCGTAGCCCATTTGGTGTGCAGCGTGCGTGCTGGTCGATCGATCCTAGGATCGAGCTCCAGATCGGGAGCAAGGAGCTCCTTTTCTTTGCTTTTGCCGCGCGCACCTGAAGATCAGGTTCAGAGGTGGTGTCGACAGGTATCAGGCACGCGTTCTTGCAGGCCTAAGACATCTGCTGGGCTCAGCCCAGTGGGGAGCCGCGCTCGTGGGGAGTAGGCCAGGCTTGCGAGTGAGTTGGGTCGGGGGGCGCCGAAGCCATCCCAGCAGAGGCCTTGTCTCCCCTTTTTCTTTTTCTTTTTCTGTTTTTTTTTCAGAGGACTGGGCTTGGCCAGAGGAGGAGAAGGAGAAGTTGGGCCTGGCGCCCGAGGCCAGCCCGTGAGGCTTGTCCTCTTTTTCTTTTTCTTTTTCTTTTTCTTTTTGATTTCTTTTCAAATCTTTTTCAAATTCAAATTCAATTTGAATTTGAATTTGAATTTGGAAACTTTTCTACCTCAAACCATATAATCTATTATATGAATTTGGGGTAGTTTTGGCCACTGACCACAATGGTGATGTCCAGTTTGCATGTTGCCCCTCTTAAAATTGGAGTGATGGTAACTTTGCAATAAAGCCCTTCTTTTCTTTTCATTTGGCAATGTGCTTTGCAAATTCAAAGTGTGGCATACCATATATGGTTTTGGGGTACCGAAATCCAGGGAATTGAATGGTGATGTCCATTTGGTGTTTTGTAAAACTCAAATGGACATGGTGTAATCACTTGACCATTTCAATTTTTCCTTGCCCATTTTTCTTTGCATTCCTTTCAACTTCAGTGCATGTTGAATCTCATTCATCTTTTCATTCAAGTTCTGTTCCATGTCGCCTTCAATTCCTTTGCAATCTCAAACCAGCCCCTAGCATCTTGTCATATGCAATGTGGTTGGGCCCTTTTCTTCTGTTGTATCTTCCCGGTGTCAAATTCACCAACACTTCTCCGTCTCCGGAATCGTTAGTTCAATTTTATGATGCTTTACTTTGATAACTTGTTTTGTTGTTCATGCCATGCCATGTTTCTATGATATTTACACCAAAATTAAGGCTATGACCGAAGCCATAAAAACATAAGTAATTGCATATGCAGTTGTTGACGTGTCATCAACACCTCCATTTAAATTGACTAGATAGGGTCACACCATGTCTTTAACTTGATCATCTCATCCATGCTTGAGCATTGTTGGTTCCGATGTTTACTTGTGTGCTTTCCTTGTTGGTACATTGCGTTAGCACCTGAGGCTGCCGAGTAGACTTACATGGAGATTTCCGACACCGAGCCCGAGGACCCTGCTACGTCTGCTCCGTCGACCGATTACCCAGGCAAGGGGAAGATATATACCCTTACCTTATAACTTTCTGCCTACCTGCCTAGTTGTGGTCTAGAATGTTGTTAGATCCCATCGACCTTGCTTATGCCACAATCTAAAACTAAACAAACATGATCCCCACATACCAGCAAAACATTGTATTGTTAAGTTACCGCTGCTCAGCCATTGCTTAGTATGATTAGGAAAACTTGCTGCTTTACCCTATACTATGGTCGGGATATCATGTTAACAAAGAAGTTGGTTGATATTTATTATTATGATTATCCCGCCAGGTGTTTTGTTCCCTTTGAGTCACCTAGGTCCCGAGTTCCGGGTATTCTGTTTCTTGACAAGCGTGCCTAATCGTGTGTGGGGTTCTATGGGTCCCCCTTGTCTTACCTACCTAGCTTCATACAATTCTAGTGGTGTCCCGAGCTGATTTACATTTTGCAATGTGTGTGTGTGTTGGTGGTACCCCAATTGTTTTCAAACCTACCCGGACCAGTGAGGACATGGTTCCCTTGCTGGCCCACCTTGTTCAGCTGAGGACGCGGTCTCATGTGAGATTAACCAGCTATCCAAACCTGCGACAGACGGTCGAGGCCGATTCGAGAGCGCGGCCGGATTTTGAGTTGGGTGTCGACTCACCGGGGGCCACCCGGAGTTGTGCGTTGTTAGTTAGAGGGACTCTGACGTTCCGGAGTTTCAGGAGCTTACCTAGCCAAACGGAAACCGAGCGTACATGTGAAGCCTATGATGGGCAGTTGGTACACCCCTACAGGGTTAAATATTTTCGAAAAGCCGTGTCCGCGGTTATGGACGACTTGAGACCTACTCCTTGTTCATAAAACAACATCAATTTGGATCATAATCAAAACTTGTCTACCGTGTGTGTGCCTTGGCTGCTTTTCTTCGTCTAGGGGGACCGAGAGAAGATCAAGGTTGTGTTATGTTTGCCGTAAGTAGGTGGATA
Organism: Bromus sterilis; assembly: GCA_950022295.1. Lineage (NCBI taxonomy): Eukaryota > Viridiplantae > Streptophyta > Magnoliopsida > Poales > Poaceae > Bromus > Bromus sterilis. The sequence continues at coordinate 289,074,173 of OX465599.1, read as the reverse complement.
GCAGACTTATGACACGATGTCACGTGCATTCTTGGATCTTACCTCTACTCTAATAGAACGATAGCCACCATATATGCTATTGCGGCTGCAACCTTTACATCTATACTGTCTTGTCCGTAGGTAGATAGTTCTACTGTAATGATATAATCTCACCTCTTGTTTCCTTTCTGCTTTTACTGTTTTGCCTGATCGGCCGCTGCAGTTGATTACTACCTTGACACGAGAACTGGACGTTACTTCGTGGAGGTGCCACCGGAGGAGGATGATGAGAATGACTTCGCTCAGTAGATCCTACAGTTGGGTTCCGACGTTCCGTGGGTGGACTTGTTTATGTGTAGCCCTCTCTAGGGCCACTTGGATTTTGACCGTACTCGGTCGTGTTTGTCTTCCGCTTGTTGCATGATGTACTGTTGGGTCCATGGACCTCTGAGATGATGTAATAAATACCAGCGGCGATGTATGCCCTGAACTCTATGTTTATGTCTTAGTATAAAGTTCATTGTTCTTACATCAGTTGTCGAGAATCCGATAGCGACACGAGTGCGAGTGTCGTGAGTCGGTGGCCTTTTATGCGCTACTAACTCGAGCGGGCGCGCCAGCGACTAACTTGAGTTAGCACCGCATCGGGGGCCTTACAGGTTTGGTTCCATCAAAATTGTTAATCTTGATTGCACCTGACCGGTAGACTTATTCGATATGAAATCGACCTTCCCGAAAACCTGAAACGAGATCTAAACAACAAAACTTTTTCACCAAGATTAAATTCACGTTTCAGAATCCTTCTATCATGCCACTTCTTTACCTTTTCCTTGAACATTTTAGCACTCTCGTAAGCTTTACTTCTCCACTCATCTAGAGAAGTCAAGTTCATGAGACGCTTTTCCCCAGCCAACTTCGGGTCGGCATTTAGCTCTCTCACAGCCCAGAAAGCTTTGTGTTCTAATTCTAATGGCAAATGGCAATCCTTGCCATAGACCATCTTATACGGAGACATGCCCATGGGGTTTTTGTAAGCAGTTCTATATGCCCACAAAGCATCTCCTAATTTCTTTGACCAGTCCTTCCTAGAACTGTTAACTGTCTTTTGCAAGATCAACTTGATCTCTCTATTGGTGAGCTCAACTTGCCCACTAGTTTGAGGATGGTACGGTGAAGCAATTCTATGATTGACATCGTACTTGGCTAAAGCTTTTCTAAAAGCACCATGTGTGAAGTGTGATCCTCCATCAGTCATAAGATACCTAGGTACACCAAACCTAGGGAAAATTACATCTTTGAGCATTTTCAAAGATGTCTTGTTATCAACACTCTCAGTGGGGATTGCTTCGACCCACTTGGTCACATAATCGACAACCACTAAAATGTGAGTGTACTTGTCTGAAGGAGGAAAATGACCCATAAAATCAAAACCCCAACAATCAAAAGGCTCAATCACTAGAGAGTAATTCATTTGCATCTCATTCCTCCTACTAATATTGCCAACTCTCTGAAACTTATCACAAGATAAAACATAATTTCTAGCATCTTTAAAGAGAGTAGGCCAATAAATACTTGATTGGAGAACCTTATGTGCGGTCCTCTCACCAGCGTGATGTCCTCCATAGGGACTGTTGTGACATTTCTTAAGAATGTTCTTCTGTTCATCTTACGGTATGCATGTTCTCACGACCCCGTCTGGACCTTCTTTAAAAAGATGAGGGTCATCCCAAAAGTAGTGCCTCATATCATGGAAGAACTTCTTACTTTGCTGAAATGTTAAACCTGGAGGCAACTACTTTGCAACGATAAAATTAGCATAATCTGCAAACCAAGGATCGGAAAGAGATTTTACTTTTACAACGGCAAGTTGTTCATCTGGAAAACTGTCGTTGACTGGGATGGGGTCGTGCGTTATATCTTCCATCCTTGAAATATTGTCCGCCACCGGATTGTCTGCTCCTTTTCTATCAACAATCTGTAAATCAAATTCTTGAAGAAGGAGTACCCACCTGATGAGTCTCGGTTTGGCATCCTTCTTTTCCATAAGGTACTTAAGGGCAGCATGGTCAGTATGAATAATAACTTTAGAATCAACAATATAGGGTCTAAACTTATCACAAGCAAACACTACTGCTGTCGTCGATATGTAACGGCAGATGCCATGGGGATGGCTGAAGAGGGGGACAGACCGACGTTAGTTTCGCTGGTACCGGAAGCGAGAATGGGAACACACGGTGAAACACCACGATGTACCCAGGTTCGGGGCTCTCCGTAGAGATAACACCCCTAGTCCTGCCGAGCTAGCTATATGCAATAACTCTGGCTACAATGAATGCTCCTTGAACTGTTTGAGAGGAAGAAGAAGAGGGCCTTTGTTCTCTACTCTCTCCTTGCTCTCTCTGGTGGGTGAGATTGTAATAACTGCTCTGTCGTCCCTCACACAGGAGGGGTACCCGAGGCTCTTATAGGCCGAGCCCGGGGTACAAAAGTAAATACACAAGAGGAAGGGCGCAATTGTCTGTCTCAGATCGGCTAGGGACCTAACATCGTGCTTCTCCGGATGACCCGGCGTAGACTTGCGGCTCGCCATACTGCTATCTGTAGACCTCGGTAGTGAACAGTGAGGCTAGGTACTTAGGCCTGTTAGCCTGTCCGCGTGATCGGCGCTGGAGGAGACCGCACACCTCTGACAGTCCCGATCTTCAGGGATTGCGCATTGAATGCTCTTGTACCAGGTGTCCGACCTGGACCTCTGATCGGATGCTACTCTTCTTACTTCGGCCGGATGCTCCTGGATGAGGCCAATTGTGCCTTCTCCGGGACAATCGGCCCTCACCTGGAACAGTCCGGCCCACTTCTTGGTTACTCTTGTTTAGCTTGGCCTTGATTAGATCAGTGACCATTAGGTCGGTGATCCTTGCTTTGATGAACTATTTCCCCTGGGTGACCCTAACCGGGGGTCATTCCCCCGACAGTAGCCCCTGAAGCTGCGGAGGTCCCGCCGAACTCAGAGACAGCGGGGCCTGCACAGGTTCCTTCTTGCAAAATGCCAACTCTTTGTTTCTGACCGATTGCTCCAATAGGCCGGTTGCTTGCTACCTGCCGATTGCACTTGATCTTCCGATTACTCTTGATCTTCCGATTACTCTTAATCTTCCGAATGCTCTTCCGCTTCTGATTGCTCTCGATCTTTCAATTGCCCTTGATCTTCCGAATGCTCCTGATTTTCCGATTGCTCTTGATCTTCGGATTGCACTCAATTGGTCGATTGCGCTTGACTTCCTCGACCGATCCGCCCAACGTTTGGTTTGACTGGAATGTTGACCAAACTTTCCGCTTCGAATTCACCGAAGAATACGGGACGTCGTGCCATGATTTGACATGCCTTAACCGCTGCCTCGACCCACGCGCGCACGTCCTGTCCCATCCGCCGGATCTTCCGTGCTCCGAACTAACGCTGCTCTGTGAATACACGCGGCCACACCGCCTGCCAGATCGGCACACCCGATCCCACTACCTCCTTACCGCGCCTTTAAATATCCGACGGGGTGAGAGATTCCTCTCGCACCCCTCAATCCATCCTCGTCCTCAAGTTCTCCTCCCTTGCCTCCGCCGCCGCACCACTCGCCCCGCCGTGCTGCTGCCATTTCCTCCGATGCCAGGAGCCGCCGCCTGAAAGACCGGGCTGCCGCACTCCACCGCCCTCGCCACCACTCCTCCTCCGCCACCATAGGTGGGCTTGGATATAGGTTTCCTCCGCCTCCGCCGCCGTCTTCTCCGCCGCCGCCACCTTATTCTTCGTCTCCGTCTTGCTCCTCCTCGCCCACCACGGTGTCCGACGCCTCCATGGGGGACGACGCCACCGCCGGCTCCCAGAGGGAAGCTTGGAAGGGCTCCAATGTGACGGAAATGAAGGTTGCGCTCCTCCGCCGGTCTCGCAAGATCCCGGCGGACCTTGACTTCCTCATTCCCGGCGACGAGATCGTGCCCGCGCCCCGGGACGACGAACGCGTTGTCTTCCTTGCGCATTTCGAGCGCAGATTTGGGCTCCCGGTGAGCCAATTTTTCCATGACTTCCTCGCCTTCTACCGCATGCAACCGCACCATCTCAGAGCAAACTCCATTATGCTTCTCTCCACCTTCGTTGCACTGTGCGAAGGCTACCTCGGAGTCCGGCCCACAATTGGGCTCTGGTGCCGGATCTTTCACTTCCGCAGCTTCCAAGTGGGCACTGGTGTGCACACTATCAACCCCAAGACCAAGAAGAAAGAGGAGGTCAAGGTGATGGACGAATGCGGCGGCGCCACCATCTACCTCCGCCAGGTCGGACTCTATCCTCATCCCCAACTTCCTTAGTCCATCAAGAACTGGCAGACGGGGTTCTTTTATGTTTCCTCACCACGGAATCGAGACTTGCTAAATCTTCCCGAGTTCTCTCTGCCACGCCGACTGCAAAGTATCATTGGGTTGAGAAACCGTGAGACGGGGATACCGATCTGGATCGCCAGATGGCCTACATCCAGAAGTTGATGGAATAAGGGCTGCAGCCCGCCAATCTGGTGGCGACTGGATCTACCGCCGAGTGCTCCCACTGCAACGCCGCTGCCACCGGATCAGCGACATGCATATGCGCCGCGACCCCACTCGGATCTCCACCTTCCGAATAGGCGAAAAAGAGTTCTTCCGCCGAATCAACAGTATTACCAATCTCAAGGTTGTCGAACCTTTCGAGTTTGGAATGAAACCATTCAGCCGATCTCGGCCCTGCCCCGAGGTATGCTTCAATTGTAATCTTTTGGCTTAGATTTTTCTTTCCTTCATACTAATTTTGATCGGATCCTTCTTCTCAGGAATTCCTGGCCTCTAGGCTCATGCAGGATGGACAATCTGCTTCGGGCTACCACCCGGACCGAGCTGAGGAGGACGCTCAGGATTTGGAGCTTGAAGAAGAGACCGAAGCCGAGACCGAAGCCCGAACTGCTTTCCTCGGACTCGGCTTCAAAAAGCCGGGTGAGTCTGATTCCTCCGTCAAACGCTTCATGGACGAATGGAGCAGTGATTCTGATCCTCTTGGTCACCTCGGGGCAGAATCTGAGCCCGCCGAACAGACACTGCCCAAGGGGAAACGCCCCCGACCCGGTGATGCCGGCCCCTCCAAGATTGCCAAGAAGAAAGGGAAAACGGGCACGCACCGAGCTGCCTATGAAATTAGTGGCCATGTGCTTGCTCCTACCCCATTGAATATTGCCCGCCCCGGCTTTTCCATGGCCCAGTTTGCTGCTCAACTTCCTCGAGCTGCCGGGTACGCCTCTCTTTGCCTTTTTTGTTTCTCTTGATTCTTCCTATACTGATTTTCTCACTTGCTCTTTCATTACAGGGCTGCCCGATCTGTTGATCCTACAGGACCTGGGGGTGCTCCGACTGCTCCCCCTTCCCCCTCTGCTGCTCATCCTCGCACGACCCCGGCGACCTCGGCCACCTCCAACGTGCCTGCACCTACTCGCAAGAAAGGTGCCACTGACACTCATAAGGCCGAGCAGGCCAAGAAGAATTCTGCTGCTGCCGCGGCCCAAACGTGACCGATCATTCCACCGCCGACCTCTACTGTTCTTCCGACTGCTGGCACGCAGTCGGTCACTCCCGATCCAACCACTGCTGTTGCCTCTCCGATCCTGCTGGACCCTTCTGGCATCGCACATGTTGATGTGCCGATGCCAGATCGGCCTACCACTGACGCTCCTCAGCCTGAGGCTTCTCCAGCCCAGGCCACTGCCGCCGACCCATCTCCCGTTGCTGGCTCAGGGAGTGCCGCTGCCATCTCCACCGAACCCACCGCTTCTCCGCTTACTGCTCCGCTTGTTGCTCATGTTGCTGCCGGATCCAGTGCTTCTACAGCACCATCCTCCGATGTCCTTGCTCGCCAACCGCCATCCGGCCGCCAGCTCGTACTGGTCGACCGGTTCCGTGAAGCGTACTTTGGCACCTCTGATGTCTCGCATGTCCGACCTGCTGCCGATTCGGCCACTCCTCCGCCTCCTGGCTCCGAGGACCAACTTCCGTCCCAGCTTCTGGGTCGGTTGGGTGGTCTTGCCACCGACATTCGACGCTTCACCGATGCCTCGCTGGGCCAAATCCTTGCCTCCAACCACTCTGTTACTGTAAGCTTTCTTTTCAGTGGGGGTGCGTCTAGCGCACCCACTGGGTGTAGTCCCCGAGATTCGGGCCGATTGCTTGCAATCTGTCCGGATCTTCATTTCTCTTTATTACCCTATGCTTTTGCTTTAAATATGATCGACCCATTTTTCATGCCATTTGTGATAGACGTAAAGCTGTATTTGAAGAGCTTCTGGCCGCCTATTCAGCGGGTCAGAAGTCCATTGCTTCTCTGAAGAAGAATGCCGATGCCCAAGCTCCCAAGATTCATGAACTCACAGGTATATTTTGCTTGCCCTTTCTTGCTTCCCCCGATTATGATTACATCCTTACTCCATTGCACACTTGTAGCTGCTGCCACTCTCTCCTCCGAGCTGGAGGCTGCTCAGAAGAGAATCGCCGAACTGGAGACCCAGCTCGGTGAGAAGAATGGCCAGCTCGGCCGCGCCGAACAAGACAACCAGCGCCTAGCGGATGCTGAAACTGAGCTTCAAGCCAAACTTCAACGAGCTGCCGACGATCTTGCCGCTGCCCGACGCGCCCATGAACATGAACTTCAGAGGCTCTCCGATGCTGAGGTCCAACTGATGAAGGAAATGTTGGGGTTCGGGGCAGAAAACACAAATTTTTAATAACCTACGAGACCCATACCCATGACCTATGCTATGCTGATGCATGTAACGGAGAGAAATAGATCACATACCAGTATGTAGTCCGTTAAGCGGGAAACGTTCCCGCATGAACGTGGTTGGTGTAGTCGTACCGGCAATCCCCGATGCCGCGCAGATCCACGATGACTCTTCTAGCCACCCGATCCTTGTAGATCGATGACGGGATGACGTCCCCGTCGGAACGTTGCTGATGAAGACCTCGCGGTACGACCACGACGATGAAGTAGCACCACAAGTGTAGTGCCTCGCGGGATTATACACATACAGTATACCCGACGTCCCTCCGGGCTCCGAACCAGTAGAGCAGCGGAAACAAGATTGATTCGGATCCCGATTCCAGCAGCACGACGATGTGCGTATAGTGGAGAAATCCCCATCCAAGTGTAGACTCCAAACAAGGGGAGTCCACACGAGGAAGGAGAAAGGAGGGAGAGAGAGATGAGAACTTATCTCAAAAAATTGATGATTAAAAGGGCACCTCTACCCCTCCTTATATAGGCCAAGGAGGGGTGCCACCCCCCCTCCACTTTCGGGGTGGGACTAATCCCAAGGGAGGTGGTGGCGCACCAAATAAAGGGGGTGGGCCCCCTCATGGCGGCACCATGGCCCATGGGGGAGGACTCCCTCTCCCCCTAATGGGCCCTATGAGGCCCATATGCCTTTTAATTCATTTTTTATTATATTTAAATACATTTTAATATTTAATTCAGATAATTAAATAATAAAACATATATTAAACATTGTTAAATATATTTTTAACCTTTCAAAATACCCGGAACAACTTCCGGCCTTCATCGGAACAATTTCGGTGTTCTCTCCAATTTCTCCGGTGATCCCGAATCAATCCTTACTGCGTCGAGTACCCTTAAGTGTAACACCCTACGGTCCGGGAAACAACAGACATGATCGAGAAAATTCTCATTGATCAATGACTAATCAATTGGTCCTGGTTACAATCCTTGATAGCCCTGCGCTTCCATCGAATGAACTTCAATCGCTGTTGGATCCGTTACCGTGTGCCTGTTCCCTTTGTCCTATGGTACTTTGTTTGTCCGAGGTTTGATCATCGGTATCCACTATACCTAGTTCGTCCTCGTTCTCAACAAACAAGTTTACTCGTTCCCGTGATATTACAACTCCGTGACCTAGTCACACGTTTGCAAACTTTATGATGCAATATCACCGAGTGGGCCCAGAGTACCTATCCGTCACACGGATGGAGAAATCCCGCTTTGATCTATTTGCATACTCATCAACCATCTATTCAGAATACCCAAAGTGCACCGTTATGGCCAGCATATTTCAGTCAGGCGGTGGGATACAAATCAAAGTCTCCTCATAGATGACAATTACGTATGATCATTACGGTCAAAGGATCTGGTCACTATGTTATAGTTATCGCAATGTCGAACTATGTGACTTGATCACATCGCAACACTTCTGGTGGGTGTATGTGTCGGGACCCGGGGTTAGCGTATGTAATTCCAGTCACGATACAATCACATGGAGAGCCGAGAACCGTACCCACTTGTCTAAGCAGACAAGGACAAGCACAGAACGTTCTCGGTAAGCATCGAACGTGAGGGGCATCCCATTCAGGCCGGATGATCAACTGAGATGGGTCCTCAACGTCCGCTCACAAGTCTAATGCTTATTCATAGACAAGTCGCCTCAACCATGTTATCGATTGAATCCTTATTCTTACATATACTTACTCCAGCCCGATCACTTAGTCGGGTTCTAGGGCGGGCTCGATCATACCACAAAGTGTGCACGTGACGGAGTCACGAGCAATCGCATCGCGATGCCCCAAGCTGCGCACATCTAAGGGCCACTTGGTGTATAAAAGACCGCCAGCCAGATCACAACTAAGTCTCGAAAACCCATACTAATTAAGACATGCATGTTATAATCATACACGCAGCACACATGCTTAGTATGAACAGCAGGTATCATTACATAACTCTACAAAGTACTCTTTATTGATATACACATAGAGCATACAAAGATCACATGTCTGTGATCACATTACATCATACAACGGAAGCAAATTAGGTCTGAGTACAGACAAGATTAACAAATGGCTTAGAGAAGCCTTGTACAACAAACATGCCCTTCCACGAGGGACCAGACTGCTGTCTGGGACTATGCTAACTTAGTCAACATCGAGCTTCACGAAGGTGACTCCATCGGGGTTGGGTTCTTATCTAAAACATAGGATAAGCAAACGTGAGTACAAAGTCGTACTCAGCAAGACTTACATCAGAACTACACTACTCATGCTCAAGTATCAAGGTAAAGGAGGTGGGGTTCAACATGCAGAAGTGCCAGCTTTGACTTGGCTAATCCTGTACTACGAGTACCAGACTTGAGGTAAGAAGCGTACACGAGTCCACTATCCAAGTCTCCAACCAATACACCACTATGGTTACTTCCTCGACTTCCCACGAGGAAGCACACCATAGCACTCACGCTTATCTTGCGAGTATTATAAGTATCCATTCAAGTTGTCTATGATCAAGTAAAGGTTTCCAAGTAGTCCATAACCGTGGACACGGCTATTCGAATAGTTCATTAACCCTGCAGGGGTGTACATCTTCACATGCGTGTCATCACTTATCGTCTTGTTCTTGTCACCCTTCAAGCGGGTGTCGGACGTGGATGAAACCAAGGCACTACCCTCACATCACCTTCTCTAATCCAGGAGTCGACTACTTGAGTTTGTCACCGCTCGAGAGTCCGGCCGGTTCCACGAAACGGACTAAGATAATGCAAGGGACCGAGACGCCACCTTTGACAGATGGTTTCACTGCCTCACAGGTTCACCCACATATTTATAGTTAGGTCAAATGGAAAGCCCGAATCTAGTGTGACTCCTGGACCGGATCGGGTACGTAAAGAGGCCAAACGGGGCTCCCATAAACCCTACATGTGGTCATACTCTTTGTCTTGGATCACAAAACAGGAACTCGGGGCCTAGGGCAGTGTTCAACGAGACAAACCCACTGTGTACTCCTACACAGCCTCTCATCGTTCACCTTTGTTTAGGGTGGATTCACCAACACGTTTATCATCAGCATCACTGTGTTCATTCCATCCCGACTCACAATCATAACATCCTTATTGTAACACTAAGCAGCAATAAGCTGTAACAGTTGTAGGGGCCATCATTCAACTCCTAAATCTGCTAGGATTGTGGTTGGCTTAATACGGTGGAAAAATGATAGGTCATGCATCGGAATGGGTTCAACTATGCGAAAGAACGTGTCTCGGTGATCTCCTAAACATGCATAAGCGAGACTGAGAGGGAATTGGGATTTTATAGATATGATCAATGGGGTTTGCTTTCCTTGCTGACGAATTTCAGTATCGGGGTCTTCAACGAAGGGGGTGGCCTCCGATTCCAGTTGCACGTCTATCGAGCAAACAATCAAAGAAGGAATAAATAAAATTGCGATGCTTAATCACATGATAAGTTGTGAAAACATGATGTACATGGTACTGATGTGTTGACAATTCCATTTAACTGAAGTGTATTGCATTTGGAATGCAAATTCAAACTTCAAATTTGAATTCAAATTAAGCCATATGCACATTTGCTACTGTTGCCCCATTTTAAAATGTTCAAACATAAAAACAAATTGCATATTCTTAATCCTTGTATTTTTCTGATAATTTTTCATATATAATTTGTTTAATTTGGAGTTAAAATGAATTTTCTATAAATTTCCAAAGTTTATATGATTTTCTGTCTTTTCTGTAATTCTTTTAAATCTCTGGAAAATCTTTATTGCGTCATGCTGAGGTCAGGGTGACGTGGGGGGGGGCTTCTGACTGGTGGGCCATCCCTGTCAGCCTCTCTGTGATTAAACCCGTGGTCAAGATTAAACAGTGGGTTTAATTAGTGGGCAGGGCCCACTATCAGTGAGTGCTTAGGGTTAGGATTTCGGTTGGTTTAGCTCTAAGTGACCGGCGGCTTGACGCCGGCGGCTCGGGCACGGCGGCGCTCTCACCGGACTGGTAAATTGGCCGAGGGAAGGGGAAAGATGTCACAACCCCAATTTAGGCAAGTGCTAGGGTTTGAGTTACCTTTGCATCATGTGAAAAATTCAAAGAGAAAATCAAAAATGGGGAAAAGAAAAGCCCTGAGAAAATTAAATCAAATGGCCAGATAAAAATATTTTTCCAAAAATCATGTGAATAGTTGGAAAATTCCTATAAATGTTACTGATCATTTTAAAAGTGGTTTGGGATCAATCCCATGCTCATGGAATTTTCTAATTTTCAAATTGTGCCTTGGAAAATTAAAAGAACCTCTATTTGGTTTGTAATTCAAATTATTTGAATTTCAAAAATGCCCAAAAATCATAAGTGGTTTGCTACTGACCACCTAAGGTTTTTAAAATTATTTGGGCATTTAACAAAAATGCCTAGCTATTTTAAATCTAGGCAAAACAAATGAAACAGAAAAATAAAAGAAGAAGAATAGAAAGAGGAAACCCTCCCCTGACTTCGGCCCAACTATTCCCCCCAGTGGCCATTTCGGCCCAGCCCAAAAGGGCAGCCCCGTCTTCTTCCAGGACAGCCAGGAAGGCTGGTCGCCGGCGGGCGCCGCATGGCCGCTAGGCAGCTACCTGGCTGCCCCCTTCACTCAAACCGGCGACGTGGAGACCCGGAGGAGCCCCAAGACCGTTTCCCCCCTCTCTCTGGTCGCCTGCACCTCCTCCTCGTCGAGATCCCTTCGCACCCGAGCTCCCGACTTTGCCGCCGTCGTCTGTCTGCGTGGCCACCGTGCCCCTCGAGCTTCGACACCTTGTCCAGCAGACTCCCCGAGGTAGCCTTCGTCAAGCTACAGCGCCACCCGAGCTCAAGCTGCACCGGAGGCGCCGCCAACTTCAAGAATTTGCCGCGGCCACCAGGAACTACGGCGAGCAATTTCTCCGCCGGAACGCCATCTCCAGCCCCTCCGAGCTTCTCAGCACGCTCGTGGTGAGCCCCTCTTGCTTCTATACCATCTCCCACGTCTGCCCGTGGCTCCGTTCGCTGTTTTCATCGAGGCCAATGGCCAGCAAGCAGCGACTGTCGCCATAGCCGCGCCCCGAGAGCTCCATCTTGACCCCCTCCTACTCCATCGCATGTGGAAGCCCGCGAGGAGCACGTCCATATCCTCCAACCCCCACCCCGTGCAAAAAGTAGCAGCTCCGGCCGCACTCCGGTGACCCCGCCATTAGAGCCACTAACAGAGCACTAATCCCCCCTCCTCTCTATGACAGTGGGACCCACAGCCCCCCTAACCCCTCTGTTAAATTAACTAAAACGGGGTTAACCCCAGAGCCTATGACAGGAGGACCCCACTGGACAGAAGCCCCCCCACGTCATGCTGATGTCAGCATGACGCAGTAAATCAGTTTCTGTTTTAAAAAGAATTAAAGAAATCAGAAAAATCAAGAAAATAGCCAAAACTTCAATAAATCATAGAAAATTCATATGAACTCCAATTTGGACAAATAATATATGAAAAATGATCAGCAGAAAATTCTCTATCCAAATATGTAACTTTCAACCATGTTCGAGTTGATTTTAAAATGGGACCAGTAGCTTTTGCTATTTGTCTTAATTGGAATTAATTCAAATTTATTCCAAATGCAATTCAAATTTGAACCATTGCAATACCCCACATCTCACTTGTACTTCAGAAGCATATCACACACATGATCACATGGTTTCAAATGATCAAACTTTTTCAAATGCAATTTGGTTAAATTGAAATTCATATGTGGAGTTTGAATTTGCATTTCAAATGCAATACACTTCATTTAAATCAAATGTACCACAAACCAGCACCATTCACCTCATGGACAACTATATCATGTGCTTGTGCATTCTATTACAATGTTGCCCCCCTCTTGTTGATGATTGTGCCGATAATAGTGCCTCCGAGACGGTGATCACCCCGAAGGAGAAGAAGTTCGGTAAACCCCGTGTATCGTCAGCAAGGCAAGCAAACCCCATTGATCATATCTATAAAATCCCAATTCCCTCTCAGTCTCGCTTATGCATGTTTAGGAGATCACCGAGACACGTTCTTTCGCATAGTTGAACCCATTCCGATGCATGACCTATCATTTTGTCACCGTATTAAGCAAACCACAATCCTAGCAGATTTAGGAGTTGAATGATGAGCATGTGGCCCCTACCACTGTTACTTCTTATTGCATGCTTAGTGGTACAATGAGGATGTTATGATTGTGAGTCGGGATGGAATGAACACAGTTGTGTTGATGAAAGTGAAACGTGTTAGTGAATCCACCCTAAGCAAAGGTGAACAATGAGAGGCCGTGTAGGAGTACACAGTGGGTTGTCTCGTTGAACACTGCCCTAAGCCCCGAGTTCCTGTTTTGTGATCCAAGACAAAGAGTATGACCACATGTAGGGTTTATGGGAGCCCCGTTTGGCCTCTTTACATACCCGATCCGGTCCAGGAGTCACAATAGATTCGGGCTTTCCATTTGGCATGTGCATAGAAAAAGCATGAACAAAAGGTTGCATCATATAGATATGTGGGTGGACCTATGAGGCAGTGAAAACCATCTGGCAGAGGTGGCGTCTCGGTCCCTTACATTATCTGAGTCCGTTTCGTGGAACCGGCCGGACTCTCGAGCGGTGCCAAACTCAGGTAGTCGACTCCTGGATTAGAGAAGGTGATGTGAGGTTAGTGCCTCGGTTTCATCCACGTCCGACACCCGCTTGAAGGCTGACGAGAACGAGGCGATAAGTGATGACACGCGTGTGAAGATGTACACCCCTGCAGGGTTAATGAACTATTCGAATAGCCGTGTCCGCGGTTATGGACTACTTGGAGACCTCTACTTGATCATAGAAAACTTGAATTGATACTTATAAAGCTCGGAAGATAAGCGTGAGTGCTATGGTGTGCTTCTTCGTGGGGAAGTCGAGGAAGTAACCATAGTGGTGGATTTGGTTGGAGAAAGTAGTGGACTCGTGTACGCTTCTTACCTCAAGTCTGGTAATCGTAGTAGAGGACTAGCCAAGTCAAAGCTGGCACTTCTGCATGTTGAACCCCACCTCCTTTACCTTGATACTTGAGCATGAGTAGTGTAGTTCTGATGTAAGTCTTGCTGAGTACGACTTTGTACTCACGTTTGCTTATTCTATGTTTTAGCTGAGAACCCGGACCCCGATGGAGTCACCGACCTGAAGCTCGACGTTGACCTTGGTAGTATAGTTCCAGACAGCAGTCTGGTCCCTCGTGGATGGGCATGTATGTTTACAAGGCTTCTCTAAGCCATTTGTTAAACTTGTCTGTACTCAGACCTAAATTGCTTCCGTTGTATGATGTAATGTTGATCACAGACATGTGATCTTTGTATGCTCTATGTGTATATCAATAAAGAGTACTTGTAGAGTTATGTGATTATACCTGCTGTTCATACTAGACATGTGTGATGCGTGTATGATTATAACATGCATGTCTTAGTATGGGTTTTCGAGACCTTAGTTGTGATCTGGCTGGCGGTCTTTTATACACCAAGTGGCCCTTAGATGTGCGCACCTTGGGGCATCGCGATGCGATTGCTCGTGGCTCTGCCACGTGCACACTTTGTTGTATGATCGAGCCCGCCCTAGATCCCGACTAAGTGATCGGGCTGGAGTAAGTTTATGTAAGAGTTAGGATCCAATCGATAACATGGTTGAGGCGACTTTTCTATGAGTATGGGATTCACCACCCATAAGCATTTAGACTTGTGAGCGGACATTGAGGACCCATCTCAGTTGATCATCCGGCCTGAATGGGATGCCCCTCACGTTCGATGCTTACCGAGAACGTTCTGTGCTTGGCCTTGTCTGCTTAGACAAGTGGGTACGGTTCTCGGCTCTCCATGTGATTTTATCGTGAATGGAATTACATACACATATTCCGGGTCCCGACAGACTTGGTATCAGAGCAGGACTGTCTGTAGGCTTATAAACCCTTGGTCGAAGTCGAGTCTAGCATTCTATAGTTATATAGTCACTTGGGTATAAAGGGAACAACGTAAGGCTTCTTTTTCTCCTTATCCTCATCGTTCTGAGTTCTGAGTCACCCTTATCTTTTCTACGAGATGATAGGACTAGGCTCATCTATGTCTTTACTAGAACATCTCGTTGATTGCTTCCTTGTAGCCGTAGGAAAGTTGTGTTCAGTCTTCTAGAGACGTTGTGCTTCCTATTTTGACACTTCCTATGTAAGTGCTGTCAAAATGTTGTGAGGATTTCCATTTCTCTCGCAATTACAGCCGTTATGCTGTCCGAGTCATTCCAGGATTTCTTCATAATCTGATGCATTTGCAAAATCCTTCCCTCCTTTTTGGTTGTCTTTCTAGAAGAAGTATTAGGTGGCATGCCCGACAGTTCTCTAGAGTTTGTTGTAGGTGTTGTTCTAGAAACCTATAGTGATTCAATTGCAGTTCTTCCTCCCACTTTAGATGTCTTCTAGCCAGAACAACCACACTAAACAATGTTTTGGGGTACTGTGATACTCTGATATATCTGTTGTAGCCCCTAGTAAACCTTGGTCATCCTCTAGAAAGCTATCCAGAGATCCAACCCCTTAAACCTAGCCACCCGACAGGTGTGTAGAGTTCATAGTTGATCTTATACCAGGCACAAACCCAATTCCCAGACGCCCATATAGAATGGCCCCACATGAGTTAGCTGAGCTAAAAATCCAACTTGAAGTGTTTTTGGCAAAAGGCTTCATCCTCCCTAGCTCATCGCCATGGGTTGCCCCGTTCTGTTCGTAATGAAGAAAGATGGAACAGAAAGGATGTGCGTGGACTATCGTCCGCTAAATCTAGAGACGATAAAGAACAAGTACCCACTGCCTAGGATCAATGATCTTTATGATCAACTTGCAGGATCCTCTGTCTTCTCCAAGATGGATTTGAGATTAGGCTATCATCAAATCAAAATCCGAAACGAGGACATTCCAAAGACGGCTTTCACTACTCGTTATGGTCTTTATGAGTATACCGTCATGTCCTTCGGTTTAACCAATGCCCCCGCCACATTCTCGCGCTTGATGAATTCGATCTTCATGGAGTACCTAGATAAATTTGTTGTGGTTTATCTTGATTACATTCTCATCTACTCGAAGAACGAAGAAGAGCACGCAGAACATCTTAGATTGGTATTGATGAAACTTAGAGAGCATCGCCTTTATGCCAAGTTCTCCAAGTGTGAATTCTTGGCTACCAGAAATGACCAACTTAGGCCACGAGATTTCTGCAAAAGGTATTGCTGTCAATCCCGAGAGAGTTCAGGCCGTCCTTGACTGGACTCCACCTGAATCGGTTAAGCAAGTTAGGAGTTTTCTCGGCCTAGCAAGCTATTGCCGCCGCTTCGTCGAGAACTTTTCTAAAGTTGCAAAGCCTCTTACTGAACTCCTCAAGAAAGATAAGAAATTCCAATGGACCCCCAAGTGCGAGGAAAGCTTTCAAGAACTAAAAAGAAGATTGACTTCTGCACCCGTACTTGCGCCTCCAGACACCAAAAAGGATTTCGAGATCTATTGTGATGCTTCACGGTAAGGGTTAGGATGCATACTTATGCAAGATCGACATGTGGTAGCTTATGCTTCACGCCAGTTGCGTCCACATGAAGAGAACTATCCAACCCATGATCTTGAACTCGCTGCCGTAGTTCATGCCCTGAAGACTTGGCGACATTAACTCCTTGGTAATCGTTGTGAGATCTATTCTGATCACCAAAGCCTCAAATACATATTCACCCAGCCAGATCTTAATCTCAGGAAAAGACGCTGGATAGAGTTGATAAAAGATTATGACTTAGGAATTTCTTTCACCCCAGGCAAGGCCAATGTCATGGCTGATGCACTAAGTCGTAAGTCGTATTGTAACAACCTCATGTTACAACAGTATCAACCACTTCTTCATGAGGAATTTTGCAAGCTCAATATTGAGATAGTTCCTCGTGGATCTCTTTTAAACTTGGTGGCGAAACCAACCCTTGAGGATCAAATTATAGTTTCCCAAAGACGTGCACGAGGTGTTCGCCGGATCAAGGAGAACATTGCTAGCGGAGTTGCTAAATGTTTCTCCACAGATAGCAAAGGAACAGTATTCTTTGAAAATCGTTTGGTAGTACCTATGAATAGGGATCTAAGGCAACTCATCCTCAAAGAAGCCCATGACACTCCCCTCTCAATTCATCCCGGTAGCACAAAAATGTACCGAGATCTACGCCAGAGATTTTGGTGGACCAGGATGAAGAGAGACATTGCTCGATTTGTTGCTGAATGTGATGTTTGTCGTCGCATTAAGGCAGAACACCAAAGACCTGCTGGTACACTTCAACCTTTGCCTATTCCAGAGTGGAAATGGGACAAAGTCGGTATGGACTTCATCACCGGCTTTCCAAAAACCCAGAAAGGAAACAATGCCATCTTCGTTGTCATAGATAGGCTTTCCAAAGTTGCTCACTTCCTTCCTGTTCGTGAGTCTATAACTGCTAGCCAGTTAGCGGACTTGTATGTCTCTAGAATTGTGTCTCTTCACGGTGTTCCTTTGGTGATCAATTCTGATCGTGGTAGCCTTTTCACCTCTTGATTTTGGGAAAGTTTTCAGAATGCTGTGGGAACTCATCTATCCTTTAGTACAGCTTTCCATCATCAGTCTAGCGGTCAAGTCAAAAGGGTTAATCAAATCTTGGAAGACATGCTCAGAGCTTGTGTTATCTCATTCAGAAAGAATTGGGCGAAGTCTCTTCCATTCGCCGAATTTGCTTATAACAATAGTTTTCAATATAGTCTGAACATGGCTCCTTTTGAACTCCTTTATGGACGACGATGTCGAACACCCCTTAACTGGTCAGAAACCGGTGAAAGACAACTCTTTGGACCGGATATGATCAAGGAAGCAGAAGAGCAAGTTCGCATTGTTCGTGATCGTTTGAAAGCCGCTCAGTCTCGTCAGAAAAGCTACTATGATCGTCATCATAGGAAAGAGAGCTACAATCTGGATGAGAAGGCTTACCTTCGGGTTACTCCTCTGAAGGGAACCCAATGCTTCGGTATCAAAGGCAAGTTGGCCCCACGTTACATCGGACCTTTCCGCATTCTCGCTAAACATGGAGAAGTTGCCTACCAACTTGAACTACCTCCGCACCTTTCCCGAGTACATGATGTATTCCATGTGTCACAACTCTGGCGTTGCTTCAAGGACCCCATCCGTGAAGTCGACCATGAAAAGCTTGATCTCCAAGACGACCTTTCTTATCGAGAGTACCCTGTTCGTATTCTTGATTCCGCAGAGCGTGTCACGCGTCGTCAGAAGATCAAGTTTCTCAAAGTGCAATGGTCACATCACTCCGAGAAAGAAGCTACCTGGGAAAGAGAAGACCGCCTCCGTGCCAAGTACCACACCTTCCTCCCGACGACTTCTGAATCTCGGGACGAGATTCTTTTGAGTGGGGGCGAGTTGTCACAACCCCAATTTAGGCAAGTGCTAGGGTTTGAGTTACCTTTGCATCATGTGAAAAATTCAAAGAGAAAATCAAAAATGGGGAAAAGAAAACCCCTGAGAAAATTAAATCAAATGGCCAGATAAAAATATTTTTCCAAAAATCATTTGAATAGTTGGAAAATTCCTATAAATGTTACTTATCATTTTAAAAGTTGTTTGGGATCAATCCCATGCTCATGGAATTTTCTAATTTTCAAATAGTGCCTTGGAAAATGAAAAGAACCCCTATTTGGTTTGAAATTCAAATTATTTGAATTTCAAAAATGCCCAAAAATCATAAGTGGTTTTCTACTGACCACCTAAGGTTTTTAAAATTATTTGGGCATTTAACAAAAATGCCTAGCTATTTTAAATCTAGGCAAAACAAATGAAACAGAAAAATAAAAGAAGAAGAATATAAAGAGGAAACCCTCCCCTGACTTCGGCCCAACTATTCCCCCCAGTGGCCATTTCGGCCCAGCCCAAAAGGGCAGCCCCGTCTTCTTCCAGGACAGCCAGGCAGGCTGGTCGCCGGCGGGCGCCGCATGGCCGCCAGGCAGCTACCTGGCTGCCCCCTTCACTCAAACCGGCGACGTGGAGACCCGGAGGAGCCCCAAGACCGTTTTCCCCCCTCTCTCTGGTCGCCTGCACCTCCTCCTCGTCGAGATCCCTTCGCACCCGAGCTCCCGAGAACTCCTGCGTCTGCCCGTGGCTCCGTTCGCTGTTTTCATCGAGGCCAGTGGCCAGCACGCCGCGACTGTCGCCATAGCCGCGCCCCGAGAGCTCCATCTTGACCCCCTCCTACTCCATCGCATGCGGAAGCCCGCGAGGAGCACGTCCATATCCTCCAACCCCCACCCCGTGCAAAAAGGAGCAACTCCGGCGAAGCTCCGGCCGCACTCTGGCGACCCCGCCATTAGAGCCACTAACAGAGCACTAATCCCCCCCTCCTCTCTATGACAGTGGGACCCACAGCCCCCCTAACCCCTCTGTTAAATTAACTAAAACGGGTTTAACCCCAGAGCCTATGACAGGAGGGCCCCACTGGACAGAAGCCCCCCCCCACGTCATGCTGATGTCAGCATGACGCAGTAAATCAGTTTCTGTTTTAAAAAGAATTAAAGAAATTAGAAAAATCCCGAAAATAGCCAAAACTTCAATAAATCATAGAAAATTCATTTGAACTCCAATTTGGACAAATAATATATGAAAAATGATCAGCAGAAAATTCTCTATCCGAATATGTAACTTTCAACCATGTTTGAGTTGATTTTAAAATTGGACCAGTAGCTTTTGCTATTTGTCTTAATTGGAATTAATTCAAATTTATTCCAAATGCAATTCAAATTTGAACCATTGCAATACCCCACATCTCACTTGTACTTCAGAAGAATATCACACACATGATCACATGGTTTCAAATGATCAAACTTTTTCAAATGCAATTTGGTTAAATTGAAATTCATATGTGGAGTTTGAATTTGCATTTCAAATGCAATACACTTCATTTAAATCAAATGTACCACAAACCAGCACCATTCACCTCATGGAAAACTATATCATGTGATTGTGCATTCTATTACAATGTTGCCCCCCTCTTGTTGATGATTGTGCCGATAACAGTGCCTCCGAGACGGTGATCACCCCCGAAGGAGAAAAAGTTCGGTAAACCCTGTGTATCGTCAGCAAGGCAAGCAAACCCCATTGATCATATCTATAAAATCCCAATTCCCTCTCAGTCTCACTTATGCATGTTTAGGAGATCACCGAGACACGTTCTTTCGCATAGTTGAACCCATTCTGATGCATGACCTATCATTTTGTCACCGTATTAAGCAAACCACAATCCTAGCAGATTTAGGAGTTGAATGATGAGCATGTGGCCCCTACAACTGTTACTACTTATTGCATGCTTAGTGGTACAATGAGGATGTTATGATTGTGAGTCGGGATGGAATGAACACAGTGGTGTTGATGAAAGTGAAACGTGTTGGTGAATCCACCCTAAGCAAAGGTGAACGATGAGAGGCTGTGTAGGAGTACACAGTGGGTTGTCTCGTTGAACACTGGCCTAAGCCCCGAGTTCCTGTTTTGTGATCCAAGACAAAGAGTATGACCACATGTAGGGTTTATGGGAGCCCCGTTTGGCCTCTTTACATACCCGATCCGGTCCAGGAGTCACAATAGATTCGGGCTTTCCATTTGGCATGTGCATAGAAAAAGAATGAAGAAAAGGTTGCATCATATAGATATGTGGGTGGACCTGTGAGGCAGTGAAACCATCTGGCAGAGGTGGCGTCTCGGTCCCTTACATTATCTGAGTCCGTTTCGTGGAACCGGCTGGACTCTTGAGCGGTGCCAAACTCAGGTAGTCGACTCCTGGATTAGAGAAGGTGATGTGAGGTTAGTGCCTTGGGTTCATCCACGTCCGACACCCGCTTGAAGGGTGACGAGAACGAGGCGATAAGTGATGACACGCGTGTGAAGATGTACACCCCTGCAGGGTTAATGAACTATTCGAATAGCCGTGTCCGCGGTGATGGACTACATTGAGACCTCTACTTGATCATAGACAACTTGAATGGATACTTATAAAACTCGCAAGATAAGCGTGAGTGCTATGGTGTGCTTCTTCGTGGGGAAGTGGAGGAAGTAACCATAGTGGTGTATTTGGTTGGAGAAAGTAGTGGACTCGTGTACGCTTCTTACCTCAAGTCTGGTAATCGTAGTACAGGAGTAGCCAAGTCAAAGCTGGCACTTCTCCATGTTGAACCCCACCTCCTTTACCTTGATACTTGAGCATGAGTAGTGTAGTTCTGATGTAAATCTTGCTGAGTACGACTTTGTACTCACGTTTCCTTATTCTATGTTTTAGCTGAGAACCCGGACCCCGATGGAGTCACCGACCTGAAGCTCGACGTTGACCTTGGTAGTATAGTTCCAGACAGCAGTCTGGTCCCTCGTGGATGGGCATGTATGTCTACAAGGCTTCTCTAAGCCATTTCTTAAACTTTCCTGTACTCAGACCTAAATTTCTTCCTTTGTATGATGTAATGTTAATCATAGACATGTGATCTTTGTATGCTCTATGTGTATATCAATAGAGAGTACTTGTAGAGTTATGTGATGATACCTGCTGTTCATACTAGACATGTGTGATGCGTGTATGATTATAACATGCATGTCTTAGTATGGGTTTTCGAGACCTTAGTTGTGATCTGGCTGGCGGTCTTTTATACACCAAGTGGCCCTTAGATGTGCGCAGCTTGGGGTATCGCGATGCGATTGCTCGTGGCTCTGGCACGTGCACACTATGTTGTATGATGGAGCCCGCCCTAGATCCCGTCTAAGTGATCGGGCTGGAGTAAGTTTATGTAAGAGTTAGGATCCAATCGATAACATGGTTGAGGCGACTTGTCTATGAGTATGGGATTCACCACCCATAAGCATTTAGACTTGTGAGCGGACGTTGAGGACCCATCTCAGTTGATCATCCGGCCTGAATGGGATGCCCCTCACGTTCGATGCTTACCGAGAACGTTCTATGCTTGGCCTTGTCTGCTTAGACAAGTGGGTACGGTTCTCGGCTCTCCATGTGATTGTATCGTGACTGTAATTACATACGCATATTCCGGGTCCCGACAAAAGAGGGGCATGGGCGGTTAGCCCGTGCTCGTCCGCATCGAGGGGAGCAAGCAGGGGGACGCGGGTGCTACCAGGGCGACGGCGGGGACAAAAGGCGCGGCGGCCGGCTTCTGGCTCCGACGGACTCGGTGCTCCAGGCCACGGGAGGTGTCGAGGGGAGAGGGGAAATGGGCGCGAGCTCACCCTGAGTGCGAAGGGACCGTCGAGGAGGCCGGAGGAGGGCTGACGGAGGAGAATCGCTCGCCGGCGTGTATTGTGCCCAGCGGTGGCTCGATGAAGAGGACGTCTCCGCTGGGGCCTTCGGGCTCGATTCAGTCCACGGGAAGACGAAGACGACGGCGGCCGACTTGTTGGACACTGCGGTGGCGCTTCTCGACGCCTATGGCCACGCAGGCGCACGGGGCGCACTCCAGCGAGGGCTCGGGTTCGCGCAGAAACGAGAGAGAGAGGGCGTGGGGAGAGAGCCAGAGGAGGGGGAAGACTGCGGGTCGGCTCTGGCGTGTGCGTGGCGTAAGGAGACGCCTCGGGCTGGTCTAGGAGAGCCTCGGTGGCGTCCACGGCGCTCAGCTCGCCACCGAGCTGCTTCGGGCGCCGGGGAGGAAGACGACACCGGGGGCTGGTGGGCTGGGCTGGGAAAGGTAAGTTGGGCCGGGCAGGCCCAGTTGGGTGGGCTCCTTTTCCCTCTTTCTTTTTCTCTTCTCTGTTTTGTTTTTCTGCCTTTTGTTTTGCTCTGGTAAAAATACCAAAGAATTTTATAAAAATGCCCAAATACTTTTATAAATACTAGGTGACCAGTAGCTAGCCACATATAGAATTTGAGCATTTTTGAAATTCAAAACATTTGAATTTCAATTCAAATAGGGGTCAAATTTAATTTCCAGGGCACTATTTGAATATTAGAAAATTCCATGAGTATGGGAAAATACCCAAACCACTTTTAAAATGATCAGCATCATTTATAGGAATTTTCCAAATATTCAAATGATTTTTGGAAAAAGATTTTTATCTGGCCATTTGAATTAAATTCTCAGGGCTTTTCTTTTCCCCAATTTTGAATTTCTTTTGAAAATTTTGCATGATGCAAAGGGCACAAACAAACCTAGCACTTACCCTAGTTGGGGTTCTAACAACTCGCCCCCACTCAAAAGAATCTCGTCCCGAGATTCAGAAGTCGTCGGGAGGAAGGTGGGGTACTCGGCACGGAGGCGGTCTTCTCTTTCCCACGTTGCTTCTTTCTCTGAGTGATGTGACCATTGTACGTTGAGGAACTTGATCTTCTGACGACGAGTGACACGCTCTGCGGAATCAAGAATACGAACAGGGTACTCTCGATAAGAAAGGTCATCTTGGAGATCAAGCGTTTCATGGTCGACTTCGCGGATGGGGTCCTTGAAGCAACGCCTAAGTTGTGACACATGGAATACATCATGTACTCGGGAAAGGTGCGGAGGTAGTTCAAGTTGGTAGGCAACTTCTCCATGTTTAGCGAGAATGCGGAAAGGTCCGATGTAACGTGGGGCCAACTTGCCTTTGATACCGAATCTTTGGGTTCCCTTCAGAGGAGTAACCCGAAGGTAAGCCTTCTCATCAAGATTGTAGCTCTCTTCCCTATGATGACGATCATAGTAGCTCTTTTGACGAGACTGAGTGGCTTTCAATCGATCACGAACAATGCGAACTTGCTCTTCTGCTTCCTTGATCATATCTTGTCCAAAGAGTTGTCGTTCACCGGTTTCTGACCAGTTTAGGGGTGTTCGACATCGTCGGCCATAGAGGAATTCAAAGGGAGCCATGTTCAGACTAGACTGATAGCTATTGTTATAAGCAAATTCGGCAAATGGAAGAGATTTCTCCCAATTCTTTCCGAATGAGATAACACAAGCTCTGAGCATGTCTTCCAAGATTTGATTAACCCTTTCAACTTGACCGCTAGACTGAGGGTGGAAAGCTGTACTAAAGGATAGATGAGTTCCCATAGCATTTTGAAAACTTTCCCAAAATCTAGAGGTGAAAAGGCTACCACGATCAGAATTGATCACCAAAGGAACACCATGAAGAGACACAATTCTAGAGACGTACAAGTCCGCCAACTGACTAGCAGTTATAGACTCGCGAACCGGAAGAAAGTGAGCAACTTTTGAAAGTCTATCAATGACCACGAAGATGGCATCATTGCCTTTCTGGGTTTTTGGAATGCCGGTGATGAAGTCCATACCGACCTTGTCCCATTTCTACTCGGGAATAGACAATGGTTGAAGAGTGCCAGCAGGTCTTTGGTGTTCTGCCTTAATGCGACGACAAACATCACATTCGGCAACAAATTGTGCAATGTCTCTCTTCATCCGGGTCCACCAAAATCTCTGGCGTAGATCTCGGTACATTTTTGTGCTACCGGGATGAATTGAGAGGGGAGTGTCATGAGCTTCCTTAAGGATCAGCTGCTTTAGGTCTTCATTCTCAGGAACTACCAAACGATTTTCAAAGAATATCGTTCCTTGATCATTTGCAGAGAAACATTTAGCAACTCCGCTATCAATGTTCTGCTTGATCTCTTGAATACTACTATCTTGTTTCTGGGCGGCTATGATTTGATCCTCAAGGGTTGGTTTCGCCACCAAGTTGAAAAGAGATCCACGAGGAACTATCTCAAGATTGAGCTTGCAAAATTCCTCATGAAGAAGTGGTTGATACTGTTGCAACATGAGGTTGTTACAATACGACTTACGACTTAGTGCATCAGCCATGACATTGGCCTTGCCTCGGGTGTAAGAAATTCCTAAGTCATAATCTTTTATCAACTCTATCCAGCATCTTTGTCTGAGATTAAGATCTGGCTGGGTGAAAATGTATTTGAGGCTTTGGTGATCAGAATAGATCTCACAACGATTACCAAGGAGGTAATGTCGCCAAGTCTTCAGGGCATGAACTACGGCAGCGAGTTCAAGATCATGGGTTGGGTAGTTCTCTTCATGTGGCCACAACTGGCGTGAAGCATAAGCTACCACATGTCTATCTTGCATAAGTATGCATCCTAACCCTTGCCGTGAAGCATCACAATAGATCTCGAAATCCCTTTTGGTGTCTGGAGGTGCAAGTACGGGTGCAGAAGTCAATCTTCTTTTTAGCTCTTGAAAGCTTTCCTCGCACTTGGGGGTCCATTGGAATTTCTTATCTTTCTTGAGAAGTTCAGTAAGAGGCTTTGCAACTTTGGAGAAGTTCTCAACGAAGCGGCAGCAATAGCTTGCTAGGCCAAGAAAACTCCTAACTTGCTTAACCGATTCAGGTGGAGTCCAGTCAAGGACGGCCTGAACTCTCTCGGGATTGACTGCAACACCTTTCGCAGAAATCACGTGGCCTAAGTAGGTCACTTCTGGTAGCCAAAATTCACACTTGGAGAACTTGGCATAAAGGCGGTGCTCTCTAAGTTTGATCAATACCAACCTAAGATGTTCTGCGTGCTCTTCTTCGTCCTTCGAGTAGATGAGAATGTCATCAAGATAAACCACAACAAATTTATCTAGGTACTCCATGAAGATCGAATTCATCAAGCGCGACAATGTGGCGGGGGCATTGGTTAAACCGAAGGACATGACGGTATACTCGTAAAGACCGTAACGAGTAGTGAAAGCCATTTTTGGAATGTCCTCGTTTCGAATTTTGATTTGATGATAGCCTAATCTCAAATCCATCTTGGAGAAGACAGAGGACCCTACAAGTTGATCATAAAGATCATTGATCCTGGGCAGTGGGTACTTGTTCTTTATCGTCGCTAGATTTAGCGGGCGATAGTCTACGCACATCCTTTCTGTTCTATCTTTCTTTGTTACGAACAGAACGGGGCAACCCCATGGCGATGAGCTAGGGCGGATGAAGCCTTTTGCCAACGAAGCATCAAGTTGGGTTTTTAGCTCAGCTAACTCATGTGGGGCCATTCTATATGGGCATCTGGAAATTGGTGCTGTGCCTGGTATAAGATCCACTATGAATTCTACACACCTGTCGGGTGGCATCCCCGGCAGCTCTTCAGGAAAGACATCCGGGAAGTCACGAACCACCGGAACATCTTCAAGGTCTGGAAGTGGAAGCACATTCAAAGTCTGCACCTGGATTCTAGAACTGGGTGATGTGTAGTCAATCATCTGGCCTGAAGGATCGGTGAGTTTAACTGATTTTGCTTTACAATCAAGGAAGGCATTCTTCCTTGATAACCAATCCTTTCCTAGGATGACATCAATGTCCGAAGACTTGAGGGCTATAAGTGAAGCAAGGAATACTAAACCCTCAATTACAATTTGATTGTCATGGATTACTCTATTAGTTTGCCACTTTGAACCAGGAGTTTGAATGATCATTGGAGAAAACATTTCTTCAAAGGGGAACTCATGACGAAGTGCATAACTCTCCGACATGAATGAATGAGAAGCTTCTGGATCGAAAAGAACGGAGGCGGGAACATGATTGACTGGGAGTGTGCCAAGAATAACGTCAGAAGTAGCAGTGGTTTCCTCAACTGAGATTTGGTTCACACAACCACTACTAGTGTATGAAGGCTTTGCTGGGAAGGCTTTGGTGACTGATTTCTTTGGAGGTTTGGGTCGAGAATGACGTGGTGCCATCAAGACCTGAGGGCATTGACGATAGTAATGGCCTGGAAGACCACACTTAAAGCATACCCTGTCTGAAATGTTGGGAGTGAGATTACTTGACTGCACACCATCATTTCGGGGTGGAATAATGTTTTTAGGTGGCTGGAATATATTCGGTGGTGGCCTCTGGAGAAGGTTTTGAGGTATGGTTCTGGTTGGAATCCAAATTCGGCGTTTCTGAGGGGCTGAACTTGAAGAAGGAGCAAGCTCAAGAGCATGCTTGCGAGATTCCTCGAATACTTCATTGCCATGCTCAGCTCTAAAGGATCTGTTGACTAAATCCTCAAAGGTGGCAAATTCGATGAGGTTGAGATCATGGCAAAGGATAGGGCTAAGTCCCTTATGGAACCTTGCCTGCTTTCTAGCATCGGTGGTGATCTCATCTTGGGCATAACGGGCAAGACGTTTGAATTCTCTCACATACTCATGCATGGACATCTCTCTTTGGGTCAGGTTGCAGAACTCTTCCTTCTTGCGCTCCATTAACTCATCCAAAATGTGGTACCCTCGAAAGGCAACACAGAACTCCTGCCAAGTCACTATGTGACCATCTGGCTGCATAGCAACATAGTTCTCCCACCATTGAAGAGCAGCACCTTCCAAGAAGTATACCGCAAAAATAACTCGATCATCGGGAGCAACATGTGCAGTATCAAGCCTACGCTCGATGGAACGGAGCCAATCATCAGCTTCAAGGGGCTCAGAAGAACATCGGAATACCGGTGGCTTGAGGAGGATGAAGTCCTGAATGCTCACAACCACATTGCAATGACGTGAGGTATTCTGCTCGATGAGCTCCAGAAGGCGTGTTTGGTCATGTTGATTCTTCTCAGCTTCCATCATGATTTCCGCCGCAGAAGGCGGTGGTAGAGGTTCATCATTATTTCGATTCCGAACACGGTCGCGATTCCGACGAACAGCACTACGAGTTCCACCTGACATCCTGTGTGATAAAAATCAACAATCAGAACAGGTTGAATGATGGATTCAAGGCTAACAAGACATGATGAAGGCGGAAAATATTATAATGCGAAGGAAAAGATCCACAGAAACAAGGGACAAATCCGGCAGCATAACGGCTACACCGGGATGGAAAATGAAACAACCTTGAGGAGATTGGACAGAACTTCCTCAAGGAACTCAAACACGAAGACTCTGGACGACCACAACAATCCTACGGCTACAAGGAAGCACTCAGCGAGATGTTCTAGTAAAGACATAGATGAGCCTAGTCCTATCATCCCGTAGAAAAGATAAGGGTGACTCAGAACTCAGATCGATGAGGGTATGGAGAAAAAGAAGCCTTACGTTGTTCCCTTATACCCATAGTAACTATATAACTATAGAATGCTAGACTCGACTTCGACCAAGGGTTTGATAAGCCTACAGACAGTCCTTCTCTGATACCAAGTCTGTCGGGACCCGGGGTTAGCGTATGTAATTCCAGTCACGATACAATCACATGGAGAGTCGAGAACCGTACCCACTTGTCTAAGCATACAAGGCCAAGCACAGAACGTTCTCGGTAAGCATCGAACGTGAGGAGCATCCCATTCAGGCCGGATGATCAACTGAGATGGGTCCTCAACGTCCGCTCACAAGTCTAATGCTTATGGGTGGTGAATCCCATATTCATAGACAAGTCGCCTCAACCATGTTATCGATTGAATCCTAACTCTTACATGTACTTACTCCAGCCCGATCACTTAGTCGGGGTCTAGGGCGGGCTCGATCATACCACAAAGTGTGCACGTGACGGAGTCACGAGCAATCGCATCGCGATGCCCCAAGCTGCGCACATCTAAGGGCCACTTGGGTATAAAAGACCGCCAGCCAGATCACAACTAAGGTCTCGAAAACCCATACTAAGACATGCATGTTATAATCATACACGCAACACACATGCTTAGTATGAACAGCAGGTATCATTACATAACTCTACAAAGTACTCTTTATTGATATACACATAGAGCATACAAAGATCACATGTCTGTGATCACATTACATCATACAACGGAAGAAAATTAGGTCTGAGTACAGACAAGATTAACAAATGGCTTAGAGAAGCCTTGTACAACAAACATGCCCTTCCACGAGGGACCAGACTGCTGTCTGGGACTATGCTAACTTAGTCAACATCGAGCTTCACGAAGGTGACTCCATCGGGGTCCGGTTCTTATCTAAAACATTGGATAGGCAAACGTGAGTACAAAGTCGTACTCAGCAAGACTTACATCAGAACTACACTACTCATGCTCAAGTATCAAGGTAAAGGAGGTGGGGTTCAACATGCAGAAGTTCCAGCTTTGACTTGGCTAATCCTGTACTACGAGTACCAGACTTGAGGTAAGAAGCGTACACGAGTCCACTATCCAAGTCTCCAACCAATACACCACTATGGTTACTTCCTCGACTTCCCATGAGGAAGCACACCATAGCACTCACGCTTATCTTGCGAGTTTTATAAGTATCCATTCAAGTTGTCTATGATCAAGTAAAGGTTTCCAAGTAGTCCATAGCCGCGGACACGGCTATTCGAATAGTTCATTAACCCTGCAGGGGTGTACATCTTCACATGTGTGTCATCACTTATCGTCTCGTTCTTGTCACCCTTCAAGCGGGTGTCGGACGTGGATGAAACCAAGGCACTACCCTCACATCACCTTCTCTAATCCAGGAGTCGACTACCTGAGTTTGTCACTGCTCGAGAGTCCGGCCGGTTCCACGAAACGGACTCAAATAATGCAAGGGACCGAGACGCCACCTTTGACAGATGGTTTCACTGCCTCACAGGTCCACCCACATATCTATAGTTAGGTCAAATGGAAAGCCCGAATCTAGTGTGACTCCTGGACCGGATCGGGTACGTAAAGAGGCCAAACGGGGCTCCCATAAACCCTACATGTGGTCATACTCTTTGTCTTGGATCACAAAACAGGAACTCGGGGCCTAGGGCAGTGTTCAACGAGACAATCCACTGTGTACTCCTACACAGCCTCTCATCGTTCACCTTTGTTTAGGGTGGATTCACCAACACGTTTATCATCAGCATCACTGTGTTCATTCCATCCCGACTCACAATCATAACATCCTCATTGTAACACTAAGCAGCAATAAGCAGTAACAGTTGCAGGGGCCACATGCTCATCATTCAACTCCTAAATCTGCTAGGATTGTGGTTTGCTTAATACGGTGGCAAAATGATAGGTCATGCATCCGAATGGGTTCAACTATGCGAAAGAACGTGTCTCGGTGATCTCCTAAACATGCATAAGCGAGACTGAGAGGGAATTGGGATTTTATAGATATGATCAATGGGGTTTGCTTGCCTTGCTGACGAAGTTCAGTATCGGGGTCTTTTCTGTAATCCTTTTAAATCTCTGGAAAATCTTTATTGCGTCATGCTGAGGTCAGGGTGTCGTGGGGGGGGGGTTCTAACTGGTGGGCCATCCCTGTCAGCCTCTCTGTGATTAAACCCGTGGTTAAGATTAAACAGTGGGTTTAATTAGTGGGCAGGGCAGACTGTCAGTGAGTGCTTAGGGTTAGGATTTGGGTTGGTTTAGCTCTAAGTGACCGGCGGCTTGACGCCGGCGGCTCGGGCAAGGCGGCACTCTCGCCGGACTGGTAAATTGGCCGCGGGAAGGGGAAAGAGGGGCATGGGCAGTTAGCCCGTGCTCGTCCGCATCGAGGGGAGCAAGCAGGGGGCGCGGGGGCTACCAGGGCGACGGCGGGCACAAAAGGCGCACGGCCGGCTGTTGGCTCCGACGGACTCGGTGCTCCAGGCCACGGCAGGTGTCGAGGGGAGAGGGGAAATGGGCGCGAGCTCACCCTGAGTGCGAAGGGACCGTCGAGGAGGCCGGAGGAGGGCTGACGGAGTAGAATCGCTCGCCGACGTCCACTGTGCCCGGCGGTGGCTCGATGAAGAGGACGTCTCCGCTGGGGCCTCCGGGCTCGATTCACTCCACGGGAAGACGAAGAGGACGGCGGCCGACTTGTTGGACAGTGCGGTGGCGCTTCTCGACGCCGATGGCCACGCGGGCGCACGGTGCGCACTCCGGCGAGGGCTCGGGTTCGCGCAGAAACGAGAGAGAGAGGGCGTGGGGAGAGAGCCAGAGGAGGGGGAAGACTGCGGGGCGGCTCTGGCGTGTGCGTGGCGTAAGGAGACGCCTCGGGCTGGTCTAGGCGAGCCTCAGTGGCGTCCACGGCGCTCAGCTCGCCACCGAGCTGCTTCGGGCGCCGGGGAGGAAGACAACACCGGGGGCTGGTGGGCTGGGCTGGGAAAGGTAAGTTGGGCCGGGCGGGCCCGGTTGGGTGGGCTCCTTTTCCCTCTTTCTTTTTCTCTTCTCTGTTTTGTTTTTCTGCCTTTTGTTTTGCTCTGGTAAAAATACCAAAGCATTTTATAAAAATGCCCAAATACTTTTATAAATACTAGGTGACCAGTAGCTAGCCACATATAGAATTTGAGCATTTTTGAAATTCAAAACATTTGAATTTCAATTCAAATAGGGGTCAAATTTAATTTCCAGGGCACTATTTGAATATTAGCAAATTCCATGAGTATGGGAAAATACCCAAACCACTTTTAAAATGATCAGCATCATTTATAGGAATTTTCCAAATATTAAAATGATTTTTGGAAAAAGATTTTTATCTGGCCATTTGAATTAAATTCTCAGGGCTTTTCTTTTCCCCAATTTTGAATTTCTTTTGAAAATTTTGCATGATGCAAAGGGCACAAACAAACCTAGCACTTACCCTAGTTGGGGTTCTGACAGTATGTCCATCATATCATTATCCAATGATACGATTCCATTGTCAACAGACGCCATTGTCTCATGATCAGGAAACCTTGATCATCAATCGCCCAATGGACTAGTATACTAGGGTTTACTAGGGACCTGGTTGTTTGTATACCACACATGTATTAATGTTTCCGCTTAATACAGTTATCGCATAGTATCAAACGTATTATGAACTATTGGAATATGCTCGATAAAACATATTTTATTTGCCTCTAGGGCACATTCCCAACAGTCTCCCACTTGCACTAGAGTACAAATAATCTAGTTGCATTTTCTCTGGATCATAACTCCTTATTGATCATGCTTGCCCGTGGAAGAGGTTGTATCAACGGTCTGGATACCATTCAGAACCGTATGTCCTTTTGCAAATCATAATGTCACCTAATTTGACATTCCTTCATTATCCACTATAATTATGAGGTATATATATTTTGCGGTGAAGTGAGACTTCGTTTGTTGTGTCATAGCAATGACATACGGTGGGTCACGCGGACTTTCCCATAGTCATGCACACTTGAAACTCACTCAATCAGAAGTCGAACTTCTTAAGCCATAATATAACTCCTGCTACTTCTAAAGCAGCCATATCAATGTAGATTCAATCCTTAGTGCATTGTATGCAACTTTGATGTCTAACCAAGTTTATTTCAACTTAGGCATTCATTAGTATGATATCTCAATTTTCTAGGTTAGTGTCAGAACTTGAACCAGCATAACATTTATGGTCAAGTCCACTATCCTTTACAAATTTGAGATGTATCCTCAGTTCTCTTCAGACACTGAAGGATAAACTT
Organism: Bromus sterilis; assembly: GCA_950022295.1. Classification (NCBI taxonomy): domain Eukaryota; kingdom Viridiplantae; phylum Streptophyta; class Magnoliopsida; order Poales; family Poaceae; genus Bromus; species Bromus sterilis. The sequence goes on along the minus strand of OX465599.1, from coordinate 289,041,961 downwards.
AACTCTTTTTCAATGATTTACTCATAAATCATATCACAACATGTGCTTACTACTAAGAACTTGGGTCACATTACGTCGAGTACATAACTCTGGTTTTATATGAAAGAACCTATGACAAAGGCATAGAGGATCCAACACATCCATTTCTTTCATTAACCATTAACCATTGTTCTTGTACTGAGATTAACTCAACACTTCTCTTGGATATACAAGTAAGGACCACTTCTTGACTTGTCCCATTCTGAACTCCTTCAGAATCTTATCCAGGAAAGTATTACGACTCAATGTTATTTAAACACATATCTATCTTAATAGATCTTCAATGCTTAATACTTATTCATCTTCATTTATGAAAGATTCAAATAATCATTAACACCAACTACACCATTCATAATATGTTATCCATATATGAGAATGTTATCATGCTCCCACTCAAATATGTCATGCACATATTAAGTTATAGGATAACAATCATATTGCTCCCACTCAAATATGTCGGCCACATATAAGACAAGGATAACATCCACATGGCTCCCACTTATATATGTCAGACACATATTAAGTTCAGGATACTAACTACATGGATCCTACTCAAATATGTCATTTACATATAAGTCTAGGATAATACTCCCATAGCTCCCACTCAAAATATGTCGTCTACATATTAAGTTCCAGGAAACTATTCATCTCCCACTCAGTTTCATGCAAATTCATGTTTCCTCGATATTTTGGTTAAGTCCAAAATCCTTTGATCATTCATCAAATCGAGAATTCCTGTCACGAGATACTAGCATCCACATGTTTTTCAAAACCTTCTTGTTGTACCAATTACAACACTTCTTCAAATACAGGATTTGAGGAAGTCACAATATTGATAACAATCCTGGATCAATCGTAGTGAATATCCCTTTGACTCAAGCATCGCTACACATTGTAGTCAACCCATTGAATTTGTCAGAAACAATCTTTGTGACAAACCAATCTTGACGTCCCTTTTATGTTCACATTTATTCCTCATAACTCTGAAGTTATTGTGAATATCAAGTAACCTCCTTACTTGATAAGATTCAAGCAATCTTAAATGTAACTCAACATAGGATTTCATGACTCGTAGTCATGTCTCGTACTTAGGTCCACCATTGCTTCTTTGTAGTTTGTAGGAATGTCTTGTTCCATTAACATGACAAGTGAATCATGAATATCATTTTGCACCAGGGGCAAATATATATTCTTGAATCCTACCTTTCTCAGTAAAAGCTCCCATCAGAAAATCATGATCATTATCATTAGTTTCTCCTCTTATTGTAGAGCTTTGCTTCCAGAACATATTCCGTTGCACTACTCTGACATTTGGAGGCAAGGTTAATTACCTTGGTTGAACTTTCACTTTTCTTCCATTACCACATTTATCAAGAACAATTCTTGACAAACACCAAACATAGCAATACAAGTTTTGCTCCTTTTGGTTCTAGTTGTGGAAGATGCATCCATAGTTGTCTAAGGATACACTACAAAGATAATTTATCTTACATAAATCAAGCTTCCTAGAAACCACAACACACCATGACATATATAGTGTTGGTTTCCACGAACTCAGATGGTTCCCTATGCTGAAGTGAGTGTTTGCATATTAAATTAATAACTCTAAACAATAATAACGTAACTTGGTAAGAGATAACTTAGACCATACACTTTTCGATAGAATATGATCACAATGTTCAGGCACGTCAATCATATTGAAGTGTCTCAAGAAATTGCAATTTGTGGAACAACTTTCACACAAGTCTTTATGCCCAAGACTAACTCAAAACATTTGTCACTTTGATCAAATCGTAGAGACTTGTATTTCTTGTTAATTTTATATCCATCTTTACTCTGAAATCCCTTTTGATCATATCAAACTATTTCAGACTCATGTTTCATTAGTGAATACACATATTCATCTAAGTCCACATACGGAGTTCACGAAATAATGAAATTCACCACATGCTGACATACGATACATCACAATGTATGATATTGAACAATCAGTACACATTCCGTTTACCAGAATGCGAGGTTTTAGTCATCTCACCTAAAAGGCATGGTTCGTATGTGTCAAGAGATCAAGTATCTTAAGACATCATCATACCATTCATGACTTAATTTGTAGTGTCATTATTAAGCCTGGATATTTCTTGGCATTACAATATTTCTTATAAATGATCAAACAACTATCATCAATATAAGAATAACTCATTCATAATCGTAATGTGACTATAAGAGATATCATTCATAAAAGGAGAACAACTGACTTGTTTCTCACTAATATGAATAATTGTCTTCACGAGATGCAAGACACACTAATAAAGTCCTCATTCAAACGATCATAAAATTTATTCATATATTAATCAATTGATAGATGTAGAGGGAGAGTGTTGTCGACCATCAACTATCTTGATTGCCGTCAGCACACATTGTCACCTCAGCCCTTCCAAGCCACTCTCAAGCAGTAAGTTCAAGCATCGAATACTTAATCAACCGCAATTAGTGTTTCGTGGGAAAGATATTTATAACTCGTATATCAAATATACCTTCTCCGTCAATGACCATTCCTGCATTGGTTCTACTCTTAAAGTTCTCAACTTTAACCATGACCTCATGACAGGTGAACGATTCTCCTTCATGACATAGTCCAGACATGGTCTTTGTAACTGGGAGGAAGCGGATGCGACTCCCCAGTTATCGCAAAGTAACCAGTCATTCAGTAGTCCAAGTTATACACAAGGTGTTCCATGTATCTTATACATTTTCCAAGTGACTTTCTCAGCAGGTTGTTCCTTCCACCATAGTTGAAAGAAACCCCATCCATATACTCATCTTCCATTACTCTGATTTGTGACCAAGTGCTTTCAAGTTCACCTAGCACGTCATACGTTTTGGTTAACATGCATTCACAATTCAGATTCCATAGAATGAATTATGGTGTATTGGACAGTCATTCATAAGTGACGGTGAGTGCGATACTCATCATCATCTTCCTTGATTACGGCGTTGTCAGGTGTATCTCCTAGCAGTTCTTCGTATTATGTTTAGCAAGTCATTACAAACGAGTATGTCTCTAATGGTGTTGGTACACATCAATGAAGTAAGACCCATTTACTTTAAGTTCTATCATACTAAAAGAGCCATAGTTCTAAACATTGGTATGACGTTATCTACAATGATATTTGCTAAGACATGAAGATTAAGTTCATAATATGGAGTTCATGTTTCAAAAAAAATTCTGGAACTCCCACTCAGACAAACATCCCTCATAGTTTATTCTAAGTGATTACACGATCCTTGAACATCATACCTTCCCCGATCGTCACGGCCATCAGTATGTTGTTCAAGGTAGGCCATCATGCCAATCACATCATCCATGTGACTCATGCTCGACCTTTCGGTCTCTTGTGTCCCGAGGCCATATCATATACATATGCCAGGCTCGCCACAATAACCTTAGTGAGTATATGCCGCGTATGCAAGGCCATGTTTCTGGACATGCTAGGCTTGCTCCACCCATCTCTTGCGAACGTAAAAATGTTTGACACCCGTGTGACACGTGATGCCTCCATAATGAAGAACTTTCCAGATGGTGCTTCACTAAGGAAGGACACTTTGTTGGATTAGTGAGGGATCATCCTATTATGCTACCGTCGTATATCTAACATATTAGCAAAACAGGATGCAACAATATAAATCATACATGCTATGATTCCCCCCGACATGCAAATTAAAGTTGAAAACGCCTTTCTACTTTATATTTTACAAGTTTTACGTGGCTGCTAGGGGTTTCGAGAAAAGAACCGCTTTCTATCTTGCGAAAACAAGCCACAACACCAATCCCGCAATTGTCTCTATTACACCCCTGTCGGGGCCCTCCGTCGCAAACATCTTCGCATCGCTAATGCATAGAGATAGACACCCCCCAGCCACTTTATATGGTACAAGCCATATGTCAAGCGTGGAACCAGTCTCGCGTAAACGCGTAAGGTCGGTCGGGGGCTGCTTCATCAAACATTGCCGCAACGCTAAATGAGTACACGTGAGAGGGTAACAATTGGAGAATTGATGCCCACATACTAGATGTGTTCTATTCGTACAATACATCTACGCATAGCCTTGCTCTGATACCACTGTTGGGGTTCGGGGCAGAAAACACAAATTTTTCATAACCTACGAGACCCATACCCATGAACTATGCTATGTTGATGCAAGTAACAGACAGAAATAGATCACATACCAGTATGTAGTCCGTTAAGCGGGAAACGTTCCCGCATGAACGTGGTTGGTGTAGTCGTACCGGCAATCCCCGATGCCGCACAGATCCACGATGACTCCTGTAGCCACCCGATCCTTGTAGATCGATGACGGGATGACGTCCCCGTCGGAACGTTGCTGATGAAGACCTCGCGATACGACCACGACGATGAAGTAGCACCACAAGTGTAGTGCCTCGCGGGATTATACACATACAGTATACCCGACGTCCCTCCGGGCTCCGAACCAGTAGAGCAGCGGAAAAAAGATGGATTCGGATCCCGATTCCAGCAGCACGACGACGTGCATATAGTGGAGAAATCCCCAACCAAGTGTAGACTCCAAACAAGGGGAGTCCACTCGAGGAAGGAGAAAGGAGGGAGAGAGAGATGAGAACTTATCTCAAAAAATTGATGATTAAAAGGGCACCTCTACCCCTCCTTATATAGGCCAAGGAGGGGTGCCACCCCCCTCCACTTCCGGGGTGGGACTAATCCCAAGGGAGGGGGGTGGCGCACCAATTAAAGGGGGTGGGCCCCCTCATGGCGCCATGGCCCATGGAGGAGGACTCCCTCTCCCCCTAATGGGCCCTATGAGGCCCATATGCCTTTTAATTCATTTTTAATTATATTTAAATACATTTTAATATTTAATTCAGATAATTAAATAATAAAACATATATTAAACATTATTAAATATATTTTTAACCTTTCAAAATACCCGAAACAACTTCCGGCCTTCATCGGAACAATTCCGGTGTTCTCTCCAGTTTCTCCGGTGATCCCGAATCAATCCTTACTGCGTCGAGTACCCTTAAGTGTAACACCCTACAGTCCGGGAAACAGCAGACATGATCGAGACAATTCTCATTGATCAATGACTAATAAATTGGACCTGGTTACAATCCTTGATAGCCCCTGCGCTTCCATCGAATGAACTTCAATCGCTGTTGGATCCGTTAACCGTGTGCCTGTTCCCTTTGTCCTATGGTACTTTTCTTGTCCGAGGTTTGATCATCGGTATCCACTATACCTAGTTCGTCCTCGTTCTCAACAAACAAGTTTACTCGTTCCCGTGATATTACAACTCCATGACCTAGTCACACGTTTGCAAACTTTATGATGCAATATCACCGAGTGGGCCCAGAGTACCTATCCGTCACACGGATGGACAAATCCCGCTTTGATCTATTTGCATACTCATCAACCATCTATTTCGGAATACCCAAAGTGCACCATTATGGCCAGCATATTTCAGTCAGGCGGTGGGATACAAATCAAAGTCTCCTCATAGATGACAATTACGTATGATCATTACGGTCAAAGGATCTGGTCACTACGTTATAGTTATCGCAATTTCGAACTATGTGACTTGATCACATCGCAACACTTCTGGTGGGTGTATGTCCATGATATCATTATCCAATGATACGACTCCATTGTCAACAGACGCCATTGTCTCATGATCAGGAAACCTTGATCATCAATCGCCCAATGGACTAGTATACTAGGGTTTACTAGGGACCTGGTTGTTTGTATACCACACCTGTATTAATGTTTCCGCTTAATAGAGTTATAGCATAGTATCAAACGTATTATGAACTAATGGAATATGCTCGATAAAACATATTTTATTTGCCTCTAGGGCACATTCCCAACAGGAAAGGGATGCCGCTGTTAAACGTGCTGAAGACATGGACGACCAGCAGATCATAGAGATCCAGCGTGCCCAAGCCAGTGTTAATCTTTCCCACACCTGCCTCCACCGAGTGCATCTCGCTCTTGCAGGTAATTTTTGCTTTTGCCACTCCGATCTAACTTTGCTGTTTGCCGGACTAACTTCCTTCTCCGAGCCTGGCCCCACTCCAACACCGCCGCTGATGAAGCAGTTGCCGCAGCCCGCCGAGTGCGGGGTGTAGTGGTTGCTGCTGATGCCGGCTGGGATGCCGAAGACTTCGTGGTTGCCCTGGATGCTCGGATTCCTCATCTGAAAGGTGCCCTGTGCACTTACAAGACTGGCATCCAGAAGCTAAATGACAAGTTGTTCAAGGGCAAGCAGAAGGCTATTGCGTTTGACAAGCATGAAGATGTTTCTCGGAGTTTGAAGGCTGTATCCCGCCAGGTTGACCACATGCTCGACTCTGCCTTCTGATCTGGAGTGTAGGCCGCCCTCTCTATCGCAAAGAGCTGGTACCCCGGAATTGATCTGCAACGGATGACTGCTCTACGGGAGGGCTCGGAAGAATCCACTGGCGAGCTCTGGACTCAGATCTCCCACATTGCCCAGGAGCTTGCAAATGGTATGGATCTCTTGGAGGTTACTCCCTATGTTGATTCTGCTGGCCAGCCGACTGGAGTTGCCTCCTTCAGCGACCTTCTTTACACCACAAGTGAAGAAAAAGAACCCCAGTCCCGACCTGCTCGACAGGTCGGCAGCGAGAACTCCCACTCTTCAGATTACGCAGATGATGATGCCGGGGAAGAGAGCGAGGGTTCCTCCGACGGGCACTCGGTGAGCGCCGCCCAGGAGACCTCTCGCGATTCAGCCAAGACCACTGCCTCATCTGCTCCAGGAGGTGCCACGAGCATGGCTCCGACTGCTCCCTCTGCATCGGATGCGCCGGACGCTCCGGATGCACCATCTTCCTAAGCTCGGCACACCGACCTCGTTTCCTGCTTTTTCTCGACAAACAATTAAATTCCAAGTGCGCCCGTCGAGGGCCACTTTCATATAACGAACACCATTCGGCCAACTAGCCCTATCTTTGCTTGTGAACTTAATCTTTGCTGAAATGATCATGGCATTCTGCCTTTGCGTTTTTCAACCGATTGCCTTTTTCTTTGCCACTTGTTCTCTCTTGGTCGATACTCTCACCAACCTTACAGCCGACCTGCGATCTGTGGTCGGATTGGAGAATAAACCTTAAAAGAAGTTTTTGAAAAATACTTCTAGGTTCCCAGTTTTTCTCGCAAAGGTGAAAGTTTCATAGCTGGGCCGCTTACAACCTGCCGATTGCTTGGACAGCCAGCCTGGTCGCAACCGGCGGGTTGTGAACGGCTTGCTCCAAACTAGATATACTTTGAGTGTAAACTCTGCGATTGATAGTTCTGTTCGGCCACATCCCCCCGACATTATAGCCGACCTGCGGTCTGCATTCGGTTCGGATCAGCTTTCACAAAACCCTTCACTTGTTTTGCTTTTTCTCCGAGTATACCCTTTTCGGGGCAACCGGTCAGTCCCCGGGTCTGCTTTTGCTGACCCCGGAACTGAAATATGCTGAAACAAATAATTTCATAACTCCTGCCGAATACAGTCTCATGGACGCACGACTATTGTCATTGATAATAATTCCACAAAGGGAAGGGATACAACAATGCCATTCAACTGTAAAACGGACATAACAGCTCGGCGTTCCAAGGACGCTCCGTTTCTTGCCCCGAAGTATCCACGTATCGGGTCGACTTCCTGAGATCAATGAGGTAATATGCATTGTTTTTTAGCGCTCGACTGACGACGAATGGACCTTCCCAAGGAGAGAATAACTTGTGCTGGCCATCCGATTTCTGGATTCAGCGCAACACCAAGTCACCCTCACGAAAAGCTAGGGGGCGGATCTTCTTGTTGTGGTAGTGACGCAGCTTCTGCTGGTATATTTCCGACCTGGATAGGGCCAGGAGGCATGCTTCTTCTCTGAGATCAACGTCATCCTCACGAGATTCCTTGGCTTCTGCTTCCGCATACATGGCATGACGAGGTGAATCGAACTCAATGTCGCAAGGGAGCATTGCTTCGGCGCCATATACTAGGAAGAAAGGGGTGAATCCAGTTGAACGGTTCGGCCTGGTGCGCAAACTCCACAGTACTGCTGGCAACTCATCAATCCATGCCCCAGGTGCTCTTTCCAATGGTTCCACCAATCTTGGCTTGATTCCGGACAGAATGAGGCCATTCGCCCGCTCTGCTTGACCATTTGACTAGGGGTGCGCCACAGATGTGACGTCCAGCCGGATGCCCTGCTGGGAGGCAAACCGAGCTAGCGCCCCCTTGTTCCATTGTCAGTGATGATGCTGTGTGGCACTCCATATCTGAGCATGATGTCTGCTATGAACCTGACTGCAGTCGGCCCATCCAGTTTCTTGATCGGCCTTGCCTCTATCCACTTGGTAAACTTGTCCACTGCTACCAGTAAGTGTGTCATACCACCTCTTGCTGTTTTGAACGTCCCTACCATGTCTAGACCCCAAACTGCAAACGGCCATGTGATCGGAATTGTCTTGAGTGCTGAGGCTGGTAAATGAATTTTTGCTTTAAATCTTTGACACCCATTGCAATGCTTGACCAGATCTTCTGCCGCCGCTTTCACAGTCGGCCAATAAAAACCATGGCGAAAAGCCTTGGCGACTATTGCTATTGCTGATGCATGATGAACGCATTCACCTTGGTGGATGTCTAGGAGCAACTCCATCCCCTTGTCCTCTTCCACACATCGCTGAAGAACTTCTGTTGCACTTCTGTGCACCAGCTCGTTGTTGATGATCGTGTATGCTCCAGATTGGCGCTGGATTTGCCGAGCTTCTACTTCATCTTCTGGGAGTATGCCATCTACCAGGAAATCTCTGAATGGTTCTGCCCATGACGGTGCTGCCACAATCACCATTACAGTGACTGCTTCTGGCTCTGGTTGCGCGTGTACCGCTACTGGCAGCTCGGAGGGGGAAGAGACGATTGCGTCTAGCATGGTTTCATCAGCCCCCGAGCTGACGACAGCAGCCCCTGGTTCACAATCGGCAGCCCCTAGTGCTGCTAGATGCTCCTTTGCTTTTTGTTTTTTTGCTTCAAGTTCTCCCATCTTCAGGTCGGCCGGAATAAAGATTGACTTTGATTCTGGGGAAGGCTTGATGGATGGCTTGTGGATATTTTCTAGTGATATTCCTGGAGGAACTTCCTTTCTAGTGGATCCCATCTTGGAGAGTGCATCTGCTGCTTCATTTTCAGCTCTGGGAATGTGATGCAATTCACACCCCTCAAAGAATTTGGAAAACTGTTGCACAAGGAATCTGTACCTTGCCATATTTTCATTCTTTTCATCCCAAGTGCCAGTGCATTGATGCACCACCAGATCGGAATCACCATAACATAGAATTCGCCGAATGCCAATCTCCTTGGCCAATCGGACACCATGCACAAAAGCTTCGTATTCGGCTACATTATTTGATGCTGCAAAGTGAATCTGCAGTACATATTCAAGCTTGTCACCTTTTGGGGAAGTGAGAACAACGCCATCCCCTAGTCCGGTCATCATCTTGGAGCCATCGAAGTGCATTTTCCTGAACTGAGAGTCCGGACAGGGGGGTATATACTGAGTTTCTGCCCAATCTTCCAAAAAATCCGCCAGAACCTGAGAATTGACTGCCGTCCGAGGCTCATACTTGATCCCATGTGTTGCGATTTCTATGGCCCATTTTGCCACCCGACCGGATGCGTCCCGACTGCCAATGATTTCTGCCAATGGAGCCGAACTGACCACCGTGATCGGATGCGCCTGGAAATAAGGCTTCCACTTTTTTGCTGCCATGTACACACCATAGCACATCTTCTGATAATGGGGATAGTTCTTCTTGGAGGTGGAGAGCACTTCACTGACATAATACACTGGCCTCTGGACCGGTTGCGCCTTGTCTTTTTCAGGACGCTCGACCAACATAACAATACTAACCACCCGATTGGTTGCTGCGTTTTACAACATCATTGGCTCTTTTTCCTTCGGATCTGCCAGCACTGGAGCAGTGGACATCATACGCTTGAGCTGTTTGAATGCCTCGTCCGCCTGCGGTGTCCAGCTGAACTTGTCTGTTTTCTTCATTAGTTGGTACAGTGGAATTGCCTTCTCTCCCAGCCGACTGAGAAAACGGCTGAGCGATGCCAAACATCCGGTGAACTTCTGCACATCTTTGATATTTCTGGGCTTTCCCATCCTCTCAATTGCTGCAATCTTCTCGGGGTTGCATTCTATTCCTCTCTCGGACACCAGAAAACCAAGAAACTTGCCGGCTGGCACGCCGAACACACATTTCTCTGGGTTAAGCTTGATCTGGTATGCCCGCAAATTTGCGAATGTCTCCTTGAGGTCATCCAACAAGGTTGACCCCATCACCGACTTGACCACGAGGTCATCTACATATACATGGATGTTCCGACCTAACTGAGGCCGAACACATCGCTGCATAGTACGCTGATAAGTCGCGCCGCCGTTTTTCAGGCCGAATGGCATGGTGATGTAGCAATAAGCCCCGAAAGGGGTAATAAAAGCTGTTTTAATCTGATCGTTTACATCAAGCTTAATCTGGTGATATCCTGCTGTGGCATCCAGAAAGCACAGGAGCTGACATCCAGCTGTAGATTCAATCACTTGATCGATACGGGGCAATGCAAAAGGATCCTTGGGGCAGGCCTTATTTAGGCAAGTGTAATCTATACACATGCGCCAAGTTCCATTCTTCTTCGGAACCAGAACTGGATTAGCTAACCAGTCTAGGTAGAACACTTCCTTGATAAATCCTGCTGCGAGCAACTTGGCTATCTCATCGCCGATTGCTCCTCTCTTCTTTCTGAAAAACGCCGAAGTGGCTGCTTGATCGGCTTGGATCTAGGTCGGATATGAAGCTTGTGCTTGGCAAGTTCCCTCGGTACACCAGGCATGTCATGTGGGGACCATGCGAAGATGTCACGGTTCTCATGGAGGAACTCGATGAGCTCGCTTCCTATTTTCTACTGAGTTTGGCCCCAACAATGACACACTTGCTCGGGTCGGAGGGGTCCAGTGCAATCTTCTTGTTGTCCTTCGCTGCTTGGAATATGGTCTCATCATCCGGCCTCTTGTCCTTCGTGCTCGGCATGGGGTCCTTCATCTGAGCTTGGACTGCTGCTACCACCTTGTCCAGCTGGCGCCGCTCTACATCGATGAACAGAGCATCAGCTAGCTTGGAACCAGCGGATGAACACTCTAGTGACTTCCTGTAGTCACCACACACAGTGATTGGACCATTCGGCCCTAGGAGCTTCATCTTCAAGTACGGCTGCATGATGTTGAACATGAACTTGGTGATCGCAGGCGACCCGACCAGAACATGGTATGGGCTGCTCAGATCAGCCACGTCGAACCAGATCGGCTCTCAGCGGAAATTCTCTTCTGACCTGAATACTACCTCAAGCTGAATGCGGCCTAATGGGGTACATGACAGGACGGGTACTATCCCATGGAACGTGGTCCTGCTGGGTGTTGGATATATTCCCTAGAGGCAAATAATATATGATTATTCCAATATATCTAAATAAGTTCATGACCAGTTTCATACTGTGCTGGAACTGTATCAGTGAAACAATGATACATTTGTGGTATAGAAACAACCAGAGTTCCTAGTCAGCCTCTCATGATGACTAGTTTATCGTCAACTGATGATTGTGGTTTCACGATCATGGACAATCAAGTCAATTGACGGTAAGGTCACCTCATTGAATGAATGACGTGATGAACATTACCCAATGCAAGCATTGCAACATGATCAAATCGTAAAAGTTCAGTGTTGTAATTACAGAATGTAGTAGCCTGTTCCTTTGACCGTGAGATCACGCATAATTGCTATCTTCTGAGGATGCTTTGAGTGCATTAACCGTCACACTAAAACATGGTGACCATAAAGGTGTATCTTGGGCTATCCGATGGGATATGTTGAGGAGTGTTGATTCAAGAGCGGGATTTGTCAATCCATATAATGGAAAGATACTTCATGGCCAACTCGGTGAGATTGCATCCATAAAGTTGCGCAGCGTGTGACTAGGTCAGAAGGATGAATATCACGGAATGAGTGAATAAAGATTTGTCGGTAACAAGATAGAACTAATGCATTGGATGCAGTTGATCAAATCTTGGACTAATCTAGTATCGCATGACAAAGGGAATGGTATACAACGTGAACGGTCCAATCGGTTACTTCCGGAATACACAGGGGTCATTATGGGCATCCAGGTCCCGCTATTGATCATTGGCCATAGCCTTTGTCTCGGTCATGACTGGAGTGTTCTCGGACCATAGGGTAACACACTTAAGGGCTCGATGAATATCGGAGACCTATTCGGAACTATCGGAGTTACCAGAGAAGAGAGAAAGACATACCGGAAAAGTTCCGTGTTGGTCCGAAGGTTGTTCGGAGTGAGCTGGAAGAAGTTCCGGATCATCGGGAGATGAAATAATATGTATTATTTATTAATTAAGTGAATTAATAATTAATAACATTTTATTTATAATTAAAAAGTGCAATGGGCCATCTTTGGGAAAGAAGCCCATTAGGGGAATAAAGGAAAAAGAAAAAGAGAGAGAGAGGGAGGCGCCATGGGCCCTAGGGCCCATGAGGGGTGCGCCCCCCTCCTCCCTTGGCCGGCCACCTCCCCCTAGCAAGGGACTTTAGTCCCAACTTGCTAGGGGAGAGGGGTTGACTCCCTCCCCTATGCCTATATATAGATGGGCAGGGTGCACATATTTAATACATAGAAATTCGTGAGAAAATAAATATTACTCCGAATTGAGATCGGTTTTCACCGGTCTTCTCCCCTCACTCGTCTCTCTCATGCCGGTGTCCCCTTGTCTGGAACCTGTACTGGGATTGAGGCTTCTCCACCATACGCACGCCGTCGTGTTGCTGCAACTCTGGTTTCGGGAGGTCTACTTCCGCCACCTTCGCTGGATCGGAGAACGGAGGTCGTCATCGAGTCCGTACGTGTGCGAGTACTACGAGGTGCTGCACGTGCGGCACTACCACCCAAAAGGGTGCTAACATAGCCAGGGGGCTGTGAAAGGTTTACGACTTCATCAACCACGTTTGCGGGAACGTTTCCCGCGTAACGGACTACACCCCGAGGTATGTTTCTTCAAGTCTTTCCATTACGACATTACAGCTAGATAGATCTTGGGTTAAGGGCGACACTAGTTAGAAAAATTATTGTTTTCTGCTGCGAGACCCAACACTGGGCTCTAACTCGCTGTCGCTGATGCCGAGCTTGATCATTGTGTCTCTGTACAGAATGTTGATGGCACTGCCTCCATCAATAAGCGTCCTGGTGAACTTGCATGAATACAATGGTGCCGCCAAGATTGCATCCACCACGAGCATATAACTGCCCGGGTTGGGCATTGCGCTCGGGTGGTCTTCTGGGCCCCATGTTATGGCATTGTCCGACCAGTTCAACCTCTGAGAAATTGCTGGCATGGTGGCATTGACTGCCTACTCACGGGATCTCCGACTGCCTTTGTCATCCGACTCGCTGGTGAAGATCATATATGCTGCATCGTGACGTGGGAACTGCTGCCGAGCATTTTCTGGTGGTGGGCCTGGGGGTGGGGGTGGGTTTCCTGCTCCTCCCTTTTCCAAACGCTCAACCCAAATGCATTGCCGAGTGGTGTGCGACGCGGGCTTGCCTACTCCACTGTGCATCTTGCAGGGCTGGTTCATCATATCCTCAAACGTGTATGGGGGCCTGGGCTGACCTGGCGGTCTCTCTGCAGGCTTCATCTTCCGACTGCCTCCCGCAGCACCTTGTTCCTCTTGGTGTTGTACTATTGCTACCTGCCGATTGCCATACTGGGCATCCGGCTGCTCATCCTTTCTCTTGTTGAAACCAGTGTTGTTGTGGTGTTGTTGAAGTTGGGGGTGTTGTTGTTGTTGCCAAAGTTATTGTTCCTCTGGATCTCGCGCCTCTCGCGCCGGTTGGGACCGTTTGGCCCATTTGCTTCTGCAGATTGCTGCTGCTGGCCGGATGACTGCCCTTGGATGAAACCGCTGGGACTCAACGTGATCGGGAGCATTGCAGAGTCAGATGCGGTGAATGAATTGGCTATCCTCATCAGATCGGCCCAAGATGTATCTCCTTGCGCAGGAGCTTGTGCTTCAACAAAGACCCGTCCAAGCAGCCGTCAGTGAAGTACTGGATGGCTTGGATTTCATGAACTCCCTCGCAAGTGTTCCTGAGCTTGATCCACCACTGAAGGTAATCGCGAAGGGGCTCGTCCTTTCCTTGTACGCAGAGTGCCAGGTGCCGAGGCAAACCTGGGCGCTCATAAGTACCCGTGAAGTTGCGGACAAACGTGTCCTCAAAATCCTTCCAGCAATTGACACTGTTGTTGGGCAAGTTGTTTAACCAGGACCTAGCTGAACCTTGAAGCATGAGCGGAGCATAGCGTACTGCTACGCGCCGACCACCTCCTGCGATACCGACGACTGTCATATAATCGACCAGCCAATCTTCTGGCTTGACTGATCCATTGTACTTGGGGGTGTCCCTGGGAAATGTGAAACCTTTCGGGAACTGCTCTTGCCGAATGCGCGGGCCGAAACATGCTGGATCTGCCGGCGCATCATCTTCCGGCTGCTTATCCTGCTGCAACTGCTCGATTCTGTGTCTTGCGTCATCGTCTGCGATTTCTCGGGGACCTAACCGTTGGCTTATTGCCGGCTGGACTGATGTCGCCGGTTGCTCATTGCGCCTGCTGTTGACTGCTGGCTCATCCCTCCGACCGTCTCCTTCAGCCCCTTGATTCTTCCGACTGTGGTGAAAACTGCCATGCGGTGAAGATGCTTGCCTTTGCTGCCGCTGTGGCGCATTCGGCTGATTCGCACCTGCAGTTGCCCGAAGTGACTTTGATGCTACTAGCTCTTTCTTCTCGGTGGCCTCCCTTTGCTGCTGGTTCGTTGTAGTTATGAGGTCGCGCATTCGGCACGTCCTCTCCTGCAGCTCTTCTCCTTCAAGATGCTCCAGCTCGGTGGCGATCTGCTGGGCAGCTCTCATGTTCTTCACATGAGAACTGTATGAAATATGTGGTGCCACAATGTCAGAACCCTCTGTTAGGTAATGTGCTAGGATCAAAGTCACCTTGCATCATGCTAAAAAATTTCAAAAGAAATCATTGAATTCAATTTCAAAAGAAAAATGGGAGAAGGAACCCCCCCCAGATGAATTAATTCAAAAGGCCAGATAAAAATCTTCTCCAAAAATTCATGTTAGAATTTTGAAAAGTCTTATAAATGAGTGTGATCACATATCAAGTGATGTGGGACCCACCCATGCTCATGGATTTTTCAAATATTCAAACAGTGCCTTGGAATTAATCAAAAACCGCTATTTGAATTTGAATTCAAATATTTTGAATTTCAAAAATGTTCAAACTCTGGATATGACTAACTACTGGTCATGTAATGCCATATAAAAGATTTGAGCATTTATAAAAATGTCTAGCTAATTATTTAGCTATGACAAAACAAATTACAGAAAAGAAAAAGAAACAGAAAAAGGAAAAAGGAACTTACCTGGCTTCTGGCCTGTTGGCCCACTTACCTGGCCCAGCCCACCCGAAGTCCTTTGTCGTCTACCTCCCCTGCCCCCAAAGCAGCTCGCTGGAGAGGCCGAGCACGCCGTGGATGCCACCTCGACGCCCAGGGGCTTCCAGGCCTCCCCAGGACTCCAAAGTGCGCCACGGAGACGCCCTCGACTCCCTCCTCCATTTTCCCCACCTCGGCTCGCTTTCCCCTCCCTCCCAGTGCGATTCCACCGACGCCCGTGAAGAACACCGGAGCACCCCGCCATGGAACTCGCAGCCAACGTCACCTAGGGATCAAGCTGGTGTGTCCATCATCCTCCCCGTCCTCGTCTTCGTCGACTAGCAGAAGCAGGAGCTCCAATTTGGACTAGAAGCGACGCCAGGTTCATCGGATCACCGCCGGCCACCGGAGCTCGAGCTCTTCGATTCGCCGCCACCGAAGCTTCTCCGAGCCCGCTAGCCACCCCGTCGCATCCGTGGTGAGCCCATGCGTCTTTCCCCTCAAGCCACGGCCACCTTTTCTTCATCTAGCTCGTTTCACCATGAGCGCCGAAGAGCAGCGCCGCCGTGCTCGTCGACGGCGAGTCTCCGTTAAGCAATTGTTCCCGCGGCCATGTCCTTCGCAATCGCCATGCTCCACTGCTTCGAACCATCCCAACCCCGCTCCTTTTCGCGCCTTGTAGCGAAAACCAACTCGAAGCCGTAGCTCCGTCGCCACAAATCTCGACGCCGGCGAGGCTCCGGCCCCTCCCGAGCCTCCCCGTTGGTGCAGGGTGAAGCGGGCGTGCACGGGCCGCCTTTTGGTGGTCACAGCGCGCCAGATGGTGGCCGGATGTGCAATCCCGAGCAGCGCCGCCGCGGTTCTGGTCACTGGCGGCTAGCCGCCGGCAAGTCCGACGTGGCCGGGATGGTTAGCCCCTAATCCACCCCCTGGGTCACTTACAGGTGGGCCCAGCCCCCTCTAATCCTCTCTGTTAGATTAATCTAACAGGGAAATTAGATGTGAGGCTGACAGCCCTGGCCCACTGGTCAGTTTAACCTGGGTCAAAACCCCCTGACGTCATGCTGATGCAGTGTTAGCGCAATAACAGCTTTTCTATTTAAATGAATTCCAGAAAAGGCAGAAATTAACCAAAACTTTGGAAATTCATAGAAAATTCATGTCAACTCCAAATTTAACAAATAATATATGAAAAATGATCAGGAGAAAAATAAGATATCCAAATATCCAACTTTCAACCATGTTTGAGTTGAATTTAAAATGTGATCAGTAGCATTTGCTATTTGATTTAAATGGAATTAAATCAAATTCATTTCAAATAATTTTGCAACTTGAACCATAGCAACATGCTACATTTCAATTACACCTCAGAGGCTTATCATACACATTTCAAAATGGGTTAACTTGATCAAACAATGTCCTATGTAACTTGGCTAAATTTGAATTCAAATTGGAGTTTGAATTTGCAATTCAATTTGCAATATACTCCATTTAAATGGAATTGCTTCACACATCAAAGCATATACATCAAGTTTCAACCTTCAACCATGTGTTTGTGCATTGTATTTACTTTGCTACCTTGTTTGTTGTTTGTCGAGTAGAGGTGGAACCGGAATAGGAGGCTGCCCCCTTCGTTGAAGACCCCGAACCCGAACCTCGTCAGCAAGGCAAGCAAACCCCCATTGATCATGTCGATAAAATCCCAATTCCCTCTCATGTCTCGCTTATGCATTGTATAGGATGATTACCATGCTACGTTTCTACCGCATAGATGAACCCATTCCTTTGCATGACCTATCATTTGTCACAGTAGTAGGCAAACCACAATCCTAGCAAATGTAGGAGTTGATTGATATCATGTGACCCCTACAACTGTTACTGCTTATTGCATGCTTAGAGTGATACCATGATGATATTGTTATGTGAGTCGGGATGGTAGTGATCATGATGATGTTGGTAGAAAGGTGTTGGTGAATCTACCCTAATACAAGGTGAACGATGAGAGGCTGTGTAGGAGTACACAGTGGGTTGTCTCATTGAACACCGCCCTAAGTCCAAGTTCTTGTGTGGTGATCCAAGATGAAGAGTACAACCACACATTGGGCTCACTGACCCCTCTCAACCTATTAACTCATCCCTTTCGATGTCCAGATGTCGCAATAGTTCGGAGTTCTGGTAGGTCTGTGGCCTGGCTGCTAAGGGAGAGAACGGCTCATCCGAGACCGGCTTATGCACCACACACACATCATCTGGGTCCACTTCGGTAAACCGGCCGGGTTCACGATAGTGGTAGCCAACCCAGGTAGGCGGCTTTGTCGGACTAGATCGTCTATGACGTAACAGTTGTGGTGAGCATCCTCGCCGACACTTCTTGAACGGTGTCGAGTACAAAGGCGGTAACCGATGATCATGTGTGTATAGCGGTACACCCCTGCAAGGTTAACAAAACTATTCGAATAGCCGCGTCCGCGGTTATGGACTGCTTGGAAAGCTTAGCTTGATTATTAGATAACTTGAACTGGATACTTCTAAAACACACCAAGATAAGTGTGAGTGCTATGGCGTGCTTTCTCGTGGGGAAGTCGAGGAAGGCACCATAGTGGTGTAATTGGTTGGAGAAAGTAGTGGACTCGTGTACGCTTCTTACCTCAAGTCTGGTACTCGTAGTTCAGGACTAGCCAAGTCAAAGCTGGCACTTCTGCAAGTGAAACCCCACCTCCCTTTACCTTGATACATGTGCATGAGTAGTATAGCTCCTATGTAAGTCTTGCTGAGTACGACTTTGTACTCACGTTTGCTTATTCTATGTTTTAGATGAAACCACTAACCCCGAAGGTGGCTTCTTCATCGAGCTCGACGACTAAAGATCAAGCTAGTCTAGTCCTAGTCAAACGACTGGTTCCCTCGTGGAGGGCTTGTGTTTAAATAAGGCTTCTTAAGCCATTTGTTAAACTTGTTTGTACTCAGACATACATTTCTTCCGCTTGTCTGTTGTAATGTTGGATCACATGCATGTGATCTCTGTGTGCACTCTGTGAGAGTTATCAATAAAATGTATACTTTGTAGAGAATTGCAATGATACCTGCTGTTCAAACAAGGCATGTGTGCTGCGTGTATGATTATAACATGCATGTCTTTGTATGGGCTTTCGAGACCTTAGTTGTGATCTGGATGGCGGTCTTTCATACACCAAGTGGCCCTTAGATGTGCGCAGCTTGGGGCATCGCGATGTGATTGTTCGAGACTCTGTCTCATGCACACTTTGTGGTATGATCGAGCCCGCCCTAGACCCTGACTAAGTGATCGGGCTGGAGTAAGTCTATGTAAGAGTTATGAGGTAGTCGATAGTATGGTTGAGGCGACTTGTCTTTGAATATGGGAATTCATCACCCATATCATTAGACTTGTGTGCGGACGATGAGGACCCATCTCAGTAGATCATTCGTCCTGGATGGGATGCCCCTCACGTACGATGCTTTCCGAGAACGTTCTGTGATTGGCCTTTTCTGCTTAGACAAGTGGGTACGGTTCTCGGCTCTCCATACGACTATGTCGTAGCTGGACTTGCATACGCTAACCCCGGGTCCCGACACACAATGATGGACGCTACGGGATGGTGGGCTCCTCCCAACTCTCTGCCAACCTCTCGGCCTGCTACCCGAAGCTCCTCAATGACTAGGGGTGGGATGACACGCTGCCGAATGCCATGCGCTGCGTTGTACTCCCGAACTGATGCCTCCATTCGGCGCTTTTCAGCGTCGATCTGATCTGATTGCTCCTTCAGAGCTTGACGCACCTTCTCCATATCGGCGTGAGCCACGGCTGGATCGGCATGAAGATCCACGGGAGTGCTGAGCACATCCGGCGGGTTGCTTGGGCCTGCTGCTGCAGTTGCTGCCCTCGCGTCTCGGGAAGCTGAAGTGGAACTGCAGCGACTTGACGCCCCTGCCATCATGACCTCCACACGGATGTGCGCAGTCGTTCCCTCTGTCCCCACAACATCCGGCCCTCCTAGCAGCGGATCCGTGAGCTCAGAAAACACCCGTACCTCCCTAGGAAACACGTCAGGGAGTGCTGCGACAAAGACACGATGTCCGCCGGAAGGAATGATGACGCCGCGCGGTAGAGGCATTCCAGCCCCAAACCGCGAGGCGTTGTCGATAACAAAGTCCCACGCTCCGCTCCTCATCACCAGGCCGGAGGCGAAGCGCACGCGCGATGCAGATGATGGTCCCGTCCGGATCAGAACTCCAGGCGACGCCTCGGCCTTCCCCACGGTGGGCGCCAACTGTCGTCGATATGTAACGGCAGATGCCAGTGGGATGGCTAAAGAGGGGGACATACCAAGGTTAGTGTCGCTGGTACCAGAAGCGAGAATGGGAACACACGGTGAAACACCACGATGTACCCAGGTTCGGGGCTCTCCGTTGAGATAAGACCCCTAGTCCTGTCGAGCTAGCTATATGCAATAACTCTGGCTACAATGAATGCTCCTTGAGCTGTTTGAGAGGAAGAAGAAGAGGGCCTCTGGTCTCTACTCTCTCCTTGCTTTCTCTGGTGGGTGAGATTGTAATAACTGCTCCGTCGTCCCTCATGCAGGAAGGGTACCCGGGGCTCTTATAGGCCGAGCCCGGGGTACAAAAGTAAATACACAAGAGGAAGGGCCCAGCTGTCTGTCTCAGATCGTCTAGGGACCTAACATCGTGCTTCTCCGGATGACCCGGCGTAGACTTGCGGCTCGCCATACTTCTATCTGTAGACCTCGGTAGTGAACATTGAGGCTAGGTACTTAGGCCTGTCGGCCTGTCCGCGTGATCGGCGCTGGAAGAGACCGCACGCCTCTGACAGTCCCAATCTTCAGGGATTACGCATTGAATGCTCTTGTACCAGGTGTCCGACCTGGACCTCTGATCGGATGCTGCTCTTCTTACTTCGGCCGGATGCTCCTGGATGAGGCCGATTGCGCCTTCTCCGGGGCAATCGGCCCTCACCTGGAACAGTTCGGCCCACTTCTTGGTTACTCTTGTTTAGCTCCGCCTTGATTAGATCAGTGACCATTAGGTCGGTGATCCTTGCTTTGATGAACTATTTCCCCTGGGTGACCCTACCCGGGGGTCATTCCCCCAACAACTGCTAAGAATTCCTTCTCAGTAGTAGCATAATTGTTTTGAGCACTATCAAGGGTTTTGCTAGCATAATGTATAACATTCAATTTCTTATCAACCCTTTATCTTAAAACAGCTCCAACATCAAAATCACTAGCATCACACATAATTTCAAAGGGCAAATTCCAGTCGGGTGGTTGTACTATAGGAGTGGTTATCAAAGCTTTCTTAAGAACTTCGAAAGCCTCCTTACAATCTTCATCAAATACAAAAGGAACATCCTTCTGGAGAAGATTAGTGAGGGGTCTCAAGGTCTTAGAAAAGTCTTTAATAAATCTTCTATAGAAACGAACATGACCGAGAAAACTACGAATACCATTGATGTCCCTTGGATAGGGCATCCTTTCAATAGCTTCAATCTTCACCTTGTCCACGTCAATTCCCCTCTCAGAAATCTTGTGGCCAAGCACGATCCCTTCGCTAACCATGAAGTGGAATTTTTACCAGTTTAAAACTAAGTTTGTATCCTCGCATCTCTGCAAAACCTTATTAAGATTGTGGAGACAGTGGTCAAAGAAGTTCCATAGACGGAGAAATCGTCCATGAAGACTTCCACAATCTCCTCACAGGAACCATGAAAAATAGCAGACATACATCTCTGAAAAGTAGCAGGTGCGTTGCATAAACCAAAAGGCATACGCCTGTAAGCATAAGTACCGTAAGGACACGTGAAAGTGGTATTCTCTTGATCGACAGTGTTGACATGAATTTGAGAGAAGCCAGAGTACTCATCAAGATACCAAAAGTGGGTGTTTTTAGACAACCTCTCTAGCATCTGATCAATAAAGGGCAACGGGTAGTGATCCTTCCTAGTTGCCTTGTTCAACTTCCTGTAATCAATACACATTCTATATCCAATAACAACTCTTTGAGGTATTGATAACCCTCAACTGTAGGGGATCGAGATAGTCTTCGCGGGCAAGATAACCCAATTTATTGATTCGACACTTCGGGACACAAATAATACGTACAGACTTTGACAATTGAGTTGTCAATTCAACCGCACCTGAAATAAACACTTGCTTGCACAAAGGTATTAGTACCAACTGTGATACAGTGATAGTAGTGGTGGTGATAATAGTGGTGATGGTGGTGGTGAAACAGCAAAAGTAAAACAGCAAAAGTAACAACTAGTAACCAGCAGGAAAGAAAACACTGTAGGCTAGGGAGATGGATGGTTGGGCGCTGCTTGGATGAGAACAAACATGTAATAGATTCTAATACAGGCAAGGCTCACAGAAAAAAAGGATCATCTAGGAAAATATCAAACATCAGGCATGTATCGCAGGGTAGTTGTACGTGCTTGCAATAAGAACTTTGCGCAATATCTTTTGTCCTACCCTCCCGCTACAAACAGGGCCAAAAGGAACTTAGGGAGATTAAGGTACTCCTGTCAAAGAGCACCGGAACAAAGCATTTACACTTCATGGATACACGGAATCCTCAAATTATAGTCCATCCCCTTTGGTGTCCCAAGCTGTCACCCTTGGGATCGCCGGTTCCGGACTATAATAGGTGCATACAACTCATAGATAGGATCAAGAACACCACAAACTCAAGAAACAAAAGGGTGATCAGATCTGAATTCATGGCACTCGGGCCCAAAGTGGCAAGCATTAAGAGCAACAAGTTGTAACAGAGATGATAAACACCAAGTTGATTATAGGCAACATGCCCCCAACAATCTGATTGAACTATTACATGATCTAACTCATCCAATCCCTACCATCCCCTTTGCCTACAAAAGAGAATTACTCACACATGAGAGAGGAAGTCATGCAGGGGTGATGGAGAGGCGGTGATGATGACGATGGCGATGATTTCCCCTCACCAGAGGCCAAAGCAGCCTCCAAATTAGCTCTCCCGGAGAAGAACAAAGGGTTGCGGCGGCTCCGCGACGTAGATTGGAAAAGAGACTTCTATTCTGGGGTTTCTGCGTCGGGAGAATAAATAGGGCCAAAGTAGTGCACCAGGGGGTGTGGGACCCAGCCAGGGGCTGGGCCGCGCCAGGCACCCTCCTAGCTGCCCTGTGGCCCCCCTTTGGACTCTTCCGGAACGCTTATTTTTTATATATATTTTTGGGATTTTTCCAGCGTACCTAAATATCCAGAAACCTGCACAAAAGAAAACAACACTGGTAGCTCTTCTGAAAACAGCGTCAGTCTGGGTTAGTTTCCTTCAAATCATGCAAGAATGAAGCCAAAACAATAGCAAAAGTGTTTGGAAAAGTAGATACGTTTGAGACGTATCAACTCCCCCAAGCTTAGCTATTGCTTGTCCTCAAGAAATTCAGTTCAACGAACTGGACGCGACAAAGAAAACTTTGACAAACTCTTTTGCTTCAATAGATGTATATAAGCATGTACTACGAAAGAGTTAGCAAGTTTTGACACCATGCTACAAGGACAATGCACGAAGCAATCCTTCTTTCATGTAATCAGTCACAAACAAACAAAAATTAAATAATATGCTGCTGAGAATCAATTTAAGATCACAATGCACATAGCATGAACATATCAGAGTGGTATCTCGCTAGCCTCCATGAGTGAAGCAAAACATAAATGCAGAAACTCCTCCGGAGTTTTAAAGGAGACTAGAACTCATAACTCAAAGTAAGAAACATCACAAGCATGCAGAAGACAATGTGATACTTTGGGACAATGCATGTTACTCTAAGAATGACAATTATGCTCTCATAGTTGGTGCTTTGGAGAAAGGAAGGTGGAGACTCTCGAACCGTGGCTTTTGATGGCAAGGTTGAAAACCCGTGAAAGGAAGCAAAGACTAAACATGTACCAGAGCTCTTAGTTTTGAAAACATAGATAAAACTCTTTTGAGAGGTGCAACTTTCCAGTCAACGGTGAACGGTAAAGGTCTTTCAATATCTCCTATGCCAACCATATTAATGCCTTTTGCTTACACATGTTCCCTTATCCATAAATCCTTTGATGGTCTACGGAACCTTTTATTTTTCCTCAAGGATGGAAGGAGGGTATCGTTCCATCTATCATAAGCAGCATTTGGTCCGTTTCATTCCATCATCAAGTATGGGGGAGGTGTAACTCTCATTTTTTTATTGACTAGTTAAAACTTCCGTCGAAATAATTTTGGCATGAAAGATACTGATTTTCCCTCACCGCACCATGAGCTTGTACGGTTACAAAGGGGAAGCTTTTGAATAAATTTCGAGATGGCTCAAGAAAGTCTAAGTTAGGAGTGGCCGTTAAATACCACATATAGGTAGGTATGGTGGACTCTAATGGAACAACTGGTTCGAAAAGGAGTTTGGAAGCACAAGCAGAATTCCGCTTGGTGCTGGAGGAAGGCCAGCAAAAGACGGGGAAGCGACCAACTAGAGAGCACAACATTCATAATCATGCAGAGCGACAAAGCAACATTGAATCGGGCATAAAACTGATATAGCTCACTCTGAAGTAAAAAGATCATCAAGGCAGAACAAACTTTCTAGTCTTAATATGCGTGAACATATGCTAAGTCAATACAAGAATCCCCCGGAGGGAAATACCACTTCAATATGCCACACCATGAACAATTGTAAGGCCCGATACGCGGTACTGTTTCCATCCAGATCCGGGTACGAAGCACATATCAGTCCCACCGCGACATATGACAAAGTCATATGCCCCGGATTTCCAACATGATATCAAAACATTACAGATACAAGGATACAACATCTCATACAATCGGCATACAACTGCCTTAATACATTACATCAGCGGAAGATATATGTCTGAGTACTGATACGTCCAAAACGTATCTATAATATCTGCTTGCTCCATGCATGTTTTGTGTGATATTGCTATGATCTAGATACACTTTCATACACTTTTGATCATATTTGGACTAACCTATTAACTCAGTGCACCCCAGTGCCAGTTCCTGTTTTCTGCTATTTTTCTATTTCAGTTTTCCCCCATATAAAAAGTGCCAGAAAAATTCCGGGAAAAATACAGGAAAAATCAGCGTACAGGAAGCTTCGAGAAGAGCCCGGGAGGGGCCAGAGGGGAGCCAGGGGGCCCAGGCGGCCACCCGGCGCGGCCCCACCCCTGGTCGCGCCAGGGGGCGCCTGGGGCCCCTGGTCCCCCTTTGGCTGCCCCCTTCGCCTATTTATCCCCCGTCACGGGAAAAATCCAGAAGCAGAACCCTATTCCGTGAACTCGCCTCTGTTCTGCCGCTGCCGCGCTTCCAAGATCGGGAGCACCAGAAGACCTCTTCCCGGCACCCTGCCGGAGGGAGGATTGACCTCCGGGAGTCTCCTCTCCACCATGGATGCTCCCCGGATGTCTCGTGAGTAGTTTTCCTTGGACCATGGGTCCGTGATCAGTAGCTATGTGATGTTCTACTCCCCTCTTTGATCTTCATTGTTTAGACCTCGTGAGCTGCCCTACATGATCGAGGCACCTTTGTAATATTTTTGCTATTGCTATGTTGAGTTTGATAGGATCTGATGGATTATGAGATTATGTTCAGATTGTGATAGAGTAATATATTTGGTTTTTATCTCTTATATTTTTGTTCCTAAGTAATTCTTGCATGTTCTCCGTTGCTATTTATTGCTTTGGCCAAGTAGTAGGTAGTGACTCCAAGAGGGAACGTTGTGCTAGATTGTGGGTTCATGCCCCCCCCCCCGATGACATGCTTGAGTGACAGAAACATGAGTCTAGGGGATGTACTGTTGCCACAAGGGGGAAAACAACGGTGCTTGTAACCACGGTTACAAGGATTGTTTAATTTACGCAGAGTTCTTTTTAATGCAGTTGTCTGTTGCTTGGGGTTTACACTTTGGGTGGGGCTCGCAACTTAATACCGGCGAGATGTTCTGGATAGATATCTCAAGGTGGATGATTAGTAGTAGATGCAGTTGGATTTCGGTCTACTTATTTTGGCGTACTGCCCATGCTTTTGAGCCTCTTCCTTTCTTTTGTAGCATAGTTAGCATTGCGGTGCGTTCATAATCCTGTCAATTGCCTTTCTGTAATTTGTTTACCTCGCATAGCAATTTTATCGTCTTTTGGGAGAGAGACATCACTAGCGAACATCACATATCCCGGTCCATATCCTTATCACTGTTTCCACGCTGCATTTACTTTACTGCTTTTATTTGCTATCATTATCCCGTGCGTTTATCCTTTGTAAACAACAAGACCGGAGAGATTGACAACCTCTCTGAACTTCGTTGGGAACAAAGTTATCTGTGTCTGTGTGCAGGTCCACGTCAGTTGCGCCGCTGGCACCTACTTATCATCTCTGGAGTCCTGCTGGAGACAAACCTTGGTATCTTCACCGATGGAAAACTGCTGCTGCACTACATCTCAACCTTCCACTTGGGGTAACCAACGAAGGGGCGAGAATCCATCAAGAAAGTTTTCTGGCGCCGTTGCCGGGGACTCCAAGTCCTAAGATAGGGGAGTTGCACACTACCCTTTACCTTTTTTTTAAGTTTGTTAGTCTATCTTTCAGTTTTTCTCTTTGTGTCTTTTATCAAAAACTACAAAAAAATCTGCCACACTTGCTGCTACTATGGGTTCCACTAAAAACACCAAGTTGTGTGACTTCACTAGTCACAACAACCAAGACTTTATCTGCACTCCCATTGCCACACTTGCCACTTCAACTACCTCTTATGAAATTAAACCTTCTTTGCTAAACCTTGTTATGAGAGACCAATTCTCTGGTGCTGGAGATGATGCTGCTTTACACTTGAATAATTTTGTTGAATTATGTGATATGCGAAAGTATACAGAAGTAGAAGGTGATGTTGTTAAGCTCAAGCTCTTTCCTTTCTCTTTAAGGGGAGATGCTAAAATCTGGTTTCAATCTTTTCCTAGAAATAGCATAGATTCTTGGGATAAGTGCAAA
Source organism: Bromus sterilis (assembly GCA_950022295.1). NCBI lineage: Eukaryota > Viridiplantae > Streptophyta > Magnoliopsida > Poales > Poaceae > Bromus > Bromus sterilis. Next base: position 289,015,262 of record OX465599.1, on the reverse strand, counting down.
GATGCTTTTATAGGGAAGTACTACCCTCCTGCTAAGATTATCCAATTGAGGAGTAATATTATGAATTTTAAGCAATTGGATGATGAACACGTTGCCCAAGATTGGGAACGAATGAAATCTCTTGTTAAGAAATGCCCTACACATGGTTTGACTACTTGGATGGTTATCCAGACTTTTTATGCAGGCTTGAACTTTACCTCGCGGGACCTGTTAGATTCGGCCGCGGGAGGAACCTTTATGTCAACGACACTTGGTGCTGCCTTGAAGCTTCTCGATGAAATGATGACCAATTATTCCCAATGGCACACCGAACGCGCTCCAACAGGTAGGAAGGTAAATTCTGTCGAGAAAATTACCTCCCTCAATGAAAAAGTTGACTTAATTATGTCTCTACTTACCAAGCAACCCTCTATTGATCCTCATGATGTTCCTTTAAATTCTTTGGTTGCTCAAGAACAAGTAGATGTGAACTTTATTGCTAGAAAAAACTTCAACAACAATGCTTATAGGGGAAATTTTGCTAGTAATCCTAGACCGTTTCCATCCAACTATGGGAACAACAACACCTACCCTAGCAACAAGAACCCCTCTTCTGAATTAGAAAGCATGCTTAGAGACTTTATCACTACCCAAAAAGCCTTCAACAAAAATGTAGAAGAGAAATTATCTAAAATAGATAATATCTCTTTGAAGGTAGAAAGCTTAGCCCTTGATATTGAGATGCTTAAAATTAGGACCTCCCCCCTTGAGGAGAATAAAGCCACCCCTATTAATGCTATCGAGTTACAAACCAATGAAAACATTAGGATGATGGCTAAACTCAAAGAAAGATGGGCTAGAGAAAAAGAGGAAGAGGATAGAATTAAGAGGCTTCCTACACACCACACAGTTGCCACTATCCAAATTGTTGAGGACACTCAAACTATTAGCACCCAATGCACTCCTAGTCCCGTTGGACCTATTAATGGTGATGCTAATACCTCAACCGTAGATAAAGAAACTCCTATGAACATAGAGGGTTTCGAACAAGTGAGCCTAGACGACACTACTACCACCTTTGATAGTAGTGATATTGATTTTGATAGTTGTACCCTCTCAGAAGTTATTAGCTTACTACACAAAATGTCTAGGGACCCCCACACTAGCACACTTAATCTTGCCTTCACGGAGCATATCACAAATTCTCTCATCAAATCTAGGGAGGAGAAGCTTAGAGTAGAAGCCTCCATACCTAGGAAGCTAGATGATGGTTGGGACCCTATGATCAAAATGTCAGAACCCTCTGTTAGGTAATGTGCTAGGATCAAAGTCATCTTGCATCATGTTAAAATTTTCAAATAAATCATTTGAAACCAAATTCAAAAGCAAAATGGGAGAAGGAACCCCCCCAAATGATTTAATTCAGAAGGCCAGAAATAAATCTTCTCCAAAAATTCATGTTTGATTTTTGAAAAGTCTTATAAATGAGTGTGATCACATTTCAAGTGATGTGGGACCCACCCCATGCTCATCGATTTTTCAAATATTTAAACAGTGCCTTGGAATTAATCAAAAACCCCTATTTGATTTAAAGTTCAAATAATTTGAATTTTAAAAATATTCAAACTTTACAAGTGGCTAGCCTAGTATATTGTGAAACCACATAAAAAGTTTCAGCATTTAATAAAATGCCTAGCTATTTGTTTAGCACAGCAAAACAAAAAGGCAGAAAAGAAAACAGAAAGGAAAAAGGAAAAAGAGCTTACCTGGCCATTTCGGCCCAACTCATCGCCCCGCGGCCCAGCAAGCCAGCCCAGCCCGCTGCCCCCGTTTGTCTTCTTCCCTGGCGCGGCAAGAAGCTCGCTAGAGCGCATGCCGACGCCGGCGAGCACCTGCTAGCCTGCCTGGCACCCTCTCGAGCCTTCTCTTCGCGCCAGAGAAACGCCGTGGACGACCGCTTCATTTTCCCCCTCGCGGAGCCCAGCTCCCCTTCCTCCTCCTCGTCTGTTCTTCGCGCCGCGAACACTAGCAGAGAGCGCCGCTGTGCACCGCCGTGTCCACCATGGCCTAGAGCCCGGGAGACCTTGTCCATCGTCTTCCCCGTCCACGACTCCGTCGAGCTGCAGCAAGGAATCGACCCAAGGCCCAAAGAAGGAGACGCCCGCCTCAAGATCTTCCTCGCCGGAGCCGTGCGTCGCCGTCGTCAAATTCCCCGGCTACCCAGCATCCTAGGCCTCGCCGTCTTCTCCGATAGCTTCAGGGTGAGCTTCTTCACCTTTCCCCTAAGGTCACAGCGTCTCATTTTCCCCACAACCGATTCCGCCATGAATCCCGAGCAAGCTCGCCGCCATGGTCGATCTAGAGCTCACTCTCGTGCCTCTGTTGATGCCCCAGTGTGCGCGTTTCGCTCCTGCGTGCACTAGCGTTCAAATGCGACAAGAATCAGCTCAAGTCGTGCCCTCTAGCTACATCCCCGACCTCGCCGGTTCTCTGCCGCCGCCAAGTTCGTCGTCGTCATCGCCCTGCTCCTTCCCTCGAGCCCCAGCTAGGTCCAATCGACGCGGGAGACGATGGAGATCACGCTGGTGCACGCCAATCCCTTCCTCGAGCTCATTTTCCCAACTCCGGCAAGTCTCCGTCGAACAGTGCTCGCCGTCGACGCCATTAGGGCCTAACCCACCTCCTAATGACCCCCTTAGCCACAGACATGTGAGCTCTGGCCCCCCCTTAATCCCCTGGTTAGTTTAAACTAACCGGGATTTTAAATAGAGAGGCTGAAACCCCTGGCCCACCAGTCAGACCCCCCCACGTCAACATGACGCAACAATGACGCAGTAAATCGAATAATTGATTTATATAAATCCAGAAATTCCAGAAAAATGCTGACACTTTGGAAATTCATAGAAAATTCATATTAACTCCAAATTTAACAAATAATATATGAAAAATGATCAGGAGAAAATAATCTATCCAAATATCCAACTTTCAACTATGTTTGAGTTGAATTTAAAATGGGACCAGTAGCCTTTGCTATTTGGTTTAAATGGAATTAAATCAAATTCATTTCAAATGCTTTTGCAATTTGTACCATAACGACATACCACATTATACTTGAACTTCAGGGGCATATCATACACATTTCAAAATGGTTCAACTTCATCAAACAATGTCATATGAAACTTGACTAAATTGGAAATCATATGTGGAGTTTAAATTTGCAAATTCAATTGCAAATACCCCATTTAAGTGGAATTGCTTCACACATCAAAGCATATACATCAAGTTTCAACCTTCAACCATGTGATTGTGCATTGTATTTACTTTGCTACATTGTTTGTTGTTTGTCGAGTAGAGGTGGAACCGGAATAGGAGGCAGCCCCCTTCGTTGAAGACCCCGAACCCGAACCTCGTCAGCAAGGCAAGCAAACCCCCATTGATCATGTCGATAAAATCCCAATTCCCTCTCATGTCTCGCTTATGAATTGCATAGGATGATTACCATGCTACGTTTCTACCGCATAGATGAACCCATTCCTTTGCATGACCTATCATTTGTCACAGTAGTAAGCAAACCACAATCCTAGCAAATGTAGGAGTTGATTGATATCATGTGGCCCCTGCAATTGTTACTGCTTATTGCATGCTTAGAGTGATACAATGATGTTACTGTTATGTGAGTCGGGATGGTAGTGATCATGGTGATGATGGTGGAAATGTGTTGGTGAATCTACCCTAATACAAGGTGAACGATGAGAGGCTGTGTAGGAGTACACGGTGGGTTGTCTCGTTGAACACGGCCCTAGGTCCAAGTTCTTGTGTGGTGATCCAAGATGAAGAGTACAACCACACATTGGGCTCACTGACCCCTCTCAACCTATTAACTCATCCTTTTCGATGTCCAGATGTCGCAATAGTTCGGAGTTCTGGTAGGTTTGTGGCCTGGATTCTAAGTGAGAGAACGGCTCAATCGAGACCGGCTTATGCACCACGCACACATCATCTGGGTCCACTTCGGTAAACCGGTCGGGTTCACGATAGTGGTAGCCAACCCAGGTAAGCGGCTTTCTCGGACTAGATCGAATATGAGGTAACAGTTGTGGTGAGCATCTTCGCTGACACCCCTTGAATGGTGTCGAGATCAAAGGCGGTAAATGATGATCATGTGTGTGTAGCGGTACACCCCTGCAGGGTTAACAAAACTATTCGAATAGCCGCGTCCGCGGTTAAGGACTGCTTGGAAAGCTTAGCTTGATTATTAGACAACTTGAACTGGATACTTCTAAAACACACCAAGATTAGTGTGAGTGTTATGGCGTGCTTTCTCGTGGGGAAGTCGAGGAAGGCACCATAGTGGTGTAATTGGTTGGGGAAAGTAGTGGACTCGTGTACGCTTCTTACCTCAAAGTCTGGTACTCGTAGTTCAGGGCTAGCCAAGTCAAAGCTGGCACTTCTGCAATTGAACCCCACCTCCGTTTACCTTGATAGATGTGCATGATTAGTATAGCTCCTATGTAAGTCTTGCTGAGTACGACTTTGTACTCAAGTTTGCTTATTCTATGTTTTAGATGAAACCACTGACCCCGAAGGTGGCTTCTTCATTGAGCTCGACGACTGAAGACCAAGCTAGAATAGTCCCAGTCAGACGACTGGTTCCCTCGTGGAGGACTTGTGTTTAAATAAGGCTTCTTAAGCCATTTGTTAAACTTGACTGTACTCAGACCTACTTTGCTTCCGCTTGTCTGTTGTAATGTTGGATCACATGCTTGTGATCTCTGTGTGCACTCTGTGAGAGTTATCAATAAAATTTATACTTTGTAGAGAATTGCAATGAAACCTGCTGTTTATACAAGGCATGTGTGCTGCGTGTATGTTTATAACATGCATGTCTTTGTATGGGTTTTCGAGACCTTAGTTGTGATCTGGCTGGCGGTCTTACATACACCAAGAGCCCTTAGATGTGCGCAGCTTGGGGCATCGCGATGCGATTGCTCGAGACTCCGTCTCGTGCACACTTTGTGGTATGATTGAGCCCGCCCTAGACCCCGACTAAGTGATCGGGCTGGAGTAAGTCTATGTAAGAGTTATGAGATAGTCGATAGTATGGTTGAGGCGACTTGTCTGTGAATATGGGAGTTCATCACCCATATCATTAGACTTGTGTGCGGACGATGAGGACCCATCTCAGTTGATCATCCGGCATGAATGGGATGCCCCTCACGTACGATGCTTTCCGAGAACGTTCTGTGCTTGGCCTTGTCTTCTTAGACAAGTGGGTACGGTTCTCGGCTCTCCATATGACTATGTCGTAGCGGGACTTGCATACGCTAACCCCGGGTCCCGACATACTTGGTATCAGAGCAGGACTGCCTGTAGGATTATCAGCCTTGGCCGAAGTCGAGTCTAGCTTGCTATAGTTATATAGTTACTTTGTGTCGGGACCCGGGGTTAGCGTATGCAAGTACAGTTAAGACATAGTCATATGGAGAGCCGAGAACCGCACCCACTTGTCTAAGCAGACAAGGCCAAGCACTGAACATTCTCGGAAAGCATCGTACGTGAGGGGCATCCCATCCAGGCCGGATGATCAACTGTGATGGGTCCTCATCGTCCGCACACAAGTCTAATGATATGGGTGGTGAACTCCCATATTCAAAGACAAGTCGCCTCAACCATACTATCGACTATCTCAAAACTCTTACATAGACTTACTCCAGCCCGATCACTTAGTCGGGGTCTAGGGCGGGCTCGATCATACCACAAAGTGTGCACGAGACGGAGTCTCGGACAATCGCATCGCGATGCCCCAAGCTGCGCACATCTAAGGGCCACTTGGTGTATGAAAGACCGCCAGCCAGAACACAACTAAGGTCTCGAAAACCCATACAAAGACATGCATGTTATAAACATACACGCAGCACACATGCCTTGTATGAACAGCAGGTACCATTGCAATTCTCTACGAAGTGTACATTTTATTTATAACTCTTATAGAGTACACACAGAGATCACATACGTGTGATCCAACATTACAACATAAAGCGGAATCAAATTATGTCTGAGTACAGACAAGTTTAACAAATTGGCTTAAGAAGCCTTATTCAAACATAAAGCCCTCCACGAGGGAACCAGTCTGCTGACTGGGACTAGACTAGCTTAACTTCAGTCGTCCAGCTCGATGAAGAAGCCACCTTCGGGGTCAGTGGCATCATCTAAAACATAACTTAAGCAAACGTGAGTACAAAGGCGTACTCAGCAAGACTTACATAGGAGCTATACTACTCATGCAAAGGTGTCAAGGTAAAAGGAGGTGGGGTTCACTTGCAGAAATGCCAGCTTTGACTTGGCTAATCCTGAACTACGATTACCAGACTTGAGGTAAGAAGCGTACACGAGTCCACTACTTTCACCAACCAATACACCACTATGGTGTCTTCCTCGACTTCCCCACGAGAAAGCACGCCATAGCACTCACACTTATCTTGGTGTGTTTTAGAAGTATCCGGTTCAAGTTATCTAATAATCAAGCTAAGCTTTCCAAGTAGTCCATAACCGCGGACGCGGCTATTCGAATAGTTTTGATAACCTTGCAAGGGTGTACCGCTACACACACATGACCATCATTTACCGCCTTTGATCTCGACACCATTCAAGGGGTGCCAGCGAGGATGCTGACCACAACTGTTACCTCATAGCCTATCTAGTCCAAGAAAGCCGCCAACTTGGGTTGGTTACCACAATCGTGAACCTGGCCGGTTTACCGAAGTGGACCCAAGTGATGTGTGCGTGGTGCATAAGCCGGTCTCGGTTGAGCCGTTCTCTCACTTAGCATCCAGGCCACAAGCCTACCAGAACTCCGAACTACTGCGACATCTGGACATCGAAAGGGATGAGTTAATAGGTTGAGAGGGGTCAGTGAGCCCAATGTGTGGTTGTATTCTTCATCTTGGATCACCACACAAGAACTCGGACTTAGGGCGGTGTTCAACGAGACAACCCACCGTGTACTCCTACACAGCCTCTCATCGTTCACCTTGTATTAGGTCGATTCACCAACACTTTTCTACCATCATCAACATGATCACTACCATCCCGACTCACATCACAGTAACAACATGGTATCATACTAAGCATGCAATAAGCGATAACATTTGCAGGGGCCACATGATATCAGTCAACTCCTACATTTGCTAGGATTGTGGTTTGCTTACTACTGTGACAAAAGATAGGTCATGCAAAGGAATGGGTTCATCTATGTGGTAGAAACGAAGCATGGTGATCATCCTAAACAATGCATAAGCGAGACATGAGAGGGAAGTGGGATTTTATCGACATGATCAATGGGGTTTTGCTTGCCTTGCTGACGAGGTTCGGGTTCGGGGTCTTCAACGTAGGGGGTGACCTCTTGCTCCGGTTCCACGTCTAACAGCAACACGACAATCATAGGATCAACAGAATGTACAATGCACAATCACATGAATAATATTGAAAGGGTGATGTTCATGGTACTGATGTGTTGAGCATTCCATTTAAATGGAGTATATTGCAAATTGAATTGCAAATTCAAACTCCACATTTGAATTCAACATTAACCAAGTTATATGTGATATAGTTTGATCATTTTGAATTATATTCAAATGTGTATGATATGCCTCTGCTGTGTAAGTGAAATGTAGCATGTTGCCATGGTTCAAGTTGCAAAATTATTTGAATTGAATTTGATTTAATTCCATTTAAATCAAATAACAAATGCTACTGATCACATTTTAAATTCAACTCAAACAGAGTTGAAAGTTGCATATTTGGAAAGATAATTTTCTCCTGATCATTTTTCATATATTATTTGTCCAATTTGGAGTTAATATGAATTTTCTATGAATTTCCAAAGTTTGGGGTATTTTCTGGATTTTCTGGAATTCTTTTAATCTCTGGAAATTCATTAATTCGATTTACTGCGTCAGGCTGACGTCAAGCTGACGTCAGGGGGGGGGGGGGGCTGACATGTGGGTCCACCCTGTCAGTGGCTGGGTTGACTTAACCCTTGGGTTAAATTAATCCAGTGGCTTAATTAAGCCACTGGGCCCACTGGTCAGTGACCCAGGGGTCACTAATCAGGTGATTAGCCGGGGGGGTTAACGCTGACTCGCCGGCGGCTTGACGCCGGCGACTGGACCACGGCGGCGCTGCACGGGAACTCGATTCCGTCCACGGGAGGGGAAACGGAGGGCACCGGCTTGCTCCTGGAGGTCGTCCGCGTCTTCTGGAGGCATCGGGGGTCCACGAGGAGCTCTGCATCGACGACGGCGACGACTCCGGCGGAAGCAGAACCACGGTGAAGTCGCAGGCGACGCTACCGTGCACGGTTCGGGCTGAAATCGCTCGCGTTCGAAAGCTAACATGCCCAGGAGCCAAACGCACGCTCTGGCTGAGACGAAGGGGCACAGGGGCGACCTCGAGCTCATCCATGGCGGCGAGGTACTTCGGCTTCCATGGCGGATCGTCAAGGAGACAACGAAGAGGGGCAGGGAGAGAGGGGTTTGGACCGCCTGCTCACCAGGAACTCGACGGAGGTGGCGGCTTGAGTTGGGAGGGCTCGACGGCGACGAAATCGACAAAGGCGTCCTTCGGGTCCGGCGACGGCTCAAGCTCGATTCCGGCGGCTAGGAGGGCTCCGAGTTCGATTCGCTGCACTGGGAGACATAGTCGACGACGAGGAGGAGGATGGACAGCATGGCGCAGCTCGGGGACGTCGTTGGCCACGCGGGCTTCAAGCTATGGCGACGGCGGCGTCCTGTTCTTCGTGGGGTTCAGCGAGAGAGAGGAGGATAGGCACTGGGGAGGGGCGGAATGAACTCACGGCGTCTCCAGGCGCGTCCAGGTGCGAGAAGAGGCCACGGGGAGGGCCGGAAGCTACTCGGCGTCGAGGTGGCGTCACCAGCTAGCTCGGTGGCATTCCACCGAGCAGCTTGGAGGCGCGGGAGGTGGAAGAAGACCCCCGTGCCCTTTTGGGCCGGCTGGGCTGGGGTGGGCCGACTTCGCCCAGGCGCCAGGTAAGTCTTTTCCTTTTCTGTTTAATCTTTCCTTTCTGTTTTTCTGTAATTTGTTCTGTTTAGCTAAAATAAATAGCTAAACATTTTATTAAATGCTGAAAACTTTTATGTGGCCTCATAATAAAATAAACTAGCCACTCATAAACTTTCAACATTTTTAAAATTCAAAAGATTTGAATTTTAAATCAAAAAGGGGTATTTCTTTAATTCCAAGGTACTGTTTGAATATTTGAAAAATCTATGAGCATGGGATGGGTCCCACATCACTTGATATGTGATCACACTCATTTATAAGACTTTTCAAAACTCTAACATGAATTTTTGGAAAAGATTTTTATCTGGCCTTTTGAATTAATTCATCTGGGGGGTGTTCCTTGTCCCATTTGGATTTTGAATTTGATTTCCAAGATTTCTTTTTGAAATTTTGACCTGATGCAAAGGTACTAGCTAACCCTAGCACATACCTAACAGAGGGATCTGACACTTTGGGTATATAAGGGAACAATGTAAGGCTTATTTTTTCTCCTTACCCTCTTCGTTCTGAGTTCTGTGTCACCCTCATCTTGTTCTACGGGAAGATAGGACTAGGCTCACCTCTGTCTGATTAGAACATCTCGTTGTTTGCTTCCTTGTAGCCGTAGGAAAGTTGTGCTCGGTTTGTTAGAGTTGGCGTGCTTCCTGATTTCATACATCGGATGTAAGTGTTGTTTCTACATTGCAAGAAAAGACATTTCTTGCAATTACAGTCGTGATGCTGCCCGAGTCATTCCAGGTTTATCTCATAATCTGATGCATTTGCAAACTCCTTCTTTCTGTTTCAGATGGCAGATCTTCCCCCTCGGCAGATTGTTCGTTTGACCAGGTGCCTCGGTGTGCGTGGCCATCCCGCCATGCTGATCGAGATGATGTCCTTCATTGGATACCGATGGTACCCTGAGTACACAGTTGAGGAGCAGTTCCTTGACTTCCACCAGACCCAGTTCCACTGCATTGTCAGTATCTACCCGCACCACAATGGATTCACTCAGCGTATCCACTTTGGACATGGCATTGGCATGACTGAGAACATGGCTGTGCAGGATGCTGTGTACTCATGTATTACTCTGTTGAGAGAGGAGAACACTATGCTGAGATAGACCTCGTTCCGCTATATCCCTGCTGCACTTCCAGGAGAAGAGGGGTATTACACCGGACTATACAAAGATCACTCTGCAGAGGATCCAGTACTTCAGATGACTGCTAGGTTTGCTTGTGATAGAGATCGATATGCACGTGCTCTCCGTTTAGAGCTTCACGCCACCCGTGTTCGTCTCTATCGAGCACTGACACTCTTGGCACCCTTCGTGAGTGTTGGATCAGTCGAGTATGATGCTATCTACCCTGTGAGGACTCAGATGCCTTCTCGAGTTGCTTGGCCCGAGATTGGAGGCATTTTTCCACCCCGTGGTCCTCTGCTTCCACCCTACGCTGGACCTAGGCCCCATCCTTGCCCAAATGGATATCAGGGTCCGCAGGCCTCCGTGTTTTCCGATGGTCACCTTCAGCTACCGGGTTACGCGGGTAACTTTTACGAGGACTACTATGGAGATGGAGATGAGTGAGACCGCCTGTGGTCTTACTTAGTGAGGATGTAGTAGTATCTTAGTATATTGTACGCAAGGTGTTCTAAGTTCCAGAGGCTTAGATAAATAATGTATAGGAAGTCAGAGTGCCTCTGAAGGATGTATCATCTTCATCACGTTTGTATTAGCTTGGTGCTTGTACTAAAACGATGTATGGTTTGTACGACAGCTTGTGAATATATGGCTTGTATGCTTTTATCACCATGTTGTCAAGATGATTACTTCCTTTTCTCTGTAATCCTTCCAGTACTTGAATACCTTGTTTAGACTCTTCCAATCAACTCTGTTTGACTTTGGTTTTCACCTTCAGGATGTCTCAAGGAACCCGTGGCCAGCTTGGTCGTGCCCAAGGTCGTGGGAATGAACCGGAGGAAGGCAACCTTCCACCCCCACCCACGATGGCTCAGGTTCTGATGGAGGTTGAGAGGAACCGCCGAGACTCTCACCATTTGCTGGAGGTCATTGCCCGCAACACCACTCAGCAGCGCAACGAGTTGGTGTCTTTGAACGAATCCATCCGCCTTCATCCCCCGGTTTTCAGTTACTCCACCGAGCCCCTTGACGCCGCTGACTGGCTTCGCAGCATCGAGAGGAAGCTCCAGGCAGGCCATGTTGCAGATGGCGACAAGGTCAGCTATGCCACCTATCACCTCGAAGGTGCAGCTAGCTCTTGGTGGGAGAACTTCCTGAACATGCGTCCCGTTGGACCACCCACCACTTGGGAGGAATTCTGCACTTCCTTCCGCGAGCACCACATTCCAAAGGGTCTTATGGACCGCAAGCGTGAGGAGTTCTGCAACCTCACTCAAGGCAGAAGGACTGTTGACGAGTTTAGTCTTGAGTTCAACCGACTGGCTAGTTATGCTACTGAAGAAGTCTCCACCGACTCCAAGAAGCAAGAGAGGTTCCGTCGTGGACTCAATTCTGGACTCCGTCGTGAGCTCAACCTGCATGACTTTGCCACCTTCCAGGTCCTTGTCAACAAGGCCATCAAGGCAGAGGACATGAACACCCCCAATGACTTCCGCAAACACCCTAGAGATGATGGTTCATCCAGTTCCGGCTCCCAGAAGCGCAAGATCTGGATCCCCAACAGTATTTTTCGCCAGAACAACCCACCAAGGCCATCCTATGTGGCGCCTCGTCCCCCAGCTTCGTTCCACCTAGCTCCACCAAACAACCCAGCTCCACGCACTGTCTTTGGAGCCTGTTACAAATGTGGTCAGGCATGCCACTACTCCCGCGAATGTCCCCAGAACCTGCTCCAGAATCAGAATGCTCCACTCAGTGCCGGAGGAAACAACAATGGTCGTGGCAAGCCACCCCAGAAGGTCTACACCACCAAACCCGCTCCTCCTGCTACTCGTGGACGTGTGAATCAGATTGCCGCCGAAGAGACTGACGACACCCCTGACGTCTGTCAGAACCCCAACTAGGGTAAGTGCTAGGGTTTGTTTGTGCCTTTGCATCATGAAAAATTTTCAAAAGAAATTCAAAAATGGGGAAGCAGAAAGCCCTGAGAAATTATTTGAAATGGCCAGCTAAAAATATTTTTCCAAAAATCATTTGAATGTTTGAAAAATTCCTATAAATGATGCTGATCATTTTAAAAGTGGTTGGGATCACTCCCATGCACATGGATTTTTCTAATATTCAAACAGTGGCTTTGGAAATTAAAATAACCCTATTTGAATTGAAATTCAAAATATATTGAATTTCAAAAATGCCCAAATTCCATATGTGACTAGCTACTGGTCACCTAGTATTTATAAAAGTAATTGGGCATTTTTATAAAATGCTTTGGTATTTTTACCAGGGCAAAACAAAAGGGCAGAAAAATAAAACAGAGAAGAATTAGAAAAGGAGAACTCCTGGCTTTCGGCCCAACTCCACTGGCCTGGCCCAGCCCAGCCCGGGGTGCTTGTCGTCTACCTCCCCGCTGAGCCAAGCAGCTCGGTGGAGGCAGAGCGCGGGCACGTCGCCACCTCGCCGCCCTGGAGCCGTCTAGGCCTTCCCCTTCCCCCTGAACCCGCCACGGAGACGCCCTGGTCACCTCCAATCTTCTTCCCCTCTCTCTGGACCTCCTCCCCCTCTCCTCTTCGCGAATCCAGAGCCGCCCCGAAGCCAGCCGGAGCACGCCGTCGTGCCAGTCGCGGCCACTGGCCTCCATTTTGCTCGCCGTGATGTCCAGACGAACCAGTGCTTCCGTCTCCACCGGACCCCCCAACTAATCGAGCCCGAGGACGCCCGGAACCCACGCCAGCTTCTTCGAGACCCCGCCGGAGCCGGAGAAGACCGCCGTCAAATTGCGTCGTCTCCGCGCGCCCCAGCCTTCGCCGTTGCCTCCGTGAGCTCCAGGGTGAGCCTCTGCGTCGATTCTCCCTCCTCCTACTCCTTCCCGTGCACCAAGTCGCCGTCGCCGTTCTCCAGAGCTTCGGCCGCCGCGCCTTTTGAAGCCGCCGTCAACCCCGAGCCCCTGGAGACCCCCTGGTGGCTTAGCTCGACGCGGGCGAGCACAGCGCACCTCCCCGTGGTTCCCCCGTGCCCTCCCTTGGCCAAAACACCACTCCGGCGAGCCCTCCGCCGCGTCTGCAGGTCACCGACGGCTAACCGCCGGCGGGCCGGTTTAATTAGTGCCTAATGACCCCCTCTAGCCCAATGACAGGTGGGCCCTGTCCCTAATTAAGCTCCTGTTTAATTAAATCAAACCGGGGGATTAACCACTGAGGCTGACAGGGTGGACCCACTGGTCAGCCCCCCCTGACGTCACCCCCACGACATGCTGACGCATTAAATCGAATTCCAGAAAAATAGAAATGATTTAAAATATTCCAGAAAATCATTTAAACTTGGGAAATTCATAACTAATTCATATGAACTCCAAATATAGCAAATAATATGTCTAAAAATATCAGAAAAATCCAAGGATTATGAATATGGGCTCTGTTTTCATGTTTGACCAATTAAAATTGGGTGAACAGTGCAAAACATTCTTATGGCTTTAATTCAAATTCAAATTTGAAGCACATTTGCAAGTGACTTTGCATTTGACTTCTTTTAAATGGAATTGTAACCACTTTGTGAGCAAGAACATCACCATTTCAATATTGATCATGTGTTTGATGCATTGCAAATAAATTTATACCATTGTTTGATTGTTTGCTCGATAGACGTGCAACCGGAATCGGAGGCTACCCCCTTCGTTGAAGACAACGTTGTCGAACCTCGTCAGCAAGGCAAGCAAACCCCCATTGATCATGTCTATAAAATCCCAATTCCCTCTCAGTCTCGCTTATGCATGTTTAGGAGATCACTTTGTATCAATTCTACCGCATAGTTGAACCCATATCCGATGCATGGCCTATCATCTTGTCACAGTATTAAGCAAACCACAATCCTAGCTGACATAGGAGTTTATGATATCATGAAACCCCTGCAACTGTTACAGCTTATTGCATTCTTAGTGTTACATGAGGTTGCTTTTGATGTGAGTCGGGATGATGGTGAACATGGTGTTGATGAAAGTGAAACTGTGTCGGTGAATCCACCCTAATACAAGGTGAACGATGAGAGGCTGTGTAGGAGTACACAGTGGGTTGTCTCGTTGAACACTGCCTTAGGCATCGAGTTCTTGTATGGTAATCCAAGACAAAGAGTACAACCACACATTGGGCTCACTGACCCCTCTCGGCCTAGTACCTTGATCCGTGTCGACGTCCAGGAGTTACATTAGTTCGAGCTTTCCATTTGACACGTGCATAGAAAAAGAACGAAGGAAATGGTTGCATCATATAGATATGTGGGTGCACCTGTGAGGCAGGAAAACCATCTGCCAGAGGTGGCGTCTCGGTCACCTACATTGTTTGAGTCCGTTTCGTTGATCCGGCCGAGCTCTCGAGCGGAGGCAAACTCAGATAGTCGACTCCTGGAATAGACCGGTTGTGAGCGAAGTGTCGTGGTGAACATCCTCGCTGTCACCTCTTGAACGGTGGCGAGACCTGGCGGTAACCGATGGTCATGTGTGTGTAGTTTACACCCTTGCAAGGTTAACAAAACTATTCGAATAGCCGCGTCCGCGGTTAAGGACTACTTGGAACATGTACCTGATTATTAGACAACTCGAATGGATACTCATAAAACTCGCAAGATAAGCGTGAGTGCTATGGTGTGCCTCCTCGTGGGGGAGTCGAGGAAGTAACCATAGTGGTGTATTGATTGGAGATGTAGTGGACTCGTGTACGCTTCTTACCTCAAGTCTGGTATTCGTAGTTCAGGATTAGCCAAGTCAAAGCTGGCATTTCTGCAAGTGAAACCCCACCCCCTTTACCTTGATACTTGAGCATGAGTAGTTTAGTTCTGATGTAAGTCTTGCTGAGTACGACTTTGTACTCATGTTTGCTTATTCTATGTTTTAGATAAGAACCGGACCCCGATGGAGTCACCTTCATGAAGCTCGACGTTGACTAAGTTAGCATAGTCCCAGACAGCAGTCTGGTCCCTCGTGGAAGGGCATGTTTGTTTACAAGGCTTCTCTAAGCCATTTGTTAAACTTGTCTGTACTCAGACCTAATTTTCTTCCGTTGTATGATGTAATGTTGATCACAGACACGTGATCTTTGTATGCTCTATATGTATATCTATAAAGAGTACTTTGTAGAGTTGTGTGATGATACCTGCTGTTCATACTAGGCATGTGTGCTGCGTGTATGTTTATAACATGCATGTCTTAGTATGGGTTTTCGATACCTTAGTTGTGATCTGGCTGGCGGTCTTTTATACACCAAGTGGCCCTTAGATGTGCGCAGCTTGGGGCATCGCGATGCGATTGTTCGTGACTCAGTCACGAGCACACTTTGTTGTATGATCGAGCCCGCCCTAGACCCCGACTAAGTGATCGGGCTGGAGTAAGTCTATGTAAGAGTTAGGATCCAATCGATAACATGGTTGGGGCGACTTGTCTATGAGTATGGGATTCACCACCCATAAGCATTTAGACTTGTGAGCGGACGATGAGGACCCATCTCAGTTGATCATCCGGCCTGAATGGGATGCCCCTCACGTTCGATGCTTACCGGGAACGTTCTGTGCTTGGCCTTGTCTGCTTAGACAAGTGGGTACGGTTCTCGGCTCTCCATGTGATTGTATCGTGACTGGAATTACATACGCTAACCCCGGGTCCCGACAACGTCATTCTTGGTACGCTCCCAGTCAATTATGTTCCTACTTCCGTTCTTTTCGACCCAGGAGCATCTCATTCATTCATGTCGGAAAGTTATGCACTTCGTCATGAGTTATCTTTTGTTGAATTGTCCACCCCAATGATTATTCAAACTCCAGGGTCAAGATGGCAAACTAATAGAGTAAGCCATGGTAATCAAATTGCAATTGAGGGTTTAGTATTCCTTGCTTCACTGATAGCCCTCAAGTCTTCAGACATTGATGTCATCCTTGGCATGGATTGGCTATCAAGACAGAATGCCTACCTAGATTGCAAAGGCAAATTAGTGAAACTAACTGACCCTTCAGGGAAGACAGTCAACTATACCTCACCAGAACAAGAACCCAAGTGCATTCTTTGAATGTACTTCCCCTTCCCGACCTTGAAGATATTCCAGTGGTTCGTGACTTCCCGGATGTCTTTCCTGAAGATCTGCCGGGCATGCCACCCGACAGATGTGTAGAGTTTATAGTGGATCTTATGCCAGGAACCGCACCAATTTCTAGACGCCCATACAAAATGGCCCCACGTGAGTTAGCTGAGCTTAAAACCCAGCTGGAAGCTTTGTTGGAAAAAGGCGTCATCCTCCCTAGCTCATCGCCATGGGGTTGCCCCGTTCTGTTCGTAATGAAGAAAGATGGAACAGAAAGGATGTGCGTAGACTATCGCCCCCTAAATTTAGCGACGATAAAGAACAAGTACCCATTTCCCAGGATCAATGATCTTTATGATCAACTTGCAGGATCCTCTGTCTTCTCCAAGATGGATTTGAGATTAGGTTATCATCAAATCAAAATCCGAAACGAGGACATTCCAAAAACGGCTTTTACTACTCGTTATGGTCTTTACGAGTACACCGTCATGTCCTTTGGTTAAACCAATGCCCCCGCCACTTTCTCACGCATGATGAATTCGATCTTCATGGAGTACTTAGATAAATTTGTTGTAGTTTATCTCGATGACATTCTCATCTACTCGTAGAACGAAGAAGAACATGACGAACACCTAAGGCTGGTATTGATGAAACTTAGAGAGCATCGCCTGTATGCTAAATTCTCCAAGTGTGAATTTTGGCTACCAGAAGTGACCTACTTAGGCCACGTGATTTCTGCAAAAGGCATTGGTGTGAATCCCGAGAGAGTTCAGGCCGTCCTTGACTGGACTCCACCTGAATCGGTTAAGCAAGTTAGGAGTTTTCTTGGCCTAGCCAGCTATTGCCGCCGCTTCGTCGAGAACTTCTCCAAAGTTGCAAAGCCTCTAACTGAACTCCTCAAGAAAGATAAGAAATTCCTATGGACTCCCAAGTGCGAGGAAAGCTTTCAAGAGCTAAAACGAATATTGACTTCTGCACCCGTACTTGCGCCTCCCGACACCAAAAAGGATTTCGAGATCTTTTGTGACGCATCACGGCAAGGGTTAGGATGCATACTTCTGCAAGATAGACATGTGGTAGCTTATTCTTCAAGCCAGTTGCGACCACATGAAGAGAACTATCCTACCCATGACCTGGAACTCGTTGCGTAGTTCATGCCCTAACAACTTGGCGACATTACCTCCTTGGTAATCGTTGTGAGATCTATTCTGACCACCAAAGCCTCAAATACATTTTCACCCAGCCAGATCTTAACCTAAGGCAAAGACGATGGATTGAGTTGATAAAAGATTACGACGTAGGAATTTCTTACACCCCAGGAAAAGCCAATGTCATGGCTGATGCACTAAGTCGTATGTCGTATTGTAACAACCTCATGTTACAACAGTATCAACCACTTCTTCATGAGGAATTTTGCAAACTCAATCTTGAGATTGTTTCTCATGGCTATCTTTCTACCTTGGTGGCGAAACCAACTCTTGAGGATCAAATCATAGTTGCCCAAAGGCGTGCACGAGGTGTTCGCTGGATCAAGGAGAACATTGCTAGCAGAGTTGCTAAATGTTTCTCCACAGATAGCAAGGGAACGGTATTCTTTGGAAATCGTTTGGTAGTACCTAAGAATAGGGAACTAAGGCAACTCATCCTCAAGGAAGCCCATGACACACCCCTCTCAATTCATCCCGGTAGCACAAAAATGTACGGAGATGTACGCCAGAGATTTTGGTGGAATAGGATGAAGAGAGACATTGCTCGATTTGTTGCCGAATGTGATGTTTGTCGTCGCATTAAGGCAGAACATCAAAGACCTGCCGGTACACTTCAACCTTTGCCTATTCCAGAGTGGAAATGGGACAAAGTCGGTATGGACTTCATCACCGGCTTTCCAAGAACCCAGAAAGGAAACGATGCCATCTTCGTTGTCATAGATAGGCTTTCCAAAGTTGTTGACTTCCTTCCAGTTCGCGAGTCTATAATTGCTAGCCAGTTAGCGGACTTTTACGTCTCTAGAATTGTATCCCTTCACGGTGTTCCTTTGGAAATCAATTCTGATCGTGGTAGCCTTTTCACCTCTAGATTTTGGGGAAGCTTTCAGAATGCTATGGGAACTCATCTCTCCTTTAGTACAGCTTTCCATCCTTAGTCTAGCGGTCAAGTCGAAAGGGTTAACCAAATTCTTGAAGACATGCTCAGAGCTTGTGTTATCTCATTCGGAAAGAATTGGGAGAAGTCTCTGCCATTCGCCGAATTTGCTTATAACAATAGTTTTCAATCTAGTCTGAACATGGCTCTTTTTGAACTCCTTTATGGACGACGATGTCGAACACCCCTAAACTGGTCAGAAACCGGTGAAAGACAATTCTTTGGACCGAACAAGATCAAGGAAGCAGAAGAGAAAGTTCGCATTGTTCGTGATCAATTGAAAGCAGCCCAGTCTCGTCAGAAAAGCTACTATGATCGTCATCATAGGCAAGAAATCTACAATCTGGATGAGAAGGCTTACCTCCGGGTTACTCCTCTGAAGGGAACCCAACGTTTCGGTATCAAAGGCAAGTTGGCCCCACGTTACATCGGACCTTTCCGCATTCTTGCTAAACGTGGAGAAGTTGCCTACCAACTTTAACTACCCATGCACCTTTCCAGAGTACGTGATGTATTCCATGTGTCCCAACTCAGGCGTTGCTTCAAGGACCCCATCCGCGAAGTCGACCATGAAACGCTTGATCTCCAAGATGATCTTTCTTATCGTGAGTACCCCGTTCGTATTCTTGATTCCGCAGAGCGTGTCACTCATCGTCAGAAGATTAAGTTTCTGAAAGTGCAATGGTCACACCACTCTGAGAGAGAAGCTACGTGGGAAAGAGAAGACTGTCTACGTATCGAGTACCCCATCTTCCTCCCGCAAACTTCTGAATCTCGAGACGAGATTATTTTGAGTGGGGGCGAGTTGTCAGAACCCTCTGTTAGGTAATGTGCTAGGATCAAAGTCATCTTGTATCATGTTAAAATTTTCAAAGAAATCATTGGAAATCAAATTCAAAAGAAAAATGGGAGAAGGAACCCCCCCAGATGATTTAATTCAAAAGGCCAGAAATAAATCTTCTCCAAAAAATCATGTTTGATTTTTGAAAAGTCTTATAAATGAGTGTGATCACATTTCAAGTGATGTGGGACCCACCCCATGCTCATGGATTTTTCAAATATTTAAACAGTGCCTTGGAATTAATCAAAAACCCATATTTGATTTAAAGTTCAAATAATTTGAATTTTAAAAATGCTCAAACTTTACAAGTGGTTAGCCTAGTATATTGTGAAACCACATAAAAAGTTTCAGCATTTAATAAAATGCCTAGCTATTTGTTTAGCACAACAAAACAAAAAGCCAGAAAAAAAACAGAAAGGAAAAAGGAAAAAGAGCTTACCTGGCCATTTCGGCCCAACTCATCGCCCCGCGGCCCAGCAAGCCAGCCCAGCCCGCTGCCCCCGTTTGTCTTCTTCCCCGGCGCGGCAAGCAGCTCGCTGGAGCGCATGCCGACGCCGGTGAGCACCTGCTAGCCTGCCTGGCACCCTCTCGAGCCTTCTCTTCGCGCCAGAGAGACGCCGTGGAAGACCGCTTCATTTTCCCCCTCGCAGAGCCCAGCTCCCCTTCCTCCTCCTCGTCTGTTCTTCGCGCCGTGAACCCTAGCAGAGAGCGCCGCCGTGCACCGACGAGGCCACCATGGCCTAGAGCCCGGGAGACCTTGTCCATCGTCTTCCCCGTCCACGACTCCGTCGAGCTGCAACAAGGAATCGAGCCAAGGCCCAGAGAAGGAGACGCCCGCCTCAAGATCTTCCTCGCCGGACCCGTGCGTCACCGTCGTCAAATTCCCCGGCTACCCAGCGTCCCAAGCCTCGCCGTCTTCTCCGATAGCTTCAGGGTGAGCTTCTTCACCTTTCCCCTAAGGCCACATCGTCTCGTTTTCCCCACAACCGATTCCGCCATGAATCCCGAGAAAGCTCGCCGCCATGGTCGAGCTAGAGCTCGCTCTCGTGCCTCTGTTGATGCCCCAATGCGTGTGTTTGGCTCCTGCGTGCACTAGCGTTCGAATGCGCCAAGAATCAGCTCAAGTCGTGACCTCTAGCTACATCCCCGACCTCGCCGGTTCTCTGCCGCCGCCAAGTTCGTCGCCGTCGTCACCCTGCTCCTTCCCTCGAGCCCCAGCTAGGTCCAATCGACGCGGGAGACGATGGAGATCACGCTGGTGCCCGCCAATCCCTTCCTCGAGCTCATTTTCCCAACTCCGGCAAGTCTCTGGCGAACAGTGCTCGCCGTCGACGCCATTAGGGCCTAACCCACCTCCTAATGACCCCCTTAGCCACAGACATGTGGGCCCTGCCCCCCCCCCCTTAAACCCCCCCACGTCAGCATGACGCAACAGTGACGCAGTAAATCGAATAATTGATTTATATAAATCCAGAAATTCCAAAAAAAGGCTCAAACTTTGGAAATTCATAGAAAATTCATATTAACTCCAAATTTAACAAATAATATATGAAAAATTATCAGGAGAAAATAATCTATCAAAATATCCAACTTTCAACTATGTTTGAGTTGAATTTAAAATGGGACCAGTAGCATTTGCTATTTGGTTTAAATGGAATTAAATCAAATTCATTTCAAATGCTTTTGCAATTTGAACCATAGCAACATACCACATTATACTTGAACTTCAGGGGCATATCATACACATTTCAAAATGGTTCAACTTGATCAAACAATGTCATATGAAACTTGACTAAATCGGAAATCATATGTGGAGTTTAAATTTGCGAATTCAATTGCAAATACCCCATTTAACTGGAATTGCTTCACACATCAAAGCATATACATCAAGTTTCAACCTTCAACCATGTGATTGTGCATTGTATTTATTTTGCTACATTGTTTGTTGTTTGTCGAGTAGAGGTGGAACCGGAACAGGAGGCAGCCCCCTTCGTTGAAGACCCCGAACCCGAACATCGTCAGCAAGGTAGGCAAACCCCCATTGATCATGTCGATAAAATCCCAATTCCCTCTCATGTCTCGCTTATGCATTGTATAGGATGATTACCATGCTACGTTTCTACCGCATAGATGAACCCATTCCTTTGCATGACATATCATTTGTCATAGTAGTAAGAAAACCACAATCCTAACAAATGTAGGAGTTGATTGATATCATGTGGCTGTAACGACCCGATCCCGAATGGGACCAAGTCTCTGTGATCTGTGCCAGTCCCTGGATCAATTTGTTGGCACACACAGTACACGATGAATAACAGAATAAATCACATGTATTTTATTACATCGGAGAGTTCAAAATAAAGAAAATTTATTACAATAGTATGGCTTAAGGCCATCAAAAACTGCGGAAGCAATAGTAGTAGTAGTGGTCCATCCGACTCCACGGCAAAACGTTGAGTATAGGACAATAACATATTCGCACCTTAATCACCGTCAGAGTAATCTGCAACAATCGTACAACCCAAATAGGGTCAGTACTTTGAATGTACGGCAACACATACCAAGGAGAAGAAAATGAAGTCCTACAATACATGCATTTGGCTGGTGGAGCTTCTACGTTTCAATTTGCATAAAGCTAAATTTTTCCCTATAGAAAGTGTTCAACAAAAAAAATATAATCTCAATAAAGCACAAGACAACCCATGGTAATTATGCCCAAAATGATTAATTAAAGATGATGAGATTTCTCAAAATTACCATAGCTAGACGCTCAAATTGTCCAATACCGGGGACTCGGCTAATCGATTAGATTTATACGCTCTGCAGAGGTTTGTGCACTTTTCCCCACAAGACTCGACCACCTCCATTAGTATTTTCCACACTACACTTTGTATGGAAACGGGAAGGTCAAGACATGGTCTTTTAGAAGAGTTTCCCTTACTCTGGCGGTGCCCATCCCACCTACCAACACTACGTTCGTAGCACCACCTAGCAAGAGTCACTACTACTAATTAACCAAGCCAGAGCCCATAATGGCTTGTGGCTGCACACGTAAGCTTCTAGAAAATGACAATACGATAAGATCTCTTTAAGCCTGGGTGGCTTTCCGCAGTGATCCCTGGCCATCTCCAGGTCACTTAGGCATCTCCACTGGTTCCTCCAGGGTGCCTCCAACCATTTCACCCAGGTAGTTCATTGAGTCTAACTTGGTCCTGATTTACTACAAAGTCACTCATCTCAGCGTGAATTCACTCCCCAATCCACGTCTACAATAGCATAGAACTACAATTTCCTACACGATGGTGACAAGTTAAACCTACCACAAATTGAACTACTAGGTTTGCGTGAAAGTAACTTCTACTTATGCATTCTAAGAAAGGGGTACTACATGCAATAAAACATAGGTAAAGTGGAAAAATGATCAAAGGTAGACTTGCCTGGCTGCTGCTGGTCAAACTCTAAGGACTGGAAATATTCCGCTTCGCACTCGGGGCAATCTAATCGCAAACAAACAAGTGCATCCAATCAAAACATAATACAAAGGAAAAAAAACAAAGTTTTGACAAATCTTGAATAGAAAAGGAATGAAAAAGGTTTTTGTAAAACGGAACAAAATTTGTTTGAAACTTGTTGATGAAAGTCCTAAGTGAATTAGATAATTTAGGTTTCGATTTGAAAAAAAAATAATCGGTCAAAACCGAGCTACGGTTATAAAATTATGGTCAAACAAAGTTTGAATTAAAATATGTTCAAACACATATTTTAAAATTCCAAAATTTTGAAAATAGGTTTCCACGCGATAGCGGGATGGGAAAGAAAAAAAAATTAAACGCGGGATTTGGTGTCGTCTAAAACTAATAAACGAGTAAAATATATATATATATATAGCTAAAACAAGACTAGAGGTAATATTCTAATCTAGTGAAAGCTCTAAAATAAATAACTAATAAACGAGTAAAATAATATAGCTAAAACAATACTAGGGCTAAAATTTTAATCTAGTGAGTGCTCTAAAAAAACGTTTTTTTTTATATCTTCTTCTACACAGGAAGAAACGTACACGTACTGTACGTGGCCGTCGGCGTCTTCTTCGGGGGGCGGCGGCTCCGGCGGGGATTGGCGGCGAGGGAGGTGTCGGGGAGGGGCGGCTCGGCGTGGGGAAGCGCGGGGTGGTGGCGGCGGTCTCCGGCTTGGCTACGACGTGGCGGGGCGGCGGCGAACTCCGGCGAACTCCGGTGGACGCGCGAGCTCCGGGACGCTGATGTGGTGCACGAGAAGAGACAAAAGTTTGTCCATGAGGTGCGCAACGACGAGGGCAACCGATTTCTAGAGTTTGGGGTCTCAAGACGGCTTACCGGCGACGTGATCGACGTCGAGGCGGAGCTTGACCGGCGAACTTCGGCGAGCAAATACGCGAGCTATGGTGCGGCTTCGGGTAAGATTTTTGGGGGCTTTGGACGAGTGGGAGGAGGGGCACGCAGGGGTGGTTTATATAGGGGGAGGGGGTGTCCAGATTCGTGCTCCCGGCGACGAAAACCGGCAAGTGCGAAAATTCCGGCGAATTCTTTAATGGAGGATTAATGGGGGCTTTAATGGTGTCCGGGCGGAGAAGGAAGGTGCGGGGTATGCGGGGAAGGAAGGAAGGAAGGAAGGAACAGAGGGAAGGGCGGCATGGCCGGGCGTGGCCGGTGCATTCATGGCGCTGCAGCGCTGCGCGCTGTGTGCGTGCACACACGCACGTACGTGCGTACGCACATGCATGGGAGAAGACGGGGTGGGGTGGGTGGCCTGGCTGGGCCGGCCAGCTGGCTGGCCTGGCGGCCGGATTTTTTTTTTTTTTACAAAAAAATACGTCAAAAAAGTACGTAATAAATTTAAAAAAAATCTTATAAATATATAAGAAAATACTGTAAATTTTCCTTGTTAAAATAAAATACTATAAAAATATATTTCAAAAATAAGTTTAATAAAACTCTAATAAAACCTCAACAAATATATATATATATTTTTATAAAGCCTAGGATAAATATTCCTAGCTCAATGCAATTTTATAAAATGCGAAAATTTATTTATAAAGTCATTTTGGAAAATTAATAAATTACAAAAAGGAATTTTAGGATTTATTAAATTCCCGAAATGCTTCATTAAACCAAAATAAATGCTCCAATATTTTCTTAACCCTTTTTATGATGAAGAAGTCATGTTATCTTCTCTCTTGATTTTTTTATTGGGTTAAAATAAATTGGAAGGAAAATCCAAAAGATCCAATATGCGATGGGAAGAAAAAAATGATATGCACGATGATTCTATTAACATCCAAATTTTACAAAAATTGGGATGTTACAAACCTTCCCCCCTTAAGATGAATCTCGCCCTCGAGATTCGGGTTGGCCAGCAAAAAGGTGTGGGTGGTCCTGCTTGAGTTCTTCTTCTCGCTCCCAAGTGGCTTCTTACTTAGTGTGGTGACTCCACTGAACCTTGCAGAACTTGATAACCTTGGTACGAGTGACTCTGTCCGTGGTGTCAAGAATTTTAACCGGCTTCTCTTCGTAGGTCAAGTCACTCCCCAATTGAATTGCTTCCAAGGGTACCGTGTCTCTCAACGGGATATCCTCCATCTCTGCGTGACACTTCTTCAGCTGGGATACGTGAAACACATCGTGAACTCCAGACAATGCTTCTGGCAATTCCAACTTGTATGCAACCTCTCCTTTGCGTTCCACTATTTTGTATGGCCCCACAAACCGTGGTGCTAGTTTCCCTTTGACTACAAATCTCTTGATTCCTCGAAGTGGGGACACACGAAGATATGCTCGATCTCCCACTTCGTATATTACCTCCTTGCGTTTTACATCTGCGTAACTCTTCTGCCTGGACTGGGCTATCTTTAATCTATCACGAATCAATTTGACCTTCTCTTCGGAATCCTTAATCAAGTCTGGTCCAAACAATTTACGATCTCCAACTTCATCCCACATTAACGGTGTTCTACACCTTCTTCCATAGAGGGCTTCAAACGGGGCCATCTTCTAACTAGTTTGGTAACTGTTGTTATATGAGAACTCTGCATAAGGTAAATTATCATTCCAACTGGATCCATAATCTAGTGCACAAGCTCTCAACATGTCTTCCAGAATTTGATTTACTCTCTCTGTCTGCCCATCTGTCTGCGGGTGAAAAGCCGTGCTGAATTCCAGTCTAGTTCCCAAGGTTTCATGCAACTGGTGCCAGAATTTTGAGGTGAACTGAGTGCCTCTATCTGACACAATCTTCTTCGGGACTCCATGCAGACATACGATTCTCGACATATATATCTTTGCCAGCTTTGCACTCGTATAGGTGGTTTTCACGGGGATGAAGTGAGCTACCTTAGTCAAACGATCCACCACTACCCAGATAGAATCATATCCTGATCGAGTCTGGGGTAATGCAGTGATGAAATTCATGCCAAGTTTGTCCCATTTCCAATCGGGTATCGGCAAAGGCTGAAGTAACCCGGCCGGCTTCTGATGTTCTGCCTTCACTCTCTGACATACAATCCATGCCTAGAATGACATCTAATCCTTGTGACTTCAGGATGATCAGGTCTGTGGGGAAAACATGCCTGCCAATGGCGAGGTTCAACTGGGGACAACCTAATCCTGCCGCCATCTCGGCTCCCGGGGAACTCACCATAATGGGCATACTAAGGGTCTTGGTAGGAAATCCATACTTATCCACAACTACCCTTGATATGAATGAATGCGATGCACCAGTATCAAAAAGAACTAATACCGGATGAGAGTTTAGGAGAAACTTACCAAACACTGCATCTGGCTGTTCATAGACTTCCTCCACATTGACATGGTTCACTTGTCCCTTGGCGAAAGGATTTGGCTTCTTGTTTCCAGAATTTCCATTGCCATTCCCATTCTTATTCTCAGGACAATCTGTTGAATAGTGTCCTTTATTGTTGCACTTGAAGCAGGTGATCTGACTCAGATCCTTCCTCACTGGTGCAGTATTGTTGGGACGCTGTTGATTCCCATTTCCTCCATTTCCATTCCTAGGGCCACCATGATTCTTTACATGGTTCCCATGCTGAGAATGGCCTCCATGGTTATGATGGTTGTGTCCTCCAAACTTGTTGTGTCCTGATCCACCATATCCTGAGAATGGTGCGGGACGGGGCTTCTGCTGAGCTCCAGAGTGAAACTTTCCCTGACCGTACTTCCTCTTGCGATTCTCCATTATCTGATGCTTGCCTTCAAGAATGATAGCCTTGTCCACCATCTCTTGATAATTAGCAAAAGTTGCCACCGTCAGTTGAACGCCAAGCTCATCATTTAGTCCCTCCAGAAACTTCTCTTGTTTAGCGGCATCCGAGGCCACATCTCCTGGAGCATAACTGGACAACTTGTTGAACTCCTCCACATATTCTGCCACTGAACGACCTCCTTGGCGTAAGTTGCGGAATTCCCTCTTCTTGAGACTCATAGCTCCAGTTGAAACATGAGCCGTGCGGAAGGCCTGCTGGAACTGATCCCAAGTCACATTAGCCATGGGGTATGTGGTGGTATAGTTATCCGACCATGCGGCTGCAGGTCCATCCAGCTGGTGCGAGGCGAACCTCACTTTCTCCCCATCAGTGCATCCAGCGGTTGCCAGCTTCCTTCCCATATTACGAAGCCAATCATCAGCAACAATCGGCTCTGGGCTGCTTGAGAACAATGGTGGGTTCAATCTCAGGAAACGGGTGAGACTATCCACCGGAGGCGGTGGTGCGTTGTTGTTGGTGTTCATGTTCTGCATCAGAAGCTGCATTAACTGGTTTTGGGTCTGAAGCAACTGCTCTAGGCCGGGGATTCCACTTCCTGATCCACTTCCGGAAGGGTCCCTTCTTGGTGGCATCTGTTGGGTTAGAATAGATGAGATATAGAGGGAGGAAAGGGCCTAAGGGGAAAACACTACCCATATGCAAAAATGATAGCAAAGTTTCAATTCAATTCACTCAAATCAAGTTTCAAACAAGCAACCTAAGATAATCCATGTCACAAAGTCGACATGGTAACAAAAAAAAATCGATAGATCGAAACTCTACTCGAGTAGCTAAGGATAATCATCTATGATGGTGGTCTGTAACTAATTCGAGTCGGTTGAAGACTCGCTCATCTCAACGTCCTGTGACCCCTCATGATCCTTATCCTGGCTGACGAAATCTCCATCAGAGATGTCGTCCTGGATGTTTTCTCCATGGTCCAGCTTCTCTTCGGCTTCTTCTAGCAGGCGATTCACTTCTTTATGCTTCTTCAGTAGCGTGTCGATTTCATCCTCGTACCCTTCACGAGTTTCCTTGAGTTCCTCCTCCAGCTCCTCTTGGCGGATGGCCAGCTTCCTGGAGGTCTTCATACCACGGCGCATCACCTTTTCCAAGCTGCGGATGTGCTCCTCTAGGTCTTGGATATAGGATGATATAGTGTCGTCCTCAATGGTGCGCACAATCTCTCCATGGTGATCCCGACGTCCACATGCCATGAAGGTGGTTCCCTTGATATCCTCTTTGTATTCCTCGCGGATGCGTCCAAGGGAGGTGTGTGCTGCGATGCTCTGGCCCAAACTCCAAGTTGGTGCCTCCAAGAAGAAGTCAATAGGCTTGATGTTCTTCCCGAAGGTGCGTCCTGGAATGTGGACGTTGATCCTCCAGCATCTATCTTCTGGCGTCGTGGTCCTGAGGGTTCCAGTAAAACTAGGTAGGCCGATGTTCAGGTACTTGGTGATCTTCGTCAGGCATCGCCCAAAAGGCATGGTCTCATCGGGCTGGGTGAAGCGGGTCATGGCAGTCGACATCTATATTTTTAAAAGAGAGAAGTTAGATTTGAATAGACAAGGATACGAGAACAACGAAAAGTAGAAGGTTTGCAAAATAAAATTTTGTCCTATGGCTTTTCCATTTCTAAGGTTACGTCCTACAGTCAACATTTTCTCTGATACCATCTTGTAACGACCCGATCCCGAATGGAACCAAGTCTCTGTGATCTGTGCCAGTCCCTGGATCAATTTGCTGGCACACACAGTACTCGATGAATAACAGAATAAATCACATGTATTTTATTACATCGGAGAGTTCAAAATAAAGAAAATTTATTACAATAGTATGGCTTAAGGCCATCAAAAACTGCGGAAGCAATAGTAGTAGTAGTGGTCCATTCGACTCCACGGCAAAACGTTGAGTATAGGACAATAACCTATTCGCACCTTAATCACCGTCTGAGTAATCTGCAACAATCGTACAGCCCAAATAGGGTCAATACTTTGAATGTACGGCAAGACATACCAAGGAGAAGAAAATGAAGTCCTACAATACATGCATTTGGCTGGTGGAGCTTCTACGTTTCAATTTGCATAAAGCTAAATTTTTCCCTATAGAAAGTGTTCAACAAAAAAAATATAATCTCAATAAAGCACAAGACAACCCATGGTAATTATTCCCAAAATGATTAATTAAAGATGATGAGATTTCTCAAAATTACCATAGCTAGACGCTCAAATTGTCCAATACCGGGGACTCGGCTAATCGATTAGATTTATACGCTCTGCAGAGGTTTGTGCACTTTTCCCCACAAGACTCGACCACCTCCATTGGTATTTGCCACACTACACTTTGTATGGAAACGGGAAGGTCAAGACATGGTCTTTTAGAAGAGTTTCCCTTACTCTGGCGGTGCCCATCCCACCTACCAACACTACGTTCGTAGCACCACCTAGCAAGAGTCACTACTACTAATTAACCAAGCCAGAGCCCATAATGGCTTGTGGCTGCACACGTAAGCTTCTAGAAAATGACAATACGATAAGATCTCTTTAAGCCTGGGTGGCTTTCCGCAGTGATCCCTGCCCATCTCCGGGTCACTTAGGCATCTCCACTGGTTCCTCCAGGGTGCCTCCAACCATTCCACCCAGGTAGTTTATTGAGTCTAACTTGGTCCTGATTTACTACAAAGTCACTCATCTCAGCGTGAATTCACTCCCCAATCCACGTCTACAATAGCATAGCACTACAATTTCCTACACGATGGTGACAAGTTAAACCTACCACAAATTGAACTACTGGGTTTGCGTGAAAGTAACTTCTACTTATGCATTCTAAGAAAGGGGTACTACATGCAATAAAACATAGGTAAAGTGGAAAAATGATCAAAGGTAGACTTGCCTGGCTGCTGCTGGTCAAACTCTAAGGACTGGAAATATTCCGCTTCGCACTCGGGGCAATCTAATCGCAAACAAACAAGTGCATCCAATCAAAACATAATACAAAGGAAAAAAAACAAAGTTTCGACAAATCTTGAATAGAAAAGGAATGAAAAAGGTTTTTGTAAAACGGAACAAAATTTGTTTGAAACTTGTTGATGAAAGTCCTAAGTGAATTAGATAATTTAGGTTTCGATTTGAAAAAAAAAATCGGTCAAAACCGAGCTACGGTTATCAAATTATGGTCAAACAAAGTTTGAATTAAAATATGTTCAAACACATATTTTAAAATTCCAACATTTTGAAAATAGGTTTCCACGCGATAGCGGGATGGGAAAGAAAAAAAAATTAAACGCGGGATTTGGTGTCGTCTAAAACTAATAAACGAGTAAAAAAAATATATATAAATAGCTAAAACAAGACTAGAGGTAATATTCTAATCTAGTGAAAGCTCTAAAATAAATAACTAATAAACGAGTAAAATAATATAGCTAAAACAATACTAGGGCTAAAATTTTAATCTAGTGAGTGCTCTAAAAAAACGTTTTTTTTTATATCTTCTTCTACACAGGAAGAAACATACACGTACTGTACGTGGCCGTCGGCGTCTTCTTCGTGGGGCGGCGGCTCCGGCGGGGATTGGCGGCGAGGGAGGTGTCGGGGAGGGGCGGCTCGGCGTGGGGAAGCGCGGGGTGGTGGCGGCGGTCTCCGGCTTGGCTACGACGTGGCGGGGCGGCGGCGAACTCCGGCGAACTCCGGTGGACGCGCGAGCTCCGGGACGCTGCTGTGGTGCACGAGAAGAGACAAAAGTTTGTCCATGAGGTGCGCAACGACGAGGGCAACCGATTTCTAGAGTTTGGGGTCTCAAGACGGCTTACCGGCGACGTGATCGACGCCGAGGCGGAGCTTGACCGGCGAACTTCGGCGAGCAAATACGCGAGCTACGGTGCGGCTTTGGGCAAGATTTTTGGGGGCTTTGGACGAGTGGGAGGAGGGGCACGCAGGGGTGGTTTATATAGGGGGAGGGGGTGTCCAGATTCGTGCTCCCGGCGACGAAAACCGGCAAGTGCGAAAATTCTGGCGAACTCTTTAATGGAGGATTAAAGGGGGCTTTAATGGTGTCCGGGCGGAGAAGGAAGGTGCGGGGTATGCGGGGAAGGAAGGAAGGAACGGAGGGAAGGGCGGCATGGCCGGTGCGCTCATGGCGCTGCAGCGCTGCGCGCTGTGTGCGTGCACACGCACGTACGTGCGTACGCACATGCATGGGAGAAGACGGGGTGGGGTGGGTGGCCTGGCTGGGCCGGCCAGCTGGCTGGCCTGGCGCGCGGATTTTTTTTTTTTTACAAAAAAATACCTCAAAAAAAATACGTAATAAATTTAAAAAAAATCTTATAAATATATAAGAAAATACTGTAAATTTTCCTTGTTAAAATAAAATACTATAAAAATATATTTCAAAAATAAGTTTAATAAAACTCTAATAAAACCTCAACAAATATATATATATATATATATATATATTTATATGTATTTTTATAAAGCCTAGGATAAATATTCCTAGCTCAATGCAATATTATAAAATGCGAAAATTTATTTATAAAGTCATTTTGGAAAATTAATAAATTCCAAAAAGGAATTTTAGGATTTATTAAATTCCCGAAATGCTTCATTAAAACAAAATAAATGCTCCAATATTTTCTTAACCCTTTTTATGGTGATTTTTTTATTGGGTTAAAATAAATTGGAAGGAAAATCCAAAAGATCCAATATGCGATGGGAAGAAAAAAATGATATGCACAATGATTCTATTAACATCCAAATCTTACAAAAATTGGGATGTTACAGTGGCCCTTGCAATTGTTAATGTTTATTGCATGCTTAGAGTGACACAATGATGTTATTGTTATGTGAGTCGGGATGGTAGTGATCATGGTGATGATGGTGGAAATGTGTTGGTGAATCTACCCTAATACAAGGTGAACGATGAGAGGCTGTGTAGGAGTACACGGTGGGTTGTCTCGTTGAACACCGCCCTAAGTCCAAGTTCTATTGTGGTGATCCAAGATGAAGAGTACAACCACACATTGGGCTCACTGACCCCTATCAACCTATTAACTCATCCCTTTTGATATCTAGATGTCGCAATAGTTCGGAGTTCTGGTAGGTTTGTGGCCTGGATTCTAAGTGAGAGAATGGCTGAACCGAGACCGGCTTATGCACCACGCACACATCATCTGGGTCCACTTCGGTAAACCGGTCGGGTTCACGATAGTGGTAGCCAACCCAGGTAGGCGGCTTTCTCGGACTAGATCGGCTATGAGGTAACAGTTGTGGTGAGCATCCTCGCTGACACCCCTTGAATGGTGTCGAGATCAAAGGAGGTAAATGATGATCATGTGTGTGTAGCGGTACACCCCTGCAGGGTTAACAAAACTATTCGAATAGCCGCGTCAGCGGTTAAGGACTGCTTGGAAAGCTTAGCTTGATTATTAGACAACTTGAACTGGATACTTCTAAAACACACGAAGATAAGTGTGAGTGCTATGGCGTGCTTTCTCGTGGGGAAGTCGCGGAAGGCACCATAGTGGTGTAATTTTTAGGGGAAAGTAGTTCACTCGTGTACGCTTCTTACCTCAAAGTCTGGTACTCGTAGTTTAGGGCTAGCCAAGTCAAAGCTGGCACTTCTGCAATTCAACCCCACCTCCCTTTACCTTGATACATGTGCATGAGTAGTATAGCTCCTATGTAAGTCTTGCTGAGTACGACTTTGTACTCACGTTTGCTTATTCTATGTTTTAGATGAAACCACTGACCCCGAAGGTGGCTTCTTCATCGAGCTCGAGGACTGAAGACCAAGCTAGAATAGTCCCAGTCAGACGACTGGTTCCCTCGTGGAGGGCTTGTGTTTAAATAAGGCTTCTTAAGCCATTTGTTAAACTTGTCTGTACTCAGACCTACTTTGCTTCCGCTTGTCTGTTGTAATGTTGCATCACATGCTTGTGATCTCTGTGTGCACTCTGTGAGAGTTATCAATAAAATGTATAATTTGTAGAGAATTGAAATGATACCTGCTGTTCATACAAGGCATGTGTGCTGCGTGTATGTTTATAACATGCATGTCTTTGTATGGGTTTTCGAGACCTTAGTTGTGATCTGGCTGGAGGTCTTTCATACACCAAGTGATCCTTAGATGTGTGCAGCTTGGGGCATCGCGATGCGATTGCTCAAGACTTCGTCTCGTGCACACTTTGTGGTATGGTTGAGCCCGCCCTAGACCCCGACTAAGTGATCGGGCTGGAGTAAGTCTATGTAAGAGTTATGAGATAGTCGATAGTATGGTTGAGGCCAATTGTCTGTGAATATGGGAGTTCATCACCCATATCATTAGACTTGTGTGCGGACGATGAGGACCCATCTCAGTTGATCATCCGGCATGAATGGGATGCCCCTCACGTACGATGCTTTCCGAGAACGTTCTGTGCTTGGCCTTGTCTGCTTAGACAAGTGGGTACGGTTCTCGGCTCTCCATATGACTATGTCGTAGCGGGACTTGCATACGCTAACCCCGGGTCCCGACAGACTTGGTATCAGAGCAGGACTGCCTGTAGGATTATCAGCCTTGGTCGAAGTCGAGTCTAGCTTGCTATAGTTATATAGTTACTCTGGGTATATAAGGGAACAACGTAAGGCTTCTTTTTTCTCCTTACCCTCTTTGTTCTGAGTTCTGAGTCACCCTCATCTTGTTCTTTTTTCTTCTTTTTTCTTCTTTGATAGTCAGTGTGGTTCTTCTCGCTAGAAGACATCTAAAGTGGAAGGAAGAGTTGCAATTGAATCACTATAGGTTTCTAGAACAACAACTACAAAAACTCTATGGAACTGTCGGGCATGCCACCTAGAAGTTCTTCTAAAAGGACAACCGAAAAGGAGGGAAGAATTTTGCAAATGCATCAGATTTTGAAGAAACCTGAAATTAATCGGACAGCATAATGGCTGTAATTGTAAGAATTGTCTTTTCTTGCAATGTAGAAAAAGCACTTACATAATACGATGTAAGAAATCAGCATTACAACAATGCTAGGAAATCGGACACAACTTTCCTACGGCTACAAGGAAGCAAACAACGAGATGTTTTAATCAGACAGAGGTGAGCCTATTCCTATCTTCCCGTAGAATAAGATGAGGGTGACTCAGAACTCAGATCGATGAGGGTAAGGAGAAAAAAGAAGCCTTACGTTGTTCCCTTATATACCCAGAGCAACTATATAACTATAGAAGGCTAGACTCGACTTCGGCCAAGGCTGATAATCCTACAGTCAGTTCTGCTCTGATACCAAGTCTGTCGGGACCCGGGGTTAGCGTATGCAAGCCTCGCTACAACACAATCATATGGAGAGCCGAGAACCGTACCCACTTGTCTAAGCAGACAAGGCCAAGCACAGAACGTTCTCGGAAAGCATCGAACATGAGGGGCATCCCATCCAGGCCGGATGATCAACTGAAATGGGTCCTCATCATCCGCACACAAGTCTAAATGATATGGGTGGTGAACTCCCATACTCATAGACAAGTCGCCTCAACCATACTATCGATTGTATTATAACCCTTACATAGACTTACTCCAGCCCGATCACTTAGTCGGGGTCTAGGGCGGGCTCGATCATACATCAAAGTGTGCACGAGACAGAGTCTCGAACAATCGCATCGCGATGCCCCAAGCTGCGCACATCTAAGGGCCACTTGGTGTATAAACGACCGCCAGCCAGATCACAACTAAGGTCTCGAAAACCCATACAAAGACATGCATGTTATAAACATACACGCAGCACACATGCCTTGTATGAACAGCAGGTATCATTGCAATTCTCTACAAAGTATATATCTTTATTAATAACTCTTATAGAGTGCACACAGAGATCACAAGCATGTGATCCAACATTACAACAAGCATGCAGAAGCAAAGTAGGTCTGAGTACAGACAACTTTAACAAATGGCTTAGAGAAGCCTTGACTATAAACAAGCCCTCCACGAGGGAACCAGTCGTCTGACTGGGACTACACTAGCTTGGTCTTGGTCTGAGTCTTCATCCTTCGAGCTTCAAGTAGAAGCCACCATCGGGGTCGGTGGGTTCATCTAAAACATAGATTAAGCAAACGTGAGTACAAAGTCGTACTCAGCAAGACTTACGTAGGAACTATACTATTCATGCGCATGTATCAAGGTAAAGGGAGGTGGGGTTTCACTTGCAGAAGTGCCAGCTTTGACTTGGCTAGTCCTTAAATACGAGTACCAGACTTGAGGTAAGAAGCGTACACGATTCCACTACTTTCTCCAACCAATACACCACTATGGTGCCTTCCTCGACTTCCCCACGAGGAAGCACTCCATAGCACTCACACTTATCTTGGTGTGTTTTAGAAGTATCCGGTTCATGTTATCTAATAATCAAACTAAGCTTTCCAAGCAGTCCATAACCGCGGACGCGGCTATTAAAATAGTTTTGTTAACCTTGCAAGGGTGTACCGCTACACACACATGACCATCATTTACCGCCTTTGATATCGACACCATTCAAGGGGTGCCAGTGAGGATGCTCACCACAACTGTTACCTCATAGCCTATCTAGTCCGAGAAAGCCGCCTACTTGGGTTGGTTACCACAATCGTGAACCCGGCCGGTTTACCGAAGTGGACCCAAGCGATGTGTGCGTGGTGCATAAGCCGGTCTCGGTTGAGCCGTTCTCTCACTTAGCATCCAGGCCACAAGCCTACCAGAACTCCGAACTACTGCGACATCTGGACATCGAAAGGGATGAGTTAATAGGTTGAGAGGGGTCAGTGAGCCCAATGTGTGGTTGTACTCTTCATCTTGGATCACCACACAAGAACTCGTACTAGGGCGGTGTTCAACGAGACAACCCACTGTGTACTCCTACACAGCCTCTCATCGTTCACCTTGTATTAGGGTCGATTCACCAACACTTTTCTACCATCATCAACATGATCACTACCATCCCGACTCACATCACAGTAACAACATGGTATCACACTAAGCATGCAATAAGCGATAACATTGCAGGGCCACATGATATCATTCAACTCCTACAGTTGCTAGGATTGTGGTTTGCTTACTACTGTGACAAAATGATAGGTCATGCAAAGGAATGGGTTCATCTATGCGGTAGCAACGAATCATGGTGATCATCCTAAACAATGCATAAGCGAGACATGAGAGGGAAGTGGGATTTTATCGA
This sequence comes from Bromus sterilis, assembly GCA_950022295.1. Lineage (NCBI taxonomy): Eukaryota > Viridiplantae > Streptophyta > Magnoliopsida > Poales > Poaceae > Bromus > Bromus sterilis. Next base: position 288,979,562 of record OX465599.1, on the reverse strand, counting down.
CATGATCAATGGGGGTTTGCTTGCCTTGCTGACGAGGTTCGGGTTCTGGATCTTCAGCGAAGGGGGTGACCTCTTGCTCCGGTTCCACCTCTACTCGACAAACAAAGCACGAAGTAGCAATCAATATGAATGCAATGCTCAAGCACATGAATGAATGTTGAAACTTGAAGTATAAGTTTTGATGGGTGAGGCAATTCCATTTAAGTGGAGTATATTGCATTTGAAATGCAAATTCAAAATCCACATTTGAATTCAACCTAGTCAAGTTGCATGTGACATAGTTTGATCATTTTGAATCATCTTCACTTGCATAAGATGTGCTTCTGATGTATGGGTGAATCATAATATAATTCCATGGTCCAAGTAGCAAAATCAATTGATTTGAATTTGAATTAAATTCAAATAAACCAAATGACATATGCTACTGGTCCCATTTTAAATTCAACTCAAACAGAGTTGAAAGTTCCAAATTTGGAAAGATAATTTTCTCCTGATCATTTTTCATATATTATTTGTCCAATTTGGAGTTAATATGAATTTTCTATGAATTTCCAAAGTTTGGGGTATTTTCTGGAATTTCTGGAATTCTTTTCATTCAAATAATCTCTGGAAATTCGTTTAAATGATTTACTGCGTCAGGCTGACGTCAAGCTGGCGTCAGGGGGGGGGCTGACATGTGGGGTCACCTTGTCAGTGACTGGTTAACTTAACCCGTGGGTTAAATTAATCCAGTGGCTTAATTAAGCCACTGGGCCCACTGGTCAGTGACCCAGGGGTCACTAATTAGGTGATTAACCGGGGGGTTTAGAGCTGACTCGCCGGCGGCTAAACGCCGGCGACTGGACCGCGGCGGCGCTACACGGGAACATGATTCCGGCCACGGGAGGGGAAACGGAGGGCACCACTGGATGCAGCGTCGTCTCCCGCGTCTTCTGGAAGCATCGGGGTCCACGGGGAGGTCGGGAGCGACGACGGCGACGACTCCGGCGAAAACAGAACCACGGCGAGGTAGGAAGCGACGTTGTAGTGCAAGACTTGAGGTGATTTGGGGCGCGTTCGAACGCTGGCAACACTGGGATTCAAACGCACGCATTGGGGGTTCACGACGAGCACTGGAGCGAGGAGGACGACGACCATGGCGGCGAGGTGCTCGGGTTCCCATGGCGGATCCGGCTAGAGGAAGAAATCGAGGGGAAGAAGTGAGGGGTTTCACTCGCTAGCTCACCCTGAATCCAGCAGAGGTGGTGGCGAGGGCTGGGGTGGCTCAACGGCGGCGGAATCGACGAAGTCCTTCACGGCGGCCGGCGGGAGCTCGAGGAAGAATCCGGCGACTTCGAGGGCTCCGGGCCCGATTCCTGCTGCAGTTCGACGAGGACGACGACGATGAAGAGCTTGGACACGTTGGCTTGACTCCTCGACGTCGATGGCCACGATTTCTTACGACGGCGAGCGGCGGCGCTCTCGGGTAACGATGGAAACGAGCACGGGAGGAGGAGGAGGAAGCTCTGGAGGGGGGGAATGGGCTAACGGCGTCTCCAGCGTCTCCGTGGCGTCGCTAGAAGGCGCGGGAGGGGCAGGTGTCGTCGGGAGAGGCGGCGACGTGCCCAGCTAGCTCGGTGGCATTCCACCGAGCAGCTTGGAGGCGCGGGATCGGGGAAGAAGACCCCCGTGCCCCTGTGGGCCGGCTGGGCTGGGTGGGCCTGTTTCGCCTGGGCGCCAGGTAAGGTTTTTCCCTTTTCTGTTTAATCTTTCCTTTCTGTTTTTCTGTATATTTGTTTTGGCTCTGATAAAAATACCAAACCATTTTAGTAAATGCTGAAAACTTTTATGTGGCCTCATAATAATATAAACTAGCCACTCATAAACTTTCAACATTTTTAAAATTCAAATGATTTGAATTTTAAATCAAAAAAGGGTATTTCTTTAATTCCAAGGTACTGTTTGAATATTTGAAAAATCTATGAGCATGGGGTGGGTCCCACATCACTTGATATGTGATCACACTCATTTATAAGACTTTTCAAAACTCTAACATGAATTTTTGGAAAAGATTTTTATCTGGCCTTTTGAATTAATTCATCTAGGGGGTGTTCCTTCTCCCATTTTGATTTTGAATTTGATTTCCATGATTTCTTTTTGAAATTTTGACATGATGCAAAGGCACTAGCTAACCCTAGCACATACCTAACAGAGGGTTCTGACAACTCGCCCCCACTCAAAAGAATCTCGTCCCGAGATTCAGAAGTCTGCGGGAGGAAGGAGGGGTACTCGGTAAGGAGACGGTCTTCTCTTTCCCATGTAGCTTCTCTTTCAAAGTGGGGTGACCATTGCACTTTCAGAAATCTAATCTTCTGACGACGAGTGACACGCTCTGCTGAATCAAGAATACGAACGGGGTATTCTCGATAAGAAAGGTCATCTTGGAGATTAAGCGTTTCATGGTCGACTTCGCGGATGGGGTCCTTGAAACAACGCCTGAGTTGTGACACATGGAATACATCGTGTACTCGGGAAAGGTGCGGGGGTAGTTCAAGTTGCTAGGAAACTTCTCCACGTTTAGCAATAATGCGGAAAGGTCCGATGTAACGTGGGGGCAACTTGCCTTTGATACCGAAACGTTGGGTTCCCTTCAGAGGAGTAACCCGGAGGTAAGCCTTCTCATCCAGATTGTAGCTCTCTTGCCTATGATGACGATCATAGTAGCTTTTCTGACGAGACTGGGCTGCTTTCAATTGTTCACGAACAATGCGAACTTGCTCTTCTGCTTCCTTGATCATATCCGGTCCAAAGAATTGTCTTTCACCGGTTTCAGACCAGTTTAGTGGTGGTCGACATCGTCGTCCATAAAGGAGTTCAAAAGGAGCCATGTTCAGACTAGATTGAAAACTATTGTTATAAGCAAATTCGGCAAATGGAAGAGAATTCTCCCAATTCTTTCCGAATGAGATAACACAAGCTCTGAGCATGTCTTCAAGAATTTGGTTAACCCTTTCGACTTGACCGCTAGACTGAGGATGGAAAGCCGTACTAAAGGAGAGATGAGTTCCCATAGCATTCTGAAAGCTTCCCCAAAATCTAGAGGTAAAAAGGCTACCGCGATCAGAATTGATTTCCAAAGGAACACCATGAAGGGATACAATTCTAGAGATGTACAAGTCCGCTAACTGGCTAGCAGTTATAGACTCGCGAACCGGAAGGAAGTGAGCAACTTTGGAAAGCCTATCTATGACAACGAAGATGGCATTGTTTCCTTTCTGGGTTTTTGGAAAGCCGGTGATGAAGTCCATACCGACTTTGTCCCATTTCCACTCGGGAATAGACAAAGGTTGAAGTGTACCAGCAGGTCTTTGATGTTCTGCCTTAATGCGACGACAAACATCACATTCGGCAACAAATTGAGCAATGTCTCTCTTCATCCTAGTCCACCAAAATCTCTGGCGTAGATCTCGGTACATTTTTGTGCTACCGGGATGAATTGAGAGGGGTTTGTCATGGGCTTCTTTGAGAATGAGTTGCCTTAGTTCCCTATTCTTAGGTACTACCAAACGATTTTCAAAGAATACCGTTCCTTTGCTATTTGTGGAGAAACATTTAGCAACTCCGCTAGCAATGTTCTCCTTGATCCGGCGAACACCTCGTGCACGCCTTTGGGCAACTATGATTTGATCCTCAAGAGTTGGTTTCGCCACCAAGGTAGAAAGATAGCCATGAGGAACAATCTCAAGATTGAGCTTGCGAAAGTCCTCATGAAGAAATGGTTGATACTGCTGTAACATGAGGTTGTTACAGTACGACTTATGACTTAGTGCGTCAGCCATGACATTGGCTTTGCCTGGGGTGTAAGAAATTCCTACGTGGTAATCTTTTATCAACTCAATCCAGCGTCTTTGCCTGAGATTAAGATCTGGCTGGGTGAAAATATATTTGAGGCTTTGGTGGTTGGAATAAATCTCACAACGATTACCAAGGAGGTAATGTCGCCAAGTTGTTAGGGCATGAACTACGGCAGCAAGTTCAAGGTCATGGGTAGGATAGTTCTCTTCATGTGGCCGCAACTGGCATGAAGCATAAGCTACCACATGTCGATCTTGCAGAAGTATGCATCCTAACCCTTCCCATGAGGCATCACAATAGATCTCGAAATCCTTTTTGGTGTCTGGAGGTGCAAGCACGGGTGCAGAAGTTAATCTTCTTTTTAGCTCTTGAAAGCTTTCCTCGCACTTGGGAGTCCATAGGAATTTCTTATCTTTCTTGAGGAGTTCAGTTAGAGGCTTTGCAACTTTGGAAAAGTTCTCGACGAAGCGGCGGCAATAGCTGGCTAGGCCAAGAAAACTCCTAACTTGCTTAACCGATTCAGGTGGAGTCCAGTCAAGGACGGCCTGAACTCTCTCGGGATTCACAGCAATGCCTTTTGCAGAAATCACGTGGCCTAAGTAGGTCACTTCTGGTAGCCAAAATTCACACTTGGAGAATTTAGCATACAGGCGATGCTCTCTAAGCTTCATCAATACCAGCCTTAAGTGTTCGGCATGATCTCCTTCGTTCTTCGAGTAGATGAGAATATCATCAAGATAAACCACAACAAATTTATCTAGGTACTCCATGAAGATCGAATTCATCAAGCGTGAGAATGTGGCGGGGGCATTGGTTAAACCAAAGGACATGACGGTGTACTCATAAAGACCATAACGAGTAGTAAAATCCGTTTTGGGAATGTCCTCGTTTCGGATTCTGATCTGATGATAACCTAATCTCAAATCCATCTTGGAGAAGACGGAGGATCATGCAAGCTGATCATAAAGATCATTGATCCTGGGCAATGGGTACTTGTTCTTTATCGTCGCTAAATTTAGCGGGCGATAGTCTACGCACATCCTTTATGTTCCATCTTTCTTCTTTACGAACAGAACGGGGCAACCCCATGGCGATGAGCTAGGGCGGATGAAGCCTTTTGCCAACGAAGCATCAAGTTGGGTTTTTAGCTCAGCTAACTCATGTGGGGCCATTTTATATGGGCGTTTGGAAATTGGTGCGGTTCCGGGAACAAGATCCACTATAAACTCTACACACCTGTCGGGTGGCATGCCCGGCAGCTCTTCAGGAAAGACATCCGGGAAGTCACGAACCACCGGAATATCTTCAAGTTCGGGAAGGGGAAGTACATTCAAAGAATGCACTTGGGTTCTTGTTCTGGGTGAGGTATAGTTAACGGTTGTGCCTGAAGGGTGGGTGAGTTTCACGGATTTGCCTTTGCAATCCAGATAGGCATTCTATCTTGATAGTCAATCCATGCCAAGGATGACATCAATGTCTGAAGACTTGAGGGCTATGAGTGAAGCAAGGAATACTAAACCCTCAATTGCAATTTGATTACCATGGCTCACTCTATTAGTTTGCCATCTTGACCCTGGAGTTTGAATAACCATCGGGGTGGACAATTCAACAAAGGGTAACTCATGACGAAGTGCATAACTTTCCGACATGAATGAATGAGATTCTCCTGGGTCGAAAAGAACGGAAGTAGGAACAAAATTGACTGGAAGCGTACGAAGAATGACGTCGGTGGTGTCGTCAGTCTCTTCGGCGGCAATTTGGTTCAGACGTCCACGAGTGGCGGGAGGAGCGGGTTTGGCGGTGAAGACCTTCTAGGGTGGCTTGCCACGAACATTGTTGTTGTTGTTGCCTCCGGCACGTGGTGGAGCATTCTGATGCTGGAGCTGGTTCTGGGGACACTCGCGAGAGTAGTGGCCTGCCTGACCACACTTGTAGCAAGCTCCTAAAACAGTGCGTGGAGCTGGGTTGTTTGGTGGAGCTGGGTGGAACTGGGTGGGTGGACGAGGCGCCACATAGGATGGCCTCGGTGGGTTGTTCTGGCGGAACATGCTGTTTGGGATCCAGATCTTGCGCTTCTGGGAGCCAGAACTGGATGAACTGTCATCTCTAGGATGTTTGCGGAAATCATTGGGGGTGTTCATGTCCTCGGCCTTGATGGCCTTGTTGACAAGGACCTGGAATGTGGCAAAGTCATGAAGGTTGAGCTCGCGACGGAGTCCACTGTTGAGGCCACGACGGAACCTCTCTTGTTTCTTGGAGTCGGTGGAGACTTCTTCAGTTGCATAACGAGAAAGTCGGTTGAACTCACGACTAAACTCGTCAACAGTTCTTCTGCCTTGAGTGAGGTTACAGAACTCCTCACGTTTGCGGTCCATGAGACCCTTGGGAATGTGGTGCTCGCGGAAGGAAGTGCAGAACTCTTCCCAAGATGCAGGTGGTCCAACGGGGCGCATATTCAGAAAATTCTCCCACCAAGAGCTTGCTGCACCTTCGAGGTGATAGGTGGCATAGCTGACCTTGTCGCCATCTGTAACATGGCTGGCTTGGAGCTTCCTCTCGATGCTGCGAAGCCAGTCATCGGCGTCAAGGGGCTCGGTGGAGTAACTGAAAACCGGGGGATGAAGCCGGATGAAGTCGTTCAGAGACACCAGCTCATTGCGCTGTTGAGTGGTGTTGCGTGCGATGACTTCCAGCAGGTGGTGAGAGTCACGGCGGTTCCTCTCGACCTCCATTAGAACTTGGGCCATCGTGGGTGGCGGTGGAAGGTTGCCTTCCTCCTGGTCGTTTCCACGACCTTGGTTACGACCAATCTGGCCACGGGTTCCTTGAGACATCCTGAAGGTGAAAACCAAAGTCAAACAGAGTTGATTCGAAGAGTTTAATCAAGGTATTGAAGTACTGGAAGGATTACAGAGCAAAGGAAGTAATCATCTTGACAACATGGTGATAAAGCATACAAGCCATATATTCACAAGCTGTCATACAAACCATACATCGTTTTAGTACGAGCACCAAGCAAATACAAACGTGATGAAGATGATACATCCTTCAGAGGCACTCTGACTTCCTATACATTATTTATCTAAGCCTCTGGAACTTAGACACCTTGCATACAATACACTAAGATACTACTACATCCTCACTAAGTAAGACCACAGGCGGTCTCACTCATCTCCATCTCCATAGTAGTCCTCATAAAAGTTACCCGCGTATCCCGGTAGCTGGAGGTGACCATCGGAAAACACGGAGGCTTGTGGACCCTGATAACCATTTGGGCAAGGATGGGGCCTGGGTCCAGTGTAGGGTGGAAGCAAAGGACCACGGGGTGGAAAAATTCCTCCAATCTCGGGCCAAGCAACTCGAGATGGCATCTGAGTCCTCACTGGATAGATCGCATCATACTCAACTAATCCCACGCTCACAAAGGGTGCCAAGAGCGTCAGTGCTCGGTACAGACGAACACGAGTAGCGTGGAGCTCGAAACGGAGAGCGCGTGCATCACGATCTCTGTCACTAGAAAACCTAGCAGTCACCTGAAGTGCTGGATCCTCTGCAGAGTGATCTGAGTAGAGTCCGGTGTAATATCCCTCTTCTCCTGGAAGTGCAGCAGGGATATAGCGGAATGAAGTCTCTCTCAGCATAGTGTGCTCCTCTCTCAGTAGGGTAATACATGAATATGCAGCATCCTGCACAACCATGTTCTCGGTAACGCCAATGCCATGTCCAAAATGGATAGGCTGGGTGAATCCAACATGGTGCGGATAGATCCGGCCAATGCAGTGGAACTGCGTCTGGTTGAAGTCGTGGAACTGCTCCTCGATGGTGTACTCAGGGTACCATCGATATCCCACATAGGACATCATCTCGATCAACGTGGCGGGATGGCCACGCACACCGAGGCACCTGGTCAAACGAACAATCTGCCGAGGGGGAAGATCTGCAATCTGAAACAGAAAGGAGTTTGCAAATGCATCAGATTATGAGATAAACCTGGAATGACTCGGACACCATAACGGCCGTAATTGTAAGAAATGACAATTTCTTTCAATCATGAAAAACAACACTTACATAATACGATGTAAGAAATCAGCATCACAACAATGCTAGGAAAACCTGGACACAACTTTCCTACGGCTATAAGGAAGCAAACAACGAGATGTGCTAATCAGACAGAGGAGAGCCTAGTCCTATCTTCCCGTAGAACAAGATGAGGGTGACTCAGAACTCAGAACGAAGGGGGTAAGGAGAAAAAATAAGCCTTACGTTGTTCCCTTATATACCCAAAGTAACTATATAACTATAGCAAGCTAGACTCAACTTCGGCCAAGGCTACTAGTCCTACAGTCAGTCCTGCTCTGATACCAAGTCTGTCGAGACCCGGGGTTAGCGTATGCAAGTACAGTTAAGACATAGTCATATGGAGAGCCGAGAACCGCACCCACTTGTCTAAGCAGACAAGGCCAAGCACTGAACATTCTCGGAAAGCATCGTACGTGAGGGGCATCCCATCCAGGCCGGATGATCAACTGAGATGGGTCCTCATCGTCCGCACACAAGTCTAATGATATGGGTGGTGAACTCCCATATTCAAAGACAAGTCGCCTCAACCATACTATCGACTATCTCAAAACTCTTACATAGACTTACTCCAGCCCGATCACTTAGTCGGGGTCTAGGGCGGGCTCGATCATACCACAAAGTGTGCACGAGATGGAGTCTCGAGCAATCGCATCGCGATGCCCCAAGCTGCGCACATCTAAGGGCCACTTGGTGTATGAAAGACCGCCAGCCAGAACACAACTAAGGTCTCGAAAAGCAATACAAAGACATGCATGTTATAAACATACACACAGCACACATGCCTTGTATGAACAGTAGGTACCATTGCAATTCTCTACAAAGTGTACATTTTATTTATAACTCTTATAGAGTACACACAGAGATCACATACATGTGATCCAACATTACAACACAGAGCGGAAGCAAATTATGTCTGGGTACAGACAAGTTTAACAAATGGCTTAAGAAGCCTTATTCAAACACAAAGCCCTCCACGAGGGAACTAGTCTGCTGAATGGGACTAGACTAGCTTAACTTCAGTCATCGAGCTCGATGAAGAAGCCACCTTCGGGGTCAGTGGCGTCATCTAAAACATAGATTAAGCAAACGTGAGTACAAAGTCGTACTCAGCAAGACTTACATAGGAGCTATACTACTCATGCACATGTATCAAGGTAAAGGGAGGTGGGGTTTCACTTGCAGAAGTGCCAGCTTTGACTTGGCTAGTAATCAAGCTAAGCTTTCCAAGAAGTCCATAACCGCGGACACGGCTATTCGAATAGTTTTGTTAACCTTGCAAGGGTGTACCGCTACACACACATGACCATCATTTACCGCCTTTGATCTCGACACCATTCAAGGGGTGCCAGCGAGGATGCTCACCATAACTGTTACCTCATAGCCTATCTAGTCCGAGAAAGCCGCCTACTTGGGTTGGTTACCACAATCGTGAACCCGGCCGGTTTACCGAAGTGGACCCAAGCGATGTGTGTGTGGTGCATAAGCCGGTCTCGGTTGAGCCGTTCTCTCACTTAGCATCCAGGCCACAAGCCTACCAGAACTCCGAACTACTGCGACATCTGGACATCGAAAGGGATGAGTTAATAGGTTGAGAGGGGTCAGTGAGCCCAATGTGTGGTTGTACTCTTCATCTTGGATCACCACACAAGAACTCGTACTAGGGCGGTGTTCAACGAGACAACCCACTGTGTACTCCTACACAGCCTCTCATCGTTCACCTTGTATTAGGGTCGATTCACCAACACTTTTCTACCATCATCAACATGATCACTACCATCCCGACTCACATCACAGTAACAACATGGTATCACACTAAGCATGCAATAAGCGATAACATTGCAGGGGCCACATGATATCATTCAACTCCTACAGTTGCTAGGATTGTGGTTTGCTTACTACTGTGACAAAATGATAGGTCATGCAAAGGAATGGGTTCATCTATGCGGTAGCAACGAAGCATGGTGATCATCCTAAACAATGCATAAGCGAGACATGAGAGGGAAGTGGGATTTTATCGACATGATCAATGGGGGTTTGCTTGCCTTGCTGACGAGGTTCGGGTTCTGGATCTTCAGCGAAGGGGGTGACCTCTTGCTCCGGTTCCACCTCTACTGGCGTCACGGGGGGGGGCTGACATGTGGGGTCACCTTGTTAGTGACTGGTTAACTTAACCCGTGGGTTAAATTAATCCAGTGGCTTAATTAATCCACTGGGCCCACTGGTCAGTGACCTAGGGGTCACTAATTAGGTGATTAACCGGGGGGTTTAGAGCTGACTCGCCGGCGGCTAAACGCCGACGACTGGACCGCGGCGGCGCTGCACGGGAACACGATTCTGGCCACGGGAGGGGAAACGGAGGGCACCACTGGATGCAGCGTCGTCTCCCGCGTCTTCTGGAAGCATCGGGGGCCCACGGGGAGGTCGGGAGCGACGACGGCGACGACTCCGGCGGAAACAGAACCACGGCGAGGTCGGAAGCGACGTTGTAGTGCAAGACTTGAGGTGATTTGGGGCGCGTTCGAACGCTGGCAACATTGGGAGTCAAACGCACGCACTGGGGTTCACGACGAGCACTGGAGCGAGGAGGACGACGACCATGGCGGCGAGGTGCTCGGGTTCCCATGGCGGATCCGGCTAGAGGAAGAAATCGAGGGGAAGAAGTGAGGGGTTTCACTCGCAAGCTCACCCTGAATCCAGTAGAGGTGGTGGCGAGGGCTGGGGTGGCTCAACGGCGGCGGAATCGACGAAGTCCTTCACAGCGGCCGGCGGGAGCTCGAGGAAGAATCCGGCGACTTCGAGGGCTCCGGGCTCGATTCCTGCTGCAGTTCGACGAGGACGACGACGATGAAGAGCTTGGACACGTTGGCTTGACTCCTCGACGTCGATGGCCACGAGTTCTTACGACGGCGAGTGGCGGCGCTCTCGGGTGGCGATGGAAACGAGCACGGGAGGAGGAGGAGGAAGCTCTGGAGGGGGGGAATGGGCTCACGGCGTCTCCAGCGTCTCCGTGGCGTCGCTAGAAGGCGCGGGAGGGGCAGGTGTCGTCGGGAGAGGCGGCGACGTGCCCAGCTAGCTCGGTGGCATTCCACCGAGCAGCTTGGAGGCGCGGGTGGGCTGGGTGGCCGGCTGGGCTGGGTGGGCCTGTTTCGCCTGGGCGCCAGGTAAGGTTTTTCCCTTTTCTGTTTAATCTTTCCTTTCTGTTTTTCTGTATATTTGTTTTGGCTCTGATAAAAATACCAAACCATTTTATTAAATGCTGAAAACTTTTATGTGGCCTCATAATAATATAAACTAGCCACTCATAAACTTTCAACATTTTTAAAATTCAAATGATTTAAATTTTAAATCAAAAAGGGGTATTTCTTTAATTCCAAGGTACTGTTTGAATATTTGAAAAATCTATGAGCATGGGGTGGGTCCCACATCACTTGATATGTGATCACACTCATTTATAAGACTTTTCAAAACTCTAACATAAATTTTTGGAAAAGATTTTTATCTGGCCTTTTGAATTAATTCATTTGGGGGGTGTTCCTTCTCCCATTTTGATTTTGAATTTGATTTCCAAGATTTCTTTTTGAAATTTTGACATGATGCAAAGGCACTAGCTAACCCTAGCACATACCTAACAGAGGGTTCTGACACCAATGCCCCCGCCACTTTCTCACGCATGATGAATTCGATCTTCATGGAGTACTTAGATAAATTTGTTGTAGTTTATCTCGATGACATTCTCATCTACTCGTAGAACGAAGAAGAACATGCCGAACACCTAAGGCTGGTATTGATGAAACTTAGAGAGCATCGCATGTATGCTAAATTCTCCAAGTGTGAATTTTGGCTACCAGAAGTGACCTACTTAGGCCACGTGATTTCTGCAAAAGGCATTGGTGTGAATCCCGAGAGAGTTCAGGCCGTCCTTGACTGGACTCCACCTAAATCGGTTAAGCAAGTTAGGAGTTTTCTTGGCCTAGACAGCTATTGCCGCCGCTTCGTCGAGAACTTCTCCAAAGTTGCAAAGCCTCTAACTGAACTCCTCAAGAAAGATAAGAAATTCCTATGGACTCCCAAGTGCGAGGAAAGCTTTCAAGAGCTAAAAAGAATATTGACTTCTGCACCCGTACTTGCGCCTCCCGACACCAAAAAGGATTTTGAGATCTTTTGTGACGCATCACGGCAAGGGTTAGGATGCATACTTCTGCAAGATAGACATGTGGTAGCTTATGCTTCACGCAAGTTGCGGCCACATGAAGAGAACTATCCTACCCATGACCTGGAACTCGCTGCCGTAGTTCATGCCCTAACAACTTGGCGACATTACCTCCTTGGTAATCGTTGTGAGATCTATTCCGACTACCAAAGCCTCAAATACATTTTCACCCAGCCAGATCTTAACCTAAGGCAAAGACGCTAGATTGAGTTGATAAAAGATTACGACGTAGGAATTTATTACACCCCAGGCAAAGCCAATGTCATGGCTGATGCACTAAGTCGTAAGTCGTATTGTAACAACCTCATGTTACAACAGTATCAACCACTTCTTCATGAGGAATTTTGAAAACTCAATCTTGAGATTGTTTCTCATGGCTATCTTTCTACCTTGGTGCAGAAACCAACTCTTGAGGATCAAATCATAGTTGCCCAAAGGCGTGCACGAGGTGTTCGCCGGATCAAGGAGAACATTGCTAGCAGAGTTGCTAAATGTTTCTCCACAGATAGCAAGGGAACGGTGTTCTTTGGAAATAGTTTGGTAGTACCTAAGAATAGGGAACTAAGGCAACTCATCCTCAAGGAAGCCCATGACACACCCCTCTCAATTCATCCCGGTAGCACAAAAATGTACCGAGATCTACGCCAGAGATTTTGGTGGAATAGGATGAAGAGAGACATTGCTCGATTTGTTGCCGAATGTGATGTTTGTCGTCGCATTAAGGTAGAACATCAAAGACCTGCCGGTACACTTCAACCTTTGCCTATTCCAGAGTGGAAATGGGACAAAGTCGGTATGGACTTCATCACCGTCTTTCCAAGAACCCAGAAAGGAAACGATGCCATCTTCGTTGTCATAGATAGGCTTTCCAAAGTTGTTGACTTCCTTCCAGTTCGCGAGTCTATAACTGCTAGCCAGTTAGCGGACTTGTACGTCTCTAGAATTGTATCCCTTCACGGTGTTCCTTTGAAAATCAATTTTGATCGTGGTAGCCTTTTCACCTCTAGATTTTGGGGAAGCTTTCAGAATGCTATGGGAACTCATCTCTCCTTTAGTACAACTTTCCATCCTCAGTCTAGCGGTCAAGTCGAAAGGGTTAACTAAATTCTTGAAGACATGCTCAGAGCTTGTGTTATCTCATTCGGAAATAATTGGGAGAAGTCTCTGCCATTCGCCGAATTTACTTATAACAATAGTTTTCAATCTAGTCTGAACATGGCTCCTTTTGAAATCCTTTATGGACGACGATGTCGAACACCTCTAAACTGGTCAGAAACCGGTGAAAGACAATTCTTTGGACCGGAGATGATCAAGGAAGCAGAAGAGAAAGTTCACATTGTTCGTGATCAATTGAAAGCAGCCCAGTCTCGTCAGAAAAGCTACTATGATCGTCATCATAGGCAAGAAAGCTACAATCTGGATGAGAAGGCTTACCTCTGGGTTACTCCTCTGAAGGGAACCCAATGTTTCGGTATCAAAGGCAAGTTGGCCCCACGTTACATCGGACCTTTCCGCATTCTTGCTAAACGTGGAGAAGTTGCCTACCAACTTGAACTACCCCCGCACCTTTCCCGAGTACATGATGTATTCCATGGGTCCCAACTCAGGCGTTGCTTCAAGGACCCCATCCGCGAAGTCGACCATGAAACACTTGATCTCCAAGATGACCTTTCTTATCGAGAGTACCCCGTTCGTATTCTTGATTCCGCAGAGCGTGTCACTCGTCGTCAGAAGATTAAGTTTCTGAAAGTGCAATGGTCACACCACTCTGAGAGAGAAGCTACGTGGGAAAGAGAAGACCGTCTACGTACCTAGTACCTCACCTTCCTCCCGCAAACTTCTGAATCTCGGGACGAGATTCTTTTGAGTGGGGGCGAGTTGTCAGAACCCTCTGTTAGGTAATGTGCTAGGATCAAAGTCATCTTGCATCATGTTAAAATTTTCAAAGCAATCATTGGAAATCAAATTCAAAAGCAAAATGGGAGAAGGAACCCCCCAGATGATTTAATTCTAAAGGCCAGAAATAAATCTTCTCCAAAAATTCATGTTTGATTTTTGAAAAGTCTTATAAATGAGTGTGATCACATTTCAAGTGATGTGATACCCACCCGATGCTCATGGATTTTTCAAATATTCAAACAGTGCCTTGGAATTAATCAAAAACCCCTATTTGATTTAAAGTTCAAATAATTTGAATTTTAAAAATGTTCAAACTTTACAAGTGGCTAGCCTAGTATATTGTGAAACCACATAAAAAGTTTCAGCATTTAATAAAATGCCTAGCTATTTGTTTAGCACAGCAAAACAAAAAGCCAGAAAAGAAAATAGAAAGGAAAAAGAGCTTACCTGGCCATTTCGGCCCAACTCATCGCCCCGCGGCCCAGCAAGCCAGCCCAGCCCGCTTCCCCCGTTTGTCTTCTTCCCCGGCGCGGCAAGAAGCTCGCTGGAGCGCATGCTGACGCCGGCGAGCACCTGCTATCCTGCCTGGCACCCTCTCGAGCCTTCTCTTCGTGCCAGAGAGACGCCACGGACGACCGCTTCATTTTCCCCCTCCCAGAGCCCAGCTCCCCTTCCTCCTCCTCGTCTGTTCTTCACGCCGCGAACCCTAGCAGAGAGCGCCGCCATGCACCGCCGTGGCCACCATGGCCTAGAGCCCGGGAGACCTTGTCCATCGTCTTCCCCGTCCACGACTCCGTCGAGCTACAGCAAGGAATCGAGCCAAGGCCAAGAGAAGGAGAAGACCGCCTCAAGATCTTCCTCGCCGGACCCGTGCGTCGCCGTCGTCAAATTCCCCGGCAACCCAGCGTCCCAGGCCTCGCCGTCTTCACCGATTGCTTCAGGGTGAGCTTCTTCACCTTTCCCCTAAGGACACATCGTCTCAATTTCCCCACAACCGATTCCGCCATGAATCCCGAGCAAGCTTGCCACCATGGTCGAGCTAGAGCTCGCTCTCGTGCCTCTGTTGATGCCCCAGTGCACGCGCTTGGCTCCTGCGTGCACTAGCGTTCGATGCGCCAAGAATCAGCTCAAGTCGTGCCCTCTAGCTACATCCCCGACCTCGCTGGTTCACTGCCGCCGCCAAGTTCGTCGCTGTCGTCACCCTGCTCCTTCCCTCGAGCCCCAGCTAGGTCCAATCGACGCGGGAGACGATGGAGATCACGCTGGTGGCCGCCAATCCCTTCCTCAAGCTCGTTTTCCCAACTCCGGCAAGTCTCCGGCAAACAGTGCTCGCCGTCGACGCCATTAGGGCCTAACCCACCTCCTAATGACCCCCTTAGCCACAGACATGTGGGCCCTAGCCCCCCTTAATCCCCTGGTTAGTTTAAACTAACCGGGATTTTAAACAGAGAGGCTGACACCCCTGGCCTACCAGTCAGAACCCCCCCCACGTCAGCATGACGCAATAGTGACGCAGTAAATCGAATAATTGATTTATATAAATCCAGAAATTCCAGAAAAAGGCTGAAACTTTGGAAATTCATAGAAAAATAATCTATCCAAATATCCACTTTCAACTATGTTTGAGTTGAATTTAAAATGGGACCATTAGCATTTTCTATTTGGTTTAAATTGAATTAAATCAAATTCATTTCAGATGCTTTTGCAATTTGAACCATAGCAACATACCACATTATACTTGAACTTCAGGGGCATATCATACACATTTCAAAATGGTTCAACTTGATCAAACAATGTCATATGAAACTTGACTAAATTGGAAATCATATGTGGAGTTTAAATTTGCAAATTCAATTGCAAATACCCCATTTAAGTGGAATTGCTTCACACATCAAAGCATATACATCAAGTTTCAACCTTCAACCATGTGATTGTGCATTATATTTACTTTGCTACATTGTTTGTTGTTTGTCGAGTAGAGGTGGAACCGGAACAGGAGGCAGCCCCCTACGTTGAAGACCCCGAACCCGAACATCGTCAGCAAGGCAAGCAAACCCCCATTGATCATGTCGGTAAAATCCCAATTCCCTCTCATGTCACGCTTATGCATTGTATAGGATGATTACCATGCTACGTTTCTACCGCATAGATGAACCCATTCCTTTGCATGACCTATCATTTGTCACAGTAGTAAGCAAACCACAATCCTAGAAAATGTAGGAGTTGATTGATATCATGTGGCCCCTGCAATTGTTACTGCTTATTGCATGCTTAGAGTGATACAATGATGTTACTGTTATGTGAGTCGGGATGGTAGTGATCATGGTGATGATGGTGGAAATGTGTTGGTGAATCTACCCTAATACAAGGTGAACGATGAGAGGCTGTGTAGGAGTACACGGTGGGTTGTCTCGTTGAACACCGCCCTAAGTCCAAGTTCTTGTGTGGTGATCCAAGATGAACAGTACAACCACACATTGGGCTCACTGACCCCTCTCAACCTATTAACTCATCCATTTCGATGTCCAGATGTCGCAATAGTTCGGAGTTCTGGTAGGTTTGTGGCCTGGATTCTAAGTGAGAGAATGGCTCAACCGAGACTGGCTTATGCACCACGCACACATCATCTGGGTCCACTTCGGTAAACCGGTCGGGTTCACGATAGTGGTAGCCAACCCAGGTAGGCGGCTTTCTCGGACTAGATCGGCTATGAGGTAACAGTTGTGGTGAGCATCCTCGCTGACACCTCTTGAATGGTGTCGAGATCAAAGGCGGTAAATGATGATCATGTGTGTGTAGCGGTACACCCCTGCAGGGTTAACAAAACAATTCGAATAGCCTCGTCCGCGGTTAAGGACTGCTTGGAAAGCTTAGCTTGATTATTAGACAACTTGAACTGGATACTTATAAAACACACCAAGATAAGTGTGAGTGCTATGGCGTGCTTTCTCATGGGGAAGTCGAGGAAGGCACCATAGTGGTGTAATTGGTTGGGGAAAGTAGTGGACTCATGTACGCTTCTTACCTCAAAGTCTGGTACTCGTAGTTCAGGGCTAGCCAAGTCAAAGCTGGCACTTCTGCAATTGAACCCCACCTCCCTTTACCTTGATACATGTGCATGAGTAGTATAGCTCCTATGTAAGTCTTACTGAGTACGACTTTGTACTCACGTTTGCTTATTCTATGTTTTAGATGAAACCACTGACCCCGATGGTGGCTTCTTCATCGAGCTCGACGACTGAAGACCAAGCTAGAATAGTCCCAGTCAGACGACTGGTTCCCTCGTGGAGGGCTTGTGTTTAAATAAGGCTTCTTAAGCCATTTCTTAAACTTGTCTGTACTCAGACCTACTTTGCTTCCGCTTGTCTGTTGTAATGTTGGATCACATGCTTGTGATCTCTGTGCGCACTCTGTGAGAGTTATCAATAAAATGTATACTTTGTAGAGAATTGAAATGATACCTGATGTTCATACAAGGCATGTGTGTTGCGTGTATGTTTATAACATGCATGTCTTTGTATGGGTTTTCGAGACCTTAGTTGTGATCTGGCTGGCGGTCTTTCATACACCAAGTGGCCCTTAGATGTGCGTAGCTTGGGGCATCGCGATGCGATTGCTCGAGACTCCGTCTCGTGCACACTATGTGGTATGATTGAGCCCGCCCTAGACCCCGACTAAGTGATCGGGCTGGAGTCAGTCTATGTAAGAGTTATGAGATAGTCGATAGTATGGTTGAGGCGAGTTGTCAGTGAATATGGGAGTTCATCACCCATATTATTAGACTTGTGTGCGGGCGATGAGGACCCATCTTAGTTGATCATCCGTCCTGAATGGGATGCCCCTCACGTACGATTCTTTCCGAGAATGTTATGTGCTTGGCCTTGTCTGCTTAGACAAGTGGGTACGGTTCTCGGCTCTCCATATGACTATGTCGTAGTGGGACTTGCATACGCTAACCCCGGGTCCCGACACAAAATCAAATTGAATAACTTCTCTTGCTGTGCTTTATGTGACGTCAGAGCTAGTACCTCCGTTATGCCCAAAAGTATATTTGATATGTTTGAATTGAAGCCTTTTGAGCCTTGTTCTTTTGGTGTTCGTCTTGTTGATTCTGCCGTAAAGAAACCTTTGGGGAAGATTGACAATGTTCTTATCATTTTCAATGACAACTATGTTCCCGTTGATTTTATTGTTATGGATATAGAGTGTGAACCTTTGTGTCCAATTATTTTGGGACGTCCTTTTCTTCGCACCGTTGGTGCGGTTATTTACATGAAAGAGGGGAATATAAAATTCCAATTCCCATTCAAAAAGGGGATGGAACACTTCCCTAGAAAGAAAATCAAGTTACCTTTTGAGGCTGTTACTCGGGCTAGTTATTCTCTTTCTCTTGATAAAACTTGATTCTTCTTTTTGCATTATGCCTAGCTAAAAGGCATAAAAGAAAGCGCTTTCGGGAGGCAGCCCGCAACGAATTTAGGTTTCTCTTTTTTGCTTTTGTGTTGTCTTGATGTTTTTTACTACTGTAGCAACATCATTGTATCTTTATTTTTCAACTTTGTGCCAAGTTATAGCCTCTTACGGCGAGGGAAGTAAAAGTTGTGACATGCTGTCCATAAAATAGATTCTGTCCTCGTGACCAGAAAAATTCCAGAAAAATCCCAGTTCATCTTTTTGAGCTGAATTCTTTACACAGTATGCTCTATACAATTACGAAACTTCCGTATGTTCTGAGTTTTTTTATTTGAGTTGCAGAATTACCCCTAAAAAATTCTTTACTATCTGCTGTTCTGTTTTTCACAGATTCTGCCACGTTTTGTCTCTCCTAACTTTTGCAAATCTTAAGCTTGCTTTTTATTTGCAAAAACTTTTTGGCACTCTTGAGAAACAGTAGCTCTTCAAGAATATCTTTATATCCAGTGTAGAAATTTTTTAATTATTAAGGGTACTAACCTCTCTAATCAGCTTATGATGAGTTATGTATGAAGGGAGTTTTCAAGTGTGCGATGGAATATGATGAAAGAAGATCCAGGAGTGTCAAGCGCTCAAGCTTGGGGATGCCCCCATGCATCCCCAATAAATATTCAAGGAGACTCAAGCGTATAAGCTTGGGGATGCCCCCGTGCATCCCCTTCTCCATCAAGAATCATCAGTTCGTCCTTCGTCTCACTATATTTTTATCACTTCATGTGCTATGTGCTATGCTTGGAGCGTCTCGCTCTTAGGTTTTATTTTTTGTTTTCTTTAGCTTTGCTTTCTGTTCATAACAAGTTAGATCCTGTCTTACTTTGTGTGGGAGAGAAACACGCTCCACTTTCAAAATCTAGAACACATCATAGGATTCTTCATGCCTATCTCTTTGCTGTTGTGTGTTCTTTATCTTTTCATAGCTACTGCCATGTTTAGTTTTAGTTTTAGTTTGTCTTTAGCAAGAGCCTTGGCTTTTGTTTAGTTTGTTGCTGCAGCTCTTTTTAGTTTTCATGTTTATCTTGTTAAAGAGAGTTGGTTGTTTCACTGAGTTGTGTCTTGTCTTGAAAGTAGGTAATTGAGGTTGCTATTTAATTCTAGTAGTAGCTTGCAATAGTTTTGAGGTATTGATGTGAGTAATGTTTGAACTTTTGGTGTCAAGAGCTCTAGCCTATTAGTCATAGGTGTCGTATTTTTGGCAATCCGTGTGTATTTTCAAAACCTACAAAACTAGTTGAGAACTCTAGCTACTAGATGGATCACTACTCTTCTGGGGAGTCGAATATCAGAGAACACTCACGTACCATGAGTCGAGGATGTGCAAGGATAACCAAACCCCCATACACTCCTCCTAAGGGTACTTGTCTCTTTGTGAACCTCCTTATTAGATTGAGAGTTACCGATAATAAGTGCATGAGTTCTTCGGACTAATGTAAGTATTGAAAGTTGACACTTCCACCTTCCCATATTTTGCTAGCCTTTCATGTGCCGTGCATTGCCTTCTTCTCACTCCGAGAGTTGGTGTCCACCTTTGCCGGTACATCCAAACCCTTGGCATGATACGCTCTGTCATCATAAGCCTCCTTATATCTTTCCTCAAAACAGCCACCATACCTACCTATCAAGGCATTTCCATAGCCTTTCCGAGTTACATTGCCATGCAACTTCCACCTCTTCATGACTTGATCTTCATGTCATACATGTTTCTGCTACACTGGCAGCGGCATACATTGCATACATCATGATAGTTACATCTTCTTTATGCTTTTGAGTACCTTGTAAAGTGTTAAAGATCTCCTTTACCTTCTTGTAAAATAGAGTGTTGCCCTTAAGTGAGGAAAAGATCCCAAAGTGGACACATTAAAAGATCCCAAAGAGGACAAATGAGAGTTAAATAGAAAGAGCCATTGAGGCCACAAAAAAATACAAAAAAATAGAAAAAAGATAAAAATAAATAAAAAGAGAGAAAGGGGAAACACTACTATCCTTTTGAGAGATCCACACTAGTACTTCCTCTATATCCTTGTACTCCATAGATATGTTTATTTTGCATATAGTTCCATTGGAGAACTTCTTAGCTCGTATGTGTATCCTTTGCATGGCAATCCCTACTCCTCACATCATATCTATCATTTCGCATCTCTTGCCTATGATTGTCCTCATTGATGTGAGCCTTTCTCATCCTTTTTGTCTTCCTCCTCCACCATATTCTCTCTTTGCCATCCTAAGTGTCAACTCTCGTGCTTACGCTCATCCATTGCATGAGTGCTCAAAATATCGAAAATGAGTGGATCAAATTGACTTGTACCTGGCTAGTGGTCTGGGGACGAGTCAAGATAAGATTCCAAAGAAGACCAAGTGTGAAACTTTAGTAGATTGAGTTCTCAACACAAAAATACTTTTTTCTCATATTCCCTATCCCCTTCTTGCACGCAAACACCATTTGGAGAAATTCGAGTCACGGAAAGCGAGAGCTCTTGCACCTAATGTTCTTTTGTTACTTGTTTCAATGCTAATATAGACTCTTGCATGTTATGACTTGATTTGAATCTCTAACCTTGATTACTTTACTTTTCAAAGTTCTTATATGGTTGCTAGCATGTCACCACAGAAATTATGTTGTTATCATTTACCTACTCGAGGACGAGCAGGAATTAAGCTTAGGGATGTTGATACGGCCAAAACGTATCTATAATTTCTGCTTGCTCCATGCATGTTTTGTGTGATATTGCTATGATCTAGATACACTTTCATACACTTTTGATCATATTTGGACTAACCTATTAACTCAGTGCACCCCAGTGCCAGTTCCTGTTTTCTGTTGTTTTTCTATTTCAGTTTTCCCCCATATAAAAAGTGCCAGAAAAATTCTGGGAAAAATACAGGAAAAATCAGCGTACAGGAAGCTTCGAGAAGAGCCCGGGAGGGGCCAGAGGGGAGCCAGGGGGCCCAGGCGGCCACCCGGCGCGGCCCCACCCCTGGCCGCGCCAGGGGGGCGCCTGGGGCCCCTGGTCCACCTCTGGCTGCCCCCCTTCGCCTATTTATCCCCCGTCACGGTAAAACTCCAGAAGAAGAACCCTATTCCGCGAACTCGCCTCTGTTCCGCCGCCGCCGCGCTTACAAGCTCGGGAACACCAGAAGACCTCTTCCCGGCACCCTGCCGGAGGGAGGATTGACCTCCGGGAGTCTCCTCTCCACCATGGATGCTCCCCGGATGTCTCGTGAGTAGTTTTCCTTGGACCATGGGTCCGTGATCAGTAGCTATGTGATGTTCTCCTCCTCTCTTTGATCTTCATTGTTTAGACCTCGTGAGCTGCCCTACATGATCGAGGCACCTTTGTAATATTTCTGCTATTGCTATGTTGAGTTTGATAGGATCTGATGGATTATGAGATTATGTTCAGATTGTGATAGAGTAATATATTTGGTTTTGATCTCTTATATTTTTGTTCCTAAGTAATTCTTGCATGTTCTCCGTTGCTGTTTATTGCTTTGGCCAAGTAGTAGGTAGTGACTCCAAGAGGGAATGTTGTGCTAGATTGTGGGTTCATGCCCCCCCGATGACATGAGTGACAGAACCATGAGTCTAGGGGATGTGTTGTTGCCACAAGGGGGAAAACAACGGTGCTTGTAACTGCGGTTACAAGGATTGTTTACTTTACGCAGAGTTCTTTTTAATGCAATTGTCTGTTGCTTTGGATTTAGACTTTGGGTGGGGCTCGCAACTTAATACCAGCGAGATGTTCTGGATAGATATCTCAAGGTGGAAGATTAGTAGTAGATGCAATTGGATTTCGTTCTACTTATTTTGGCGTACTGCCCGTGCTTTTGAGCCTCTTCCTTTCTTTTGTAGCATAGTTAGCATTGCGGTGCGTTCATAATCCTGTCAATTGCCTTTCTGTAATTTGTTTACCTCGCATAGCAAATTTATCGTCTTTTGGGAGAGAGACATCACTAGCGAACATCACGTATCCCGGTCCATATCCTTATCACAGTTTCCACGCTGCATTTACTTTACTGCTTTTATTTGCTATCATTATCCCGTGCGTTTATCCTTTGTAAACAACAAGCCCGGAGAGATTGACAACCTCTTTGAACTTCGTTGGCAACAAAGTTATCTGTGTCTGTGTGCAGGTCCACGTCAGTTGCGCCGCTGGCACCTACTTATCATCTCTGGAGTCCTGCTGGAGACAAACCTTGGTTTCTTCACCGAGGGAAAACTGCTGCTGCACTACATCTCAACCTTCCACTTGGGGTAACCAACGAAGGGGCGAGAAGCCATCAAGTACAGACTACAATCAAATGCCTTGTGGAAAAGAGAAAAACATCGATTCCTATAACCACACGGGTCCAGGCCCTCCGCCGGGATCCGCCTAACTAGTCGTCGTCGTCGAGTCTCCACGTGAAACGTCGATCACCATACCTGTTGTCGGTCAGAACCATGAAAAGAGTTTGGGGGTAGTATCATGAGTACAGAAGTACTCAGCATCCAACTGTAGTGGTCATCTGACCCAGCAAGGACTGCATCACTCGTCATTCTAGGAAAACTAGTACTTTACGGTAAGGATGTGGTAAGTGGTGAGGTTGCTGCCACACTAGCATTTATGAAGTGGCTAACGATCTAAAGAGTAAGGTAAGAACCAAGCATTCGACGAGTAACCGCCTCCAACAAGTCTGCTATCCACCTACTTACGCAAGCATAACACCTATCCTATCCTTGTCCTCCTCTTCGCATCCCAACGAAGAAGAAGTAGCCAAGGCACACACACGTTGATCAAATTATATTAAGATATCTCAGCTCTTGTTGTCTATGAACAAGGAGTAGGTCTCAAGTAGTCCATAACCATGGACACGGCTTCTTGAAAAGATTTAACTCTGCAGGGGTGTACCAACTGCCCATTACAAGGCTTCGCACGCACACCCATCTCTCTCAGTTGCTACCCATGATAGGCAACCATTTTATGATTTAGTCCCAAGAGATCCGGAACGACAGGTCCCTCTAACTAACAACGAACAAATCCGGGTGGCCCCCGGGGAGTCGACACCCAACCCAAAAGCCGGCCACGCTCTCGTATCGGACTCTTCCGTATGGCCAAGGTCGGGGTTAGCCTCACCTATATAACAGGGGACTTCCCTAGCTCACTAGTGTGGACCAACAGAGAAACCATGTCTCCATTGGCCCGGGTTGTTTTTAAATAAACTGTCTGCAGACCAGTTACGCACACGGTTTCAAATGGTAAATCATCTTGGGCCACCTCTAGAAATGTTTGAAGCTAGGTAGGTAAGAAAAGGGGACCCCATAAAATCCCACAGGCGGTTAGGCACGCTCAGTCTTAAAACCAATACCCGGAACTCGGATCCTAGGTGACTCGGATGGAACAAAATGTCGGGGCAAGATAGCCTAGACCTTCCATCCTTCATCGATTATAGTCAACATTTATAATAATCATATTATCCACAACAATATAATAATGTTATAGCACAACCAAGGAGTAATAGGGTGACATCGTAGCATCCTAAGCATGCATACTAAGCAGGGGCTGAGCAACGAGCAATAGTAACATAGAAGTACACGGTTTGCTGGGAGGGGACATGGCTGTATCGGTTTGAAAGAGGCTGTAAACATGTGGTAGGATCAAACATCGAACCTAACCTAGACTAGCATGCAAACCGCTGGTTGAAATAGAATGGATCATAAGTAATATATAGTCCTTGCCTGTTGATAAGTCGGATCCCAAAGGCGTAGTTGATCGCAAGCTCGCATCGTCTCTGAGAGGTACCCGCGGAAGCATACAAGAGGTAAACACTGGAAAGAAATCAGCGAGCAAAAATCTATTACTACGAAGCAAACACGAGCAAGCATCAACAAGAAGGCAACACGAGACATCGCACCTACTGTCGAGAGCGGTTACTAACAGGTTAAGTGGAGTACTCGTCACACACGACGATACCGCACATTTATGATGGTTCAAGTTGTTGAGCTACACAAGATGAGCAGAGGTTATTAACATGGCATCTCACTCAAGCATGGCATAGCACACAATCATGGCAAAAGGTGAAGCACAAAGTAAACTATCTAATCTAGTCATTTTAAGAGGGGGTAAAACCTATACATGCCAACTATTATGGACCCCACGATAATTATAATGTTTGGTACTGTTTGCCCTAAACAATATTTTATTATTTTTATTAGCAAGCAAGAGCAGCATAAACACAATCTACATGCAATTCTAGTCAAGTTACATATAAGGAACATTTTAATCGGAGCAACGGTTAAAAAGTTATTAAAGAAACAATTTTACGGTGGCATGCGATGTAATTAGAAGTCAAACAGCATGTAGACAAAGTAAAACATGGCAAAGGAGCACATTTTATTAATATACACAAAAAACTAAGCTAGTTTCATGTTTAACGCGTCGCGATCCGAGCTACCGTTAAAAAGATATAGCTACCGTAAGAAAATAATACAATCTGCCAAAAATAAAAAATACAGAGAACTAAAAAAAATGCTAATGGGTCGTAAGCTACTGGGCGCTAAACAGAGATGGGCCAAGCCCAACAGGGACAGCAGCAATAAAAAAAAGGGGGGGCGCCTCACCATGGGCCTCAGCCCAACCGCAGGGAGGCGGGGGATAGCGCCAGTTCGCCTGGGGCGAGGGGACTGAGCGGGCCGGCTCGGGGCGCACGGCCCACGTGGGCTAGGAGGAGGCGGCCGGTCCAGTCGGGCTCCTCCCGACCTGGCTACAGCAGCGGCGGCGGTTGCCGGTGAGGGGCGGCGCTCCGGTGGCCGTACTGGGAGGCGGGGACGACGAGAACAGAGGGAGGTAGCCCAGGCGAGGCGAGCGGAGACCGGATCCAGGTCCGCGACGCGACGACGAGGTGTAGGCGGCGCGAGGACGGCGGATTCACAGGCGGCAATTCATGGCGCGCCTGGCTGCGGCAGCCTGCGAGGGAAGGAGGAAGGAGGTGAGCGGTGGGGGAGAGGCGCGGGGCGGCACGACAAGGCCTCACCGGGCGACGACGTGGCTGCGGCCGGCGGCGAGCGGCGGCAGGGGAGCTCGGACGGCGGTGGCGCGGCTCCGCGGGCTTCCAGGCCCAGATCGGGACCCTGCGAGGCCCGGCGGTGCCCAGATCGGTCCGGAGCGGCTGGGAGGCGACGTGGACGCATCTGGTGCGTCCGTTGCCAGATATGATGGCCTGAATAGCTTCAGATCTAGGGTTTCGGGTTGTGAGGGGCTAGAGGGGAATTTTGTGGCAATTTGGAGGGGGTGGCTGCAATTTTGTGTTAGGGGAAACCCTAGAAGGGCTAGGGGAGTGGTGGTCTTTATATAGCCCAGGTGGCTGGCAGTTTGCAAAAACATCCCCGGTTTTTCTCTCGCGCGCGTGGTGTAAAACTTTGAACTGCGCGATCAGTGCGTCGAGCCGGCGGCGTTCACCTCGCGCTGGAACCGTTCCGAGAACACTTTCCGGTGCGCTATAAAAATAACCCGTTTAATTATTAAACAGGGTTTTCGTTCCGTTGGCTGTGGCTGGTCTCAGGCGGTTTTCGCGACGGTGATCGGGTGAAACCCGGTGTCGCAAAGGTCGAGTGTCAGGGTGACAAGGGTCGGTCTCCGTCCGATACGAGATAAGAGGGGGAAAAATAATCGCCGATCAATAAATCGGGGATGCAAACACCGCAAAAACATCAGACAATTAAACAATTCACACAAAAACCAAAATTTTTATTTTTTGTGAAATCTGGGTTGTTACAACAATGCAATGCATGTCGATCATTTCAAGCAACACATTATAAACTCTAACTACTTGAGACTAACCACAAATAAAGCATGAACCACTGGGAAAGCATTGTAAATATAGCACTATGTCCCTACAAGCTAGTCTCTAATCATAAGTACAGGCATATGTACAAAAGTAGAAACAAAAAGAGTTCATACCGGCTTTCCTTGTTGCATCCATTCCGTCGATCTTCGTCATGACTTCCTTGTTACTTGCACGATCGAACGTAGGAAAGTATAATTATCACGGACTCGAGCCGAACTCTGAAACAAAGCAAACTAAAGAGCAAAGGGAACATATTTTTGGGTTTTTTAAGGTTTAACAAAAGCAATAGAAAGGAGAAATCTTTTTGGGTTTTTGAAAACTAAAAGAACAAAGAAGAACAGGCAAAAACTTCAAAAAGATAAAAGCGAACCAACGGTAGATACAATGGAAAGGGGAGGAGAGCACGTACTCCCCCAAGCTTAGGCTTTTGCCCTAAGTTGGGCTCTTCTACTGCGGTCCCGAGGAGCCTCCTGCTCCAGGGTAATGGTAAGCCCAAGGGTTGTATGAGCCCTCTGGTGCGTACACTGAAGTCCTCGGATCCTCCCACGTGGAAGAGGAAGGTCTCGCCCCCCATCCAGAGGAAGACCCTTCACCCCAGGGGGTGACGGTCTCCTCCTGAACGGGCGGATACACGACGCGCTCCTCCTTGTCTGGCTCGACCCCCTCTGTGGGGTCGTGAAACTGGTATCTCCCCGTGATCTGATCAAACTCGGCCACTGAAAAACGAAATCCGTTCCTGCGAGAAAAATCAAACACAAGTGGTGCAGGTAGACGGACAGTGCGTGCCACACCGTCTTTAAACCGCAAAATATAATCAAGAGTATAGCGGTCATAGGCCTTAGTAACAAAGAAATGCCTCTTAATGGCAGCCAAGTCAAGGCTAACAAAAGGAAAGACTATATCATCTGGGTGCGGTTCTCCTTGGAGAAACTGCAAAAGAAGTGTGGCATAGACGCCACCAAAGAGGCCCCCCTTATTACTATTAGTAGCAAGGCGTTTCGCAATAAGCGAACCCACATGATACTCGTGCTTCCCTGAGAGGGCATTCACCATGATAGCAGTATCAAGAGTAGAAGTGCTGCTCGTGTTGTCTCGAGCCAACACTCCTCTAGCAATATAATAGGCGAAATACCTGAGGTGAGGGAACATAATGTTGGAAATCTTCTAACAGTTGGATGCCCTCACTTCAGTGTTACAGAACGAGTCGAGGATGGTGTTGAGTGCAACAGTTTGGACATTTTTCCTCTTCTTCTTCTCGACCAAGCCTGGCAAACCTAAAGCTTCACAAAATGTACTCATAGGCATGGTCAGCAATCTTTCATAAAGTCGAAACACCGCAGTATCATTGTCAGAATAAAACCTGAAACTGTTAACGAAAATAGCGGTGAGTGTCTCGTACTGTGGTACACGGCTCGTAACAAGCCGTGTCAAACCTGCTTTGCTGCACAGAGCATAGAACTCTTCTCGTATGCCGGCATCCTCCATGAAATCTTCGCATGGAAATGCCATGGCTTTCGCTGGTGATGCGTCCAACATCTCTATAGGTTCGATATCTTCATTCTAGCTCACCCTCGTGGTCGAAGGTGAAGCTGCGGAACGCGTAACACGGCTGCAGCGCTTAGATTTCTTCTTCCCAAGCCACTTTCCTAGCTTCTCCATTTCTGAAATTTTTAACAATTCACAAAAACGAAGATTTAAGCAAAGCTAGTTTGGGCAAAACATCCTACTTACTTTACCAAGGCTCAAACTAGCAACAAAACTTGAAAAATAAATTTCTACACAAACATTTAAGCTCAACTAAATAGCACCAAGAACCACTAAATACTCACCAATGAAGCCACCAACTAGAAAACTAATTGAAGGGGTGAGGGAGTTACATACCAGAGAGTATTTGTTCCAAATTTCAGCTCAAATGAGTGGTTGTAGAGGGAGATCAAAGTTCCGTGCTCAAGAACAGCAAGAACACGAAACCAGAGCAAGAACACGAGTTTTTGGGAGAAAGGAGAGAGAGTGAGAGAAGAGATGCCAGCAGGGGGTGCCTGTGGGCCCCAGGAGGGTGGGTGGCGCGGCCAGGAGCTGGGCCGCGCCACCTGGCCTCCTGGGCCAGGGGTGGACCCCCCTGGTCAGCCACAGGTGCCTCCTGATGCCTTTTTACCTGGAAATTTTGATTTTTCTGGAATTTTCTGGGCAACTTCACTGTAGAGAATTTTTCAAAGTTCAAAAATCTGCAAAAACTTTCATGAAGTTGAGACAAAAGTTAGAACAGGTGAAGCTTTAAACGAAGGAGCTTAGGTACAGCAAGGAGAATAAAAGCTAAAGGAAATGAAAACTAACAAGCTCAACTTTTTACCTATATAGAACATGCTAGTTAGCAAGGTTGATCAAGTCTTACCAACAAACCTGTGGTATATAGCGCATAAAGTCTTGCCTCTTATGAAGTGATCATTGCACTCTCACTTTAATGGACATTGTCCTCAACATAATTGTTTTGTATTTGTGGTATACATGTAGTGGACAATCCCATTCTCCAATCTTCACGGTCTCGATATTCTCAATGGAGTTAAGGCCATGCCTTTTGTCGATCTTCTTCGGAAAATACACCGTGTGTTCTTTGTTATTCAGGTTGAAGGTAACCTTCCCTTTATTGCAATCAATAACAGCACCTGCAGTGTTAAGAAAAGGTCTACCAAGGATAATGGACATGCTCCCATCCTCGGGCATGTCAAGCACAACAAAATCAGTAAGTATTAAGAAATTGGCAACTTCAATAGGAACATCCTCACAAATACCGATCGGGACGGCCGTGGACTTGTCGGCCATCTGGAGAGAGATATATGTAGGAATTAATTTCTCTAAGCAAAGTCTTTTGTAGAAAGAAAAGGGCATAACACTCACTCCTGCACCAAGATCACATAAAGCAGTTATAACATAATTATTTTTTATGGAGCAAGGAATGGTGGGTATGCCTGGATCACCAAGCTTCTCAGGAATCTTGCCACTGAAAGAGTAGTTAGCAAGCATAGTAGATATTGCCTCATTAGGGACTTTTCTTTTATTAGTAACAATATCTTTCATATATTTAGAGTAAGGAGGTAACTTAATAGCATCAGTCAAAGGGATTTGAAGAAAAAGCGGTTTCATCCACTCACAAAACTTGTTGTAGTGCTCTTCTTCTTTGGTTTTGACGGACTTGCTTGGGAAAGGCATGGGTTTCTGTACCCATGGTTCTCGTTCCTTACCATGTGTCCTTGCAAGAAAGTCTTCTCTAGTATACTTCTTGCGCTTATCGGGTGCTTCTTCTTCACCATCCTCGGGTGGATCATTCTTTTCAGCATCTTTTTCAGGTTTAGCACCGTCTTCAGTCTCAGCATCGGAGGTAGATATGTTGTTTGGATCAACAACTTGTTGTTCTTCTTCTTCTATTGGATCATTGGAATTGTTAGTTTCCTTGTGTTTCTTCTTCTTCTTTGGAGAGCTAACAATTTCTTCTTCCTGTACTTGAGAATCTTGCTCGATCCTCTTTGGATGCCCTTCTGGATAGAGAGGGTCCCGTGTGTGTGTTCCACCCCAGGTCTTTATACCATAAGCTTGTAAATTGTCATGTTTGGCATTATTAGCAAGCAAATCTTTTTGCACATTAGAAATTTGTTCAAGTTGAGTTTTTACCATATGAAAATGCTTCACAAGACATTTAACATCATTAACTGTTCTTCCTAGAACATCAAGCAAAATTTTGATAGCAAGAGTATTATCATGCAACTGACCTTGTATCTTCTCATTGAAGTGACTCTGCTTCATAATAAAATTATCAAGCTCATCTAAACATTGGCAGGAGGTTTACCTTTAGGGATGTCACTTGCATTGAAATCTAAAAGAGAGTGTACCTCTACCATAGGTGGGTAAGTGGTAGGCTCACACAACTTCTCAATTGGAGGTAGATTCTTCACATCTTTAGCTTTAATAACTTTCTGTCTTATAGACTTCTTTTCTTCTTGCACATCTTCGGGGCTTAGGACAAGCATGTCCCTCTTATTTGGTGGTGGAGGTGGTTCAGGCACGGACCAATCTTCATGGTTTTTGGAAATTTTGCCCATCAATTCTTCCGCCTCGTCCGGTGTTCTTTGCGTGAAAACACAACCAGCATAACTATCTAGATAGGATTTAGACCCATCGGTTAGACCAGCATAAAATATATCAAGTAATTCATTCTTAGGGATCTCATGTCCCGGTCTAGCCTTCAGCAAACTGCAAAATCTCCCCCAAGCTTTAGGGAGATGCTCATCCTGCAAATGTTTAAAGTTATAAATTCTTTGCAAAGCAGCATGTTGCATATGAGCAGGAAAATGCTTATCAACGAAAGATATAGCCATATCTTGAGGACTCTGAATGGAACCACATGGTAATGCATCATACCATGCTCTAGCATCTCCTTTCAAGGAAAAAGGAAAAAGCTTGGTCACATAGAAGTTCTGAATCCTTTCATCAGTAGTAAACAACCCACCCAACTCAGTGAGTTTGGTCAGGTGCTCGATAGCATCATAATTTTCTCTGCCATAAAAGGGATCAGCTTCAACTGTGGATATAAGTGAAAGGTCAACAGAGAAATCATAATCAGGATCAATGATGCATATAGGAGACGTAGCAAAAGTAGGATCAGGAGTAAACTTGTTCTTTAGGGAGTGCTTTGCTAGCAACTTCTTTATAGTAGCAGGGTCGGAATCAACACATTCATTAAGCTCCCTGCAAAAACTCATCATCAAGTATAACATAATCGTCCTCAACACTACTAGGGAAATAGCTATACATGGAAAGCTTATTAGTGGCGCATATAGAAAGCCATGCGCCACCATCTGTTAGGGGTGGCGCACTGGAAAATAATGCGCCACCCATAAGACCTTATGGGTGGTGCATTATTTTCCAGTGCGCCACCCCTAAGAGTGGGCCATCCTAGAGGATCTTATACGTGGCGCATCTAGAGATATGCGCCACCCCTAAGAAGCTTATAGGTGGCGCATATACGTAATGCGCCACCCCTAAGAGCTAAGGGGTGGCGCATATTGTAAATGCGCCACCCATAAGGTTACCTAATGCGCCACCCATAAGAGCTTAGGGGTGGCGCATTTCACCAATGCGCCACCATTGACTTTATATATGCGCCACTAAATGCCTAGAGCTGCCCTTATCTACTCCACCCCACCTACCACCTCTCATTCACTCCACACAATTCTCAAACTAGATCCACTCTTCTCACCCTAGATCTATTCGGTTTTCTCCTCCTCCCCACCTCATTTCTTCCATTTATCCATCGATACTTGGCATTACATCTATTTTGTTTCATATTGAAGTAAGTGGACCTCCTCCCAAACTCTTTTGTTCCATTTATGACCCATATACTTGCCTTTATTAGCTTGGGGTTTGTTGTATATGTGAAGCTTGGGTTTGATGTATATGTGAAGCTTGTGGTGGTTTGATGTATATGTGAAGCTTATGGTGGTTTGATGTATATGTGTATCTTGAGTCGCAAATGTTTTGCCGAAATGTCGATTCATTTCCGTTTCGGCAAATTTCTAGCGCACTCTTTGCATGCTCCCATGCATTATTAGGGAAGGTCATGCCGATTTTTTCCGGCGACGACTATGATATATAATTGTGGTGCTCTCTCCGTGCACGCAGGTGATCGACCATGGTTCGCGAGATGCTGTGCGATATCACCGTGGCTAGGTGGATGCAATGTGCGACAAACGACAT